>OX456523.1:23378080-24675580 GCA_949748255.1 Eustalomyia histrio
TTTGCAATTAAAGCAAAACTATTAAAAAAATAATTGAAAATTTACAAAATTTCCACAAACATATTAATTAATGTTATTAAAAATATAATTAAGTCGATTATACATTTGATTGAATCCTTAAATCTGTTTTAAAATTATAACATGCTGCTTTTCTTTTAAAGAAGCTGTATTGAATATTGTTTTTTTTTTGTCTGGTTATTAAATTAATTAAATTATTTACGTTTAACCTGGCATAAAAGTTTTAATCTTTTGTAGAAGTTTAAATTTGGTACCATCTAAAAATTTAATTTTGTATTAATTAATTTGAGTATTAAATTTTGAATTATTATATTTATATTTTTTTATATTTAATTTATATTAATCATATAATTACAAATTATATCCTAATACCCTAACCGAGCACTAGTAACATAGGCTGTCGGCTTGTTGTAGCGAAAACAGACCAGAGCCTCCGGTGGGAATTGAACCCACGACCTCCACACTGATAGGCTAGGACGCTACCAACTAGCCTACCGGGGCGCTTAATTTGAATTATTAATTAATCGTTTATTTAAAGAACTCATTTCCTTATTTTTTAAAACTACTTAAAACTGAAACTTCCTGAAAGTTTCCTTAATCCTTACTTAATCTATTACTTATTACTCACCCCTTTTTTCTGTATTAAAGTAACTTTAATGGTTTTTGTAGGTAAAAACCTAATTAAACTTTTAAACCATCTTACCTTGTATGTCGTATCCAAATGAATTGATATTTTGCTTATATTTCATTAAACAAGTTACAAAACTTTTATAAAAAATTTTTGTTTTAAAAGGAAAAAATTATAAATATAATCATAAATTATGTAAAAAGCAACAACCATTAGATAGAAGAAAAAAAACCTTACTTTCGTAAATATTTTAACAACTAATTTATAAGAAATCCACAAAGAAAAAAAAAACATTTTGGCAAAAACCTAAAATAATGTCTAAGGGTCTAACTTTTTTTCCATTTTCAATGCAAACATATTTTCTAATTTGTGTTGACTAATTTATGGCCATTTTACTTATGCCTACATACAAAATAATATCAAAACTTTTTTCTGTTACTTTCTATCTTGTACACTGAAAAAAAAAATCCATATGCAACACGAACATCTTCCGTCAAATATACCAAATCTACAAAAATTTTTTTTTGGAATTTTAAATTTACTATATTAAATTCGATTACTGGAGGTACTTTTTAATAAAAATAATTTTTTTGAAAAAATATTTGATAAAATGGCTCTGTAAAGGTGATTTTTTACAAAATAAGAAATTTAATTAAAATATTTAATTTTTCCACATTCAAAAAGAAAATTATTGGTTCACAATTTTCAAAGATCTGAACTTTTAATAATTTATAAAAAATATTTTATAAAAAACTCCATTAGGCGATTTTTTTTTTTACAAAATAAGAAATTTGTTTAAAATATTTAACTTTTCTTCATACAAATTTTTTTACATACAAATTTTTAATAAATACAAAATATACGGAATTTATATCAAAACAACAAAAACTTTCGTAAAATAAATTAATTTTTGTTTATTTTACAATTTTTTTTGGTTTTTAATAATGTAAAAAGAATAATAATAATCGTGTTAATACAACAAAATTAAAATATAAAAACTTTTCGTTAGATTAATAAAGTTACAAAAATTTTATTTATTCTACAAAAAAAAAAGTAACTATTAATGTTTTTGTCACATAGATTTTTTTCCAGTGTAGCAATAAATAGAGTAATTTTTTCTAATATAAAAAAAAAATATTTTTTGTTTCATACCATCAGGGTTTTTAAGCCTAGGAAAATTACATTTTTATAAACATTTTAGCAAAAAGAAAATGGGAAAAACTAATTTGAAATTGCCAAATAAATAGAGACGAAAGAAAAATATAGAACTCAAGTTAACATTAAAATATAAAAACAAACATTTACGCATATTGAGACAAGTAAAAAAAAAAAAAAGGAATTTTTTTTTCTAAACCACAAAATGTATTAAATTGTTTATAAGTTAAATGAGTGGTTGGGGGAGGGGAAGGTACATAGAAAGGGGAGTTGAAGCAAAACTAGAGGTATGAAATAAAATGGTTGTTTAACCAAAAAGGTGTATAATAAAAATAAATGTTAGTCGTTTGTTTTTTCTACGTTTTTTTTTTTCTGAATTCTACTCGTGGTAAAAGGGAGTTACAGGGTTTTTTTCCTGTTGGTTTTAATATTAATCCCAAAAGGGGATATCTAATTTGCAGCTTTAGTGTCATTTATTTGGAGAGTGTACTAAAAAAATATATATACATATAATTTAATATTAAATACATATTAGACCTGACATTAAATATAAATAAAGTTACGATTTTTATGTTTAAATAATGTTTAAAAGGCAAGTAATAAAAAGCAGCTAAATTTAAAACTAAATTCATAGTAAATTCAACATTATGTCAACAAATTGTATAAGCGACGATTTTTTAAACGTTAGTTTATATCAGACTGTGTGTGTGTTTTTCAAGTGTTGCCACCTATCGTTATAACAAAGTACTCAGTTGTATAGAAGTATGAGTACAAAGTTGTTAAGAAATATGGTACAAATTAAAAGTTTCATTAACTTTTAAAGTGAAAGGATTAAAATTATAATTGATAATTAAAAAAAGTGCTTCCGAAACATTTTACTCGAATATTAGTTTTTAATATTGACTTACTCTAACCTATAAGAATTATTAGAACCAGTTGATTTTGGATCAATACAACCAACCGGTTGTTAAGCAAAAGAAAATTGTTCTTTGGCTGGTTATGGGAAATAGATAAGTTTAATAGATCAATAATAACATTATCGGGAACTCAAATATGTTTATGGATTTAAATTTTAAATGACTTGTAATTATTTTAATATTTTATAATTTTAATTATTACCTATGGCGTTTTGCATAATTTTTTGTATTATTTTTTTGTAGTTGTTAAGTTGTGATTTTTTTTTTGTTCTCTCATTTTAATGCAATTAACGATAAACATTTAAAAAAAAGTGTCACTATTAATTAAGATACAAAATAGATATAATTAAATATTAAACAACAAAGCCTGTATTGAAATATGTATTAGCACACAATGCTGAATATGGCTACAAAAATGAAGGAGACTATGATAGAAAATTGTATAAAGTTATATTTTTTTAAATCAAAATTTATTTACAAAAATTAATTAAAAATTTTATTTAGAAAAAAAACGGTATTGAGAATAATTAATATTATAAAAATAATTTATTAAAAGAATTTGTTTAGATCCCGGTTAAAATTATAAAAATAATTATAGTTTTTCCAAATAAAAAATAATTTTTTTTTCGAATTTTGTTCCAGTTTGTTTTTTGTTTAGGGTATCTTATTATCGATAAGCCCGACTTTAATTTTTGTACTAGTTATCCATGAACTTTTTTTATATTAAAACTTGTACAAGGTGGGGCAAAAACCATCATCTGATTGTCGTCTTCCCAGCAAAAATAAATGGAAGTGATTTTAAGGAATTAAATTTTCATTGATTCTAAAGTATCGTTAAGTTCTGATTTTCCTCTTCTAAGGCAGTTATTTTTCTCAACTTCTAAAAATGTGATTTTTAAATTTAACACTTTTTAAATCTATAACGGGTTACTTATTTTAAAAAACAACCAAAGTTAAAAATTAATCATAGATATTTGACATTTATTACTATGGTTTAAGTTTAACTGATTTGTTTCAATCTTTACAATTCATCAGATTTTAAATTCTTAAAATCGTTGTTATTATTGCTACAACAAGTGAAAAATTTATTTTAGTAAAAATTGCAAGAATTTCGAATGGAGTAATATAATAAATAAGGCCCGATTACTGAATGTCCCGTTATAATTGAACCAACAGTAAAATTCAAACTTTAATTAGGAAACAACAACAAATGTGTCAGTTAAATTCGCATGTAAAAGCAAGTTAGACATTGGAAAAATGAGGGTAAGGCCAGATTACTGAATTTTCCTTTAAAATTAAAAATTTATTTAAGAACATCAAATATCTCATTTTTCAATAAACCCTAAGAATGGCTTTAGATGCAATAAAAAAGAATCATAAAAGAAAACATCCACCCTATGACACCCCTATGTGAAAATCATTGGTTCCGATCCAAATTTTCAAAACACCGGAATCAAAATCACTGCTTCTTTTTCTCTTCTTTTGCTACTTTTTTTTGCTATGTTCAGCTCTAACTTTTGTTTAAAGTGAAAACTAACTTGGTTTTTAACTGATTATGTTTATTCGCACTTATAAATTTTGTGAAAAATTATGTCCGACAAATGGCAGCCGTGATGCAAATTTGTTCTCTTTTGATTACATTTTACATAACTGTGCGAAGCATTTGTGGTGTCACGTTGTTAATTTAAGCTCACAATTTGTTTTTAACTCCTTTAAGTTGCGAGGCTTATCCTCAATCATCCACGACTTCAAAAATATTTAGAGAAACATGTCCGGGACAGCCAAATTGGGAGATCTAGCTGGCCATGACAAATTACCGCAACGTGAGGTTTCACGCATTCCCAGCAAAAATAAATGGAAGTGATTCTTAAGGAATTCATTTTTCATTGATTCTAAAGTATCTTTTAGTTCTGATTTTTCTCTTCTAAGGAAGTTCTTTTTCACAACTTATAAAAATGTGATTTTTAATGAAATTAAACACTTTTCAAATCTATGACGCTACAAAAAGTAAAAAAATGTATTGTAGTAAAAGTTGGAAGCATTTCGAATAGAGATAAATAAGGCCCGATTGCTGAATTTCCCGCTAAAATTTAACGAACAGTAAAACTCAAACTTTGTAAAGGAAACAACAACAAATGTGTCAGTTAAATTCCCAGGTAGAAGCTAACGGGAGATTGTGAAACTGAGGCTAAGGCTCGATTACTGATGTCCTGTAGAAATCTAATTTACAAATTCAAAATTTATTTGGAAAGAACAAACGATTTAATTTTACACTAAACTATAAGAAGGGCTTTAGATGCAATGAAAAAGGATCATAAAAGAAAACTTCCACCCTATGACACCTCTATGTAAAAATCATTGGTTCCGATCCAAATTTTCACAACACCGGAATCAAAATCACTGCTTCTTTTTCTCTTCTTTTGCTACTTTTTTTTGCTGGGTTGTGTCGTGTGCAATACGACAAGTGGTTTCTGATGTCTAGGACCAGATGTCCTAAAGGCGGTCAACCTCTGGTAAAAAAAATACAGGCAGCATGGCTTTATAGCGGCCACCGCACAGCGCACCGTGACTTTAGGAGGGTGTTATGGTGCTTCATGAATAATACTTGGATTTTCCGTCCACTTACCGGAACCAAGAATTTTGCTTAATGACGTGGCCGCTAAGATAAAAATTAGCCTCGTCGCTAATGATCAATTTTAAGGCGTGTAAAGTTTTATTATTATTCCCTATAAATTTTGCACGTGTCTACTTCACAAATGTCACAACCAAACTAATATATGATCCATTGGAAAATAAAATCATTAAAAAAATAAGCTAAAAAAACTATTTTAATTTACACGGTGTATTTTTGAAATAATTTTTTCGCATCTTAAGGGGTTTTATTCAGGTTGGAAAAAGATAAATAAAAACAAATTTTGTCAATTCAACAATAATTTTAAAATTAATATTTTGTTAAAATATTATACATACACAGAGAAAATAAATTAATCGCAACAACTAAATTTCTTGCCAACTGAATATTTTGATTGCAGCAACCGAATTTTTGAGTTGCCGCAATAAAATGTATTTCTGATACAATTGAAAAATTTGGTATCAACCGAAATTATATAGCATTAAACGAATTTCGTTCGCGACAAACAAATATATCGGTGGCCCCAAACAAACCTTTCGGTTGGTAAGAAATTCGGTTGTCACAATGAATCTGTCTCTTCTGCACCCAGAAAACAGATTCGTGTTGACAGCCAAATTTGTTTCCAATCGAATGGTTCAGTTGCAGCAACAAAATTTTTTGGGGTTAACTACCGAATTGTTATTCAGTCAACAAAATACTGTTCTCAAATTAGTCATATCGCAATTGGTTTTCAGTTGTCACAACCGACAAATTGGGTTACCACAACCAAACCATTCGATTGGCAACAAATTCGGTTGTCACAATGAATCTGTTTTCTCTGTACAAATTTTTAAATAATTTATTTATTTAAAAAAATATATATAATTTAATTAAAATTAATCATTAATTATTATCTCAATAAAATTTGCTATAATTTAATAAATACTATTTTTAAACCAATTATATAACAAAGATTTTTTTTATTGTAAAATATTCTTTTTTTTATATTATTTTACTTATAATTGTATTATAGATAAATTTCAAACCATAAAATACAATAAATGTTAAAATCATATAAAAAATAACACATCATTGATAACATAAGCCCATTATAAATAAAATATAAAAAAAAAAAAATCATAAAAAAATATGCAGCAAATTGACAAATTATAATAATACATAATACATACTATTATTTTTTTTTAAATAATACACGTTAAAAAATATAAAACAATTTTAATTAAATTATAAAAACAATACAAAAACATTATTTAAAAACCGCAATTTTTTAATTAAATTTTTTGGTATGAAAAAAAACCTGCTGCAAATAATTTAATTTTTATTTGTAATTTTTTGTGCGTTTTAAATACTTATCTTTTATGCAAATTGCATATTTTAGAGAATGAACAAAATAATAACTGTCATTTTAACATATTTTACTACATTAAAGATAATTTTAGTTTTTTTTTTTTTTTTTTTGAGGCCATAAAATGGAAAAGTTTAAGTTTTTTAGGAAATATCTTGACAAAATAAGTATAAAGAAATTATGGTTAAAGGTAGCAACCTGTTTTTCAGGTTAAAGACAAAATAATATTTTGGGAAGAAAATTTTTTAAATTATTAAAAATATCATTTATAACTGATTTTTTTTTGTAAGTCATGACTGATTTTTTTTTATTTAACAAAAATTATAAAATCGTGCTAAAACAATTCTGTGAAGAATGAAAGAAAAAAAAACATATAAAGTAATAATAAAAAGTATTGCATGCAACCATTCAATCATTTAATCTTGTTTGGATTTTTTTCTTCTAACTTTTGTACCAAGTGCTTCTTGTGCTCCTTTTCAATTTTGTAACCCATGATCTAATAGGAAAAATTTCATGCTTGTGTAAACCATTTGTCGACAATTTTGTTTAAAACATGTCCGCTATGTATTATTTTTTTTTTTTTTTTTTTGTTTTGTAAAAAAGAAAGAGACTGTCTGGGCCATCAGTAAACAATTTTCTTGTTTTATGTTAAAAATCCAGCAAACAAAAAACAAAAAAAATTAAATGCAACTTCTTGCAATTTCTTAAGTTAAAGCCATACCATATGTATTAATTCAATGTTTTAGTTACTTAACATGACTGGATTTAGAAAAAAAAAAACTAAAAACTATGACTTAAAACTTCAATGAATAGATATGAGGCATGATTTTTTTTTGTTTTAAAAAATTAAGCAAACTATAAATGGCAGGTTAAGAGAGCAAAATAATGGAAATAGTAAAACAACGACAAATCAGATAAAGCACAAATTAAAAAATTATTAAAATTTAAGGCTAAATTAAAATATTTCCATTTAAATAAAACAATTATAAAAAAAAAATCTACTGAAATTACCAAATTTTTACTACCCATCGATTCAGATCGCCCACTATTTATGCACTCAAATAAAAATGTCTGTAATAGTTTCAGAAAAATTTGTAATTGCTATAGAAAACATCACTAATTTTAGGCCAGCAGACCGTTTAGCTAATTTTTAAGCAAAACGTGTCGGTAAATTTTAGTAAATTAAAAAAAAAAAAATTGTCAACGTTAGTTAAAATTAGTCAAATTTTAGTAAACCTTTAATTAAAATTGATTTGCTAAAATCAGCCAACTTTTTTACAAAATAATCAGTATATTGTTTTTTTTAACTTAAAATTCATTTGTAAAATATTTAAGATTAGAAAGATTTTTATCATAGGAAAAATAAATGAAAAAAAAAATAGTAAAATTTTTGCTAATTTAAGCAATTTGGTTTCAAAAAATTAGTAAAATATTTTGCTTAAATAAGAAACGAAATTTAGTAAAAATATTGTTATTTGTAATGGAAAGAAGTCTCGATTAAATTTTTTGGGCTAAAATTAGTACAAAATCATTAATGTGGTATATAAACGGTTTTACAAATTTTTTACTAACTTTTTTAGTTGAGTGTAGTAATGAGGTATTCATTATCAACGCTTTGCCTAAAATTAATGTTGTTTTAATTATCTGTTATTTATTTTATAAATTGTATAAAAAAATATTTGCACTTTTTGAAATTTAATATGGCGGATAAATTATTACATGTTGTTGGATTCTCTTTACGGGGTTTTAGGGTTGGTCGATACGAACTTAAAGCGACTCAATGCAAATCAAGCATAGAAAAGGGATCAAAAATATCTGGAGAATCTATCTTTGGTCATATGAAAAAAGAATGGATCATATAGGATCTGAGATCAGAATTAAAAACTTAAAACTGGAATAGAGCCAAAATTTCGGCCGTAAATTTAAAAAAAGTTTATATTGGGCTTTAAAGTGGAGTACACACTTTCAATATAATTAATAAATTTTTTGAAAATCGATTTTCCAAAAATTTATCAATTTCATTGTACTCCATTTACAAGACACATTTGATTAGGGATCTGAAATCAAACTTTTACAATGCTATAGAAAATATTCACCGCCATATTGGATCTATTTAATATTTCTGGTTTCAGATCCGTAATCAGTGACCAAAAGTCATTTACATTTAGATTCAAAGTTTAAAATTTTAAAATTCAAGACAATTATTTTGATAAAATTATTTTGAATTTTTAATTCTAATATCATATTTGTGATTAGCAGCCTCCAAAAAAAAATTTTTTTTTTTCATTTCACCGACAATTGAAAATATTTGAAAAAATTTATCCAAAAAAGTTTTTTCATTTAAGATTCACGGGGCCAATCACCATTTTAATTTTTATTTTTTAATTTTTAATTTTAAATTTCATTATTTTATTGGTAAATTTATTAAAAAAAGAAAAGAGATTTCCATAAAGAAATATTTATCACCAGAGGGTTTATACCCTTCTTTGTCTACCACAAACCTCTCTCTTTTTATTTGTTCATGAACATGGGCAAAAGCAATTGAAAATTATTTTGTTGTGTAAGGATATTCGTCGACAGTAATGGGAACATTTTCGAGTTAAAGAGTTCTAAAAAGGCGGTAAAAATAAAAATTAAAACACCCACAATATTATTTCATTCAAAACAAACTAAAATAAATATTAAATTAATTAAAAATAGAATCAAAAAGAGTACTACTGATTTTATACTATTTTTACCCAATTTGTTGTTAATTTTCAATGACTATCTAATAACCAACAAAAAACAATTGAAAGTCGTTTAAAATAATAATCAATTTTTAACTGTTTTGTTTGTTTTTAAAATTGAAAGTTATTTTATTTTTTGCAATTATAAAAGTTTAGTACTTTTTTGGTACTTTTTTGTTTGGAAACATGTCACAAATTTTCGAAATTTCAAAAATCAACTTGAAATTTATATTTTCGTCAAAAAAGAAAATTTGATATGTATATTGCTTAAATTTTTGGTCAGGCTTGCCAAATTTAAAAAAAAAAACCAAAAAAAGGACTTTGAAAACGTTCATTAAAATTCTATAAATCACGATGTTGAAAAAAGTGAAAATACAATTTAGTTAACATTTCACGAGGTATGTAAATTTGACAGGACTTGGGATGTACATCAAAATAATAAAAAAAAGATACCGGTTTATGGTGCTTTGAAATCTCTTTCCATTAATATCACTTTTCTAATGCAGTTCGTTTACAAAAATTATTAAAATAATTAGAAATTTAAAAATATAATTTTTTGGTACAAATGTCTACCCCCTAAAAAACGGAGATAGCACATCATATAATGACAAGGTTTATGGTCCCTTGAAATCTCCATACAATAATAATACATACTTTTCAGAAAAAAATTTTAAATGCTAAATAATTTGGTGCCACTCTGCAAACCGTTAACATTTTTAACTACATATTTTAAAAATTAACAAAATGTTATAAAAAGAGCAAATTATGAAACCCGCGTTTACTCTAAAACCAACATATACAAATTTCTTGCCATTTAGATTCAGCACGTCAAATACTATTAGAATAGATATATTTATTCTACTAAGAGGGTTTTCAATACATTCCAGGCCAATGATGCTGTATATCATCACGCGGATTTTCCGAAATTTCCATATAGAAAAGGGTGGTTAAAGTTTAAGGTCCGATGTTGATTTTGAATAAAACACAAATTATTTAGGAAATTATTGTCATTTCTTCTTATTATGATATGGTTCAATAATTTATGGAACAAAATATCGGCCAAATGGCCGCCGCGATCACGGTGGCTCACCTCCATCCGATTGTCTAAATTTTCAATAACCCCAAAGAAAGAAGTACAACGGTGTCAAATCACATGATCGCGGCGGCCAATTGACATCGCCACCACGTGAGATAACACGGCCATTGAATTTGTCACGCAAAAGAGCCATTGTTTCATTAGCTGTGTGGCAACTGGCACCGTCCTGTTGAAACCACATATCGTCCAGGGTCATATCCTCAATTCCTGGCCACATTTAGTTCGTTATCATCTCGCGATAGCGAACACCATTCACGGTAAATGCTTGGCCGACCTCAGGACACACTATCGCGAGCAACAGCAATGTTTTCCGCAGAACGAACTGGGCGAGCATGCATAGGTGTTTTCACAGACCCGGTTTGCTGAAATTTGCCCACAATTTTTCCGATTGTGGACATATTTGGTTGATTATGCTGACAAAAAAAATCACGAAGTGCACGAAATGCATTTTGATTTGAACACCCATTTTCATAATAGTCCTGAATAACTTTAACGCGTTGCTCGATTGTGTATGTTTCCATGGTTCAAATTGAGTAAGTCTGAAATTGAGGAATGTCAAATGAAATGCAGAAAAAAACTTGACGTTTAGGAGTGGTTCACATTCAACATCGGCTCTTAAAATTTAACCACCCTTTATATATTATGGATACAGAGCTTCAGAAATATTTAACCTTCCCCTTAACACTCCCAAAAAATAAATAAAGTATATTTTTCGCCGATTTTGGATTTAAGAGCCCCTCAACCTCCTGCAATAAAATTCAGCATCAAATTCGATAAAATTTGGTTGGAATTTGCTTATTTAACTGACGCCCTAACTTTAGTAGTTCTGATAGGTATTGAGTTAAGCTGTTGTGTAATAATTATAATTTACTAAAATGTTATATAAATTTCTTTTAAGTTTTAATTCCAAAAATATACAATATATTCAATATGAATATGAAAACTTTTGAATTAAAGTATATATATACCACCAAAACTCAAATATTTAAATTAACCAGCAGCTTTAAGCGAATTTTTTAAATTAAAATCAAAACTTATACAAATTTGTGGGTTTTTTTAAACATTTTTTTCTAAAGCCCTCTTTTACTTAAAAAAAAGTAAATTTTTAAAAGTAGTTAGTAGAAAGAGTTGAAAAAAATACATTTAAGAAAAAAAAAAAAATCCCATCAACATAATTTATACGCTCAAGGCGATAATGAGGTATAATGGAGTACGACGACATTGAGTTCATCAAAAGAAGCAGCAGCAACAACGACAGCAAATACTAACATGTACTATGTGGTATTAAAATGGAAAAAATTAAACTTAAAAAAAAATCGGCTTTAGAAAAAAAAAATATTTAACAGATCACCTAAGACAAGTAGAAGACTAGCCAGCCAAGTCAACCAACCAACCAACCAGCCAGTCAAACAAATATACTCCAATATACAAAAGAAAAACCTTAGAGTTAAAATGAGTATACAATATGCATTATAACCAAACTATTTTGCATATTTAAATAACACAAACTTAAAAAATATAAAAAATAACAAAAATTAAACATCAATGTACCAAAAGAAACCAATGACTGACCATACATACCCGACCATCATCATCATCAACATGGTCATCATCAGCTACATCATAGTATGATGATCATACAATACTATACAACACGGAAACAAATTTAGACCTACTACTTTTTTATTTTTTTTTTTTTAAGTGATTCTAAAATATTAAAAATTATGCACAAGTTGAGAATCACTGTTTATCCCAGTATTGAGGATACCAAATGTTATTTTCTAAAGAGAATTTACAATAGTTTAAATGTATAAAAAAAAAACTAAATTAAAGTCAAAATAACATAAACTTTTGTAAAATGTACGAAGAATGTTTTATTTTACGAAAACTTTTTTCGTAATTTTATGCATGGATTACTATTATTGTAGGTAATAGTAGATGAAAATAGTAAACGTGTAAATTAATCTTTATTTACTTTAGACGAAAAAATAACACAAATCTATTTAGTTCAAATAAACCAAAATTATTAATTTTGAATGAATAATTTAAGAGACGTCTTCACATTTTCACACATAACTTTTTAACCCCTGAACAGATTTTGCTCATTTTTAAAAGAAAACTGTTAAATATTATGTCAAGTAATTTAAATAAAAATCAGTAAGACTTCTTAAGTATTATGGGCTTGATCGTGATTACTAACAACAACCAGTTGGCGAATTTCAGAAGTGATTTATTATTATCATTCATAAGTTTGAAATTTATGGTTTGATTTGATTATTTAAAAAAAAAACATGTTCGATGTAATTATAAACATCTTGATTAAAAATAATAAATAATAATAATAAATAAATAAATAAATAAATAAATAAATAAATAAAAAATAAATAAATAAATAAATAAATAAATAAATAAATAGATAAATAAATAAATAAATAAATAAATAAATAAATAAGTAAATAAATAAATAAATAAATAAATAAATAAATAAATAAATAAATAAATAAATAAATAAGTAAATAAATAAATAAATAAATAAATAGATAAATAAATAAATAAATAAATAAATAAATAAATAAATAAATAAATAAATAAATAAGTAAATAAATAAATAAATAAATAAATAAATAAATAAATAAATAAATAAATAAATAAATAAGTAAATAAGTAAATAAATAAATAAATAAATAAATAAATAAATAAATAAATAAATAAATAAATAAATAAATAAATAAATAAATAAATAAATAAATAAAAAATAAATAAATAAATAAATTAATTAATTAATAATAATAATAAATAAATTTTGATTAAAAATCATTAATTCAGCTAAAATTTCTATCATTTCAATTGACGGAAAGTTTGCCAGGTTTTTTGTTATTAATATTTAATCAATTACTGTAATAATTTTCCAAGTGTATAAACATTCATAGGTATGTTTTTTTTTTTTTTTTATTTAAGCCTTTTACAATGATAATGTTTAGTAGTGTGGTATGTAAGGTTGAAGTGGTTGGCCATAAGTATAATGCTAAAAGATGTAGCTGATGATGATGATGATGACGACGATGACAACAACACTAACTAAAGAACATGGCATGTGATGCGTTACGATGATCACCTAATCAAAAAGGCTAAAATGTATATACATATATAAATAAACATATATATATATTTACCCGCGATGTCTTAACATTTTGAGCTTTAGCAAAATAACAAAAAGAGCAACAACAACATAATACTAAAGAAGATGAAAAAAATATAATTTTAAGCCAAGTTAAGAAAATGAGTTTGGAACGTTAAGAACTTGTTTTTAATTCATTTCTATATGTAGATTTTTTTGTTTGATCATTTCAAACTTACTTAAAAACATGAAGCCGATAAAGCTTTAGAAGCCATCCCAAAGTTAAACCAAAAAAAAAAAAAAATAAATAAATAGTCAGCCAGCTAACCATACAAACTAATGCTTCTGATGATAATGATGTTAAGTATATGAATTCTTCTTTAAAAATATATGAACTACAACACCCAGCCATACATTGATATAATACACACCTATCCCTTGTTCAAAGGATTTTTGTTTGCTTTCTAAATAGTTGAGTTTTATTTTGTGTGTTTGACCAATGGATTTGTTTTGATTTAATTTAACACATGCATTTTATTCAATTCAACACTATTTTGTGGACTTAATAAATATTTTTAATTTTATATTTTATTATTTTCTATATTTTATCTATTGTACTAATTATCTTTAAATAATAAATGGCTTTAATTAAAAATTATAGTAAAGTACTTAACTAAAAAAAAAAATAAATATTTTATTATACAAAGCTGCAAAAATTTATTTGAAATAATAATTCAATAAATTACAATAAATTAAAGGCAAAAAATTACTTTAAAAAAAAAGCAATTACTTGATGATAGAAAATAAAAAAAAAAAATATGACATTATTCAAATTACAATTCACATGAAATTAGTATAAATTAAAATTACTGTAATATATATAATTACGGATTTGTGGGACATATGAGAGCCAATTCTGAATAATTACGAAATTAACCCTTAAACGTATTTTAAGTTTGACTTATTTCTCGCGCTCAAATTGAATATTGAGCTTTGGTGTATTCAGAAACAAGAAGTAGAATTTTATGGCAAATATTTTTGTGGAAATTTTTAAACCGTTATATTCCCGGTTAAAGGGTATTTTTCCAACTAAACACATTTTATACCAAAAATGTAAAAACAAGTAAAATAAAGCTAAAACTCGGCTGTGTCCAATCTTTGAATACCCTCCACCAATATTCTTAAAAATATGTTGAAAAAAAGTATGGAGGCGAAAAAATTTTTTGATATGAAAAACTTTTTTGGATGCGAAATAAAATTTTTGGTGGGAAAAAAATTTTGAGGTGAAAAAAAATTTTTTTTGCTGAAAAATTTTAGTGGTGAACAAAATTTTCAGGTGAAAAATTTTTGAAATTATTCTGTGAAAAAATATGAGAAAATATATTATGTACCAGTCATTACTATGAAATTGTACTAAAATACACGAAGTCATATGAAAATTTAGAGGTATATTCACATTTTCACTATAACTTTTTAACCGCTGGACCGATTTTGTTCATTTTCAATACCAAACTGGTCGGGAGGAAGTTCAATAATCTGGGTGGAAATAGGCCCCCGCGTGATCGCCATTTCAACAGAAATACAGACGGACATCGCTAAATCGACGTAAAATTGCATAAGGATCACTTTATGGGGTCTTAGACCTATATTTCGACATTTTACAAACGGAATGACAAACTGATATATAACCTCACCATATATGGTGGAGGGTATAAAAATAATTTTTTTAACAATACGTTCGTTAAAAGTTAATAAAATTTTTTTCTTAATTTTACTTATAAATTTTGGTATTTTTATATTTAACAATTATAAACATTAAATTTTAAAGACTTCTAGTAAATCCGCTAAATGAAGGCTTAGTGTATAAAATGATGGAATCTAAGCATTAACATTAATAGCGTGGTTAAGTAATGGTTTCAAACAAGGATAGATACCGTAACCGCAAAAACTACCCTAACCGCTTAAACGTAAAATCACAGTTGCTTAAAATTATACCGCTACCATAACCGTATATGAAATTTGTTTCGATTGCAAAAACCGTAACCGCTAAAATGTTGACTCAATTTAAATACCGTAACCGTTATTACTCAAATAAAAAAATATATACGACAACCGTAGCCCATATTGGTTACGGTTGCCATCCTTGGTTTTAAATGATTAACCAATACTTTTAAGAGATTAGTTTTAAAAGTAAGGTAATTTTATAAAAAATAAAAATTTCAAACCTTTTTAAAAAAAAAATTAAAAAATGTATTTAAATTACAAAAAAAAAAAAAAAAATAGTGATAATATTTTTATTTTTTTTTTTGCAAAATTTATTTATCAATAAATTATGCTTTCCTGTTTAAGCATTTGTGCCATTTTCAATACAATTTTTGCTGCTGTTGTTGTTAAGAATATTTAAAAACCTACATTGCCACTCGGCATTCATTCATTCAACCAACAAAACTTTATCTCAAAAAGAACATGTAAATTTACTTATGAAATGGGCCGGTTTATTTTTATTTATATTTTTTCTTTACTTAAAAAAAAGAACCATTCACAATATTGATAACACCACAAAAACATAGTGTTGCACTTTAAAAAAATGCATGCATAAACATGAATCAGACAACATGAGAAATAGTATAAAAAAAATTTAAATGAAATATAACTTATGGAAAAAATTAAACCAAAAAAACCATTAAAATATATTTAATTTTAATTTAATTTTTCCTTAAGATAATTTAATAGTCTTATTAAGAAAAATTTATGAAAAAGGTGTAAAATCTGGTAATTTTGTATCATCAGTTTCTTTAGAAAATTCCCGAAAATATAAAGTTATGATGGATTGAGAATAATTTTCCATGATAATTTAAAACAGAGGATTTCCAATAAATGTATTACATTAACAATTGTTTTGATGCATTCTATTAAAACAATTGTTAAATAATTGTCAGTCGGCTGTCAATGATTTACAGTGGCCCCCAAAACTAAGCAGACAACAACAGATTTTTAAAGTTTTATAAATTTGGATTTGTAGGAGCAAAAGTATTAAGACAATACTTATATTTATTTTTAATATAAAGTTTATTTTTAATTAAAAACATTATGACCTTTTATATAAAGCACTTAAAAAAATATTAGGAAAATTAATATTACCTCATGATATGGCAACGCAAAACAAAGGACACACTTATTGTTTATATGGAATAACACGAGAACAGAAATTACAGAGGAGCCAAAGTCAGTTGTATTGTGCAAGCAGCATAGTAATTAACACGAAAAACATTAATTAACTAAACTCCATAAGTTATGGCAAGCAGCTTACTCTGGAAGACACACAAATTATCATCGATTTCTATGAAAAAAAACGAGCCGACAGCCTTCGTTAATAGTGCTCGGTTAGGGTATTAGGATATAATTCGTAATTAAATAATTAATATAAATAAATAAATAAATAAATAAATAAATAAATAAATTAATAAATAAAAAATATGAAAAAGAACACAAATCTTAAGGTCAAATCAGCAAAGCTTCGGACCGTTCTTGTGGAAAAAGTACTCAGAATATTAGTTAAATAATTTTTTATAAGAAAACTTTGTAGAACCCAAGAGTTGCTTTGTATGAAAGCGTTTCTTATACAACATATTAAATATTTAAAAAATTTTCTAATAGAAACATTTTAAGATTTTATTAACTTTTCCTTGAAGTAAAATTCTCAGATTCTGCAAACTATTTCTTAGATTTTTTATCATATGTTCTGAAAAAAAAACCTTACGATTTTAAAAAATTCTTAGATTCTGAGACTTTTCATCACAAAAAATACTTCGATTCTAAGAACTTTTTCTAGTAGAAATATTCTTAGAATTTAAAGACTTTTTCTCAAATAAAAATTCTGAGACTCTAAGTACTATCTAAAAAAATTTAAAAATGTTCTTAGAATCTAAGAATATTTCTATTAAAAATAGAATTAAATTTTTTCTTTAGGAAAAACATTTCTTAAATAAGTATTCTTAAATTTAAAGAACATTTTAAAAGTTTTGAATAATAACGATTATTTTATTATAATAATATAATTACTAGATTATAGTACGACTACGGCACAATTTTAATCCCGAATATGATTGCCCCAACCATGTTGATTTTTTGCATGCATATAGGAAGTTTTGGAAAGAAATGAGGAAAACACGAATTAAACTCAAACGGAAACAGGTCCTTCGAGATAAATGGAACAAAAACCTTAGTTAATTCTATGAATAAATGATTTAAGACTGTCTTATACAATAAAGACAAAAATTTCTTTATATTTACAATTTTTGAAAGTTAATTTTTATTATTTTTATAGTTGTGTCCTTACTTTTGCGGTGCAATTTCACATAATAAGATAATTTTTTATGTATTATTCTGCGCCAATAAAATTAAGTTCCTTATTTTTTAATTAGAATGAATAACTATATTTTATTTTTGCGTTATTACATATTTTTCTTTGTTTTAATTTTCTTTTTCTTAAAAAAAAAATTTAAAAAAAAACCTAGTAAAACGTTGATATGTCCTAAGTTTTGCGGGCCACTGTATATTAATTTTTTATATTTATTAGATTTTTTTAATTTCAAATAAAAATCGATTTACTGTCTAATGTTTAAGCTAACCCTTGATGATGATATTCAAAGAATGTAATTACACCCTGAGCTTATAATTTACCCTTTATTAAAAAAAGTACTAAATTAGTTATTATTTAATACATATACATTTATATTTTTTTATATTTGAAATCCATAAATTAAATATAAATCCATTTACCTGTTTTATGTGTTTATATCTTTTTTTTTTTTTTTTTGCTTTTATTATAAAATATCAAATATCATTTTTTATAAATACAGTTAAAAAATACAACAAAAAATTATAAATAATTTATATTAATTTATTTTATTTAATTTTTTTTTTTTATTATTATAGACCTATAATATTTCACATATTCAATGTGTATATAAAAGCTTATCTGTTAAGCTGATTTTTTTTTTATTTATTTTTATTATATACTACAATTTTTTATATAAAAAAAAGGAAAAATATTTTGCATTTGCATAATTTTTGCATTAATAATGGTATTCAATATATATATATTTTTTTTGTGACTATGTGATAGCTTTAGTGGAATTAATTTAAATTATATACAATGTTTTTTTTTTTTTTTTGTTAAGAATTTGAGATTAAATTAATGAAAAAACCGCCAATAATATAATTATTTTAAATATGCAATGACACATAATAATGAAACAGGAATTAATTATTTGAAAAAATTAAATGTTTTATTTTTTTATACATGTTCCCACATACATTTTTTTTGTTTTTGCATTTAAAACTAACCAATCAGAGTTAAAGAAAAATATTTAGTTAATAAAAATTTAACCAATAACCAGCTACAATTGTTTTATAGTGGTTTGGGTTAAGTGGAGATCGATATCTTTAGGAGTTGGTTTAATAAAATTATAATAAAATTTAATTGGATTTAAATAATATAAAATTACACTAGTTTACAAACATTTGGAACATTGAATATAACAATTTATTTGTTATAAATTTTAGCCTGTTAAACACAAAAATCGTATAAATTTCTTTCTTTTTTATGTTAAAAAAAACTAAGATTTTCGTCGGAGGTTGAAATTACGAAAAATTGTCAAATTTAACAGGAAAAACTTTCGTAAAATACTCGAAAATTTATTTTTTTTTTACGAAAGTTTTTTGTTAATTTGACATATTTTCGTATTTGTTGTTTTGACATTAATTGCGTGTGTTCACAGGAGATATCAATGTAAAGACAATCAAATGAGAAACAAACCTAATGAACATTATTTTTTAAGACACGCAAATAACCGAAAGCTGAAACTGTAAATTAGTTAAATTGCATTCAAGACAACCGTTGGAAATAGGATTTTGAAATTTGGCTTGAATGCTGCTACTTCGGGGTATTCAGCTACAAGGAAGGGGGTTTTAAAAATTATTACTATGAGGAGAAAATAAGGGAAGTGTCTGTCCCACAACTGGGTATGATATAAAAGACAATTTTTAAGTCTGAGCACCATAAACTTGCCTCAGTGTTTGTTCAACCCAACTCAAATGCTCCTCAACCTCCAACCCAAACTACTTAAAATCTCAAATTTTAAATATGTTTTCCCAGAGGTATGGGCAAATTCACTAATACGATTCTTTTTGGAATATCCAATAAGAAGGTGACACAAATTAGGTCAACGGCTGAAAAAGTGACCCTTAATCAGCCATTCTAACCACCAAAGCTTCCTAGCAATGTAGGTTCCGTCTCCAACGTCAACCAAAAAAGCGGGCTAACTTTCGGCAAGGGTCCTGTTTTTTTTTAACAAAGCAGGAAACATAGAGATAAATTGCCGAATAAGTCTAAATACCGGGAAGACGAGTTAAGGTAAGGCGAGATCCAATTATGGTCCGATTTTCTTTGATTTTGGAGGCATGATTAACGGGGTCATATAACATTCACCACCTAAATTTCAACCAAATATCTACGGTTTTGTGTAACTAACCATTTAAGCCTAATTCCGAAAGGACTTTTCTGTGTGGTCTGAATATGAACAAATTCAACCAAATTTGAACCAAATATCTATGGTTTTTTTTTGTCTAAATAACATTCAGAAAAGACCTTTTTTAAGAGAAGCATCTTTTAGGACATTCTTGCCACTTATTAATGTGTTGCTTTCTTTGGAAATTGGTTGGGTTAGGTCGAAAAAAGGAAGGGCCATTGGCTCTTCATGATCACCCAGAAATGGGTAATTCAGAGAATCGGCATGTTGTGCCGATTGACTTTACAAACACTCCAAAGACGAAACGACGTCCCCGTTCCATTGCCTTACCTTACTTCTTGCGAAAGCCGGACAAAAACAAAGAAAGTGCTCCAGGGCCTTATGGTCCTTCCCACGGCACAGTCACTCTATCTCAATTTCGATTGGGACGTACCCAATAAATTGGACGTAACTAGCAAAGAAAAAAGTAGCAAAAGAAGAGAAAAAGAAGCAGTGATTTTGAATCCGGTGTTGTGAAAATTTGTATCGGAACCAAATGATTTTTACATAGGAATGCTATAGAGTCGAAGTTTTCTTTTATGATTCTTATTCTTATGGTTTATTTAAAAAGGAGATCTTTTAATGTTCCCAAATAAATTTTAATTTAAATTTAAATTCTAGTGGGACATTAAGTTATCTGGCTTTAGGCTCAATTTCCCAATGTACCATTAGCTTCTACCTGGGAATTTAACGACACAATTGTTGTTGTTTCCCTTATAAAGTTATAAAATTTCAGTTTGACTGTTGGTTAAATTATAACAGGGTATTCAGTAATCGACAATAATTTTTTTTTGAAAAGAGTTAAATTTCATTATGAATCTCATTGAAAGTTGAACTGCTTTAAAATAGAAAATCAAATCTAAATGATACATTGAAATCAATGAAAAATTGCTTTCTTCAGAATTGCTTTCAGTTTTTTTTTTTTCAACGAGCAAATTCAATCGAATAGCCTAAAAACTCTTTTTCAACGTCATCACATTTAAATAAAGTTCCTTCGGATTAAATGCCACAAGAACCAATTTGTTTTAAATCCCACTTGGACTACTTATATTTCCAGCAAGTCGATCATAGATTTCTTTCCAACAACATTTTGAAGTTTCATGAAAATCCAACCTGTGTGTACCTTCCTTAAAGTTAGTCGAAAATTCTTTCTTTATGTTAATTGAAACCTTTGTATATTCTTCGAACTTCTAATTAATAATTCCAATTATGTTTTACATTTTCTTTCGAAACTGTCAAAAAAGATTAAAATTTTATTTATATCAGATCAATGACAAAGACCCTACGCTAATTTTAAATTAATTTACAAAATTTCATTTAAATTTTGGGTAACTTTTTACCATCAAACTTCTGCCAAAAAAAAAACTATATAAAGTTAAAAAGCAATTACATCAAAAAATAAAATGTGGCACCTTACGGCTAAAATACAAAAAAAAAACACGAAAATAAAAAAAACAAAAAACGTTAAGAAACATTTTGTTAATTGCTTGTGCTTGAAATGACAATGTCTTTTGTAAGAGAACGTGGAACCAAACGTTAAAGAAACAAAATCGCGTAGGGCATATATAATGGCCATTTAATATAATTTTCTGTTTTTCGTAAAACAACTCCAACGAAGACTAAAGAGAGTAAAGTAGTTCTTTAGTTTCTGTTGCATTTTTTTTTTTTTCATTTTTTTGAAAGAAAATTTGCAATTTTGGACGACAGGTGATAAATAAATCGAAGTAAACCTTATATGGGCGTTGAAATACAAAAACCAAACACTCAACAACACTGAAGCAAAACTTTTGGTTTTAAAATACACGACAATGCTCATGAATGTTCACATTTTTAGAGCTACTTTTGATATAATATTTTTTTCTTTTTGTTCATGAAGTCTTCTTGAATTTAATTGTATATAAGTTATATAAGAAAAAAATGAGAAGAGTATCCTTCAATTTTTCTTCATGGTGGTTGGCGTTGATGAGTTTTATAGTCTGTTTGCTCAAAATGGAATAATTTTTATTTTCGTCGCGTATTTTTTTCTCGTCTTAACTGTTTCTGGGTTTTGCAATAATACAAAATAAAATTGGCGGTGGTGTTGGTGGTTGCTGGTAGTTCTACTAGTTGCTTGATGTTGTTGAAGGTGTTGCCTGCTATCAATTTTCATTGCAAGTGCGAATTGGTATTTTTATTTATTTATGTTTTTTGTTTGCATTATTTTTTTTTTTTTTGCAATGTGATAAAATTATCTTTTCAATGTTTTATATGGTTGATGATGACGAAAAGCTACAAGAACTACAAGAAAAAAATCCACTGATTTGTGCTTATTTGACAACTTGTCTTTAAAAGAGTTGACATTTATTGTAGGGATTTAAGCGCATATTTAGGTGGAGTTTTAACAATGTTTTTTTTTTGTTTTCTTTTAATAGCGTTAAGATTTTAAAATGATGCATGCGTTTACTTATTTTCAGACTTTGTTGTTGAAAATGTTAATTGTTGTTTATATCTGTGTTTTTTGTAAATTTTATTGACAATAAAATAATGTTTTTTTTTTCCTGTTCTGTAAGAAATCAGCAGTTGTCTTTAAAATTGGTTAATTATAATGATTTATTAAGAAATCATATAGGAAAAATGTCGCTAACAAGTTGTTAAAAAGAAAATTAAATAATTTATGATTTTTGTAATTATTTGATATACAATGTTTTGTAATTATTTGATATACAATGTTTTGTAATTATTTGATATACAATGTTTTGTAAACAGAAAATGAATTTAAAATTATCGTACATTTGGGGCTTAACTACCGCAAATGGTTGTGATCTAGATTAAGAGATCTTCAGTAAGTAGTTTTGCTCCAGGTTGGATCATATATTTTTGATGTATATATTTAGAAAGTGATCAAGTTTTCAATTCAAATTTTAACGAAAGAAAATTCTTCAAATTCTAGAAATAAGTTCACACTTTTGTTGTGAATTTTTAAAGAGAAATTTCTGGTTAACAATGTCAGCTTTTTACACACAAAGCAACTTCTGTCGCGCAACTCTTGAGTTTGTGGGAGAGTGGGGAAAAGAAGAGTGGTAATTGGTTCGGAGTTGCTTGTTCTCGGAAATTCGTTTTTTTTTTTCATTCTTCGTTTTGTTTTTTAATTTTTCGTTTTTTTTTTCATTCATTTTAAACCAAACCAAATGCTGAAAAAAGTTTCTCTGTGTGCACATAAAGGCCATAATTGACAAGAATCGCCGCGACAAAAGTTGCTTTGTGTGAAACAGGACTAAGCAATGGACATAAAATTTTTAAATTCTAAAAAAAAATTTAAAAATAAAATTGAAAACCGTAAAAATAGGGAAGAATCGCTAAAGTAGAGAACGTATGGTAAAATTTTGTGCCCTGTATTTAGTGATTCAATTTTATTTTTATTTATATTGTTTAAATTCCATTCATCCCCTGTTCCATTCAATTTCGTTCCCCTTGTCTGGTGTTTTCGCTACACACATTCACCGATCCATTCCACTTTTTTTACAATTTTAAAATTTAAATTTTACTCGTTTTTTAAATTTTGGGTTGCTAGTCAAAGCGGTTAAGACAGACTTTCCCCTTTTAAAGCCACATTTTTACCTTGCTCTCGGCCAATATTTCAAAAAGTACCTCATCAGTGAATGAGCTTGTATTTCAGAGAACACATATTTTAAATTGCAATACTTTAGATATTCTGTAATGGGAGGCTTTCTAAAAACTACTTCATCAGTGAATGAACCCAAATTTAAAGGGACTCACAATTTTAGTTTCCAGCTTCTAGCATGTTTCTGCCATCAGTGGGAGGCAACTCATATTTTATATTTAAAATTTCTAGCTAAAGAGATTTATAAAGGCTGTTAAGGCGGGATGTTCCCCTTTTGTGCTCCCATTTTTACTACTTTCCTGCCGAAAACTCCAAAAACTACCTCATCAGCGAATAAGCCCATACTCCAGGGAATACAAATTTTGAATTTCAGATTTTCAATAAAATTAGTTTAGATAGGTCATTAAGAGGAAAACTTTCCCTTTTTAACCCATATTTTTATCTCGCCTCTGGTGGAAATTACAAAAAGTATCTCATCAGTGAATAAGCCCATATTCTATGAAATATATTTCAAGGCTTTTAAGGAGGAATACTTTCCATATTTTACTCCCATTTTTACTACGTTCCTGCGAAAATTTCAAAAGGTGGCCAATCATTGGTACGGAACACATATTTTTAATTTTCAAATGTCAATGTTTAATGTCCCATGTAAAAATCGAAATATATATGAACATACATGATAATACATGGGCTTGTATATGATCATACATGGGCATACATGGTCATATACGTCCATACATGATCTCATATATGACCATATATCTTCGGATCCGAAATTTGAGGGTATATGGTGATATGTGTGCATATATTATCATACATGCTCATATATTATTCATGTATGCTCGTATATGATCATATATGTCCATATACCCTCAAATTTCGGATCCGAAGATATATGATCATATATAAGATCATGTATGGTCATATATTGAACAATGTATGGACGTATATGACCATGTATGCCCATGTATGATCATATACAGGCCCATGTATGATCATGTATGCTCATATATATTTCGATTTTTAGATGGGGTAAAAAGGTTTGAGAACTCCCCGGTAGTAATTAAAAAAAAATCCGGAGGAGGAATTTCTATACCAAATTTCACGTTCCTAGCTCCAGCGGACGATATTAAGTGTGTGAGTCAGTCAGTAAATAACTTTATTCTAGAAATGGGTTCGTGACGCAAAATGTTTTTCAGTCGTGTGATTTACGCGTGAATAATTCGTGATTGCGAGTAAAAATTACTATACTCACGTAATTCTAGCATAAGATTAGATTTTTCAAAAAGAGGTTTTGTGATTTTTAATGTTTTTGTGAGAATCACGCTCCCATCTCTATATATAGAGATGATATATATAAAGAGGCAGTTTTTTACTTTTTTTCAATTTCACATATTTCAAAATTTCATAAAATTAAAACAAAACCACATATTCGAATTCATTAAGAATCGAAAAGAACCATCGGGATATCATCCGCGTTGGTTGGGGGTTGCCATTTATATTTTATGGACTAAATTAAGTGTATAATAAAACAATTTTAAAATTTTCCAATTTATTTAAAACTATTTTATAAGCTATTTTTTTTTTATTTTTACATAAAGAATATTTCCACAATATTAATAATTTTTTCTTAAATTTCTTCTCTTTTCAGATGGTAAGTTCTTATCATCACTAAATCCTACAGAACTAACATATGATGGTAAGTCACATTTCATCGCCTCATTATTAACATTTTATATAGTTTTTGTTTAATCTTAAACTCTTACTTTTTGCATGGCTTTAAACTACTAATAATACTGGTCTTAAACCAAACAAACAAAAAAAAATTGAAAGCAAAGTTAAGTTATGGTTGAAATCTATAAATCATATTGTAAAGAAATCTTCGAAAAAAAATAACCGCCACCATCAATACCAAAAACGTTTAAAGAAAACAGTAGCATTTTCAGGCAACACATAAATTAATTAAAAGCTTTTAAAACAAAAACATTAATCAATATTAAAGCAACAACAAAAAAATATATAAGAATCAGTTAAGACCATCACAACAATAAAAAAAAAAATTATAAAGAAAAATATGACATAAAATCACAAAAAATGATGAGCAAAAATAAATTTTTTTGTTGTTATTATCTCTGGACTTAAAAGAAAATTCGCAGAAAATACTTTGTTAAAGGAAAAACAGGATGCAACAAAAAAAAAAAAAGAACAAAACAAAAATGCAGCTGATAAAAATTCATTATAAAGTTTTAAATTTTAATTAAAATTTATATATGATATTGTTTTCGCAGACTCTATACAAAAAAAAAACCTGATGTGATATTAAGAGTATCTTACATGTCTACACCTTGTGTTGCCAACATTTAGCGTTTTTTAGACTGATAGAAGAAGTGAAGACTGATGGACAGCTCCCGCACGTTAGTTGATCGATCACGTTTCAAGGGGTTGTAATAATCAACGCCCTATTGGCCTTAAACTTTTTGTAGAAGATGAAAAAAGAAGAACTTATTATAAAAATATTAAAAGATCACCTATAATGAGTTTTTTTTTAGGACTTATTTTCATAAAGCTTTGAACGCACTTTTCATGTCAAAGTATAGATATATGTATATGGGGAACAAAAATGTATATACATTAAAGAATTTCATTCATGAATTTTGATTATAAACTATAAAAGCTACCGTATAGGAAGGAATACCTTTGGAAAAAAAAACGTGTATGGGTTACACCCTCAAAGGTTTTAGCATGTTTTTTTTTTAATGAATTTATGTTTTTAAGGTTATCAAAGAAGTTATTAAAAAGATCATAAAATATAGAGAAACACATTAAGCGTTGAAAATTTTCATCACTGTGAAAACAGAGTAATCAACAAAACGGAATATTTTAAAAAGAAAGTATGATAATGATAAAGAATTTTAAGATTACAAAGATATTGAAAAAAAGCTGTGATTTACTAATAAAAAAGCTTTATCTTATTTATGAAAAGCTTTATCAGTTTTCGTTGAATTATAAAGTTGATCATAATATTTACTTAAAAATCCTGGTACGAAATTTGATAAAATAAGTATTTTACACAAAGAAAACAGATTCATGTTGACAATCGAATGGCTCGGTTGATGTGATAACAGAACATTCTTTGACACAACACTAATTTGACTGTGGCAACAAAATGTGGGCGGTCTCAACAGAAATTTATTATTCACAATTTAGAAATGCAGTTGCTGCTACCAAACCATAACCTTGGCATACAAGGGGATAATTAATTGACATACAACTCTTTCTTAGCTTTTTGCAAAAGTTCGGCTAATTCGAGTTGGTTTTAAAAACAAGTAATAGCATCAAATTAGGGTTTGCCGATTTTTATATACAAATATTATAAATAAATTAAATGAAAAAATATTGTAAATGTAAAAAAAAGGATTTTCGGGGTAAAAATTTTATTGATGTAAAAAAAAAATTGTGGTAAAAATTTTTGTGGTAAAAATTTTTTTAACAATCCGTTTTAAAGGTCCAAAAAATATATAGGGGGAATTTGAATATCAAATTTTGTGCCGTGTGAGAAATGTGTTTAGTAAATTACAAAAGTCCATTTATGGTCGTCATAATTGACCCTTTGAACAGACTATTCAAGCTGTTGTAACCAAATTTCGCACCAGTCACTTTATTGGACATATATCCACAAAGCCGTATGGGAAGAGTGCGTATCGAGGAGAATATTGCTGCCAGTGTCAATAAAGATCGCGACATGTCAATTCGTCGACGTTGTCAACAATTGGGGTTGTGTTATTTGACCACCTGGAAGATTTTACGTAAGGACCTCGCTATGAAACCATACAAAATACAGCTGCTGCAAGAACTTAAGCCAGGTGACGTACCACAACGTCGTTTGTTTGGTGAATGGGCCTTAGTAAAGTTGGATGAAGATCCATTTTGCTATCGAAAAATTATCTTCAGCGGCGAAGCTCATTTTTGGCTCATTGGGTACGTCAACAAACAGAATTGACGAATTTGGTGTTAAGAGCAGCCTGAGGCAATTCAAGAGCTGGCAATGCACACTAAAAAATGCACTGTTTAGTGCGGCATCATTGGAACGTACATCTTTAAGAACGATGAAAATTGTAACTTTACAGTCAATGGGGCAAGGTACCGTGCGATGATTACCGACTTTTTATGTGAGGTTTCGACAAGAGAGTGTCACATGCCAAACGGCACGCGATACCATAAACCTATTGAGAGACGAGTTTTGTGAGCAATTAACCTCACGCTTTGGAGCAGTCCATTGATCGCCAAAATCATGCGATCTGACACCACTAGACTATTTTTGTAGGGATACGTGAAGTCTCTCGCGTACAGGGACAAGGCAGCCCCTCGAAGACAACATTACAGCTGCCATTGGTGAGATAACGACCGAAATGCTGGAATAAATATGCCAAAATTGGAGCTCAAGGATAGACAACCTACGGCATAGCGGTGGGTAACATTTACATGAAATAATCTTTAAAAAGTAAGTGACAGGCATTCATTTATCACCCCAAATAAATATTTCATTCACTTTTAGAAATTTTCTGTGTATTTTCAATTTTCAAAACTCAAACGAATAAAAGATAACCTTTTATTTAGAAATTTGTTCTTGCCGGAAAGCAATCAACCACTGCCCGAGCACTTATTAACGATCGAAATTATGACTTTCATAGGAATCATTCTACAGGCAACCTGATGGCCGATTAACCTGATTTTCAGATTTAGTGAAAACAAAATGGTTACTCTGGATATTTTCAAGGTTTTCCACGGTGTGTGTCATTAAGCACTAGTGTCAAAGCTTAATGCTTTTGGTGTCGATGATGACTTCTCTCGATTCATATGGAATTTTTTCAGGAATCCCTCTATAAGATTTGTTATAGATCAGGTCTTATTTGACAAGTTTTAGCTTAATTTAGGCATACCGCAAGGTTCTGTTTTTCCTCCCTCTTTATAAATGACCTTTTGGGTCAAAATTAAAAACTTATCTATTCTTTCGGAGTTTACAGCAACATTTGTCATTCACGCAAGACCCAAAGTTGTATATTGACCATAGACCGACTGTGGGGTCATTATTGAGGAACCAGATGCTTTGGATATTCTTGGCGTGAGAATTTAATGTGATATCCGCTGAAAACATTATATTATTTAGGTGTCAAAATAAGCATTCAATTCAAAATAAGCATTCAATTGCACCGGTCAAGAAAACCTAAACATTCTTGACCGGTGCAATTGCGCGAGATGTTTAATCTTAGAATAGTTGTTGCGAAGTTGTTGAAGCTTTTTAGTTCATTGCCCTGTTATGTTATTTTACTTCGGTGAACTCATACTAATCCATGCATAAAATTACGAAATTAATGTCAACATGACAAACAAAATTTTCGTTTATTTAACGACTCTTTGTTATTTTGATATTTTTTCGTATTTTTATGCAGGGATTATTATAAGTGTGGAGATAGTGCCGAAGGAGTGTGTCGCGATATGTATGGGGGATAGAAAGCTCATTTATATGATTTTTCTAAATTTATGGTGCCATCGCTGGGAATCGAACCCGCAACCTTCTGTGTAACAGTCCATCATCGCAAGTAGCAAACTAGAAATTACATTTAGATAGTTTACACTGACAGAGTTATTTCCATAATTATCTTGTAATTCTAAAAATGAAGTTTTTATTTTATTACGAAAGTTTTTTATAAAATTTTATTATTGAATTCTAAAAATAAACAAAAATTTCATATTTTGTAAAGAAAATAAAGGTTTTACAACTTTTAAGACTCTTAACCGGTTATAGTCTAGACAACCATCTAAACTTAAGGACATTTATCAAATTCTGTGGAAGGATTTTAAAGTAATGAATAAAAATGTGTAGACAACTAAAAATTCTTCCACAAGATATAAAATGTTTATATTTTTATGTAGGAATATTTCTTATTATAAATTTGATCTTTTCTTTCTTAACTGAATTTTTATTTTACAAAATGAAAGAAAAAAATTCAATTTATTTATATGAATTATTTATGAAACAAATTGTTTCCAAAGAAACAAAAAACTTTTATCCTTAAATATCCTGTTGATATTAGAAAAAAAAAACGTAAACAACCCCTCATAAATTTAATATCTCTTAAGTCGTTTCATTTTTTTGCAACATCTACCAGTATGTGACCGGCATGCTAAAAAACCAAAAAAGAATTTTTTTCACTCCCTCCCCCCCCCCCCAAATACATAAAAAAAAAACATTCAACAAAATGTTTCTATTAAGTTTAATCTTAACTAAAAAGAAAACTTTAATGTATTTAAATTTGAATTATTAAAATTTTTTTAATGATTAATTTAATGATCATAAACGTTTTTTTTTATTTTTATTTGTTTGTTATAATTCTTTTGTTTATTTTAACAAATAAAAATATACCATAATCAAGTTTTGTTTAATGACTTTCAAAAATATTTAAAATATTTTTATTTTCTATATTTTTTAATTTTTAATTAGCTTATGATTTATGATTGATTTTTATTATCAAGCATTTAATTGGAATAGGTCAAATGATTTTTTTTTTGTGATTTTCATTTTTATTAATTGAAAGTTTTATTTTAAACTGTTGCATTTTATGAGTTTTATAGACATAAAAACTGGGATGTAAAGATAATTTTTGGAAGCTTTAAATTATGTAAATAGCTTTTGTATATCACAAAGAAGTCATAAATATACCCAAGACCTTTATTTGTTTAAATGTGGAAGTAGATAATATGAGAAAAGAGTATTTTACTGAAGTTTAAAATCTCTAAAATAGGAAGGAAACTTGATTTAAACTGAAGTTTGTAACTCGTTTAATCATAATAAAAATCGGGGTCGATATATTAATTTCCGCCTGTCAGCTGAATTAGCGACCAGGCCCAAAATATGAGACAGATGTGTCTAATATTTATTCTAACGTTTATCATTATATCAAACAGTATTTTATTTAAAATTAGCAAATTTTGTCGATCCATTTAAATCTTATAACAGAAAAGACAAACAGAACTCACAAATTTTCATATTTTTAACAACTGGAAATTTGTAAAAAAAAACAAATTCTAATTTAATTCATAAACAATTGCATTTTATTAAAATCTTTGGGTTTAAAAAACAGGGCGTGTTTAAAAAAAAATGAGTTTCCCAAAAAGCTTAAAATTTCCAAAACCAGAGTTTATGCTAATTAAAAACAAAAAAACTTTACCCAAAATATTTTTAAAATAACAATATATAACTGGTTACCTTTTGTTGTTTTTTCACTTTCGTTACACTACTCTAGACAGCTACTGAAACTAAAAAACAAAAAAATTAAAATATTTGAAACTACTGCCATTCTACTATAAACTCCTTTATAAACAACCTCCTCCTAATAAAAGCAACATATAAACCATTACTCTAAAAATTAGTTCTGCCTATAAAAAAAAATATAACCAACTTCCATAATAAATGTATTCAGAATTCAGTATTGTGAATACGTAGAGTTTTGTTTTTATTACTCTGTGCACATAAATGTTTTACACAAAGTTTTTACGATTTGTTTTTTTTTTTTTTTGTTTCTTATAGTCTTGTGAAAAAATATTGAAAATATAATATGCAAAAATTTTAGAGTTGGTTTATTATTATTATTTTTTTTTTTGTAAACCTATAAAAATGATTTTTATGATCAACACTAACAGTTTTTACACTTCATTTTTCATGATTTTAGACATGAGTATAAAAAAAAATTAAAATAATAATAAAAAATATATGTACTATAAAATTTAGTTTGTTCAGTTGTAATTAATAGTCTTTTTTGCTTAGCCCAGACAAAAACCTTTTAATAGATCTTTTTAATAAAAAGAGTAACAAGAAATTTAAACCTGAATGTTTGCAATTTTAGCTTGGATTTTCTTTTTATTTAAAGAGAAGCATCAATCAGGAAATTCTTCCTCCTAATTAATATGTTACTTTCTTTGGCAAGGTATAGAGGGGGAAATAAATGTGGTTAAAGGTTAAGGGCTTTAAATATGACAACAATGTAATTGCACGGGATTATAAATCTTAGAATAGTTGGTGCGCGCCATCCGATGGAGAGTTGGCGAAATTGTTGAAGCTTTTTGGTTTACAGGCCTGTTATGTTTTTTTACTTCGGTGGTGTTAAATGCTATGGCAGCGCCAAAGGAGAACGTTGCGATATGTATGAGGTATAGAAAACTTATACATATTATTAAGTTGCCGTCGCTGGGGATCGAACCCTCAACGATCTGTACAACAGTCCAACGCACTAACCATTACACACCACAATGTCTTCAAACAGCTTCGAAAAGTATCGAATGAGTTCGAGTTTATCTGCAATTTTTTTGGCATTTGTGAACAGATTTTTCTTAAAGGTACCCTTTATATAACGTTTATTTTTGTCACTGAACTTTCCTGTCCGACTACCGGCTTATGTTAGATTCGGTCCTCGTTAATTTTGTATTGAATAACTTTTCTCACCGTAAAATGTCTACGTAACACTATTTTACAGATTTGCCCTTAAGAATTGTGTTATTTTTCATAGAAATCGATTATAATTTGTCTCTCCTCAAGATTTAACTGCTTTCATGGCATAATTTTGCTTCTCTTTTATAAATATATTGAAGTCATAACTTAAGGAATTTAATTAATTTATATTTTTCGTGTTAATTACGATGCTGCTTACACAATTAAAAACAGCAAATTTGCAAAGGTGAATGAAATATTTATTTGGGGCGATAAATGAATACCTGCCATTTACTTTTTAAAGATTATTTCATGTAAATGATGGCCGCGGCTACGCTGTAGGTTATTCTGTCGTGAGCTCAAATTTTGACATAGTTTTTGTGGCTGGCTGGTCCCTGTACACGAGAGACTTCAGGTATACCCCAAAAAATAGTTTAGTGGGGTCAAATCGCATGATCTTGGCGGCCAATGGACCGCTCCAAAACGTGAGATTAATTGCTCACCAACCTCACCTCTCAACAGGTTCATGGTATCGCGTGCCGTGTGGCATGTGACACCGTCTTGTTGAAACTACACATCAACCAAAACTCGGTAATCATCGCACGGTACCTTGTTTTATTGACTGTAACGTTGTGATTTTCATCGTTCTGAAGAAGTACGGTTAAATGATGCCGCCGCCCCACAAACCGCACCAAACAGTGAACCTTGCAGAGTGAATTGGCAGCTTTTGAACTGCCTCTGGCTGCTCTTCACACCAAATTCGGCAATTCTGTTTGTTGATGTACCCATTGAGCCAAATATGAGCTTCGACGCTGAAGAAAATTTCTCGATTGAAACTCATTTCTCACACAGCAGAGGGTGAAATGGCAAACCTTACTGAGCATTTTTGGCTTTGCCACATGTCACAAATCTTTTTTTTTACATTGAATAACCAAACTGCAAAAAAAATCACCCTTTAAAACTGATTTTGGCTTCTTTATGGTTTCTTATGCACCGTTATTTTATATAAACAATAAGTGTGTCCTTAGTTTTGCGTTGCCATATCATGATGTAACATAAATGTTCTCAATAATTTTCTTAGAATTCATATAAAGAGTCATAATACAAAAAGTTGCTGTGTCCTTTGTTTTGCGGGCCACTGTATAATTTCGCTTTCACTTGGAATTTCGTTTTAAAATTTTTCGTGGAAAAGTATATAAAAAAAATAATTCGATAAATTTAATGCTCTACTTTTGGCTGCCCCCTTAAATATTTTCATATAGAAATTTAAATAAAAATTTTGACTTTTAATATCAAGGTGTTTTTATGTATTTTCTGCCATAAAATAAAAATCCCATAAAAATGTATTATCTTTCAACGAATATTTTATTATTCAAAAAAAAAAAAAAAGAAACAAAATTTTATTAATTTATTTTTTAATATGTTTATTTTCTTTATTGATTGAGTCAATGAACTTGGAGGGGTATTTTGTTTGTTTAAAAGATTTTGTTACACTAACCTAATAAAATAAAAATATTTTAACTATATAAACTGTAAATGACATGTTTGTGTGTGTGGAACAAAAAAAAATATATGTATAGGAAAAAAGCACATGCTTAGCTGTCAAAATGCTGTCAAAAAAGCAAAAAAAAAAATAATAATGTGCATATGAAATGACCTCTAAACTAAAACTAAACCATCATCAAGCAGGCTTTTTCATATTTTTTTTTTTTTCAAATCCAAACAATTTGTCTGCGTTTTAAATACTGTATAAAAAGAAAAGAGTTCGCTATACAGCACTAACTATACGACGAAGTGTATTTGACATAATATGTCACTTTCGTTTTTGATTAAAATAAATTGAAAGTTAAAAAAAAATGAAACAAAACAAAAGCCTTTAAACAACAAAAATATTTATATATATGAGACTTTATTTCAAAGCAGCAGACTGACGCCTAAATGATGATCATGATGATGACAATTATTGTTTGATTGTATGGTAAAAATTGTTAAGTTAGTTTATTAAGTGTCATTATTGACACATAGTGACAATTAGAATGACAGCAAAAGTCTACAAACATATTGAAAAATAATTTATAATATAAAAAAAAAAATATTTTATTTTAGAAGAAAAAAACTCAAGTAAGCAAAGGAAGATAGAAAGAGAACAATATATACAATAAAAATAAAAAGTTCAGTAACCTCTAAATGCAGCACTGTAGTTAAAGAAAGCTATTGGCAGTGTTGCCATTTTTGGTTATTTATCGTCAATTAATTATAAAGAACAGAATTACTTTACAGGAAAAAATTGCCCTATGATTTTTAACTATTTGTTATCATCATCGAAAAATTAATAATTTTATTTTTCTGTGATTTTTTAATTGAATATTTATTATCCAGAATTAAAATAAAAATATTTATAAATTTGAAAAAATATATAAATTGTTCAAAATATATGAATTGCGAAATTACAAAAATATGATTTTAAGCATAATTTTTTAAGGTACAAAAACTTTTGAAGTAAATTAATAAAAAATGATTTATATGAACATTTCAGAGGGCTCTTGAGAATTTGACTTTTATTTAATTTTGATTTTTAGTAAAAAACTGTAAACGGATAAATTATTTTTGCAATCAATGTTGTGGATCAATTTTAAAAATTCAATTTTGCTTAAAATTTAAACGTTCTTCCAAAATTAATAAAAAAAAAATCCGAAATTTATCGCCTTAAATTGGGGATAAATTTGAAATCAAACTAGAGCTGATCAAATTTGTCTATATCTGGTGCACCAATTTGCTCTCGATTTCCATCAGATTTAATAAGAAATTTAAGGGCACTGTTGGTGCCTTTGATATCGGCTCAAATTGCCTCTATCTTGTACTAGATCAGATTATAGATATGAACCGATCGCCACTGGATATGATCCAATAAAAATCATATGTGTCTACAAATATAATCAAATTTTTTAGATCTCTTTAGATATGAACATATCTGGCATTAAATTGGAACCATATATATCTGTATATGAACAGATTGGGCACAAGATCTAATTATATTTAATCATATTTAAATATATTTAAGCAGATTATTTCAGGTCTAATCATTTCTAACCTTATTTACAAAATACATCATTCATCACTACAAGGGTTGCCATATTCCAAAATCTTCGAGCGATTTTAATAATTGTATTGTATTCGTGTTCAGATAACCGATGTTAATTAGAAAAGGTATTTAAAAAACAAAACTTACAAAATTTCGAAAATTTGTGTTGTTGACTATTCGTTTTGCTTCCCAGCAAAACCACACATTACCAAATAATGGGTAAAGTAATGTATAGCCAAATCGGCCCGATGGATTACTTTACACCTTACTTTATTGATGAATTTTCCAGGCGATGAGCCTCAAAGTAATGTATATACCCATTACTTTAATGTATATACCATTTACTTACATTGGGTTACTTATATGGTTACGAGAATGGAAAAAGTAATGTGTCTAAAAATAGATTTTTAAAAAAGAGGAATTTTCATTAAAATAAATTATTACAAATATTTTATTTAAAATATTTGCAATTAAAAATAATGTAGTCAACATGGAAATCGAACCAGGGAAATCTGGTTGCCAGCCAAGAGCTCTACCCACTGAGCTATCGACGCATATAGTATTTGATTGCTTTAAACTTAAATGAATTGTTGCGCTTCGTTTTTTCGGTAGTGTTATCAAAACAAACATACATTACCCTTTTGCTTATAAAAAAACACAAAGTAATGTATCTAAAAATAGATTTTCAAAAATATTTCAATTATTACTTTACATTTATAAATCATATATTACGTAATCAGTAATGAGTAACTTATTACTTTATGCTTGCAAATAATGAAAAGTTAACGAGCTATCATTACAAGGTAACGCATGAGAATATCGCACCCATTACCAAATTTTTGCTGGGTTCTGCACATTTTTAAAAGTTCAATCCACTCTAATTAATTTGGTGGAAAACACTAACGTATAGGGTGTTGAAATTTACATGGAGATCATACGGTCCTAAGCAGACATAGCTTCTTATATCCTTAACGAAAAGTGTTTGTAGAATTCTAGTGGGGGTACGACAGACTGCGGTTATTGCCAAGAGAGCAAGAAAAGTGGTGAGTGACAATTGTAGGTTTTATAGGGTACCGGGGATAGGGAGACCCTGTAGCACATCATGTGTCACTGTCTGGCTCTTGCGTGGAAGATTATATATGCCGAAATCTATAGGAAATCTCAAGAATCGTAATTCAAGGTCTCCTGGTTTTTACTAAAAGAGAGTGTGGGCCACCCTGGCAACATCACATTTCTTAACCTCATGTGGTAATGCTAAGGACCCAATTTGTATATGCAAGGTCTTTGACCAGCCAGCTCAACCTAACCACTTTATTAAACATTTTTTGAGGTGAAAAAAAAAAATTAGGATAGAAGATTAATATAAAGTATATAGACAGTGACATTATTTTGACAGAAAATCAGCAAGACAGTATGTTAAAAAAATGTTAACATTTTAAAATTTTTGTTTATGATTCCAAAAATAGTAAAAACATAAGTTTCGATGAAAATATAAAATAAAAGTTGAATGAACTTTTTAATTATAATTTACATCGACAATATGAGCATTAAGTAAAAATAACTAAAATTAGATTAAAATTCAACCACTTTAAATGCAAATTAAACTTTTAAAACTGTATCTAATTTATCTTAAAGTTCTGCAAAAGTTCTTTGACCCTTTAAAATGCAACTCTAGAAAAAAATATCATCAGGTGTTTTTATTTTTTGCAAACAAAAACTTTTCAACATTTTTATTTAAACATAAAAATCCCTTTATAAATTTCAATTTAATTTTACAATTTATTATAGGGATTCCTACCATGCAACAATAACAACAAAAACAATAATGGTGACCTTGAAAAAAAAATCTGTTGGTGAAATTTATAACAAATTAAAAGCCATAATTTTTCATCTTGACTTAAAAGCACAACTATAAATGGTGGTAGTGTACGTATACATATGTACAAGTAGAGAAGAGTTCAAAGCTCCCACATTAATATATCACTTTTATTTTTTGCTGCTGCTGCTGTTGCTGCCGATGTTGTTGTAGATGTTGTTGCTGTTTTTATTATTGTTGTTGTTTTAAAAGGGAAATCCCCGTAAATACTATGATTTTACTACTATAAGACATTATGGTTTTTTGGTTTATTGTCTGTAGTAGGCCATCTCTTTCTAGCCTGTTTTCAAAAGTGAAAAAAAAACAAATTTGGCCCAGAAAATTGTATGAATGAATGAGTGAATATTTGTTATTGTCTGCACCACATACACACACACATACATACACAATATAAAGTAAGTAAAAAAGCTCACGAAAAAATAATAAATTTTAGCCGAAAAAACAATAATTCAACTTGGCGGCGGCAAAAAATATGTATAAAAATTTTTGCATTGCAAAGAATTCATAAGACCACAGAAGGAACAAAAAAATCAAGCCATTGAACCACAAACATTCTTTAAATTTTATAAAATTAACAGAGTTGTTTAAAAAGGGATCAGAATATGAAAAAAGGCATGTTTAAAGATTTTTAAAAATGATTTAATATAATTTCCATAATTTTGAAAGATACAAATTTAAAAAAAAAGTATTCATGTATTAAATCTTTTTAATTAAATAAATTTTGTATTTTTATCTATAACTTCAATTTGTTTTAAAAAATTTGCTGCTTTTGTTGCTGCTTCAACTTTATGGTGGTGGTGCCCATTAATTTTATTATTTGCCGACTTGTTTGACAGTTCTGACAGACAATTATTTAAAACTTGTGTTTTTGTTCTAAGCTCTCTTATTGTTGGTGTTGTCGTTGTTGTTAATATGTTCGCTTTTGTTTGTTGTTGTTGTTATTGTGTCAAGTTATTAGTAGTGCTAGTAGTCTAAAAGCATAAATGTTAACTTCACTTTTTTAGAGGTCACCGTGCTTTATGGAACACAAACAAAAATACAACACTGTCATCGTCATCATCATTGCCGACATCATCAGCATATAGAGCCACCAGAAATGTCAAAAACAAATAAATGTTAACACCATTTATTATTGTTGTTACTTTTTGTGTTTTTTTTTTTGTTAATTCACTTGCACTTTTTCATTGTCTTAGAGTGGAAGGAGGAGTTGATTTTGAACTTAAAATTAATAGCTTTTAATATGGGTTAGTGGAGAGTATATAGAGATATTAAAAAAAAACATGGCTAGAATTAATTATGACTAGAAAATGTTTAATTGATATTTTAGTTTTTAAATAATAAACCACACAGTTTAAAAAATATTCAAGCCTACCTTATGGGGGTTTCCGTTTAAATAAATTTATGGCATATTTAAAGGATATTTGTGTTGGAAATTTTAAAGTTAGCATTTTTAAGTTAAAAAAAAACAAAAATCTCTAAAATAAATGTATAACTTTTTATTAATTTTAAATAAATTAATGTTAGGACTCAATTGTAGGATGAATCAATATAGTTTTGAAAGCCTTCTTTTAGGATTTTGCTTAAACAAGGCAAGCCTTTCAACTCAAATCTAAGGTTGAGCCTCATTATATCTCACATCATACCCCTCATTATACCAATCGACTCAGAATCCCTACTGGATTCCGATTAATGAACTAAATCGAAGCATATCGCATACCCATATTGGCTAAAATAAACTTCAATCGATATTTGAATGAAATTCAAACTTTAGTTGATGCTAATTTGGGCTCTTTTGATAACATTTTGCATAACTGTATCATTTTTGGCGTCACGTTGTCAATTTTGGATCGAATGTTGTTCTTTAACTTCTGGGTTTGCCGCGAGCATCAATGACATCAAATATCCCCAGAGGAAGAATTCCGAGACAATCAAATCAGGATTTGGCTGGCCAAACCAATTCACTAAAACGCGGGATTACTTGCACTGGGCATGGCAAGTGGCTGTTGGAACCACATATCCTCGAAATGCAGATCGTTAAATTCCGGTAAGAAAATTTAGTCAGTGGTGCTTCCGTTCTCCAGAACCAAGAATTTTGCTTACTGACGTGGCCGTTGAGACAAAAAATGATCCCCCTCGCTCGTAATCAATTTTGATGGGAAATCATTCACTTCGCCGTTGAGTTCTTATGGCTTAGGATAATGTGGGACAATAACCACCTTGTATATTTATGATTCTTAAATAATTCCAAGCCGATCTAGCCATGTTTATACATCCGTTTAAATGGCGATCCGTGGCTAGGCCGAAAGCGTTGTTACACGATTATTTGTTATGCTCGCGCTCAGTTTGGTATTGCAAATAAGCAGATCAGTGGTAAATAAGTTATGAAGGAAAATGTGAATTTTAACATTGGGACCTTGAATTAATAATGAGCGTTTTTAAAAACTTATTTATTTATTGTGCAAAATTGGTTGCAAATATGTTATTCAAAGTATTGTGTATCGCTCGCCACAACTTTTTTCTAGCTCCAAAGAATGACTCGTTGTTTGAGACAATCCAATCATCAACCCATTTTTTGCATTGTCGGAAGAATCAATGTCTGGCGATTACAGCGGGTGGGGGTAGGACTTCCCATTTCAGCGTTTCCCAATAGGTACTGACCGGTATTGCAACATGTGACCGATCGTTTTCATACTGCAAAATCACTTTATCGTGACTTTCTTCGTATTCCGACAACTTTTTCTTCGGTGCGTGGCTCTAACACATGAGTTGGTTCCGATAGTGTTCCCCCGTGATTGATACAAATTCATATAAAGGTCTGAAGAACAACACATTTTGTAATATTTTTTTCACCAGACGCCCAGAGGTGAATAATATTTTATATTCACCTTAAAAATTATTTTTCACCACAAAATTTGTTTTCACCACAAAATTTTTTTGCATCACAAATTTTCTTTCACTTTAAAAATACTTTTTAAACACAAATATGTTTTTACTTTTGAAAAAGTTTAGCACCACAAACATCGTTTTCACCTCGACAATGATATCTAAATTTCAATCTTAATTTTCTGTTACGAAAATTCTGTGGAGAGTATAAACAAATTAATAAAGCCGAATTTAATGCTTTTATTACTTTAAATTTTAAAGCCTACTTTTAGGCAAAATAAAAATATTTCTATTAATTACGGATTTCATATAAATAGCTTTTTATAAACTTTTTAACTTAATTAACATGGATTGTCTACTTTAAGGTCATAACGATATATTTTTAAGAAAGTATGATTAAGGGCGACTTATATACAAAACTAGCATTAAGCATATTTATAGGCATTTTCAATAATGTGTACATTTTTTCAATATTTTTCGGTAAAATTATGGTATACTTTAAGGAAACTTAGCAAAATTATATTAAAACGTTTGAAACCTTTATAAATAAAATTGCATTTACTTCACAATTCTCTATTTTTTTTATTCCTCTCCCTAAAGCATTTTAAATTATTTTTGTTGTTGTGGCTAATACTTTTAAAAAAAGTTTAGATTGTTTTTTTTTTTTTGTACTGGTTTGTTAGTAATGGCTCTTAAGCTCAAACATTGTTCTTCGTTTGTGATCATAGTTGCCATATTAGATTTTTGTAAGGAAAAAATAAAACTATTTCCGCTTTTCACTAAACTCAACAACACTAAACTCATACTTTTAAATAAAATTTCCATCAACATACTCACTAAAGCAGTAGGGGAATCCTACATTTTCCCATACATATAATAAAAATATTGTTAAAATGTGTGAGTATGGTAAAAGTTTTAGAGCGTATGATGGGATATGCGTGTAAAAATACTACCCTAACTCAAGACTTTGACTGGTTGTATGTTAGATGAAAATGGTGTGTGGCTTAGAAGTGGCAGCAGGGCAAACGTACCAAACACACACTGTATGTATCCATGAGAATGTAAGCATTTGCACGAATGAATGCTTCAAATAACAACAAAATAATAAAGTATGTAGCAGAATTATATGAAAAAATAATAAAATAAAAAAATCTAAAGGAATGAAAAAAAAATAAGAAATTTTTTTCATTTTTTTTTTTCTTTTTTGATGGAAAGAAATGCAAGCACAAGAAAATTAAGTCAGGCACAAAAAATATATTGTGACAGCTAGGATTTTAAGGAATTCTATGTAACACTGTTTGTGAACAAAATGAAATTGCAAAAAATTAAGAAAGAAGGAAAAAAAGTTTATAAAAATATATCGTCGACGTGCCTGCAAAAGGTCCTATGTGTAATATTTTTAAATTTTACAATGGTTTGATAGTAGTCGTTTTAACTAACAGGAAAAAAATTTATAAAATTCTCGCATATAGAACTCTTTTTAGGCAAGTCGGCGATATACTGGTATAAAACATTTTTGTGGAGATAAAAAAAAAAATAAGTTAAAAAATTTGTTTTGCTACCCCTTTCTAGGTTATTTTATACAATTTAACGAAAAAAGCTAATAATACCATTTGCTTTATTACATTTTTTTATATAATTTTTTTTTTTGGATTCTCGTTTCTCCCATATAAGCTCTTAATGGGTTTTTTTCGTTAAAATAACAAAAAAAACTTAATTGCTTTTGCAAAAGACTAGTTAGTAGAAGTTGAAAAGAAAATAATAATATTTGAGGAAAAATATTAACCCTTTTCAAAAAAAACATTTAAAAGTTTAAAACAAATATTGGTAAATTTAAGTTGGCTGGCTGTGGGCGTTGTGCTGTAATAGTTCAAGCATTGAACTGTTACATAGAAGGTTTTTGGTTCGATCCTTGCAACATTAATTTAGAAGCCCTTTTATCTCTAACCACCTCGTCACTATCACATTTCCAAAGAAAGCAACACATTAAATATTGTAACAGAAATAATTTTCGAAATGTTACTTTTTTTAATAAAAAAAAACATAACCAAAATTTTTTTTAAAGAAAAATTAAAACGCAAATTTAATTATTTATTTTAAAATTTTTATTTTTTTTTTTAATTTTTTCGACATTAGGATTTTTGATCATCCCTATAAATTTTTTTTGTTTATGGTTATAGCGAAACACTTATACTGTCTTACTGCATCCATTACCGATGTGAACATATCGGTTCTTAAAATAAATATTTGGGTAATAAGGGTCAAAACAAAAATTACTAGCATTTTTTATACAACTTTTGTAAATTTACTAAAGATTTGATATTTACTAAAAATGTGTAATTTTGCTTCAAAAAACTGTAAATCAGAAAGTACTTTTAAATTTTTTTATAAATTAATTTAAATTTACATAAAGGTGTAAATCATTAATTTATTTCAAAGTTGTTAACAAATTTGCTACAAATAACTTAAAATTTGTAATTTTATAAAAATTGTGTAGATTTAATTAAAATGTGTAATATTACAAAATTTGTGTAAATGTACTAAAAATGTGTAAAATTACTCACAAAATGTAATTTTATAAAAATTATGTAAATTTACTTAAAATTTGTTATTTAACTCGTGATTTGTAATTTTATAAAAATTGTGTAAATTTACTAAATACTTTGGAAGTTTGACAAATATTATGCATAGTGGTAAAATAATATCTAAAAGCATTGCAAATTTATTTAAAATGTTAATTTAAGAAAACATACTTAAAAATTTGGTTAAAATATTAAATTTATTAATATTTAGTAATTTTACTAATTTTGTTTAATCAAATATTAGTTTCAAATTTCTATAAATTTTTTGCTTTTGCAAATTGTTTTGCAAAAATCGTCCTATTTCTGCTTTCTCTAACGGGTTAATATTTGTTAAGGGGGAAAAAATTTAAAATGTTCTTTATCAAAAGAACCAAAAAATAAAACAAAACAAAAAAACTTTACAAAACAACCAAAAAGGAAATGAAAGTATTTTTAAGCACAGGCTTTAGCCAAATAGTAAATTGGAATTTTTACATTGCACTACTCTAATGGTATTTTTGTTACTAAGCTTCTGTTTTTTCTGCTGTTGTTGTTGTTGCTGCTGCTACTGCTGCTGTTTTTCTATCATGTTACCAACAACTTCTGTTTTAGTTTTTTTTTTTCACTATAAAGCATTTCAAGCAACAATATTATACTTATTCCCGGGTAAAATGAAAAACAAAAAACTAAGAACTCTTTTACAACATTCCTTGTTACAAATACTTTTGTATATAAGGGGCTTTCCATTACCAACTGTCCAGCTAAAATGTTTATTGCCCTATTGATACGAATAAAAAAACTTTTTCAATATTTCTAAAAGTTGGCTTAAGTAGGCGTGGTTACGTATTAACAAATTTAAAATTCATTTGTGGTATATATTTATACCCTCTACCATATAGGGTAAGGGTATATATCAGTTTGTCATTCCGTTTGTAACATGTCGAAATATAGGACTAAGACCCCATAAAGTATATGTATATATTCGTGATCCTTATGCAATTTAAAGTCAATTTAGCGATGACCATCTGTCTGTTGAAATGGCGATCACGACGCGAAGACACAAGCCGGGTTGCTATTTTTACCCAGATTATTGAACATCCTCCCGATCAGTTTGGTATTGAAAATGAGCAAAATCGCTCCAGCGGTTAAAAAGTTATGAGTGAAAATGTAAAGTTACCTCTAAATTTTCCATACAAATTGCTGTATTTTAGTACAATTTCATAGTAGCGACTGTTACATAATATATTTTTTATATTTTATCAGCAGTCGCTTAGAAATTAATAATATTTTGTATTCACCTCAAAAAATTTTTTTACCCATTGAAATTTTTTTTCACCACAAAAAAAAGTTTTTTACCTAAATTTTTTTTTTTATCAAAAAATTTGTTTTTGCATCCAAAAAAGTTTTTCACCTCAAAAAATTTTGTTCACCTCTATAATTTTACTTCAAAAGTGTTTTACATTATTTGTATCAAAAACAGTAGAGCTAATTTTTTTAGGATATTGGTGGAGGGTATTCAAAAATTCGGCACATCCAAATTTAAGCCTTTTTTACTTGTGACTTTTGTGTAACTCAATTTATTTAAAAATCAACAGAAATTTTCTTATTTATAAAAAAATCAAATGTTTTTTTTATCAATTCAGGCAGATTCTTTCTGTTACCCTGCTTTTTTTAAAAGAAAATATTGTCTATCAAAATATTAAAAAGAAATCAAAAATTTGTTCTGTAATTAGTAAGGGCATCGTACGTGTAATCATTATCATACTGTGGTGCTGATTTATTAACCAAAGAATAAGAATTTGAATTGTGATGGAATTTTCGATATGGATATTATTAAATGAAAATTTTCTCCAAAACGAAGCCGTGTATTATGCTAAAACTTTTTGAATCAATATAAAATCATCTCAACCTTTTTTTTATAAATAAAATTATATTTTACTGATTTCAAAAAAAAAAAATTTAATTATCTATTACACTAAAAATTCAGAAATAATTCCAGTTTTTTTTTTTGTGTAAATTTAATTTTTTCAATTTGCAGATTTTTAGTTGATCTAAAAATTGGGTAATTTTTCTTTGGTTGTTATCAAATTTCCCATAAAACCATATGAAATTTCTAAGATTTTCCAAATTCCATTAAAATATACTGTAATGAATAATATATTTAAAATATGCGCCATCTTTGCAATTTTTTACATATCATTTAAAACCATAAATTCTACAAATTTGATATTGATATGGTATACATTTTTTCTGTAGCGAGGCAGTTGATATGGAAAGCCACATATGCCACAAAAAAAAAAATGAAGAGGAATATACATTATAAAATGTTAAAGAAATATATGAACGATGGTGTAGTGAAATGTTTCCAGTAGCTAAAAATACACACAAATATTTTACATTGCAAACATTTTAAAAATGAAAAAAAATATATATATAAAACAAATTCTTTACAAAATGAATGAAAATAACTAAAGGAATATAAATGAAAATGTATAAAAAATAAAAAAAGAGATATATTTAAAATTTAAAGCATTAGATAATTTAAATAAAAAAAAAAATGTTGATAAATTTGCTTTAATTTAAATTGTTAAGAAAATCCGCCTAAAATTATGCTTTAAAATAGTCTTCTTTAATATCCTTTAAAGTAGGCCTTAAATATTTTAAAAATATATAATACTTAAATGCAGTGTTAAATTCATAGCATACTTTTAGGTTCATGTACGTAAATTTGATTATAGCTAAAAAGCTTTAAATGACAGCATATTAAATTTGTTTAGGTCTTCTATATCTGCCATCCTACTCCTTTATGCCCGCTTTAATAAAATTCTAAATGCAATGGCTGCAATAGAAAATACCGTATTAAGGATAATACACATTTTAAAATACCAACAACAGCTGTTAGTGAGGTTCACAGAAAAAAAAGTTCTACAAAAAAAAAAAAAGATATGATGATGATGGTAGTATAAGAAATCTTTTATATATGTATATATTTTTTCTTATTTTGAGATGATGTTAATAATGATGTTTGCAGATGACGTTATTTAATGGGGTGCTTTGATGCGATTGGTTTTCATTTTAACGCAGGCGCTTAAAAATCATCGAATCATTCAAAGAAGCAAATATATAGTATTATATTTTCTTTTCATTTTTTTTTTTTTGTTCAAAGAAGTAGCAAATGAAGTATAAAAAAATCATTGAAAGATGAAAATCAAAAAAGATCCAGCAGAAAAATATACAGGAGGAAAATCACCTAAAAGTATGCTTGTTTATAAAACACACAAAATAAAAGAAGGAGTTGTTTTGGAAAATAAAATAAATCCAATACTATAGCTTACAGCTGTTGTTTTAAAGGAATTTTTGGTGTAAGAAAGTTATTTTTCTCTAAAGTTTTAAAATTTATTTTTTAATTAATGTTTTAGTTTTTGTTTTCGTTATGAAACTTTAGACTGACTTAAGTGGATTACAAAAAAAAAAAAGTGTAACGCTCTAGTAAAGATGGCCATCATTATGAAAAAACCCACGCTTTGTTTTATAATTAAAATTGTTTTTATCATGGTTAAGAAAACAACAACAAAAACTTATAATGACTTTTTTTGCGTAACAAACTTTGGCGCATTTTTTTCCCATCGTTAAGAAGATACAACATGAAATAACTAATTCCAAAATGAAAATAGTTACAATGGAAAAGTAATGAGAAATGGTTTTTAAGCGGAAATAAAAAAAAAATTAAATTAAAAAAAATCTTCAGAACAATTTAATGTTACGAGTAAATTTTATATACAAAAATTTTTGATTTTTTAACACTAAAAAAATTTTCATTATTTTGCAACTATCAAAATCCAGAAAAGATTTGTACTAAAAATGTATTGCCTACTTTTAGAAAGTTTTGAAATTTAAAACAAATTATCTTATTTATGAGTGATTTATGAAAAATTTTTCATATTTATGAATCAATTTATAGTACTGATGAATTGATTAATTGATGAAGCTTTCCTTTAAACTGTAACTTAATTTTTTGTCAAAATAATCAAAAGCCTTTAAAGCGATTTATATTGTATTAAAACTATAACAAGCAATAAAATTAATTTTTAATAAAAAAAATTATTTCAATTAAAAAATTAATTGAATTCGTAACAATGAAGTAAATTTTTATTATTCATAAAATAATAAAATTTATACTTTTATATAAAATAAGTTGACACTAAAAAAAAGTGTAATACTTTACTTATTTAATTAATGGGGAACCGTAAAAATTTTAAACCTAATAAATTTCAATTAAAAATTTTAATTGAATCAACAAAAAATTAAATGAAATAAAAAAAAAATATATATATATATATTAATTGAATTAATTTAAAAATGTAAACTTCATTCAACAAAAAGATTTATTCCAAGATTTAAAAGTAAAAACAAACAGTATTTTTAGTAATTAATTATTTTATTACCCATCATTCAATTAAGCTCTTAAAAATTAAAAAAAAATTCAATAAAAAATTGAATGCATTTCTTGCACACAAATTTAATTTCTAAAAAAAATTTACACAAAAATGTAGTTCTTTTAACAATTTTTAATATATTTGCAATAACATGCGTCTACAAAATTTTAAACTTTATTTAAATATTTAACCTGTTCTTCATACAGTTTTAGATTATGAATATTTTCCCATAAGAATAGCAGAATTTTAATTAATTTTTGTAAAATATTTAAAATTTTATGGTGTTATTTAGCAATCTTTGTTGCTTACTATTTTGAAATGTTCTTAAATCCTCACATTTTTATTTTTAAGACTTTTTATTTATTAATTTTTCATAAACTTTCTTATTTTTTTCATTTAAAACTTGTAAAGCAACAAGTGTATTTTATTTGTTACAAATTTTACCTTGAAATTTATGGGAAAAACTTATAAGCCAACAAAAACCTAAAACCGTCAAGATGACCATAAATTATTTGTAACTTACTTACACAGACATTTTACACAAAAAACACTTACAATTATAACACATAGAAATATGTATATACAAACATGGCTGGCACTAATACATATATTAAACACACATACACACAGAAAGACAATGCAAATGAGAAACAATAACACGAACTTTTACTATTAGTGCAAAAAAAAACATAAAAATAAAATTAAAAGTATACTTTTAGGCCTATGAAAACATATTTAAATTAAAGCACAATAAAACTATAAATACAATACCAAAATTTTAAATCAGAGTTTAAAGGCTGTACAGTGTTTTCAAAATGTTTCCGAAACGAACTTAAACAAATATATTTTGTTCTTCATATAACAATCTAAATAATTTTAAGAACTTAAAATATACTTTTTTGTGTAAGCAATTAAATTAAATCTAAAGCATAGTTTTAGTCAAAATTTTAATTAAAACAAAAATCAATTTTATAGGAAAATTATTTGAGGATAATAAAAAGTCTGTTAAGAGCCGCTTTAACAGGTATTTATTAGTAAAAAAGCACTTCTTTACAAAAAAAATCCCAATTGAAAAAAATTTAGGTTTTAGCCGGAAAAACTTGGATTTGTATTAAGCCTTGATTTCAGCAGTAAACGAGTATATCGATTTGAGCATATTTTCCTGATATTAATAATTGTTTATGATTTCATTGATTTTATTTTTTGATTAATGAAATCAAAGCCTTTAAATTATTATTATTAGTAAATAAAAATATGGTATCCATGTTAAAATCGAACTATGTCTGAATATTCATGATCATAAATAATCTAGTATGTGATTACGCATGTGAATACATGATCATATACGTCCATACATAGTGTAATATATGACCATACATGATCCATACATGATCTCATATAAGAAAACATACGCAAATATACCGACAAATTTTGGATCCGAATATATATGGTCATATATGAGATCATATATGGTCACATATTCAACTATGTATGTACGTCCATATGATCATGCATGCTCATGTATAAATATGTATGTATATATATTTTTTGATTTTCATAACTTATATATATGAATGAAATGAATATAATAATCAATAAATAAGTCCCATGTATGGGTATTTATAAAATCCTAGACATGGATTTAAAAGAAACTTAACTGTGATCAAGCTAAACCCTTGTAATAGGAGTTATAAAATATACTCTTACTTTTTGACATTAAAGCTTTCAAAAACACAAAAATTTTAGTCAGATATGGTTAAAATTTAAAGCATACTTTTGGGTGGTAATTTAATTTAATTTAATTTAATTTAATTTATGGTTTTAAATTAATTAAAACAAAATGTATGGAACTGGATTTATCATCTAAATATCAACCAGGGATTTTAAAAAATTTTTCTAAACCTTAATCGTAATTAAATTTTTTTCAAAAATTTAAAGCCTACTTTTAGGGGTATTTTCCTTAAAAATCATTAAAGCTTACTTTAAGGCTTCTAATATACAATAACTGATTAAATAATGTATGAAATCATTAAATTTACGTAATAATTGATTATAATCCTTTTATAGTTTCTTTCGTACATAAAATATTACCAAAACAAATTTGTTAAATTTCTATATGCAAAAACCAAAACTTTTACTTATACATATATGTATGTAAATATGTAGTAGATAAAATTTTATGTATTACTTAAAATATTGTAGAATAGCAGTAGGAAAAAAAAAACCGGCAAACACATGCGCTGTTATGACTTTGAATTCTGTTGTTATATATATATATATTTTTTTTTTTTCATTTAGCCCCATTCAATGTTCAGTCAGAATTCAAAGAAAAATCGAAAAAACATGAAAATTACAATTTTTCGTTATAATATTCCTGTATGTTGTACATTTTTAATAATAACAACCCTTTTTTTATTATAGTTATATGCTGTTGTTTTTACTTAAAATAATAGCGATTTATGTGTTTTATTTAAGCAGACTTTGTGTTTTTTTTTTTTTTTTTGTTAAGGTATAAAGTCTACATTAAGGCTTTAATGCTTAAGGCCAAATAACAAAAATTGTGTATGAAAACGTCTGCAATGCAATTTAATTCTGTTTCTGTGTTCAAAAAATAAGAAAAAAAATAATTTTGGGTTTGTATAGAATGCAAGAGTTGTAGGCCATGAACAACAGAATTTTATATATTTTTTTTTTATTTTTTTAGAGGCATTTGTTTTTCATTTATGGTTTTTTGCCATATTTAAAGTTTTATATACATTTTGGTATTGTAGCTTGAGTAAGTAACAAACCAAGATTTAACAGACAGTAGTAACTACAAATGCAGAGAATTTAAAATTTATATATTTTTACATTTGTTGTTAGTTATATTTTTAATTATGGAATAAGGACACTTAGTCTGGAATAAAATTCAAAACAAAAAAAAAAAACTAATTACTTTTACAAAATAAATGTCTGGGTTTTTCTGTATGTAGTCAGAAAGTCCAAAAGTATGTTAAATTAATTAAATAATGCAAGATAAATTGTTAAGTAAAGAAAAACAAGGCCTACTTTTAGGCTAGACATAATAAAATAAACTGTTTTATTTTTAAACAAAATATAATTGTAAATATATTTCCACACACATACTAAATAGTACTTTAGGCCTACATTTACGATACCACACAACAACAAACAAACAATTTTTGACACCATAAAACTATAAAAATCAAATGTTCCACTTTATCCCCAAACAACATCGTCTGTCTAGCTGACTCTCTCTCGTAAAAACATTTACCCAAAAAATAAAAATGAATATAATCGTAAAAAAAGGAGTAGTAGTAGTACATTTACACTTTAGTTTCAGGCAGAGGAACAATCACAGAACAGATAGTTAAACATTACATATACAAACACATTGTGATACTCAGAAACACACACACACTCATTTATACGTTTACATACTTGCACATATTCACACACACACATTCACACACACAGCAGAGCAAAGTGTAGTGTATGTAGTAGTAGTAACTTTAACGTGTAATGGTGGAAAAACCAGTGTCAAGGTTAACGACCAATGAATTTATTTTGCTTGAATAAATTTTACGATAATGAGGAAATTGTCGTTGTAAGTATAAATAAACATACAAATAAAAAACATAATAACAACAAAAATAAAAGTAAAATGTCATCGTCATGAAGGAATACAATAAAAGTTTGCTTTTTTCGAGTTAATAAAGGGAATAAGGGAACAAGAAAATTAATTGTTTATAAATTACGAAACCTAAAAGTAGGCTTTGTATAAAAGCTTTAATGTATAGTATAAATTTTAAGAGTATACTTTAAGGGTTTTTTAAATTTTTGCAATGATTTTTAAATTGGAACGCCTAAAAAGAGTCTTGGGAACATTATAATATACAGGTTTTTAGTTTTAGGAGCATCAATGGCTATGTAACTCTCTCACCCCATGTTAACAACTGTAGTACAAAATCAAAATAAATGCATTCACTCATTCGTCACTCGACGAACGTCTTGTAGAAACCCCATGTATAAATATTATAATTATTAAAAATGTCTTAAGGGATCCGTGTAGTAAAAGTTTGAAAAACGGCTGGCGTAAGCATTTGGCTACTATACATTTTTCGCCGAAGTGATTTTCTTTTTTATTTTCGAGATCTGTGATCTACCCAGAGTTCTGTTACAAAAATTTGATCTACGAATTCACTTTTTTGCTGCTCATTTTGCTTATCAAATACAGTTATTTTTTGCCACTTTAGGGTTTTCCATTTTCGGGTTTAGATCTATCTTTTTTAAATTTAAATTAATTTCGAATACAATATATTTCACAAATGTCAAAATCTTTCTTCTCCACGTGGATACACTTGATTCGCAAAAATATTTATCGGATAAACGCTTGTCGGCTTCAGGTTCGCCAAGTAGACGTCTTTCAGTTAACCTCTAATTGAGCTTAAATTTAATAGGCAGTCGTCTCTCGACTCGGTGCGGATATCTTGAGATTGGCGAACTCATCGGCGGCGAAGTTTTATACATGTTGATCAATAGAACAGACTTCAAATTAAAACACACCGTGAGGATAAAAAAAATAGAACATTCCGCAAAGGCTGTACAAATAGAACAGACTCTGAAGGCTGTGGTGATATATGAACAGTGCGTTAAGGCTGAAAATTAATTATAATACAACTAACGAAAGTTTATTTTTTTTCAAAATTTAAGGTCGGCGCTGATCATTATCGGACTATGACAATTTATGTAGATTAAATGTTAAAGTGGATTTTAAATTTCTAAAATAGAATTCTTTAAAATTTAATAGACAACTTTAAAAGAATTAATATTATTAATTTTTAAAGGCTGAGGCTAAGGATCCTTTTTGATTATTTTGTATAATTAAGCTTTAACCCATACCGGGCGAGTAATGCCATATGACGCATATTCCTTTAATTCGGCCACGTGCTATGAACAAACGAGAACATTTTCGTATCCGATTGTAGGTCCATATTGTACAGACGGGGCTTATATAATGTTTAACCAATCCTCCCCCATTAACTCCTCCTTGGGCGGGAATAACGTCCACCACAATCAAAAAAAATTAAAAATTTTATTGTTCACTGAATTTACATTCGGAACTTCAAAATTCAGCATCAAATTCGAAAAAAAAGTTCTGGCTGGTATTGGGTTAAAGTAGGCTATGAACTTTTATAAATTTATATTATTTAATAATCTTATAATTTATCAAAAAAAAAATAATAATAATCTTATAAGTTATCAAACTCTTTCAAAAAAAAAAAAAATACTGAAAAATCTAGCTTTCGCGATAGAGATTAGCCCTGATTTTACAATATTCCGTTAGCTAACTGGCTGACATTAATTGACCGATTTGTTGTTGTTTTCCATAAAATATTTTAAATTAAATTTTAACTGGGAATTCAGTAATCTGGCATAAATTTCTCTTTGGTATATTATATTAAAATTTGTTATCACCCTAAATAGTTTGTGAAAATACTCCTAAATATAACTTTCGGAATATATTAATTTTGAAGCCTTGATATAAGCATCAGATTTTAAAAAATTAAAAAGTTATAGCCATCATTTAGGGGCTTATTAATTGTTTTGCATTATGAAGCACAAATGTCTTCGAGAAAAATTCATATAGATAATTTTTTTATTATTTCAAATATATATCTTTAAAAAAATAAAGTTTTATAAAATAAATGAATAGTATAGTAGGATTTTAGATCATGTAATCATATTCTTTTTATAAATTATTTTATTGTAAAGAAACATGAAAATTTTATTAGTAAATTATAGATAATAAAAATTGAGAAATTCCACAGAGCCAGCAGTATAGAATACTTAGTATTTTCGGTTGACGCTACCCAACCTTATCAATATCCACGCTCTTCTTTCGCCCCTTTGGTCATTGCTTGCTGATGATTGTCTATTTTATATTGTTTTGGAAACAAATTAACAAACTTAAAAACAATACACAATTAGACTAACATTAACGAAATTTAACAATTTATATTTATCCTCTATATTTTACAGTTTTTGTTATGAACTTTAATTCTTAAAGTATCAAATAATAAAAATTTCGTGTTTCTTTACAATAAAATAATTTATAAAAGAAGTATGATTACCTGATCTAAAATCCTACTATACTATTCATTTACAAAATAACAGATCAACAATTTATAAAATATTTTTTTTTTGTGAAATTTTGAAGCATAAATTTACACACTATAACAATTTTTAAAATAGGCTTTTAGAGAAACCTTTTACATAATTTTTAAAATCCTTAAAATATATGAACAGTTAAAATAAATTTTTTCTGCGATTTTTTGGGAATCCTAAAAATATTAAAATATATTTTAAGGTTTTCGGAAAATTAAGAAAATTTTACTATTACTTCAAAAAATTATCTGCATCAAATTTCGCCCGAACTTGTCCTTTGCAATTCATTATTAAATTAATGTAGTTTATTTTTTTAATACATTCAATGAAAACTTTCAGTAAAAACTATTTTCATAAAAAATATAAAGCTTTTGCAATAAAGTAAAATTCATTTACTGTGAGAAAAAAACTTAATTATTATTTAGAAAACTTACTTAGATTCTCTTTTTTTTTTCAAAATATTAAAAATATATATTTTTATATCAAAATTTTTTATATCGAAACATTTTATTAAATCTCGTATTTTATTTGACATCACTATCTGAGGTTTGATTTAAAGTATATTTTATGGCTTAGATATTTTATTTTTGGGTCTACTTTAAGGCTGAAAATTTGAATTATGTTGTAAACAAAAGCTTATTTTAAGGATGCAATTGATTATTTTCTATTTCATATCATACTTTAAGTTTTCATTTAATATATATTGTTAAAACCTCACGTATTTCCATTATAAAATTCACCAATTCTACTCTCGTTTTTTAATTTCCTTTATAATGTTTACTTTGTAAATTTGTTTTGTATTGGTCTACCAAAGGAAAGTAGAATTTTTCCGGTTTTACGATTTAGTATTTTTTGCAGTAGTTTTTTTTATAAAGCATTTGGTTTAAGCTATCACTTTAAATCGAAAGTCAGTCAAACGTTGATTCTGGTTGATTTTTTTTTTTTTCAAAAACAAAATATACATATAGACTGCACTACACACACACACACATACCATTTCACGTAACATTAATTCTGTGATTTATTAGGGTCACGTGACCGTCAAACGGACGAATAAGCTAAACGTACGTTCACAATACATTGTTATACATATGAACAGGAGGAACGAAATTGGCAAAAAAAAAAAGAAATAGTAGCCATTGACTGGTCATCTAACGAACATATACACACACACAAAATAGCAATTTTGATGATGATGATGATCATTTGCAAAGAACTTCTACATATGATAAAGTGTTTGGGTTTGTGTTATAAGCATAAAATCCTTTTTTCAAGCTTAAACGAAATCAACCGCAAAGTTTTTCAGTAATCACCAGTAAAAAGCCATTATGGAAAACTTTAATTTCCAGTTACTATAAAATAGTATTTAAGTTCTTTAGATTTGGTGGTACTCAAAAAAAAAATTAAGGATTTCATTTCAATGCTTAAAAGTATTTTTTTCGAGTTTTTTTGTTTAGTTTTTTTTCTTCAAAGTTAAATGTTTTGCTAAATGTTTTTTGTTTGCGTGTTTTTAACTTCAAAAACGAACTTATATAGCAAATTTATACTCATTTTTTATTATAATGTTTTATTTTTTTGTCTTTTCTATTTATATATTTTTTTTACATTTGTTGTATTTTATTTCGGTTGTGCTCCGGTTGTATTTTTTGATTAGAAAATCAATAGGAAATAACAACGGAAATTATATTCACAGTAAAATATTAACATTAAGATAGAAGAGAACGTGTAAGCAGAGGAAATAAAGGTTAAATTGAGGAAATAAAAAAGGAATAAAAAAAGAGTTAAACTTTAATACAGGATAGAAATATCATATTTAGTACAAGCTCATGTTTCTTAGGATTTATTTTATTTTTTTATATTAATCGTTTTTATTAAAAATTAATGATTTTTCTTAAATCAAATTTTAAACAAATTTTATATAGACGAATTTATCTTTTGTGGCGAATTTATTTATCTGACCTAAATTAAAACCTGGGTTTATTTTTGTGTAAAAATTGCATATATGTAGTTTATTTTATTATAAAAATTCAATGGGAGCGAATGTTTAAATTTTAAATTTTGAGCAACTTTAGTTATGGCTAGTTTATCTTTTTAATTCTAATTTATGTTTATGCCAGAATTTTAAAAATTCTTTTCAAAATTTTTATATTTATTAATTTTTTAAATATATTAGCGGCGAATTTGAGTTAAATCAATATTTTAACCAAATTTGTAAAGATTTTTGTAAAGAAAATTGTAAAACGTTGATTTAAAGATAGAAATTTGTTGCGGCGAATTTATCTTGATTAAATAAATGGTATATAAAAAATATCTAACAAATATAAGACTTGTTGAATTTGTTAAATTTATTCAATTTCTTAATATTTGTAATGTTTTTCTTAACGGCGAATTTCTCTAATTGAATAACACTTTTGAGGTTTCTAAGTATTTTTTTTTAATAGCTAAGAAATTTTCCAATTTATATATTTACTTTAAAAAGATCTATGATTTTTCTTATATTTGCCATTTACAATTTTATAAAAATTAATTTTTTTCATAGGCGGCAAATTAATCTATTCAAATAAAATCTAAGTTTTAATTTTATATTTAGTGACTACCGTCGAGCAAACTGCAATGCATTGTTTATTTTACAAATTTTTGTATGCGGCGAATTTATATTTTATCTAAATGCGTATATGTACATTTTGTAAATGCTTAACAAAACAATAATTTATCATAGCGCTAAATTTAGCTATTTAACTGTTATCAAAGTTTTAAATTTATTAATAACTTTTATTATTCAAATTTAAAAGAATTTTGTAAGGCGAATTTATCTTTTCTATTTTAGTTATTGTTTAAGCCTGCATTTGATTAGTTCGAAGATATTAAAAACTTTTCACGACTTTCGTAATCTCTAACCCAACATTAGTAAGGTGTTTAAGCTTAAAAAATGCATGTTTTGGCTTAACCGATCTTTATTTTTTTTTTATTTTCGTCATCTGCAACTAAATAATAATTGCCAAAAAAAATTGTCTCCATATAATTTCTAAAAAAAATATTTTTTACAAATTCAAAGGACCTATGATAAGTGTGTCCATAACCTTGTTTCTGTATTTCTCGCATCGATAAAATTTTTGCAAAAACATGTAAACCGCAACCATATTCTGCTTTTTATAGGGCGAGTCACAGGTAATTTTATATATATTAATCTAAAGAAGATAACAAGGCGCTGCATTCATGCAAAATATCTAATAAGAAATTTTATTCTAAGAAATTTCCAGTTAAAATAAAATCAATTTTATCATCAATTAAGGCACCCTGTATAAAGTAGGGTGACCATGAATTTACGCATCAACTTCTCGCATCAGATACTGAAACGGGGTACAGCTAGCGATATACCGCGCATTACAATTCTTTTGCCTTAACATTCTTCTATGACTTTATTGCATTATGGGAAGGGAAACATGAGTTTTGAGCTAAAGCATGCGCTTAAATTAATATTAATTAATAACAAATTTAAATATTTTTAAAAAGAAATAAAAAAGATTTATTTCTTTCATCAAATTTTTCAAGCGGCGAATTTATCTTTTATTTAAAAATTAACGTTTCACAGAATTTTTGTACAAAGCTAGAATATTTTTGGATTCCTTAATAACTTTATTAAAATCCAAATTTTAATGTCAATATTAACAATTTTTGCATTATTTCTTGTAAATTTGTATGCAGCGAATTTATCTATTCATGCAAAACCTTTAAATTGGCTAGTTCAGTGTTTGTTCAACTATAAAAAAGTATATATTATGAGACTTAAATTATGATTAGCTTATTGAACAGTTTATATTTTACAAAACTATATATGATATTACTTGTTAAACACCGAAATTAGTTATTAATACTATTGTTTTACTTTTGTTAAAAAAAAAATTGAAGTCTAACAACGTAAAATGTCACCTTAAACCAACAAATTTCAAAAATATAAGTGACAACAATAATAATAACTATAAAAAATTACAAACTAACAACAACATCAAAAACATATACATTACACTAGATATGCAAAACAATAAAACAAAAAGTATTTTTTTTTTTTATATAAAAGATATAAACAATATTAAAATACCATTATAAAGTCTTAAAAAATACTCCTTGAAGCAGAGACAATACCAACCAGCAAAACACTACCAGCAACAACAGTATAATAAAAATAATATGAATCTCAATGATGCTGTTGATGATGATGACGCCTACGCAAACATGTCGCAACTGTCATTTTAGCTTATAACTTGCCTTTTGTATGTTTATATTAGTCACACTCTTTTATAAATAGTATATGTGGATACTTTGGTGGATTGTACAATAACAGCAGAACAAAAAAAAATATATATATAAAAAATATCCCAAAACATACAGAAGAGGTATATCATGATGACAAAAATTAAGAAAAAAAAAGCTAAATAAGTATCTGAATATATGCGAAAGAAACGCAAGAAAGCATCACCCAAGTAGAAGACGAAGTAGTGTCCACAACACCATCACCATAACTACATGCAGTCAGACTGTGTACAACACACCACACACTTGAGTAATGTTAAACAGCTACAAAAATTATAATAACATTTAAGCAAACTTTGAGGAACACAAAATATCAACATCATCATATCATCATTGTCCATGTTGGATAAGAATGTTCAGTATAACTGAAGGCACTTATTTTGGAAGTTATTTTTATGCAGATTTAAAAAGAAAAGTGTTGACCACTCAAATGGGACAGCATTTGTTAGCGGCGAATTTATGTTTTTGCTTTGATTTCAAAAATTCATACTAAAATTGTTATTTAATTTATAGTTTTTTAATTTATATTAAAATTTAAAGAAAGCCTACACTCACAATATTATTTCGTTAAAAACAATTTAAAATTCATATTAAATTAATCGAAAATACAGTCAAAAAGAGGACTACTGATTTTTTCATTATATTCAAGCCATTTTGTTGTTTATTTTTAATCATTGTTTAACAACCAACAAAAGTAGTAAAAAGAATAGAAAGCCGTTTAAAATAACTATCATTTTTTAACTGACAAAACGTAGGAAATTTAATTTTTTTTATTTGTATGTAATTTTACAAAACACAACACACATATATGTATATATTTTAATTTTCTATGTGTGTATCTATATTTGAATAATTTCTTGTAATTTTTATTTAAATAATTTTGTATATAAACAAACTATTTTGGTAAAAAAAAATAAAAAGGAATTATATGAATTTCTATTTTTAAAAACAGAAAATATAAAATTTTACATTTAACTGATAATATCAACTCCTACTGAATGTCTGTAAATTTTTATAGTTTGTTTTTCGAATGACGGATTCAAATAGTTAAAAAATATATTTCTATGAATTTCAATTGATTCTTCATTTAAAAACAAACTTTACGTATTACTTTTTAAATAAACTACAGTCGATAACGGAAAATATATTGTGAGTGTATACATTTTGAATATTTCGTTTGCGGCGAATTTTAATTTTAATTTTTATTTTTAATTGAAATTTTACTTTAAAAATTACTTTAATTAGATAACATATGTATGCTAAACCACTTATTGTGAAAAAGTTTATTTGCGGCGAATTTATCTTTTAGCTTTTATTTCATAGTTTCATATATAAGCTTTACTGTAATATAACATTTTTTGATATATTTTTAATTTTCCTAAAGTTATAAACAATTTCTATCAACTGAAATTTAAAGAAAATATTGTAAAATCTTATTTTATATTAAAATTTTTTCCACTTCCATTAAAAATAAGTGCCTTCCTATGGTACATCTATAAGATACTTCTTAGTATACACTAAATAATTTTTGTTTTCCGAACAAAGCAATAAAAGATGTCTTTTTAATACCAACAACACTTTGGTGAATATATATATTCATATAAAAAACATGGTCATATGCATCATGCAAACATTACGCACCGGTCGGTTACTGCACTTTTGGATTTAGCAATAACAACAACAGCAAAAAGTCAAATATGATCATGGCTGCAGTTCGTTCATATTCTGCACAAAAGGTCTTTGGACGTGTGGGAACAGGATATATATTACATGTAAAAGATGTACATTTTAACACAAGAAAACAACTCAAAAAAAAATTAAGAAATTTTTCTTAAACAAAATATTTTTTTTTTTTAACATTTTATACACCAAAAAAAAAAAAGATGATCTGGCAAAAAACTCCACAAAGAAATATACATCATTACTTAATGTAAATTGATACATTTTTTGAACCTAACTTAAACACAATAAAAGGCCAAATAAAGCAGGGTGTAATTTATATCAAAAAAAATTGTACATATACACCCTCTATAATAACAAAACAAAAAAAACTCATCATCATTATCCATAAGATAAATTACTTAAAAGTATATGTTGCCAAAAAAAAAAATATACAAGATTTTAATGCATATTCCAGAGTGACACGTGCTGGGTTTGTTATAAAACTACACAGATCATATATCATTTTAAATGCATATAAACTGCATTTTTTCAAACTTTATTTAACAATTCATTCAATTTAATATAGTGTATAGTTTTCCACTAAACTCTTTCTCGTACTATGTGGTTTTTATACCAAATTTAGGTGTTATTTTCGTTTCCCATTTAGTGAACGGAGCACGAGAGGGGGGTCATAAAAAATCAATGAAGCTTAAATAAATAAACAAACAAACAAAAAACTTACTATACGTGATTTTTGGTTTAAACCTTCGTTTTTTTATTATTATTTTTTTATTGTTGTTAGAGTTTTAGTATAGAGCAGTGTTTTGTGAGACTGTTTGGAGTCACACTTTGCCTATGTCACACTTTTTTTTTTCTTCTTTCATTCATTCAAATCCAAAAAAATAAAAAAAGAAACAATTCTAAGCTTATAACAAAAAACTCCAGAGAAAAAAACAAACAAAAGCCTTTATTTTTCCTTAAAAAACCACCCATGTTGGATGGGCTGGTTGGCTTGAATGAATAGAGCTTATAGTCGGGTAAGGTGTACTATATTGTTTAACGTTAACAGTTGTTGAGTATGGAGGTCGTGACAGACGTGTCTATTGGTTAATGGTTAGTTTTTAAATGAAACTGAATGTAGATGAACAAACAAAAAATGTCATATTAGATTTAATTTTAAGAAAATATTTCAAAAAAAGATCAATAATAGTTATAAATGAAGTAAAAATTTTAAATTTAAATCAATAATATAGATTTAAAAATTTCCTTAACGTAAAGTATATAAAATTTAAGCTTAATAAAATATTTACAAAAATTATGATGAAAGATAAATTCGCCGCTAACACATTTTAAAAATATTACAAATTTTTTATTACTATCAAAATTTGTTTAGAGGCGAATTTATTTTTAAGACTGTATATTAAAGATTGTTAATAAAAATTTAGTTTTTCATTTATATCCTTTAATAAAATATGAAATTTATCTTGATTCTTTTCGAATTTAAAAGATCTTTGTTTAATATTCATATGAAATATTACCTTTAAAACAAATACAAAAAAAAAAAATTCGCCGCTTAAATTTTGTAATATAAACAAATTCTCTAAAATTTCAAGAATTTATATTTTATAGAATATTATGAAGCATCAAATTTAAGCTTTTATTTTTTAAATAAATCAAAATTATATAACTTTATTCGATCTTATTTTAATATTAATATTAAATTTTTTAAACTAAAGATCTTTTTCTTTTTTTTTTATTATATAAAATTTCTTATTTTATTTTCGATATTTCGCTAACAATTTGTTAGCATCTTCAGGAAAACAAAATTTTTATAATTATAATTATCGAAAATAAAATAAGAAATTTTATATAAAAAAAGAAAAAGATCTTTAGCTTAAAAAATTGAATATTAATATTAAATAAATCAATTAAAAAAAGTTCAAATTGTGTGTAAATGATTAAGACCTGATTTAAAATGTTTAAATATTAACGATTTATAGCCAAATGCATAGATATTTTGTTTATTCGTACAACAATCTTTTAAATCAATCTTGTGATTGTTTTATATGTTAATTTAATTTATAAAAATCATCAAAATGTCTAAACATACAAGGCTGACATTTGTAGCTACTAAAAATATCGGTTTCCGAGCTACCAATCAACTAAGTCCGTGTATATATTATACACAGGTCGCAAATATAAAGTTATTCGGATGAAATATATTGCATAAGTTTATATTGGCATGAATTTGGTTAGAACTGGTCCAGTCAGACCTACCTCCTGTAGAAATGTTCTATCTGAATATCGCTTAAATGGTATTTAGATTCAGAAAATTGCAGATAACTGGTTGGATTTAGCGATGCCGGGAAGTAAACGACCTTTGTAATCAAACTACGGGATGCAATACTGAAGATAATTGGATGAAATTTGCTACATAAATTTGCAAGGACGAATCTTATGAAAAATGGTTAAAATTGGTCCATAATTTGAGCCAATAGCCATGAAAAGACCCTATCGGAACTTTAATGTATTGAATGAATGTGATATTACCAAACTAAATCCATTTAAAACAATTTCTTACACGGAACCTATATAATTTTATTCATCACGCATAAAGTGCTTACTCTGGGTACAAAATACCTTGTCCAATTTTGTCTGAATTCCTTCCCGTTCTTAAGTTACAGTATTTTGAAGAGAGAAAAGTTTAAGAAAGTACGAAAATCTTATGTTTTGTGTTTTTTTTTCGTTTTTTTGAGACCTAACTGATAGACGGCTAGAAATCCAAAAGTTTTACGTACAAAATTCACGCACGCAGAGAAAAAACATGGTTGCGACATGATCACTGCTAATATATTGTACTTGCTGCAATCTGGTATGGTTGTCACAACCATGTTATTGGTTTTCTAACCATCAACATGGTCGCTACCATCATTATTATAGTAAATATTTTACTATTTTATGATTGAAACCTTCTATTTTATAGCATGATTGGGTGTAACCACTTTGGTAACAAAAACTCTGACTATGAAAAAAATAAGATAATTATGCAACCATAAAATGCTGGTAACAATCAATAAATAATTATACATCAAATAAAACATGACTTTTAAATTTACAGTCATAATATTGTCTTGTTTTCATAAAAACCAAAACTTTTATCAGTTCAGTCAGTTTGTTTTTACTACAAAAAAAAAACAATCATATATTGTTAAGTGCTGGGATTTTTCATTTATAATATATATATGAGAATAATAATATGCTTATTAATGTGCCATAACATGATATTAGATAGTCATATTATGTATATTAATAATCGTAATATAATAAGAAGGATGATATAATATAGTTATGGTGACTATAATATGATAACATTTTGAGTATACTATGATTACAGGCGATCATATTCAAGATCATAATATTAAAATCATAATATGGTAATTTTTGAATAGTAATATAACTGTAGGGACCATAATTATGGTAAAATTATGGTTATTTTATTATCATAATTTGATAACCATATTATAGTACGACTATGGTTGGTACAATCATAAACCCAAAAATGTATGATGCTCTTCGAATATGATTGTCCCAACCATGTTTTTTCTCTGCGTGCGATCTTCATTTTTAATTTATATCGGAAACTATCAAGACGATGTTAACATGATATATCAATTCGGAATCTAGAATATATACTCCAGAGCGCTAATAAGTTCAGATTTGGGAGTAATCGGTATATTGTATAATGACTTTGCAATGACAATTACGTGTCATACATAAGGAATGCCCTTACTGAAAAATTCCCAGACTTAAAACTGGTGTGGGTACCTGGTCACAGAGGAATAAAGGGAAATGAATATGCAGATTTTTCCGCAAAAAATGCTTCCAAACAGCCCCTGTGTGCCACACAGAATACTAACCGAAAAGATCTGGACTTACTTGTAGAAAGTAAGTATTCAGAGGACGAGAAAAACAATATTTTTAACTCAACCTCTTTATGGTATAGGAGAGTTAATGGTGAACGTAAAACAATTCACGATTTTATGAAAGATATTCAAACGAGAGTTACAAGACTAGATTTCATTAAATTTGAAAGACTTCGCCTGGGTCATACCAAAGCTACACACGAATTATTAATCAATCCTAATGGTACGCCATTCTGCAATTGTAATATTTCATATCCAACAAAACCATCCCACATTCTTTGTGATTGTCCAGAAACTAGTAACTCCCGATTAAGTATTTTCCAAAACTCAGATCCTTTATATCCACTCTCCTACCCTTCTATTGAAAATATAGAGCTACTAACTAAATTTCTCAAAAAATCAAATATGTACAATGTACTATAAAACCTTCCTCTTAACTGTAACTTTACCTAATAATTTTAAGTTTATTGAGCTGAAGGCCTATGATGCAATTGCTCATAATAATTTATTTTATAATTTGTAATTATAGGATAAATCAAATAAATAAATATAATGACTTTGTGCTGATAATTGCTACAACCATCAACATTTGACCAAGATCCATTTTTTATCACAGCTATTATCATATATTCATGTGTAGGGTATCATGGGTAGGGTGTAGCTGTGGGTGTAGCTGCGGCAGGGAAATTGTCATTTATAATTACTTGAAATTTAACTCCAATATAATGGAAATATTTTTGTATTTAACAGTTTTATTTTTGTTTTTCTTATTATACAAATATTTAGCAAGCAAACCCAGCAGTTTTTTCCTGCAAGCTTTTAGACAAATCTTTATATATAACCAGCAGTGCAATTCCATAAATTTTTAACGACAAAATTTGTTAATTGTATTATCATTAGTTACATTATTAGCAACTTTTTTCTGGTAATTTAGTTAGTTAACGAAATCAATGAAATATCGTTTAAGAAAGTTAGAGAATTCCACTTAAGATATAATATAACACAAAAAGGAAGTACAGTAGATTTTCGATTTTAAGAACAATTGATTGTCATCCCTGTTCGTTAAATCGAAATATTCGTTATATTTAGTACTAAACAAAAAAATATTTATTCATGTAATAACAAATTAAAAGGACAATGCATACGAGTATCATATCATTTATAAAAAAAAATTAAAGAAAAAAAGTTATAATGTTTATTAACGTTTGTTTTGCGATTTTTAAACCTTTTTTCAATTGCTTCCTCTGGAATCTCTCGTAAAATAAATGTCTTAGAATACTTTGAAAAAATTCAAACTTTTATAAAATACTCTATTCAAAATACGTATTTTCGTTTTTTTTTTAAGTTTTCAACTTCCATACAAATTTTAAATCGAAAACTTAAAAATAACGAAAATATATATTTTTAATTTTTTAGGTTTAAGATCATAATTTTAATGTTACTAACGAATAGTAAACACAAATTTTTGATTAAATTTAATAATTAAAAATATATAAATAAAACACATAGATCGAATAATATACAAAAATTTACAATAACGAAAATATGTATTTTGAGGTTCAGTATGAAAAAAAAAAATCAAAAGTAGATGGCAATACATAATTCATTGTAAACGAAATCAAATACAGATTTTTTTTTATGATCCAGGCCGATCTGTTTATTGAATAAATCTTAAACGGTACAATATTTTTAATAATATTTTATTAAATGAAAGTTTGGTTTATAAGAATTTTGTATAAAATATAATATCAGCTTAATGGCCGCATCTGACAGCTACACGCAAAGAAAAAACATGGTTGGGAGAATCATATTCGAAGAGCATCATATATTTTTGGGGTTATGATTGTGCCAACCATAGTCGTACTATATTATGGTTATCATATTATGACAATAAAATATCCATAATTTTAGCATAATACTGACCCTACAGTTATATTATGATCCAAAAATTACCATATTATGATTCTAAATAAACATATTATGATGTTGAATTTATCATACTATGATTGCATGTAATCATAGTATTCTCAAAATGTTATTACATTATGGTCCCCATAACTATATTATGATTTCTGGATTATCATAATATGATCCATATAAAATCTTTATATAGAATCTTTTTGACAATGAATTGATTATTGTAAATAATATTACATGTATGAAGAATTTTCGAAAAAAACCCTCAAAAAAAATCTTCTAAAGTTAAAAAAAAATAAACTGGACCTATTAGGTCAATTGATGTAATGTTTTAAAGTCACATGAAAAGTATTTTTTACCCAACTGATATTTGTCCAGTTTTAGAAAACAATATATGATTGCTTTTTTAAGACATTTTGGTTTTTATTAAAACAAGACAATACTCGTATTATGACTGTAAATGTCAAAGTCATGTTTTATTTGATGTATAATTATTCTTTGATTGTTGCCAGCATTTTATGGTTGCATAATTATCATATTTTTTTCATAGTCAGAATATTTGTTACCACAGTATGGTTACAGCCAATCATGTTATGAAATAGAAGGTGGCAATCATAAAATAGTGAAATATTTACTATAATAATGATGGTAGCGACCATGTTGATGGTTAGACAACCAATAATATGGTTGTGACAACCATACCCTATTGCAGCAAGCACAATATAGTAGCAGTGATCATGTTGCAACTATGTTTTTTCTCTGCGTGTATGCAAATGTGTGCTCTTCTAACCATATTTTGCATAACATGTTGGCGTATTACGGGTGTTATTACTTTAATTTCTTCAATAATGTTCTTCTTTATCATCATCCCAAAGAAACTAGTCGAGGCAGTCAAATCAGGAGATCGAGGGGGCCAATCGAAATCTCCTCTTTTTGACATTATGCGGCCAGGAAAAAATTCCCAGTAGAAGCTATATGTTTATTAACAAAGCCATCGAATACAAAATGTGCGTCGTCGCTTATAATGATTTTTCACCAAAACTAGGGTTTTTATATTTTTTAAGAACTTCAATACGTTGTTGGTGCGTTAGATGTTCCGTAATAAATTGTTATCGACTGATCTGCAAAACTGTCAAATACAAACTGACAAATGTCAACCAAACAGAAATGTCGGTTAAAAACCATCGACCTGAGGGCCAATTCTCGTTCTGTGATAATGTGAAGTGAAAAAAAACTTTTCATTTTCGTTTTCATAAGCACTTTTCACTCGAACTTTTCACAAATACATAAATTGCGATTCTCGTATGTATTATGAAAAAAATGTTTCATTCGCACTGTACCCATGAAAATTTTGTAACTGTGTAATCCAACATTTAAATCAAATGTCAAAACAGAGAAAAACGTAAACAAAAGTGAAAATTTATTTTAAATAATTATATAAAAATATATGGATTAATTTTATTATTGGATATTACTCAAAGAATTTCGGATGAACAAAGGTAAGACAATGATGTTACAAGCATTTCATTGCAGTAAATAATTTAATAATTTATAGGAATTTTTTGAGAGTGCTGACACGCATACTTCGTGCTGACCACAATCCATTCGAGATGACAAGCGACAAGCACTTCATGGATTTATGTCATGCTTACTTTAAGTGAACTATATTTGGTGCGCGTATGAAGTCTAATATTACTTAAAGAAAAAAAAATTTCATAAAGAATATAAATAAACTATAAATAAATATGCCATACTTTTGCCATTTTTCACTGTCCTTTTGGCTCCCACTAAACCGCTAATTCGTTAAACTTTTCGTCTCTAAATTTGGCACCATCTTTACAAATATGTAAATATGGGATTAATAAAAGTGTGATTATGGTAATTAGACTACTTACTTATCGTTTGCAATGTCCACATGCTTTTCTTAATAATTAATTAAATACTCCTTTTGGCTTTCGCTGGCACGTTTTCCTCTTACAATCTTCTCCATGTTTATTTCACTTATAAATAGTCTGTGTAAACAATTTTTTCATATGAAAATATTTTGACAGTTGTTTGCACTGTTACACAAAACAAGAATCGCCAGTGCTGTGCAATCGTGAAAAAATCTTGTTTCGTTCCACTTTTTTTTTCATATGAAAACGTTTTGATATTTTTTTACATTTTTTCACAGAACGCGAATCAAAAGTACTATGAAAACGTGAAAAAACTTTTCATTTTACCGTTTCACAGAACGAGAATTGAGCCTCTGGTATGTATATGTGTGTAAGTGTGTGCTAAGACTACAACTATTTGCCTAACTGCTTCATTTATTTGTAGAAATTCAGAAATTCAGATTTTAATTTTATTTTACATATGTATGTATTTAAATAAGTTTTACGTATTTTTTTATATATATATTTTTATATTTGTTCGTTAAGTCGGGTACTAAATTGAATTTTAATTCGTTATATACAGTACCTAATGTAAAAATTTTGTCTGTTTGTTAAATCGAGAGTTAATTAAATCGGGATTGCACTGTATATATAAAGTAAATATTTATAACGATTGTTCAAATATTGCCTAACACAATTTTGCAAATTCTTAAATGGTAATTTTCCAAAAAGATACATTCGCCTTTAATAAATTCAACATAAAATTTATATTAAGAACGTAACGCTTTTAAATTCTCCACTCACTTTAAATTACATAAAAAACTTTCATTTAAAATATTTTTAATACAAATAACTTTTAGCGACGGCAAAATTGCATTAAAGAAAAAATTATTTTAATAAAATAGTAAATTTTATTAAAATCCCTAAAGACAAAACATAGCAGCAAACTTTTTTGTTTGTTTGTTTTTAAAACAAAAGTTTAAACCCCTCAAAATAATTTTATAAAATTTTTTCACATATCTATTTAAAATTCAGGGTATTTACTAAAAGTATTGTGATACATTTATGCATTTGCAGTTCATATACAGCCATGTTGTCATCATCATCATCATGATGATGTTATAATTTTTTTTTTTTTGTTTGACCAAAAATTTTACATCACTTTTTTTGTTTTCAATTTTGGGAAAATATTGTAAACCATTTTTAGTTCAATGCTTTATGCGCCACCTATGAAATTTGTAACATTTGAGCAGCAGCAAATATAAAATTTTGAATATATCTACCGGTAGTCATACATATATATATTTTTTATTTCAAAGTAGCATAAATGATGCATATACCGTATGGCATGTGGATTATGTGTTTGACCAATCGTTGGTTGTGTTTTTTTTTTTTTTTTTTTGCAAAATACAATTTTTTGCAAAATAAAAAGGTTCTTTTCAACCCCAGTTTTATTTTTTTTTTTGTTCGAAAAAAAACTTTATATTATTTTCCACCATTTTTAACCAGACGCAGATGCGTTTTTTTAGTTTGTAAAATTTTTTTATTTCAACGATGTTGTATTATTTTTTATATTTTAATTTTTTATTCATTTTACATTGCATTAAGCTTTGCTATTATTATTTTTTATAAAATATATTTTTATGTAATTTAAATATTTTGCTGTTGAAATTTTTATCATATTGCGTGCATTTTTTTTACATAAAATGTTCATGTTTGTTTTTTGTTTAAAAATTATTGTAAATATACAATACTATTATATAAATAATTTTAAGGGTTTTTTTTTGCATTTTATCAGTTTATTGCTGTTTTTTTACATAATTAGGAAATTAATCTGTCAGGTTTTATGAGGCAAACAAACAGTATCAACAGCAGCACTCATGCACAGAATCTCAATACTCTTTCCCATCTCTTCATCATCGTCATCTGTTTTAAATATTATCAAACCATCTAAGTATAGTATACGCAATAATTGAACGTACACTTTTTTAATTTAACTATTTATTTTGATAAACACATAAGGAACTTCTAACTAAACTTTTAAATTTTTAAAAATTAGTAAAGACAAATCAAAATTTAGGAAAAACTGCATATTATCGTATATGCAAAATTTTAAATTAATCTTAGATTTCTAAAATTTCAGCAAAATTAACATAGTTTTTAGGAAATCTTTTAAAAATGTTTCAAAATTCGTTGCAACGCAAAATGTTTTTTGACCATAGAAAAAATGTATATTTGATGTTCGCTCAATTATTTACAATACTGTCTTTGCATCATAGTACTAAAAACTGTGTGTTTTATTCTTCTCAATCATCCTACTATGTTAATATTTAAATCTCTGTAACTATTAGGGTTTGTTTGTAATATTTAAAACATTTTTTTATGTTCATTTTACAATTTCATGTTATTTTGAATGTTTTTTTTATGTAATATATCAGAAAATGTTTTGTTGTTTTTTTTTTGCAATAAAAAAAAACTCAACCAATTGGAAAATTTACACGTGAAAATTGTGAAAAATTGTTGTGGTTTTAATTTGGTTTATTGATGTTGTGTTATTGTTGTTGCTCATGTTATTCAAAGAGAAATATTTTGTGAAATTTAAAAAAACAGGGTAAGATATTAATTTGGAAAAAAGTCCTCAATTTAAAACTAGATTTACAGAAATATATGGCAATATATATTAAAGATTTATACATCAAATAAAAGCTTATAAAATTACCTATTAAGTAAACCCTAAAAGATAAATTCGCCGCTAAGAAATTATTATAATAAATCTATATATTAAGTTAAAATAATATATTGTTCAAGGCAAATTTATCTTTAAGCTTGATTTTTAAACACCCATAGCTAAACTTTCATTTGATATATGAATTGTAAAAAAAATAAGTTGTAATGATCTACAAATCATGGAAAAATAAAAAAATTTTAAGCAATTTATATATGAATAAAAAGCTTAAATACAGACCTTTTAAATAAATGCTTAAAGATAAATTCGCCTTTTACAAAATTTTAAGTTGAACTTTAAAACCTTCCAAAAAATTTAACATTCATTTTAAATAACCTAAAAAATCAAGTGCAATTTTTAAATTAAAAACAATAAGTTTTTGAAATTACTTTTGTTATTGTTTTTGTACAAAGTATGAAAAGTTTGTGTTGTTTTAACGTGTCGTCTCTCTCTTAACTTAAGCGCATACATATTTTCACGGTACATAAATCATTTTGCCGCAATTCATGCAAAACGTAATACAAAACAACACCAACAACTAATATAGGATTTTTTTTTTTTAAATTAGAAAATATAAAGAAACAATTTCAAACAGACATTCATTCTATTATACTATGTTAGAAAATAGAAAAATATTCTTAAACAAAAAATAAAATAAAAAAATAAAAAATTCTAAATGACATTGTGTGGAAAAAAAGTAATTTATGTTTTTTTTTTCTACTAAAGTTTATTTTACTTTGTGTAACAAAAAAAAAACGCATATACATTCGTCGTTTTATATATTTATAAAGAGTAAGCTTTAGAGGAATACAATTTGCTTTAAGCATTAAAAAATAGGAACAAAAAATCTATATTAGAGAAACAAAACACTTGCGCTAAAAAGTTTGACGACAGCAAATAGAAATATCTAATGATGAGTAGGGGTGTACTACTGCACAATATACAAATAAATATTCACATATAGAGACATTTAGATAGACATACAAATTAACCCTTCATTGGTTATATAATTTTTAAAATACACACTTTAAAAAAAATTTAGAAAACTAAAAATTTTACAAAGATTTTCAACAAAACTAAAGCTTAAGGGTTAATCTTCAAAATTAAAGTAAATTGATAAATTCGCCGCTAACAAATTTTCAAAATATTAAGATTTTAATTAATTCCTATATATTTTATTAACATCACAGCCAACTGTCTTTTCATATCTTTAAACTCAATATGAAAAGATAAATTCGCCGCTAGGAAAACTTAAACATTTAAATTTTTAGCATTTTAAAACATATTTTTTTGAACATTTTGTTCCAACAAGTACATCTTATAATCTACGTTAATAGATAAGTTGTACATAAACATTTTATATAAAATGTGCAGATTAATATGGCCGCCAAAAATTTTTTAAAATTTGTTTAAACTTATAAAATAATTTATGTTATATTTTTTTTAAAAAAACCATTTGTTTTTTAAATTTTTTGAAATATTTTATAAGGATTTATATACCAAATGAAAGCTGAAAAATATACATTTTTAATTTAGCATTAAAGATAAATTCGCCGCTAACAAATTTTTTTAATAAAGTATTTTTATTAGATATAACACAATTTTATTAGAGGCGAATTTATCTTTTAACTATTAATTTAAAGATTTATATCCAACTATTCAAATCACTTTTTCTGAATTTAGGTTACTTCAACAAAACATTTTTAATATGTAACACTTTTATACTTTCTTCAGCTTTAGAGGGTTAAAATTGAACAACAACAAAAAAATTTACTATTAGTAGACTCTAGAGAGGGTCTTTTAGACAAAAAAAAGTTATATATAAAAATCCCAACAACAATGTGTTGTTTTAGAGGCATAGCACAAAAAAAATTGTTAGCTACAGCAGCGAAACAAAGTGATAAATCATTTTAACTGTCACTTTCGAAATACAATTTTATCTAAATACAATATGAACAAAACACAGAAAAAATAGGCACAAAAAAATATTAAAAATATAACTTAGGACAGATTTTATTTTTAATTAAAACGAAAACAGAAAAAAAAATATTTCAAATATTTTTAAATTAAAATTTTAAATTTTCTTTAAAGCGACGGCATTTTATAAATTTTTTGAAATACATATTACTCAATTAAGAAATGAGCATGATTTTTTTTTTATAAAATATTGTTTGTAATGGTGTTGAGCGATCAAATAAAAAAGTATGAAAAGAAAAAGTCATGTTGTCTCGAGCGAAAAATTATAACAACAACTACTACTATAGCATACAACAAAATGACACTCCACCCATTTTTAAGGCCACCATATGACAGCCATATGAAATACAACAATAAAAAAAAAAAACTAAAAAGAAAAATACCAACACTTATGCAAACAACAACTGCAAAATATCAAGAAAGAAAAAAGCACACAAGACGCAAAAAATGAAAAATTGCAAATATAAAATGGAAAAATGGCTGAATGATTATATAAAAAAGAGCATAACAAAAAAATATTTACGATATTAAAAAAATAAACTGGAGAAATATTCTAAATATTTAATATTTAAAAATAAAATAATAAATATGATTTATAAGAAAGTTTAGATAAAATTTCAAAAATAAAACATTTATTAAAATTTATTTAATGATTTAATTTAAGAGTTTGATACAACAAAAAAAGCAACATTTATTATTTAAAGAACAAAAAACACTCATTTTACGATATTATATTTTAAACTCTCTGAGTATTAATTCCTCTTTTTCTCCCGTTTGAGTTAAATGTGTTAAATTATTATCTTTAAAAAAAGGGGAAATTACTCTTTAATAAAATCACTCATTCTCTAGCTCTCTTTTATATTTATTAAACAATTCGCTTTGAGTAACATTCGTATAAAATTCCACTCATTTTCATTTAAAACAATCTCTTTTAAATTCATACACAGACTGTTTGGCAGCTTTTTTTGGGGAATATAAAAATTATTTTTCGCTTTTTTGTTTTTGATAAAAAAAAACATCATACACACGAAATAAAAATTATTAAGATTTATGTGCGAAACATTTTCTTTGGGGGTCGTGACCGTGAGTCTATTAAATAAAATTATATGTTCTACTCCGCGTTATGTATGCAGTGTGTCTGCAAAATGATAATAATGATAATAAAAATTCATAATAATTGCATCTGTTCAAAATTAAAGTGATTTTATGTAGGTAGGTAATATTCAAATCAAATCTTCATATTATTTTTATTTTTTTAAGTTTGTTGTAAGTAATTTTCTTTGTTTATATTGTTTATATTCTTTGTTTATATATTAAGTTACTGATTAATATTTATGATAATGTTTATATTAGAAACAAAAAGAAATTATACAACAACCCTTATTGAATTTTTCAAAGTTTTTTGAAAGAAAGTTTGAGTTTATCAGGGCATAGGAAACATTTTAAATATTTGAAATGAATTTAAAGTTATGTTAAAAATAATATTAGTTAAAATTTGTTTAAAATATTGTGAATAGATAAATTCACCTCTAACAAAATTTATAGATTATTGGGATTTTTATGAACCTCTACAGAATTGTTTAACATCAAATTTAAGCTCAAACGTTTTTGAAAATCACAGAAAAATAACTTAAAAATTATGCACTAATAAAATATGATAATATTTATATTTTTATAATTTTATTTAAATTATTACAATTTTCAAAAACTTAAAGAAAATTTTTAAATTGAATACTAGATCGTATAAATCAAAGTGAAAAGATAAATTCGCCGCGAATAAATTTTTAAAGCAATAGCTTTTAAAGCAATTTTTACAGATTTTTTTTCAGGTTTTTAATACCATATCAAAAACATAAATTCGTTTCTGACAAAATTATATTTTTTTTTAATAAATTTGGAGCGTTATCTAAATTCAAAAATAAATTCGCCGCTAATAAAATTTTTTAATGTTAGCATTTTAAACAATTTATTCTAGAATTTTTGATAATCAAATTAAAGTTATATCTTTGAAACCAAAATCAACAGATAAATTTGCCGCTAAAAAATGTTGAAAACACTGATACATACTATGCAAAAAAATGTGAAAAAGTTTATGATTAAAAAATTTTGGCTTTTTATAAATAAAATCATTACATAAGCTATATAAGTTTATTTTAAATAATAGATCTTTAAAAAAATTAAAAACTAAATTTGCCGCTAACAAAATTTTTAAATGTTAACATTTTAAACAATATACCCTAGAATTTTTTATTAGCAAATAAAAATTATTTCTTTAAAACCAAAATCAACACATGAATTTGCCGCTAAAAACTATTAAAATACTGATACATACTATGCAAAAGATTCTGAAAATGGTTATGATTAAAAATTTTTGTCTTTTTATAAATAAAAGCTATAACATAAACTCGCCGCTATATAAGTTTAATTTGCTTTTAAAACCATTTCCACAGATGTTTTTTAACAACAAATTTAAGTTTAATTAAAATTTTTTGAAATTCTAACAAAATATATATTTGTCGCTAACAAAATTTAAAATTGTATTTAAAATTTTGAAAAATAAAACAACATTTAAATTTTTTAATAATATATTTTGAAATGCACCGTTAACAAAATTTCTAAATATTTACATTTTAAGCAATTTTTCAGAACTTTTTAGGCTAGTTTGTAGAGTGCTAGCTAATCAGTGCGAGGGTCGTGAGTTCGATTCCCACCAGAGGCTCTGGTCTGTTTTCGCTACGAGCCGATGGCCTTTGTTGCTAGTGCTCGGTCGGTGTATTCGAATATAATTTGTAAAAAATAAAAATTCAGTTCAGTTTTGCGCTAGCAAAATTTTAATAAATTGATATTTTAAAAATTATGAAAAAATGTTTGATTAAAAAATATAGACAACGTTATATTCTAAAGACTATGTGATATTTTAAGGACTTCGGAATATATAGATTTTAGACTATGTGATATTCTATAGACTACGTCATATCACATAGAACATGTTATATTCTTCAGACCCATATTCTATAGAATACGTAAAATTATGCAGCCTGAATTATTAAAATTACATTTTTTCAGATAAACTATGTCATTTTAGGCTCTTTTAATTCAGATGACCAAATTTTATTCCTATAGATTATGTGTTACTATAAAGATCTCAGATTGAGAGTTTTTTTTATATACATAAAGATAAAACTATACAGCTCAGTTAAAATTCGTTATTTACCCACCAAAATTGCTATCAATTTCATTAAAAAAAATATCTTTAAAAAAAACGTAACAGGGTCATTCACTTAAGTTACATCAAAACAGGAAAAAATTGTCACTTACGTTTTTTTTTTTCTTTTCAAAAAGCAAAAAATAAAAAAAGTTTTTTAACTATATACGCATAAACACCCCACAAAAACATTAAATTTAATACGCACATTACACCCAAAAGAAAATTGGCCATTAAGTTTTCATAGAAGTAATTTTGTTCGTCTTAGCAAAAAAAAAGAAAAAAATTATAAAAAATAAGAATTTAAATAAAGGTGTGTTTTCATATAACAAGGAATAGGTTACAAGGAAGTTTTTTTTTTTAAATATAAACAACTTGGAAAAAATATGCCTTTTGGGTATGGGGTACGAACGAATTGTTTGTTATACTCGAATAAACCTTCTTGTTAATAAAAGTTATATAGCACTTCTTATTAACATTGTTTTTATGTGCCATTTAAGGTTATAAAATAAATTATTATTAACGTCATTTGAAATTAAACAACATTATATGCCATAAGGTTTATTTAAAAGTTTAGTCAAGAGGAGTTTTTTTTATAATAATAAAAAATAAAATTAGCTTAGCTTTGGCTTAACCAGGAATTTCTTTAAAGAAAGAAATAAAATAAATAAGAAATTTTATAATTGGCAAAAGAAATAAAATGAACAAAAAAAAAATAGTATTAAGAAATAATAAAATATTTTTGATATATAAAGCTAGACATAACGACGGCAGATTTATACAAAAAAAATGGTTACGAAAATAATAATATAATGCTTGTTCAACATTCATGTCATTATTAGTTTTGTTAAAAAAATTAAACAACCTACATTTATGTTTTTGTATAAATAAGATTTAATTTTTTTATATATATTTTAGATATGAATGTGTCAATATTATCTATAATTCCTTTTTAAGCGGTATTTGTTTGGTGTGCGGTTTTATACATAAAATTTGTTATACATTTTTATATTATTTTTTTAAACACTTTATTTTTTATTTTTTGAAATGTTAAGCTTTTAATATAAACATGACAAGTGTTAAGAAATTTTGTTATTTCATTTACGTTTAAAGGGGGTTTTATGGCATGTTTTTTTTTTTGAAATTTATGTCAAACTTAACTTTGCTTAATACTGTAGTTTTGATATGATAAATAAAATTAAGAGAAAATATAATTGACATTGTTACAAATTTGTTAACCATATTTTCTCTAATTCTATTTTAGGTCGATGGTGTCGAAGAGAATGGTCATCACCTGCCGCCGAAGCTAGAAATGCCGATGCCTCAAGACGGTTATATTCCTCAGTCTTCCTGGGTAGTCCCGGTAAGTGAAAATCAATTCAAAAAAATATAAAATTAAGAATTATACTATAAAACGACAACCTTTCATTAAGATTGTTAATTTATGAATCTAAGTCGATATGGAGACTACATTTTGCCATAGAATCCGCCCAATTTTCCAAAAACTTTATAGGTTATATATTAAAAACAAAGACTTATTCTAATGATTACGTCATATTTAAAACAAATACTTGATACACTAAAGTACTACAGCATATATCAAAAACTACTTTATATTTAAAACAATACGTGATATGTACACTCACAATATTATTTCGTTAAAAATAATCTAAAATACATATTAAAATAATGGAAAATACAACCAAAAAGAGGACTACTGATTTTTTATTATATTCCGATCATTTGCTTGTTTATTTTCAATCATTGTTAATTAATCGACAAAAGTAGTAAAAGCAATATAAAGTCGTTTAAAATAACCATCAATTTTTAACTGACAAAACGTAGAAAAAACCATTTTTGTGGTTTGTTTTTCAAATTGAAATTTTTTTTATTTGCATGTAATTTTATAAAACACAACACACGTTTTCTGTGTAATTTTTATTGAAATTATTTTGTATATAAACAAACTATTTTGGTAAAAGACAAAAAGGAATTATATGAATTTCTATTTTTAAAAAACGGAAAACATAAAATTTTATATTTAACAGAAAATATCAACTCCTACTGAATGTCTGTAAATTTTTATAGTTTGTGTTTTGAATGACTGATTCAAATAGTTTAAAAATATATTTATATGAATTTCAGTTGATTCTTTATATAAAACCAAACTAAACGTATAACTTTTTAAATAAACTACATTCGGTAGCGAAAAATATATTGTGAGTATAAGATACTGTGGTATATTCTAGAGATTATGTCATATTTAAAACAAGTACATAAAGACTACGTCATAAAGACTACGTCATAAATACTACGTCATAAATACTACGTCATAAAGACTACGTCATAAAAACTACGTCATAAAGACTACGTCATAAAGACTACGTCATAAAGACTACGTCATAAAGACTAAGTCATAAAGACTACGTCATAAAGACTACGTCATAAAGACTACGTCATAAATACTACGTCATAAAGACTACGTCATAAAGACTACGTCATAAAGACTACGTCATAAAGACTACGTCATAAAGACTACGTCATAAAGACTACGTCATAAAGACTACGTCATAAAGACTACGTCATAAAGACTACGTCATAAAGACTACGTCATAAAGACTACGTCATAAAGACTACGTCATAAATACTACGTCATAAAGACTACGTCATAAAGACTACGTCATAAATACTACGTCATAAAGACGACTACGTCATAAAGACTACGTCATAAAGACGACGTCATAACGACTACGTCATAAAGACTACGTCATAAAGACTACGTCATAAAGACTACGTCATAAAGACTACGTCATAAAGACTACGTCATAAAGACTACGTCATAAAGACTACGTCATAAAGACTACGTCATAAAGACTACGTCATAAAGACTACGTCATAAAGACTACGTCATAAAGACTACGTCATAAAGACTACGTCACAACGACTACGTCATAAAGACTACGCCATGAAGACTACGTTGTAAGTTTCAATCATAATTGCTACTATAACTCTAAAATCTTAAAAATCTAATTAGTACCTATGCTTGTAAGAAATTTACAAATCTTAAGTTGCTATACTGATTGGTACTTTTTTAAAACAACTGCTAAAAATGTATATCCGGATAAGTACCATTATAAATCCACACTTAATAAATTAAAAAACTCAGATGCCCTGATTGCTCCTTTTTTAAAAAACTACCATTTGTTTATAAATTAATTCAAAATTTGAACCCAAATCGGACATTTTATAAAACCACAATTGGTATCTAAACTAACTCAAATTCGACATTATGATAAGTATATTTAAAAAATCCACTATTACAACCTTTTGAATCTGATAATTAACAAATGAGTTTTTTTTTTTTAATAAACAACGATTTGTGCTATAAAACCTAATATTGGAAACTTTTAAATCTGTACGGTAAATATTATAACGTTTATAGTTAACAAAAATGTATAAAATTCTTTTTAAAATTCTACATTTAAATTATTAAAAATAAAAAAAAAGAATTGTTATATTTACAAAACAAAAATGATAAAAATCGTAGAAATTCAGCCATCGATAGCAAATTTAACAGCAACTGAAAAGATAAGAAAGAAAAGTTATATTAGTTAAAATAAATTAAAAAACATATCTAAAAAGCTAAAGTTAAAAAGAAAAGGAAAACCAAGATGAATATCAAATAAAAAAAAAATTCAGTGGAGCATAACATTTCGACAACTAAGGCCAAAAAGAAATTCACAGACAAAACGTCTGGCCTAACACTGAATTACAAAGATGCTGCACTTGAAGTTTTTTTTTAAAGCATAGATTTCATGATCTTACTTTTCAAACTAAACAACAAATAAACAAAATACAAGAGGAACGTCATACTCCTCAACTCATCATCATCATCATTGCCATCATCTTCTACTATATTCTAAACATGATGATGCATACTAAAAATGTTTTAAAAGCGCGGCATAAATTGTTTGATATTTTTGCTTGATTTCTTTTTCTATAAAAAAAACTATGGCAATGAAAAAAAAAAGAGTTTAAAACAACCACTAAACAATTCTAAATAGAGTTGCATTTAGGCTTTATGTTCTAAAAAAAAAAAATTACTTGCACAAAAAAAATCAATGTTTTTTGCAAGTAAAGCGTCGGTGGCGGCATATGTTGTTGCCTTTTTTTACAATCAAACAAAAATGCATGTGCAAGCAGTGTAACGCCATTTTTACTAAACAGTAACTAACAAATGGCTGCAACATTTTAATACCAACAGAGGAAAAATTTCTCAAAAAACAAAACTACAAATAGACGCCGTTAAGTTTTTGTAAAAGAAAAATCCTAACTTTTCGTTATTTTTTTTTTTACTTCTTTTTCAAACTCGGCTTTAAAACATTTTTAAACAGACATACCGACATTTAAACATCATTGTATAAAATTTAGAAAAAAAAAACTGGCAAAGTATGTTGTATTGCACGTAACAATATGCAAAAGAGGTTTTTGATTTTTGTATTCTTACAAAGAGGCTGCATTAAAAAAAAAAAAAAACAAAGTTTTGTTTGACTGACTTGTGTTAAGGTTGTATGAAGTTTAATGGTTTTTCTTCTTCTTTTTGTTGCTGTTGTTGTTGTTAAGATGAGTATATTGGTAAAAACCGCCAAAAGGATTATCAGCAACAATTTAATATTATTACACCACGTTTCAATACAATATAACAATAACAGCAACAACAACTGATCAAGATTTTTAGTGAGTTGAGGAATAAGAAGAAATGCATATTTTTTAAGGTTTTGAGGGCTAATTTGATATAACAATTTCTGGGAAAAGGAAATAAAATGAAAGTTTTGTTATTTAACAAATTTTTTTTTGTAACAAAATTTTTTGTGAATTTTAAATGAACACGCAGAGAAAAACATGGTTGCGACATGATCACTGCTAATATATTGTACTTGCTGCAATCTGGTATGGTTGTCACAACCATGTTATTGGTTTTCTAACCATCAACATGGTCGCTACCATCATTATTATAGTAAATATTTTACTATTTTATGATTGAGACCTTCTATTTTATAACATGATTGGCTGTAACCATATTGTGGTAACAAAAACTGTGACTATGAAAAAAATAATATAATTATGCAACCATAAAATGCTGGTAACAATCAATAAATAATTATACATGAAATTATACATGACTTTTAAATTTACAGTCATAATATTGTCTTGTTTTCATAAAAACCAAAATTTTATCAGTTTAGTCAGTTTTTTTTACTACAAAATGTCTTAAAAAACAATCATATATTGTTAAATTCTGGGATTTTATATTTATAATATATATATGCGAATTACAATTTGCTATTAATCTGCCATAATATGATATTAGATAGTCATATTATACATATTAATAATAATAATATAATAAGAAGGATGATAGAATATAGTTATGGGGACCATAATATGATAACATTTTGAGTATACTATGATTACATGCGGTTATGATAAATTCATGATCATAATATATTCATTAAGAATCATAATATGGTAATTTTTTAATCATAATATAACTTTAGGGACCATATTATGGTAAAAGTATGGTTATTTTATTATCATAATATGATAACCATATTATTGTTCGATTATGGTTGGCCCTATGACCCAAAACCCAAAAATATATGATGCTCTTCGAATATAATTGTCCCAATCATGTTTTTTCTGTGCGTGAAGTATTATTTTCTTGAGTAAAGGTTGAAAATTGGTTTTAGTTTTTACATTTTATGAAGTATGTAGGCTTTTTTTGGTTTTATAAAACATTTCCTTTAAGCGTTTTTATTACGCTTGAATTCCAGTTAAAACTTCGAGAATAAGGTTTAAGTAGATAAAAATTTAAAAATATATTTATAAATGTTTAGAGTAGAGAAATCTTCTTTTTGTAAATAACCAAAAATATTTTTATTTGTATACATTTATTTTATTAAGTCACCAATAATTTTCTTTACAACTTGATTTGAAGACATTTTAATTTTCTGTTTTTGATTTCTACCCTAGATATTTCAAGGGCGATATATAACATATCGTGTGGATAAAGACATTTCAGTGCTTTAGTTAAAAGTTATAATATAAAGCTTTAATTCATAATCAAAGATATTGAAAAACTTTACCAGGGTCGCCAAGTGTCTGCCAACAAATCAATTTTTATTCGATTTTTTTTTTTTAATTAATTAAAGAATATATATAAAATATACGTAAATTTCATATTTTTGTCTACAAAATTTAATTATTATAGACTCTAAAAAAAAGCTACATCAAATTTATGAAGAACATCATAAATATAATAGAGAACTTAATAGTCAAAAACAACACTACTTTATGTAGTGTTGAAACTGTTTCATAAAAATAGATGTAACGTGACCTCTTTCAGAATTTCATTCGGTCCTGGTCCAATTTCAATATAGGAGTGTCTAGTGTTAGAATTAATGTTACAAGTTATTAAATATGTTTCTTAAAATTTTATTGAAAAGTTTCATTATATTTACAAAAACTTCATAAATATGATAAAGAATATTTCTGGGGTTGCAGACTTTGGAATATCATAGAATATACCAATCTGCATTACTGGTTTTTGACATAATAAATGGTTTAGTTAATTGTCCTGATCTACTATCTCTTATTCCATTTTATGTCCCGCCTAGAAATCTTAGATTTATTGATATCTTTAACGTCCCATTTCATCGCACTGAATATGCTCTTAATAGTACGTTAACACGCACGTTTATTCATCTAAATCAAATTAATTTTGATCTTCAACAAAATTGCAAATCTAAATCATTTGTAGAGTTTTGCACTTCAAAATACAAATTTAAGTTATTTCTTAATACAGTTTTAAAATAATTAAGCTTTATTGTATTTAGTATTTTAAGTAAGTATTTTTGTACCATATTTTTTTAACATATTTAATCATAGTCTGTAGGGAATTTTGTTTCCATAGACTAAATAAAATGAAATGAAAAATGAAATGAAATGAAGAATTGATAACAGACGATTTAGGAAATATTTGCATTAATATGTAGAAATTTCTCTACGTGCATAAAAGAATTAGAAGACTGACTAACCCACTGACTCAAGATCGCCCAGCCAAATCCTCTAGAGGTGGTAAGCTGATTGATCGCTAAGACGCGATTTTTGGAAATTCCTACGTGTAACGGGAAAAAGGGGAACAGTCTCCCACTCGAGGGCCTGCAAAACCGCCATCAAAAACTTATAAGTGTTTGTGGTGTAGTAGGTAGGGAGGAAAGGTAGTTCAGTACTTCGGAAAAGACAAACATTCAAAAAATATATTTTTTTAATTAAAATAAAATATTCAAATGTTTAAATAGCAAATATATCAAAGAAGATTACATTTAGTTGTGGTGCAGTAAGCAAGAGTGTGAACATGAATTTGATTACCCAGGTTCAATACCAGAAAAATATAAAAACAAAATTTTTCGTTATAATATAATATATGGAATATATATATTAAATTGGACAATTGAATAGTATTGGCTTTCACAACTAAAAATATACTTTAATATGAAGACAGTTGTCGTAACCGCCTGAATTTGATTGGCAACAAATTCGATAAACACAACTGATACAGTTTTCTGGGTGTAAAATTTAAAATATTTGTTCCCTAAAGAATGGGCTAATTCTCTAATAAATTACAATACTTTTTGAAGTTTCGCCAGGAATGTATTAGAATAGGTATTCAATAGGAGAAAATTGTCCCCTTAATGTCCTGCCGAAACGACTTTGGTTAGAAATATAAAATTTTATGCACGAGTGGAATTTAAACATTGAAATTGGGTAACGAATGGTAATGTAACAGGGAACGATTGTAATTCAAACACTAGTCAAGGGACAAAACGGACTCGAATGGTGAATGATTGGAATGGAAACAATAAACAAGGTGAACGAAATGGAATCAAACGGGGAATGAGTGGCATTGAAACACTAGAGATGAGGAACGGAATGAAATAAAACAGGTAAAAAATAGAATTAAAACGCTGGACATGGGGGACGAAGCGGAATGGAACAAGGATCGAGTGGAGATGAGACCCTAGGCAGAGGAAAAAAATTGAATTGATACATAGGGAATGAAATGGAATAAAGTATTATAAGATTTTTGTAATGCTTGTCGATTTGAAAAATTTTTCTATTTTATAAGCTTTTTGCTGTTTTATCTCTTTCCAAAATCTTAAAATGGTAACTATTTTTTTAATTGGTGAATCAATGAAATCATAAATTAATTAGTCCACTCAATTTTGGAATTCTAGATGATGGCGGGAGGGGTGGGAAGAGGTAGGAGTTTTAAAGTTCAAACGGGGATTATAGATGAGAAAAGTCTCCTCCTTAGCGATCTGTCAAACCGCTTTAGTTAAAAATTTTAAATTTATAATATGTGTTCCCTGGATTCGTCACCAATTAAATAATTTCATTGATAGGTGTTCTACACACTGAAAAAAAACGCCGTCCTGGAAACATAATATACATATATTTGGAAACGCTTTAAGTTATATTTGCCGCATTTATAATGCTTGCCTGCAAATATAATATAATTTCTTGTAAACATATATATATTTGGATCATTTGAAATGTATCCACCGGCAAACAAATATATGTTTGCCTGCAAATAAATATATGTTTATCATTATTACGTTTGCATCCCACAACTAAAATAATGATAAAATTACTTAAATCGGCTGTGCCGAATCTTTGAATACCCTCCACCAAAGGGAATGAAGATGATATACGTATATACTAAATTTTGCATGAACTGTAATATGAATATGTTTTGTCAATTTATGTAACGAACTTTTGTTATTTAGTTTTAGCAATGTTATTTACAGAGGTCTGCTCTGTTAGCGACTTTAACATTGTGCATTTTTACGTTAACTTAGTTATCATAGTATGTAAGACAATAAATGTAATCGAACAATAAGAAGACTTAATAACATTTTTACTTACTTAACAGAAAAAAAAAAAAAAATAGATACAGAAAAATTGTACAAATTTGTATGGAAAATTTAGAGGTACCTTCACATTTTCACTCATAACTTTTGAACCGCTTGACCGATTTTGCTCATTTTAAATACCAAACTGCTCGGGAGGATGTTCAATAATCTGGGTAAAAATAGGCACCCCCGCTAGCGTCTTCGCGTCGTGATCGTGATTTCAACAGACAGACAGACGGACATCTCTAAATCGACTTAAAATTGCATAAGGATCACGAATATATATACTTTATGGGGTCTTAAACCTATATTTCGACATATTACAAACGGAATGACAAATTTATACCCTCACCATATATGGTGGAGGGTATAAATTATCTTCTTAAACCTTATTATTCTAGCGAAGTAATATGGAGACAAAACTTCTCAAACCGACAAAAAAAATTAAATTATCATTTCAGGCCTGCCTTAAATTTATTTAAAAAATTCTTTTAAAAAGAAATGAGTTTTAATTTTTTTTTTTAAATCTAAAATATTTATCACCAAGATAAAAATTTAGAAAACAAACTAAAAATTTAATTCAGAAAAAGGTGGATCCATTGAATAATCTCAGACAGTCAACACTTCAAGTTTGTTTGCAAATATCTTCGCTAGAGGGCGTTGCAGGATAATAAAGAATTAATAAGAACAAGAATCGGTCTTTTTAACTAACATTTTTAAATTTTTATTGCATTTTAAATTAATTATAATTTACGAAATTTTTTATTTGACTCTTTAAAGCTTCTTAACCGTACATTATACCTGAACAAGTATTAAATTATGATCTCGAGCCTGATAAAAATTTAAAAATATATAATTTTGAAATTAATTTTTTTTTTAAATGCTTTACAAATCCTTAGTGGAGTTTTTACCCAGTCTTGGACATTATGGGTATAATATTTTTTTTTATCAATTTTCTATAATATTCTAAAAACTTCTTTTTATCTACTTGAAACCCCACCCAATTTCAAGGCTGTTTTTTTTTTTTTTTTTGTTTTGTATCTTTTGCAAATTTATAAACTCTATACAAAAATAAAGCATTAAATATGACCTTCTACGTGTAAAATATACTAAAATCCATTAACTACTGAAACTTTATAGCCAAACAGTGTTGTCAACTTTCTTGTTTGTTTGTGTCATGTCTCTTTAACCAATTTTGCATACCAAACTCAAAAAGAAACAAATGCCAAATAGGCGCGATGCATAATGCATTTTAAATTATGAAATCATACAAAAAGTAAGCAACCAATAAAATTGAAGATGATGGCTAATAAATGTGGTAAATATGCATCTTTTTTAAACCATGGCAAATACAACAAAAGAAAGAAAGAAATACCAGCCAACTTTAAATCAATTAAGAAAACAATAAACGTAATGACAATTTTTTTAAACTTTGTTTTTTTTGTTGTTTTTGAAACAAGAGAATTATTTTTTCTTTAGTAGACGTCAACTGAAATGTCAAGCAACACGTATTTCATTTAAAGCATCTTAGAATATTAAAATGGGATCAAAAAAATATTTTTTTTTTTTTGCTTAAATGCATTGCATTTCAATGAAATTTTCAAAAAACCAATTTAATATGCTAAAAATGTTTTGTTAAAAGAAGTAAACAAATTCCTGGGACATTTTAAATTGAGAGAGAAAAAAAAAAATAAATAAAGAAAAAATTATAAAATTTTTGTTTAACTTGTAAACGTTTTGTTATACACCATGAAAATATATAAAATGTAGTTAAAAGTTTATTTCAAGTAGTTTAAGGATTTTGAAATGAAAATTACTTTGAAATTCAATTTTTTTCTTCTGTAAACCCTCCAAGGAGTTTTTTTTTTCATTATTATTTTGCAAAGTGAGAATTAAAGCTTAAGCTTAATCTGTGTAAAAAAGAAGAAAAAAAAAACTTGAAATTTTTACATTTAAGACGATTATTTATGAACTGCAAGCCAAGTGTCATGTGATGCTTACTTAACGCAAGCTTGTTGCTGTTTATAGCTTGAAAAAAAAAACACCAACCAGACTCCAAAACCATCATCATCAGTCTCTACTCTCTCTTCTTCCTCATCAATTTGATCATTATTATCATCATAATGTTTTTAAGTCTGTATTTTATACATTAAATACGGGTATAAATGTTGTTTATATGTTAACAAACGTGTATCAATGCATGTTCAATAACTTAAATGACAAAGAAATCAAAATGAATGAAAGTCTTAAAAACGTCTTTTTGCAAAAAAAAAAACTTTTTTTTTAAAAAAAAAATCTGAAATCTTATGAAGTTTATTTTTAATTTTCTTAACAAAATAAAACTACATCCCGCAAGACTTTATTTTAAGTTTAGGCCGTTTTTTTTGGATGGCTATATGTTGCGTTCAAGTGATATCCCCAAGTGATTTTAAGGTGTGTTTCAGGAATTCAGTTTTTAGTCATTTCATTTCAAGCAGCAGTATTTTTTTTTTAATTCCAATATTTTTTTCTCTTAAAGACTTAATGTCTTTTAAAAAAAAAGTTTAAGAAAAAAACAATTTTTAAGCTTAAGAAGTAGAAAAAAAAACCCACCAACTTCATTATGATGGAATAAACGATTTAAGGTTTTTGCTGTTTTTTTTTATTTCGATGAACGTTTCATCACAACTTTTAAGCCATACATCTATGGCAAAAATATACGTAAAAAAAGAGAGATTCGTGTTGATCATCTTTAACATCATCAACTCAAACGTATCGCATTTCATTGAAGCGCGAAATTATTATGCCTAGTTGGGGATTTTGTTAACAGTGTTTCTGTTTTTTTGTGAAGCTTTTTTTTTCTACAAAAAAACAACAAGAAAAAATTTTTAAGATTTTCAATGATTTCTTAAAAATAACTAAAAACAAAACTACAAAAAATAAGCAGCATATACCATCAAAATAAGACCGAAAAAAGTCTACACAAACCAAAAAAAAAAATATATATATATATTTTTATAGCGTAAATAAGAATTTATGAGACAACCTTAAAAGAACTTTTAAGCTCAACCGACAAAAATCATCTTTAATTTATAAGATAAATTAAATTAAAACAAAATATCAAAAGACAAATAAACTGCAAAATAACAATCAATTTTGAAAATCAAAAATAAAATTTAATAGAATAATTTAAAAATTTACTAACTCGAATTTCAGTTACACAAATGAAACTTATAAAAAAAAGTCGCAAATTATAAAAAGGAAAATACCTCAACCTAAACATTCCGATATTGATGAAATAGAAAAATAGAAAAAGGAAATCTAAGAATAACCTGTTTCATTACACCTGAAGCATGTAACGGCTTAAATAGTGGTAACAATTTTGAAAATTTTTGTATAATTTTTTTGATTTTCATCGGGGGTAGTTTGACGAATTATATACCAGAGAACTGCAAAATTAACTTTTTTCTTGATTTAATCATACACAAAAATTCTTGTTCACTTTTAATAACTCAACAAAATTCACTGTAGAATAAAATCAGCATCATGTTACTGAACGCGTAATTGGAATCAGTGTGAATCATCTGTCGTTTATGTTTTATGCAAATGTAATCACTTAACAGTGTTCAGTAACATGATGCTGATTTTATTCTACAGTGAATTTTGTTGAATTATTAAAAGTGAACAAGAATTTTTGTGTATGATTAAATCAAGAAAAAAGTTGATTTTGCAGTTCTCTGTTCTGTACTATTTATTATAACACAAACAACAAAACTGTTAACAGATGACATCAGGATAAAGACAATCGAATTTTAATCAAAGTTCATGAACATTGGTTTTAAATCAGTTCTGTAGTTTAAGAGCAATAGGCTAAATGTAATTTTCGAAATTGTATCCAATTGTATATGGGATTTTTTATTACAGAATTACAACGAAAATAAGTTGTACTGTGTGGAGCAAAAACCATCATCTGATTTTCTTACGTTACAACTTTTGTTTAAAATGAAAACTCATTTGTGTTTTAACAGATTATGTTTATTCGCATTTATAAATTTTGTTTTAATTAATTGTGGAAAATTATGTCCGATAAAAAGGCGTGTTCGGCGTTGATGGTATTACATTTCGCAAAAACAAATGTGAGCAGCATTTATAGAGTGAAGTTGTCAATGTTGTTCTTTAACTTCTCTTGTTTGCGTACACAAACGACTTCAGATATCCCCAGATAAAGAAGTCCAGGCTAGTCATACACTCTGAAATAAAAGACAGTAGAAAAATTTGTAAACGGTTTTCAATCCCACTTTACTATTTTTGTAATGATTTTTAGTAAAAAAATTATACACGTAATATAGCATATGTTTTTGACATTTACATTTTAAAAATTACAGAATTTTTACAGAATAATTACAAATTTTTCCAGCATTTAGAAAATCATTTTACAAATTTTTGAAAACCGATTTACTAAAAATAGCAAAAAAAATTTACTAATTTTTAAAAAGTGAAGGAAATATTATTTCTAAATAAAACTCACACCTACAACCTTAAATTGCCTTAAAATGTTGCATACGAGGGCGGATCAATAAGTCCGTGATTTTTTTAATGAAACACGGTTTTTTTTTGTAAAAAAAAAATATTTTTCAACAAATCTCCTTTTAGCTCAATATACTTAGTCCAACGTTTCTCCAATTTTAGTACCCCTTCCAAAAAATAGGAATTTTCGAGGTCCATAAAATAGGCATTTGTTTGATCAATAATTTCATCGTTGGAGAATATGGCGGATGAGGTATCAATTCGTAGCCCAATACTGCCATATGAAATGCATATGGCATCAACAATCTACCGCGCTTTTACTCTTCGATCGGCCAACACCATATCGTTTCGACATTTTCGGGTGTATTGACCTCAATTGGCCGTCCAGAACGTTCAGCGTGATATGTACTTGTGCGATGACAACAAAAGTCAGTTAACCACTTTTTTATTATTGAAATCGATGGTACAGAGTCCCCATAGTATTTATCAAGCTTTTCCTTGGTTTGATTGACGGTTTTTTTTCGCAAAAAATAATGTTTAATGAGCACTCGAAATTCACTCTTTACCATTTTTAAAAAAATTCACCAGGTTGTATGCTTTGAACAGCTATTAAACGTTAAGTAAATGACGGAACTCGCTCAAAATTTGACAGTAGTATATTTATAGCTGGTACTTGATGGCAGCAGTGTTGCATTTCATATAACTACGAGGGAAGTTCGAAAAGTCACGAACTTATTGATTTGCCCTCGTATAATGGTATATGCAAAAATGGCAGTACTTTCCAATAGAGTGATTTTTCTTACCCCATCTTGAAATACATTATTGAGGCGAAAAATATTTGTAATGAAAAAAGTTTTGAATGTGAAGACAATTTTTGTTGTAAAAAAACTTTTGAGGACAACAAACTGTGTGTTGAGTTATAAATTTTTGAGGTGAAAAAAATTTGAGGTGAGTATAACATATTATTCACCTCTGTGTATCTAGTGAACTAATTTTACAAATTGTTTTAGTTACCAGATGCTAATATAAAATTATACTAAAGTACAGAACTTTTTTTTATCGAGGTACGAACTTTTTTATCGCGGTACCAGATGCTAATATAAAATTATACTAAAGTACAGAACTTTTTTTATCGAGGTACGAACTTTTTTTATCGCGGTACTAATTTTGCCTAATTGCTATAGCAAACCGCTCGGTATAACAAAAAATCTGTGTAAAACGAGCAACCCTACTTTTGATCTAGCGCCGTGATCGCCATTTTAACGGAGAGATAGAAGGTCACTGCTAAATCAGCTTAGAATTACATATAGCTTTATATATTTCGATGTGTAACAAACGGAATGAACTGGAGCTGATTTATACACTCACTCGTTTCATATTTTTAATGTAAATTCAAAAGAGATTTTCGAAATTAGTTTTTATAGAATTGAATAAAGACAATTCCAGTCTTATTTCCTAGAATTTAATGTTTAAATAAAAAGATTTTATTTTTATTTATGCTTAATATTAATAATGCGATTAAAATTGGTAATATTAATTAATTATAGCTAAATTCAAATATGGTATTAAATTTCAATACAATTAAACTTTTACAGTAATAAATTAAATAACTTTCAATATACAAAAAATAAATAAATTAAACTTCAAAGGTGTTAATATGATTTGCTAAATTTTTATTGTAAATAAAAAAAATCAACTTTTATATTAATAAATTATTTTGATCAATGACTCATAAAAAGTTCCATTTTTCTAACAAAAAAGAGGTGTTTCCTTAAAACAATCCTTTTCTTCCAAATTATTAAAAAAAAACAGATAAAAATTATAAAGTTATGGTGAGAATTTTTGTTCGTTTTTGTTCTCTCTCTAAAATATATTTTGATTGATGGTTTTAATAACAAAAAATTAAAAAAAAATGTTTGAGTATTTCATTTGAAAGCTTTAATCAAGTTATGGAATTGAATTATGGCTTAGAAAAAATGTTCGTGTTTAAAAGTAACAAAAAAAAAAAAAAATGGGACCCAAGAATTTTTTAAAATGATAAATGGCTGGAAAAAAATAATTATAGTTTTAAGTTAGGAAAAAAGTCTAAAATGAAATATAAACACCTGCTTTAGAATTAAAAGGAATAAAAGGTTTTAAATTAAAACTTTTTTAATAAAAAAATTTTAATAAAAAATCAAGTTTTGGGATATCACAATTTTCAAAATAGACAACAAAGACTCCTGCCATAAAAGTATCAATATTAATTAAAAAAATAAAAAAAAATAGAAAAATTTTCATGAAGTCTGAAAATTATTATATTTATTAAAATTAATGAATAAATGCCCCAAGCCGACTTTTATTTCTTAATAGAAGAATGAAAAAATTAATAAAATTTGAATCCAATTTTCAATCAAAACTAGAAACATTAAATATAAAACCTGCATTCAAAGAAATTTTATAGTGAAAGCTTTTTGGTCAGATCTTATTAAAATTGTTTTTTCTCTTGTTTTTCCAAAGCCTTTTGGCACCTAGAATTATAATTGTTCAGGTAAAATATCATGTAATAATATGTCTACAGTTTATTTGTAGAGGAGGATTGGGGCAACAAAAATAAGAATATTCAATGTTGGTGGCAAAAATAAAAATATTCAATGTTGGTGATTCGACAAGCGAATTGTGGCATGACTACCCAGCCAACAGATTTCGGAGCGTTCAGAAATTATGAGTGCACAAAATTTGAAGCCATAAATAAAACATAATTGACTTAAAATTTTCAATTTTCTTCTTATTCTTTCTATAAATGCACACTTTATAATTGACTGCTATTAAGAGTCTATTTAAAAAATTTTGAATTTTTGAGACTGGCGTTCTTAGCGATGACTCAAAATGTGATTCTGATTTGAATAAAAAAAGTAGCCCATTATAACAATAAAAACGGAAAAAAAGATAGAATCGGAAAAAACTTGCTTAAATAATAACTGGCGTTAAAAGCCAGGCTCACTCTATTCAATATCGTTCTCTGTGTGAACTGTTCCAATTCCATTCGTTCCCTGCTACATTAAATTTCTTTTCTTGTGTAGACTGTTCCAATTTTACACGTTCTCCGTTCGATTTTGTTTCGCTCCCCATGTTTAGTGATTCCCTTCCTCTTGTTCCATTCCAAATCGTTCCATATGAAAAAATATTCCATTCAGTTTAGTATCGCTTTACTTGGCTCTAGGTTTCTGTCAATGGCTTATCGGCTATTTAATAAACAGGTTGCTTTAATGAATCCATGGACACAGGATGATTTATTTATACAAGGTGGGGCAATAATTACCACCCTATTTCAAAATGCTGCCATTTCTGCAAATGTTATCGTATGTCAGTTTAGTTTTGACGTAAGTAAAATAGACACATGCGAAATTTTTAGTGAATAAAAATAAATGACTGTTGTAAATTTGGATGGCGATTTTGTAACTCAACGTCGAAGTGGATGATTTTCCATCAAAATTGATCATGAGCAACAAGCGAAATTCCTGGTTTTGGGGGACGGAAAATCCATGCATAATTCATGAAGTACCATTATACTCTCTTAGAGTCAGCGTGTGGTGTGCAGTCGGAAAAGATGATTGCATCTTATTTTTTTCGAAGAATTGCGACCACTATAGAGCCATTGTAACTGATTTTTTCTTGCCGAAAGTTAACGATTTAGATTTGTTGGACATGTGGATCCAACAGAACAGAGCCAATTGTCATACTGCACGCAGCATAGTGAATATTTTAAATGATGCCTTCTCGTGTTATCTCGTGTTTCGATGATTTGGCTTGGCCAGCCAGATCTCCTGTTTTGCATGACCCGGACTTCTTCCTCTAGAGATATTTGAAGTTGTCGATATACGAAAATAATCTGCGTATCTTGGAAGAGTTAAAGAACAACATTCGATCTGACACCGCAAATGCTGCGCACAGTTATGCAAAATATAATCAAAAGAGTCAAAATTGTAATAAAATTTATAAGTGCGAGTTTAAAAAATCAGTTAAAAAACCAAATGAGTTTTCACTTGAAAAAAAGTTATAGCGAAATAAAATCAGATGATGTTTTTTGGCCCACCATGTACTTATAGGTATCGATGGCATCAAAGATTTATATCCAAAAATTTTCTGGCCATATTTATGATGAACAAAAATGCTGTAGTATACATTTTGTACAAACATAGTTCTAAAAATCATTGCCTACTTTTAGGTAAAATTAGAAAAATTGTTAGAAATAATTAAATTTTAAGTATTTATTAAAAAATTAAATTTAAACTATTCTAAAAATTCTGTCTTATATTATTTTGTTTTTATTTTCCTTACAGACAATTACGGCACAAGTGCAAGTGGTAAGTTTACACAAATTAAATTAAAAATTTCTTGAAAATTAATTTAAAAATTTTAACATCTCTTCTCTAATTTTTTTTTTTTTTTCATTATTTAATTTATTTTAATTTTTAAAGCCTAAAGCTTTACTTCTGGATTCCTTAAAGAATTATATTAATTATTGTCCTTTTCCTTTACAAAAAAAAAACACAAAATAATTTATGAAATAAATTCAATATTTTCTGACATACTGTATAATTATACTCAACAACCATAACCCATCATCAGGGCTGAAAAAAGAGAATGATGACCAATAATATTGGTCAAAAAAAAAATTAAACCAGCAGGCTTAAACAACAGTAACATATACCAACATAAATTTTGTTGTTTTTTTTTGTGCGTTGAAAAAAAAAACATATAAATTTTCTGATTAAAAACCCGCTTATCATTATTAAAAGCCACGACCTATAATATGCTTAAATTGTTAATACAATCCCAAAAAAAAAAATTCCTTACGACTTTTGATTTGATATTTTAAAATGAAGAAAGATTTCTGGCTGCAGGGATTTGTTATGATGTTATGCCATCTTTAACAAAAAATACTCAAAACTTAAAAAAATATATTTTTTTTGCTGTTGTTTTTGGGTTTTAAGTTCAATACTCACATATGATGTTTAATATTTACCTTAAAGGTTGCGGGTGTTTCTTAATACTTAAAGGTATGTTTTGTAAAGAAATACCAAGATTTTATGTTTTTTGTTTTGTTGAAGATTTCCTGTGAAATACTTTGTATTTGATGAGTATTAAAAAAAAAAAAAACCAAGCCGTAGGAGATAAATCCATAAACAGTGACCTTTTTGGGTTAAAAACGGACAGTATTCTCGTTTATTTAAAAAAAAGATGGATTTTTTTTTAGTTTTTATTAAACAAAATTTGTGATTTAACAAAGTTTAGAAATTTTAAAATGCATACAAAATATAACTGTTGCTGTCCTATCAATTAAAATTTTGTTATAATAACAAAACAAAAATTAAGTAATTTTTACCATAATTTGTAAATATAATTAATGATTTTGTTAATATAAAAAAATGTTAATTGAAATTGCATCAACATTTACAAATATTTATTTCTGTAAAACCTGATTTTAAATAATTTTTAAGGCAAGTTTACACGATCAATATAATTGATCAACTTTTTATTGTGCATTCTTTATTCTGATTGGTTGATGGTCACAAAAAATTATTGATAATATTGTAACCTACTTTAAAAGCAAAAATTGTAAATTTACACAAATTATTGAATTTCTTAAATTCAAATTATAAAACCAAAAGTTTATTGTCTTTAATTTAATTAATTTTAATAACTAAAATGTCATTTGTCTCTTCAATTGTATGCTTTTTTTTTTTTGTAATCCTTTTTAATTCATGGCCCATTCAATAATAATTTAAAAATCATATTTATTTGTTCTTTCATACACTTAAAATATTCTCAGTTTGAACATATGTTTTCCCACCTTTTAAATGCAAATTTATTTACAATACAAAGCTGAAAAAAAAAATATTCAAAAAAAAATCACCATATTGATTGTCAATTTTATTTATTATTAACGCTCATAATTGTCAAATTTGCCAAATTTATGGCCACCACCAACCAAAACCATTGAACAGAGAGCAAAGTACATAAAATTGAAAATATATTTTTATCCATGAATTTACGACAAAAAATTGAGATCAAGACACCAAAACACATACAAATGAAGAACCAGCAACAAAATATGCAAATCTTGAAGCCCCACAACTTTTAAGGAAAAAACAAGTGACATTATTTGTTTGCACAAAAGAATTTATAAAGACACTGCAACCCAGCGAAATTTTTAAGAAATTATATCAAAACTATAAAAAGTTTTCGAATATAAAAATTCAAAATTTTTTGTTTTAAAACATATGTTTTAGATATTTTAAAAAATTTTGTATAGGGTGGCGTATGATTAATATTAATTATGGCTTAAGATCAAAGAAAAAATATTAAAATTTATTAAAAATTTAAATAAAAACTTTTTGAAAAAATAAAAAATAAGTTTAAATTATATATTTTTTTATAAAAATATTAAAACTCTTTATTTGCCATAGCTTAGTGCTAATTTGAAGCCTTATAAATAACAAATTTAACATTATCTCAAAACCATTACATTTCGTTGGGTTTTAAAGTTAATCCAAAAATATGTATTCGGTTTGTAGTAGAGGTCCTAACTTAAAATGATTATTGCTTAAGTTGAATTTCAAACAGGATTTTAAAGAAAAGTTGTTTTTTTTTTTCTAATTTAAGCAGGAACAAAAACAATCTTTTAAGATCGTTTTGTTAATTTATAGTTGAAAATTAAAAATTCTGTTATTTTTTTTTTGAAAAGTAAGTTTTTTTTTCTCCTCAATTTTCTGTTTATCTCATGGTTATTTTATATGCCCGCCACATGATCGTACGTCAACTTTACACCACAGGAGGTTGAAGTTTATTTTGTATATTACATGATGTTTTTTTTTTGTTGTTTTTGGTTTATTTTTTTTGCTTATTTCTTTACTTTGGCTGCAGCGTACAAAAATTTTGTTTGCAAAATGACATTCATATTATATATTCACACACTTATACAATTTATAGAACTCTTGCTGGTTTTGTAGTCATTTTTATACAAAACATACGCAGTCGTTGTCGCTGATGTCGTTTTTTGAACGCGCCAATTTGAGTTCTTTATTAGGAGACAAGTTTACCACCGTTTTTCCATCACGGATGCTATGGGGACACATTCATTTCAGTTTTGTCTACCTCCTCTCTACATACATACATATGTACAAATAATGATATGTACAACTTTACATGCATATCTAAAATAACAATTCATTGAATATCACATCATCTTAAGCATCTTTAGAATCATCATCATCATCAACATTATTTTCATCCTTATTGTTAGGTTTGGTATGTTAAGGTCTGGTAGAATGGTGATGATGAACGAGACAAGTGTGTACACAGTTGGATATTCCAATTTCAGAAAGGAAAATATACCATCGATAAAGTTAATTGCAATTTTATTTTTGTTAATTTCAAAACATCAATGTTTCAGTCAATATTTGTTAAAAGGAACTATGTTTTGAATGATGAAGAATTCTTCAGCAAACTTTTCTAAAGAATTTATTTTTTGAATGTAACCTTTAAAAACGAAAATAATAATAAATATTTTCCTCAAAACTTTTTCAAAATTTGTTTTTTTTTTAAATTATAAAAACTCCGTTTATAAATTTGGAATTCAAAAAATTCTAAACCATTAAGCTGTAATTATATTCCAATATTAAATATATATTTAAATATTAACCCTCAAACTTTGCTTCGTTTTTTTTTTTTTTGCAATGAAGAAGAAACAAAAAGTGTGATTTCGTATTGTTGCTTCTAAAGTAGGCCGGCATAAGTTGAGAGGGAATATCAATAACTAATGTTTAAAAAACATTGGATTTGGCAAAATTTATACCAAGAAATTATCAGGTATCCTGAAATATTTTAAAATCTACGGTTTCAATCTTGTGTTCAGTACACTGTGCAACACCATTTTCGGAGGTTCCTAATGCACTTATTGGGCTAGAATTGTATATTCAAACCACCAAAGGCTTTGACGCTGTGTAATTACTGTCAAATTTTTGACCATTTAAGGTTCTTCATCTTTTTTGTACAACATTGAGATAAATTCAGTCATTGGATAATCAAAATGATATATATAATGGGGAATTTTTAGGTAGATGTCTACACTTAAAATAGTTTGTAAGTTAAAATAACAGAAAATACCATTTAAATGAAATGATATTTCATTTAAAAACCGGTCTACTTACTTATTATTCAAACCAAATGATTTTTGTTATTAATTTTTTGATGCTGTTTAAACAACTGATTCATCAATAAAAAAACAAATGATTAATCAGTTAAAAAAATCTTGAAATTTTACCCACCAATTCCGTAAAAAATAACTGATTTATACATTTATTTAAAATTATTTCGATTTTTTGTATTTGTGTTTGTATACTCAAACAGTCAATAGACACATTTTGTGGGAATGACTATATGTGTGTTTGTTTATGAAGTTTTTGTTATTTGAATTAAAATAATTTTGTATATAAACAAACAATTTAAATAAAATACAATTTGAAATTTTTTTTTGAATATCTTTCAAAATAAATAAATGTATGTAAGGGAAACAAAATTCCCAACGTTGCACTATGGGTAATATATGACAATTTTTTGGTTTTGAAGTAAGAGGGCCCTTATTTAATGATTTGGGAAGATCTAAAAAAATATCAACCCTACATTAAAAAAAATTAGTTAGTAAAAAAGATAGTTAACTAACTGCAGTGTTTCCATCATTTTTTCTGGCAAATCCTCCCGTTTTTGGCTTGTTTACGTGGAGACATTTTTTCCAAAACAAATTCTGAATTTTTCTTTTTTTCCAATACGACCTTTCTCTTCTTTTCTAACTTGCCACTTCTTTATTTCGCACTTGTAGCCTGCGTGCAATATGAACTCAAAAACACGAATCCAACAATGCAAAGGACTAAATCCGTATTTTAGGTTACCTTCTTTCGCATAAAATGTTTCACTCTCAAAGTTTGTGATTTTCATAAAGTCCTTTGGATTTGCTCCACATGACTTGATTTAGTGTTGGTTTTCCAATATAAAGGATAGTGCCTTTTCTGTCGTAAGTCTGACTGGATTCTTCGTCGCACTCTGATATTTTCCTCAATTGTTGGGCTAGCTAGAGTTTTTTTGAAAACCAATGCTAAGTCTAGCTGCTTTTGCTTTCGAGCAGATTTTGTTGCTGCGCGAACACACAGCTCCGTTTCATGTTGTACTGATTTTGAGAGTTCATCAGCATCCCTTATTTTCGAACGTTCGCTTTTCTTTCCAATTTTTTTTTTGGCGTCCAACTGCGGATGTACTCGGCTCAACGGAAAACTTTTTAACTTCAATATTGAACTGAGCATTTAACCATTCTGAATTTTTCGTCTCAAACACAACACGTTTTCTTTGTGAATTTTGGCATATCTGAGACAAAAAACGACAAAAATTTGTGGTCTTTCGTTTAAGAACAATCAATTCTTCACTCACCGTTTCGCCATCACCTATTTTCCTAAGTATATACTTCAAAACAGCAGTTTATTTCTTTCCTTTTTTTCTTTCTTGGAACCAAACCTCAGCAAGTTCGCTATGAGCCAAGTAGGGGTTGACTACAAAAAATGGCATATATAAAAAAACGCAATAAATCGCAGCATAAAATTAATGAAATAAACTCAAAATTAAATACTTAACAAAACTTTATTAATTCCAGCATTAAAAAATATTAAGCTTTTTTCAAAAGCTTATCCAAAGTTGGATAAGAATTTTTATTTTTTTGAAAACTGAGGTTAGGCCGAAAGAATGAATTTTTTAGCAATAAATTATTTTATTTCTAAAATGATTATTTATTTATTTACCACTTACCATTACTATTGTTTTGCATATCTAACTTTATTTTTCAAGCGTTTTTTTATTAGGAAATATTGCCTTGTAAAGTCATCAAAAAATCACATGAAGCCCGTTCCACTTAAATTGTTGTTTTTAAACAATGACTTTGAGAGTCAGCTGATTAGCAGTTTTTGGTTTTTTACAAAAACAAAATTTACTTCTAAATGCTTTGAAGTATTCTTAATTAAACTGCGACAACAAAAGCTTGATTTTCAAATGTGCGAAATTTGAATTTTGGCCAAAAAAATGTATCAAATTATCCATAGTGCGTTGGTCAAACCAAAAACGTCAGATATGCAAATAAGAACACTACCCAACAAGCTAACGAGAAATATAATATTTGAAAACTTAACCCGTAAATGAATGATAAATGCTGGTTAACCGCTGGTTACGCTGATATTACAGTATTAGCATACAATTTGTTGAAAATAATTAATTTGGTCTTAAAAAGGTTTTTCAACAAACAAAAAAAAATTAAAAAAAAAAGAAAAAGTGAAAAGTGAAGTGAATGCCTGTAACAGGACTTTAATTCAAAACTTTCCGACTACAAACACTTTTTAACAAGAAGTCATAATTTGTATAAATTAAGTGCTCTAACCGTGCATTGATTTTTGTATCGCTGGCAGTTTTTGAGGAGCTTTTTGAATGTTAATCCCACTTTAAGTCTACGCGTCGCCGATGCTTTATCAGCCTATAAAATTTTTCTATTTGGGCGATTAGATTTTAATAATAAAATCTGAGTTTGCAAATAAGCGATTAATAATATTTTTTGTTATGAATTGTGGTGCAAATTAACTGGTATGGCAATGGTGTCAGAGTCGCTCCAGGGTACCGATTCTGCATGCCTTATTACTGCGTGGTGATAAAAACCGTCATTTATTATTATTGTTTTTATATTAGTAAAGAGTAATTTTGATGGTTTCACTGCTACTCAGAACTATTTTCGTAAATGGCTCATTGGTACCATATTTTTCTGTCTAAAACAATAATTTTGAACCAGTTGCGTATTAATTTTATAGAAACTATGGAGAGACTGTTTCAAAATATTCAACTTAAATACCAGCTTCGAAATTCTATTTTTGTTTAAATTTGTTTTTAAAAATATAGTCTAAATTTGGAAAGTAAACACTAATTTTTTTTTGTATTTTTCAAACTAGTTCCAAAGTGGGAGTTTGGGGACAATTGCCTCCATCCCTTTTACATCTCCATGTTAAATTCTACATTTGTTTGTATGGAGAGGCGACTGACTCATTCCAAGAAATTATTACATAACTGTTTCTGTACTAGTATTTCTTGCTACTGATATTAGGCTACACTCAAAAAATAAAGTTAGCAAGGTAGGCAAAAAAAGTTGCTGCCTCAGCTAAATTTTAGTCAGGAAAAATTGATAATGTCAGCAAAATGGTGTTGGTGAAAATATCATCGAGCTAATTTTTAGCAACAAAAAGAAATAGTAAGTTCAGCAAAAGTTGTGCTAACACTCAGTAGATTGTAAATAAAAAATCATTGTTAAAACCAATAAAATTCTTTGCTGAATATTAGTACACTGAAAAAACTAAAAAAAACTGTAGAAAATTTATATTTTATACCTAGACATTGTTTTTTTTTGTGTGATTCGGAATGTAATTTACAAAACTTTGTTTTATGTAGCTTCCACGGTTGTATTTTTTTATAACTTGGAATAGTTGTATTTCTGTTGTAATATTTTATGTCTGAACTATATTTTGACAAGCTGCAACATCTAGCTCTTGTCAATCCAATAGTTGTGTTGATCAACCTAGAAAAATTTTTCAGAACAGGTTACATTTAAATGTAATGTAAGAGCCAGTTCTATAACTGGTTCTAGAACTGCTTCTAAAGTAACCTGTTCTAGTTTGGATGAAACTAGCCTATTTCTAATGATTCAAACTCCATAAAAAAACACCCGGTTACAGAACATAAATTTAAACATAAGTTGTTCTGAACAGGTTGTTCTTTGGATTCTTACTTTTTACTGGAAAGTTTATTGCTGAAAAATTATTACTAAAGTTTTTGCTGAAAAAACAATTTCAGGAAAAAAAAAATTACAAAATTCTGTTTGTAATATTGTAAATACAAAAAAAAAAAAAATATTTATTAAAAAAGCACCAACAATGGAATTTGTAAATACAAAAAACTTTTTGTTATTTTTTTGTAACTTCAAATTTTAGTTTCAGAGAATTTTTATATGAAAAATAACAATTTATAAACAATTCAAACAGAAAATGTTTATAAATCGAATTTAAATTTTAACAAATATTTTTAATTACTTAAAACTTTGTGATACTTTTTTCTGTGTTGATATACAACCCCTTTTACAAATTTTTCTACTAAGTTATTTTTTGGAGTGTAATACTGTTATAAATACACCTAGAAAACAGATGCATGCTGCCAACTGAATTCCCTGCCAATCGAATTGCTTAATTAATTTAACCGAATTTTTCAGTTATGATTACAAAAATTTTTGTTGAGCCAATCGATATTCTGTTGTTACAGTCAAATAACTGTTGTTTCAACTGATATTCTATTGTCACAAACGAAAAATGTGATTATCACAACCGAATGATTCAATTGGCTCTTAATTCCAATCTGTTTTCTCTGTGTATTTTTTTTAATTACTCAAATTTTTTGATAAAATTTTGCTCTCGCTTATAACGAATTATTTTTTCGGTTCCCTCGAAGTTGATCTTAATAGGATTTTACTTTAGTTTTAAAATTATTTAAATTCTTTAAGATTAATGCAATAATTCACAGACTTTATATACTAAAATTTCGTTTTATAGCCGGGTTAAAAGTTCAATGCCTTAAATTTAAAAAAACAAAAACAAAACACGAATTTCATGCTAATTATTTTCTGTTAACCCACCAGATATAAAAAAAAATATATTTAACAAAAACTTATGTTCTAGAAAATTTGTTTTGTAGCATATTTTTTTCATATCCTTGGGCCGATTTGACATCATAATTGCTTGCATATGGAATAGGTTTCCCCCAAAATATAAATACATGTTTTTCATTATTTAGTTTTTGTAAGCCCCTACAAAAATAAAGTATAAACTTCCTTTATAAATATTTTTTTTTTAGGATTATTTTTTTAATATTTTAAAATGATTATTATTATTTAACGCATAAGTCACGTTATGAACATGCAACACTCTTGTTTTGCATCATGTGAAAATCTTTCAACACGAAACTTTTAGTTAAAGAATGAAAAAAAAACAACAACAAACATCAACATAATATCAAGAGCGTTTAATATAGATTTTTGTTTTATTCATGAGTTTCAAATTTTTGTATTGTTTAGGCTTATTATAGTATAAAGTGTATGAATTTTTTGGCGGCCATATTTGCTAACATTTTGTACAAAAAAAACACAACAAATTTGAATGAAAATGGGGAGGCCTTTACAAAAAAATATAACGCATTTAGTGTGTAAAGAAACGAATTTTGTTGCTTATGTTGGGTTAGCGTAACAACATGGGAACATACCATACAAAATACCAAATTAAATTAGGAAATGAGGCATTTTACAGAAAATTTTATAATTAAAATAAAATAATATAAATAAAACTTAAAGGTTTAAAAATATTTTTGGATTTTTTTTTTTCTTTCTTTTTTCCCAAAGATTATTTTTTTGTTTAAATCCCTTATTAAGCCCAAAATTTTAAATCTTTTTTAAGCCATTAAAAAAGTATATATTTTGTGTTCTCATCGTATATGTATATAAAAAACCACCTTCATAAAAATCGTATCCAAAAGAAATAACAAGAAATTATGATGGATCACCAATCAAGCAACACCATCAACATTTTATTTTTCGCAACAAAACAATATATTGGTTTAAAAGTATAAACAAAAAAAAAAAAATTTTCAATATATTTAAAAAGTTTATGGAAAAAAATGAGGCAACCTGCATTTGCAACATCATATTCACAACATTAAAAAACAGCAACAACAACATCATCATGAAAAGAACATACAAAGTCAATAATAATTTTCTTTTATTTTTTTTCACAATTTTTTTTTTTAGCTGTTTAAATGATGGTATTAACCTTTTTCTGTATGGTGATGGTGGTGGCTAGGTTGGCCGACAGACTGCACCATAAAGTTGTTGTTTTTTTACAATGGCTTGAATGGATTTTTATGGCGGATTTGTGTGATCCATTGCAATTTTGTTGTTTTTTTTTGTTCCAAAAAATATGTTGTTGTGTTGTAGTTTTTTTCATTGATTTGTTAAAAATCCTTTAAAAATATGTTGGATGGTATATATTTTTGACTTTTTTTTTTAAATGCAATTAGGTGTAGTTATTTGTGAATAAAAAGTTTTTATATATATTTTCGAGTTCTTATAATAAAATAAACAGCTTAACAATTTCCGGTATTTAAGAATATAAAAACTAAAGCAGTAAGAGAAAACACTACTCAACAAAAGTTGACATTTTTGCACAGATTCAAAAATGTTTAAAGTTTTTTTTGGCCTTAATACGTATTTGAAGTCAAAAAAGTTTCATCTGAACGTGTTTTCGAAATATGGGCCTTTCATTAAATAACCCCTGACCCAGGTTAAAAATATGTATGACTCAATATTGTGGAGTAAAGATTCGAAATCCATAATTTTTTTTAACAGATTTAAATTCTACCTAAAATTACCTCTTATTAGAGTATAATCATGTGGGGAAATGTTAAAGGTTACTTAAAGGATCTCAGAAAGAACTCAAATATTGGGGTTTATTTCATTTGTCCTTAAAACGTTTACCTTTGCCAAAGATAAATACACTCAGAGGTCAACCTACTATTTAGTATATATGAAAAATATATCAAAATTTTTAACCAAATTTTGCCTATTTTTGCAATATACAAAATTTAAATATAATTTTTTCTTTTTGTTAATTTTCTATCAAAACCATTAAATTTTACAGTCGGGACCATTTAAATAGTATTTTAGTGGAGATATTGCTACATAATATCAACCTTTGGCCCCCGAACTTTTTATTGTTAAGCTGAGGGTTGACCAAAATTTTACATTTTCTGATATTTTCCAATACAGAATATCGTTTAGTTAGATAAATCAACCTTTGGCCTCCCTTAATTTAAAAAAAAAAAAATTGGCTTGTCTGATGTTCTCCAATCTACGAAAATATTAAATTAGATATTGAACTAAATGAGGATTGTACACAAAAAATCAATCTTTGGTCCCCCTAAATCACAGTGTAGAAAAAGTACGAGAGCTAAATATTGAGCATTTCTGATGTTTTCCAATCTACGATATTATTTAATTAGCTATTGAACTACATGAGGATTGTACACAAAAAAAAATTATCCATTGGTCATGATGGTGAAAGGTGGAAGGATTCAAATATGGCAACACTGTAATTGCGATAGACGATATATCCGAAAACACCATCTGATGGAGAGTTGACGAAGGTGTTGAAGCTTTTTGGTTCACAGCCTTGTTATGTTATTTTTATTCGATGAGGTTAAGCGATATGGGTAAAAATAAATATTTATTAATTTATTTGCTTTTGAAATTGTATTTAAATAATAAAAAAGTTTTCCGTTCCATTTAAAAATAAAGGAACATACATTTATTTTTCAAAGAAATATCTATATTAACTTTTTTACACATTTATTCGAAATAATTTACTATAATTTACCATTTTTTTTCAGTTTCATTTATTTTTTTCATTTGTTTGAAAGTTAATAAAAATTTACCCACAAAACGGAAACTTGTGGTTTATTTGTGTCCGTAACAGTTATTACAAATTTAAATTTTGTTTGCTGTCTGTTTCAAAAAAAAAAATATTCAAAAAATTTCAATTTGTTTTTTTATTTAAATTGGTTGTATATATACAAAATTTTCAATACAAATTACAAAACTTCATAAGCACGCATACATATACAAACACATTCAAACAAAAAGTGTTTAAAGCTTCATATGCATACATACATTTTGTATTTTACGAGTATATTAAAAAAACAAAAAATACAAAAACGGAAATAATTTCAAATAAATGAAAAAAACATTAAATTTTTAAGGATTGGTAGGTAAAATTTTGACATTTATTTTAACTGATTATATCATTTGTTTCTTACGGATGTGTCAGTTGATTAATCAACATTTAAAAATAAATAACAAATGGCATTAATTTTTAATGAAAATTAATTAGACCGGTTTTTAAATGAAATATCACTTCTTTTAAATGATATTTTCAGTTATTTTAACTTACAAACTTTTTTGAGTGTATAAAAAATTTAGACCAACACATACTACAAACATATATTTTGTGAATGGCTTTAAGTGTGTACGTGTGTGTTATTTATCAAGTGCTTGTATTTTAAATTCAAACAACTTTGATGGTAAACATTTATGTAAAAAAAATAAAGAAATTATTTAAACATTTTTTGTGAAATAGACAGCAAACAAAAATTTTATTTTAAAATAATTGTAACGGAAAGAAACAAACCTAAGATTTTTCGTTTTGTGGGTAAAATTGTTTAAATTTCAAATAATTACAAAAAAAAAAATGAATGAAACTAGTTAACCATTTTAAACAAATGCATGAAAAAGGAACATGAATTTTCCTTTTGTTTTAACTTAACTGAAAACTACATAGAATTCTGACTGTTTGCGTTATAGGGTGTAAGACCTATATTTCAATGTCTTACAAACGGAATAACAAACTGATCACAGTAAAAATTCAAATTATAAAAACCTATCAAAATTTTAAATATCTTTTTAGCAAATTAAATAGAAAATTTTGCACATATAAACATTAAAAAAGCACTCAAATAGCGCTAAATATGCATTTTTTTTTTTTTTCAAAATATGCAATAATAGCATTTTGTGCAAATATTACATTTTATTCTAAATTTTTTGTATCAGATAAATATTAAATCCATTTCGAAAAAATAACATGTCTTTGCATGGAATTCCTTACCCTGCTAATAAATAATAAAAAAAAATCATTTTTTAATGAAAACAAATAACCATAATTTTTCATTTATTTATTTAACATTGTTGCACTTTCAATAATATTTTGTATTAATATTATATTGAAGCAAAAAAAAAAATCTTAAAATCTATTAAAACTGTTAAAACTGGTTTTCTCATTTATGGTAATAAAATTTTGTTGCAATAACTAATAATTTAACGTATTAAACACATTGTCTATAACTGTCCTCCTTTATTAGCTGCTGTATTTTTTCTTCTTTTTCTTTATTATTACAAAAATGATAAATCAATAAAAGGTCATTTAAATTATTAAAAATTTATACATGCATTTTTGTTTTGTTTAAATTAATAAATATCTCATTAACCATTTGTTTAAACCCAGACAAAACACCCACTTGTCTAAAAGGTGGCTTGATAAACAACAAAAAAAAATATTTACAAGAAAAATATTTATTTTTTTCCCGGTGTGGTCTAATCGTGCATGGTTAAAAAGTTCACAAGACATTGCCAGGGAATTAAGAAGACGATTTAAATTAAATAAAATATAAACAAAAAATATATATGAATTTAGAAGAGTCATTGTTTTTATTGTCATTTAAGCATGTTGTACGTGTCGTCTGTAAACACTTGATATAACAAGCTTTAGCACCCATAATATACAACAAAAACCTACAGTGATGAACAAAATTAAAGCATAATATTTAATTTTACAATGTTTGCTACAGTTTTATTTACTTGATGTCTACACTAGACATAAAATTAATGTTAAAACATGAAAAATACATGCAAACAGGGCTTCAAATTCAAAACTTCATTTGATTTTCAATATAGAATTATAAAATTTTTAATAATTTTTGAGTGGGAATGAATTCTTAGTTGGTTTAAATGGATTTAATTTTAAAAGACTTCTTTCGTTTCTCATGATTTGATTTGTCAATCACTTAATTCAATCGTTGGTAATTCTATCGATTTTTACTCAATGGATTTACAAATTTGGAAATTCATTTGATTCAGTAATTATGGAATGTCAATTGACTCCTTTCGTTCCATTTTGAAATCTAAAAAATAAATACGTTTTTAGTTGTAATTAAAGAGAATAGAAGATTTTTTTACAAATGCAAGAAACCCAAAATTAAGAAAAACTAAAATGAAATTAAAAATCACAAAAATGGAAAAAAACACTAAATTAAAAAAAATTCCCGAATTTAGAAAAAAAACCGACAAAATTAAAGATTCTCCAAAATAGAAAAAAATGATAAATTTCGAAAAAACGCACATATTGAAAAAATCGCCAAAACTAAGAAAAATCGCCAAAATTGGTAAAATTTAACAAATCGCTTGACAAACGAAATTGCCGAATTGAAAAAAAAATTAATTAAATTTTAAAAAGCCAAAATAAAATATTGCTAGAATTTGAAAAACAAAAATCGAAAAACGATCAAATAAAAAAAAAAATTGCCGAAATTGGGTAAACTTTAAAAAAAAAATCGCCAATAACGAAAAAACGCAAGTATTTATAAAACCGCTACTATTTAAAAACAATTAAAGAAATCACCAATATTAAAAAAACATCGAATTGAATCGCTTAGAATATCGAAAACTAAAAGCGCGAAAGAAAAAAAATTTACATTAGAGGTCTCAAGTTTCCAGTTACTTGGCTAGGTTTTAGGTCACGTTTATCTTGAGAACTATTCACTGCAGAGAAATCGCTATGTTTGGCGGTATTACAATTTTTTTTTTAATTTTTCCTCAATTTGTTAAAATTATGGCGATTTTTTAATTTTGGTGTGTTTTAAATTAAGGCGTTTTTTCTTCAATTTGAAGCTTTATTTTCCAATTTTAGCGTTTTTTTATTTTGGCGTTTTGTTTATAATTAGAACGATTTTTTAACTTGAGTAATTTTTGCAATTTTTGGTGTGTTTTTAAATTAAGGCGTTTTTTCTTCTTCAACTTGAAGCATTATGTTCCCATTTTAGCGTTTTTTATTTATTTTGGCGTTTTGTTTTTAATTAGAACAATTTTTTAATTTGTGTGATTTTTTTTACAATTTTTGCGTTTTTTCTAAATTAATTTATTTTTTAAATTTCGACAATTTTTGTTTAATTTGGCGATTTTAGTTTAATTTTGAGGATTGCTTTTAAATTATAGCGATTTTTTACATTTAGCTGATTTATTTTTTTATAAATTGATGATTTTTAAATGTGAAGTAAATAATTGTTTTTTGTTGTTTTCTTCTTGTATTTGTAAGAAATCGTTAAGTTTATTGTATTTAATAGAAAAACAAAATTTTTAATTTTCCAATATTTTTTTCTTTTTAAATCGTTAAAGGAAAAACAATGTCATTCCCAATCACATGAAATTAAATCGAATAATTGATTGAACTCCCAAATTGTAAATCAAATGAGTAAGAAATAGAAAAAATTCCTAATGATTGAATTCCTAATGACTGAATTCAGTAATTGGTAAAATTGAATGAGATAAATTGATTGAATTCCTTAGATGTGAATTCCTAATGACTGATAAAATTGAATGAGATAAATTGATTGAATTCCTTAGATGTAAATTTGATCGAATAAATTCTCCGTGAATATTTAAAGGGGAATTTAATCGTAAATCAAATTCGATTTTTAGGGAATTCCTTCAAAACGGAATTCCCTAAGAAACTATAACAACAAAAACATTGTAGTGGTTTTGATTGTATTTTTCGTGTTTTTTTATGTCTCGTGTAGAGACATTATGAAATCAACTTTTAATTTGAATTGTGTACTATTTCAATAAATTGTACTGTTCTTTTGTTAGCTACTGTTAGTGTTAAGCATGGTTTAACTTTTGTTTTGAAATAATATTATTCTTTTTATTATTTTGGTTTTTATTATTGCTAAAGTGTTTGCAAAACTTCTTTGAAAACCACACACCATGCTTATTTAAATTTTAAACATAATTTTTTTTTCTACTTTAATTTCAAAATTCATTTTAATTAGAGGAGAGCCAGTAGTAGACGTGTACGTAAAGTTCAGAAAAAAAATATTTTCTCAACACTTTACATAAAGAAAAGTAAACATATTTATTTATTTTTTTTTCATTTGCTATATTTTCAAAATCATTTTTGTGTTAAATGATAATTTCTTTTTACACAAATCAAGTCCTGAATTTATTTTGTTGTGTAAAAATGTTTATTTTAATTAAACGCAAAAAAAAAACGCTAAAGTAGAAAAAAACTACTCAATAACATGCTTAATAAATAAATATTAAACATATGTATGTATAAACTTAAATGGCCGGCAAATATCCAATACCAATTGTTACTTAAAGTAAGAAAAAAAAAATCTTTTTTTGACTTTAAACAGATTTCCGGCCATGTAGTCTCTTACATAGTACTAGACCATTAAGACCATTATATTTTCTTTTTAGATTTTTTTTTTTTAATTTTTTGAAATTTTTCAATATGATTGGTTATTGGTATGATTGACAAGCGATTGGCATGATTTTATATAAACATATTGCAAAATTATACAATGAAGATGAATAAATATTATTCTTTTTTCAAGATTTGAAAAAAAAAGTTTATTTTATAAATTATATTTAAAATAATCAAAAGTTTTAGTTGTGTTTTGAAGAATATAAAATTTAATGAATGAATAATAGATCGTAATATTAATGAAATTTTAAATAAACAAAAAAAAATTTCAAAAGTTGCTGTACAAGTTTGTTGTTAAATCAATAGATTTTGAAAAAAACAATTGAATGAAAATATTTACATCTTAACAATTTAGAGTATATTGAGTAAGGAACCAACAAAATTGGTCATAACTTCGAAATCTGTTTATGGATTTTCTTGGAATATGTCTTGTGTTATTTAATACCCTAACCGAGCACTAGCAACAAAGGCCATTGGCTCGTTGTACCGAAAACAGACCAGAGCCTCTGGTGGGAATCGAACCCACGACCCCCGCACTGATAAGTTAGCACGCTGCCAACTAGCCTACCGGGGCGCTTTACGATGTAAAGCTTTACGATGTAAACATAAGCTACTTTTGATTGATCATTTACGAATTTTGACGAGCTTTGACATTTTAAAAATATTTAAAAATATTTCAAAAATAATATGAAAAAGAAAGAAATTAAATATTAACAATTAAAGTATATCGAGTCAGTAGCCAACAAAGTTGGAATTTATCCATGGATTTTATTGAAATGTGTCTCGTATAATTATTTTCTTATGATCCCTTTAATCCTTTAGATAAATGTTTTTATTAATATGCTAAAAATGCTCGGAAATAGATTTTAAAGAAAAAATAAATTAAAAAAAAATAACTCAAAAACAAACAATTTAAAGTATATCGAATAAGGTGCTAATGAAATTGGTCATTACTTCGGAATTTATCCATGGTTTATATCGGAATATATTGGATTTTATTGATAAAGTTCTACAAAATGAACAAAAGCTCAATTTTTTTTTTTTTTGGTAATTTTTTAAGTTTTCCAAGGTTGAAGTCATTTTAAGAACATTTAGTTTTAAGAATAGCTGTCAAAAAAATTTTAAGGAAAAAGAAATAAATAAAAAAATTAATAATTTCGAATATATCCAGTATTGGTCATAAGTTCGGAATTTATCCATGAATTTTCTTGGAATAGGTCTTGTATTATTATTTTACAATTTCCTCGAACTTTTCGGCATTTTAAAAACATCTATGTTTAAAGGCGTTTATCCACCTAATACTTCTAAACTTTAAAGATTTTTTATCAATACTAATCGTGATGGTGAGCAGATGGCGAATAATAATTGTTCACCACCTTTCAACTCTCCTCTCTCCACTTTCCAATGAATACAATACATTAATTCATTAGAAGAATTTCCTGCTTAAAAAAAATCGTGATTAGAAATTTTTTTTTTCAAAATTTAAATTATTTTAGATTTTACTTTTTTAAATAAATATTTAATAATATATTGCCCGGAAGGCTAGTTGGTAGCGTGCTAGCTTATCAGTGCGGTGGTCGTGGGTTCAATTCCCACCAGAGGCTCTGGTCTGTTTTCGCTACAACGAGCCGATAGCCTTTGTTGCTAGTGCTCGGTTAGGTTATTAGGATATAATTGGTAATTATGTGATTAATATAAAATAAAAATAAATTGTTTTAAATTTTAAATGTCCCGTACACAATTTTTATCTAAAAGGTCATTTCATATAAATCTTTTTAAATCTCTTTCAATTTTATTTATAAAATTCCATTAATTTCATGAGATGTTTATTTCTTACTTTAAATATTGAAAATAAAATTCATTATTTATGAGCCGGCTTTATATGGTTAGACTTTGGTATATTACTTTTCTAGTTGTTTCCTTCAAACTATACCACAAATATGTTTCATATATGTATATAAAGGGTTTTCCAAAAATTACGCAAGATTTTAATTTGCCGTGGTTTGAAAAATAAGTTTGACAGTTTATGGTTAGTGTAAATGGAGCATTACCTTATGGAACAACTCGGTTTCATTGTCCAACAATATTTTAAAAATAATAAAAATTTGATGGATATTTTGAGTTTTGCGGCTGGTCAAGCAGTGAGTGTTACTGGTGATCGATAACGAAATATGATAACAGAGTTCTTTCTGCCTGTATTGGATGATATGTGGTTTGAACAAGACTGCCATATAGCCCGTGCAACTACTACATGAGACATTTCCTGTAACAAAATTTGTAACAACAGTTTAAAATTGTTATGTAAAATGGCTAATATTCTACTTAGAAAGTGGACCATAAACGACAACAGTTTTATAGAATCTGTGCCCTGGTCGTGTATTTTGGCGGCTGTGCCAGCAAAGCCCTGCCCAATATGCTATTCCATAAATAATCCCATCATGTGTACTTCATTATTCAATTAAAAAAAATCTTGCATGGAATTGTGGGACACCCTTTATAAACATCATGTCTGTAAATAAAATCTATTATATTAAAAAGGATATGTTATAGTTTTTCTAGCTGTTGTACAATTTTTTTCCTACTTTTTTGTTATTTCTTCTTTTTCAAGCTTTACTGAAGAAAAAAATTCCAATTTGCAGTAAATTTTGCGATTTTTTCTGGTTTTTATTTCATCCAAAAAAAAATACTTATTAGATTTTCCTTCTTTCTTACAACAGAATTTCATACATGTTTAATAAAACTAAAACAAAATATATTGTAGAAATATTTTTGTGCCGTTTTTTTTTTGTGCATTTCCACAGGACAAAAATTTGTTCTTAATTAAAATTTTTTTTTATAAAAATTCATGCTATATAAAATAACAGTTTTTTTTCGTGTGATTAATTTATGGTTATATGTGATATTAATAATATATATAAAATATTTTTTTTTATTTAAAATTTATATAGGTGCAAAAAATCATTATATGAAATACCCAATTTAATTCGTTGTGGTTGTAAAAAAAAAAAATTATATATAATGCAATTTAACTCTTTTTTAATTCAAGCCACATAATGTGTTGTTTTATAACAGAATTTCATCCATGGAAAATGCGATTTTTTATTATTTTAAATTTTTTGTTAAATATTTTTTCTGCGGTTTTTTTAAAGTTTATTTATAAGTTTTGCTTGCTCAGATAGGTTATTTAAAAAAAAAACACGGATTTTTATTTAATAATAAAACAAATAATATAATTAAGTCATAAATTTTTACACTTTTTTTTTGATGAAATTCGATTACGTTGACAAGAAATTATAAAAATGAATACGCAAAGTTTAATTAGATTTTCGAAACATAAAAATTTGTAAAAAAGTGAAAAATTTCAAAAGTATAATGAAAATACAAAATAAGAGGAATAAGATTTCAAAATTTTTAAGAGTTTAACGATTTAGGCTTTAAATAGCTTTAAGGCAAAATAATAATTAGATTAAGTGACATTCAAAATTTTTATTTATAAAATTTTGTTTTATACCAAGATAAAGCTTAAAAGGCCCAACTACAAAAACTAGATTAGTCAAAAGTTGATTTAAACAACCTTACATTAAGCTTCAAAGAGCTTTAAGTTTAGGAGACTTTAAGCTTAAAAGAGCTTTAAGCTTAAAACAGGTGTAAGATTTAAAGAGCTGAAAGCTTAAACGAGCTTCAAGCTTAAAAGAGCTTTAAGCTCAAAAGAGCTTTGATATTTAAAGATATTTAAGCTTAAAAGAGCTTTAAGCTAAAAAGAGCTTTAAGCTGTAGGCTTAAAGCTAACAATAATATTATGTTTAAAATGCTTTAAGTTAAAAAAAGCTTTAGACTCAAATAGCTTTTAGCTTAAAAGCTTTACGCATTCAGGCTTAAACAAGGTTTATAGTATAATAGGATTTAATATCAACAATTTTTTCAAATCTAAAAAAATTATTTTGAAATAAATTCAAATAATGCAAGCTTTTTTGCAATTAGTTTACATGTACGTTAAGGAAATTTTTTAAACCGATTTTACAAATATTTTTTATTGAATTAGTTAAATTAACTACTTAATAAAAGGATAACACCAAACATTTTAATTTTTAAAACGTGTTCGTAGTAAATCTAATCCCAAACAAGCTATAAATAGCATAAAAGCTTAAAATAGCTTTAAGCTTACACAAATTCTAAGTTTAAAAAGTATGTAAGCTTAAAATATCTTTAAGCTAAAGAGATTTTTAAGCTGAATAGAGCCTTTGGCTTAGAAGCTCAAGGCTCAAAAGAAGCTTTAAATTAAAAAATAATTTTTAAACACTAATAATTTGTATACCTAGTGAATTTATTTGAAATTTCGGGGATGTAATTTAAAGGCAATTTAAAAAATTTTATAAATTTTTATTTGTTTTTAAATTTCTTAAAAACAAATTTGTTTTAAATTTGTTAAACATAATTACTTAATAAAAAGATTACAAACAGACATTTTAATTTTCAAAATGTGTTCTTATCTTTTAACCCTTAAAAGCATACAAGTACTTGAAAATCACTTGATATTTTCTTAAAGTTATTTTTTTCTTTTTTTTTTTTTTCTTTTTAACAATCTATAAATTATGCATATTGCACTTTATGGCATTATGTTTAAAGCGATATAGAGAGTAAGTTACATACTTGTTGAAGATACAAGTGGCTTTTGCACATCGTTATTATAACAATAAGCAACACGCCTAAAAGATTAATTTTTTTCTGAATTGGTTTTCTTCTTTGCCATAGTCTTTGAAAAAACCTAGAGGGGGGAATTTTTTGGATAATCTCTTTATGGTTTCAAGTATAGAAATTATGTTGGCTGCTTTTATTAAATCCTCTTCTTTTTTTTCATTTTCTTACTTTAAGTGTGTTTAAAGTGCAGTTTTTTTAAAGCACTTGATAGAGTAGAGAGTAGAAGATTATTTTATATACAAAAATCCATTAATCATTGATTTTGGTTCAATTTTTTTTTTTCATTTTCAAGAGTAAAGTGTTTTAGAGTATTTTTTGTGTGTTTGTTATTTTTTGTTTAAGAAAATAATCTTGCAAGTAACTTGAAACATAATAAACAAGTTTTTAGAAGAAAATATATATTCATATTGAGAAAAATTTTGTTTATTTGAGTTCTTTTAGGTTAAAACAGTTTTAAGTTTACAATTGTTTTTAATTTAGTTAATAAACAGAATAACAACGTGACGTATTTTGCCATATAAATTGTTAGTTAAAATACGTTGAGCGTTGCAGTTGTGATATAAAATATATTTTATCTTCACAATGTTTTTTTCCTCTCTCATTTTTTGTTTTTCATTCTCACAACAGAGTTGCCGCAAATTAACATTTTTTTTGCAGACAAAAATCATATGTCGGGTAAAGATACTATAGACAGTCTGTGGCTCTGATAAGCTGTAGTGTACCAGCAAATGTACAATATAATATTAAATAAACCAACAACCATATAGGATTCCTAATTTTTTATTGAAAAAATATTTTTTTTTTACTGTTTTTGTAAAATTTAAATGTAAAAACAAAAAATAATATGCTGTTTGAAAATTATATAAATACTGGAGGGTAAGAGATCTCTACTGCACCCTTTATACTAAAATAAACATGACAGTTTATGCAGTCACTGTAGTACGACATTTTATTTTTTGTGGACTATTTTCTCTCATAGCGACAATGGCTATAGGGCACGTTGTTATTCTGGGCTGACACTTAAATCTCATTATAAATATATATTTCTTTAAATATCACAAACATTTAAAGATTGTTTTTTCAAATTAATTAAACTAAAAGCTTTTGTTAGCTTAAAGCTTTTTAAAATTGAGAATTAAAATTATTGATTATTAATTGATTTTATTTTATAGTTTCTTAAAAATTGAATTCCTATCAAACTTTAAGCTCGTGAAAGCTTAAAGCTTTATAAAATTTAAAGCATATGTAATTGTTACTTATCAAAAAAAAATGTTTATTAAAAATTATTGATTAAAGCTTAAAGCTTTTTAAAATTGAGAAGCTAAAAATATTAATTGTTAATAGATTTTTTTTTTTAGAGTATCTTGAAACTTTAATTCCTTTCAAACTTTAAGCTCGTAAAAGCTTAAAGCTTTATAAAATGAAAAAAAAATTAAAGCTTAGGTAATTTTTTCTTATCATAAAACAAATTTTTATTAAAATTATTGATTGTTAATTTATTTATTTTAAGCTTTAAGCTCGTAAAAGCTTAAAGCTTTATAAAATTGTTAGCATAGGTAATTTTTTCTTATCTTAAAGCCATGTTTTATTTAAATTTAGTCTTTTAGTTCAAAAATCTGAATAAATACAAATTCCAAAAAAAAAAAAATTGTTTATTTTATTTTTAACCTCGATTTAAATTTCATTATCATTATCATCATTTTAGACAGGTATTTATTTAACAATTTCATTGTTTAACAAAATTCTCATATATAAATATTTTTTAATTATTTACTTTAAATACAACCAAATATTGTATGTTTAACCAAAAACCCATGAAATTACTTTAAAACCAACAAAAGCAACAACAACAAAATTTACCAACCAAATGGTCCGTCAGTTAGTTAGACTTTAACCTAGCCATGCATTCCATACATACATTTAACCATTCATCTGTCTATCGTTCCATACAAGCACACACTTTTCATATAACGTTCATTCATTCAATTCATTCCTACCGATATATTCTGAAAAACCATTATTTCATATTACAATTGTTTAGTTTTTAATGTTGATGTTGTTGCTGCTGCTGTTGTTTTTTTGGGGCTAAAATTAATATTTGTCATTAAAACCAGAAGACTATAAAAGAGGCTTTTGTTTCAGTTGTGGTATTTGTTGGTTAGAGATATTGTTGTTATTGTTGGTTAGATGTGAATAAATACATAATATGTTGTATTATGTTCATGCATAATTTTTGGTTAATTTAAACAACTTTTTTTTTTGAAAATCATTTTATCTATTGTTTATACACTCTCTTATGGCATAAAACAATGTTTGTTTGGGGGTTTTTGTTTATATTTTATAAAGATTGTTTATTTTTTTTTTTTGGTAGTCAAACATTAGTTATAAATTAAGTTTATTTACTAAAATGAGAAAAACAAAAATAAAAATGAAATATGTAAATCATAATATAAATTCATTTTTTATAAAAACACAACCATGTTAAATATTAATAAGTTGTGTAGTTTACAATAAATAAACGGAAGTTTATTGAAGATAAAAAATAATAAAAAAAAAATATATATAATAAGGAAAGATTTATGTCAAAAATACCAAATCTATATAATAAATTATTAAATTTTGTATAAAAAATTTAAATTCTACATAATTTATAGACATTTTATAATTTTTCTGTTCTACTGTTATCATTTTGCTAGGTTAACATTATGAAACTGTAGCATACTTTCAGGGGACAATATAAAATATCAAACCTGGGTTTTTTCTAATTTTAATATTTTGCATATAAAGAAACAATCAGTTAATAAAAAAACTTTTAAAAGCTTATAATCATTTGTTACATTTGCAAAAAAATTAAAAATAATAGATGTCAAAAGAAACAACGAAAACGCTTTTTAGTTTCATTAATTTTTTTATTTTAAATTTTATAACGAATTGATTTTAAAACTTTATTATTTTCTTTAATTTGTTTCAGGTGATGCCAGTAATGCAAGTATAGGTAGTGGAGAAGGTACTGGTGAAGAAGATGATGATGCGAATGGCAAAAAGAACCAAAAGAAACGTGGCATTTTCCCAAAAGTAGCAACAAATATTTTAAGAGCGTGGCTGTTTCAGCACTTAACGGTAAGTTTAACCAAACAAATTAAAAACTATATACAGTTTTATTATAAAAACTCCACAAATGACTACAAAAGTAATAACTCGCGCCATTTTGTTTGGTCATGGCAATAAATTGCCATATGTGTGTGTATGAAGAATGAGAAATATATTTACTATACAAGACTATAAACTATAAAAACGACAGCCATATTAAATATCGATAATTAACCGTTTAGTAGCCTATAATTATCAAAAACAGCAAACAAAAAAAAAAAAAAATACAATACAATACAATATAAAACCTAAAATGAAACAAAAACTTAAACTTACTTGCAGACATACCAAACAAATAAAAACAACTACAAACTACTAACTTGGTGTATATTTGTTGTATTCTACCAAGTAGTTTTCCAACCAACCAAACTTAAAACTGAAAACAGCAAAAAAAAAAAAAAACAGTCAAGTCAGTCAGCCATCAAACAAAAATTGTATATATGAAAACGTAATAATATACACAATACAGCAGAGCTTTAAAAGCATTAACTCCTTAAGAAAATTTTAATGTACCAAAAACAAAAACGCTTTATGATATAATGGGAACAATTGAAAAGAAGCCAAGTGTTGCAACGTAAAAGTTTAAGTCAATAGACTATTTCTTATTGTAAAAGATTTCAGCTTAAAGTTTTATCAAGCTTAAAGCTTGAATATAACTATTTGTTTAAATTTTGTAGATTTAATTTTTAAGCTCTTTTAAACTTGTTTAAAATTTAAAGGATAGATAAAAATTTTAATCAAAAACAGTAAAACTAATAACTTTCAAGCTCTTACAAATTTAAAGTTTTTTAAGTTTCTAAAAGTTAGAAGCTCTTTAAACTACAATTTTTTTTAAAGTGCATAGCATTTTTAATCCTAAATTTCTTTAAACTGGAAGCTTTAAAATAATAAATTGTTTTAACAAAAAATTAAGCAATCATTTAATAAGCTTGAAAGTTTTTCTTTTAGCTTTTTTGCGCTTTAAGCTCTTTGATGCTGAAATATTTTAAATAGTCAACAATTTTTTTAAGCCTAAAAAGCATTTTAAAGTCCAAATATTTTTAAGCATAAAACCTTTATAAATTTTGTTTGAATTTAAGCAATTTTAAACTTTATTTTAAAATTTTAAGATCTTAAGAAATAAAGACAAACCAAAAAAAAAAATAAAATAAACAAAACTAAAAAAAGCATTAAAGTTTTTTCCAAGTTTCCAGCTTTTTAATATTTTACAAGATCTAAGCACTTCCAGATACTATGTATTCAAATGTCCAAGACATTTTCAAAGTCTCTTTAATACTTTAAAAGCTTTTTCAAGTTTCATTGTCAAAAGCTTTTTGACCTTAAAACTTTAATAAACTGATAGCTTTCAATAAGTAAATTTTTTACCAAAAAGTTAAGCTAGATTGAAAACCAACTTTGTAGTGTTTTCAACCTTAAACATTTAATTAATATTTAAGCTTTTTTAAGACAAATTTTTTTAAGCAACTGAATATATTTTAAGCCTAGAGCATTTATAAGTCTTAATAATTTTTTAAATCATACAAGCTTTAAAATTTTTTAGAAGTTTTTTTTAGTTTTCAGCACCCAAGCAAAAGTATTTCAAAAGTCCAAAGACTTAAAGCTTTAATCAGCTAGTTTTAAATATTATTTTTTTTAATATTAATTGGTTTATTTTAGATCTGATAATTTGTATAGAGCTTAAAATTTATTTTTAAATATCCGAATACAATTTTGGACTGAAATTTACAGATTTTAAAAGTCAAACTATTTTTTGATATCAAGTTTAAGGCATTTTTAAGCTTTATTAAGCTTAGGTCTTGTGATTTGTATAAAACTTAAAGCTTGTTAAAAGTTAGTATTCTTTAATGCTTTCTGTTGAAAGCTCGTACAAAAAACAACATTTCCTTATTATTTTTAATTCATTTAAAACTTAATTCTTTTCAATCTCCTGCTAACAGCAATTATACCACAACACAGAGCACAGAAATGGCAAACAGAACAAAAACAAAACAAAAAAAAAAAAAAAGAGTGGAAACTTAAATTGTGTGTTGCAGCCAGACACGACCTAAAACTTGTGTTGTTTAAATGTTACTTTCTTGTTGTTTTTGGTTTTGTTATACTATGTTTATAAATGTCGACATTGTGCAAATGAAACACTTTGTAAAATTACTTTATGGTTACGCGAGTGCCCAACAACACATGGAACATATTATCAACAACAACATAACATTTAATATGTATGTTTGCAACAATCTACAGCAAGAAAACATACAGAAAAACTTTAACTAAAAGTAGGAGGGGAGTCTAAAAACACAGAAAGAATACCACTTTTTCTTTTATTTTTTCTGCTGCTGCTTCTTTTGCATGTTTGTTTGACTGACAGACGCATATAGGATGATGAAGAAGAAGAGTGCTAATGAAAAAAAAAAAATAAAGGGTTAAACTAAATAATAATTTTTATATAAAAGAAACTTAACATACAAAACTATACAATATATACGAGGGCTTAGTTACAATGAAGCTAACGACGAAATTTTAAAATTCCATAAAATTTTTTTATATAAAATTTTCTGCTATTAAAAATTTTTGAGTTTTAAATTTTTCATAATGCAGCAAATTTTTTAAAATTCTAAAAGCTTTAAATTTAACATTTAACTATGGAGGTGAAATTCTTGGACATAGTCAGCGACGTGTTGGTAAATTTTACCCCTTTTAATGTTACAAAAAAAAATTAATAAGAAAACAGTTCTTCATAATTATTGGGTTAAAAAAAAAAACACAAATACTACAGTTTTTATTAAAAAAAATCAATTTTTTTATTCAGTTCAAAAAAAACAGGCACTTTTTCACATATCTTATTTTTAATTATGTACATCAAAAATGTAAATAATGCGAAAAATTTACCACCACCTTCACAGTTAAAGGTTACGTTTCTGAATTATGTATAAAAAAGTGCCAACAAAAGCGTAATAAATATTTGAAAATGATTCAAAAAGAAAATTTCCAATACTATATTCGAATATATATTTTTTAAAGCTTTAAACTTTTTCTAAGTATTTATTTTATGAGCTTTTGAATGGTGTATATATTTTTCGGTAAATTTTTAGATTTTTAATATTGAAATAAATAAGTAATATTATAAAGTATTAAAAATTATATAGTTTTAAAAATAATAACAAACGTTTTAAATTTTTTAAAAAAATCTCAGTTTAAGGTTTAAAAATATTTAGTAAAAGCTTTATGCTTCAAGATTTTTTATTGCTTAAAATTGCAATAAATAAGTAATATTAAAAAATTATATAGTTTCAAAAATAAAAACAAAAGTTTTAAATTTAAAAAAAAAAATCTAAACTGAGGGTTAAAAATATTTACTGAAAGCTTTAAGCTTTAAGATTTTTTATTACTTAAAATAAATTTTGTGTGTATTTTAATGTTTAATATATTTAGTTTAAATGCCTACGAGCTTTATTTCTCTTTTATAAAATGGTTAATGAAAGCTCATACTTTAAGCTTTTCAATAATTTGATAATATTTTAATATTATTTAATGGATATATTGTTTAAAAATGTTATATACAACAATAGTGTCTTTGGTGACCCCCACTGAAATTTTCCGGCAAACATTTTCGTAGAATATTTTAATCCTTAAATGTCCTTTTTTAAAGGATATTTTTTGATTTTCTCGATAAAAAGGGTCAAATTAAAGAGACCAGTTAGAGGATTAAGATCTTCCACAAAAATAATCCTCATACAATTCCACAATACAACTCTGACCATAAGAATTCTCTCAGACATTAACTTACAGCATTTTTTTTATATAGTATAATGCTCCCTTCGACCAAAAATGAAAACTTTGACCCACTGTAAAAAAAGGACTCAGACGTGCTGGACCATAAGTTTGTTTTACAAAAATTATCTTCTTAACATACCCTTTCAGAATTATGGGGTCGCTATTCTGTTCCATTCAAAAAGTCTTAATTTGTTGGACAGTGTAATTTGTAAATAAAATTATTGAAGAAGTTTCTCAAATATTCAAATCAACACTGATTAATTAAAGTTAATTAAACTCAAGCAGACACTCATACCAATACTCATATATTTTGCTTTGTAAAAACTTTAATCAATCATTTGTTTTCAATTTTTTTTTTTTTAAGTCTAGAACTTAAATCATTTTTCATAATTTTCATTTAGTGTTTTCTTTACATTTTTGTTAAATTTTTTAAAGTTTCTACAAAATTTCCATTTCAATTAATTCATTCAAATTCTTCCATATCTTGCTTTCTATCTTCCCATTTGATAAACAGAATGAAATGAAATATTCAAATATATAGTGTGAAATGCATATGAATGTCATTTTGAGACAAAGTCCATTTCATTTATTAATTTACCATACAACAAAATAATTAATTACTGTCACGCCTTAAAAAAAAAAAAAAAACATAACAGCAACAACAAACTCTATAACAATTTCACTTGCATTAAAAAAGTCAGCAACATGGAAAGAACAATCATACACATGTTGCAACCAGACAAAACTTAAACAAATGATATGTATTGTATGTATATAGAAGGCAAAAGTAAAATATACGACGAGGCAAATGATATTTTTCTATAAAGCAGCAAGATGATATTTGTCGTTTGCCTGTCATCAGGGGTGTAAGTTAGAGACATTAGTTTGAATTTTTTTTTTTGCACATTAAAAATTTCGAAAAAAAAAAATTATTGTTTGTTTAAACTTGGTAAAAAAAATAAAGAAAACAATATTTTTTTAAATAATAAATACTTAAAAATATAATAAACGGTTTTGTTTTAGTTAACCTTTATTTTCCCAGTGTGGTCAAAAATGCAACTTTGAAACTAAATCAAGTGTGAAATATTTTAGAAAATTTTAAAACATTTGTTTCATAACATCTTTATGATTTTGTAGGAAAATGTCATCAATATTTTTTTTCTTGAAAATGTTCCTACCTGATAAAGATAGGACAAATCGAACACAGCTTTTGGTCTAGTGTGGTATTAACACACCTCCGTAATGAAATTTGGCCAGGTCTTAGTAAAATTCTGCGCCTGTATATATATAATAATACGATTAATTTTATGGAATAGCTTCATCATATTGTTACATTGGACGAATATTTCTGAAGCTTTTTTTTCAAAATTTTTGTTACATAAAATATAATAATTTTAAAAAGCTTTTTAACATTTTTATTCATAACTTTTAAACCCGGTTTTACTAATTTTTAAATAGAAAATTACTTAGGAAAATAGCAAAGGCTTTTTTTCAAAATGAAGCATCATCTCAAACTGAAGCATCATCTCCTAGTTATTACTAGGGCAATCAAATAAAAAAGCTTTTAAAACATCTCTTAAAATAAAAGACTAAAGTTTAAAAATAAGCCGATCAAAAAAAAATCATTTAAAAAAGCTCTTAAAATAAGCCGCTAACATTTAAAAATAAGCCCATAGATTTAAAATGTAGATTGTAAAATTTTCTTTCAAGGAAAATTTTGTATTTAACTTGTTGCAACATTGCAAAACCAGTCAAACAAAAGATTAATAGAGCGATTGTTATCATTAAGCTTTAAAATACAATTTGGATTATAAAAACTTTTTTTTTGTTAAGTTACACCAAAATTTCATATTGAAATATTAGGAAAAAGTCTTTAAAAATATATTTTGCTAGAAAAAAGCTAAAAAAGCCCTGTTTTTAAGAAATAGCTAAAAGAAGCTTATTATTAAAACAAATAAGCTAAAAAAGCTCTAACAAATAAAAACTTTTATATTTTCAAGATCAGAAATTATATTTAATCTAAATAGTTCTATCATTTCAAATAAAAAAACAAGGACTAGCTTCTTTTTGGTTGCCCTACTTATTACATTTACTTCAAAGTGCTGTTTATAGAAAATTAGTTCTGGGCATCTTCGGGTTAAAACAAAAACATAAACGTATGTATGGTAGTTATTGTTGTTGCAGTGGTAGTAGAAGGTTGTCATGACAAGTTTAACATTTTACTGGAACGTGTTGTCTGCAATAATTTTTTTCTGTGCAATATTTTCTCATATGTATGTTTGATTGTTTGTACGGTTTGTTTGTTTATTTGTATGTCGCCTACAAATGTTAACGTCGCCATGCGCAAATTGTTTTGTAGACATTTTTTTTTTTTTTTGTTAAACTTTGTTGTTGCATGCACATTAAAATTAAAAACAGCCAACAACAAAAGTGAAATAATACAGTGAAAATGCATGATGGTGTTAAATAGCGAGCAAAAACAATAACAACAGTAAAATATGCACATGTTATTTTTAAAAATAGGCGGCCTTAAAGGCGTCAGCCATTATGGTTTATAAAACTGATTAAAATAATAAAAATAAAAATTACAAAAAAAAAACTATTTTAAGAAATAAACAAATGCAATTTTTCAACAAGTTAAACAATTCAAAATTCTTTATAATAAAACTTAAATTTGTTCCTAGACCGCCAAAAAGCGTTCGTCAGATTTTGAAATGAATTTTGTCGAATATGGCAAAATTATTTCTTAGCAATTTGTGTAATTATTATTGATCAAGAGCTCAGATATTATTGTAACTATTGACCAAAATAAAAATTATTCATTAAACATATATCGATATTATGGTCACTTACACTACTCGACGAGGATTTGGCACAGACTTCTACTAAAACTTTTAAAAAAGTATTTTGGTCTCCTTATACTGTACCTAAATTCTTAAAATTTCCATCGAAGCGTCTTTCCGAGTTGTATTTCACCTTTCAAAATATTTTTTATGGATTTTATTTCTACATAAAGATATTTTAAAGACTCGCAAGTTTCTTAAAAATCGACTTTTTACAATTGTCCTTATGGCGCTAAAAATTGCAAAAAAAAGTCCAAACTTTTGAAAAAAAATTATGTCGGCTTTAAAATTTTTATTTTTCGTTATAGATAAAAATTAAAGTTGGAAAAAACGTTGTCCAGGTGACAAAAAAATTTTGCTGGAAAAACGTTTTTGAATTTAAAAACAATTTAAGCGGTAAAAAAATTGTTTTAGAGGTGAAAACAAAATTTGTGGTGAAAAAAATGAGGTGAATATAAAATATTATTCACCGTGTGGTGAATAAAACATTTTTTTATAATTTTTTACCAGACGCTAATATGAAATTCACAAATTTGTATGGAAAACTTAGAGGTACTTTTACAATATATTAAAAATCTTTTAAAAAATAATTTCAAAGATTGTATAAATGTTGTTTACTTTTCTTCGATCTTCTTTATTTTTTTTTTATTTAAAATGAGCTTAAAAGATTTTCTTATAAAAAATTTATTATAATTATTTATTTATCCCAATATTTCGTCACCACATTAGGTGACTTTTTCAGAGGAAATTTTTATATAAATTCTATAAGAAAATATCTTAAGGTTACACCCAGAAAACAGATTCATACTGACAACCGAATTTGTTGCCAATCGAATGGTTCAGTTGCAGCAACCGAGTTTTTCGGTTGTAACTATCGAATTGTTATTGGGCAACTGAAATACTGTTATTACAGTCAAATTACTAATGTCCCAATCAGTTTTTAGTTGTCACCGAAAAATTCGGTTACCACAACCAAACCATTCGATTGGCTACAAATTCGGTTGTTAGCACGAATTTGTTTTCTCCGTTTATTTTCAACAAAAATATTGTACAAATTGTTTAATTTACAATTAAGAAAAAAGTTCAGATTGTTAAATTTAGAATTTGTTAAAAACAATGCAAACAAATTGGAAAATTATTTATAAATTTGTTTCTAGCACTACCAGAAACAGTTTGTTTTAACCGAGGGTTTATCTGAAGCGAGAAGTGGGCAATAAGAATCACCATTTTGGAAAATGCTGCCATTTTTGCAGCTGTCATCGTATGCCAGTTTGGTAATGACATTCGTGAAATAGACACGTGTGATATTTATATTGAATAGCAATGAATTGCTAAACGCCTTAAGAACGCGCGATAATTGTGCAATAATGTGAATGATTTTCCATTAAAATTGATTATGAGCGAAGAGACGAATCAGCGATCACGTTAATAAACAAAATTATCGGTTCTGTTGGACGGAATTTATGAGTAAAATGTAATCAAAGAGCCCAAATTTGTATCAACGGCGACACTAGCCGTTTGTCTTATCTAATTTTCCACAGTTAATTGAAACAAAATTTAAACCTAAGTTTGTAAGTTAAAATAATAGAAAATACCATTTAAAATAAATGATATTTTATTTGAAAACCGTCCTACTTACTTTCCATTCAAATCAAACGGTTTTTGTTATTTTGTTTTAATGTCGTTTAAATAACTGACACATTAGTAAAAAAACAAATGATTAATTGTTTTAAAATAAATGTTAAAATTTTACCTACTAATTCCGTAAAAAATGATTATTAATTTATTTAAAATTGTATCGTTTTTTGTATATTTTTCTACAAAATGTTTACTCACACAGTCTATAGACACATTTTGTGTGAATGACTATATGTGTGTGTTCATGAAGTTGAATTCAAATAATTTTGTATATAAAAGACAATTTAAATAAAAAACAAATTGGAATTGAAAATAAATTTATGTTCCTTTATTTTTAACTGAACTGAAAACTTTTTTGTTTAAACTAAAAAAAAAAAAAAACTTCATAATATTGTGAGTGTATAATAAAGATATTCAGTTAAAAACGAAATGAGTTTTAATTTTTAACGAAAGAAAATCAGATGATGAAGTGATGCCAAAATGTCGGGACTATCAAACTAGTTCAAATTGATCGATAATTCGTCTTATCCGAGCTTGTTTAAACGAGTTGTACTGTATTTTTAAAAATACAAATAATTAAAATATTTTAAGCAAAAAGGGTCTGAAAAGTAGCCAACACTATAACAGCGAACTTTTGGCTATATAAAGCTAGTGAACTTTAAAAAATATTCGGAGTTAATTTAAATTGTCATTATATTGTTTTGAAAAAGTTAGCAAAAGTTGTTCAACCCTTATTAACCTGGCGTGGTCATATGATGACACAGCTTCAAGAACTGATATATTCACATCATTAGTTGTTATTACATCACTGTAAAAAGCATAAAAAAATAGTGTTGAAGTTTGGCTTCAACTATAAATACAAATATTTCAAGTTATTATCCCAGTATTGCCACAAATTAATTTAAAAGTTTCATTGTGGAAATTTTTTGAAAAATTAAAAAAAATTACCGATTTAAACAAAATTTTCCTTAATATCGAGTTTTAATTTTTTTTTTTTTAATCTTTATTATACACGGAGATTAGAATTTAGGAAACAATAATTTAAAAAAAAATCAGGATACATTGAAAAATTTCAGTCATTCAACGTTTCGAATTTGGGTGTAATTATCTCCGCTAGAGGGCGTGGTAGGATAATGAAAAATTCATAAAAACCATTTTTGGGCTCAAGTCTTTGGGCGTACCAATTATTGTTGCAAAATTCACACGATTTCTAATTCAGGAGAATATGGGTTAAGCTTTTACTTCCAAGTTTTAAGTAATTAATTATATTTATTATCAAATAATTTTATTTAACAATGATTAAGCATTTTATTGGTTTATTAACATTATTAATTTAAAATTTTGACACTTCATTTAATATAATTTTTCAATAATTTGTATATTTTTGCAATTAACATTTTTATAGTTAATTTTTTAGACAATTAATTGATTAAATAAATTGCATTTTAATTAAAATTTAATTCCTTTTGATGTTAATTAAACATTTTATTAATTTCTTTGTAATAATTATATTTCTATAAAAAAAAATCTTATTTTTTTTTCTAACTACACAACATGCGTTTAACTTTTGAGTTCAAGTTTTTCCACTTAACATTAAACGGAATTATACAGAAAAAAAAGAGAAAAAATAAAAAAAAATATAAAAATTAAAAGATAAGATCTTTTAAAGTTGTTATAATCAAACTAGCTACTTGGTTTGCTTTTCTAGCATTTATTTAGTAAATAAATAAACGAATTATACAAACATTTTCTTATATGAATTTTTAAGTAAATATCATATAAAATGCTTTATTAGCTGGTTTGGTATAATAAGTAGTTTATTTTTTGAATGTATGGCTGGCTGGCTGGCTGGCTGTTGGATTTTTATATTTTTATGGTAGGAGGTGGAGATTTGCTAGTAGTGCCTTTTGCTATACAATATTTAGCCAGCCATATTTGTTATGGTTGTTTGTATCGTATGTTTTTTTTTTTTTTTTTGCTGGTGTTTTTTTCATTATAAAGATACGCAAAACTGAAATCAGCTTGCTATTGGCTACCGCACCACACCATCAACATGACTTGCTAGCTGTTTTGGCTTTTATAGAGATATCAACACTTGAATTGAAAGGCAGAAAACAACAACAAGAAAAACATTTCATACTGCCAAGGGGTTTTTATGGTTGCTATGAAAATTTTAGTAAGAAATTAAAAAAGTTTATACTTTTTTCAATGAAAATTTCTTCTAATGCAGTTTTTTATTTATACAAATTTTACTTAACTTTTTTAGACAAATATATGAAAAATTTCTAAAGTAATACATCAATGTCAAAGTTTATATAGTCAAATAAAGTGTCAAGATTTGTTTTTTTTTTATAAGCTTTAAACATTTTTTTCCGAGTTTCTTTTATAAAACTAAAAAAATTTTTGCTTAAACTTTCTTTTACTTTATTTAATCGTAAAAGAAGAAAAATAAAATTTTACTAGCTGCAGTTTTCTTTTACTACGACATCACCATTAAGATTTTTTATCTTTGAAATTACCTTCAAAATATCCTTAACAATTGTAGAAAATATAGTAATAAAAATAAAGAGTTTTCAAAACAAATTTCTTTAATCTCATATAATACCTTAAATGTTAATTTGGTGGTCAATTTTAGTTTAAGCTTCTTTCTGTTGGAGGTCAGTTTTGGGTAAACAAAATATAAAATTTTATTATAGAGAATTTTGGCAACCCTTTTTTTTCTAAGCTTTTACTGCTTATCTTTTATAATATAACCTCAATATTAAGTACATATGTATGTATATGGCAAAAGGAAATCATGATTGAACTTGTTTGGTTTCTAAAGAAAAATTTTTTTTGTTCAATATTTTCTTTAGAGTTGTCTTCTTATAAAACGCAAATGTAAGTAGTTTTTTTCATTATTTTTTTTTTTTTTTTTGGTTTATAAATGAAGCATAACAAATATATTTATTTCCGGTCAGTGATTATAATATTAAATGTAGTTGTAGTTTTTAGTAGTTCTGGATAGTAATTTAAATAAAGGGTTAATGGAGGAAAATATCCGTATGTAATAAAGGACAAAGTTTGGTTGGTTATATTAATAAAGATTTACTTAAAATAAATCGGTAAACAAATTTGATTTTTTTAAACTAATATAGTAATATAAAAAAAAAACTTTAAATAAAAACTTAAAGTTTAGCAATTATAAAAAATTCTTCAAAGAACTATCTGTAGTAGAAGGACTTTATTAAATGTTAAAAATTTCTACCAATTTATATAGAATTTTATATGCAATTAAGAAAGCTTTTTTCATTTTTGTTGAAATGAAAAGTTATTATATTTAATGTTCACATTATTTTTAATATTTTCCATAAATGTTTAAAATTTCATATAAATGGTATTAGATTTTAAGAAAATTTAAATACGTGAAGCTTTCAGTAAAAGCTTTCCTTTAAAATGATCATATTTAATGTTCGCATTATATTTAATGTTTCCAGTACTAATTTAATTAAATTCTAAATAATTTTGTTGAAGAAATTATATTGAATTTTAAGAAAATTTATTGCAAATTTAAATAATTTTAACGTTATTATCAGAAGCTTTTAGAAAAAGATATTACTTAATGCTATATATCTTGTCATTGAACATTTAAAATGTTGATCTGATTTGGAGATAATTAAAAAAAAATTTCGGGAAATTATTTTAATACTCAAATAAACAGCTTTTTTTAAAGCATTAACTGTAGTTATACTTCTAAGTAAATTACTTTACATTATTTTACTTTAAACTTAGAAATTAAATGTTCTTAATAAGTAAATCATTTATATTACTTAAAAGCTCATACTTTAAGTTTTGAGAAAAAGCTCAAATTAGTTTTACCTTTAACTTAATTTGTTTACATAAGAAATTACTCAAAAATTCTTATCCTTGAATAATTTTATAACAATTATTTATACAGAAACCGAAAGCTCAAGTTCATAAAGCTTTTAATAGCTTTCCAACTTTGGGTGATATTTAAAATTAAAAAAAAATATAGAACTTTTAAGAAATATTTTTTATTTAAAAGTTAAAGCTTTTCAGAATTAAAAGTTAAAGCTTTAGAAATGGCTTAAAGTTGCATAGTTTTAATTCAGTTATGAAAAAATGCCAGGTTTTATTTTTATTTGTACATTGAAATAATTATCGTATTATGCGAATCTAAGACTTCTATAATTCGATTGGAATTTTGAAGAAATTTATAAATAAATAAATAAATAAATAAATAAATAAATACATAAATAAATAAATAAATAAATAAATAAATAAATAAATAAATAAATAAATAAATAAATAAATAAATAAATAAATAAATAAATAAATAAATAAATAAATAAATAAATAAATAAATAAATAAATTAATAAATAATACGGGTTTCGGAAATATGTTTGTGGATATTACTGAAAATTTGATCAACGTGGAATTCCTATGATAGCTGTGATTTTTCATAACTCAGTGTATTTCACGGGTTACCACGAAATACAGCGAGGTCATATCTCATATGAACATGAGGTATTATACTGACTTTAAGTTGCGATGCACCGTAAATTAAAACGGATTTTGAAAAACCAGAAACAGCACAGATGTCATCAATCAATTTTTTAACGCGCTATATTCATGTGGAAATTTTAGGTGAAATCTACAGTTATTCTTTCAAATAACGTATAGAACGTTTGGAAAATTTTTAAAATGATGTTCTATCATTTTGTACGGAGAATTTAACCACTGCACCAATTTCGCTTATTTGTAACACCAGCTGCGTTGGTGGTTAGGAAACAACATCAATAAAAATACCTAAATTTCAAAAGGCCTGAGGGATTCGTCTGATAGTCTACTTTGGAATCAAGGTCTATGTTAGAACCCTTCAAAGTACTTAAAACTTCATCAAATTAATTGCATTTATTGTAGAAGAAAGCTTTTCTTAAAATATTTTATTTAATGATTTAAAATTTAAGCGGTTCAGTTTTAAAATTGATAATTTGGTTTAAATTTGTTTACAAATTTAAAATGTGTTTATCGAAAAATTACAGACAATAATAAAAAAATATTTATTGTTTTTCTTTATTTTATTTTAACGGAAGTAATTGTTTAATTACTATTGTTATATCCCCTTTTTAGCACGATTTCAAAAAAAAAAAAGGATTATATTTGTATTCCAAACAAAACGATTTATAGCCAGGCACGAGTCATTTACTTCCGGCAGCTGCTGCTGCTATTATTCTACTTTAAATTCTACAATTCTTTTAAATTTAAATCACAAAAATTCAATTTCTAAATAAAATAAATTTAAATTTTAATTTAAGAAGAAATTAAGCAAGAAAAAACTATTGTAATACGACTCTTTTTTTCTGCAATCCTTCTAAACAACAATAATAATTTATGGAAACATGACTTTTAATAGAAACATACTACAATACTACAGCCAATAAATGAACTTTTACATTTTATATATTTAACAAGCATCAATAGATATTTCAAACAAAAAAAAAAGGTACAAATACCAAGAAAAACCACATACTACATAGTACGAGTATGTGTGAGTGTGTGTATAAGTATAAATGAAATATAAGAAAATTTATGGTTTTTTCTAAATAACAACAAAAGAAAATGCAATTTTCTATAAACATCTACCTCAACCTTAATAACAACAGCATTTGCAGGAGGAAGTAAAAGTTGTTGTTGTTCGTTGTATGGTTAAATAAATATGGGAGTGTTTTTGCTGTTGTTGTTCACAATAACTAAATAGACAGACAATATTATATGAATAAAATAATGTACAAACATACATATACAGGATAACAAGAAAATGCATTAGTTTATATATTTGTTAAGATATTTGTATGTAATATATACCTACACACACACACTGACACACACATGCATACATTCTAAAGGATAGTTTGTTGGAAATTTCAATTTCAACATATTTTCTATCTAAAATAAATTGTATTTTGTGCAAATTCAATATTACTGTTTTCTATGTATGTATGTATGTGTGTGTATATATCAATATAAATGCATACATGTACAAAAGATGTCCTTGTTAGTAAAACATGATTTTGCATAAGAAAACGGTAAATTTCACGCAACAAATGACAATTTCGACAGATACCAAATACCAATAGTATTGGAATTTTATGTTTATCTTCATGTTTAACTCTTCGTCCTGTTTTTGATATCCTTAATATGTCCTAATACCTTAGGAGTGTTTCTAAACATTTATAGATTTAAGGAAGGAAGGTAACAGTGGTATGTTTTAGTTAATATTATTTGTTTATTGTTGTATGTTGGGTATATTGATTATTTTATTTTACTTTTAAAGACAGTACAATTCTATTCTGCATTACGAAATTGCATTTTATGTTATTGTCAGTTCTCAAAAAGGACATTTTATGCATATTATGCAGTTTTCTTGATTATTGTAGTAAAATAGTAGTACAAGAAATGTCAAAGTTTTAAGGCGTGTTTTATATTGTTTTCCAAACAATAAATTTTCTATTATGTCTACTACTAATAAACAAAAAAAAAAAAAAAAAAAAAAAAACTCAACATTTTATATTATTTTGGCAGTTTAAGAAGATGAATATATTTTGTTATTTGAGTACGTTAGCAAAAGGGAGTTGTCTTAACATAAGACAATAAATATAATTAAAATGCAAAATTAATTTATTATTAAATTTTTGGACACACTGGATAAATTTTAAAATCATAAAATTTAATCTAATTAAAAATAACTTTAAGGAAATCTAGGTAAAAAAATTGTTTAAATAAAATTAAATGAAACAAATAAAAGCAATAAATTTGGCTTTAGGTTGTAAAAGAGCAACCGGAAATGAAGATACTCTTAACAAGCCACTCATGTCTAGAAATAGGAAACACACTTAAGGCCGAAAGTCGACTTGTTGTGTGCTCTCATTTAGGCTCGAATTTTACTGAGGATCAGACCACATCTATACTTAAAACACTCGCTATTTTCCCCGGATTTGCGACGGGCTGACTTCAGTCAGTTTACTCAAGTATCAAGCAAGTTTCGAATCAGGCAGCTTTTTCAAATTTTTTTTATACACTCCACAGTGTTTTTGTAACACCTATGCAAAAATCTAAGCTTATATAAACTCACACGATCAGACATGGGCTTACATGATCTTATACGTTCATGTATAGTTCAATATATAACCATACATAATCTCATATATATTTTCATATAACTTGGAATCCAAAATTTTTGGGTACATGTCTGGATACGGCCATATATGATCAATTAAGGTCATATATCCCCAAAAATTTCGTATCCGAATATATGTATGTGGTTATAAATGAGCTCATTTCCAGTCATACGAGGGCGGATCAATAAGTCCGTGACTTTTAGAACTTCCCTCGTAGTTATATAAAATGCTTTGCGTTTAACAGTAGGATTTTTCGAGGTCCATAAAATAGGCATTTGTTTGATCAATAATCAGGTTTAGAAATATAAAATAGTCACTTGGGGCTAAATGCGGAGAATAAGGCGAAAGAGGGGGCAATTCGTAGTCTACTTCATGGATTTTTGCCAAGGAAACTAAGCTGGCACATGAGGCCGTTGGTGGTCGATTGTGAGCAAACGCGGCAGCCATCTTGCGGAAAGCTTTCTCATAGCCAAGTGATCGTTCAAAATTGAAACCACTGAACCACGTGAGATACCTATGTCTTTCACAATCTATCGCAAATTCAATCTCCAATCTGCCAACACCAGAACGTTCGGCATCTTCCGTGCTTGTAAGGCCACAACGAAAGTCGGTAAACCACTTTTTTACCATTGATTGATGGATTTTTTTTCTCAAAAAATAATGTTTAATAAGCACTCGAAATTCCCTTTTTTCCATTTTTGAAAAAAGGCCACGAAGTTCGAAAAGTCACGGACTTATTGATCCGCTCTCGTATACTGACCTATTAATATACGTATATGATCATGTAGGGCAGCGAATTCCAGGCACAAAAAAATGGAAAATAAATGCAGTAAAAAATGCAAAATATATTCTGAAAATATGCACTTAAAAAAATATTCACTAAAAGGTTATGAGTGAAAATGTGAAGGTACCTCTAAATTTTACATGCAAATAATATTTTATATTCAAATATTTTTTTCACCACTAAAATTTTTTTAACAACAAAAAATTTTTTTCACCACAAAAATTTTTTTTCACTTTAAAAAAATTTTTCACTTTAATAATTTTGATTCAAAGAAAATATTCACATAGAAAAATAAAGTGCCAACCGAATGGAAAAATGTATTTTGGTTGCGGCGATCAATAAATTTCGTTAGCACAACTATATACAAATATGATTGCTGAATAATTTAAGTGTTCCAAAGAAAATCCAGTTGTGTTACCGAAATTTGTTGTGGAAATGAATATTCAGTTTTAACGGGTGTCTGCACTTTTTCATTTTATAATAAAAGCACGTATTTTTTCAGATTGTGAAGAAGATATCTTCCGATTAAGTATGATACAAAATATCCGATTAAACATTTATGACAGCTGCCAAATTTCACAGTTGCCACTTCCACAAAAAATCACACTAAATTTAAAAAGTGAACTGTTACTGAGACACCCTATATTAACCGATTTCAGTCGTAGAAAATGAATTTCAGTTGGAAAATTTTATACATATTTTATAAATATGCATTAAAAATCATTTGATACGCACTTTAAAGCTACATATCCAAAAATATGCATTTTATTTGATAATATGCAACAACAAATCGATTCGATTTTGTTGCAAATTCCGGGTAAAGAGGAACTCCGAGGTACCAGGCAAATTAGCATGTGGTAACATTTTAAAAGTGTAGTTGATAAAGCATTTTTTTTAATAATTATTTATGTTCACTTCATCTTATTATATTACATTACAATTCTCGTTTGCTTTTTTGTAAAATAGTTTTTACAGATTCTTATAAATGCATATTTATTGCATTAATTTAAAGTTGTTCAAGTTAGTTTTAAATGCTAAATTTGAAAATAAAATGTTACAAAATTTAACTGCTTTTGTAGTTGTTTTTTAACTACATTAATAGTTGTTTTTAACTATATTTAAAAATGTGTTTAACTGGATTCTAAATATTTTTAACCATATTAATAGTTGTTTTGGTACAGAAATTTAACAGATTTTTACTGTAAATTTTACTACACTTTTTTCTGTACATTTGAGTTAAACATTTAATGTATTTGATTTTAATGTTGTAACATTTCAAATATGTGATTGTTTAAACATTTTTGAATAATTCTTTACTTTTTTTTTTTTTTTGTTTTGCAATTCTCATTTCAGTTGATTTTCAACAGTTAAAAATAACTGAATCATACATTTGATTTAAATGGAAATTTAGTGCACACATTTGAAACTGCAAATGCGGGTTTTTAACTATCATTTGCAGTTCATTGAATATATTATATTATCTTGAGTGTATTTGTGAAAATAATAAAAAAAAAATTGAAAACTTTTGAAAAGTTCGTATTAAATAATAATGGATAATTGTGTGAAATTTTATTCGTGCAACTGTTAGAAATAGTTTCTGTTCAGCGAGTTCATATGAAAATACGAGTATTTTTTTATATGCAAATTCTTGCTAAAATCGAATTCCAGATTTGGTTATATTTATCAAGTATTTCTCTTATCTTAAGCTTTACTTTATAAGGTTCATATGGCCTCTCAAAATGATACAAATTTTCTGTGAAATATTCTAAAGAGAATATGTAAATTTTCTCGATTTTTTTAGAATATAAAAATACAGATTTTTATCAAATTATCATTTTATCGAATTATTTAAATAAACTATGATTTTATTTGATATTCGGCTGAAGTTTAGAAGCATTACATATATGCAAAATACTAAATATTGACAATATTTTCGTGACATCAAAAAATATAATATCAAAATACGAACATTTTTGTTACACATTTTTGTTACTTCCCCAAATACCCGAGCTGGAGCAGCTCTGGTATTTGGTATTTAAATTGTACATATTTCTTTTATTTAATTTAAAATAAATAAATGCTACTGTTACTTTTTTTAATAATTCAACCAATATTTATAACCATATAATATGGTTGTAAGCGCCGCATATTGGTTTTTTGTTATTATTATATCGATTAATAATAATAAAAAGATTACAACATTTTTGTTATTTGATAAGATTATCTAAAAAAGAAAAATTCAAAAAATTTCGATTTTTTTTTCAATATCATTTTTAAAATAAACATGAAAATCGTGAATTGTTCCGTTGCATTGTATAAAAAATAATATTAGAAAAGTATGTGTGGTACGATATAATAAACATGCGTAATTGAGTACAACAACGATATGGTGCAATGATATTGCATTTCAAGTACTAGAACAAAAAAACAATATTTTCTTTTCGATTTCTACTAATGATTGGAATTGTTGTTATAATTTTGATATGTTGAAAAAAAAAAAATCAAACAATTATTGTTTACATATTGACGCCACTCTGGCGGCTTGGTAGACATGTTTTAGTTTTTGTTAGTTTTTTGGAAATAAATTTATGAGGGAGGGTATACAAATATAAATGGAGTGGCATAACAATTTATATGCAATATGCAGTTTTTTGTACATATTTTTTTTTGGTTTTGTTAGAAATATAAAGATTGATTAAAGTTATTTTTTTTTTTCTTTTAAAATTTAGGACATTTTAAGTACTTTCTATTTGTTTACCAAAATATTATATTGATAATAAAGTGTATTAGATTACATTTATGCAGTGGCGTTAGTGTTTTTTTGTTAGGCTGCATATTGATAATCATTTTATGTTAGTTTTTTTTGGATAATTTTTATTTAATTTATATGTTATTTTTTTATTAGGTAAATACTAAAAATTGGTTTAGATAAACTACCTGTCATTTATAAATAAATATACAAAAAATGATTGATGATGATTTTGGTAAAATAGATAATAAAATATATTTAGTATCAATTTTAAAATACATATGTATTTTTTTATTATACTATAGTTGATAATAATATTATTTATGTTTTGTGTATTTTTAGCATCCCTACCCCTCCGAAGATCAGAAAAAACAACTGGCACAGGATACCGGCCTTACGATACTGCAAGTTAATAATTGGTAAGTTTTTACAAATGATAATATTTGTAATATTTTAGATATTTTTCTACTTTATAAGGTTTTATTCTAAGCATATTTTGTGTTTTTATTGCTTTAATATATAAACTAAATCGAAAATCCTTATATTTAAGTTTTCGAACTTAAGTTCGAATTTTTCGAAATTCATATTTATCAGCAAAAATTATGATTTTGAAAGGTTTGGCACATGCAAACTATTTCAATAGCTAAATTTGTTGAACAACTTATAAAAATAACAATTTCGAACTTAATTTTTAAATTTCGGATAAAAGTAAAACTAAATTTTAGGGTGGTTACTATTTTATTATTCCTTAAAAATCAAATTCTAAAACAAAATTTTGGAAAATTTAAATTTTTAAGTTTTCGAACTTATGTTCGAATTTTTCGAAATTTTAAATTTTAGTAAAAAAATATAAGTTTGAATCGATTGGCAGATGCAAAATATTTAAACAGCTAAATTTGTTTGAAAACTCATTAAATAAACAAATTCGAATATAATTTCTATTATTAGGAAATAAGAAAAACTTGAATTTTCAACGTTCAAAATTTCGAAGTTTTCTTTTTTTATTACAAAATAAATCGATTGGCAGATGCAAAATATTTAAACAGCTAAATTTGTTTGAAAACTCATTAAATAAACAAATTCGAATATAAATTCTATTATCGGGAAATAAGGAAAACGTGAACTTTCAACGTTCAAAATTTCGAAGTTTTCTTTTTTTATTACAAAATAATGGCTTTCTTAATTTATATACTTTAAAATTTTAACAAAGCCTTGTACAACCAAACAAACATTAAATTAACAACTTCGAATTTGATGTTCAATACCTGGAACTCATAGATTTTAAGAAGGCATCCATTTGAACTAATTATACAAATTTTAATTTTGAACTCAACTTTTTATTCCTGACAATGAGTTAAACTACATTGTGAAGGGCCCTTCTATTTCTTAAATCACTTGGATGAAGTAAAGTTTCTATGAAAATTGTTTCTTTAAAAAAAACCAAACTCTTCATCAAGTGTTTTAGAAAATAAATTCCACTTTTAATTGTAACTAAAACGCAATAAAATTAGTAATATGATTTTTAGTTTTTTGAACTTTTATTTCAATTTGTCAATTTGAACTTATGTTCTTAAAAAATAGACACTACGAATTCTTTGGCCACCATACATTTTTTGTTGAAGCGTTTTGGTTTTTATTTTCATGATCTACGACTTAGAAATAGTTATGCCACGGCAATTAGTGTTTGCGAAGTTATTGAATTTTAAAGCCAAAGTAGTATCTTCATTATATAAAATTTTAAAATCGAATATTTTAAATAAAATTTTTTGCAGAAATATGTATAATTTTTATAAACACTTTACATCATTGAACGAGATTTTGATACTTTTTTAATTGCATAAATATTTCATAATAAATAATTTCTTAATCCCATAAATATTTTATAATAAATAATTTCTTAATCCCTGAAGTATGCTTTGAATTTTGAAAACTTGTTATGCTCTAATTTATGCTATAAAATTTATTTTTTTAATTTCAACTATAAAAATTCTTCTTATAGAAAAAAAAAAAACTTTAGCATTTGAGTAATTTTCTCAACTTATGATTTATCAAAAAAAAAAATAAAAACAAATTATAAAAATCTTTTCAAAATTACAGTTTTGTTCTGGCAAATTTTCTTTATGGTTTTCTTATAGCCTTACAAATACACAAAAAACCAATCTTCGAGCATTAACCTCAATTTGTAGCCAACAATAATAAGGTTTTTTTTTTTGTTGTATTTGTTATTGTTGTGTTCAACTGCTGCAATAAGCTACAAAAAAGTTTGCATCAAAAATACTAACAAAAAACACTAACTACACCAACAACCTTAACAATAATGTTTGTTTGCCAAGAAATTGTTAGTTTTTTTCATAAATAACAACCCAGAAAAGTAATAATAACAACAAGAATAATACAAAAAAAATATATATTTTGTATTAAACATCTTAAATATAGAAAAAAAACAGCAACCACAGAATCATGGTTACAAAAAAAAAAAAAAAAAAAAAAAAAAAATAAAATCTGCAAAAAAAATCTTAAATCAGGTTGTTTTTTATAATGTTATTTTGTATTATTTTTTTTTGTGATATCAACGTTATGATTTTGTCAACCATCATCATCATCTCCTCTCATGGTTCGGTATATTGTAGTTGGTTGTTTGTTGCAAATAAAATTATACAATTGTCGGCATTTTAGACTTTTATCCAACATATAATAATGCAATGCCAACAACAAAATGTATTTGTATCAAACTAAACTTATTATTTTTTATGGTTGATTTTTTTTTGTTTTTGTTTTCTAAAAGAACCGAATCTTTAAGTTGCTTTGATGCTGAAAAATAAATAGTGGAAAAAAGAGATGTTATAAATCATATTATAAATTATTTATGATATAAACATTTATGGGATTATAAGCCTAATTATGATTTGTTAAAAACGGATTTTATATAAAAACACACAACCAATAATTTCTTATTAACTGATTTTTTATGTATTCTTTGCTTACTTTTTGTTTTTTTGTGTTACAGGTTCATTAATGCGAGACGAAGAATTGTACAGCCAATGATTGATCAATCAAATCGTGCAGGTAATTATATGAATTAAATATGTTTTAAAAAAATAAGATAAAATTGATTAAAAGATTACAAATATAAGAAAATAATAAAGAAATTTTCAAAAGTGGGCATTATGTGAAATGTTCGAATTTTCGAACTTAACTTCGAATTTTCGAAATTAACTTCGAATTTTCAAAATTAATTTTTTTTAGATAAATTTGTTAATTGTTAACAATATTTAAGTAAAATTTTTATTATTCAATCAATTTTAAGCATTTTAAAAATTTTGAATTTAATTTCGAATATCTAAATTATTATTTATTAAGAGAAATGTAAAAATTAGCTCATTTTCGTATAAGAAACTTTGAAATTTACTTGCTCTCATGAAATTAAAGCATTTTAAGAATTTCAAACTTATTTTCAAATTTTTTATTTATTTGTAGTTAAAATGTAAAAATGTTAAGAACTTTTCTTATATTTTTTTATCTTTAATATTTCTTAAGTTTGAATTTTTGAAGTTATATATTTTTAATAAAACTGGATATTAAAAAAAATTGGCATAAAAATAGCACAATTGATATTTAAATTTTCAATTTATAGTTTCTAAAATTTCGAAATTTCAACAATTTATTAAAAACTTTAATTTTTAATTTTTTTTTTGAATATATTTAAACTAAATTTAATTTAAAAATAAAGAAATAAGACAAAAATGATTAAAAGATTAAAAATATAAGAAAATAATAAAAAAGTTTTCAAAATTGAGCATTATATGAAATGTTCGAACTTATCTTCGAATTTTCGAACTTATCTTCGAATTTTCGAAATTTAATTTTTTTTGATAAATTGATTGATTTACAATATTATGTAAGTAGAATTTTGATAATTCGTTAAATTTAAAAAAATTTGAAAAGTTCGAATTTAATTTGGGAGACTTAATTTCCTATTTATCAAGAGAAATGTAAAACTTTATTTAATTTCGTATTAGAAAATTTTAAATTTACATGATCTAATGAAATTTAAGCATTTTAAGAATTTCTAAATTATATTCGAATTTGATATTTTTTCGATTTTTTTTTAATATTTCTTGTTTATTAAATTATCCATGAATTTCTTGGATATTTTTTAAGTTCGAATTTTCGAAATTAAATATTTTTTATCAAAATTTTATGATTTTTTTTTTTTTTTTGAAAAAGCCCTAATTTCTAAAATTTTTTTTAATATAAACTGAAATTTTGTTAAAATTATTTTATCTTTTTTCTCATTTTAGTATACACCCCTCATGCTGGTCCCTCGGGTTATGGTCATGATCCTATGGGTTATATGATGGATAGTCAAGCCCATATGATGCATCGTCCTCCCGGTGATCCTGGTTTCCATCAAGCATATCCTCATTATCCCCACGCTGCTGAATACTATGGTCAACATTTGTAATCAAGTTTAGCAATAAAATCTCATTAAAAAAAAAACAAACACTAAATAGGAAAGAACGTAAATAAACGTATGTAAAGAATACGTTGGCGACCAAAACCAAAATCTTAGTACAGAACAGAATTTTTTTTTTCAAAAAAAAAAACAAAATATTGAACCATCTTTAACACCATACAGCAACATTTTATTTTTCTTGGGACACCAAAAACTTGTATAAGGGATTTCTTTTGGAGTAATATTGAATTGAATTGAATTTTAAGCAAATACCGGATATACGTAAAATAAACCACAACTTCTTACAGCTTTAATCTAAATAAAAAAAAAATATGTTTAACTACAAGTTTTAGAAAGGATTAGCAAGAAAAAGTTTTTCAATATAAGGATTAATAAAGGTGAGTATAAATGTATAATTCTTTTTATTTTTTTTTTGTTTAACTGTAGCTTTAAAATTACAATTTAATGGAAATGACAATTTAATATTTGAAATTTCTTGACATTTTCGAGTTTTTAAAAATATCCTCTTTAGCGTCAGTATAAGATCTTTTGGCTCGAGCGATGACATTTTATGAGGAATATAAGGTTTTTAAGTAGAACAAAATTTAAATATGTAATTTTAAGGACTTATTTTTTTGTTGTTTTTTTTTTTAGATTTTAAAAATTTCAGATATATGTGGCAACCCTGGAATGATAATTATTTTTTTTTTGTTTTTGATTTGTGATTGTAGCCAAACCTATTTTATTTTACAAGCTCGGTATTATAGTAAACACTTAATATATAATTTTATGAAATTTTTTTTAATTTTTTTTAGCTTTTAAAAATATCAGATATTGATATTTTTTAATCTGTATGTGGCAACCCCGGAAAGACAATTTAATTATTTTATTTGTGGTTGTAGCCAAAGCTTTTTTACTTTACAAGCCCGGTGTTTAGTAAACACTTAAGTAAATTCTAACACTTAAGTGGGGGTTAAAACCCCCACTAAGAACTTATTTTTATTTTTATTTTTTTAGCTTTTAAAAAAAGATATTGATATTTCTGAATCTGTTTGTGGCAAGCCTGCAATGACAATTATATTTTTTATTTGTAGCTAAAGCTGTTTTATTTCTCAAGCCCAGTATTATAGTTAACACATAAATAAATTCGAACATCAATATAAATCTGACCTTAATTCTATCAATTATCAATCTGGAATCTGAATCGGTTCCTGAAGTTGTTGAAATTTTATATTTTTAGAAAAAATTTTAGTAATTTTTTTTAATAAAGTTAGTAATTTTGAATGTTTGAATATTCTAAAAACTACTGTAAACGACTTTGGCAATGCGGATCCCAAAATGAGAACATTGATCTTCGGCAAATCTTAAGGTGGTTGTGGTTACTTCGAACTTCGGCAGCCCTGCCTTTTCGTTACGTTTAGTTAGCGTATTTTTTGATCAGTAAATGAGTAGGTAAAACAGTAGTACCTTTTAGTAGTTAATAATAATGAGTATACTTGGCAGGTGAGTCCGGTTAGATCGTGAAATAGAGAAAAAGATGGCCAAAAACAATTAAGTATCGAACAACAATTAATTAATACTTCTAGGTAACTCACGAGAATAATCGGCAAGTGAGTCGGATTAACTCATGAGAATGATCGGCAAGTGAGAAGGGTTAACTCACGAGAATGATTGGCAAGTGAGTCGGGTTAACTCACGAGAATGATCGGCAAGTGGGAAGGGTTAACTCACGAGAATGATTGGCAAGTGAGTCGAGTTAACTTACGAGAATAATCGACAAGTGAGAAGGGTTAACTCACGAGAATGATTGGCAAGTTAGTCGGATTAACTCACGAGAATGATCGGCAAGTGATTTGGGTTAAGTCGTGAAAGGGAAAAAAATACCAAAAACGATTAAGTGTCGAACTACAATTACTTAATACTTCTAAGTAACTCACAAGAATGATCGTCAGGTGAGTCGGGTTAGATCGTAAAATCGGGGAAAATGTACCCATTTTTATAGAAATTTTTAAATTTTATAATCCAAAAATTAAATAAGTTAAAATAAATTTGAATCTTTTAATATTTCAAATAATGTAAAAATTTTTTTAAAACTAAAATTTTTAGCCAAAATTCGAAAACAATTTTTCAAACTGAAAAATTTTAAACGTAAATTTTCAAATGTCCGAAATTTATTTTGAAAACCAAATCGACAGTATTAAATATTTTTACTAAGATTCAATATTTGTGTAAATATGTACTTTAATTTTAATATAAACAATCTATTTACTTTGATATAGTTCTTTTCAAAATGATGTTTAAATTCTCGAACTTTCTAATTTTGGTGGAAACATTTTCAAACCAATGTAAAAAAACTGTTTAAATAAAGTACTGTTAAAATGCTTTGCAAGTTTTTTTATAGGGAAATAATGTACGAATTTTCGAATTTGATACTTTAGTTCAAAAATTGTCAGACCAATCAAATATAAAAACTAAATTTCCAATAATCGATTTTTTTGTTTATTTAACTCTATAAAATTTGAAGCTTTTTTATTTACCCAAAAAAAAAACTTAAATTTATGTAATTAATTATATTGTTTAAAAACAAAGTCATTATCAATCAAATCTGTAATTAAGTGAATAAAAAAATAATCAATATTAAAATTTTCATACGTAATAGTATACAAGGTGGCGCAAAAGTAATCCTCCTATCAGAAAATGCTATAAATTTTGCGATTGGCCCCTAATGTCAGTTCTGTTTTGACATTTGTGTAGTAAACACATGCGAAATACACGTTAATAAACAATGTTACGCTACACTGCTCCAGAACGCGGAATATTGGTGACTATTTATTTGAGCAATAATGAAGATGATTTTTCATCAAAAATAATCATGAGTGATGAGGCTCATTTCCATCTTAGCGGGTACGTAAATAAGCAAAATTTACGCTTCTGGGGCACTGAAACTCCGGGTGTAACCCACGAAGAGCCATTACACCCGCTCAAAGTCACTGTATGGTGTGCTGTTTTCGCTGGAGGAGTCACCGGACCTTTTTTCTTCGAAGACGTCGCGGGCCAAACGGTTACTGTGAATGGTGAGCGCTACAGAGCAATGATTAACGAGTTCTTTTTGCCACAACTTGATGAATTGGGATTGGAAAACATGTGGTTCCAACAGGACGGTGCAACGCCACACACTGCACGTGCCACAACCGATATGCTGAAGGATGCATTTCCCGGGCGCCTAATCTCCCGTTTTGGCGATTTGCACTGGCCAGCAAGATCGCCTGATTTGACCGCTCCAGACTTCTTTTTGTGGGGCTTTTTGAAGTCGCGGGTTTATGTCAACAAGCCTCAGACTCTTGCAGCTCTTAAAGACAATATCCGTCAAGAATGTGAGGACCTATCGCCGGAAGTTTTGGCCAAAGTGATGGAAAATGCCATAAAAAGGGCTCAAATGACAATCAACTGTGGCGGCGGCCATTTACACGACATCATATTCTCGACTTGATGTAAAAAAATTAAAAGACCAAATAAAAATAATCCACAAAAAGAATCAAAGTTTTTAATTTTTTTTAAATTACAGCCAAAAAACATCGGAAGGTTATTTTTGCGCCACCCTGTACATGGATATTTTTTTTCATTGAATCAATTACAAAATCAATTGACTAAGACTTTGTTAATCAACAAACATTGTTGCTGGAACAATTTAAGAGATATTTTTTATTATAAAAAAAATCTGAGAAATTTAGATTTTATTATTTAGTTATTAAATTTTAAACTTTGAATTAATTTATCTATAATTTTTTAAATTTCTTTACAGAACTTTTTCATCGAAAGTCTAAACAGGAAGTTCTTTAAATCCTTGAGTTTTCGGAAATATGTAAAAGCTTTTAGAAGAGCATTACCAGCACTGGCTGCTGAAATTATAACAAACAACTACAAAATTAAGCAAAAACATTTTTTGTTAAATCTTTAAACAAACACAAATCATCACAGCGAATAAAATTTAAAAAAGGACACCATTTTGTTAAATTTCTTATTTGTTTCATACAATTTTAAAACAACGCTTACTAAACTAAAATTGAATTTAATTATTATTTAATTTTACATAAAATGATCTCCTCATGTAAGGTGTTAACCATTTTTTTTTCAAATCTACACCGAGAGAAATACTAAGATAAATTAAAAAAAAAAACAAAAATGTTGCAAAATGGAGGAAAAAAATTAAATAGCAGAAATAGCAAAAAGTCTATAAAAAATTTAGAAACCAACCTACTTAAAGTTTATAAAAAAAAGAACACAGTAAACAGAATTTAGTTATTTAAAAGAAAAATCTGAAAAATACATAAACAAAAACTTAAATTAATATTTATCACTATAAGTAAATAAAACAACATATGTATACATAATTTAATAAATTAATTATAAAATACTATAAAAACAAAGTAAAAATTTTTAGTAAAAATCTTAAAAAAAAAAACACACACACAATCCAAAATACACACCACACTTATACAACCATGTATACCAATTGTAAATGTAAAAAGTTTTTAATTAATCATAAAAAAAAAGAAAATTAATTATAAATTTTATGTTAAAAAACTAAAATAAAAATGTAATAGAAAAATGCTTCATTTAAATTATTAGTTAAACAAAATATAATTTCAATTCTTTAAAAAATTAAAAATATTAAAAAAAAAAAATTTAAAACAAACTAATAATTTTTACAAACAAATTTTATAAATTTATTAATTTTTTGAAAACAAAAAAATTAAAAAAAAAATAATAAATTTATTATTGTTTTGAAAAAATTAATAATTTGTTTTAGGTGTTTTAGAAAACCAAAAAAGCTTCGTTTTTTAAGAAGCTTTTTTTTAGTAATTCTTATTAAAAAAAGTTTTTTATTTAGAACTTTAAATTATTCTCTATGTAAATTATTACTTTCTTAGAATTTCCTTAATTATATAAATAATAAAAAAAAACAACAAACAAAATGCTTTATTATATTATTTTTCTTATAAATAATTTAAATTTTAAAAATACTACTTTCTTTATATATAAATTAAAAAAAAAGTCGTTAAGGAAAATTTATTTGTTTTTGTTTAAACTGTTTTCATTTATTTATAATTTTTTTTTGAGTGTAGAGAGTATTATTTAATTATTTTCTTTGTGTGTAATTGTTTTCTCTTCTTTTATATTATATTTAACTATTTTTTAATTAATTTTATTGTCTCTTTTAATTATAATATTAATAAAAATGAAATATAAATGTATAATAAAAAAAAAATAACGCAGCTGCATATAATTTTAATTATATTTAAAAACAATAAAACATAAAAATGAATTGTATTTTTATTTTAACATTATTTTTATTATTTTTAATTTTTTAGTTATTATGAATGAATTATCTTTTTGAATGAATGAAAAAAAAAAATAAAAAAGAATTTTAATTATATTTAAAAACAATAAAACATAAAAATGAATTGTATTTTTATTTTAACATTATTTTTATTATTTTTAATTTTTTAGTTATTATGAATGAATTATCTTTTTGAATGAATGAAAAAAAAAAATAAAAAAGAATTGAAAACAAAATACTATAAAAATAATAATAATTATTTACAAAAAAAAAATATATAAATTTGTTTTGTGTTTTTATTTGATTTTTGGTTTTAGTTGGAAAGTTTTTTTTTAATTGAATAATAATATGATTTTCGATTTTAAAAATATGATTAGTTTTTTGTTTGCTGGTTTTGCTTCTGTTTGGAATTTGTTGGAATTTAATCGTTTTGTGTTTCTTATATTTTCTTAATGATCACCTATTATTATGCTTTGTTTTCTTAAGTTTCTTCGATAAATATTTACCTTCTTCGATTTTTTGCGTAGCCAGGCTACGTCCGCAAGAGTTTTCTTACCCTGATTATAATTACTATCACAGCTTCTACGATCATTTAAGTATAAAAAGTCTGTCAATTTTAATCTGTCAAAGGGTTCAGAATGTTTCGGATGATCAGAAAACCATCAAATTTTAAAACTCTTGAAAGACTCAAAATTACCCAGCAAAAACATGATAATGACTTATCATTACTTTATACATTACATTAAAATGAGTACTCCTTACATTCAGCATTATTTTCAAAATAAAAATAATGTATTACCTACATATTACTTACATGTTACTTATTTTATTATTTGAATCAAATAATTAAAAGTTACCTGTAATGGCTTACATTTTCTATTATTTTAATATAAATAATAATGAGTCATTGTTAATTGTTTAAATAACTTTATTTATTAATGTGTATTTTATTAATTTATGAATAAAAAGTTTTAAAAAAACAAATTGTCATGTAAGTGAACAGGAAAAAAAGCCTACAGATTACTTTAGAAAAGTGTCAAATTAATTAATTTTAACTTATTTTTGTTATGACACATCTTACATAATTCATTTTAGTATTCAGATCACGCATATGACAAAAATTTTAAAACATCTTGGGGCAAAAATCGAGTTTTAACTGTAACTTTAACGAAATATCTTTTTTATAAAATTTTTCAAAATTGTAAAGAGATTAAAAATTTTGGAGACCAAATTTGGAATCAGGAGAAAAAATCTATCAAATGAAAATTACTTGAATTTCAATGCGAATAAAAAATGAGCAAAAACTTCCTGTTTTTGACCTTTAACGACCCATGGGATACATATTTATGTCCCAAATCGTATCAGTAATCTGTATCAAATGAAGTAAACCAATTCCAAATATATTGATGTTTCTAAAAATTAAAGGAATGGACCATGTCCTACCAAAATATTGATCCCCTGTGTTGGCTAATAGGATTCGAGAAAATGTGTTCCAAAAATGATGCAAAAATATATATTTTTTATGAATTTGTGATGATCCTATTGGCTCTGAGACCACATTGATCCAAATAGTTAGTATTGTGTGAAAGTAACAACAACCGCATTTAAGAAAATCGGTGCCAAATAGGCCAAATATGACAAAAACTAAAATGGGACATTTATCAACCATTGGCCGTCGCAGGGTTAATTTATATTTTTCCATTTGAAAAAAAAGCAGATTAGAAATTGGAATTCACAACACTGCATCGCATTACCTTGTCGCTTACTCAAAGTTCAATTATAATTGGTTACCAGGAGTTAAAAAATAAGGCATTACTCAATTTCTTACAGAAAAAGGAAAAAATTATTGGTTATTAGTAATCAATTATTAATATGCATACGCGTAAACCATTATTCTTCATTTTTTCGTAAGCTTGCACGTAAGCAGAACACCTTACTTTTTGGGACATCCCATATAAAAAAGTTAGAAATATAATACAAAGAGTAATACGGGAAAACCTTGGAGTATAGATTACTGGACTCATTTTTTGGAAAGGTGTGTTTTTTCTGGGTAGTTTGGCTTTAGTTAAAACTATCTCTGAGATTACTATTAAAAAGGTGATGACAGAATATCTGTCAGTAATCAGGAATTGAACCTGTAATATAATGGATGGTAACCGAAACAATGCGATCTATTTATTCGACAACGGTATTTTAATGGTTGTAATATTTTATGCATGGTAACGGTATGTTACAGGTAACGGTTTTTGGTGGTATTTTTGCGGTATTGCCTGCCAACCCCGGGTAATAGTGAGAGATCAAAGTATGAATTTTCAAAGCATTGATACCTTAGATAACATAAAATAACTCGATTGCATATTAAAAGGTATCAATTATCAAACTCTCGATATTATAAGAAAATTCGAAGGTTCAAAATAATTTTTAGAAAAGGCAATTACAATCCCATCATCAGAAAATCGATAAAAAAAAAATAAAAAAATATTTAGAATATTGGTAGACCCTCGGTAATATAGCCCAACAAATCATCCACACAATAGTTTTATTATAAAATCCCTTTATAGTTTGGACTATAGGGAAAATCGAATTTTTTTATCCTCAGAGGTTCCAAAACGTTTAGATTTTAGAAATGAGAACGATAACTAAAGTTCTCGGAGTGTTCTCAAAGAGCAGCTGCATGTAGAGCAAAATAAAAATGGACATGGTTGGGGATTTGAAATTATCATATTATGATTACTGAGGATGAATATCAATCACAACGTGATACTTAAATTTTTTCAAACACGTAATAGTGTGCAATAACTTAAACTAAACGGCGTTTTGCCTTTTAATTCTATAATAACTTGGTTTACTAAAAGCTTGCGGTTATTGCAATGCGAAATTAAGTCATATAATTAGATATTAAATTATTCTTCCCTGCATTTATTACTGAATCTACTAAATATCTCAAGATTATTTCGGCAAACTTTTATCCGTACTATTAGAAGGCCCTCGACAATTTGGTGTTTAACTTACGATGAAAATAATCCATGCATAAAAATAAATGTTAAAATAATAAAAATATTTTGTTGTTGTTGATTCGTATTTTAATGCATGAATTATTATGAGTGTACAAGGAAGATATACAGAAACTTAAATGTATTGTAGAGGAGATAAAATACATTTTTTTATACTTAAAAGTTAGATTAATATGTTCAAAAATGTTAAATTTTTTTTTATATTTTTACATATTTATTTATTTTTTTTAAACGGATAATTTGGAGACCAAAGGAGGGCGTTTTGAAGATCTACCCAAGAGACTATAGGCCAGAAGAATTTTAAGAAATAACACTTGACGCAGAAGATTTTTAAAAATGCGCTCGTTTGATATAAGATTATTTAAACAGAAAATTATAAGGTTGCTGAAATTAAAAAAGGTTTCAGATTTAAAGAAATAAAAATGACGGCGGACCGAAATTTTTTGGCTATCAGCGAAATGTTAACTGTTAACAACAAATATGGCGTATATAATATTGCAAAGCTAATTTTAATTAAATGAGGTTTTGAGATAGTTAAAACCAAATATGAAGATTGTTAAAAATCACAAAACGGATTCCAAAATGGTGGCAAGGTTTTTAAATACCAGATAGATTTTTATTATGTATCACTTATCCGAACTTTATTCGAATCGGCGAAGAATCAGATCCATTATTATTTCAGTAGTTGAAAAATCTACGATTATAAAGGGTGGTTAAATTTGAAGGGCCGATGTTGAATTTGAACCACACCTAAACGTCAAGATTTTTTCTGCATTTCATTTGACATTTCTCAATTTTAGACTAACTTAGTTTGGACCACGACAAGATACACAATCGAGCAACGCGTTAAAGTTATTCAGGCTTATTATAAAAATGGGAGTTCAAATCAAAATGCATTTCGTGCACTTCGTGTTTTTTTTTGGTCAGCATAATCGACCAAATGTGTCCATAATCGGGAGAATTGTGAATAAATTTCAGCAAACCGGCTCTGTGAAAACACCTGTGCATACTCGCCCAGTACGTTCTGCGGAAAACATTGCTGTTGTTCACGATAGTGTGTCATTTTACCGTTAATGGTGTTCGCTATCGCGAGATGAGATTGAGGATATGACCCTGGACGATATGTGGTTTCAACAGGACGGTGCCACTTGCCACACAGCTAACGAAACAATGGCTCTTTTGCGCGACAAATTCAATGGCCGTGTTATCTCACGTAGTGGCGATGTCAATTGGCCGCTAAGATCATCTGATTTGACACAGAAAAAGTGTACGTCAGTAAGCCAAGAACAATTCAACAGTTAAAGGATAAGATAATTCGGCACATTATCTATACAAAACAGAACTCAATAAATAAAGATTTATCGGGGTAATCTTAATAAGGGGTGTTTTTGGAAGATCACGAGTATGTGAGTAAAAAAAAAATATGCAAAAAAAAATAATGCAAAATATGCAATAATAAATTTAAAATATTCAAAAAAATATGCACATAAAATCCAAATATACAAAAATATGCAATTATAAGAATATATGAAAAAATACGCATTAACAAATCAATGCATTTTGTTGTAAATTCTTTGATACGGAAAAGTATTTTGTCAAAATCAGTTTTAGACTATTGATTAAAAGCATGTATTTGCATAAAAGTTGCTGCCCTGGTTATCTCATAATATTCCAAAAAACATTTTATTTGTTTGTTCGATTTGACCCAGAATAGAAATTTTTAAACCATTGCCAGAAAATTCTGTCATTGGAAAATGTTGTCACCCTAATGCTCATATATGACTATATACGGCTATATACTATGTATTGTATAGAAAATATATGGTAACAAATGAGATTGTGGATGTTTATATATTGAACTTTATATTGACGCGTGTATATGATCATGTATATCCATGTATATCCATTGTGTGATCATGCATATTCATATATTTTTCCATTTTCTCATGGGTATCCCTCTACCTAAAATAATTTTTTTTTAAAAAATAATTAGTTTTGTATAATAATTTCAATATTTATTAAAAAAAAAATACTGCTAACACATTTTTTTTAATTATTTAAATATTTGTTCTTTTCTCTTAAAATCGCTTTTGATTATTTTTTATATTTCTTTCTGTTCTCTTAAAATAGCTTTTAAAGCAGCTTTCTGAACTGAATTTATTTGTAACAGGCGAGAATTAAATCTACGAATGTAAAATAAAGAATGATCTCCCTATTGCAAAATAACAAACGATATACGTAAAATTAAATGCTAAATTTAAAAAATTAATTTTTTAAAAAAAAAAAACCTATTTATAAAATTTATTTTCAAAATTTAAAAATAAAATATCTAGTTGAAAAGTACCTAAAAAGCTTTTTTCAAAAACAAATAAATATGTATGATTTGAATAAAAATTTTTTTCAAATGATTTTTTTAAGAAAAAAATACAAAAACAATCACTTTAAATTAAAAAAAAAAAAAAAATCATAAATAAAACAAAATGTATACGACTTTTTAAAAAAAATAAAATAATTTAAAAAATGTAAAATAAGCTTAAAATTTTAATAAATTAATGTACAGTGCGCCTTAATAAAAAAAGATATAAAAATATGTATACGAATTGATTTGAAATTGAAAAACATTAAATTTTGTTAACCGAAATTAAAAAGAATGGAAATATTTTTTTTTGTTTAAAAAAGAACCAATTTAAGGAGTGAATGTGATTTTATGTTTGTTTTTTAAACGAAAGTATACGATGAATGGTTTAGGTAAAATATGAAATTTCTAAAAACTGGAATTAAATTGGCAGAATTTTTTTTGTTAAAAAAAAATTCAAATAATTTTTGTATTGTGATTTTGAAATAATATTAAAAAGAAAGTATACGCAAAAAAATAAAATTTAAAAATATACATTGTAAATATTAATTAAAAAAAAATTATTTATAAATAACATTTAAATGCAATAATATTGAAAAAATTGTTCTTTAGTATTTAAAATAATACTATAGTTTTTTTATTAGTACTAAAAAAATAAGTGTATAAATTTTGCATTAACAACACAAAAATACAAACGGGAGTATAGCAATGTTTTAATGGATTATTATGATAATTATTATAATTAAAAAAAAAGATTATAATTAATTCTAAAACAGCAAAATAAGCTCTTAATACATATACTTAAAAAAATATTTTTAAATTAATTATATGTGCGTGTATATTTATGAATTATTTTATAGTAATATTGTATTCTTTATGGAAAAAAGAAGAAAAAAAATTATATATAAATATTAAAATTATAAAACTAAACTTATCATAATTTCATTACCAAAAAATAAGTCATAAAATTGCTTAATGTGTAAAATAAAAGCTAATTAAATACAAAACAACAACAACAAAAAATCAGTCTTAAACCTAAAAGAATTTTCAAAAATTGTAATAAATTAATTTAAAAAAAAGAAATGAAATGATTTAAGAAATAAAAATAACACTTAAAAATAAAAAAGAAAATAAAAAAGAATATTATTGAAAATATCAGAAATGAAGAGTTTTATTGCTAAGAAAGACAACAAATATTATTTAATACCCTGCGGGAAACAAGGGGTCAGTTGGGAATTGGAACCTGTCCTGTGGTGAAAACAGGACCGGTTCCCAAAATATATCACGAGATAGGTGAAAAGAGTATTTGTATCTGTTTAAAAGTCTATATCACGTGATTGGTCTGAAAGTACAGTCCTGTGGTAGGTGAAAGCAGGATCGCTTTCAAAAGTACCCTGCGGGAAAATTACCTATCCCAGGACACGTCACGTTTTGGTTCATTATGATAGACCGGTCTCTACAGAACGGGTCACTTTAACATGGGCTTTTCCTAGGAGGAAATCAATTGCCCTCTGTGCCTGCCGTGTCATGCCTTTTAAACCGGTCACGTGATAGGTACTTTAGGCACCGGTCCTCTTTTCACCTATCTCGTGATATGTATTTTCGGAACCGGTACAATTTCATAATGAGTTTGAAAGTACTAGTCCCGTGTTATGTGGAAACAGTACAGGTTCTAAGAAAACTTGTTAAGGTACAGGACCTTTAAGGTATAGGACCTTTTCCCGCAGGGTCGATACTCGTATTGGGTGCAAATGAGGCCAAGCACACTACATACTTTTGGGGATATTTAAATATATGAAAAACAACTGTCTCTTGTAGATGGCATTATCATAGAGAAAAACTATTACATGTCACCGAACTATTCCTTTTAGGATAGTTCGTTGACATTTTATAAATTAGCTGTTTGATATGTCCTAGGACATTCAACGAGATTTCGAGAAAAATGACGGAATATTATTAAGTTTCGGAATCGCTCAATTCAACACAGGCATCCAGTGTTTATTGTCTCAATTTCGATTACTCGCCGTTTCATTCGATTTCTTCTCCCTTGTTAAGAGTTTTAATTCCACTCGTTCCTCGTTCCATTCCTTTTCATTCCCCTTGTCCAGTCTTTCAATTTTTGTCAGTAAATTAGTCCGCATTTCAAGAAACACATTTTAAAATTTTCAGATTTCTAGTCAAACATGTTTTGTCAGGCGGTTAACTTTTTCCCACTTTAACCTTTTTCTTTCAACACTTTTCTGGTGAAAATTCAAATATATATCTTATCAGTGAGCTACCTCACACTCCTAAAACTACATATTTTAAACGGGCCGACAACAAATGTGTCAGTTGACGCCCCATTGGAACTCCGTGGGAAAAGAGGAGTCACTTAAAGATCTAGAACCTGTCCCGTAACCGGTCAAAAGAGAACTGAAAATATCTACCCCGTGACTTATTAAATGGGACTTATTTAAAAGTGCCTACCCTGTGACCAGTTTAGTATCCGGTGAAAAGAAGACGGGCCTAAATAAACCTATCCCTTGACTAGTGCAGACAGAAAAAATATAATTTCGCTGAATTTGTAACCAAAAAATTTCAGGAGAAAATTTTAAAAGAAAGTTTTAGGAAAAACATCGAATTTTAAACTGTAAATAAAAGGCCCTAATAGTCACATATCGTTTTAAAATGTTTTTAAATTTACTTTTTTCGTTTGAATGCTCTTTGAATTTTTGCACTTTTTCTGTTTTGAGTTTCTTCGCTTTCAACTTTAACTATTTTGAAAGCATTTTTATTTTTAATAATTTTCAATTGAGATTGATTTTTATACCCTCCACCATATATGGTATGTATTTGTTTTTCATTCCGCTATTAACATGTTGAAATATAGGTTTGAGATCCCATAAAGTATATGTATTCGTGATCCTTATGTAATTTGAAGTCGATGTCCGTCAGTCTGTCTGTGAAATGGCGATCATGACGCGAAGACGCAAGCGGGGATGTCCATTTTTACCGGGATTATTGGACATCCTTCCGAGCAGATTGGTATTGAAAATGAGCAAAATCTTATCAACGGTTAAAAAGTTATGAGTGAAAATGTGGAGAAGATAATTCTAAATGTCCCATACAAAATAGTGTATTTTAGTACAATTTCATAGTAGCGACTGGTACATAATATATTTTCTCATATTTTTTCACCAGTCACTTAAAAATTAATAATATTTCGCATTCACCTCAAAAAATTTTTTTCACCTCTAAAATTTTTTTTCCCCACAAAAAATTTTTTTCACCTCAAAATTTTTTTGCCACCAAACAATTTGTTTTCGCATCTAAAAAAGTTTTTCACCTCAAAAAATTTTTTTTATCTCCATAATCTTACTTCAAAAGTTTTTTACATTATTTGTATCAAAAACATTTTTTAAGATATTGGTGAAGGTTATTCAAAGATTCGGCACAACCGTATTAAAGCCTTTTTTACTTGTTTAAATTTATATTATCTGATTTTTTAATATAATTTTATAAATTTAAATGGATTTTTAATTGTGGTTTCCGCATTTTATTAATTTTTTATTAATGTAAAAACAATTTTTCATTTTAAATTACATTTTGCTTCTCAATATTTAGTTGATGATGCTAAAAAGCCCTCAAAGTAGTTATCCCGTTACTGGTATTCCGAGATTGTTTCACTAAATTGTTACAGTTTTTTAATTTTTTTTGTAGTGAGTGTTTTCTAAATTTTTTATCTTTTACTGTATTTTAATATATCTTTTTTTTTCAATTTATTTGAAAATTTATTTGAAATCAAAACAATATTACTTTGCTATTTTTTTTTTTTTTTTGGTTGGTCCTGTGAAAGGTTCTTCTGCATCAATCTTGTGATATTCCACAAAGCACAATTCACCTCCTATTATAAAAAGCCAATGTTAAAGTGACCGGTCATTGTCATTCGAAAGTAGCCTACACCGAGAACCAGTCCCTCTCCCAATAGACCAGTCACGTGATGTATCCTGTTATAAATTTTTACTTTAATTTCAATTTTATTTACTTAATCATCATATTATTTATTTTTATTCTTGTACAATATTTGATTTGTATCACATGTATAATTTTTGAATTAAATAATTCACCCTTAAAATTGAGAGATTTTGGAAGTCAAACGCAACATAACACATCAGAAAAAGATATGATAATATTACATTAAATATTTAAACATTTTTATAACAAACAGGGAAATGGAAACGGAATCAGAGGAAGAAAAAACTTTTCAAACGGAATCTTCATTTAAGGGAGCATACAATAATGATGACGAATGCGATACCCATCCATTTGGTTAAAATATAAACGAAATGTACGAAAAGAAACCTGAATACAGGAACTAAAATCATTGGAGGTGGTTTTATAACAGCAAGGAGCAGCAAACGACAATACAACAACGGCAGCAGCAGCAGACAATGTCTGGTGATAACAATTCAAGCGTAAGCAAAAAGGAAAAAAAAAAAGAAACGAAAAATTGTCGTGTGGCATGTGATTAATGATTGTCAAACAAATTGGAGAAAATTACTTAAATTGGGGAAGGAGAGATAATATATTTTAAAAGGAGAAAACTTGAAAACTTTAAGTCAAAGTAGAAAACTTTCAAGTTAAAATTTTAATTTAGATATTAGGACTGATAAAAGAATTTTTTAAAATATTGTTGGAAAGATTTCAAAATCGCTCATTTGCGACCCTAACTGCTGAGATAAGTACAAAACACTATTGCTCGCCACTGAATGAGAGAAAGAGATATACTATATAATACCATTTTTTGATATGTTTTAGAATATGATGCGAGCCATATTTCTGTATCATTAACTAAAAAATCGCGTTTTTTGAGTTATGCCGGTCTTCTCGCAAATGAGCAATGTTAATTAATGTTGACAGTATTAACAACTGAATGCTTGCATTCTTTAACTCATTAAGGATGCAGTTTGTCATTCCGTTTGTAACATTGGGAAATATAGATCTAAGAGCCCATAAAGTATATATATTCGTGATCCTTATGCAATTTTAAGTCGATTTAGCAATGTCCGTCTGTCTGTCCGTCTGTCCGTCTGTTTAACCGTCTGTCTGTTGAAATGGCGATCACGACGCGAAGACGCTAGCGGGATTGCCTATTTTTACCCAGATTATTGTACATCCTCCCAAGCAGCTTGGTATTGAAAATGAGCAAAATCAGTCCAGCGGTTAAAAAGTTATGGGTGAAAATGTGAAGATACCTCTAAATTTTCTATACAAATTGGTGTATTTTAGTACAACTTCATAGTTGCGACTGCTATATAATATGTTTTCCCATATTTTTTCACCAATCGCTTTGAAATTAATAATATTTTGTACACCTACAATTTTTTCGCATCGAAAAATTTTTTTCACCATTAAAACTTTTTTTCGCCACAAAAACTTTTTTTTCAACTAAAAAAATTTTTTCACCTCAAAATTTTTTCACCTAAAAAAATTCGTTTCTGCATACAAAAAAGTTTTTCACCTCAAAAAATTTTTTCACCTCCATAATTTTACTTCAAAAGTTTTTTACATAGTTTGTATCAAAAACAATAGGGAACATTTGTGGAGGGTATTCACTTTTATAAAACTGCGGATACAAATTTTCATTAACACTTTTTAGCATTACTTAAGCGGCCGCTATATGACAACCATTGCAATATATGTAAGTTTTTTTTTTCAATAGGAACTAATTATTTATTATATTTAAACTAAAAACGAAACAAATATTAGCACATTTTTGATTTCTTTTAAATTTTTGAAAACGTAACACTTAGTCTATAACGACTCTGTCACTGGGTACCTCACGCGACTGATCCATTGGTATATGGATCGATCCTTTTATCAACACAAGGTTTACTCAAAAGAACCTGCCACAAGACTAACACAAAAGGTCACAGAACAGACTCAGAACACTGTCGAAAAAAAGGGGTCAGTTGGAATTCGGGACCCCTCCCGTGATAGGTAAAAACTGGACTGGTTCCGAAAATATATATCACGATATAAATAAAAAGAAGAACGGTTCCTTAAGCACCTGCCACGTGACCGGTTTAAAAGTCATGACATGTTCTTTAGGGTTGGTTCTGTGATATGTTCTTTGAGGTTAGTTGTGTGACATGTTCTTTTAGACCGGTCCTGTGACATGCCACAGAAGGAAATTTACCCTTTCCTAGGACAAGCCCATGTTGTTTTATATAAAATATCGGTCCCGTGACTTTCACAATGAACCGGTCACGTTGGTATCATGGGATAGGTCCTATTCCCGCAGGGAGGTTACAACTGGAGATGAGTCAAAAAATATGTTTTCAATCAATTTATTAAACAATTAAAAACTTTAAAAGGTCGTCAGGGCGTCCGTAGGGGTCGATGACACAACGTTTGCTTTCTTGGGAACGCTGTTCCATCTATAGTCACATATTGTTTAAATTTTTTGTTAAAATTAATACAAAAAAAAGAAAAACAAAACAAAGATTAGAAGACAATAAGAGAAGAGAATTTCCATTCACTACAAAAACTTTGTACCAATTTAGTAATACGCGGTCTGATGATTTGTCACGGGATAAAGGACAATTGACTCTTCACTCCCTGTAGGGTAACTTTAAATTGAGGAAAAATTGTAAATTGAAATTAAAAAAAGAGTTTTTTTAAATTAAGAAAATATTTTTAAAATGTTGAAACGACAATAAAAGTGCAACTAAAATTTTGATAATTACATGAAAAATCCTATAAAATAATTTACAATAAATTACAAAAGTTAATCTAAACTAATAATTAAAATTAAATTCAGGTCCGATTATTAAAAATAAAAATGTTTAAAATTTAAAACAAAGAAAGTGCAAAAATGTAAAATATTTTTAAACGAAAAAGTAAAATTGAAAAATTTTTATTTTATTTCTTTTATTTATAACTTTACAATTCTTTGAGCTTTGGTTTTTTTATATAAAAATATTATTTATTTTTTAATACGTATTTCGTTACTCCATTGTGAAGTTATAAATAAAATTGGAAAAAATACTTCAAAATGCTATAGCAGTCAATGGTGGGTAAATGTCCTTACGGTCCATTGTTTTTACTAGTGAAATTTAAAATTTGTTTTCGAAACTTTTTTTTTAGCAAATTTGTCTTCTAAAATTTTTAAATTAAAAATTCAACTGATAGTAGGAATAAAGTGTTTTTAAATTTTGAAATTTCAATTCATTAAAAATGTTTTCTCAACCATATTGGTACCACTTCACTGATATGTGCTGGATTTGTCCTGTTTTCACCGGCCATGGGACAGGTAATAGGTTATGTCATTTTAGACACGTCCCGGGACAGGTGGTTGAACTTCAACTGACCCCTTTTTTCCTAAAGATAATTATTATTGCATTTTAATAAATTATTTAATTGCGAACAGATTAGAAAAATTTAAGTTTTCTCTAGCTTATTTCTACCACTTGATTGATTTTTAAATCTGCTCTGTTTTCACCGATCACGGGACATGTCACAGGGTAGGAACTTTTATATAAGTCCTGTTTCACCAGTCACGGGGTAGGTACTTTCAGACGTTTTCTGTTTTCAGTCCTTTCATGCAGGACCTGTTTGCCCCGATCACGGGACAGATACTCAAACTTCAACTGACCCCTTTTTTCTCAAATGGGACTTAATAAACATTCTGTATTATTTAAAAATAATCCCAGAAAATGTGTTTTTCTTATTCCATCTGTACTTAATTCTCTTGTAATAGAATGGTTAAAAATATATATTATTAATACTTTTAACACCAGTCAACAAAAATATATTTACCACTTTTTTAATACCTTTGACACCCTATAATCCGATATTATTAAAATATAAAAATATCATACAAAACACAACACAGCGTTTTCCTTATAAAGACACATATGCGTAGGATTAAACTATTAAATTAAAAAAAAAAAATTTTAATATTTTTTTTTTATTTTAGCACAACAAAACTAGAAAACATTAAAAAAAAAAAATTTATAATGTGAAAAAAAGTGAAAGGAGGATTTAACAATGAAAAACACCCACCCTTAATGATTCAAACGAATAACAAAATTATGAAAAATGTTGACATTGTAACAAACACTAACAAAATAATTGTACATGTTAAGGATATGGATGCATGTTATGTAAAAGTTAGGGTACATTTGAAAAAATTATATGAATATTTTATTAGATTGTGAAAGAAATTATTTCGGCTAAAGTTGAAAAGCTATCAAATGGGTAAGAATTAGAAGCTAAACATTCCGATTAATATGAAATTTCGAAGTTATTTCAAAAAGTAGCTTTTGAAAAATTCTTTAAAATTCAAAATAGCACGTATTACAAAAAAAAAAAAAAAAATGAACGCCTTAATGAAAAATATAATGAAATATACGAATTGAAGTTTTTTTAAATAAATTTGGAAACCTTTTTTATATATATTAAGTTCAGACCTTTAAAAATCTGATTTAAATTTTGACGAATTAATTCGCGAATTAATTTTTTTTATTAAATTATTTACTACCATAATTCAATCTTTATCTTAGTGAAGGTTGCGGGTTCGATCCCTAACGACGGCAACATCAATTAGAAAAATAATATGTATGAGTTTTTATCTCTCACGCATATCGCATCGTCCTCTTTCGGTGTACCCATAGCACTTTAACCCGCCGAAGTAAAATAACATAACAGGGCTATTAACTAAAAAGCTTCAACAATTCCGCCAACTCTTCATCAGATGGCGGGCAACAACTGTTCTAAGAATTATCATCTCGCGCAATCAGAGTGTTGCCATATTTGAAGCCCTTCATCTTCCACCACCTTTCATCTTTTATCCATCCCGTTTCCAAGGAAAACAACACATAAATTAAAAAAAAAAAAAAATTCAAGTTGATTTAAATAAATATTTTTATAAATCAAATGAAATAATTCAATTTGAATAATTCAATTTTAAATCAAAGAATCAAATCAATTTTGATTTAATTCGCGAATCAAAAAAGGAATTATTTTGATTCTCGAATATGATTTGATTCACAAACTAAAATATTTTTTTTAAGTCACGATTAATTAAATTTTAAACCTGAAGAGTTGTCCTCGGAATATCTTTGGGACCTGACCCATTTTCAGTTTTTCCCTATATCGCCTAGTTTTCGAGATACCAGTCATTTTCAAAAATTATCATTTTACAAAATGGCGAATATCTACAAAACTAAGCGTGATTTGCAAGTTAATTTAAATGTTTTTTATTTTGTGTTAATTCGCTAATCAAATCAATCTTTTTTAGTTCGCGAATTAAAAAAAAATTATGTTTGAAATGATTTGATTTAAAAAAAGTTTAAAATAAAATTGATTAATCATTTATGATTTTAAATCTGATTTTATAAATTTATTTATTAAATATTGAATCAACTCGCTGATTAACAAATTTTTTTTCGCGAATTAATTCAATAAAGATTTATCTTCTTCAAGGTCTGATTAAGTTAAAAATTAATTTAGCCACCCAGCAAAACTTTCATAATGGGTGCGATATTCTCATGCGTTATCTTGTAATGACAGCTCGTTACCTTTTTCATTATTTGCAAGCATAAAGTAATAAGTTACTCATTATTGATTACGTAATATATGATTTATAAATGTAAAGTAATAATTGAAATAACTTTGAAAATTTATTTTTAGATACATTACTTCGTGTTTTTTGTAAGCAAAAGATTAATGTATGTTTGTTTTGATAAGACTAGCGAAAAAACGAAGCGCAACAATTTATTTAAGTTTGAAGCAATCAAATATTATGTGCGTCGATAGCTCAGTGGGTAGAGTTCTTGGCTGACAATCAGATTTCCCTCGTTCGATTCCCATCTTGACCACATTATTTTTAATTACAAATAATTCAAATAAAATATTTGTTATACTTTTTTTTTTATAAAAATTCCCCTTTTTTAAAAATCTTCCATTCTCGTAACCATATGAGTAACCAATTCATTAATGAAGTAAGGTGTAAAGTAATCCATCGGCCCCTATGGCTATACATTACTTTACCCATTATTTGGTAATGTGTAATTTTGCTGGGTTATTTTAGCAAACCGATTTTATATTCCACTTTACAAAAAATTTAACAAATTTTTCTACAAATTTCATTGTACTACACTCAGAATATTATGTAGTTAACTGTTTGTAGTTTAATAAAAAAGTTTTTCGTTCCATTTAAAAATAAAGGAACATACATTTATTTTTCAAAGAAATATCTATATTAACTTTTTATACATTTATTCGAAATAATTTACTATCATTTACCATTTTTTTTCAGTTTCATTTATTTTTTCATTTGTTTGAAATTTAATAAAAATTAACCCACAAAACGGAAACTTGTGGTTTATTTATGTCCGTAACAGTTATTACAAACTTAAATTTTGTTTGCTGTCTGTTTCAAAAAAAAATATTCAAAAAAATTTAATTTGTTTTTTTATTTAAATTGGTTGTATATATACAAAATGTTTCAATACAAATTTAGAGAATTTCATAAACACACATACATACACAAACACATTAACACAAAAAGTGTTTATAGCTTCATATACATACATACATACATTTTGTATTGTACGAGTATATTAAAAAAAAAAATACAAAAACGGAAATAATTTCAAATAAATGAAAAAAACATTTATTTTTTAAGGATTGGTAGATGAAATTTTGACATTTATTTTAACTGTTTATTTCATTTGTTTCTTACGGATGTGTCAGTTGATTAATCGACATTTAAAAATAAATAACAAATGGCATTTAATTTAAATGAAAATTAAGTAGACCGGTTTTTAAATGAAATATCATTTCTTTTAAATGATATTTTCAGTTATTTTAACTTACAAACTTTTTTAAGTGTACTAATTTCATTGTACTAAGATTACCAAAAAAAAAATACCACTGTGCTCAAATTAGCGAAATTTTCCGAAATAACAACAAAATTTTCAGTTGTCATTACAGACGTTTTTTTAGAATTCTATCTAAACAACCGAAATTTTATATTTGTTCAATATTTGTGGTTCAATACCCACAGAAAATACATTCGTGCTTGCCATGAAATTTGTAACAAATATAATAGATGCAAATGCTGAATTGTTATTTAATCAGCCCAAATTCTGACGTTGCGGCAATCATATTCTACATACATCATATATTTTTGAAATTATGATTGTGCCAACCACATTCGTCCTATAATATATTTATCATATTATAATAATAAAACAATATTTTGATAGTAAAATACTTTACCCATTATTTGGTAATGTGTGGTTTTGAAAAGCTCAAGCTACGAAAATACTTTTTCTTCAACCGCATAAATTAAATTGTTGTTTTTATTTTGCATCATATTAAATCATATTCATATGGTAAGCAAAATAAAGAAAGTGCCAAATAATAGTAATGAAATACAAAAACATAAGCTGTTACTGTTTCACTGGTGGTTCATTACGAATATTTTGTATTTTTAAGAACATTCATATCAGGGATTTAAAAAAAATCCTCGCAAGAAGACCAAAAAATATGATTTTTTTTTTTAAAGAAGTATCGTGTGTTAGATATTACAACAAATAAAATTATAAATTCATCTGTACAGTGAGTAGAAAAACTTTTTTGTATGTTAATATTTTATGATTCATTTTCAAATTTTGAATTTAAAGTTTTTGTAAATTCGTTTAAGGGTAACAAGTGCGTTAGTGTAGGATTTTATATCATTTTGGTGGTTTGTTATTGTTAATAGGATGTTAAAGAGGACATTTATGGTTTGTTATACTATTAAATAAATACCTAAAGGCCAGTTTATATGAGATGTCAAATAGTCTAACTGGCAGTTAGATTAAGGGAGGTTATAAAGTTTTTTAAAAAAAAAGTAAAAATAATAAAAATAAAATTTGCATAATTTGTTGGGTGAAAAAAGAGACACGACGAGATGGTGTGTGTGTGTGTATAATAACATAAACACCATATAAAAGTAATTATTATTGTTATTACTGTGTTCAAATTTTTATTCGAGTAAGAAAGGGAGGAAACAATTTTTAAATTTAAATTAAGTTTAAATGGAAATTTTTAAAAAACTACATAAGAATTTAGAAAATCAGCCGCAAAAGCAGACTATTCCCACACACAAAAATGTTTTTCTGCTCACACTCACTCACGTTCACGTTACAAAATTTCAGATTCTATTCACACTCACGCCTGATCACGCGGGAATTGTGAATATAAATCTAAAAATTGCTAGGGATATGTACTTTCACTCATTATTTTCTATATAAAAACCGAAAATTATTAAAGCTGAAATATCGGCAAAATTTGAGCACACACACTCACTTACTCAACAAACAATTTTTTTCTACGCTTTCGCGTTCACATTAGTACATTAAGTTAAACCAACACTCACGCGAGATTCTCGTGAATTTTTCAAATTTCTGCTCCCGTGCCCTTCTCAAAATCAGGTTTTTTTTTAAAGAGAAAATTCTATCAAAAAATTATATTTTAAGCAAACATTTAAATTTCATCACTCCATTTGTTACAGTGTAGTTTATGATTCTTTTTTTTTTATACATGAAAAGTAATTATTTGTTTTGTCTTTAATAAATCCTTCAAAACACCTGATGTAATTTAAATGAAATTAACATTTAGATACCCCACAAAAAGACTAACAAGGAAGGTATGCGAAGTGATTCACTTTGATGTGAAATAAATTTGGAAAATTTGTAGAGAAGGTGAAATTAATGCAGGCTTTTTTTACCGGCCCAATCTCACGTTTAGTAGCTTAAAAGGGGCGTAGAAAAATGGGACAAACAGGTTAAAAAAACATATTTATTCTTAAGCAACAGCAGTTGATTGGGTATCAAATGAAAGGTATTTGACAGATCTAACTCAGGGTGCAAAAATATGCACCATCATGTTTGTTTTTTTGTGCTATAATTAAAAACACATATATATGAGTGCAGCCATTTAATTTTATATATTTATTTTATTCGTGATTTATAGTTTTTCGGTTTTCATGCAACATTTCACTTTCTGCATCTGCATGTAGAGAAAAAACATGGTTGGGGCAATCATATTCGAAGAGCATCATATTTTTTTGGGATTATGATTGTGCCAACCATAGTCGTACTATAATATAGTTATCATATTATGATACTAAAATAGCTATAATTTTACCATAATATTGTCACTACAGTTATATTATGATGTGAAAGAATGAAAAAGTTCTTTAAATTTAAAAATATTTCTTTAAGAAATGTTTTTCCCAAAGAAAAAAATTAGATATAAAGAACTTTTTTCAAGAAAACTTCTTTGATTCTATTGACTTTTTTAAATTAAAAATAATAAAAAAAATAAATTTTAAGGACTTTTTATTTAATAAAAAAATAAATAGGTTATAGGGAATTTTTCTGATAGAAAACTTCGTAGATTTTAAGGATATGATGTTTTAGATAAATGTTTAGATGTTTTTTAGATAGTCCTTAGAGTCTCAGAATTTTTCTTTTAGAAAAGGTCCTTAAAATGTAAGAATATTTTAAACAGAAAAAGTTTATAGAATTAAAGTATTTTTCATGATAAAAAGTTGCCAGAATCTAGGAAAAGAAAGGCCTTAGAATCTATTTTTTTTAAGAAGAGTTTGCAGAATCTGGAAACTTTACTTTACTCTCTAATACTTTTCTATTAGAACAATTTCTAAAAATCTAATAATTTGTATAAAAACCTTTTCGTACAAAAGAACTCTTAGGTTATACAGACTTTTTCTTATGAAAAAATATTTTATATATATTCTGAGTACTTTTTCCACTAGAAAGTCGTTATTTTACAAGAAATTAATTAAAAAACATATTTTTTTTTTTTAAATTTATTATTATTTTTTTAATGAAAATAATTAAAAAAAAATATATAAAATATTTTTTGACAATGAATTTTCTTCGACAATGAATTGATTAGTGTAAATTATAAATTATATGTATCAGGCATTTTTGAAAATAATACCGCCCGAGGTGAAAATTATCATATATTATTATTTTTACATGGATGACTGAACTGATACAATTTTTTTATGAAAACAAGACAGTATTATGACTTTAAATATCAGTCATGTTTTAGTTGATTTATAATTATTTATTCATTGTTGTCAGCATTTTGTTGTTCCACAATTATTATATTTTTTCCATAGTCAGAACTTTTTTAATCACAATTTGGTTACAGCCAATCATATTATAAAATAGAAAGTTGCCATCTTGATATAATAAAATATTTACTAATGCTGCCATACAAAAATATTTTCGAGTTTGGTCCCACCGTTTCAACGTTTTCATTTAAAATTATTTTAATTTTAAATAAAAACAAGAGAGAAATAAATTAATTAAAAAAATTTAATTTCATTTAAATTGAGTGTAATGACTTTTCATTTGAATAAAATGTAATTTGTTTGGTGTTTTGACAAACAAATAAAAAATCAATAAAAATAAATTAATATTTAGTTAAAAATAAATAAATAAATATTCATTTATTTGAGATTGTTACAGTTGATTTTTATTTGCAAAACCCAGAATAACTCATTGCAAACAAATATTTTCCGAATGGTGTTATGTGTGTGGCAACCCCATCAAGTACTTGTAATTTGAATTGAAATAATTTTTTATAATAAACAATTTTGATAAAAAATAAGTTAATTTTTTAAGTATTTAATAATTTAATTTTAATTTAATATTAATTATTTAATAATTTATTTTTTTTAGTATTTGTAATTCAAATTTTTATAAAATTTAAAATAAATAAAAAAATAAAAAAAACGGAAAATAACAAAAAAATTTTGTAAATAAATGTATAAAATAATAAAAATCAATATTTTTCATTAATGATTTTCAATCCAACGAAAATTACTGATTTGATATTAAATGATCATCTATATATTAACTTTATAACAATAAATACTTCTTTGAAAAATAAATGTATGCTCCTTAATTATTAACTTAACTGAAAACTTTTTTTCTGTTCCATTTCCTTTTTTTCATTTGTTTGAAATTTAATAAAAATTTACCCACAAAGCGGAAATTTGTGGTTTATTTGTTTCCGTTACAGTTATTACAAATTTAAATTTTGTTCGCTGTTTCAAAAAATATTCAAAAAATTGTTTTTACTTAATTGTTTGTTAATATACAAAATTATTTCAATTCAATTTGCAAGATCTTCAAAAACACACATATGGTCATTTACACAAAATGTGTCTTTAGACTGTGTGAGTATATATTTTGTATATTAAAAAACAAATAAATTTACAACAAAAAGGAAACAATTTCAAATAAATCAATAATCAGTTATTTTTTAAGGAATTTGTAGGTAAAATTGTAACATTTATTTTTAACTGATTAATTATTTTTTTGTTTAACTGATAAGTCAATTGTTTAAACAACATTTAAATATAAATAACAAAAACCATTTAATTTAAATGAAAAGTAAGTAGACTGGTTTTAAAACAATATATATATATAATTTTTTTATATCATATTTTCTGCTATTCTAACTTACAAACTATTTTAAGTTTATCAACACTAGACTACATAGTATTCTGAGTGTATAAAATTGAGCAGACCTTCCTTGTAAGATATATAATTATAAAAAAACCAGCGGAAAATTGTTTATTAAATACACAAATACCAAACAATTTACCACCCTGTAAATATTTGAATTATGAACAAATTCAAACTAATTAGAAAGCAATAAAGGAAAATATTCACCTTGAAAGCAATAAGAAAAAAAAATAACCTAAATATTCACTAAATGGCTACTTATGAGTTTATAATTAACACTAAATGTGAACATAATTTTCATAGTGTGGAAAAACAAACAATTTAGGAAAAAAAAAAATGATTAAAAAACCATTTGGTAGCTATAACACCTACAGCTAATTATAATTAATTACATTTTAACCAAAAAAAGAAAAAACAATTTTAGTACAATAGCTATAAATTTACTATATGAAAAGACACCACAAGACCATCGTCTTCCATCCCCCACACTCGCTTCATCATATTATTACTTATAATCAATAAAGAAGTCTTGAGAATTGAAGTGATCCTTAACAGCTGTTAAAAGTGTTGAAAATTATATTTTAACAGAAAACCTAAATACAATAAAGCATACAAAAATTAAGTTTTATTTCCGTTCATCCCAATTTTCACACTTCAAATGTCACATTCAAGCTTGACCACATTTTATAGAGAAAAATAATTTTTGAATTTATAGTTTGGGGGCTAATAAAACCAAACACGCATTTATTTCTTAATCATAATTGCTGCAATGTTTGATCACATGAACAGTTCTTTATTTTGCACTTTTATATATATTATACCTGACATCTTTTCATCCAATTAATGTTTAATCATTTGTTTTATATACGAAATTTTCTCAGGTATGTCTAAAACTAAACACGCAATCAATAAGCGAATACGGTGACCCCCATCATTGAAATTTCAAGTCAGTTTCAAAATGTTGTTGAAAAATTCATTTAATGGGTTGTAAGTGTAAGTGTGCACAAGAAGTGAATTGTGTTTTTCATCACATGTTATTGGAAATTATCCTTTCGTGACCTTTTGTTTTGTGGTCGAAATATTTTGTATTTGGTTTTTATGGTTAATAATGCTTAGTTTTATTTAAAAAAAAAAAAAATATAAGGGATTGAGTCTTTTGTCTTGTAGTTTAATTTTGTTAATTGGTAATGGTCATTTGTGTGCAATTTAATTGGTTTAATTTTCTGTTTATAAAAATACAAAGGGAAACCCTTACACTAACATATGTTATGCTATTGTTAATGCAAAAAAAAAAAGAAAGAAATATGTGGAATAAGTATTTGAAACAAATTTATTTCAACTGACCATGAGACAAGTAAAAATTGTTACAATTTGAAATGGTAATAAATTTAAGAAAGTTCAACAAAATTTATTTTAAAGTAGTTTATTTTTTTAATGAATACTCAGGAAAAGAGCAAACTCAGAGTTGTTATCAGCCAAGTTGACCCAATCACGAGTTAAAACTTCACAATGCTTTAAAAACTAAAATCTTAAGTGGGCTTGTATATGATCATACTTGATCATATATGCTCATATTCGTCCAGGCATAGTTGAATGTATGACCAATACATATGTGACCATATATCTTCGCATCCGAAAATTAAGGATATATGGCCGTGTGTGGTCATGTACGATCATGTATGTTCACTTATGGTACAAAGAATTCATTACTGGAAATAAAAATTATTTACTGGCAGAACTCTTATTTGTGACTCTTGTACAAAGCGTTTTTCTAGAACAAATTTTACTAAGATTTCAATGGTTTATAAAAAAAGCACTGGCATAGAATTGGCTTAGACCGATGTGCCAGTGTTTTGCAAAAATTGAATTTTCAGTACTATCCAGGCAAATATTGGCAACGGTACGAAAATGTTATACACTGCCAGAGCATTGAATTTATGAAAATTAATTAAAAAAAGACACAGAGAAAAAACATGGTTGCAACATGATCTATGCTACTATATTATTCTTGCTGTGTTCGGGTATGGTTGTCACAATCAAGTTATTGGTTGAAAAATATGTTCTAACCATCAATATGGTCGCTTCCGTCATTACTATAGTAAATTATTTAATGATTGTGACTTTCTATTTTGTAACATGATTGGCTGTAACAATACTGTGGTAATTTCTGACTATGAAAAAAATATGATAATTGTGGAACATTTTATAGTTAATGGATAATTTTAAATCAAATAAAACATGACTTTGACATTTACAGTCATGATATTGTTTCATTTTTATAAAAATATATGATAATTTTCACCTGGGGGATTTATTTTCGAAAATGCTTTATACATATTAGAATATAATTTAAACGAATTAAATCATTGTCAAATATATTTATTAATTCAAAATATATTTATTAATTCATTAAAATATACCCAGCAAAAAATGGTAGTCATTCTGTGACTATAATTTCTTTTATTGCTTCCTAAACCTTAGTTGAGATTTTTGGTGTTATTCTAAGGCACTTCATGTGTTCATATTTCAAATGGATATAAACCTGATGCATATCTTAAAAAATTACTCTTCATTACTTCTAAAGCATAAGTTATAGTATAGCGTATTTTTTTGTTTTTTTGAATCTAAAACATTTATTCAAATTGGAAAAATAGTTCTGATGAACTTTTTTAATTTTTTTACTAAATAATTTCTTAGCCTTAAATATTTATTACGACGCAACCTGTGCATTTTTGCATTATGTATATTATTTAACACCATTTCCAGTTTTAATTTAGAATTTACCAAAATAATTTTAAAATTGTGTAAAAATTATTTCAAATTGTCTAAAAATGTTTTAAAATTATGCAAAAATTATTTAAAATTGTTCAAAAATATTTTAAAATTACCTAAAAATGCTTTAAAATTGTACAACAAGTTTTTAAATTATCCAAAAATATTCTTAAATTTGTCTAAAAATTCATTAAAATTTTTGAAAAATGTTTCAAAAATGCTTTTTCACTAATGCAGAATTATTTATTTGTTTTGATAAAGAGTATTTGTATATTAATGTATAAATCTTCTTTACACTTATTTTTCTGCTTCTTTAAACATATTTTTCTGCATTCTTATGAATTAAATTTTCATCAAAGCTTAAATACTACAAAGTATATGAACATTTTCCACTAAGGCATCAGAATACCTAATCATTGTACATATTATCATTGCTTCCTTAGAGTAAATTATGAGTAATACTAGTAGCTAGATTTGAATACCTCCATCCTATGACACGCTAATGTTAAATTTATCGATGAAACCATCAGAAAAGAAGTGATGCCTTTGCCACAGTATTTTATTGCTTCTTTGGCAGCTTAATTTTTGCTGGGAATTAATTAATTCATTTCTTGTAAAATAAAGACTATTTTGGGAAAATAGTACGCAGAATATTAAAAAAATAATTTTTTTTAAGAAAGAGTCTGTTGAACCAAAGAGGATTCTTATACAAAATACCAGATTTTTACAAATTTTTCTAATAGAAGCATTTTTAGATTCTTTGGACTGTTCCTTAAAGTAAAGTGTTAGATACTGCAATATACTTCTTAGATAAAAACTCATATAGTCTTAAAAAACTTAGATTCTAAGGCCTTTCGTCGAATAAAAAAATCTTAGATTCTAAGAATTTTTTATCATGAAAAATTCTTAGATTCTACGAACTTTTCTAGTAGACATATTCTTAGATTCTTAGGACTTTTTCTAAAGGAAAAATTCTGTGACCCTAAGTACCATATAAAAAAACTACAAATTTTCTGAGAATATAAGAATTTTTCTATTAGAAAAAGTCCATAGAATATGTATGTTTTTTATTAAAAAAAGTCCTTAGAATTTAAAAATTTTTTGAATTCCATAGAATCAAAGAAGTTTTCCTGAAAAAGTCCTTAATAACAAATTTTTTCTTTGGCAAAAATGTTTTTTAAAGAAATATTCTTAAATTTAAGGAACTTTTTCATAGATTCGAATCATATTATGGTAAAATTATGGTTATTTTATTATCATAATATGACTATGGTTGCTACGATCATAATCTCAAAAATATATGATGCTCTTCGAAAATGGTTGCCCCAACTATGTGTTTTCTCTGCGTGTGGTTCGTAGTCGGAAGGATTAATTGCACTAAAATAATTTAACGAGCTAAAATACCAAAACTTATTTATCCGGTCTCTATCCGGATATTATTAGGGGATGGCGGTTTTAGGATTTCTAGAAATGGTGTTTTAAACTTTTTTTCGTAAATTTTTAAACTCAAAAGGAGTTTTTTGTTATTCGAATCCTTTCGCGTACCCATTTTACTGAAATTTAAGAACACAACAAGTATTATATATGAATATAAAAAGCCAAGTCAACCTTAGATTCCTATTACCTACAAGGTGGGGAAGTAAGTAACACCATATTGTGAATTAGATATATGCAAAATTTATGGTGTAACACTATTTCAGTGCTGACTAAAGGATGCCTTCCCAGTGTGTGTAATCTCGCAGGATTTGGCTTGACCAGTCAGATCTACTGATTTGACTATATTTAACGTTGTTGGTGTACCGGAACAAGCCCCACACCTTCGAGCCGAAACTAACAACCTGACACAACAAATGCTGCGCTCAGTTATGCAAAATGTAATCAAAAGACCACAAATTTAAATCCATTTGTCAGACAAAATTCTCGACAATTAATTGAAACAAAATTTATAAGTGTAAACAAACATAATCTGTTTAAATCCAAATAAATTTTCACTTGAAACATAAGTTATAGCAAAAGAAAATCAGATGATAGTTTTTGCCCCACCCTGTACAATTTATACAAAAAGCCTTCTTATTAACACAGAAAATATCTTCGTAAAAAAATTAGTACTAGATATGTCTCATATTCAAAGATTTTATCAATTGATAGTAAATCTCATATTACCGCAAAAAAGAAGAAGAACATGCTTTCTAGATAAAATATTTTAGATTTTTAGATAATAAACATGAGTACTACAACTATAATAAATATGAAGAACATACAAATTATATTATCAAAATCATTCATTAAAGTAACAACTCAATAATGTGTCATTAAGTGTCATATAACTGTCAACCCACGCAGAAAATAACAAAAGCTACAGCAACGACCTCTATGATATACCAGCAGCAACAGCGGTAATAATAACAACAAATACAGTGAGAGAAAAAAAAAACAGTGAATACTTGCTGAATTGTTATTATGTCACATGTATGTACTACCAGCAGTATTTATTATTTCACTTAACTACCATCAGCAGCATTGAAAGCATCAGCATCATCATTGAAGTTAGCAGCAGCGAAAAAAAAAATCAGCATCTGATGAAATCTCAAAACAACAAATTTCCATTTTAGTAGTACAGCACATATGAAACAACAACAATAGCAACAATAAGAATATAAAACACTAAAAGTTTATATACAATTGTTTTGTTGCTGCTGCTAATGTTGTTGTTGTTTTTTTCTATATATTTCTTGTGGTATTTTTTTTTTTTAGTTTTTGGGATTTATTGACAAATTGTGGTGATTTTTGTGGCATGCAACAAAAGTAAAACAAGCACAGTGGGGCATCAGGGCATGGGGTACGATCTATACTATCGTATAACTACTCGCTTATACTATTGCAATCAAACATTTAACATAAACTTGTACGTGGTACATAGGCAGTTTGCGAATTATGGAGCCATTATATGTTGTTCAAGATAACCCAGATTTTAAAACCCGGTAACATAATTCATTATTGTCTTGAATGTACAAAAATTAATTCGGCTCTGATAAGGTATTTTAAATTAAAAATTTAAAAAAATGGGAAATATTCTGTCAAGTTCACGAGAGTCTGAAAAGCTTATTTTTTAAACTCCATTACACTTCCTAGCTTTAGAGCGACATATCAGGAAATACATACATTTATTTCTAAAGGGTCCTTCTATCTAAGTGTGATACGAAAGGACATGGATAAATAACCACGTTTCATATGCTTTGCCAATATATGATTTGATTTGAAATACTCCTTTTAAAAATTTCTTTTAGGTTTTGAAATTTTTTCCTGACAAGTGGCTCTGTTGTAAGTAAATGTAATAGTGTGTAAATATAATGGACTCTACAGTAGGAATATAACTTTTTAAAATTTTTGCAAATATGAAAAATGTCAGAGCTTGTTATAGTTTTTTTTTTCCAAAATTGCAAAAAAGTTTCCGCATTTAGATCTAGTGCTCATATAAACCTAATTTCCCGCTATTTTGTTATTTTACTTTGAACCACCTAATGCTGCGCATTGCGTTAGCGAAAGGAAGCTACGTTAGAGGAATTAGGTAGAGGTCTGTGGATATTTGACTTAAATTTCATTAAGTTGTAAGTGATAGGGAAGACCTCTGCGAGGAGTCTATTCCACATACGTACAGTACGACTAAAGAACGAATTTTCCCTGTAATGCGTTAGCCTAACGACAAGAGGCGTATGTGCTCTGTTAGATAAGCGAGTATTCCGAACAAAAACCCGGGCCCTAGGTATGAATTCTCTTATCTCGGCAGAACACCTCCCAAATTAATAACGATAGAACAGTGTAACACAACCATCGTTCCGACTGTGCTCCAATGAGTCAATTCAGCTGGTTACCCCTTTGTCATTGATAAGCGCCGACAAAATTATGAACTGAAATAGTTTTTGCACCGATAGGCTTCTTTCGCCACCCGAATGATGTGGTTTTTCCTGCGGACATCACATTGAATTCTCATGCCCACAACATCAAGATTATCCGATTAAATGATTTTTTTTTTGGTAATTTCATGCAGACTTTTTGCACCCTACCCGGAATTTAACTCAAATTATTCTTGGTGTAGGGTATCATGTATTCGGCATACCTGAAATGATTACCGTTCAACATTACTACTTAAAGTAGAGTTAGAGTAGAGTTAGAGTTGGAGTAGAGTTAGAGTAGAGTTAGAGGAGAGTTAGAGTAGAGTTAGAGTAGAGTTAGAGTAGAGTTAGAGTAGAGTTAGAGTAGAGTTAGAGTAAAGTTAGAGTAGAGTTAGAGTAGAGTTAGAGTAGAGTTAGAGTAGAGTTAGAGTAGAGTTAGAGTAGAGTTAGAGTAGAGTTGAGTTAGAGTAGAGTTAGAGTAGAGTTAGAGTAGAGTTAGAGTAGAGTTAGAGTAGAGTTGGAGTAGAGTTAGAGTAGAGTTAGAGTAGAGTTAGAGTAGAGTTAGAGTAGAGTTAGAGTAGAGTTAGAGTAGAGTTAGAGTAGAGTTAGAGCAGAGTTAGAGCAGAGTTAGAGTAGAGTTAGAGTAGAGTTAGAGTAGAGTTGGAGCAGAGTTAGAGTAGAGTTAGAGTAGAGTTAGAGTAGAGTTAGAGTAGAGTTAGAGTAGAGTTAGAGTAGAGTTAGAGTAGAGTTAGAGTAGAGTTAGAGTAGAGATAGAGTAGAGTAGAGTTAGAGTAGAGTTAGAGTAGAGTTAGAGTAGAGTTAGAGTAGAGTTAGAGTAGAGTTAGAGTAGAGTTAGAGTAGAGTTAGAGTAGAGTTAGAGTAGAGTTAGAGTAGAGTTAGAGTAGAGTTAGAGTAGAGTTAGAGTAGAGTTAGAGTAGAGTTAGAGTAGAGTTAGAGTAGAGTTAGAGTAGAGTTAGAGTAGAGTTAGAGTAGAGTTAGAGTAGAGTTAGAGTAGAGTTAGAGTAGAGTTAGAGTAGAGTTAGAGTAGAGTTAGAGTAGAGTTAGAGTAGAGTTAGAGTAGAGTTAGAGTAGAGTTAGAGTAGAGTTAGAGTAGAGTTAGAGTAGAGTTAGAGTAGAGTTAGAGTAGAGTTAGAGTAGAGTTAGAGTAGAGTTAGAGTAGAGTTAGAGTTAGAGTAGAGTTAGAGTAGAGTTAGAGTAGAGTTAGAGTAGAGTTAGAGTAGAGTTAGAGTAGAGTTAGAGTAGAGTTAGAGTAGAGTTAGAGTAGAGTTAGAGTAGAGTTAGAGTAGAGTTAGAGTAGAGTTAGAGTAGAGTTAGAGTAGAGTTAGAGTAGAGTTAGAGTAGAGTTAGAGTAGAGTTAGAGTAGAGTTAGAGTAGAGTTAGAGTAGAGTTAGAGTAGAGTTAGAGTAGAGTTAGAGTAGAGTTAGAGCAGAGTTAGAGTAGAGTAGAGTTAGAGTAGAGTTAGAGTAGAGTTAGAGTAGAGTTAGAGTAGAGTTAGAGTAGAGTTAGAGTAGAGTTAGAGTAGAGTTAGAGTAGAGTTAGAGTAGAGTTAGAGTAGAGTTAGAGTAGAGTTAGAGTAGAGTTAGAGTAGAGTTAGAGTAGAGTTAGAGTAGAGTTAGAGTAGAGTTAGAGTAGAGTTAGAGTAGAGTTAGAGTAGAGTTAGAGTAGAGTTAGAGTAGAGTTAGAGTAGAGTTAGAGTAGAGTTAGAGTAGAGTTAGAGTAGAGTTAGAGTAGAGTTAGAGTAGAGTTAGAGTAGAGTTAGAGTAGAGTTAGAGTAGAGTTAGAGTAGAGTTAGAGTAGAGTTAGAGTAGAGTTAGAGTAGAGTTAGAGTAGAGTTAGAGTAGAGTTAGAGTAGAGTTAGAGTAGAGTTAGAGTAGAGTTAGAGTAGAGTTAGAGTAGAGTTAGAGTAGAGTTAGAGTAGAGTTAGAGTAGAGTTAGAGTAGAGTTAGAGTAGAGTTAGAGTAGAGTTAGAGTAGAGTTAGAGTAGAGTTAGAGTAGAGTTAGAGTAGAGTTAGAGTAGAGTTAGAGTAGAGTTAGAGTAGAGTTAGAGTAGAGTTAGAGTAGAGTTAGAGTAGAGTTAGAGTAGAGTTAGAGTTAGAGTTAGAGTTAGAGTTAGAGTAGAGTTAGAGTAGAGTTAGAGTAGAGTTAGAGTAGAGTTAGAGTAGAGTTAGAGTAGAGTTAGAGTAGAGTTAGAGTAGAGTTAGAGTAGAGTTAGAGTAGAGTTAGAGTAGAGTTAGAGTGGAGTTAGAGTAGAGTAAGAGTAGAGTTAGAGTAGAGTTAGAGTAGAGTTAGAGTAGAGTTAGAGTAGAGTTAGAGTAGAGTTAGAGTAGAGTTAGAGTAGAGTTAGAGTAGAGTTAGAGCAGGGATAGCGTAGAGTTAGCGTAGAGTAGAGTACTGTACAGTATAGTACTCTACAACAATGACATAGAAAAAAGTCTAAAAACACTTTTTAATGGAGACATTTATCTTTAATCTCTCCTTAAAGTGTTAGTGTTTTCTGAAGCCTTTCTAGATGTCAAAATTTCTAATATAATAATAATTTTTCCATAAAAAGAATAAATTTTCACCGAAACTTATATTATATGGTTAGTAATTTATTATTATTTACTATTACAAAGATTTTTCTCTTTAATATAAATTGGAAGATTGAAGTCATAAGTCGTAACAGTTCCTTTTACACTTAAAAATGAATTTACTTTGGTAGGAAAAGTTTATACCAATTGCCAGAACTTCTTCTGAAAGCTCCTCATTATAGTTTGTTGCAACATTTATCAGACCATCTACTTAAATATGTTAGTATATATTGTAGTATTGGATGTCTAAAACCAAATCAACACAACAAATTATGATAATCACTCACTTTTATACACTTTTTCGACTCGCATGGACAATGGTTGGATGTCATATGTATAAACAAACCGTGGAATATGAATAGTGGTCATGTGTACAGACAAGTGTCTGTCTGTGATGGTATGATTGAAAAGTTGGAAAAAAGTATGTTTGTGTGTTAAAAGAACACTTAAATTTATATGTTGGATGACGACAACGATGATGTTAATGCTGTTGATGACGAGAACGACAAACGCACCGGAACTATCAATTGTTATTGAAGTATTCTTTAAAATAACCAAATAACAAACATATATTTAAAATCACCATCATCCTCCTGTTTTCATCATTGACAGCAGCCGAGAGAAACTACACTATACGAATTTTCTACCACCATCAGTTTTTGCAGTTGTTATTTGCCTGAAAAATCTAAAAGTTTAAGTGAAAAAAAGAAAAACATTAACCAGCAGTTATGGAACGAGAGTTGTTGTAGCACTTGAAACAGCAAAAGATTTCTAAAAAGTAAAACTCTACATTTAAAATGTGACAATATAACAAATTCAATTATGTAAATTCATAAATGCAAAATTATGTAGTATGAATTTGTAAAAGAGAGTCTGTCCAAAACAAATAAACTAACTATTGACAGTCGGTTGCTTTTAGAACAGCAACAGGATATATAGCAGTCAGACTAAACTGAGGGAAGGTATTCTGATATAAAAAAATTGGGATACATTACCTAAAATTATCAAATTATTTATTTATAAGGTCTTAAAGACCTTGGTATTATACACAGATGTTTGCGGGTTCGAGCGACGGGAAAAATTTCAACACCTCACTGGCAGATGGCGCCCAACAACTGATCTAACCATATTTCAAGATTTCATCTTTACTCTAAGTGTTGCTCCTCATAAAAAAATAAGAAATTTTAATTTCAAAATATTTAAATATTCCAATTAGAATACCTTCTCACTCAATACTAAATTAAAGACTAGACGTTGTTGTTGATGGTGGAGGTATTGAAAAGATTTGACATTTTTTTCTATATGAAAAAAAAGTTCAGCATTTAATCTTATATTGTCAGTCTCTGGTTGTAGAGCATAGAAGCGATCAAAAAAAAAGTACTATATGGCCTTGCAAATATTTTTTTTACTGACATTCACAGACACACTATGGCTGCTGTTGACTTATAGCCGACTATGTAAAGAGTATTGCAAATCGGTTTCGCTTTTACAATTCAGTCAAAAGAATCTGTTAAATTAAATATGTTACATATCCATTTGTTTAGCGTACAAGTGTTGTATTTTATCAGTCCGTATATATCTGTATCTAAATGTCGTTCTTCATGTGTTGTAACGAGATTTGTAAATTATTCAACACTCATTCATTATTATAACAGTACGAGTATTGTTTTCAATTGTATTTTTCATACGTTGTATGTTTGCAGTGGATGTTCAATGTAGTGTAATTGTTAAAAAAAATGTTAATCTATGTAAATATTTTTGTAGTGTAATTAAATGTGCAAAAATTAAAAGAATGTTTTGAACGAAGTGGTCATTGGGTACAAAGTCTACAAAAATTAGATGGAAAAGATATTATCACGATAGAAAATAAACAATTTGGATTAGACAGGTTAAAGTAAGACAGTAAGAGTTAAGGATTTTACTTATGAGTTTCCGTCTGAGAAAAAATGTTATCTGGAAATATCCACCCAAAGTATTTTATAAAGGAATAATTATTGGTTTGTTTGAGTGTTAAAAATAGCTGCTCATATCATATCACGCCTGGAAGTTATTTTAGACATCCCGCAGATGGATAGAGGGAAGGTTAGGTTAGGTGTGAGTGGCATCCGCCGTCATATGAACTAGTACATTTCATTGTAATTTACTTATTTTTGCAATTTAAAAGTCCATAATCTAAGTTACAAAGTCTCTAAATCAGATGGATCACTGCCAATCAGACTTCACCGTTGAACCATTTGGAGCTCCGTAAGAAACGAGATGTCAGCACTAGAGAGATCACTGCGGTACGAAGCCAGATGTCACCACTAGAGAGATCACTGCGGTCAAGAAGGTATGCCGCACCTAGCATGCTACGCCTTTTCAGATCAGAACACGATTAGAGAAAGTGTTACATTCTTTCTACCCCTCCTTGTACATGCAGCTCTTACAAAATTCGTTTGAAGCGTCCTCCAATCTCTGTGTTTACCTCCCACTAAGACAGTGACTCGTTATTATCGCTACCGTAACTGAAATATCACTCCCGCTTGGTGATAGGGCTACTCATATACTTAGGGCCACATTTTTGGCTATAACTTAGAAACGAAATGAATGTCCACCTAAATTTTTACATATAAATGTAGAAAAAGGGTTCAATATTAAACATATATTTTTTAAGAAAAAACAAAATATGAGCATTTTGAGAAATATGGATTTAAGCCCCAAAAATTTCCTATAACCCTTCCAGCGAAAAAATTGATATGCATATCATTTTAAAGAGCTCACCTAAAAAATAAGACTAAACACGAATTTTTTATCTCGTATAGTTTAAAAGTTTTAGTACCTTTTCTGACGATACTTTAGTCAAATTTTAACGTTTATTCCATTTTCATGACGTCATATTTTAGAAACCGGAAGGTTGTATAGTAAGAGAGTTGTGGTAAATTTCATTGAAATCGGAGATGGTCGATTCGAATGGTGATTGAGTTCATGTGTTTTGACTCTTTAGTCCTCCGATAATCAAGAGGAGACTAGATATGCCTTGTTATTACAAAACTCACACCATTAGCCCATCTGTGATTAATAGACCTCTCGACATAGAACCCGTTGCCCAACTTCCAAAATGCCAGGGGGAAAACCAACACTTCCGACTTTCACCGGAACATGTAAGATGGTTCTCAGCCTTGCAAGCTCAACATCTCTGCAGTTTCCTAGTATGTCTCTGTACTATGAGACCCATCTCATTTAAGGATGTGTGGCAGTTATGAGCAATAGTTTGAGATCTATTGGGCTTGAAGGCATCAGTGTTAACATTTACACTTGTCGCAGACAGAATATTGCGCCCAATCCAAGCCATCACCTAAACACGCTGACGCAATCTGGCAATGTCTGAGCAAGTTCCAAACTAAGCTTCATGGAATAGACCCAAAGCCAACTCGGTTGTCAAGCTTTGATCCGCCTATATAAGTCGACGCCTTCTCTGCCCAAGAGTCTCTGGTCCGTTTATGTACCTTAAGGAGGCATTCATGCGTAGCCACTGAAGACATATGATACACATTTGGCCAAAAATCATCTTTCCTCAATGTCACACTTTTATACGCTAGCTGCTTCCTCAGTAAATCCATAGAAATAACATTCAGTATAATATCCAATTCACCCGATGGTGTAGTACGTCGTGTCCCCGTGATGCTCTCAAAAGCCATAATCTGTATCCAAATATTTAAGATAGTTTACCTTATCCAGTACGAACTACCAAACAATAACCCGATACCAAAGAGTTGTTCGAACTATCGGCCGGTATATTCATCGAACGGTTATCGTATCCAGACTCCAGCGACCTCCGATGGCCCTCCACCTTAAAAACACCTTCCTGTCTAGATATACCACCAAGATATTTGGCTCTGTTGGATAGTGGGAATTTACCAAACAATTCAGCAAAACCATTCGGATTCCGGCTAAACCATAAGACGTAAATTGCAGTCCCGTATACCTATTTGTATGAGTTTACCATCTTCATCTATCAATTTAATACTTATTCAGGGTGTTATTTTTCCTCTGACTGTCAAGGGACCTCTGCTTGGGAGCGTTTGCAGTTCTTTCATTTAATAAGTCCATGAGTTTAATTAAATTTACGGCCTCTTAACTTTAAGGCAACACTGCTGCATTTTATTTATTTTGTGTTTGACAGCCATTTAACGCAGACTACCGCGTGATTTGATTTGAGGATTCGAAGAGAAAATGGGAAATGGCAGTTTCCTTGCCAAAAAAATTCATGAATTCCTAGTGACTATTTCTTGTTTTCAAGCCAAAAGAAATAGCTCTGCGGAGAAAGAGATTTTGCTTCAAAGATGAAATGATCTCACAAAGAAACCTTTTTTATGACCTCGATAAATCTTCTTCGATAAATCTTCTTTGAAGAAACATTGGGCAAATTGTATAAAGTTCAAGGGAGACTATGTTGAAAAATAAAATGATTTTTTATCCAAGAACCTGTGTTTCATTCAAAAAGTCACGTACCTATTGACCCACTATCATGTGGAGGAGAATAAATTAAGAGCCTGAAGGCCAATCTTATATTTAAGGGAATGGTAAAGTGGACTGACATACATATATGGACCACCATTTTACCAAGTTGATTAAAATTTCGGTTGAGTTTATGATAATTGTCGATAAAGCTATAGTATTTGCAGAGCTATCATCCTTTACCCTGCTCATGTCAAATTATGAGTTCCAGTTCTTGTTTTCTCTAGCGGAATTCAAAATATAAATGCCTTACCCGACAATAATACTATTGAGAAATTATTTTAAAAATTTCAACACAATTCTAAATTAAACACTTCAAACTGAAGTGTTGCAAAATAAAACGCAAAATTATAATAATTTTTATTTAGTAAAAAGAGAACCTTGCAAACAATTTTACCATTAAAATATGTACTTGCTACTAAATACAAAAATTTAATGCATTGTATTGTTAAACTACATAAGATGATGCTAATGAAGATGATAATGATGATGACAACAATGACTACGACAATAAGTTTGAGTGTTGTTGCTGGTGTTATTGTTGTTGTTGTTGTTGGTGTTGTTGTTGTATAGCATTTTGTCGTCGATTGAACTTAATTAAATTTGTAAGTGAATCTAAAGTGCGGGTTTTTTTCGCTCTCTATACAATTTTTATTATTGTTTGTCTGTTGATTGTGTTGCATGGATGGCATGAATGGAATGAATTGAAATTGAACGAATGTTTGCCACATGCTATATTAAACAAAATAAATAAATAAGAAACCTCCTCTAGTATTAAGCAAAAATAAATTCAAAAAAAAAAAAAATAAAAACAGACAATAAAGGCAATTAATAGCTGTTTTTTGTCATTTCATTTGTGTATTTAAATAATACAAACCATAAAGAATCTGGTAACCACATGATGAGGATGATAATGATGACGACGACTACGTCGACAACTATGATACGAACGACAATGATGATGTTAAAGAAAAAATATCAACGCCCGCACTTTTTTACTTTATATGTCACAACACTACATCGTTTTTAATATTTTTTTTTTTGCATAGAATAGTACACTTAGAAAAAAAAGAATATAATATAAGATCTGAACCCCAGCTATTATAGAACTGAAGCCACCAGAACTGACTACATCGAAATAGTTGCGGAATGTGTATTAGAAAACTAAAATATATCATAAAATGTTGCTTATGGAACAACTGATCGTCGGTAAGTGAAATGGTTGTAAAACAAATTACTTTGCTCTGGAAAATGTTCTACATTTAAACGGATTTTTGTTTAAAATTACTTTAAACTAGAACTGGGTCCTCTAAAACCAAATTCTGTAACAGTTCTAGAACTATTTCTTAATCATTTATGCCTAACTTTTAAGTTTCGAGAAATGAGTTTCCTTACCAATTTCCTAGGAATCGATTTAATATGTATTTCTGGTTGAAACTTTAGGTTGAAGCAGTTGAATCCTCTTGTGAATCTGAAAAATAAAAACTTTCGAAATTTTAGAAATTACAAAGGTACGCCGATCAAATTGATGAGTACAGTCAGTGAATCTGCGAATAGCCATACACAAGAGTGCGATGTTGTTTTCCCCGTCGGCGCAAAACCAAATCGTTGGGATGCTGCGACCAAAATAGGGTTAGAACCACCGAATTGGGCTTGTGCAACCGAATTTTTAGAAATCCCCTGCCTGTAACATTTTTCAAAAATTTTTTCTTAACTAATTTGTACTCGGCAGTAGCAGATTACGAGGACTGTTCAATAGAAAAGGTGAATTTTAATTTTTCTCAAAAAATATTTATTTATTCCCCCTTAGATATAATATGTGACCTTCTCCGAGAAAAGGGACCGAGTGTGTGAAAATGAAGTTTTGAGAAAAACGCATTAAAAGTTTCATAACGCATTATCACTGTGAACACATCTTCAGATGGAAGATGCGATTTTGTATGGTTAGTTATGATTGGGTGCCGACTTTGGTGATGTCATGCCTATGTGGTGACGTATTTTTTTCGCTTTTAGTGTGACAATACCTTTGCTATTGTTGCTGCTCTGTTTGTTCGCAGCTATCTGTTCGCTCTCAGCAAAGGGTTGATGTGCGTATACTAATACGAAAAACATTGTTAAAATAACTATAAGAAAGGAAAAGAATAAAGTGACGTTTCAGTCTTGTGCCAACTGTATAACGAGTGTTATCAATATCTCAAAAATTGTTTCTCAATTTTGGTTCTTTTGTAATTTTGTTACTAAGCTGATGTTAATTTGAAGTCAGTTTAATAAAAATGGATATTTCTGACAGTTTTGATGATGATTTAAAAAGACTAGACTCGCGAAACACCCAAAAAAATTCGAAGACTGACGAAAAAAAACAATTTAAAACCAAAAAAAGTAAAATTTTAATGTATTTCTCATTTTTATCGATTTTCCCAAGTTCGTTTTGTACGTTTTTATGAGGTAAATAAATTTTTATCAGAAATCTAACTCATTTCATCTTATTCTACACCCTTTTAGGTACCAGAATCCACTCTTAAGTCCAAAACCCGTTTTTTGACACACTAGGTCCCTTTTCTCGGAGAAGGTCACATATATTTGTGCCAGTGATTTTTCCAATCCTCGAAGCAGTTTTGATATGAACTTTTTGGTATGGCCTTGATCTCTCTCAGGGATTCGGATTTAATCTCCTCAATCGTTGCAAAACGCCGTCTTTTCAGGGATCTCTTTAGTTTTGGGAAAAGGAAAAAGTTGTAGAGACCCTTTTAAGCAAATCTGGATTGTCGTTAACGTCATTCAACATTTCCTGAGCGATTCCCATGCGACGATGTGTCGTTCAAAATTCAGCAATTTTGGAACAAACTTCACTGCCACACGCCGACATCCTCTTCAACTTCTCTAATAGTGATTTGAAGATTCTACATAACAATTTTCTTCACTTTCTCAACCTTTTTCATTGGTTTTTGATGTGATGAAGCTTTTAGCACGAGTGTCGTCATTCGCTTCTTCTCGACCTTCTTTGATAAGCTCACAAACATACTAAACTAAACACAAACAAACTCAACTAAGAACTTAAAGTAGTGGTCAAAACATTTGGAACTGATATCGCATTTTAACTTTTCATTGATTAATTTTCTCCAAATCACATTTCGTTACTAATATTTATTTATTTCATGTCATCATACATTGTTTTTGTTAAAATAATTAAAAAAAAAATCAAATTTCGTTAAAGTGAAACAACAAAAAGTTAATATTAAAAGATGTTTTCAATATGCAGCTGTTCAAAACACTTGCAACTATTAAAGAAAATTAATCAATTAAAGTTAAAATCCGATCTCAGTTCCAAATGTTTTGACCACTACTGTTTGTTTGAGAAAAGAGTGCCAACATAAAAAAATCGCTAATCCAATGCACGTAGCCCGAGAAATTTGAAAATTTACCTTTTCTATTGAACAGTCCTCGTACTTGCCAATATTTAAAAACTAAAAAGTTGGTTTAAAAAAAACTTTTTTTACATATAAAAAAAAAAAACAATTAAAGAAAAAATTTACAAAAATTATTCCAGTAAATTTGCTAATACTTCAGGTTACTAAGATTTTAAAAATCAGGATTCTAGCCAAAGCGTTTTTGGCAGACCATTAAGAAAGAGACTTTCCCCTTTTATACCCCCATATTCTATCCAAAGAAATTTAGGCAGGTCTTTAAGGGAGAGACTTCTCCTCTTTGGACCCTCTCGATAGGAATTTCAAAAAATCCTGTATTAGCGGATGTCTACGCCTGAGGAGAAACATACATAATATAAACTACCTACCTTCAGCGGTTTGGTATTGACGATATTGAGTCAGTCACGTTATTCTTTTGTATATACATATATGATGTCTTTTGTTAAATGTAACATAGCTCTGCCCAAAATTCATGTTGATGTATTTTAATAATCTTGGGCTTAAAATATTCGTTATTCGCCTTTCTTTGGAAATTTCTAAAATGGCGGCTAATAGCCAAAAAAAAATCGGGAGTTCGGATTAAAAATCTTTTCAAAAAATTTACGTCCGATTCGATTGTTTTTGTGCTGCAATTTTCTTAACGTCCTAAAAAATTGGCATGATAGGTTGGTAAAATCCAGCATGGCGGCTGAAACCTCAAAATCGTCTAGAAATGACGCTTTTTCATCGCAATAGCCGACGAACATCAAACCAACAAATTAAATTGCCGCATCTAAGAATCGAAACGTTATTGTCCAAAAAACAGTGCATCCACAGAGAGTGACAGTTTGGCGTGGATTTTGGGGTGATTCCTTTGCGAAAATGCTGCTGGAAACGTCACTTCAGCGAACGGCGAGCGCTGTACTTTTTATGGGCTGAAATAGATGAAGGGAACGAGGATAATCTTTGGTTTCATCCGGATGGCAATCGATCTTTTGTGCACTAAGTTCGATAATCGTGTTATCAGCTGTCTTGGCGCCTCGTAGCTGCGATTTCACACCATTAGATTTTGCCGTAAAATACCAATGTTAAGCAAATAATCCAGAAACGATTCAATCCCATGGCGATCCAACCAAGGCAGAAACATGAATGAATTTTTGTTCCATAAATTACGAGAATATTTGTTATTTCCAATAAACGAAAATAAATTAAGTTCAGTCCATTTTATTTAATTTTTCAAAAGACACAAGTATTTGGACCACTCTTTTGAGACAAAAGATTAGATTTTTTTGGTCTATCTCTAAGACTATAAATGGCTTCCTTAGAAGATTTGTAAAATATATTAAAACGGAAACTTCGCTCTTGTATCTGTCGCCAGGTTATCAGTGAATAAGTCCATATTAGTGAACTTTGATACCTAAAGTCATTTATAATGAATTTAAACAATAAATTCCTTTTAAAAGTGATGGTACATCTCCTTGAGGCATCCCACAAAACCTAAATAAGAAAACTGAAATATATACTATGCTTTTCAAACCTTAATCTAGTGTGACTTTAAACATTTTTCTGCGAGTGTAATTTTAATGTTTTTGGATTCTTGTTAAGATATTATGTCTGTTCGGTCTGTCCTTAGAGTTAAGTTTTTTTTTCGTCTACTATGACAATTTACATAATTTACATTAAAATGTTATATTTGTTGGTGTTATTTTCATTAAGTGTAGTAAAAACGAGTACTCATCTTATTACGAATTTTGGAGTCTTTATTTCAATTTCAGTTTCACTTAAAAAACAGTTTTCCCAAAACAAAACTCCTCAACAACATCCACAATTCTGTTGCTGTACCAAAGAATTTGTCAGTGAACTGAAGTTTGTCGTTTTAATTTTGATGATGTGATGTATTTTTGGTGTAAAGTGTTTTATTGTCTGTAGATGGTTTTAAATTTTTATTGTATAGAGGATACATACGTACGTATGTAGCAATGTTGTTGTTGTTGTTATAATATTGTTGTCATTGTCATTTTGCTATTGTTTGTTATTGTTGTTGATGTAATTACAATTATGCAAAATGCATTTTGCCTGTTGGGCATGTGCGCCTAATTTAATGATTTCTGTTTAAATTTTTTGTTATTTTAATGTAGACTTTTAATTTACTATAGGATTTTATTTAATTTATAAACAATGGTTGTATCGCATTACATCCAATTATTTTGGGGAAATAATATTTGGTGAATTGATGCTTTTGGTGGGGGGAAATTTGTTTGTGAAGATGTTAAGAATTGAGTTGTGAATTGAGTTGTCAAATTGAGTTTGGAAAGTTTAAAATTTTAGTATACAATTAAAGCAGGTTTGAGTTAAAATTTACGTTAGAAGGATTTTATATTTTATATAGGAATTTATTTTGTCCATGCTAGTTGGTAGCGTGCTAGTTTATCAGTGTGGGGGTCATGGGTTCGATTTCCACCAGAGGCTTTGGTCTGTTTACGCTACAACGAGCCGATAGCCTTTGTTGCTAGTGCTCAATTAGGATATAATTTGTAATTATATGATTATATAAAAATGATTTTTTCCAACAGATATCTGATGGCTGAAATTGATTGTCTATTTATTTATAGTTATGATTAAAAGTGGATTTAGCGCTTCTAGGGTTAGAAGGTTAATATTAGTTTGAATACTCTGTAGAACTGGGAATATTGAGTTTGTGCCAATGTTTGTAACTATCAAAAGTAATTGGCGTATACCCAGCTTAAAGTATAACAATTAACTCAGAATCAAGTTCTGGGTAGATTTAGCGATGTCCTTTCGACCGTTTGTCCATGTAAAATTATTGACCCTTCTAATCAAACTACAGGTAGCAATTCTAAAGACAATTGAATGAAATTTGCTCATCCCCAACGACAAACCCTACCAAAAATAATTCATATCGGTACATGCCATGGAAACGCCCTTTTTCATCTTGAAAATATTGAGCAAGGTTGACAACAGATACCTTTTCAATACTATAATCCATTTCAGAACCTTTTCAAACTGATAACCGATACACTCAGAATATTATGTAGTTAACTGTATGTAGTTTAATACAAAAGTTTTCCGTTCCATTTAAAAATAAAGGAAGATACATTTAATTTTCAAAGAAACATCTATATTAACTTTTTTATACATTTTATTCGAAATAATTTACTATCATTTACCGATTTTTTTCAGCTTCATTTATTTTTTTCATTTGTTTGAAATTTAATAAAAAATTACCCACAAAACGGAAACTTGTGGTTTATTTGTGTCCGTAATAGTTATTACAAATTTAAATTTTGTCTCCTGTCTGTTTCAAAAAAAAATTTTCAAAAAATTTCAATTTGTTTTTTTATTTAAATTGGTTGTATATATACAAAATTTTTCAATACAAATTACAAGAACTTCATAAACACACATACATACACAAATACATTCACACAAAAAGTGTTTATAGCTTCATATGCATCCATACATTTTGTATTGTACGAGTATATTAAAAAAAAAAAACAAAAAATACAAAAACGGAAATAATTTCAAATAAATGAAAATAACATTTATTTTTTAAGGATTGGTCGGTAAAATTTTGACATTTATTTTAACTGATTATATCAGTTGTTTCTTACGGATGTGTCAGTTGATTAATCAACATTTAAAAATAAATAACAAATGGCATTTAATTTAAATGAAAATTAAGTAGACCGGTTTTTAAATGAAATATCATTTCTTTTAAATGATATTTTCAGTTATTTTAACTTACAAACTTTTTTAAGTGTACCAATACCGAAATTCTTGATTTTACAAAATACCGATATTCCCAAAACTTTTTTCTTAATACCGGTATTATAATATGGATGCCCATACAAAGGGTAGTTAAATTTTAAGGGCCGATGTTGAATGTGAACCACACCTAAACGTCAAGTTTTTTCTGCATTTCATTTGACATTTCTCAATTTCAGACTAACTCAATTTGAACCATGAAAAGATACACAATCGAGCAACGCGTTAAAGTTATTCAGGCTTATTATGAAAATGGGGGTTCAAATCAAAATGCATATCGTGCACTTCGTGATTTTTTTGGTCAGCATAATCGACCAAATGTGTCCACAATCTGGAGAATTGTGGGCAAATTTCAGCAAACCGGGACTGTAAAAACACATGTGCATGCTCGCCCAGTTCGTTCTGCGGAATACATTGCCAAGCATTTACCGTGAATGGTGTTCGCTACCGCGAGATGATAACGAACTTATTGTGGCCAGGAATTGAGGATATGACCCTGGACGATATGTGGTTTCAACAGGATGGTGCCACTTGACACACGGCTAACGAAACAATGGCTCTTTTGCGCGACAATTTCAATGGCCGTGTTATCACGTGGTGGCGATGTCAATTGGCCGCCAAGGACATGTGATTTGACACCGTTGGACTTCTTTCTTTGGGGTTATTTGAGAGAAAAGGTGTACGTCGATAAGCCAGCAACAATTCAAGAGCTAAAGGATGAGATGATTCGGCACATGAACGGCATAGAACCTCAATTATGCCTCAGCGTCATCGAAAATTTGGACCATCGGTGTGCCGCCGAGGTCGTGGCGGCCATTTGGCCGATATTTTGTTCCATACATAATTGAACCATACCATGTTATCATAATAAAAAGAAATGACAGTAATTTACTAAATAATTTGTGTTTTATTCAAAATCAACATCGGCCCTTAAAATTTAACCACCCTTTATTATCATATAAAAAATATATGTATATGATCATATATTAATTTTTTCACCGACAGGTTTTAATTAAAAATTTTGCTTTTTAATAGAAGTTATGAATTTTACAAGAGATTTTTGTTTAAAAGTTGTGAAATTAAAACAAAAACTTTTAAAGATACAACCCTACGGGAAATGAAGGGTCGATTGATCCAAGGTGATAAGTCTTTGATAGCTGAATGAGTTACATGTCACAATACTGGTGTAAAATATAATTCAGTGTCTGAAAAAGTGGTAATAACTGTAAAATTACCAGCGCCCCAACTATTAAAATGGTGGCAGAACCTTGTTATTTGTAAATATATCATGTAACTAGAGAGAAATGAACATAACACAAATGTCGTCTAAAGAAATGAGGACTATTATAGTTGAAATAATGACAGAACACGGAACTGGTAATTTGTGGGGCTGAGACAGACTGGCCTCCAAATCTGGGGCAGACTTGCCTCCAAAGACCTGCTTTTAATCCCACCCATAATTTGAAAATTTTGAATTAATTTTTTGCTTAATAAAATAGCAAACAATTTTTTGTTCCTCAATTCAGTTAAAATTTGAAAAATATTCACATTCTGTGATGTTTTTTTTTTGAGAAAATAGTTTAGTCGTAAAATATAAAATATTGTAAAAACGTTTGTAATAAGCTTTGCAGGTAAATTCAGTGACTGGGACCTTATGGAATCTTTCAGAAACATGTTCTTAATATGAGACACGCAGAAGAAATATTGACAGGTTACATGCTAACTAATTTTCGTTTGCTCTGTGACATGTTCACTTGCAACAGTCAAGTGATATGTCACGAAACTATTCATTCCCTACAAGTTCTGCAACATAACACATTCTGATTGATATGTAACCAGTTTTTTATTAATTACTTGTCCTCAGTCCTGTGGTATGTACATTTGAGCCAGTCATGAGACTAGTTATGTGTAAGATAATTTTAACCTGTTCTGTTGCGCATTCACTTACACCAATGCAGTGATATGGTACCCTACACAAGGTCAGCGATATGTCGCAAGTAGCTTAAAAGGTACAAATTGCCACCTCCTATGACAAGCCCATTTTAAAGTTACCGGTTATTTTCATATAAGAGAACCAACTCGAGGACCGGTTTCTGCCACGAAGTTCCGGTCACGTGACTAACTCTGTGACTGGTCCATTTCCCGTAGGGAAGGTACAAATGTGGTAAAAATTACAAATTCGTTCAGATTGGTATTTTTCGGATTTGTTTTAAATTTGTTCAGTTATTTTTTGTGAATATAGTATATTTTGTGCTTTTTACGTAAAAAACTGTAAATTTCTTATCAATTTTGTTTAAAAAAATTATTTTATAGTGATTAACCATTAAACGCGATTAACAGCATCCATTTTAACTTTAACCGAGGAGAAGGAAAATTTGGGTTAAATATAAATTCCGGTTTGATATATAAAGTTTTTAGACCTCAAAAAAAAAAACATGAAAATACACGATGGCAATTTTTTATTTATCCCGTAAGCTATCGAACCGATATTTACGGTATATATCATTTCGGTAACTAGGATATCTTACCTAACAGACAGCATATACACTCAGAAAAAAAAGTTAGTAGAAAAATTTGTAAACGGTTTTCAATCCCACTTTACTATTTTTGTACTGATTTTTAGTAAAAAAATTATTATTTAGCAAATCTTTTTGCTATTTACATTTTACAAATTACAGAATTTTTACAGAATATCTACAAATTTTCGTTGCTAATTTCAGAAATCATTTTACAAATTTTTGAAAACCGATTTGCTAAAATTAGCAAAAAAAATTACTAATTTTAAAAAAGTCGATATTAAAGGAAATGTTATTTCTAATAATTTAAACTTATACATACCAACTTAAATTTCCCTAAAATATTACATAGGATTAAAAAAGGGATCGGAAGTGAAGATACCGACTCATGTCTAAAAAGAGGACATCCACTTAAAATAGCACTAAAAAGGGTTTTTTAGTTCTGAAAATCAGCCCTGAAAACAATTAAATTTAACCTTAAAAGTAAAAAAAAAAAATGGACTAATATATTTTTCAAAACAGAAATTACAAAATTAAAACAAAATGATAAATTCGTTTATGTTTTAACAATTTTTAAGATTTTTAAGCCTTTGATTTTTTTTTTATTTTGTAAAAAACATCTTTTAAAAACTATAATCAAACTGATGCTCGATAAAAAAAAATAAATCTAAAACTTTGTACTGATATTAATAGTATTTAGTAATTTTTTTTGCTAATTTTAGCAAACAGATTTAAAATTCAACTTTACAAAAAGTCTACTTAAATTTAGTAGCGGCTACTAACACAATTTTTTTTTACAAACTAAATCTCTGAAATACGGATTTGTGGGACATTTTGGGGCCAATTTTGAATATGTACGAAATTAACCCCTAAACGCATTTTAAGTTTTGACTTTTTTTCTCGCGCTCAAGTTGAATTTTGAGCTTTGGTGTATTCAGAGATATATAGTAGAATTTCACTTATAATAGAATTTAACTTATTTTTGTGAAATATTGTTTCGTAGGAAATTCATGATTTTGGATCATGCATGTCTGATAATAGCTCAAGATTTGTAATTTCATTCTTAAATGAATATAACTTAATTTTCAATCGCTTATCCCTTAATATGTTTAATATCCAATACTTATAATATTATAATTTCCAAAAATGTTACTACACAAGTCTTTACAAAATTCCTTGAAAATTACTATTCTTTATTATGCAAATATTATTATACTTCTCTTGAAAAAATCATGACACTTTGCATACATTTATTATGACTCTTAAACAAATGCAATTGTGGTAATTTTCTACTCATCAAATAACCAGACTAAATGACTTCATTAGCATATAGAAGACGGCAGAGAATGTTAAATACAAATAAAATTCAATTGAAATTTTCACAGCCTAAGGGTAAAAATCACTTCAAGTCCAGTATACATAAAATACTTTAGTTTGCATAAACAGAACATATAAAAAAAAATCTAAAACACCACACTTAAATTTTCAAGAGTGGGTGTTAAAAGTGGTTAAAAACAATCTTATGGGTATAATTTTGTTATATAAGAAAAAAAAAAACGAAATAAATTGAAATGGATAAAATTCAATTTGCAAATATATTTACACATAAAATTCAATTAAATGAAGTAGTCAAACTCAAACAAAAATAAAACGAGCCGATAGATATGAAGGTGGGTGTGGAACAGAAAAAACTCAAGAATTTTATTAAATTTGCATGCATAATAAATTGAGAATTCAGTTGTGTTGTTGTTGTTGTATCTGTAAATTTTAAACATATTATGTTGAAAGTTTTTTGTTTTTATAAATATGAGTAGAATTTTTGGAAGATTTTATGCATAAATTTAAATAAATGATTTTTACTGCATTTATTAAATAAACTACACACAGTTACTAAAGTATACATACGACCTGCGATTTCTTATTTTCTTTGACATAAATTATTTAATTTAATTGTTTTTGTATTTTATATCATAAATTTTCCCTCAAATATTAGTTTGGTTATAGTCAAAATTTTATATTTGTTTATGTGTATGTACAACAACAAAAAACCCTTGCAAATGCAATTATACAAAGTTACAAAAGTATACATACGCTGATTTTGATTTGGTGTACCGTTATTTTAACAGCTGGAAATTAACTGAAAGCACCTGTTCTTTTAGTAGTTATTGTGATAAAAATCAGAATACTGCAGATCACCAAATTTAGCTCTAAATTCAGGAAAAAATTTCAAAAATTCCTTAAAACGAAAGAAATTTCCGAAGACATTCAAAAGATGGTGGTCAAATTAAGAAATGAAGGAAAATCTCTTCAAGCAATTGCTCTTATATTAAATTAAAAAAAAAAAACCAACAGTACAGACAATTATAAAAAATTAAAAAAAAAAATGGTAATTATAAAAATAAATAACGCTCCGGTCGCCCCCCGAAGCTCAACGAAAGGATGCAAAGGACTATTATTCGATCAGTGAAGGAAAATCCAAAGCAAAGTGCAGGCCGAATTAACCAGCAAGTGGAGTCAAATCATGGTATTATAGTTTGCAATCAAACAATACGCAGGTGCATTAAGAAAAGTGGATTTTCAAGTAGAGTGGCAAGAAAGAAACCCCTGTTGAGAGCCATCAACATAACTAAACGCTTGGAATACGCCAAAAAATACCAAAACATTCATGTAAGTGATCCTACATTCTGGGAACGGATTATATTTACGGACGAATGTAAGTTTATGGTTTTCGGAGGAGATGGGCGAGCAAAAGTGTGGAGAAAACCGAAAACTGAGTTTTTGCCGCAAAACGTCAATCCCACAGTCAAACATGGTGGCGGCTCTGTAATGGTCTGGGGATGCATGGCAGCAAATGGTTTTGGAAACCTAAGGTTTATAGATGGAATTATGAATAAGACCATGTATATTGATATTTTAAAGGATAGCTACATTCCCAGCGTAAAAAACTTGTGCTGGAGGGGAATTCTGTATTTAGGCAGGACAACGGTCCTAAATATTCCGCGAAGGTGGTGAAGGAATGGTTACTCCATAATGTCGAAACACAATTAGAGCATCCTCCTCAGTCTCCAGATTTGAATGTAATTGAACATTTATGGGATCACCTTAAGCGTGTAGTAAAAAAAAGAAATGTGACATCTATTCCGTCTTTAAAGGAAGCTCTGGTCCAAGAGTGGAATGCTATTACAGCAGAAACGAAGAGAAAATTAACCCTGTCTATGCCATCTAGATTGTCTGCAGTGGTGGAAGCCAAAGGAGGTCATACTAGATATTGACAGTGTTTTTTAGCCAATTCAATACAGAGTATGTATACTTATGTAAAGGAGTAAAAATCAAAAGTGTAATATTATTTTAATTAACTTAAAAAAATAGTTGAATTTATAGTTTTATTTTACGTTATATTGCTCAAATTAATTAGAAAATATAAAAAAAATGCATTAAAAGGTATAACATTTGTTTTATTTCACAAAAACGTCTAAAGAGAGACCGTATGTATACTTTTGTAGCTATGTGTATACTATATGAATTTTTTGTCAAATTAAAAAAAAATTAATAAGAAAAAATCTATTATCATCATAAATATTTCAAATACTGCATTATTTACCACATAAAAAGTATTAAAATAAATACATTTTATTTTTTTTTTCTAATCATAAAAACTATTGTAGAATTCTGCAGATATTTTTGTATTATTCATTTCAACAAATATTTAACAACTTGAAATTAAAAAAGAAAACAAATTTATATGTAATTAGTTTTTATATGCAAACTATGTAGACGAATGAAAGTCAAAGATTTTTTGTATATGCAAATTTAAACCTAATACTAAAAAAGTGAATTAAGTAATTTTTAAACAAAAATTGTTTTGTAAATTATCATAAAGGAAAAAGGGAAAACTAATGGATAAATTCTAAGATTTTCTGCAACAAGCAAAGTAGGATTTTAAGAAAATTTATCATATACTGGGTGTAAGGTAAAGAGAAAAAGCTACATCATAGATTTCAGCCCATGGAACAACAAAAATATAATGAAGCTATTTCATAAAAATGCAAATTGATGACATGTTTCTTTATATTTATAAAAGCTTTCTTTTTTTTAAATATTAAGTAGGGTTTATAAAATACTTCCTAATAATATTTATAAAGACTTTTGCTCATATTTAGAAAGAGGTTTTATCAATATTTATGAAGAAATTGCATCATATTTATGGAAAAGTTTTATCACAGACTACACACACAGGTTACAAATGACATATGTCAAATAAGAATTCTCAAACCAGATAAATTGTATGGTACATATTTTTTTGTACATCTATCCCTTTCTGCAATTTTGACATTTTCTTTTACTCATTTTCTAGTCGCCATTTTGATTCAATCAGCAGTTTTCTGGGTGGTATGTGAGGTTCTTCAATATGATGAAGTTTTTAATGTTTTTTTTTTAATTATTTATGTGGATAAAAATTCATACTCAATGAGAATTGCAAGCATCAGTATTTTGCAAGCTAATAAATAATTTATAAGAGTTTTTTCATATATTTTATTTTATGAAATGATAGGATTTATGGAAAACATCCCTGCGGGAAAAAAGGGGCGTGATAGGTGAAAACTGGACCGGTTCCGAAAATACATATCACGAGATTGGTGAAAAGAGAAGCGGTTTAAATGTTATGACATGTTCTTTTGCATTGGTTTTGTGATATGTTTGGGGTTAGTTATGTGACATGTTCTTTTAAATCAGTCCTGTGACATGTCACAGAGGGCAATTGACCCCCTCCTAAGACAAGCCCATGTTAAAGTGACCGATCCTTTCCATATAAAAAAACCGTTCCCGTGATCGGTCCTTATCACAATAAACCGGTTACGTGACGTCTCCAGGGATAGGTGCTTTTCGCGCAGGGTTGTCATACTTTTTTATAAAGCACTTCATCATATTTATGAAACCTTCATAGTTATAAGGTAGGCAAATAAGTATCACCATATTGGAAAGTGATACTCAGTTTGGTTTTAACATTCATGTAACAGACACATGCGTAATTTATATACCCAGAAAAAAAATGAACTAAAAATTACGAAATTGAACTAAAACTGAGGAAAATTGATCATGATTTAGTGCTAAAGAGACTTTTACTCTTTACAAGTTCATGATTTTACTTACTTCCAGTAAAACTAATGAACTCGATGCTGAATTATTTTAGTTATCCTAAATAAAAATTTAGTATATTGGAATAACATTGAACTAATCGTAAAAAAAAAATTAATTTAGTTTAATCAGTTTTAAAAATAGTTTATAATATAAGAAATATTACTTTGCATTTAGTATACAGGTACTAAAATAAATATAATTCTTTTAAACTTTGTGTTTTAAGCACTTATTTTTAGTAAACATTTTTATACTTTTTACCGGATTCAGGTAAAATTTACTTGTATTCTGTTCATATTTTACTGCAATAAAGTAAATATGTACAAACACTAACAAAATAAAAACTATCAAAATGTACATTGGCAAAAAAAAATGACTCTTGTTGAGTTCAAATTAAACTTTAATGTAAACAAATTTTATTAAATTCAGTTTATTTGAATTAAATTTGTAACTATGTCTTTCTTTTTTGAGTTTAAAATCGAATGTATATGAAGCTCATTCAAGTTAAATGTTCTACCATTTAGTATGTAATTACTAAATAGAATTATATTTCTACCAAACTTTGAGTTAAATGTGTTTATTTTTAGTTTACAGTTTTATACTTTTAACCAGATCCAGGTAAAAATTACATGCATTCTGTTCGTAGACTACTGTAATTTTGTAAATATATACTAACACTAACAAAAAAAAAATATCAGTATTCACATTGGGGGAAAAAATTACGTTTGTTTAGTTCAAATTTAAAAAAAATAACTATAATTAAGTAAATTTGATTTAAACTTTAATGAAATCCCTCATTTTTAGTTTAAAATCTGATCTATATGAACCACATTCTAGGTAAATGTATTATCATTAAGTACATAAATGCTTAATTTTGGTTTAAAATTTTGAACTTTTTAACTGCAATAAGGTAAAAACTTCCAGCATTTGGGTAATATTTTCGTTCAATTAAGTAAATATTCATTTACAATTTGAAAATAAAAACTTACTGAAACTTACATGAGGAAGTGACATACTGTTATTAAGTTACAATTTTCCTTCTAAGTAGTTCAAAAGTACTAAAATTTAGTATATTAAACCTTACTTAGAATAAATTCTTTACTAGTACTTTGTAAAAAATTTTGTATTTTTTAATAAAAAAATATTTTGTTTGAATAATTTAAATCACTGAATACAATAAATGCCACTAGATAAAAATTAAACACTTTTTGGATTTCGATCGCTTTGGAAGTCAACGACGAAGTAGATTATTTTTTATTAAAATTGATCATGAGCGATGAGGCTCATTTTTATTTTAACGGCCACGTCAATAAGCAAAGTTCTTAGTTTTTGATGGACGGAAAATCCACGCATAATTCATGACGCACCATTATATACCTTATTTTTTCGAATGAGCCGACGGTAACGCTATTACGTTGAACGGCGGCCGCTATAAAGCCATGCTGACTGACTTTTTCGTACTGGAAGATGACGATCTAGATTTGAAAATATGACTCCAACAGAACGGAGCTACTTGTCAAACTGTACGCGACATAATGCGTATTTTATAGGATACCTTCCCAGAGCTTGTAATCTGGCAATCTCCCGATTTGACTCTCTTGGTCTACTTTGTCTGGGGATATTTGAAGTCGTTGGTGTACTCCAACAAGATCCGCACCACAAAAGATGCGCGCAGTTATGTATGCAAAATTTAATCAAAAGAGCCCAAATTAGCTTCAAGGCCATGGCGCTCAGCCTAAAAAAAATTGTCCAATGTACCGTTATGTACAGGATGGCGCAAAAATAACCTTCCGATGTTTTTTGGCTGTAATTTAAAAAAAAATGAAAAACTTTGATTCTTCTTGAGGATTATTTTTATTTGGTCTTTTAATTTTTTTTACATCAAGTCGAGAATATGATGTCATCTAAATGGCCGCCGCCACAGTTGATTGCCATTTGAGCCCTTTTTATGGCATTTTCCATCACTTTGGCCAAAACTTCCGACGATAGGTCCTCACATTCTTGACGGATATTGTCTTTAAGAGCTGCAAGAGTCTGAGGCTTGTTGACATAAACCCGCGACTTCAAAAAGCCCCACAAAAAGAAGTCTGGAGCGGTCAAATCAGGCGATCTTGCTGGCCAGTGCAAATCGCCAAAACGGGAAATTAGGCGCCCGGGAAATGCATCCTTTAGCATATCGGTTGTGGCACGTGCAGTGTGTGGCGTTGCACCGTCCTGTTGGAACCACATGTTTTCCAATCCCAATTCATCAAGTTGCGGCAAAAAGAACTCGTTGATCATTGCTCTGTAGCGCTCACCATTCACAGTAACCGTTTGGCCCGCGACGTCCTCGAAGAAAAAAAGGTCCGAAGACTCCTCCAGCGAAAACAGCACACCATACAGTGACTTTGAGCGGGTGTAATGGCTCTTCGTGGATTACACGCGGATTTTCAGTGCCCCAGAAGCGTAAATTTTGCCCGCTAAGATGGAAATGGGCCTCATCACTCATGATTATTTTTGATGAAAATCATCTTCATTATTGCACAAATAAATAGTTACCAATATTCCGCGTTCTGGAGCAGTGTAGCGTAACATTGTTTATTAACGTGTATTTCGCATGTGTTTGCTACACAAATGTCAAAACAGAACTGACATTAGGGGCCAATCGCAAAATTTATAGCATTTTCTGATAGGAGGATTACTTTTGCGCCACTTTGTATGTATACGCAGCAAAAAAAAAAAAAAAGTCGGGGCAATCATATTCGAAGAGCATCATATATTTTTGGTATTATGATTGTCCCAACCATAGTCGAAACATTGAAAAGGTTCTTTAAATTAACGAATATTAATGATATTAATGATTTTTTCAAGAAAACTTCTTTGATTCTAGGAACTTTTTAAAGAAAAATACGTTAAATAAAATTTTGAAATCCTAAAGACTTTTTTAATTAAAAAAAATTGATTCTAGGGACTTTTTTTTGGACATTTTTAAGAGTTTTTTTTAGATATCTCTTAGTCTCAGAATTTTTCTTTTATAAAAGCCCTTAAAATCTTAGAATATTTCTACTATAAAAAGTTCTAAGTATCTTAGTAATTTTCATAATGAAAAGTCCTCAGAATCTAAGAATTTTTTATAATATAAGTTTTTTGAATTTTATCTGACAACTTTACTTAAGGGAGGGAGACTCCATAGAATCTAAAAATGTCCCTATCGGAAAAATTTCTAAAAATCTAGTATTTTGTATAAGAAACCTTTTCGTACAAAACAGCTCTTGGGTTCTACAGCCTTTTTTTCATGAAAAATATTTTATTAATATTCTGAGTACTTTTCTATAAAAAAAATTCGTTATACAAGAAGTAAATTAAAAAAAATATTTTTTGAAAAAAAAATTTCTGATTGCTTTTATTGAAAAGTATTAAAAAATAAAAAATCTTTATATAGAATCTTTTTGACAATGAATTTTTTCAGCAATGAATTGATAATTGTAAATTATAATGTTATATGTATAAGGCATGTTTGGAAATAAAACCCCCCAGGTGAAAATGAGAACAAGACAGTATTATGACTGTAAATGTCAATGATTGTTGTCAGCATTTTATAGTTTCATAATTATCATATTTTTATATAGTCAGAATATTTGTTACCCCAGTATGGTTACAACCAATCATGTTATAAAATAGAAAGTGGCAATAATTAAATAAAAAATATTTTCTATAATAATGATGGTAAGAACATATTTATAAATCAATAACTTGATCGTGAAAACCATACCCGAATGCAGCAAGCATAATATAGTAGCAGTGATCATGTTGCAACCGTGTTTTTTCTGTGGGTATATTAGGTTGGTAAAGTTAAATTCCAAAATGCTTTTGCGCTGTGTGGGTATTCCATTCTTTTCAATATTTTGCTTAAAACAATATGAAATAATACACAATTAATACAAAAAATAAACCTACAAAACAGGAGTTTTCCAAGACAGCATATACATTCTGCTGACATCAAATCGCAAAAGAGCTGGATTTTAAAATGTCTCATTTAGTCCTGTCAAATAACACAGTAGGACATTTTTCATCTTTATAATCTTGAACCAATTGAGAACTCCATAATCTGAAAGCTTATGATAGTAGAAGAAAAACCCTAGCTGGATTTTTAATTATTAGCTAAGGTTTTTTTTTAATTCATTTTTGAAGTTTTCGACTGGGAGGAGCATTTTAGTACATTTTTCAAAGAACATGTACTGACACTTGAGCCTATATCTCGTGAACTATTCGAAATATTGCTTTTCTCTCTTTAATTAGATCTAAAATTTTTGCCTTGAGATAAAATCAAAAAAACAACATCTTACTCAAAACAGCAAAACTGTCAAAAAACGTAAAATTTCGTCATATTTTTCTATGGTTTTTCTCACTTATTTCAGAAATTGTAACGAACTCGACCGGACAATATATGACAAAAAGATAGCCAAAAGCAAAACAAACAACTCTTCTTAACAAGCCGATTTCATTTGATGACTCCTTCACATAGTTATAGCCCGACAAAGTCATCAAAAATTCAATACAGGTCCAAGAAATCACTTTCAATTGTATGTGTATCGAAATTAAAAATGCTATGCTTTTTTAAATGAAATAGGTACAAAATAGAAATAAATAATGAAAATGTTTGAGGCCCTTATATATGCACCGCGTAAACACCGTCCACATGTCGCAGAGAAATCTGTACCAAGTAAACACCGTCCGTTTTAATCGTTGTTTGATGCAAAATAATGGCATATTTCAAATGTCAAAAAATTTGCATTGTTTTGATTGCACGTTTGAATTAAATAAATTTGGGGAATTTAAATATTACGGCATACATTGCAGAAAGAAAAAGTTGATATGGAAAAGTGTTGAAAGCTGAACTTGTTTTGCTATGTTTGTGGTATTTATGTGCCAAAACGTTCAATAAAAACGCAAAAAACAAATTTTACTGCTAAATTTAGAAATGGGTAACCGTCAAGCGGAATTTCAAAAGTTTTACAGTGTTAACGACGAAAACTCTTACACCTACTGCAACAACATAAAAGGCTTAGCCAATGATATGGGATTATAATATATCGCTGAAGACTGGCGACTGTTCATCGATAGCTCAGTCACTAGCTTAAAAGCAGTGTTAATGCATAACATGAACCTGAAGCCCTCAATACCTTTAGCATTTAGCACAGACTTAAAGGAATGCTATGCAACAATGGAAATTTTGCTAAGAGACCTTAAATACGCAGATCATTATGGAAAATCTGTTGCGACCTTAAAACCGTCAATATTTTGCAAGGCATAAAGGGTGGATGGCCAAAGTATTTTTGCTTTCTGTGCCGTTGGGACACACGAGCAAAAGTCGATCACTACTCGCACACTTGGGAAAAACAAAAGTCGGGAGTGAAAGATGCCACTTTAGACATGACAACAGAGCCACTAATAAAAACATATAAGTGACATATTGTTGCCACCGCTGCATATTAAGTTTGGCATAACGAAGAAGTTTATAGAGACGGTAACGAAAAATAAGGACAACGTATTTCACTGACTTAAGAAAATTTTTCCAATTCTCAGTGATTAAAAAATTAAAGCCGGTAATGTACTTCTTATCTAATCTCTTCAAATTTTTATTTATTTTTTGTGCATTTTTTTTTTTTGCTTAAAACAGGTGCACTTAATGGACCAGACATTCGAAAGTTGCTAAAAAGTGTACGGAAACGACTTAATTGCTTGAGACACACTTAAGGTAGTTATAGAAAGAGTCTTTGGAAATAATCGAAAGTTTTAGTAAAAAATATGCTTAAGTCATCCCAATCGGTGTAACCATGACATTAAAACTTCACTTTTTAAATAATCATTTGGCAGAGTTTGAAAAACAATTGCCAACAGAATCTCATGAGCAAGGAAAAGCGGTTCAAAGGGGAAAAAGTAGATGCGATGCTTGGGGAAGTATGCTGGTCTAGCCGTAAAGTATTTTCATACGAAAAAAAAAGCTTACAAAACGGTCGAAAACATATTTTCAGATGATGAAACTAGCTCCAAAAGCGACGACTAAAGTTCAATATATATTTAAAAAGATTTGAAGTGTCCTTATTTTTTATTCCTTATGTTCAAAATCATCAATTCTTCTACGAACCTATTTTAAAATATTTGAAGTGTCCTTATATTTTCCATCATCAACAATATAAATCTATGACGAAATTTTACGATTTTTTGACAGTTTTGTTGTTTTGAGTAAGATGTTGTTATTTGTTTGATTTTATCTCAAGGTAAAATTTTTAGATATGATTAAGAGCTAAAAATTTGCCAAAGAGAGACAAGCAATATTTCGAATAGTTCACGAGATATAGACTTAAGAATCAATACATGTTCTTTGAGAAATGTACTTAAATCCTCCTCCCAGTCGAAAATATCAAAAATTAATTTAAAAAAACCTTAGCTAATAATTCAACACCCAGCTAGGGTTTTTCTTCTACTATCATAAGCTTTCAGATTTTGGGGGTTTCATTTGGTTCAAGATTTTAGTGCTGCACTGTGTAATGACTAAAATAAAAATTTAAACCTTTTTTCGTAATTTTCGGTAAATATTAAAGTAGTAGTTTTTCATTAAAACATTTCGAAAATTACACAAAAAATGGAAGATACTGGCTTAAATTGCGTTTAATGTAAATCACACTGTGTCACCCTGTATCCACTTTTATACATACATATACATTAAGAAAATAATTTTCTTTTGTAAGTCTCATAAAAATGTCTTACATGTATATTGTTAAATGCGTATATAAGTAAGTGTGCATAAAATGTATGTGTATTAGTGTGTGTATATGTGACATTATATCCTTTTCATTTCAATATATTTTATAAGTCTTTCCGTTTATGCAGCATAACAAACTAAAAAAAAAAAAAAGAAGGAAAGTTAGACGAACAAACAATTTTTTACTTATTTTATGTTTAATTTCAAAAAACTAAGAAATTCAATAAAACTTTTATGTAATATTCTACAAAAACACTGTATCTTTGTAAGTGTTCTGAAAAGAGATGGACAAGTGGATGAGATTTTTTGTGGAAAATCTTTTAAGATTGATAAAAGAAATCATAACAAAAGACTAAACTATAACAGGAAATAGACCAGAGGGTCAATTCTCGTTCTGTGATAATGTGAAGTGAAAAAAACTTTTCATTTTCGTTTTCATAAGCACTTTTCACTCGAAATTTTCACAAATACATAAATTGCGATTCTCGTCTGTATTATGAAAAAAATGTTTCATTCGCACTGTACCCATGAAAATTTTCTAACTGTGTTATCCAAAATTTAAAGCAAATGTCAAAACAGAGAAAAACATAAACAAATGTGAATTAAGTTCGTAAAATTTATTTTAAATAATTATATAAAAATATCTGGATTAATTGTATTATTAGATAGTACTCAAAGACTATAATGTTACAATTATGTTACAAGCATTTCATTGCAGTAAATAATTTAATAATTTATAGGAATTTTTTGAGAGAGACGCATACTTCGTGCTGACCACAATCCATTCGAGATGACAACCGACAAGCACTTCATGGATTTATATCCGCTTACTTTAAGTGAACTATATTTGGTGCGCGTATGAAGTCTAATATTATTTAAAGAAAAAAAAAATTCATAAAGAATATAAATAAACTATAAATAAATATGCCATACTTTTGCCATTTTTCACTGTCCTTTTGGATCCCACTAAAACTGTTAAGGCTCTGCAGTTACAAATCTGTAAATATGGGATTAATAAAAGTGTGATTATGGTTATTAAGCTACTTACTTATCGTTTGCAATGTCCACATGCTTTTCTTAATAATTAATAAAATACTTCTTTTGGCTTTCGCTGGCACGCTTTCCTCTTACAATCTTCTCCATGTTTATTTCACTTATAAATAGTCTGTGTAAACAATTTTTTCATATGAAAATATTTTGACAGTTGTTTGCACTGTTACACAAAACAAGAATCGCCAGTGCTGTGCAATCGTGAAAAAATCTTGTTTCGTTCCACTTTTTTTTCATATGAAAACGTTTTGATATTTCTTTACATTTTTTCACAGAACGCGAATCAAAAGTACTATGAAAACGTGAAAAAACTTTTCATTTCACCTTTTCACAGAACGAGAATTGACCCTCAGGACGAATTAGGATGCACGTGAGCCGAAATTATATGCGTCACTTAAAATAAGTGTCACTTGCACATCTCAAAGTCTGACATACATGAGTATGTATGTTGCATTTTCTTCAGATATTAAACAATGACATCAACATTATTATCAACGTCTTTGTTGTCAATGTTTTTTTTTTTTCATTATCATTTTCTTAACTTTTTTCTTCTTGTTCTTCATACATATTTTACTTTTCCTGTATTTTTCCTTATACAAAAGTATACTATTTAAAATATTATCTTATTTTTTTGTTTGTATTATTTCTATGTATTGTTGTGTTTAGAATACTATGAGTATTTTGTGTCACATCCTTGTTATATTTTAAACTAAATAAATGAAGTACGTTTTATACGAGTACAAGTTTTGCTTGAGTAGTTGTAGTATGCCATAGTGCAAGTGTACATATGTGTGTGTAGTATCGTATCTATCCTGTAGTAGTAGTAATATGATTGCACTTAACATTTATATAAGTTCATATATTTCTATAGTTATTGTACTTGTGCTGGAATTAGAAATAGTAGTGGCAAGCAGAGAACTGCAAAATTAACTTTTTTCTTGATTTAATCATACACAAAAATTCTTGTTCACTTTTAATAATTCAACAAAATTCACTGTAGAATAAAATCAGCATCATGTTACTGAACACTGTTAAGTGATTACATTTGCATAAAACATAAACGACAGATGATTCACACTGATTCCAATTACGCGTTCAGTAACATGATGCTGATTTTATTCTACAGTGAATTTTGTTGAATTATTAAAAGTGAACAAGAATTTTTGTGTATGATTAAATCAAGAAAAAAGTTGATTTTGCAGTTCTCTGGTGGCAATTCCTTTTTCATATGTCATGTTCTTCGTAATGGTCTGAATATATGAGAAAAGACTTTATTATTATCGAGTGTGGAAAAGTTTTAGTTGTAAGTGTTACTGAATATGTTACGTTTTCAGCATACAATTAGTTTTTAATGCATCTTGAAAGTTTAATTTTAAGACTTAAAATATTAGTGGTTTTTAAATTAATAACTTTTAGTTACATACACATACACTAAAAATGTGTACACTATTTTTAGAAATTGTGTGCAATTTCACTAGTTTTCTGAGTAAAAATACAAAAGCAGCGATATACTGTGGGAAAAAAGAAAATGAAATTATCGTTTTAATGCTCAATTCTAAGGAATTTGTCGTCCAGAAAACCCTGATATTTTAATGGTTCAGTTATCGATGGCAACCGAACTTTAGTTACATTGTCAACTGGCAACTTAACTGAAATTATAATTGGTATTATATAAGGCAACTTTCCCCAGTTGCCAAAAAGTTATCGATAATGTAATTTTGACAAATTAGCAACTGAAAATAAATGTAAACAAATAAAAAGATTGACAAAGAAAAAAGTTAATAAAAGTGAATTCATTAAAAAAAAAAGAAATTGTGTAAACAATTATTTTAAATATGCCAGTTCAGTGGAACTGTTTTTTGATGAACTTGAGGCACAACTTCAATCCATTAGAATTACCGTCTGTACTGTGAGTATATCTTGATGTTTAAAATAATTTTCAATAAAAAGTTGCGTCTTATAGTTTCAAAGCTTATTTTCGTATTCCAAAAGACACAGTGGTATATTTAGTAGAAGCCTTAAACAAAGTCGTCGTTCAACGGCAATACCTCCTCTATTAAAAGTTTGCGCAGCTTTAAGATTTTTTGCTGAAGGAAGTTTCCAAAATTTTCAAGGCAATGACTTCAATCTAGGAATGGTTCAACCAACGTTGTCGGTGGTATTAAAAGAAGTCGTACAATTAATAGAACAAAAGCTTGTGTATAGTTTCAAAAATGTCAGAAGAAGAAAAAACAAAAAGTTAAAACCTTTTTTATTCGAAAACGAAGTTTCCAGGGATTGTTGGATGTATAGATGGAACACACTTACATATAATGGGACCGAAGGAAGACATTCGTCCCTTATATATAAACAGAAAAGGATATTTTAGTTTGAATGTTTTGCTGGTAAGTTATTTAACAATTTTTCTTTCTTTTGATCAAGATGATTTCTTTGTACTTGTGCGATTACGAAATGAAAATAAGGTATGTTGATGCTAGGCATCCTGGATCCACTTATGATGCCTTCATATGGAACAAGAGCCCATTAAAGCAAGAGGTTGCTGCAGATTTTGAAATATTTATAACAATAAATAAATATACTTACATTTTAATGTTCCCGCCTTTTTTCTTTTGCTTTAAAAACCTACAGCAATCAAAACTTTGTGGTTGCCAATACATTCACAATTTGGCAACTGAAATTGACAGCTATCAGTTGCCAGTTGCCATGCGTAATATCATTTTGGCAACTGGCAACGCCACTAAGGTTCGGTTGCCATCAATAATCGACCCATAAGTACTTTTTCCCGTAGATAAACCTTTCTATAGAAAAAATCCTGTGGACCTTTTCTCTTGTGGAAAAAAATTTTGGATTTGATGACTGTTTTCCTATATTAATATTTCCTTAATTTCTGTTAAATAAATTTATTACACACAAAATGTGTGAATTTAAATCAGTGATCCCCACACACATACATTCACATTTATTCGTGTGTTGGTTGTTTGTTTTTGAGCGTAATTTATTTTTTCTCATTCTGCCATGGTTACCAAGACATATTTGTCGCTGTCCCCGAACAAATTTCAAAAAAAACCCACACAATCGCCACTTGTGATATAAATATATTAAAAATAACATTATTTTATATTCAAATAAACACTTAATGTAAAATATACATAACATGAAAGTTTGGAAAGTTCTATATATTTTTTTTTTTATTATTTTAAACATAAACAAAAATAAACCTGTCCTGTAAGATTCTTGTCAATCATTAATTATTTTTTCATAAAAAGGTTTTTTAGATTTAATTATTTGATAATTTTTCATACTCGTCATACTCGTAAGCGACAATGCCTTTCTTTCAATATTTATCTTATTATAAGAATTAAGTTGGTTTGAATAATTCTACATAAAAGGACATAAATAAATTTGAATAATTAAATTTTAAATTAAAGACTCAAATCGATTTTGATTTGATTCCCGTATCAAAAAAGGATTATTTTGATTTTCTAATATGATTTGATTCGCGAATTAAAATATTTTTTATTTAAACCACGATAAATTTAATTTTAAAACCCAAGGGTTTCATGGAATTTTTATGACAGCCTCCTCGGGATGTCTTCCGGACCTGGCCTATTTTTATTATGGGAGTACTTTAATACTCAATAAGAGCAAAAACTTTATCCGTTTTGCCCTATCTCGCTTAGTTTTCGAGATAACGGCCATTTTAAAAAATTACCATTTTACAAAATATCGAATTATTTATTAATTTATATTAGGTGAATTCCGTACAAAAGTACACAACAAAGTCAAATTTTCATATTATAACTGGAAAGAATATTGAAGATGACGAGGATAACTCATTTTAATGTAACTGCACATCTTCAAAAACGAGTTGAAGCGCTAAAATAAATTTATTTGTAATTCCAAAAATTAAATTAATCAAAAACTGTATAATCTTAACTTCATAACTTTAACTCTTCATATTATTTAGTGTCGTGTAAGTCACAATTTGTATGTCGTGTAAGTCACGCGAAAAAAACTATTTTTTGTGAAAAATAAAATAAATTTCACTAAGTTGAAGCCATTTTGTCGTTGTTTGTATTTCTCAAATACTTTTGGTGCAGTTTAAAAGGAATCGGACTACACAATTAACAGAATTTTTAAACTATCTTTGATTACCCTGAAATCAATGGATTTGATGTCGTGTAAATCACAACTAATTAATTATATAAAAATTAAAAATATGTAATCGCAAATCAAAAATCAAATCATGTAGATGTTATTTCTTAAAACGAAAAAATTAAAAAAATTATGATTGTACCAGAAATTTTATCAAAAATGACAAAAGTTTTGCCTCGTGTCGTGTAAGTCACACGTGGAATTCACCATTAATCATATAATTACAAATTATATCCTAATACCCTATCCGAGCACTAGCAACAAAGGTCATCGGCTCGTTGTAGCGAAAACAGACCAGAGCCTCTGGTGGGAATCGAACCCACGACCCCCGCACTGATAAGCTAGCACGCTACCAACTAGCCTACCGGGGCGCTATCTAGAAAACTAAGCGCGATTTTAATGAAAAAAAAATTAATTTTAATGTTTTTTTTTATTTTGTTTTAATTCGCAAATCAAATTATGTTTGAAATGATTTGATTTAATTAAATAAAAAAAATGTTAATAAAATTGGTTAATCAACTATGATGTTAAATCTGATTTAATAAATTGATCTATAAAATATTGAATCAACTCGCTAATTTACAATAAAGATTTATCCTTTTCGAGGTCTGATCACACATCACAGTGCGTTGGCATACTAATCACTCTGCTTTACCGAAGTTATTTTCGGTAAATAAAAAAGCATTTTCCCATTCTATATAAAAAATTTTAATCAGTCTTGTCTAGTGAGAAGTAACTACACAACCTGCTCTTATGGATAATCTAAGATCATAATGGCAACCCTGAATAAAAGCAACTACATAACCTTCGCACATGAATGCTCAAATGAGACCAAAAGTATATAATTTTCTATAGAGTATTATTCCCGCTCTATCAGAAATTCAACATGGTACAGAGTTCAGCGGCAACATTTTTAAATGAGAGGGCAACATTTTCAAAGTTGCTAAAGTGTTGAAAAACATTAAATTTAGTGCTGCCACATAAAAAGTGTAATTTTTTATCCCAGTTTTTGGGATTCTTAACTGTTTACCAGTTTTTTCATGAAAACAATTTTTGTTCAAATTATTGCATTTTTTATAGGTTTTTTAGTTATATGTTGCAACAATTAATAGCATATTTATTCTCTTTATTATATATTTTTACCATAGAAATGGGAAATAATGGATATGAATAGAGATAGTTGGTCAATGTGTGTACACACTTTAATACTTTTCATGTCACAATGTTATGTTTGAATTCGTAACAATTTTTAACACAATTGCAAATTTCTGTTGTATATTTTTACTTTATTGGACATGTCTAATTTTAGTAAAAATAAATAGTATATTGAACAAATATTATATTTTTATATGAAAAATCTGAAAAACACATGAATAAAATAAAAAAAACATTTTTTTTTATGAAATAATATGAAAAATCTCTAGCATCCCAAAAAACGGCAAAAAAATAGTGAAAATTGGTTATATGGCAGCACCGCTAAACACTACTAAAAGTTGCCGACCAAAACTCACCTTTGTTGCCGCCAAACTATGTTCGTGTTCTAAGAGAGTACTAAAAAGTTCGTGAGAGAGAAACATACTCTATAGAAAATTAAATTCTCTTTGATGAGACTAAATGTTTTTATTTAATAAAAACACAAATTATCTTCTCAAGCTCTCTTCATTTGTGAGAGAGCATTCGCACATGTGCGGTGTTTTGATGATCTCTGATTTAAATTGAAAAAGCGTACACAATTTTTAGAAATTATTGCAATTTCACTTTTTTTGTGCGTTAAAATGAAAAATCATAAGATTATGAGAAATTTTGAACAATGTAGTTAAATGATTTTATATAAAAAATTCCATGAAATTTTTCTTATGGGAAAATAACCTTTGGTTGTGAAAACTTTTTTCTATATTCTTTGCTAGATTTCTTTAAAAAAAAGTCCCACATTTTTCGATAGAAAAACTGAAACTTTTCACACAAAAAGTTTCAAATTCTGAACATTTTTTCCCATTGAAAAAGTCTCCGATTCTATGACAACGAAAATAGAGCTTTAATTAAATTGCAATCAACCCGCGAAAACGTGAATACCCGTAAGTGTGAACGTGAACATTTTTATTTTATTTTTTATTTCTTAAACTGAAAAATGTTGGCTCACACAGTCTATGAACACATGCTGTGTGAATGGCCCTATGTGTGTGTATGCTTATGAAGTTCTTGTAATTCTTATTGAAATTATTTTGTATGTAAACAAACAATTTAAATAAAAAACAAAATTGGAATTTTTTGAAAGAGATAGCAAAAAAAAAATTAAATTTGTAATAATTGTAAAATTTCCGTTTTGTGGTAAAATTTTTATTAATTTTCAACCAAATAAAAAGAAATAAATGAAACTAAAAAAATCCGTAAATGACAGTAAATCATTTTGAACAAATGTATAAAAAAGTTAAAATAAATATTTCTTTAAAAAATAAATGTATGTTTCTTTATTTAGAACAGGATTGAAAACATTTTTATTAATCTACAAACAGTAAACGTTAATATTCTGAGTGTTATTACAATGCAATTACTTTTAATATATGTAAATATAATTATTAAACGCATTTTTACAGATTTAGTTTACCTTTTCGCACTAGAAGAAAGTGGTGTTACAAGAAGATTCACTAACTACAAATGATTTGTCAATATGTTAACTGGAAAGGTGCTTTTTTGCAAAAGTGTTTGCAGTTTGGAAGTCAAGCATTATAAAGAACTAATTGTAGCAGTTCGTTTATGAATCGAATAATTTAAATCACTAGAAACGCGTTAATTTTTTTAAAATTAAACGGAAGAAAAGAATTCGTTCAATTTATCAACCGTTCACTCCACCTTTCAGTGATTTAAAAAAAATTACCGTTCAGTGATTTAACAAAAAAAAAAAAATCCGTTGACTAAAATTTTTGCCAAAAAATCAAATGGTGTTTAGTGCATTTTGTTTGGAAACTTCCTATATCGAAATCCCAAGTTCACTGAATGACAAACAATTCGTTGTTGTAGCTTTTGCATATAAATAAGATCTCAATTGCTTATTTTTCGATCAATAAAACATATTAAATTTGAAATCAAAGTTCTAATTTGTAGACTTTAAAACCTAAAATGACACCATTCTACATTTCGATAAAAAAAAAAAACAACAATATAAATCTATACGTATGAAATACGGTATATCATCCCTGTAGGAAATGTCGATAGTGAAACTGTACTGATTCACTATTGACTTTGTCACCAGTACTACTGACTAATTATGTCCCAGCCAACGCTTTCTGCTGTAGACATTTAACATGTGCGTGTCAGTGCGAATCTACACAACTATCGACCAGGTGTTGACATTGGAAACAGAGACTCACTAGTACACTAGAAAGGAAATAAGATTAAACAGGTGCATTTATTTTGTTAAATTAGATATTTTATTAAAAAAAAAAATTATAAATTTCATTAAAGTAAAAAAAATTTTAGTGCAAATTTAATTTTGGAGTAGACAAATCTTCAAAAGACTGCACAAAATCATCCACAGGCTCCGTAAAATCTACATCAGGCTCCACAAAATCTCTAGAGTTGCAATTTTCACTTAAAATTGTTGCCTCTCTTTTGTTATTTTTATTTTTATACAAGTTGATTGTTTTTTCACAAGTTTTTTGTAATTTCTTTTGCTCATTATATATTTTGTTCAAATTTGTACATTTAACTTTTAAATTCATTTTTCTTTATATTTTTATTAAAAACTATAATTTTGCATGCACCTGTGCACATGTATTTTCAACAAAATAAAACAATAAAAAAATCAAGAACAAGCACAGCATTGCAGCTGCAAAAAAGGAATGTAAAAAGTATAGACGCTTTGTGGACATGTCACCAAAATAGTCGACAAAAGTGGTGACTGGTAGACACTTGACCCCAGGCTTCCTACAGGGATTTCATATGTAAGTACTAGTGTATGGGTAACAACCATATTGCCACTATTAACACCAGCCACCATCAGTGCCATACAACAACAAACATGTTTTAACTATTTGTTGTTGTTGTTGCTGTTGTTATTGAAGTTGTTGTTCTTCATTTTCGTATTGTAATCAAAAAAAAAAAAAAAATAATGTTAAACCGCCAATGGAAAATTGTTGTTGACATGATTTTGCACTTTCGCATTGACTGCATTCTGCAATTAGAATGTCATATAAAATTGCAATTCCTTAAATAAAATAACAACAACAGCAGCAGTATACAAATACTGCACAACAACACAAAATAACAACTGGAGCACGAGTAAAGTGCATTTGTAGCAAAATGATTTCTCCTTCATCTCCTACTCACACTTTACACTACAATTTGCAATCATCGTAGCATTGCAGATGAAAACTATACATTTATAGCGCCACCTTGTAGACGTAGTAGTAGTTAAATTTGTAAGAAATAGTTAAAATGTTGGGTTGGTGACTGGTGGGGTTGGTAAGATGAAGAAAATGTAGTTTTTTTTTTGTTCTTTTCGTTATTTGTCCTAATGCTGGTAGTATGTATAAGAAAATAACATAACTATGTTTTAAATAAAATGTTATGAACTCAATATCATTTTGTAGAGTTATTTATGGCATGCATTTGAAATACAATGTACTCAGTATGTATGGCAAAGTTCAAAAAAATTTTAAGAAATTAAAGTTGTTTCTTTTAGATTTCGATGGTAATCATTTTTAGGTAGGCAAATGTGGTATCAATGGAAAGGGATTTTGGAGATGCATTTAATAATTTTGTAAAATTTTGCTTGTCTAAATTCACATTTTTTGTTTGCAAAAATACTGATTTATCCAAATTCTTAAAATATGAATCAATCTATCTATAACAATATTTGCTAAATAGTCCTTTGTGTACAAATAATATAATATTTTAAGTTATTTGCGGCACTATGGTTGATAGAGGGTATTGCAGTTCACAAATATATTTTTTTTTTGGTTCATAGAGGGTATTGCATAGTATAAAATGCAATATAATTTTCTATTTTATTTAAGCATTAACGTTTTCGTTAACGTATTTCCAGCATATTACAACTAAGTAACAAAAAATTTCAAAAAAAACTATACATAATTGAAATTGGACATTAATACATAACTTACTATTACTTTGGATTCATCTAAACTAAATTATAAAAGAAATGATGTTCTGATGATATAAATGGCTTCAAATCTTTTAGATGGTTTTATTCACTAGGATGAATTGGCAGGTGAGAAGTATGTAAGGATTTAGGTTCAGTATGTCCCGTGTATTCTATAAGTTCATTAATAAAAATTTACTTGAAATTTAGTATCAACGTTTGGTAAATACTTTAAAGATATTTATTGGAATGGTTTATTGTTTACGGTAACTTCGCTTAGTATATGCAGTAAAAATACATTATCAATAAGTCGATACCCTTAATGTGGTTGATAGAGGGTATTGCATTCAAAAATAAATCTCATTGATTATAGTGAAATAATCGCGAATCCTCACAATTTTTTTCCATTTAATAAAGAAATTAGTGTGTATTATCCGTTATTAACATTAAATTATGATCTAGAGGCTGATAAAATTTAAAAATATATAATTAAAACATATCGAATAATATATACAAAATTTACATTAAATATATTGATTGTTTTTTTGGCAGAGCTATAGCTGCAATTGGAAAACAGTTTTCCATCCAAAATTGATTTCTAAGAAATTGGTTCATAGAGGTTATTGAATATACGGTCTTGATATGCAGTATGTTTTTTAATTTGTTTTTATTTTTCGAGTACATCAATAATAAATATTAATTAGTATTGGTTATATTCTCAAAATTAAAACATGTCTTCATAAAAGTTATTTTCATGCATATTACAGAAATATGGGTCACATGAGTATCAACATTCAAATAAAGATATAAAGATATGTTTTTATAAAAAAAATTGTGACCTAACTTCACACCTAAGTATGAGATTGCGCCGCTAAAAAATGCGTTTCTTTTAGTTTTGTTAGTTTTCTCATATCCTTCTTTGGGAGTAGAATGAACGATGTCCGCCCATCTGTGCTTTAGTCCATATACACCCTGTAACCAAAGTGAAGGTGGCAAATATTAAGATATTTGATATACGAGAGCGGATCAATAAGTCCGTGGCTTTTCGACCTTCCCTCGTAGTTATATAAAATGCAACACTGCTCCCATCAAGTACCAGCTTTTAATAGACTACTGTAAAATTTTGAGCAAGTTCCGTCATTTACTTTGCGTTAAACAGCTGTTCAAAGCATACAACATCGTTGATTTTTTTAAAAATGAAAAAAGTGACTTTGGAGTGCTCATTAAACATTATATTTTTGGGAAAAAAAAACCAAGAAAAATTTTAATAAATACTATAAATACTCTGCACCATTGATTTCAATGGTAAAAAAGTGGTTTAATGGCTTTCGTTGTGGTCGCACAAGTACAAATGACGCTGAACGTTCTGGACGGCCAATTGAGGTCAATACACCCGAAAATGTCGAAAAAATCTACGATATGGTGTTGATGCCATAGGCATTTCATATGGCAGTGTGGTTTCGATTTTAAATGATAAGTTGGATTTAATAAAGCTGTCTGCAAGATGGGTGCTGCGTTTGCTCTCAATTGACCATAAACGTAATAGTGTGACAAAATTCCATGAACTGGGCTACGAATTGGTACCTCATCCGCCATATTCTCCGGATTTCCAAACCTAAAGAAATGGCCCGGTGGAAAGAAATTTAGCTGCAACGATAAAATTATTGATCAAAGAAATGCCTATTTTATGGACCTCGAGAAATCCGATTTTTTGGAAGGGATACAAAAATTGGAAAAACATTCGACTAAGTGTATTGAGCTAAAAGAAGATTATGTTGAAAAATAATTTTTTTTTTGCCAAAAAACTGTGTTTCATTAAAAAAGTCACGGACTTATTGATCCGCCCTCGTACATATAATATCAGAAATTTGGGTTGTGAATATTATATGGGACCAGAATGCCTTTAAATATAAAGAAACTCGGACCATACTTGGACCTTATTCCTTATAAATTCACCTTACCTTTATTTTTTTGATCTGCCTTGTTAATAACATAATGATCAGGAGCCTTTCCCGACTTTGGACCACTTTTCGAAAAGTGACCTAAATTAAAATTAATTTTAAAAATTCTCTATACATCGCTGAACACCTGTAGTGGTGACCATCCTATGACAACCATCCCGTGACAGTTTGAACACATTTTCTGTAAGATTATTGCCTATAATCATTATTAACTGCTATCATCTCAAAAAACAATTTTATTAAAATAACAATTCTTAAATTTTTATTGAATACAAATTTGTCATTTCCGTTTATATTAAAACATCTTTAAAGGACTCTTTAGTAAAACATTTCAACAAAACTCGAAATATAAAAATTAAATATATAAAAAAAACCAAATTAAAGAACTAAACTAAAAATGAACCAACAAGGAATCATCATAGTCATCATCATCATCTAAAAGAGGGTATAAAAATTGAAAAGAACTTCAATTTGAAGTGCACGCGAAAACTGTCAGTAACAGTAAATGCTGCATTTGATATGAGCATTGTATTCGTCCTTTCTACAACTTGTTGTTGGTGGTATTGTTGTTTTTTATTTTCATTTGTATTTGCCGCAAACAATTGGCAATGCGCAACAGGAGCTGGAAGACAAATAAGTAGGTACTTACAGCAGCAAAAAAAAAAAAAACTTAATATAAAATCAAACCAAAAAGAGTGAATGAACGTTAGGTTAGAAACGCGTGTTCTATAAAAATGAGTTTGAAACCAATACGTTTGCTTAAAAGAGGAAATCAATGCTAACAACAGCGGTCCTGAACAGATTAAAAAGGAGAGAGGGGGAGAGAAAAGAAACAATAGCCCAGAAAACAAAACAAATAAGAAATTACTGAAACATACAAAATAATAATAATAATAACGCAAACTAAGCGACTAGAATATGTTTCTGATGGTGAGAATGATGCTGCCACGTTAAATGCCTTACGGTATATTAAATCCTTTTTGTTGTTTTCACTTTGAGAAAAGCGATGAATAGAAAACACACAAAATTTTTGGGTTTAATGAAACAAGAACATTATAGATTGTGATGGAAATACCTAGAAGACATAAATATAAATTACTATTTTTTCATACTAATTATAATTAGAAAAAAATGCACCAAAATTAAACTGATAATAGAACAAAGAAAGGTATGTATATTATATTTATTCTTAGACTATGTAGTCGAAGGATGCGTGTGTGTGTGTGTGAGGAGTTTTTATAATTGGTATAAAATTATGTACAATAAATATATGAAAGTGTTCTCGTGTAGATGAAATACTTTGTGGGGCCAATTTATCAGTCATCAGCAAAAAAGGAAAAAGAAAAAAAGCAAAATTCAATGTATTTGAAGCAATAAAATATTGTCAAAAAAAGCAAAAAACAAGCAAAAGTAAAAAGTTGAGGAAAACCACGTAAAAAAAAGAACAGAACTAATTAGTAGAACAAATATTTTTTTAAACAAGCAAAAGTAAAAAAAAACTTAAAAAAAAACTTGCAAAAAAAATGAGAAAAAGCAATTTAAAGCTGAACAATTTTAAGAAACTACTCTAAAGCTGGAAAATCAAAAAAAAAAAAAAAACAAACAAGAGTAACTATGAGTAAAACAAGCTAAAAACACATAAACAGCGTAACTTGTCTTCTCTGGTCATCAGATAAAAACAATAGTTTGTAAGTTAAAATAACAGAAAACGCTATTTACAAGAAATGATATTTAAATTAAAAACCGGTCTACTTACCATTTTTTTAATCAAATGGTTTTTGTTTTTTATTATTAAATGTTGTTTAAACAACTGACACATCAGTTTAAAAGAAATGATTAATCGGTTAAAAATAAATGTTAAAATTTGACCTAACAATTCCGTAAAAATTAACTGATTATTCATTTATTTTAAATTGTTTTTGTTTTTTGTATTTTTGTTTCTTTTTTAATATACAAAATTTACACTCACACAGTCTATGGACACACTTTGTATGGACACACTTTGTATGAAGTTCTTGTATTTGAATTTAAAAAATTTAAAAAAAAATTTTAATATCCCATGTAAAAATCGAAATATATATGAGCATACATGATCATACATGGGCCTGTATATGATCATACATGGACATACATGGTCATATACGTCCATACATTGTTCAATATATGACCATACATGATCTCATATATGATCATATATCTTCGGATCTGAAATTTGAGGGTATATGGACGTATATGATCATATACGAGCATACATGAATAATATATGAGCATGTATGATAATATATGCACATATATCACCATATACCCTCAAATTTCGGATCCGAAGATATATGGTCATATATGAGATCATGTATGGGCGTATATGACCATGTATCCCCATGTATGATCATATACAAGCCCATGTATGTTCATATATATTTAGATTTTTACATGGGATATCAATTTTTTTTATTTTTTTGAAAATTTAAATTTTGTAATAACTGTAACGGAAACAAATAAACCAAAAATTTCGGTTTTGTGGGTAAATTTTAATTAAATTTCAGACAGATAAATTTAAATTAATGCAACTGAAAAAATCTGTATAAGGCAGTAAATCATTTTGAACAAATGTATAAAAAGTTAAAATAAATATTTCTTTGAATAATAAATGTATGTTTCTTTATTTTCAAAATGGAGCGGAAAGCTTTTTTTTATTAAACTACATACAGTAACCTACATAATACAAAGCGACTAGTCAACCTAGCTATAGAAAATTTTTCTCGAAGCGCTTTTTCCACTTATACTTGAAATTGGTGACAACTTTGAACCTAAACCAGACACTGTGGTTATCCAAAAATGTAATTACTTGAGTTCTTCAACGCTTTGCCAATAACCAGGAAAAAGTGAAATAACTCCCACTGAAAAAAAATAATATAATTCACAATACTTTAGACTTTCAGGAGTCTTTAATAAGGAAATACTAAGTCTCAACTCTCAATAAATAAGTCCTAATAAAAAATAAAAATAAATAAATATGGGATCATATTTGGGGACAGATCTGTTCATTGGTAATATCAGATCCAGTTCATTTTCAAAGGCACCAAAATAAAAATGCAAATATATAAAATTAAAGGTGTTTTTTGAATTTCTTATTAAATCTGGGGGACATATAATGTCCAGAGCGATTTGAACCTCATTATATACGGTGCGCTCTAGATCTGTCTAAATTTGATCAGACAATTTTGGGATCTAATTAAATCTGGTACAATTAGGTTTAAGTGGGATATGTTCAGATCTATTTTACACTGGAAAATCAACTACTGTTTGGGTCCGAAATGTTAATAAGTTAAAATAGACTTGGGTCAAAATTTGCCTTTTAATAGGTAACCAATTAAGAAATCAAGTGAAAATCGGGAATATCAGCCAAATGGGTACTATGTTAATAATATTTTTGGGATGTGCAAATAATTTTCGGATATTATTGGGGATCCTTATATGGGCACTAGATTTTACACAAAATCAATTGGCTTTTTTCTTGGCTGCATATAAGCAAATGTACCAAATTTCATCAAAATATCATAATATTTTCGACATGGACCGATACATAGATTGATTTTAAGCTTAATACTTGGGTCGATATGAATCAGTGTACCAGTGTATAAATATATTAATATTTGCTATCAGTAGCATAAAAACATACAGAACACAGAAAAATAAACTGCTAACCGAATTGAAACGTGTATTTTGTTTGCGACAACCAATAAATTCGGTTAGCACAACCAAATTCAAATATGATTGCTGAATATATTGGATACTGCAACCAAAATAGAGTTGTATTAACTAAATTTTGTGGTGAAAACCTATATGCAGTTGTTCCAACCGATTAAAGTGCACAAATTATAGATATATGGTTGAGATTTGCTTTAAAATAATAAGGGACCATAAAACACGCCTCAGAATTTAAAGAAAACCGGACCTTATTGACAATAACTTGATGAATGATCAATATTTTTGACTTATAATTGATTTTTTTTTTATTTTTAAATTCCATAAATACTTCAGATTGGAAATTGATTTTTATATTATTTGTTTACACTTTTTAGTTTTATTTTCTAAAAGATGGCAGGTGAAAAATGGCTTCAATATAGAATCACCAATATATTCCGTAAAAAAAAGTTTTTATGTGATTTAGTTGAAATCTTTATAAACAATTATAAACTTTGAATGGAGTAACAATAATTTCTAGTTATTGACCTCCCCTAGAAATATTTATTTATTATAATAAGAAATTTGGAAGACGTACTTTATCACCCCTGAAGTTTTAAGAACGGATTGCAAGGGGAATATAAAGAGAAAAACAGAACTTGCTTAAGTGACTTAAGTTAGGTATCGGTAAGAACATAAAATTAAAATTTTGAAAATAAAAAATTTGTGTTTCTAAAATTTAGTTTCATACCAAAATTATGTTTTAGTCACTTAAGACAACTGTAGTTGGTCCTTAATAGTTTTTGTTAAAAATCTCAAAAATTTTTAATTAAATTAAAATTATTAAAAATCTTAATTTACCACTTAATCAAGAACTTCATGCGTAAATTTTAAAATTTATTACAATAATTTACCATAAAATCTGTGACATGACATAAACCCAACATACATTATCAAAATTTCCAGATTTGAGATTATATACGAAAATGTTACGGACCTTAACGGCACTTAAGTGCAAATGAACTGGGGTTAAATTAAGAATATTATTTTTAGAACAAGCAAAATAATATCAAGTAGTTCCACCACTATCCGCTCAAAAATATCAGTTTCATCAATATATTTCAAAAAATTAAAATCTCCTAAAACTTAACTAGGGGAAATGTTAGGGGTTATATAATATTAAGATTTTCAAAAAGTGGATTTTTTTTTTGTTTTTTGCGTAGTGTACATACATATTTATATTTAATTACACGAATATTCCCGAAGTCACACACTTTTGAAGTAAAGTGCTTTTGAAACTTTTAACTTGTTTTTCTAAAAACTGGCGGTGCTTAATGTGAAGTTTTTTCTCTCTACAATATAGTTTCCATTTTATAAACAATTTAAGCCTAAATTTTGGTCAAAAACCGATTTTTTTTGAAAAAATATTTTTAACCCTTATCAATTAACCCACATATGGTGCTAATATTATATGTTATGTGTCCTTGGGGCGTCATTTTAATTGCTTTTCACCAATTTACTTTTCAAGTGCCATTAAAACCGTTTCGCTTTTATTTTAGTTTATCTCCCCTACACACATACACTCATAAACATTCATATATCTAGAAAATATGCTTTACATACACTCATGCAATTTAAAAAATATAATTTCCCAATATATAGCAATCAAACTGCAATAAAACTTGAGAATAAGCTTATATTAATAGTGTGTTTTAAGCTTTTCTTAATTTCGCTTATTATAATATTTTTAAAAATAGTATTTAACACAAGCAGTATTTAACAATGCTAGAGAAAAGAGTATTATACATAACTATTTTTCAAGTATGCTTATGAACAACATACAACAACAACGCAATATGACGATTGAAATAGAAATATTTTTCAATACATTCTAGTCTTGTTGTCTTTGTTCTACGCTTATAATGCATACAATAAGTACCATTACTTTTTCTTTAAATTTGTCAAACGTGTTTTGCGTGTACATTTAGTTATAAATTTTATATAGTGAACGTGCAATTGCATATTTAATTTAATTATTTTTATTTATGGTTAAAATTAATTATTATTATTTATATTTAAAATGAATTATTATTTTTTATATTTAAACTGAGTTATTATTATTTATTTTTAAAATTAAAATAAAAAATAAATTAAATTAAAGAAAATAATTATGATTTCTCTTTTTCAACTATTAATAATATATTATTTTGGTAAGCTTATTCTACAATTGCAAGAATAAGCTTATAGTAATCATACAAACATAATATTATCACGAGGGTTCCGTAATGATTTTTCTACAATTGTTACGATAACCTTTTTCAATATATTCTCAAGTCTTTTTGAAGCTTAAGGCTTGTGTTTGTAAGCTTATAATAATATTTTTCTCAAATCATTTGGTATGTTGGGTTGTCTATGTGTAGTAAATACAAATTTTCATATATGGAAAATATTACTTTTTTTGAAAGTGAAAGTCTCTTTTGGGTATAAATAACAATAAACAAGAAGCAGCCAAACCAATGAGTATCATCAGCATCAACCATATTCAATATATGTACATCCCTTTGTCTATGAGCATACATATTTTGTTTTGTCAGGACCTTCAATAACAGTAATATTTAGTTGTTTGTGCTGAAGTACAACGTGGAAAAATAAATTTTACTCCACTTCAATTAATTGGAAAATTGCATGTTAAGTACCAGGAACTTTAAAATAGAATATAAGTTAAATGATGTTATTATTTTTATACACGAGTTGAATATTTAATAAGCTATTTTTTAAGATTTTGTAAAAAAAAACTTGAATATTTTTCAAAATTAAGAGTTCGTTATGAGGAGTAAGTTGGTTCTTAATGCGATTAAAATTTGCTCTAGTAAAAATAAACTTCGGAAAAATTAGATTCTAATTAAACTAAAGGAACCATAAGTATGGCTTCACATTTTTAACGTGGAAGCACAAATAAATTATTCTGTTTAATTACTTCGAACTGTATTTTTGGCTGCAAATAAGTTGCGGTCTATTATGGACATTACCTTAACAACATAAGTAATCTTAAAAATAATGAAACACGCACTACATTAAGTGATATAATACGTATTAAATTGTTACTAGTCATTTTAAACATTTTTTTTTGGGTATGTTACCCTTTTTGTCATCGACCCACTACAATTAAAATTTAAAATCTAAAAAAGGTGTAATTAAATTTTTGCAGTTTTTATTATAACTATCACTAATTTAAAAATACTACATATACAAAAATGAAGCCTGCAGTGATATTTTAATTACTTTTTTATTTTCTCTTAAACAGAATATGCAAAAAAAAACTTTAAATAATTAACTGCCTTCAAAAACCAGAGGGAGTCAAATGGCTGAAGAAGAGCAACAAACAAAAACAACTTTAACCATAAAAATTGCCGCTAAAGCAACAAATTTATACCTTCTTTTAAAAAATTATGGAACTTGTAGTTTAATGAAGAAGAAGAAAACGACTTGGAAAAGATGCATATGGTCTTAAGAAAGATTTAATAGGTGTGAGATTTCTGAAGTTTTGAAGTTGTAATTAAACATGCTGTGTTTTGTTGCATATTTCTTTACTTTCAATAATTTTTTGCTTATTTTATGATGCAGATGCGTTTCATTTTAACTACACACAGATCATTTAAACACGTAAGAAAAGAAAGATACAAAAAAAAGGACTTAAATGAGAATTATAGACTCTAGTCTGTATCGAACAGGGATGGACAAGTGAGCGAAATGGGGCTGTAGGAGATATCATAGCATCTTCTTGTCGTGATAAATAATAAACTTACGGAATAAAAAAAACCATAGTAAAAGAGCTTTATCTTATTTATGGAAATATTAATCGCATTTCATACACAATAAAATGTCTATATACGATATATATATATATATAATAACGTGACTGGCTGACTGACTGATTCACTCGACAACACTCAAAATGCTGGATTTAGGAAGTTAAAATTCTATACATAAATTCCTCCTCCGGTTAGAATTCTCCCCCTTGCCAGCTTGCCCATATCCTTTCAGCTAAAGATTTGAAATTTTAAATATGTGTTTCCTGGAGTTTGAGTTTTGCCAAAAAGTCCGCGCTAGATAAAAAAATGTGTTCATTTGGGTACGGGATAGTTCTCTGCTACTTTTTGCCTGCCCAAACCGTTTTGACAAGACAGCTTATAAAGGGTGTCCGCCGGGAAGACATACTATTTTGTTTGTTTATAATTTTTGATTAAATGAAAGAGAATGGATCTTATATAGATAAATGTTTTATTTAATATCGGCAATTATGTATGGAATACAATATCAGATAAATGTCCGCCTCTGTTAGCCTCACAAATGCGAGCTCTTATGAGCACATTTTTCATTACACTCACCAAAAAAAGTCTGTAATGGCAACAGAAAATTTTGCTGTTAATACGGGAAATTCTGCTAATTTGAGCCCAGCGGTATTTTTTGCTAATCTTAGCAACACATGTCTGCTGACGTGCAGTACAATGAAAGTAGTAAAAAAATTAGTAGCCGCTACTAAATTTTAATAGACTTTTTGTAAAGTGGAATTTAAAATCTGTTTGCGAAAATCAGCAAAAAAAAATTACTAAATACTATTAATATTAGTACAAAGTTTTAGATTTATTTTTTTTATCGAGCATCAAAAATTTTGATTATATTTTTTAAAAGGTGTTTTAAACAAAATAAAAAAAATCAAAGGCTTAAAAATTTTAAAAATTTTTAAAACATAAACGAATTTATCATTTTGTTTTAATTTGGTAATTTCTGTTTTGAAAAATATTTTAGTCAATTTTTTTTTTTACTTTTAAAGTTAAATTTAATTGTTTTTAGGGCTGATTTTTAAAACTTAAAATTTAAGTGGATGTCCTCTTATTAGACGTGAGTCGGTATCTTCACTTCCGATCCCTTTTTTAATTCTATGTAACATTTTAGGGCAATTTAAGTTTGTATGTATAAGTTTAAATTATTAGAAATAACATTTCTTTCAATATCGACTTTTTTAAATTAGTAATTTTTTTTGCTAATTTTAGCGAATCGGTTTTCAAAAATTTGTAAATGATTTCTGAAATTAGCAACGAAAATTTGTAGATATTCTGCAAAAATTCTGTAATTTGTAAAATGTAAATAGCAAAAAGATTTGCTAAATAATAATTTTTTTACTAAAAATCAGTACAAAAATAGTAAAGTGGGTTTGAAAACCGTTTACAAATTTTTCTACTAACTTTTTTTTCTGAGTGTACATTCTCATACATTTCACCCGGTATTTCATTAATTTCATCACGTATATTTTGTTTGAGTTGCTCAAGCGATTCTGGTTTGTTTTCATAAACCTTGCTTGTTGATACCACATGTTAATCAACCTCAAAGCATGCAGTTTTGGCGTTAAAAAGTTTTCAGTCATATCACGATAGCGCTCCCCACAGTTACCGTTACGCCGTTTTCATTCTCAAAAAAGGAAGGTCCAATGATTCCTCCTGACCAAATTGCACACTAGACTGTAACTTTTAATGGATGCAAAGGTGACTGATGTATAATTTGAGGGTATTCCATTGCCCAGAACCGACTATTCTGTTTATTCACATATCAATTCAAATGAAAATGTGCCTCGTCACTCATTATGATTTTTTCATGAAAATCGGGATAGTCATGGGCGAGCTGTAACATGCTATTGGCATATGTAGTTACGGCGGCGTAAATGGTCTTGTGGAAGAAGCTCTTGTGTCAACTGAATCTTAAATGGAAACAAATTGTGGCCAAAGTTGTTCTTTGAAGATCAAGCTCCTGAGCACGGCGTCGAATCGAGGTTGTTTTGAACACTTTCTTGAGCAGCAGTAATGTTTTCAGCCCATCTTGCAGTACGTTGTGGTCCATGCTTGGGCCTTTCTTCGAAATCTTTTACTACACGATAAATAGTGCGTTTCTTCCAAAAAATTTTACGTAACTTTCTCATCGTCACAGAAATCGATGATTGATTTTGATAAAATGTTTTAATGATTAAAACACGTTTGTTTATCGAATATTTTTCCATAATAAATTTGCCACGTGTCTTCTGCACGACTGCCAATTATGAACTGTCAAGACTAATGTTTACCAAAATGGCGGCAAAACAATGTATTATACCTTCCCGGCGGACACCCTGTATATTAAATATAGTTTCCTTAGATTATACAGTGATATGATAATCTTTGGTAAAATAGGGCTTTGGCTAGAAACCTAAAATTTAAGGGAGCGAAATTGAAACACTGAAATTTTGAAACAAAATGGATGGGTAACGAGTGGAATTGAAGCATCAGAAATAATGGAACAGGGAACGAATGGAATTTAAATATTATACAAGGGTAAGGAAATGAAATGGGATGGGGGACGAGTGGAATTAAATAACTAGAGACAAAAAATAAAATGGTATGGAAGGGGAAACAAGTGAAATTGAAACACCAAGTACATAATAACAAAATGCTCTATTTCATATCGTTCCCTGTTTTTAATGTTTTAATATCACTTGTTCCCCAATTCATTCCATTTTATTTCCTGTGTTTGATGTTTTAATTCCACTCGTTCCCCGTTCCATTCTGTTTCATTTTCCTTGTTAAATGTTTAAGTTCCACTCGTTTCCAGAATTTTAATTTTTTCCATTGCAGCGATTTTTACATTTTTCGTTTTTTCCTTCTTCAGTGTCGAAAGTCACTTTGAGGGAATTTTTGGAAAAAATCGACCAATTATTGTCCTGCCCACAAAGATATGTTCCGAAGGGTATGGAATAATTAAAGCTCCGAAAAAATAGGGTTCCAAAATCAAAAAAGCGATCCTTTGATAATCTGTTTAGTCTAGAAATCTGAAATTTAAAATTTACACATACAATTAAAAAAAGTTAAAAAATTTACTTATGGAGGAAAGTTATCAGAAAATGAATAAAATTTTCTTTTTTATTGAAAACTACCGGTAACGAAGTATCGGGCTTTGAAGATTTTTTGTAAGAATTAAGAAGTATTTAATAAATATAAGGAAATATTTATTAATTAACGTTTAATAATTATGACCAAATGTTCCCTTAGAAAAAAATTGTTTTAGATTTTCATAAATAATTTCAAAAATGTAAATGACTGAACATGACTGATAAAAATTGCGTGTGATTCATATCGTATTAGTGTCACTGGCTCATCTCTGGATACAAAAAGATGAAAATTTAAGTAATAAAATATAAAATGTTGCAAAAAAGCTTTTATTTTTACGCTGAATATTGAAAAGAAAACTTTGTTGTTTATTTTGACGTGCCAACATGATGTATTATGTACTAGACACAAAAATTGCACATTAAAATTACCATAAAATATATATATTTTTTTTAATTTAGTTGTTTCTACAACATATATTGGTTGTCGATTTTCTTGCGGAGATGCTTAAAACAACTTTTTAATATAATGAGAAATATAAATGTATATTAAAATTTAAAGGAAGATGGATAAAAAATAATCACTGAATAACTAAAAATAAGCACAAAATAGATGAGAGGAAATTTAACTATGACTAGAAGATAAAAAAAAATAATAGCTGCCGATGTCGATAGGAAATTTTCTGAATCGATTTAGCATTGACCCTGCCACGGACGGCATATTTTTTACTCATATTTTTTTTTTTTTTAATCACGAAGACGAAAATATTAGAAAAATACAATTACTAACCGTCCAACAAAAATCTACTAAAACTAAATTGACAATGTCGAAAAGGCTGAAATAAGTGAAAAATAAATGCATTTTATGTGAGATGTATTTTTTTCCGTTCGATATCACGAAAAAAGAATACCTACTATTACATTTATACAGATCAACAATGGAGACAAAATTTCACCTTAAATGCATATTTTTAATACGTAAATTTAATATGCGTTTTTTTTTTTTATTTTCAGTTCGTTTATGCCCATAAAATACGATTTATAGTGCATGAACTTCCAGAGATATCAGACATTTGGTTTCCTAACAACGAACCCTGTTGAATTTGGTTAGAATCGGTCAATACTCAGACCTACGTCTCATTTAGATGCACTCGGACACTTTATAAATTTGTTGTTAAATGATTAAATAGTTAAAATTCAAAGAAATTTATTTTTTTACACTTTTTACATTTATTTAAAGAATAAATTACAGATAAATACGGATTTTTTGTTACAGTTAATAATTTCATTTAATACACTCATAATATTATGTAGTTTTCTGTTTCTAGTTTAATAAAAAAACTTTTCAGTTCCATTTAAAAATAAAGGAACATACATTTCTTTTTCAAAGATTATCTATTTAAACTATTTTATACATTTGTTCGAAATGATTTACTGTCAATTACCGGTTTTTTTTAGTTTCATTTATTTCTTTCATTTGTTTGAAACTTAGTAAAAATTTAACGCAAATTTGTGGTTTATAAGTGTTCGTAGGACTCACCAAAAAATGTCTGTAATAGCAACTGAAAATTTTGCTGTTATTACGGGAAATTTTTTTTGAGCCCAGCCGTAGTTTTTGGTAATCTTAGCAACTCATGTCTGCTGATGTGTAGTACAATGCAATTTGTAGAAAACTTTTTGTAAAGTGGAATTTAAAATCGGTTTGCTAAAATCAGCAAAAAAATTTACTAAACATTATAAATATTAGTAAAAAATTTCAAACATATTTTTTTATCGAGCATCAAAATTTTTTAATTTTTTTTATTTTTTCAAAAAATAGTTTAGACAGAATTAAAAAAAAAAATCAAAGGCTTAAAAATTGTAAAAACATAAACGAATTTATGATTTTGTTTTAATTTGATAATTTTTGTTTTGAAAAATATTTTTCTAATTTTTTTTTTTTTTTTAATTTTAAATTTTGATTATTTTCAGGGCTGATTTTAAGAACTAAAAAAACCTTTTAGTGCTATTTTAAGTGGGTGTCCTATTTTTAGACATGAGTCGGTATCTTCACTTCCGATCTCTTTTTTTAATCTACCCTGTAGGAAGCCTGGAGTCAAGTGTCTACAAGTCACCACCTTTGTCGACTATTTTGGGTGACTTTTTGGTGACATGTCCACAAAACGTCTATACTTTTTACATTCCTTTTTTGCAGCTGCAAAGCTGTGCTTGTGCTTGTTCTTGATTTTTTATTCTTTTATTTTGTTGAAAATACGTGTGCATAGCTGCATGAAAATTTAAAGTTTTTAATAAAAATATAAAGAAAAATTAATTTAAAAGGTAAATATACAAATTGGAACAAAATATATAATGAGCAAAAAAACTTGTGAAAAAAACAATAAATTTTGTATAAAAATAAGAAAGAGGTAACAATTTTTAGTGAAAGTGTGAAGTCTTTTGAAGATTTGTCTATTCCAAAACTAAATTTTCACGAAATTTTTTTTTACTTTAATGAAATTTATAAAAAAATTTGAATTAATAAAATATCTAATTTACCAAATTAAATGCACCTGTTTAATCCTATTTTCTTCCTAGTGTGGAAATCTAGTAAAGAGTTCCAAAAGTGGTTCCAATGTCAACACCTAGTCAATAGTTGTGTATATTCGCACTGACACGCACATGTTAAATGTCTACAGCAGATAGCGTTGGCTGGGGCATAATTAGTCAGTAGTACTGGTGACAAAGTCAATAGTGAATCAGTACAGTTTAACTATCGAAATTTCCTACAGGGTATGTATTATTTTAAGGCAATTTAAGTTTGTAGGTGTAAGTTTTAATTAGAAATAATATTTCCTTCAATATACACTTTTTAAATTAGTAAATTTTTTTTTGCTAATTTTAGCTCATCGGTTTTTAAGAATTTGTAAAATGATTTCTAAATTAACAACAAAAATGTGTAAATATTCTGTAAAAATTCCGTAATAAGTAAAATGTAAATAGCGAAAAGATTTGCTAAATAAACATTTTTTACTAAAAATCAGTATAAAAATAGTAAAGTGGGATTGAAAACCGTTTACTTTTTTTTCTGTATGTACAGTTATTACAAATTCAAAATATTGTTTGCTGTCTGTTTAAAAAAAAATATTCAAAAAATTTCAAATCGTTTTTTATTTAAATTGTTTATGTTTAACGGAATTGGTAGGTAAATTTAAATATTTATTTTAACTGATTAATTTTTTGTTTCTTACGGATCTGTCATTTGTTTAAACAATATTTAAAGATGGATAACAAAAACCATTTGATTTAAATGAAAAGTAAGTGGATCGGTTTTTAAATGATATATCATTTCTTGTAAATGGCATTTTCTGTTATTTTAACTTACAAACTACTTTAAGTGTATGATTTGTCAAATACTAGTTTTCATTTTTTTATAGTTCATTGTGTGATTGTTAAAATAATAAATAAAAAGTCGTTTATTTTTATTTAATTTTTATAGTATTAAAGAAATAAAGAAAAAATCCTTACTTTTTACGGATTTAACAGTAAATTAATTAACTAACTTTTAATAGAAATAAATAAAGGAAATATCATTTGTTTTTACGGATTTTTGGTTAGTTTTTTTAACAGTTTAAAAATGAAAAGTCATTTATTATTTACGAATATTGTAAGTTAATTTATTAACACTTAAAAATAAATGAAAAGTTCTTTTGATTTCAATAAAAAAAAAGTAGACTGAGTTTTAAGTTATTTTTCATTTATTTTAAATAACAATTTTAGTTTATTATAACCACAAATTTTTTTTAGTAGATATATTTATATTTTCTGCGCTATTCATGAAATAAGAATCAGCATCATTGTTGGATTTTAAATCGCATGCCAAAAATTTACCAAATTATACTTGGTGTAGGGTATCATATAGTGGACATACCCGAATTTAATTTTTTTTACTTATTTTTATTCAAGATTTTTATGATAATTTTTGCACATAATTGGTTACAACTTGAGATATTATTTATTTAAAGGGATGCAAAAATTTAAATGTAAATTTAATAATTCAAATTAAAACTTACCATTTATTGTTCGTTGAGTGCTGTAAAGAAATAAAAAAAAAATTATGTTAATTTTGTTTAAAAAATATTGAATTTAACACTTCAAAGTGTAAAACTCTTAAAAAACAAATCTACTCCTTATAAAATAAAAACAGAAATCAAATTATTTCTAAACCATAAAATATGCAAAATCAAATCACAATATTTCTCTGTTAACAAACTGAAAAATGCCATAAAAAATGTTGCTAAAAAAATCTGTATTATTGAGGTTGTAAAACAATAAATATGCTTGTTAGAAAATACGTAAAATAAAGAAAATTGGTATCAATACGCCTTTGAAATTCAATTATCAACACAAGATTTTTTTATGTGTGAATATTTTGAAATAAACCCCCACGAAATCAATTGAATATTTGTATTTTTGTTTTTTTTTTTTCAGTTACCTTTGAAGACGAAATAGAAAAAATATGTTTAAGGAGTTTGTTAAGGATCTGTTACAAAGAAATGCAGAAGGAAAAAAAATAAAAACAAAAGATACTCTATAATGGTAGCTTGTCAAAACAGGAAAAAGGTGTGCAAAACAACATTGATGTTGTTTTGGAAAAAAATAATACACTTTGGTTTTTTATAATTTAATAAGGTTTTTTTTTTTTGATCAACAACAACAAAAAATTAAATAAGGAGGAGGTTGTTTTTTTAAGGTAAACGTAAAAAGAATAAAACATTCTCCGAGGGCGTTAAAAGCCAAAATGGGTGGTTTGCTTTATAAAGCCTTAAAAAAGTAATTGGCTATTAAACCTTAAATGAACAAAGACTTTTCAATTAAAATCTGAAGGGTTTTCTAAAGAGCAAACATAATGAGAGAATTACATTCGTGAAATGCACATAGAAAATAAAGTACCAACCAGGAAAAGATTCAAAAAGGGGAAAATCTCCCCCTTGACGGGCTGCCCAAACCACTGAAACTGGGAAACGGAATTTCCTATGGGGAGGTGCAAATAAAAGGAAATTGTCTTGTCTTGACGACCTGACAAAACCGTTAGAGCTAGGAAGATGAAATTTAGTACATAGGTTTCTCCTTCGAAAGGTATTTTTAGAAATTCTTATCAGAAGGTGCAAAAAGCGGAAAGGTCTAGATCTTCACGGCCTACCCAAGCCCCATTTTTGCTAAAACCTGAAATTCAAATTATGTATATATATTTTCTGAAGCATGGGCTACCTCACTGATAAGACGAAATAATTTTTTGAAAAAGATGGCGAAAGTATCCTTTGTGACGGCCTGCGCAAGCCTCTTTGGCTAAAAACCAAAACTTTAAAACAGGTGTTTCTTGGAGATAGAACTTTTGTAAATCCTACGGGGAGGGGCTAAAAGGCAAAAGTCACCACCTTGATGACCTGAACTAGCCTCATAGTCAGAAACTCGAAATTTAAAATATCTTTTTGAATTTTCGCCAGGGACATGGTAAAAACATAAATTCAAAGGGGGGAAATTCTCTCCCCTCAACGGATTTCTCACACCGATTTGGCTAGAGGCATGATAATTCCATGATAATGGGTTGGCTTAATATTGGAATAGGGAACGGGTGGAATTGAAACACTGCACAAGGATAACGAAATGGAACGGGAACGTGTGGAATTGAAACACTAGACTAGGGTAAGGAAAGGAATGAAACGGGGAACGAGCGGAATAGAAACAATTTACAAGGGGAACGAAATGGAATGAAACGGGAAAAGAGTGGAATTGAATCACTAGACGAGGGCCAAGAAATTGAATGAAACGGGGATTTTGTAAAAGCAAGATAATTCTATAATAAGGGTTTGACATGATAACGGAAAAGGGAGCGTGTGGAATTGAAACACTTTAAAGGGATAACAAAGTGGAACGGGGAGCGAGTAGAATTGAGACCCTAGACAAGGGGAGCAAAATGGAATTAAACGGGGAACGAGTGGAATTGAAACACTAAACAAGGGGTACGAAATGGAAATTGAATGGAGTGACTAAAAACAAAAAAATTTAAAAAAATTTTACTACATGAAGTATTTGATAGTTCACTGAAAAGGTACTTTGGTGAATTTTCGATAGGAACATAATGGTGAATGAAATGGAATGAAACGGAATAAAAAGGAATTCAAACAGTAGTCTGAAGAAAGAAATGGAATGGAACAGAGTGCAATTGAAACACTAGACATGGGAGCGAAATGCAATAAAAAGAGGAGCGAGTGTTATTAAAAATACTTGACAAGACAAACTAAATGGAAATGGAATGGAAAGGCTAGAAAAAATAATTTAAAAAATTTTGTTCCTTGGAGTATTTGATATTTTACTGACAAGGCACTTCGGTGAATTTTCGTTAGGAACATGGTAGGTGGTGGCGGTAGATAGGTGGTTCAAAATGATCCACCTTTTTACCGCTTCGGTTGGATACCTGAAATTTAAAATATATGGTTCCTTAGATTATTTGATGAGTCACCGATAAGTTAATTTTTGACAGGAATGTAGTAAAAATAGCTGCTTAAATCCGAAATTTAAAATATGTTTTACCGGGAAAGTGTGCTTATTCTCTAAAAAGCTACGTTTTTGTTTTTTGCCAGAAAAGTGATAAAATTTCCAATGCTGAAATTAAAGTGTCCCCTTTAACCATAAAAATAACTAAGACCTATGTGCAACGAATTTGTTATTTTTTTAAGTAGTTTAAAGTATTTGCCATTAGAATGCAAACATTGGAGGGTTAAAGCATTTCAAACTGATTGTTAAACAAATAGCTTAACATAATAATTTTCATAAAATTTTCAGATTTTTTTATTTTTCTACTTTGCATTATTTTGTGGAAAAACTAATCAAATTTTTATTATCTAGACGGGTATAAAAGACATTAACAATATTATCCTTTATTTTGGGGAAATATATAAGAAGAAAAAATATAAAGACTTTTTCCAAAGAATCCTTCATTTGTTTTATAGTACAGTGGGTAGTAATAGTAGCATGATATAATACAAACAAGCACCTTTAATGGCATATTGTGGTGATTTTAATGGGTTGTTTTATGCATAAAAACGTTAGTGTATATAGATTTTTATGCCTTTTTTCTTGTTGTGAATGGAAAGAAAATTGTGCAAAATGTTAAAAATGTCACCATTGGGAGTAGTTAGGCTTATAGCTACTGCTGTTACTACTGATTTCTTTCCTTCATCTTTGCGATTCGCACTCAACCCCTTCTGCCTTTCAGGATTTTTCTCAGGCGCAGACTTTTGTGAAACACACACAGACAGTTATTATCATTTTGAAACTGCAATGAAGTCATAAAGGATTTTGTTTAACCATTATATTTTTTTCTATTTTTTTTTTTTTCCTTAGCTTGTGTTTTTAGGAAGACGGAAAAATGAAACAGATTTTATTTCTTTGGCAATATGTATAAGAAGGTTTCCTTTCATTTAGTTTTAGTTGTTGTTATTGTTGTTGGTAATAAAAGTCGTTATAGGAAAATGAGTAATTCCTAAGGTATATAAAAACCATTAAGAAAAAATGCAATTTGTGTAAAAGTATCATATAAGTTTTAAATTTTATATAAAATCTGTTGGGATAATAAATGTAATGCAGTTGCAAAAGAAATTGTTTCAGTATCTAAGAAATTCCTTAAATTAAAATTAAAGAATTTTGTAAATATAATTTAACGAATTTTAAAATAGGAATCTGGGAACATATTCTTTATAAAAATATGAAAAAAATTTCCATAAACTATTTTTAAAATTTTACCTTACAAATAAATCACTAGGAATTGAGGAATTTTTTAACTACAATTTAAGAAGTTTTTCCTAGAAAAAATTTACTAGAATCTGAAAAACACTATGAAAAAAAATCCATTGTTAATTTTTAGGCTTTTTTACCGTAAAAGAAATTCTTGAAATAGAAATTCTGTAGAAATTGAAGTATTTTGTAGCTACAATTTAGAATTTTTTCATAGGAAAAAATTCTTAGAATGTGAGAACATTTTCTTTATAAAAATATAAAACAAATTTACATTGCCTTATTTTAAGCTTCTACCTTAAGGATAACCATGTAACAATTTATCAATTAAAATTTTCTTTTTCTATGATTTGCATAAATTTTATTTAATTTATTATTATTTAACGAACACTTCCCTGCAAACATTTCAAAACAAAAATGTTTTGAAGTTTTATAATTTCAAGGGAAAATTCTATTGCGGAAGTTCGCCCCCTCCAAAAAATATCCGCTCTAGATACTTCTTAGATATAAGCAAGCAATACTTCTGGATGATAAATCCGCTACATTTTAAAACGTTAATTATCGTTTTACGGGATTTTAGAAAAAATTTTTGAGCGCCAAATTATGGTCTGGAAGAATTATGGTTATGGAATTATTTTTATCACCAATATACGAGGGCGTATCAATAAGTCCGTGACTTTTAGAACTCCCCTCGTAGCTTATGAAATGCAACACTGCTCCCATCAAATACCACCTGTTAATAGACTACTATTAAATTTTGAGTAAGTTCCGTCATTTACTTTGCGTTTAACAGCTGTTCAAAACATACAACCTCGTGGATTTTTTTAAAAATGGAAAAAAAGTGAATTTCGAGTGCTCACTAAACATTAATTTTTGCGAAAAAAAAGCGTCAATAAAACCAAGGAAAAGCTTGATAAATACTATGGGGACTCTGCACCATCGATTTAAATGGTGAGAAAGTAGTTTACTGACTTTCGTTGTGGCCTTACAAGCACGGAAGATGACGAACGTTTTGGACGCCCAGTTGAGGTCTCTGCACGCAAAACAATTGAAAAAATTACCGACATAATGTTGGAATATCGGAGATTGAATGTGCGATAGATTGTGGAATACATAGGCATCTTATATGGCTTAGTGGTTTCAATTTTTAACTATCCCTGGGGTATGAGAAAGCTTTCCGCAAGATGGCTGCCGCGTTTGCTCACAATCGACCACCAACGAAATCGTGTGATAGCTTAATTTCCATGAAAAAAATCCATGATGTAGACTACGAATTGCCTTATTCTCCGGATTAAGCCCCCAGTGACTATTTCCTATTTACAAACTTAAGGAAATGCCTCGGTGGAAAGAGATTTAGCTCCAACGATAAAATTATTGATCAAACAAATGCCTATTTTATGGACCTCGAAATATCCTGCTGTTAAACGCAAACTAAATGACGGAACTTGCCCAAAATTTGACAGTAGTCTGCTAACAGGTGGTACTTGAAGGTAGCAGTGTTGCATTTCATTTTCATTTCATTTCAAAAGTCACGGACTTATTGATCCGCCCTCGTATCATCTAGAAGATAAATTCGCAATATTTTGAGACGTCTATTATCGTCTAAAAGAAAACCCCGAGATATTTTAAGAGATTTACTATCGCCTAATTATTATAAGAAATAAAATTTTGCGACATTTTACAAGATTTTTTATCGGAAAGTTTTTGTCTGAAAGAAAGAAAATCTGAAGAAAAAATGTCCATTAACCCGCTTTATATCACTCATCGGTCCCGTTGGAAATTTTGTGACAAAATTTTGTAGAAAGATGTATTGTATTGTTGCAGATATTTCTGTAACACTAGAATTTTCATCATGCGAATTCTTTGACAGCTTGAAAAATCTAGTGTAGTAATAACTGGAAATAACTAGAATACCTTACTAATCATATAAATATGGGTACTTGGTGATGCAAAAGTTCAGTTATAAGTAAAACGCTAAAGTGTTAAGAACTAAAGTGTGGCCAACATTTAGTATATCTGGATTGTGTGAATAAAGTGTGCTATTAAAGTGTTTTTCTGTAATTTTGGTATCTATTATAAATAAATTCTGTTATAAATAATTTTGAGCGCACCGGTAGGCTAGTTGTAGCGTGCTAGCTTATCGGTGCGGGGGTCGTGGGTTCGATTTCCACCAGAGGCTCTGGTCTGTTTTCGCTACAACGAGCCGAGAGCCTTCGTTGCTAGTGCTCGGTTAGGGAATAAAGATATAATTTGTAATTATATGTTTAATAAAATAAATAAATAAATAATTTTAAATGGTGTTTATTATTTGCAATATAGAAAGAACTCGATTTATTTATATAGTAAATAAATCAACAAATTTATAAAGGGTAAAATCGTAACAGTACACTCAGAATATTATGTAGTTAACTGTTTGTAGTTTAATAAAAAAGTTTTCCGTTCCATTTAAAAATAAAGGAAGATACATTTATTTTTCAAAGAAACATCTATATTAACTTTTTTATACATTTATTTAAAATAATTTACTATCATTTACCGATTTTTTTCAGTTTCATTTATTTTTTTCATTTGTTTGAAATTTAATAAAAATTTACCCACAAAACGGAAACTTGTGGTTTATTTGTGTCCGTAACAGTTATTACAAATTTAAATTTTGTTTGCTGTCTGTTTCAAAAAAAAAATATTCAAAAAATTTCAATTTGTTTTTTTATTTAAATTGGTTGTATATATACAAAATTTTTCAATACAAATTACAAGAACTTCATAAACACACATACATATACAAATACATTCTCACAAAAAGTGTTTATAGCTTCATATGCATACATACATTTTGTATTGTTCGAGTATATTAAAAAAAAAACAAAAAATACAAAAACGGAAATAATTTCAAATAAATGAAAAAAACATTTATTTTTTAAGGATTGGTGGGTAAAATTTTGACATTTATTTTAACTGATTATATCAGTTGTTTCTTACGGATGTGTCAGTTGATTAATCAACATTTAAAAATAAATAACAAATGGCATTTAATGTAAATGAAAATTAAGTAGACCGGTTTTTAAATGAAATATCATTTCTTTTAAATGATATTTTCAGTTATTTTAACTTACAAATTTTTTAAGTGTATTTTTGCTTTTGTACAATTGTCGCGCCTCAAAGTTTAAAATTTAAGGTTTTGTGTAGACTTACAAAATTTTAATTTTTTGTTTATTGCTTATAAAAAATATTATCAAATTCATTTTCAAAATTTTCTATTACTTTTTTTACGATTTTGGAGAATGTTTTTTAAAATTCTGTGATTTTTCGAAATTTGTATATGGCAGCTCAATAGAGCGTATCACCTCACAGGCAACAAAAATGTGCACCGTACGTACACCTTCGAATATAAAGTATTGTTGCAAGGCCATTTAAAAAAAAAAATATTATTTGCCGGACGTAGGGTCGTCTTTTTAAGTTTTTCGTTACATCTTCAATATTTACGGTCCGATCTTAAAGTATGATATATCGATTTTTTTTGCCTCGGGGATAACAATATTTTTGGTCTAAGGTCCATTGACCTCAAGTGTCCCGTTCTTGTACTTACCCCCCAAATCTCATTTTCTACCATCCTAATGTGCCACCCTAAAGTCAGAAAATTAAAGCTCGCAAAAAATCAGGAAGTATTTTGATAACTGCAGCATAACTATTTTAAAAATGTTTTTTATAATTTTTTTATTGCGGAATGTAGGGGTCGCATTTTTAAATCATTCCTAATATCTTCAGTATTTGCAATCGGATATTAAAGTATGATATACACTCCGTGCCATAACTATAGCCGCATTACATTTTTGATGATATTTTAAATTTTAGATATTTTTATTTGAAACTTTTTGCGGTTTATTAAAGTGCTGTAACGGCACTTTTAATTCTCCAAGTTTGAGCCATCAACTTTAAAAATTGACGAAGTAAGTCCCATCAACTTATTTTTTAGAGTGCCATAACTATAGCCGCATTTCAATTCAAATCAATTAAATTGAGTGCAAATCAATGATTTGCTCTCAAATTCAAAACTCATTTTGTTAATTTAATTTGTTTACTCATTTTAAAACAAAATGCCACGTGGTAAATATCTTACTGATATCGAAAAAGGAAAAATTTTAGCCTTTTTAGAAAATAAACTAAGTTATCGGGAAATTGGAAGAAAAATTGGTCGATCGGATAAAGTAATCCGAAATTTTTTGAAAAATCAAAGTGGATACGGGAAGCAGAAGACCGGAGGACCAAAATTTAAGCTTTTGGAAAGAGACAAACGCCATATTATTAATACTGCCAGCAACTCAATGAAAAGCCTTTCTCAGCTTGCTAATGAGTGCAGCGTTAAAGTTTCCAAAAATACAATTCGTAGAGTCCTCCAAGGGTCTAAAACCATTGTTAGACAAAAGCTGATGACTGTTCCAAAATTATTACCTCGTCACAAGGTCGGCCGTTTAGAATTTGCAAAGAAAAATATGCAGACAAACTGGAAAAGGTAATTTGCAAAATTGATGATTTTCATGATTTTAAATTTTTTCTATTTTTTTTTCGTTATCTTTATTTTAACTTTTGTTTCTTTTTCAGGTGATTTTTTCTGATGAGAAAAAGTTTAACCTTGACGGTCCAGACAATAGCTACTGGCGAGACCTAAGAAAGGAACCCCGATATTTCTCAAAACGAAATTTCGGAGGCGGTTCCTTAATGGTCTGGGGCGCATTCTGCAGCGACGGTATGCTTGATTTGGCGTTTCCGAGTTGTCGAATGAACTCCTCGGAGTATGTTGGAGTTTTAGAAGACAAATTGGTACCATTTTTAGAGAGTAGTAACGACAGTGAGTTGATTTTTCAGCAGGACAACGCTGCAATTCACAAAAGTCGCTATACTCAAGAGTGGCTTCAGTCGAAAAATATCAAAACTATGGAGTGGCCAGCGTGCTCTCCGGATCAGAACCCAATAGAAAATATTTGGGGCATATTAACTCGTCGGGTTTTTGCTGAAAATCGGCAGTATCAAAGCGTATTTGATCTCAAAGAAGTGGTTATCGAAGAATGGAGAGCAATCAGTCAAGAAATGCGAACGAAGTTGGTAGACAGTATGCCAGACCGGATTTTTGAACTTATTCAGAATCAAGGTGGTCCTACCCATTATTAATATATTTTGTTTTATTTTATTTAAGTTTCTTATAGTGAATTTTGTTAATTTATTTTAAGTGCGGCTATAGTTATGGCACACCAGTATTTCAAAAAATTAAAAAAAAAGAAAAAATATTGTGAATAAATGAAATATTTTTTATTGATTAAATCGTGTTTTTGAATATTTTCATGAATATTAATAAATAATAGGCAAAACTTTTCTTTAAACGTACGTACACGCATTTTCACAGGTGCGGCTATAGTTATGGCACGGAGTGTATTGATGCTGGGGTTATCGAAATACTTTCTTATCAAAAGTTTTATGATTTTTTGCGAGCTTTAATTTTCTGATATTAGGGTGACACATTAGGGTGGTAGGAGCTAAGATTTAGGGGGTAAGTACTAGAACGGAACACTAAAGGTCAATGGTCTCCTTGACATATCACGCTTAAAGGTCGGACTGTAAATACGGAAGATATAACGAAAAATTTAAAAAGACGACCCCTACGTCCGGCGAAAAAATATATATATTTTTTTTTTAAATTGCCTTTCAACTTTTTTTTCTGGTACGGTCTACTACTCAGCCTTTGAAACTTTTTCGCCTATTGAAAGAAAATAGTTCATTATCCACATTAAAGAAGAAAATGGAGTAATTTTCAGTACCTCATGTGAAAATCGAAATATATATGAACACAACCGATCATATGTGGGATATTGTAGGATCATACATCCGGATACATGTTCATATACATCCATGAACAGTTCAATATATGCCCATACATGTATCATATATATTTATCTTAGATTCCGAAATTTGAGGGTATATGGCCCTATATGATCATATACAGTCACACGTGATAAATATATGATCATATATGAAAATATACGGCCGTATACCCCAAATTTCGTATTCGAAGATATTATATAGAAATATATGAAATCATGTATGGTCATATAATGGACTATGCATGCACGTATATAGTCATGTATGCCCATGTATGATCATATACCTGCCCATGTATGATTATTAATGTTCATATATAATTCGTTTTTGACATGAAAAATTTGGAAATTTTTTGATCCGATCTGTTAATTTTATATAAAAAGTAGATACTGCACAAGAAATTTTTCTCATTTATAAAGATTTCCTTGATGTTCATCTTTCTAAGTATATACATATACGAGTAATATTTTTACAAAAAGTACTGTAAAGAAATTTTTAAAATTCAGTTTTTTAAACTGTGTATGTCAACCCGTTTTATTTTTTAAATAATTTGTAGAGCTAAGACTCCTCTATCTAAATTGATCGGCTCTTGACAAAAGGAGTTAGTTTAAAACAACAGCATTGTTAAATGGGTTACCTCATTTGGACTTTGGTTAAAAATAAAAGTTTTTAATACTTGTGCCAACAAGTATCGCCCGAATTTAAAACAGGAAGTTAACTTTAAAATACTAAATGATATTTTTCTTCTAAGTGAAGAAAAACAATACAATATTCCCTTATTATCTTCATGGAAGACACATTCCCAATGTTTGTAGGGTTATTAGTACCTGCAAATTTTAAATTTGCTATTCTTTTTATTCACAATTAATATTTTTGTTTATTCTAGTTTTTAATATTATCAAATTAGACAATTTAATAAATGATTTAATTAACGTAAGCAAATGCATGTCACAAATGTCACACAATTCTATAATTCATAATGAACAACAAAGAGTAAACAACTGCGACAGCAATGGCAACAGTAGCATTAACAACATCAGCAATATCGCAAGAAGCGACCGACCACCACTTTAAGTGGACAATATGGCGACAAAGTTGACATAATTACAAAAACTTTTTTGTTTGTTTTTTTAATTCTTGTCCTGACATTTGTTTGCATTTTTTTTTAAACTCAAGAAAAAAATATTATGATAAAATGGCAACAGAAACAAACAACAGCAGTAGTGGTAGCAGCAGCAGCAGCAACAAAATATATCACATACAAAATAAAATTTATTAATATGTGTGAGAAACTCTAAGAAGAAATCTCTACAACAACACTTGTGGTTGGTTAGTTGGCTGGCATGTTGTTGCTGCTGTCGTTGTTGTAGGTTCCTGCCTGTTGTTTATTTCGTTAGCCTGGCCTGGTCTCTTCGTTGTTTAATGAGCTTGTAATTAATTGCGCGAGTGAGTAACTTGACAGTGAGCCACTGTGCTAAAGATTTTTTTAAATGTGTTGTTATTGTTTTCTATACTCATACTCATCGCTGCGACAAATAATAAAATGTTGAACCCTTTTTAGGCAGAACATATGTCCCGAAAGTAGTGAAACAAAAATTTTTAAAATTTTTTTGATGTGAAAATTTATTAGAAAATTTAGATAAATTTAAAAAAAAAAGATAGCAGTCTTTAAATGACACAATTGTTGCTTTCAATTTATAAAATTTAAATTAACTCTTTGTTAAATTTTAAATGGACATTCAGTAATCGGACCTAAATGAATCAAGTTTCTTTTATATTTATAAAATGTATATCCAGGCGTATGATTAATATTTTTTTAATTGTATAAAGTTAATATGACTCGTATGAGTCATGGTACTAAACGTACGTATGAGTTATATAAATTTATGGTTATACTCATACGTATTTAATAATTATTAAGTTTGTAGGTTTTAATTAGAAATAACTTTTCTTTCAATATCCACTTTTTTAAAATTATTAAATATCTTTTGCTAATTTTAGTAAATCGATTTTCAAAAATTTGTAAAATTATTTCTGAAATTAACAACAAAAATTTGTAAATATTCTGTAATTTGTAAAATGTAAATAGCAAAACGATTTGCTAAATAATAATTTTTTTACTTAAAATTAGTACAAAACAAGTAAGAGCGGCTAAATTCGGCTATGCCGAATCTTATATACCCTTCACCATGGTTGGGAAAAAACTAAAGTTTATATATGGACATATATGAAATGGACAGATTTATATACGGACGCCTTTAAAAGGAAATTAACCATTTAGTTTGGTTTAGTTTGGTGATAAAACTTGGACTCGGGAAGATTTATGGTTCCAGAAAATAGGTATTTAAAAAAAAATTTATGTTTTGGGCATAACTTTTTTGTATCGGAACCGATATTTCCGAGTTTTTCAGCAAATATGTTATACTAAAGATTTTCGAACTTTTGCTATATAAGACGTATCCATAGCTCTAGAATAGTGTTTGTTGTTTGTGTATAAAAGGTGAAGAGGTGAAAGAAAAGAATTTCAACAAATCGTTAAAAGAAATCACTAGAACTGCATGTGTTTTATTTCTACAAAAACGTTTAATTTAGCTGGCAAATTTGCATTTGGGATTTTATTTCGCTTTTTTATTAAAAAATATTTTTAATTTCTTTAGCTTAATTTTAAAAATTTGAAGGAAAATAGTTTATAAATTTGTTTTTTTATAAATTATTATAAGTTATGACCTAAAATAGTTACACTCAAAGGGAAATTATGTATAAAATTTTCTTAATATATGAAAAATAAAATGGTTTAAAAATCTTTTTTAAATTCTTTTAACTCGGAACAAAAAATAGAAATAAAACCGTTTGTATTTTGTTTGTATCAGAGAGTTTTTATAAAAATTTTGATGTTTTTAGCCTATTTATGGATTATTTAATTATTAATATAAAATTTTATTTAAATTAATTATTAAATGTTAAAAAAAAAAAAATCTTATTAATATAAAAAAAATGTACAAAAAAAAAACTGAATTGACCGGGATTCGAACCCGCGACCCTTCCACCTGTGGTGAAGGGTATAAAAACGTTTGTGTTTTGTTTGTATCAGAGGGTTTTTATACAAATTTTGATGTTTTTAGCCTATATATGGATTATTTAATTATTAATATAAAATTTTATATAAATTAATTATTAAATGTTAAAAAAAAACAAAAATAAACAAAAAAAAAGTCTTAAAGAAAAAATAAAAAAAATGTACAAAAAAAAAGTGAATTGACCGGGATTCGAACCCGCGGCCTTAGAGAAAAAAAGTATTTGTGACATAGCGTTTAGACAACTGAGCTATTGAAGCTCACACAAAATCATCGTCAATAGAGGTACATATATAAAAGTCTTCGTTCATTAGAGATTTGTTTAGTTTTTATTTAAATGGAAAATCTTTGTATGTGTGTTGTTTGTGCATAAAAGGTGGAGATGAAAGAAAAGAATTTTAACACATGGATGTGTTTGTTATGCGTAAAATTCTACATACATATTAAACAAAGGATAGTCCTGGTTTTTTGCTAATATCTCAGCCATTTATTAACCGATCTGTCTGATTTTTAATAGCAACCAGAAATGGATCACATGTAACAGAAATAAAAAACAATCAAGTCCTCATCATGTCTGGGTTCTTCGGAAAACCCATTTCCACACACAGACGGACATCGTTAAACCAAATTCGCTCTTCATAAGGACCCATAATATATATACTTTAGAGGGTCTAAGATCAATATTGTAGAAATTACAAACGGAATGACAAACTTATATATACCCTTCCACCTGTGGCGAAGGGTATAAATAGTAAAGTGCGATTGAAAACCGTTTACAAATTTTTCTATTAACTTTTTTTTCTGAGTGTAAGAGATATTGGGCTAAAACAATAGAAGTTCGGTTGAAACAATAAATTTTATGTCAGGATTACATTCGATTGCGACGATCACCTAAGTTAGCAATAAATTTAGTTGTCACAATAAATCTGCTTTTTCTTCGTAAGTTTTTGAGAAGTTTCCGAACAAAATAATGGCCTAAATATGACAAAACAACACAAATTAGTAAACAAAAACTTTTCTATATTTCAAATGTTATCAAAGATAGTTTTTGCTTTTGAATAATTTTTCCTTATAATTATTTAAATAATTCCTAAAAATAATCTCCATAATCGCAGAAAGTATTTTAATAAATCATGTAAATTAGCACGGAGGAAATTAAATAAAATATTTATCATTTCAGTTTTGCTTTATGCTTAAATTACATACATTAAGAAAAGCGATCGGAAGTGAATATACCGACTCATGTCTGAAAATAGGACATCCACAAAATAGCACTAAAAAGATTTTTTTTAGTTCTAAAAGAAAAATGACTAAAATATTTTTTAAAACAGAAATTACCAAATTAAAACAAAATGATAAAATCGTTTATGTTTATACAATTTTTAAGCTTTTGATTTTTTTTCATTTTGTCTAAAATTTTTTTTGAAAAAAAATAAATAAAACAAAAACATGTTGATGCTCGATAAAAAAAATAAATTTGAAATTTTGTACTAATATTAATAATATTTTGTAAGTTTTTTTTTTGCTGATCTTAGCAAACAGATTTTAAATTCCACTTTACAAAAAGTTTACTAAAATTTAGTGGTGGCAGCTTATTTTTTCGACATATTTCATTGTACTACACGTCAGCTGGGCTCAAATTAGCAAAATTTCCCGTAATAACAGCAACATTTTCAGTTGCCATTACATACTTTTTTTGGTGAGTGTACTACACACAAAGATATCGGTTGCTCCAACTATTCGAATGGCAAATTTCAATTTTATAACATGATTGGCTATAACCAAACTGTGGTAACAAAAATTCTGACTGAAAAAATATGGTAAAATTATGATATGGAATTATAAAATTATATAATGCTGACGACAAATCAATGAATAATTGTAAATAAAAAAAATGACTGACATTTACAGTCATAATACTGTCTGTTTTCATAAAAAAAAGTTGTACCAGTTCAGTAAACTTTGTAAAATAAAATATGATCATTTTCACTTGGGGGGTTTTATCTTCGAAAATACCTTATACATATAACATTATATTTTACACTGATCAATTCATTGTCGAAAAAATTCATTGTCAAAAAATTCTATATTTCAAATTTTTATATTTTTGAATTCTTTTTATAAAAAACAATAATATTATTTTTTTTAATATGTCTCTTAATTTATTTCTTACAAAATAACAACTTTCTTGTGGAAAAAATACCAAGAATACTTCTAAAATAATATTTTTATAAGAAAAGGTCTGTAGAACCCAAGGGTTGTTTTGTACGAAAAGGTTTCTTATACAAAACACTAGGTTTTTAGAAATTTTTCTAATAGAAACATTTTCAGATTCTATGGACATTTTCTTAGATTCTTCAAACTATTTCTTAGATAATAATTCCTAAATTTTTAATAAATCTAGATTCTAATAAAATCTTAGATTATGAGGACTTTCCATCATGAGAAATAGAAATATTCTTAGATTCTAAGAACTTTTTCTAAAAGAAAAATTCTGAGACTCTAAGGACTATCTAAAAGAATCTTAAAAATGTGCTAAAACTCTAAGAATTTTTCTATTTGAAAAAGTCCATAGAATCTATGACTTTTTTATTTATTAAAAAAGTCCTTAGAATTTAAAATATTTTTTGAGTTTTTTTTTTAATCCCATAAAATCTTGAAAAGGTTATTAATATCAAATTTTTTTCTTCAGCAAAAACATTTCTTAAAAAATATTCTTAAATTCAAAAAACTTTATCATAGTTTCGAAACATAATATAACTGTAGGGATCATATTATGGTAAAATTATGGTTATTTTATTATCATAAAATGATAACTATAATATGGTACGAATATCATTGGCACAAATATTATCCCTAAAGTATATGATGCTCTTCGAATATGATTGCCCCAACCATGTTTTTTCTGCATGTAAGTATAAAATATTATGGAATTAAATCCAACTACTCCAACTATCAACTCCCTGAGTTTAAATATTTAAATGCTTTCATTCGCGGTTGTTTACATGTTTTAACATACTATGGTTAAAATAGTTCAATTTTGCTACTACACTGTGTGAAAAAAGTTGACATTTAAAGTTCGAGACTTATACTGTGACCTGTCTCGTGGTCGGTAAAAAGAAGAACGATGCAGCAATTTCAGTAGTTTGAACTAATAAAAAAGTGGAAATTTAGAATCAATGTATTTACTACAACCTTTAGTTGACTTTTTAATATGAAAATTGTAGAAGAAAAATTGTAAAGAAATACGAATTTTAAATTACAACAGGGGCCGCACTAGTAATAACAAAGAGCCGAGAGAGTCACATTTTCCCAACCTTGGTTTATTATTTTTAAGTACTTTTTCAATTTAATTTTTTTAATTTTGATTCGTAAAAATCTATTTTAAAAAGTATCCCCAGATGTGCCTTTTATGACTGTATCTGCTTTTTTGTGTTACTCTTGTGACAGATTCTTTTATGTTCTTCGGCATCGGTTTTATGGCATGTCCCAAAGAGAAATTTACCCTCTCCTATTAAAAGCCCATTTACAAATTACCTGTCCCCTTCACATAAATGAACCAGCCCGAAAACCGGTCCCAATGAACCAGTCACATAACATGTCCTGTTGCAGATCGGTTTTCTGAATGGTATGTATGAACAGAGAAAACATATTCATTGTAACAACAGAATTTCTTGCCAACCAAATGGTTTGGTTGGACCCACCGATATATTTGTTTGTCGCAACCGAAATTCTGTTAATGCAACAAAATATTTCAATTGTATCAGGAAAACATTTGGTTGGGACAACTAATTAATGCGGTTGCTGCAACCAAAGTATTCAGTTGACAAGAAATTCGGTTGTCACGATGAACTTGTTTTCTCTGTCTGGTTTCAGTTTGTACAAGATTTTTCATCAGCAATTTTTTTTTTTTTTGAAAGTTTTAATAATAAGATAAATCAAATTCAATTATCGAGCTGCTTTCGAAGTTCTTAAATAATTTTTCCACATAATTATACTCAGATCAAAACTTTTTTTTATCTAAAATTCAAGTTCGCAAAAATAAAGAAAGATTTTGAACTGATTCTATCCAATTTTGAGCCCTAATAAATATTTAACTGTGTCAGGTGTAAAAAAACAGAAAGGCCCATATTTCTGAAATGCGATTTGCTAGACTGTAGATTGGTCAAAATACTTTAAGAAAGTAGTAGAAGTCTGTACAAAGTCCTTGTCTAGTACAGTGACCCCTAAAATCAATATTTCTTATTTAACCTACTATTTAGAAAATGTCCACTTACTTTGTTACCATAGTTTAAGTTCATCATTGTTTTTTGTATTTGCCGTTTCTTGCTAATAATATAAAAACAAAAACCGTTTTAAACGGTGTAGTATAGTGTAGTTCCTTATGTTGTAGTAGTGCAGTTTAGTTCTTTTTGGTTTTTTTTCTCTGTTGCTCATGATTTATTATATTTGGCTGCTAAAAATTTGTTGTTGTTGGCTGTTAGCTGCTGATATAGCCAGTGTTGTTGTTGCTATTGTTGTTGTTGTGGTTGTTTGAATATTTACGAGTTTATTTGTTGCTTGTTAATAATAATAATGTTTAATATTGTATCTGTATCTGGGCTTTCTTGAGTAGTCACAGCTTATGTTTATTAAAATATTTCACTTGTGACATAATTGGAATTTATTGTCTTCTCTGTTTCCCTGAGTGTGTGTATGTATGTGTGTGCGTTTGCAACATGACATTAGTTGTTGTTGTTGTTGTGTATAATTCATTCAAGGAAACGTAAATTTTGTTGTTTTTGGCATTTTTTTTTACATTGCATGAAAAAAAAAACTTGTAGAGATTTTTATCACTAAAAGGTGAACTAATTAAATGTGTTTTGTGTCAAATTAATCTAAAATATTAATTTTAATTTAGCTGATGACAAAGTGTTATTATGTAGATTTTTACAAAAAAAAAAAAAAACAGAAGTGTGATCAAGTACTGCAAAATAAATTAGTTAAACCTTTTTGTAGCGGCTGTTTATAAATTAAATTTTTAGCTTAAATGGTTCCAAATAACATATTACTAACCCCTTTGTGTGTGGATAGGTATCCGCGTTCCTATCAAGATTTTCCCTATTTTGCCACTACTCGGCAACATTAAAAAAAAAATCCGTTGTTGTCTACGCTGGAGGAGGATATTACATGCCAAATTTCAAGTTCTTAGCTCCAGTGTTTCTTACTGGAAATTCTAGAAAACATACTTCAGTAAATTTGCTCTCGGCCACAGAAATACATGTTTTAAATTTCAGATTTTCGGGTTAAAGTATTCTGGGCGGCAGTTAAGAGGGAGTCTTTTAACCCGTTGAACCCCATGTTTTCCACATTTCTAGCGAAAATTATTTAGTTGCCTTATTAATTTCAGGTTTCTAACCCAAGCAGGCCGCTAAGGGGAACTTTCTCATTTTAATCCCCGATATTAAACGCTACTGCCGAAAAAGTACCTTGAGGTACTCACATTTCTAACTTCTGGCTTCTAGCCAGAGCGGTTTTGGGCAGCTCACTAAGAGGGTGTATTTCCCCTATTAAACCGCAATTTTTACTACGCTCCTGTGTTGATGTCAAAAAAGTACTCAATCATTGAATGAGTCCATACATCAGGGAATACAGACATATATTTTGAGATTTCACTTTTCCCGTCAATCCCAAAATGAATTAGCACATACTCTAGGGATTTTTAGCTCAAGAAAACTTTTTCACTTTTCACCCCAACTGCAAAAATTCTGTGCGGATATCTACCATACATGGGAGTAATCAATTGAGAGGTCTAATTAATTGATGCTTTCATTACATTCATCAGTTTCCATTCACTTCTAGAAATACAGTTAAATGGTAACCCTTCACCATAACTAATATGTCTTCTGTCAAACTTCAAAAGAACATTCTAAAAGTTGCCAGTATGCAACTTCTGGAAGTTGCAGTTATTTTAAAAACGCCAGCAAGGTGGCATGGCAGGTCAGTTGATAATAATACGGTAAAGAGGAAGCATTGACATTTAATTCAATTGTGGAAGTATAAACTTAATATAGTTTTAATAAAGTCTCTTGTGTAATCGTTTTAAGTATGTATTTAAATAAAGAGTAGCTAGAAAAGAATTTCAACGGTGTTTTTTATTTGCAATAAGAAAAGAAGTAGATTTATTTAAAGGAAATAAATCAACGATTTCAAAAGGTAAAATGGTAACAATATCAATTGAAGTGAAATTTTTTTCGATATCATCTTTAAATTAAAAATAATGATTAATGTATTTACTTTTATTGACAATCGTTTTAAAATTAATTACCATAAATAATGGACCAATGAAAAATAAATAATTACCATTGACAGATTAGATTTTTGAAAAACCTAATATAGAAAAAATAAATGCTCAAATCGATAAATATCACTAAAATGTAAACTCACTCCATTCCATTTCGTTCCCTATGTTTAATGTTTCAAATTTGTTCGATCTCCGTTCCAAACCATTTTATTCCTATTTTATAGTTTTTCAACTCCAATCGTTCCCCATTCCATTTCAATTCGTTTCTCTCGTTAAGACTTCAATTACTCTCGTTCCCCTTGTCTAGTGTTTCAATTCCACTCGTTTCTCGTTCCATTTCATTCCATTCGCTCTTTAAATTTCACGTTTCTGGCAAAAGCGGTTTGGACAGTCCGTGAATCCCTATTTTACCTAGTTCTAGTCCATACTTTAGGGAACATATATTTAAAATTTCAGATTTCTAGCCAAAGCGGATTGAGCAGGATGTTAAGGAGAAGACTTTTTCCATTTTTAAACCATTATTTTTACCACGCTTCTGGTGAAAGTTTTAGGAAGTACATACTTTATCAGTGAATTAGCCTAACTCCAGAAACCTTTTATTTTAAATTTCAGGTCTCCTGCTAAAGCCGCTTGTGAACCTATTTTTGGCGAAAATTCCATAAAGTATCAAATAAATGAATTAACCTTTACTACATGCAACACATGTTTGACATTTAAGATCTCTAGCTAAATCATTTTGACCAGGCCCTTTATGGTGCGACTTCCACACATTTTAATCTCCATTTTTACCACGTTCCTGGTGAAAATTCCAAAATATACCTTATTAGTCAGTTAGGCCATGCTCCTGAAAATACATATTTTAAATTCCAGTTTTCTAGCCAAAGGTGTTTGGCAGGCCGGCAAGGGGGAGACTTTTCTCCTTTTTGCACCTCGCCTACAAATTTCGAAAAATCCCGTTTTGTAAATGTCTATGCCATAAGGGGAAGATACCAAACTTCAAATTCCTAGCGGTATAGGCTAGGCGATGAGGAGTTAGTCACTAAAATATATATATGTATATATAGATAAGAGATTTAACTATAATTTATTTGTGTGTGTAGACAGTCAGCATTCATTTGCTTCAAAAAAAGTGTTAATTAAAATTCAAGAACATCCTATAATTTTGGTACTTTTTAAACTCGAAACAAGATTATATTTGAATTCCAAAATCTTTTGAGACACTTAAGATTAATAGAAATGTCCATCCAAAAATACTTACAACTTATGTACTATTTGATTTCAAAAAGTATCTACGACTATGGTGCTAGTTAAATTCAAAAGGTGCTCAGGGTTAAAGTATTATTTCTAATTAAAAAGTACCATAGTAAGTATTTATACCATAAAAGAAGCTTCCAATGAAATTCTATTTAAAATTAAAAATTACCTGCTATCACAGTATTACTTGAAATCTTAAGGGCCTACAATTGAAGTACTCTTTGAATTCAATAAAGTACTCATGGTACCTACTTTTAAGTTAATGTACATATAAATTCGAAAGGAACTCACGATTAGAATGCTGTTCCCACTATTATCACAACAATGACTTTAAAAGGATCTACGATTAGAGCACTATTTGATGTCGATATGTAACCGTGATTGTGATAGCATTCAAACTCTTTAAGGTTTTACAATTGATATAATTTTTAGCGTCCCTAACTACCTACAAATGTCTGCTCTTATCATTTAAGCACTAAAATCCTAAACAAACAATTTTGCTTTTTTAGTTTTAATATTTCTAATCTAAATTTTATAAATAATAATAGTAATAGTAAAATAAAATAAACCTGTACATTTAATTTTATAATCGCCTCATAAAAAATTTCCATAATAACCAAAAAATATCTTAACGACCATAACCTCTAATTAGAAACAATTTAACAAACATCAAAATATATTTAGATTCGCGTCCGCAAACAAACAATGACAGACAGCACATCAGCAATAGCAACCCTGTCGCATACAGTAGAGATGAGACAAAGATTTGGTGGGTTAATAAATGTTGTTGATGATGAGGAGGGCTTTATACGTACAAAACATTGACATCTTAAATGTTGATCTTAACTAAATGACATATCAGAACATCAAAACTAGTAAAAAGTCATCAAATTCACTGAATATGCAGTTATGGGTGTAATTTTTTAAGTGGCATTAGTGTGCTGTTTGTGCGTGTGTGTGTGTGTGTTGTTATCCTTTTGTATAAAGGACTCTAATAACAATAACATAAAAGTAACGACGATGGTAACAACAAAATAAACAGTTACCTAATTTAAATGACAACAATACAAACACAAACACCATTTTACACACATCCAACAATAGTAATAAGGTATTAACAACAGTTACAGGAAACAAGTAACAAATACTAATAATAAAAATAAAAAAACACACAAAACTCCCCAAACTAAAGAGCAGGAGCCATATCATTTCATCTTTGTGTTAAACTCATCATTGTTTTTTGTTTAGCAACAATTCTATTGTTGTACTCTTTTGTCTGTTCAAGTTCTATGTATTCGTAGTCGTATCTGAATGTCGTTTTCGTCATTGTTGCTCCTCAGGGAATGTCAAACAAATGACAGTTGATTAGACAAGAATCTAAACGAATACTCAACAGAAATAAAGTAAAAAAAAAAAAGAATTATACTACTAACAAAATCAGCAATAACAAAAAAGGAGCATCACTCTGGAAAATTGTAAAATTATGCAATTTCGCACAGTGAAAATTTACAGATTAAATATGTAAGATAAACTCAAATACACAAACATACACTAAAATAATATTGGTTAGGAGGAGAAACTTATTTCTTTAGATGTACAATTAGGTTGGCAAAAACTTTTAATGCAAAAAATCTAAGGTACTACTTTGTAAAAAGTATTAAGATCCAAATCAGTCAGAGAAAAAACATGGCTGGGGCAATCATATTCCAAGCCTTATATATTTTTGGAATTATGATTGTGCCAACCATAGTCGTACTATAATGTAGTTATCATATTATGATAATAAAATAACCATAATTTTACCATAATATGGTCCCTGACGTTGTATTATGATTCGAAACTATGAAAAGTTCTTTAAATTTAAGGATATTTCTTCAAGAAATGTTTTTCCTATGGAAAAATTTGATATTAGAATTTCTCAAGAAAACTTTTTGATTCTATAGACTTTTTTAAAGAAAAAATACAAAAAAATGTATCAATTTTAAGGACTTTTTTAATAAATAGAACATAGAAGTTCGTTCCAAAATTGCTAAATTTTGAACAATCATGTTGAATGACGTTAACGACGATCCAGATTTGCTTAAAAGGGTCATACCTGGTGTTAAATTATAGGTATATGATAATGACATCGAAACCAAAGTCCTATCATCTCAATGGAAGAGCCAAGAAGAGCCAAGACCAAAAAAAAGCACGCCAAATTCGATCAACTATCAAGGTTTTGCTCACTGTTTTATTCGACTACGGTGGCGCAGTGCATCATAAGTTCTTGCCACATCGTCGTTCGGTTAATAAAGAGTATTATCTTCAAGTTATGCGCCGCTTGCGAGTAGCAATATAAAAAAACACCCGGAATTGTGGAAAAACAAGGACGGCATTTGGCGACGATTGAGGAGATCAAAACCGAATCGCTGGGAAAGCTCAAGGCCATACGAAAAAGTGCATATCAGAACTGCTTCGAGGATTGGAAAAAACGTTGGCTCAAGTGTATTATTTAAAGGGTGGGTAAATTTTAAGGGCCGATGTTGAATGTGAACCACGTCAAGCTTTTTCTGCATTTCATTGGACATTTCTCAATTTCAGACTAACTCAATTTGAACCATGGAAAGATACACAATCGAGCAACGCATTTAAGTTATTCAGGCTTATTATGAAAATGGCCGTTTAAATCAAAATGCATTTCGTGCACTACGTAATTTTTTTGTTTTGGTCAGTATAATCGATTAAATGTGTCCACAATCGGGAGAATTGTGGGCGAATTTCAGCAAACCGGGTCTGAGAAAACACCTGTGCATGCTCGCCCAGTTCGTTCTGCGGAAAACATTACTGTTGTTCGCGATAGTGTGTCATGAGGTCGGCCAAGCATTTACGGTGAATGGTGCTCGCTATCGCGAGATGATAACGAACTTATTGTGGCCAGTAATTGCGGATATGAGCCTGGATGATATGTGGTTTCAACAGGACAGTGCCACTTGCCACACAGCTAACGAAACAATGGCTCTTTTGCGCGACAAATTCAATGGCCGTGTTAACTCACGTGGTGGCGATGTCAATTGGCCGCCAATATCATGTGATTTGACAACGTTGGAGTTCTTTCTTTGGGGTTATTTAAAAGAAAAGGTGTACGTCGATAAGTCAGCAAGAGCTAAAGGATGAGATAATTCGGCACAGTTATGCCATAGAACCTCAATTATGCCTCAGTGTCATCGAAAATTTGGACCATAGTATGGAGGTGTGTCGCCGAGGTCGCGGCGGCCATTTAGCCTTTATTTTATTCCATGCATAATTGAACCATAGCGTATTATCATAATAAAAAGAAATGACAATAATTTCCTAAATAATTTGTGTTTTATTCAAAATCAACATCGGCCCTTAAAATTTAACCACCCTTTATAAGGGGAAATACTTTAAAGGGGACAAAATAGAAATTGATGAATAAATAAATATTTTTTGAGAAAAATTAAAATTCACCTTTTCTAACTGATACAATTTTTGTTTATGAAAACAAGAGAGTATTATGACTGTAAATGTCAAAATCATAGATTATTTGATTTATAATTATTTATTGATTGCTGAAAGCATTTTATAGTTCCAATATGGTTACAGCCAATCATGTTATAAAATGGAAAGTAGCAGTCATTAAATAATAAAATATTAACTATAATATTGATTGTAGTGATCATATTAATGATTAGAACCTATTTATAAATCAATAACTTGATTGTGACAACCATACCCGAATGCATCAAGCATAATATAGTAGCAGTGATCATGTTTCAACCATGTTTTTTCTCTGTCTTAACCAACGATTGTTTTATTAATTAAGCAGCCAACCAAAACGACCTGTATCCTAAAGAAAATAAACTTTTCACATAATCAATATTCCTTCACTTCAGGGTATATTTTGTTACAACATTCGTTAATTCCTTCATTCATTCCTTAGCTTTAATGGTAGGCAAATGAAGTAGTCGTCGTAAATGTAAAAAATATATATATAAAAGGGATTAAATAACATTATAACAAGCTTAAAAAACATCCTTCCTCATCCTTATAAACACACACACACACACATTACCTACACAGAGAAGCATAAAAGATCCTTTACAAAAAGATAAGAAAACATTACAAAATGTTTTTGGGGGATCTTTAACTGCATCAATGTATTTTCTTGTCTCTCTTGCTACTCCTTTATAATCACGAGTGTTTATGTTTGTATTTGAGTGTTTGGTATTTTTTTTTTCTTTTTTTGTTGTATTTGGGCCTTTGGCTGTTTAATAGGATTTAAGTTGAATTTTTATGTATGTACTTTCATTTAACGGTTCATTTTTGTATCCTTTGTATTGTATTGTAAGTGGTAGTGTTATTGTTTTTTGATGTTATTTTTGGTAGTTCAGTTAAATTAACACAGTTAAAGTGGCCATAACATGTAGTCATTTTGGCAAACCTCATAATCATCACTGTTTGCCATTATGTGTAAACGGTGTTTATGCATTTGTTTGAGCCTGGTATTACTGTACTAACATACATTGATAATGAATATTTTAACAATACAATTGAAATAAATGATATTAAAATAAATTATAGTTATGCTAGCTTAAAATTCTGATGCTTCGTTACCGCCTTTAAATAGCGGAATATTTTTAAAAAAGAAAATTTAATTAGTTTTCTGAAAAACTTTTCTCTTCTATTTCTAGCTCAATATACATATTTGCACAGGTCAATAAAGGGGTACTTTTCGTTTTTTTACCTAATTCGTATGACGCTTTAATAAGAAATCCCAAAAAATTATCTCTCTCCAATACGCCAGGCATTACATATTTTTAATGTAAATTTTTTAACCGTAAGATTAGGGACAGAACACTAATAGGGACATTTTTCCATTTCTTGTCCCTACACGTAAAACTTTTTAAACGACCCTTTCCTACACTCACAATATATTTTCCGTTACCGACTGTAGTTTATTTAAAATTTAATTTGTAAAGTTTGTTTTTAAATGATAAATCAATTGAAATTCATAGAAATATATTTTTTAACTATTTGAATTCGTCATTCAAAAAACAAACTATAAAAATTTACAGACATTCAGTAGGAGTTGATATTTTCTGTTAAATGTAAAATTTTATTGTTTCTGTTTCTAAAAATTGAATTCATATACATAATTCTTTTTTTTTTTTTACCAAAATATTTCAATAAAAATTACAAAAAAATTATTTAAATATACATACACACAAAGCTAATAAAAATATATACCTCTGTGTGTGTTCTGTTGTGTTTTGTAATTACATAAAAATAAAAAAACTTTCAATTTGAAAAAACAAACCACAAAATTAGTTTTTTCTAACTTTTTTGTCAGTAAAAAAATTATGGTTATTTTAAACGACTTTCTATTTTTTTACTACTTTTGTGGACTATTAAACAATGATTGAAAATAAACAACAAAAGGGGTTGAATATAATGAAAAATCAGTAGACCTCTTTTTGACTGTATTTTCGATTAATTTAATATGTATTTTAAGTTGTTTTTAACAAAATAATATTGTGAGTGTATCGATGTCTGATCTACATGTTAACCTACATGCTAAACTTCAAGAGAAATACACCTTTATCCATTTAAGCCCCATTTTTACCACGTTCTCAGTAGAAATTCCAGAGTATTTCTTCAGTATAGAGGAAACGCACATTTTAAATTTTAGATTTGCGGACAAAGCAGACAGGATGTTAAGCAGAGATTTCTTTTCTTTTCTTTTTTTGAATCAATTCGTAACCAAAATTTATTCAGTTAATCAATAAATGAATAAATAATAATTTCTTTAAATCAATTGTTTGATATTGAATAAAGTGGGATTTTGATTTAGGCCAATTTTTATTGAATCAATTTTGATTCAATTAAATATTTTGCTTTCTAAATTAATTCGCAAAGTATTAATCAAATTAATAATTTTTGGTTGAAGTAATTTATTAAAGCTGAATCAATTTGTTGGATTCTGTAAAAAGAATCAACAAAAAATTAAAATGATTTAATCCCTACTGGAATGGAACAGGAACGGTTGGTATTTGAACACTAAACAATGGGAACGAAAATTGATGCAATGGAATGGGGAACGAGTGAAACCCTAAGCAAAGGGAATGCAATGAAATGAAGAGAGATTGAATTTAAGTAATTTTCATGTTTTTTTATATTCGCGATTTTTTTTTCTACTTTAAGTATTTCTGAAAATCAAATCTATCAATTATCCTTATTTTTTTGGTTCAACTCGTTTTTCGTTCTATTCATTCCATTCCATTTCCTTTTTCTGGTTTGAAATCTCCGTTCAATTTTATTTCGTTTACTAATTGCAGTGCATTAATTCTATTCCTTTTTTAACTTTATGGTTTCTAGACAAAGCGTTTTATGCAGTCCATTAAGAGGAAGACTTTTTGCTTTTGCTCCCCTATTTTCATAATACTCCTGACGAAAATTCCAAAAAGTAGACCACCAGTCAATTTGCGCATACTCCATGGATCACATATTCTGAATTTCAGGCATCTAGACAAAATGCAGACCATTTAAGGAAAGCCTTTATCCTCATTTAATCCCAATTTGTACCATCTTCCCGGCGGAAATTTCCCAATCCATACTCCAGGGAACACTAATTTTAAATTTCAAGCCAAAGTATTTCAGACAGGCCTTTAAGGGGAATACTTTTCCCCTTTTGACGCCACATTTTTTTCAAAGTTTCTGTACATAACTCTGTAGTAACTCATCAGTGATTGAGTCCATATTACAGGCAATAAATATTTTTAATTTCAGGTTTCTAGCCAAAGCAGTTTGAGCTGGTCGTTAGGGGAAACTTTTCCCCTTTACTACCCCCAATTTTACCACGTTCCTGGCGAAAAATTAAAAATGTACCTTATTTGCCCATAATTTAGGAAACACATATCTGTACCCTATACCACAACGTTGTCAGAGTATAATGAGTTTGTACCTGACTATCAAAAATATCGGCCTAAGACCCACTTTATGGTATACCAAGCGGCTCAGAATCATTTCCGGATTCGATTTAACGATGACCGTCTGTGCATGTTTCCATGTAAACCTTGTAACCAAATTATAAAAATTTATTTCGATTAAATTTGGTGCATACTATTTTTCTCAGGGGGACCAACCAAATTGAATTTGGTTATAATCTGTACATATTCAGACCTACCTCCCATAGAAAAGTACTTTCTGAATAAATGGTAAATGGTATTTAAACACACAAAAACAGAGATATCGGATTTTAATTTGGGTTGTGAATGTTACATGGGACCGTAAAGCACGCCTTCTAATTTGAAGAAAATCTTACCATATTTAGGCCTGGTCGCCACATAAGCGAGCCTTCCCGATATTTATTTAAATTAACTTTAACTAAACTACAGGTCGCAAATTGAAAGGTATTTTACTGAAATTTGGTAAATAACTTTCTATTGGGCCAGGGACGAAACTTATTGAATTTGGTTTCAAACTATTCATATTGAGACTTGCCTGTCATGGAAAGGTACCTTCTGAATTGGGCGTAAATGGTATTTAGAGGAATTGTCTTCCAATCTTAAATCTTATACTATAAAATAAATCACGCTCGCAAATTTGTAGAAAATTCCATTCAGCCAAGAATGAACCCTTTTGGGTAGAACTACCTACCATGGAAAAGTTCTATCTGAATTGGTCTTAAATAGTATTTGGACACAAAAACCTGGATTTATTTTGGTTTGTGAATGTTGTATGGGAAAATAAATCATGTCGTCGAATTTAAAGAAAAGCGGACTATACTTGGACCTATATGTTAACCCATATTCCCAGTACTTTCTTAAAGAAACTTCTAGATTAATTTCGTTCCATAAAGGTTGGTTGAAAAGTTCCTGCGCTCACCAAGAGATGGCACTGCTAGCTCCTAACTTTTTTTTTTTCAAGTTGGTATAACTGTCCTGAGAACACATGCAAAATTGCAAGTCATTCTGTCAATTCTTTCTTTGTTTACAAGTCATTTGAAGTTGACGTATCATTGATTTTTTTTAATATGGAAAAAATTGAATATCGTGCAGTCATTAGATTCTTTGTTTTGAAGGGTTTAAAAGCAAAGGAAATTTATAAACAATTGTTAAAAGTGTATAAGGACTCCTCACCTTCAAAACGCACCGTTGAATTTTGGGCTGGTGAATTTAAACGTGGTCGTACCAGCCTTAAAGACGATCCACGCGAAGGACGACCAAAAACAGCAACCACAGCAGAAATCATTGAGCAGGTACATAATATAGTAAGTGAAGATCCAAGTTTGACTAAGCGTGAAATTGCTAATGCCATAGGCATCTCAGACGAACGAAAAACCTGGTTGGAAAGTTAGTGCCGCACACATTAACAATTCAACAAAAACTGGATCGAAAACAAATTTCTCAGCGTAATTTATACCGTTTTTAAACCGAATAAAACCGACTTCTTGCGTCGTTTTATAACTATGGATGAGACTTGGATCTACCTAAATTGAAACAAAAATGTTTACGGTGGACTGAAACTGGTTGTTCAGCTCCAAAGCAGGTGAAGTCACAACGATCAGCAAAGAAGGATATGGCTTCAGTTTTTTGGGATGCAAAAGGAATTTTGTTGATTGATTATCTTCAGAAAGGTAAAACAATCAACTCTGAATATTATTGCAGCCTTTTGGATCAGCTGGATGAAAAAATTCGTGAAATTCTTCAGAAAGGTAAAACAATCAACTCTGAATATTCTTGAAGCCTTTTGGATCAGCTGGATGAAAAAATTTGTTAAAAAAGACCTGGTTTAAAGAAGAAAAAAATCATTTTCCATCAAGACAATGCACCTGCTAACAAAAGTGTTTTGACGATGGCTAAATTCAAAGAATTAAAGTACGAATTGCTTGAACATCCAGCGTATTCACCAGATTTGGCTCCCAGTGACTACTATCTCTTCAGAAATCTCAAACAATTCCTTCGTGGAAAGCATTATTCGTCGAATGAAGAGGCCATAGCAGCCGTAGACGGTTATTTTGCAGAGCTTCCGGAAAACCATTATAAGGAAGGGAAAAAAGTATTGGAAGATCATTGGAACAAGTGTATTGAGCTTCTAGGAGATTATATTAAATAAAAAAAAATATATTTCGTAACAAAAATAGTATTCTTTCATTTCGAGCGCAGGAACTTTTCAACCAACCTGTATTTTACCATCTGTTCATAAAAGAAGAATAAAAACACTTTTCGAAATTTGGAGCCCTTCCCGAAAAAGGGAAATTTTGTTTCACCCCAAGCTAGGAAACTTCATATTTTTAAGCGTACGTCAACCCTGTGGAAAAATATTTTAAGCTTTTTTCTTTAAATTATCGCCCTGAAAGTAAATAAAATTTTTGTATGCCCTCCTTATTTTGATATATTTCTAAAGGATTTAAATTCTTTCTAAAAAAATATTTATAAAATTAAGAAAAAAAAACATGGAATAGTCAACATTTCAGCGCTGGCTGTTTTCTTAGACAGAATTTTAAATGATATAAAAATATATCAGAATTGAAGAGATAATTAAGGCGATAATTAAAAAAAAAATGAAATATTTTTGAACAGCGTTGACAAAATTTTAACTACACATTTACCACATTTTCCCACTTTCAACAACTTTTTAAACCAAAAATATTTCTGTGTTGTCAACTTTAATTGATTTTATTTAACTTTGCTTTTAGTAACAGAGTATGCAATGTCATTTCAAAACGCGTGTCAATAATTAAGGTCCTCTGCAAATTTTTGCAACCCTCCCGCCGCTTGCGTTTGATTCAACCCCATTAAAATAAACAATTTAACGTTTGTTTTGCAACGTAATACTACAGATGAAAGAGATCAAATTGCATGAATGCTGTTAAAATTGCTGTAGTTATTGCTATTGTTGCTGATGCAATTGGTGTCCTTAATAAAAGGACTTTTCTTCCCTTTTGCTTAAGTTTTAACCCTTTCTTTTTAGTTGTGTTGGGTTTTGTAAAAAAAAAAAAAAATGTTTAAAATAGCATACAAGGTTAGTAAGTGTGTTAGTATGAGTTTGGCGCATGTGTTTTATGTTGTATTGTTATATGCATTGTCAGGATATTTTTATCCGCAAAGCAAAGTGTGTGTGTGCGTATGTATGAGCGTGTAAGTATGTTGTTTGTTTGATTGTTTGTTGTTATTGTTATGTGGGTGCTTTTTAGCGCTTAATGTTTTAAACTACATTGGTTTATTTTTTTTTTTTTTTTGCGCTTTGTCAGTCTTTTTAATGAAATTTTTGAAATGATGACTATTTTCGCCAAAAACAAAAAGGGTTCTTTTGATATTTTTTTTTTATTTGTGTTCTTATTTTTGTACAATAAAATGAGAGTAAAAGGAGTTTGTTGTCTTGTGTTAAGGATGCCTTTTGCTTTTGTTATAGAAAAAAAAAGCGTTAAATAAAGGAGTTTGTTTTGTGCATCATGGTTTGTGTATAACTGATTGTATTGTTGTGCATTGAATTTCTTTTGGTTTTTTTCTAAATAAATTCTTTACAGAATGTGGTTTTATTCTAAATAATAATAACAACAGACATTATTGTTTAGTTGTTGTTAAAATTCTATTGTTTAGTTTGAATACAAAATGTGAATATTGTTAGAGTTGTTCCTTCTAACACCATACGAGAGTATTCATACAAATAATGAATATAATTTTTATTATGGTGATTTAAACATACGTTTGTTGTTGTTGTTGTTCTTATTATTATTGTTGTTGTTTGGTTAGTTGGCAATTTTCGGTTGGTATCTTAAACTTAACAATAATATACGAAATAAATCTATGAACATTTTTGCTGTAAAGTCCTTTAACCCCTTCATATATGTGCTTACTTATAATATCCTGCTGTGTTTTAAATTTATTTGAAATAAAACCTAAAATAAAAATAAAAACAACTTATAATTCCCTTTACGACCATTTAAATACAATTTTCATATAAAATGACAACAACAATACCAAAAAACAGAGGTTTCCTGATAAAAAAAATAAAAACAAAATAAATAAAACAAACTCGTATGAGATTCTCAAAAAGCAAAGGAAAAAGAAACAAAAGACCACTGGCATTGTAATGACAAAAGCAAAGAACCCGGTTTAACCCAGAAATCACACTTTTCTACAATATGCGTGGGTGAATTAATATAAAAATAGAAAATCTTCACAACTAAATTGCTTTTTTGTGTTTATTTTAATAAAATCCAAAAACAGAGGAAATTAAATTTCAGACATGGATAACTTCAGCGCATTCTCAGGTTTTAGCAATAATTGGGCTTGCTGGGTTTAAAAGATATGGATTTAGTGTCGTTTTATATCTCTCTGATTTTTAGATTAGATAAGAATGGCCCTACACACCGCAATTAAAAATAGACCTTTTGAGACATAATCTTACCCCTTAAATACTGTGGCACACAATTAAGCCAATCACCCTACTTTGCACAGATTTCTAAGGGGGATGGAGTACAGGTTGGTTGAAAAGTCACTGCGCTCGAAATGAAAGAATACTATTTTTGTTACGAAATATATTTTTTATTCAATATAATCTCCTAGAAGCTCAATACACTTGTTCCAATGATTTCCAATAATTTTATCCCATCCTTATAATGGTTTTCCGGAAGCTCTGCAAAATAACCGTCTACGGCTGCTGTGGCCTCTTCATTCGACGAAAAATGCTTTCCACGAAGGAATTGTTTGAGATTTCTGAAGATATAGTAGTCACTGGGAGCCAAATCTGGTGAATACGGTGGATGTTCAAGCAATTCGTACTTTAATTCTTTGAATTTAGTCATCGTCAAAACACATTTGTGAGCAGGTGCATTGTCTTGATGAAAAATGATTTTTTCAGGTCTTTTTCACGAATTTTTCATCCAGCTGATCCAAAAGGCTGCAATAATATTCAGAGTTGATTGTGTTACCTTTCTGAAGATAATCAATCAACAAAATTCCTTTTGCATCCCAAAAAACTGATGCCATAACATTCTTTGCTGATCGTTGTGACTTCACCTGCTTTGGAGCTGAACAACCAGCTTCAGTCCACTGTAAACGTTCTTGTTTCAATTTAGGATCATGGTGGTAGATCCAAGTCTCATCCATAGTTATAAAACGATGCAAGAAGTCGGTCTTATTCGGCTTAAAACGCTCCAAATTACGCTGAGAAATTTGTTTTCGATCCAGTTTTTGTTGAATTGTTAATGTGTGCGGCACAAACTTTCCAAACAGTTTTTTCATACGTAATTCTTCATGTAAAATATGGAGTACTCGTTCGTCTTAGATGCCTATGGCATTAGCAATTTCACGCTTAGTCAAACTTGGATCGTCACTAACCATATTATGTACCTGCTCAATGATTTCTGCTGTGGTTGCAGTTTTTGGTCGTCCTTAGCGTGGATCGTCTTCAAGGCTGGTTCGACCACGTTTAAATTCACCAGCTCAAAATGCAACGGTGCATTTTGAAGTGAGGACTCCTTATACTCTTCTAACAATTGTTCATAAATTTCTTTTGCTTTTAAACCCTTCAAAACAAAGAATCTAATGACTGCACAATATTCAATTTTTTCCATATTAAAAAAAAATCAATGACACGTCAACTTCAAATGGCTTGTAAACAAAGAAAGAATTGACAGAATGACTTGCAACTTTGCATGTGTTCTCAGGACAGTTATACCAACTTGAGAAAAAAAAAGTTTAGAGCTAGCAGTGCCATCTCTTGGTAAGCGCAGGAACTTTTCAACCAACCTGTATATCTGACAAAGAATTATAGCCTTCGATTATTCTCGTGAGTTACTTAGAGTTATTTACTAACCATAGAACCTTTTTCCGATCTAAACCGACTCATCTGCCGATTATTCTCGTGCTACACGTAAAGATAGTAAACGTAGTTAGAACCGATTCAACCCGACACACCTGCCGATTATTCTCGTGAGTTACATAGAGTTATCTACTAACCATAGAACCCTTTCCAGATCTAACCCGACTCACCTGCCGAATATACTCGTGAGTTATTTAGAAATATTTCCTAACCGTACTACTACAACTCACCTGCCGATTATTCTCGTGAGTTAGGAATATTTACCAAACCTTTTCGTTCGCATTTCACGAATTAACCCGACTCCCCTTCGGGTTACTTTAGACTCCCAGTCGTACTCCGACTTAGGGAATAGTGTCGCTACAATTCTAAAGGAAACTTGTTTATGACATACATCGTTTCCCGTTTCGTCACCTACGGAAACGTTTATACTGATCATTAAAGGGAGCAGACCTTTAATAGACCCAACCACCACTGAGTTTTCCCTGGCTGAAAAACAAAACTGCATTACAAATTTCTATTTTATTACATGATTGGCTGTCACCATACTGTGGTAACAAAAATTTTTACTATGACAAAAATATGATAATTATGAAACTATAAACTGCTGACAACAATCGATGAATAATTTTAAATCAAATAAAACATTACTTTGATTGTCTTGTTTTCATAAAAAAAAAATTATATCAGTTCATAAATAAATAAAGAAAATATATGATAACTTTACCTGGGGAGTTTTTATTTCGAAAATGCCTCATAAATATAAATTTAAAATTTACAATAATCATTCCATTGTAGAAAGAAATCGTTATTTTTAATTCTTTTTAATAAAAATAATAATATTTTTATACCCTACACCATATATGGTGAGGGTATATATCAGTTTGTCATTCCGTTTGTAACATGTCGAAATATAGGTCTAAGACCCCATAAAGTATATATATATTCGTGATCCTTATGCAATTTTAAGTCGATTTAGCGAAGTCCGTCTGTCTGTCTGTTGAAATGGCGATCACGACGCGAAGACGCCAGCGGGGCTGCCTATTTTTACCCAGATTATTGTACATTCTCCCGAGCAATTTGGTATTGAAAATGAGCAAAATCGGTCCAGCGGTTCAAAAGTTATGAGTGAAAATGTGAAGATACCTCTAAATTTTCCATACAAACTGGTGTATTTTAGTACAATTTCATAGGAGCAACTGATATATAATATATTTTCTCATATTTTTTCACCAATCTCTTAGAAATTAATAATATTTTGTACACCTCAAATATTTTTCAACTCAAAAAATTTTTTTCACCACAAAAAATTATTTTCACCTAAAAAAATTTTTTCACCTCAAAATTTTTTCACGTAAAAAAATTCGTTTAGGCATACAAAAAAGTTTTTCACTTTAAAAAATTTTTTTCACCTCCATAATTTTACTTCAAAAGGTTTTTACATTGTTTGTATCAAAATGAATAGAGAACATTGGTGGAGGGTATTCAAAGATTCGGCACAGCCGAATTTAAGCCTTTTTTACTTGTTTTTATTGTAAAAGAAATGTCTATTAACTCATTTCTTGTAAAATATAGACCATCTTGTGGAAAATATACTCAGAATATTAATAAAATAATTTTTTTATAAGCAAAAGTCTGTAGAACCCAATAGTTGTTTTGTTCCAAAAGGTTTCTAGATTTCTAGAATCATTCCATTCTATGGAATTTTCCTTAAAGTAAAATTCTTAGATTCTGCAAACTGTTTCTGAGATAAAAATGCTAATATTCCTTAAAAAACTTAGATTCTTAAAAAATCTCAGGTTCTGAAGACTTATCATCATGAAAAATATGTATTTATGTTCTAAGAACTTTTTCTAGTAGAAATATTCTTAGATTCTAAAGACTTTTTTAAAAGAAAAAATCTGAGACTGAAAGAACTATCTAAAAAAACATTTGAAAATGTCCTTAATATCTAAGAATTTCTCTATTAGAAAAAGTCCATAGAAAAATCATAAAAAAATAGTGATGACCAGCGCTAGAGGGAGCGCACACTTTCGACATGAGCGACCAGGTGATCATCACCAAACCCACAAATAATTACATTTAAATAATTAGTAACATTTAATTATGATCTCGAACCTGATAAATTCTAAAAATATGTAATACTTGCTTGTATTTAGGAAATTCCTCTGTCTATTTATGAAGAATTTTAATCAGAAGTTTCATGAATATGATAAAGCTTTGTTGATTTTAATTTTTTTTTTAATTATTTAAGTAAATAAATATGCAACATAATGAGAAATATAAACAGGAGTATTTGGTACCAAAATTAATAATTTCCAACAGTTTTTTATTAAACGTTATATGAATTTTTTGATATGATTTATGAAATACTTCATCATATTTATGAAAGCTTCCTAAATATGATGATAAACGACAGTTTCAGTAATATGAGGAAACATTGTTCCCTGTGTGTTAGATGTACAGAGTTAAAAGAATCGCGCCTATCAATAGTATATCCTGAAAGTGTCATACACTCAGAAAAAAAAGTTAGTAGAAAAATTTGTAAACGGTTTTCAGTCCAACTTTACTATTTTTGTACTGATTTTTAGTAAAAAAAAAAACATTATTTGGCAAATCTTTTTGCTATTTACATTTTACAAATTACTGAGTTTTTACAGAATATTTACAAATTTTTGTTGCTAATTTACAAATTTTTGAAAATCAATTTGCTAAAATTAGCAAAAAAAATTACTAATTTTAAAAAAGTGTATATTGAAGGAAATGTTATTTCTAAATAAAACTTACACCTACAAACTTTAAAGTGCCTTCAAATGTTACATGGATTAAAAAAGGGATCGGAAGTGAATATACCGACTCATGTCTGAAAATAGGACATCCACTTAAAATAGCACTAAAAAGTTTTTTTAGTTCTAAAAATCAGCCCTAAAAACAATTTGACCTTAAAAGTAAAAAGAAATTGACTAAAAAAAATAAATTTAAAATTTTGTACTAATATTAAAAATATCGATGGCTTAATATAAAAAGGCCCTAACTTGATTTTTTGTTACTTGACAGGAGAAGGAAAAGACTTAATAAAATCCGTAAAATTATATAAACAAAAAAAGTTTTAATGCAATTTCCAAAAATGTGTTGCCTCTTTTTATTAAAAATTGCATTTAAAGTTTTTTTGTATCTAAAATTTTACGTATTTTATTAAGTTTTTTTCTTCTCCTGTCAAGTAACAAAAAATCGAGTTAGGGCCTTTTTATATTAAGCCATCGATATTTAGTAATTTTTTTTTTGCTGATTTTAGCAAACAGATTTTAAATTCCACTTTACAAAAAGTCTACTAAAATTTTGTAGCGGCTACTAATTTTTCTACTAATTTCATTGTACTACACGTCAGCAGGCATGTGTTGCTAAGATTAGCAAAATATACCGCTGGACTCAAATTGGCAAAATTTCCCGTAATAATAGCAAAATTTTCAGTTACCATTACAGACTTTTTTTTGGTGAGTGTAGTGCTTGCTAAAATCAACGTATTAGAAGTTTCATAACTCGTGTATCAGTTCCGATTTGAGTGGCTTTATAATTGGCTCGCTGAATTTAACTCTGCACATCTTATTGTTACAAATTCCTTGCAAAAATCATGCCAAGTAGTGTACTAGTGTACTTATCAATTTACCAACGCATACTCTATATTCATGACAAAAGCTTATCAAATCCATACATTTACCATACGACTCGTATGTGTACGGTAACATATATATATTTATATGGTATTATGTCTACTCAACTCTTCTGTTGCTGATGTTATTATTGCTGCTGTTGTTGCTGTTAATATTTACCTACTTGCAATGCAATGTGAAAATAATTTCTTTCAGTTATATTTTTTATTTTCCTTTTTTATCCTTTTTATATGCTCATTTGGCATGTGCCATAAACGTCCAAATAATCGAAAAGAATTGTATGTACAATGAAAGTACATACATTTTATTCATTTTACATAAGTTTATTACATACAAATTACGGTGTCCTGTTAATACAAAAAATTCTTTTTTAAGTCATAGTACTTCAACAACGCAGGCGATTTAAGATATGAAAAGTAGTATCTTTTTGTAAATTATAGTTGTTATACTTTTTTGTAGGAAAAATTTCTCAAAAGTTTTATTATGTAGAGTTTATTATGGGGAATATATTAATAAATTTTTTTTTAGACAATTTTTGTTATACAGCAACATTTTTAAGTTTTTAAAATAGTTGAAACATTTCTAAGATAGTTTTTAGATTCGCTATTCGCAAAATAAATAAAAAGCTAAGTTTTTTTTTTGACAAATTTGGGTTTAAAGGTTTGCGGAACCAAAGCTATTCAAAAAACAAAATAATATAAATATTTTTACCAGAATGAGCCCTTTCCGGCAAAAAGTAAATCTAGTTCTGAAAGACGGCACAAAGTAGAATTTCCGAATTGTATGTGTTGCTGAGTTTCTGTATAAGGGGGTAAGACAAATTTTTTAAGCGAAATAAATTTTTTGGAATCTTAAATTGCTTTTCAGAAGATAAAAGTGCACTCCGAAATGTTTTCGTAATATTTGATGTATTTAGGTCTTTAGTACGCATCTCTTAAGTCCTATTATTTTAGAAAATTCGTAAAGATATCCCTTGTGGGGACACCCTAATACACACATATTCATACACAGTTAAATACAAGTATGTGGTAGTGTTATAACAACCCCCAAATGGGTCATTTGCGTATCCTCAAACAGCGAATAAAAATCAGTGAACAAGAAAATAAGTATGTCTGTGTTTTCTAGGTAGTATGTATGTATGTATAAATAATACATACACACATGCAAGAGATGATTTTTAGTTTTATATATTTTTTTTATTATTATTATTATGTATTGTTCATATAGAATATTTGGGTTATATGGTCAAGTTATATGTCATCATAAAATAATAACTAAATAACGGTAAAGAAATGTCAAAGGATTTGTGACAACCAACATACACAGGCATAATTTGTTGTTGTAGTTTTATTAAGGGACTAATAACTAAGGATTAATGAAAAATTGGACTTTAAGAAAGACAATGCATAAATTTGACTTTTATGAAATTTAGCAATTGCAAGATTTAATAAATCTGTTTGGGAAAAGCCGGGGTTGCTTTAAAAACAAAACTTGTCCTTAATCTTAAACTTTAATGAGTGCTTTTTAATTTGCCAGTGACCAAAAAATTATAATCGAATCATTATAATGCAACTGCACGACTACAAATCCACCATAGACCAGATGTTCCTATTATTCTATATATAAATACCATAATGTAGAAAGGCTCCAACACACAAGCCGATTCCCGGGCTTAAGTATATGTCCAATTTTTGGACATGACCTTTTACAACCTAATCCAATTTTTTATTTCTCTCAATAAACCTGTAAAACTTTGGGTATAAAATTCATAAAATTCATTTAAATGCAATTTTTAAATATTCTTTAAGCAACTGACACATAGGTAAGAAACAAATGATCACTAAAAATATATGTTAAAAATTTACCTGCCAATTCCTTAAAAAATAAATGATTTTATCATTTATTTTAAATTGTTTTTGTTTTTGTTTCTGTTTTTTTTTAATCTACAAAATGTATGTATGCATTGCTATAGACACTTTTTGTGTGAATGTGTTTCTGTATGTATGTGTCTTTATGAAGTTCTTGTAATTTGAATTGAAATAATTTTGTATATGAGCAACCAATTTATATAAAAAAAAATTGGAATTTTTTTAATATTTTTTTTGAAACAGACAGCAAACAAAACTTAAATTTGAAAAAACTGTAACGGACACAAACAAACCACAAATTTCCGTTTTATGGGTAAACATTTATTAAATTTCAAAGAAATGAAAAAAAAAAAAAAAATAAATGAAACTAAAAAAAAGGTTAACTGACTGTAAATGATTTTTATCAAATGTATAAAAAACTTTTTTATTAAACTACAAACATTAAACTATATAATATTCTGAGTGTACGATTTTTTTAGATAGTCCTTATAGTCTCAGAATTTTTCTTTTAGAAAATGTTCTTAAAATCGAAGAATATATTTTTTTTAAAAACTATGAAAATGTTCTTTACATTTAAGAATATTTCTTTAAGAAATGTTTTTCCTAAAGAAAAAATTTTATTCTATTTCTAATAGAAATATTCTTAGATTCTAAGGACTTTTTAAGATTTTTATTAGACAGTCCTTAGAGTCTCAGAATTTTTATTTGAGAAAAAGTTCTTAAAATCTAAGAATATTTCTACCAGAAAAAGTTCTTAAAATTGAAGTATTTTTCATGATGAAAGGTCTCATAATTTAAGAGTTTTTTAAAATCTTAGGGTTTATTTAAGAATATATAAATTTTTATCTAAGGGTTAGCTTGCAGAATCTAAGAAAAGTCCATAGAATCGAAAAAAATGTTGCTATCAGAAAAAAAATCTAGTATTACATATAAGAAAGCTTTTCATACAACAGAAATCTTGTGTTTTACAGACTTCTTCTTATAAAAAATTATTTTATTTATATTCTGAATTTTGTTTCCACAAGAAAGTCGTTATTTTAAAAAACATGTTAATTGTTTTTATTGAAAATAATTAAACTATATAAAATTTTTATATAGAATCTTTTTGACAATTAAATATTTCGATAATGAGCGCCCCGGTAGGCTAGTTGGTAGCGTGCTAGCTTATCAGTGCGGGGGTCGTGGGTTCGATTCCCACCAGAGGCTCTGGTCTGTTTTCGCTACAACGACCTGAAGGCCTTCGTTGCTAGTGCTCGGTTAGGGTATTAAAATATAATTTATAATTATATGTTTAATAAAATAAATAAATAAATAATATTTCGATAATATTTTGATTAGGGTAAATTACAATGTTACCCAGCAAAAAATGGTAGTTATTCTGTGGCTTGAACTTCTTTCATTGCTTCCTAAACTTCAGTTAATATTTTTTATGATTTTTTTTTAAAGAGTATTTGTATATCAGTTCATCAAGTTCGTTTCTTTAAACTGATTTTTCTGCATTCTTATGAATTAAATTGTCATCAAAGTTTAAATACAAGTATTACAAATTATGTGAACATTTTCCACTCATGCATCAGAACATCTAATCATAGTAGTGATGCTTTTATTGCTTCTTCAGCAGCTATATTTTTGCTGGGATAATAATGATGGTAGTGACCATTTTGATGGTGCGAACCTACAAACCAATAACGTAAATGTGACAGCCATACTCGAATGCAGCAAGCATAATATAGAAGCAGTGATCATGTTGCAACCAGATTTTTTCTCTGCGTGTTTGCATTTTCAACTGATTCCACTAATGTCTGATCATCAAAGGATTGTCATCGAAGCGATGTAGTAATTTTTTTTTTTTTGTTAACATACGTCTTTGAACTATTTTGTGTAAAAGCTTTGACGGAATTCTTTAAATGCACCCGCTTGGCTTTTTATAAAATCTTATTTTGGTGGCTCCGGCAGACCGCTAAGAGTCCTACTTGGCTGTCAATAAGACGAATGATTTTTACAATTGACATTCATCAATTTTCTACGAAATCTGCATTTCATTTGACATTTCTCAATTTCAGACTAACTCAATTTGAACCATGGAAAGATACACAATCGAGCAACGCGTTAAAGTTATTCAGACTTACTATTAAAATGGGCGTTCAAATCAAAATGTATTTCGTGAAATTCGTGATTTTTTTGGTCAGCATAATCGACCAAATGTGTCGACAATCGGGAGAATTGTGGGAATTGTGGCATAGAACCTCAATTATGCCTCAGCGTCATCAAAAATTTGGACCATCGGATAGAGGTGTGCCGCCGAGGCCATTTGGCCGACATTTTGTTCCATACATAATTGAATCATACCACATTATCATAATAAAAAGAAATGACAATAATTTCCCAAATAATTTGTGTTTTATTAAAAATCAACATCGTGCCTTAAAATTTAACCACCCTTTATATATGAACATGTATGAGCTGGTCTATCATCATACATATTTATATACGTCCGTACGTTGTTCAATATATGACCGTACATGGTCTCACATTTTTCCATATATTCGGATCCAAAATTTAAGGGTATATTTCAGTAAATGGCCATATATAAGCATATATAAGCATACATGATCATATATGACCATATACGGCCATAATCTGCTTAAATTTCGGATCTGAATACATATTTAAATCATGTATAATAATATATAGAAATATGTCTGAACATATATAATCATGTATAATCATATATATTTAGATTTTCACAGGGCTTTTTAAAAAATTAAAAAAATAAAACGTTATTTTTATTGTTCCTTATGCTAAGCTATAAATTCCACTAGACTACTAAATATTTCATATTTTATAAAAAATGCGTTTAGCAGTTGGTGAAATGTGTTTGCGAAACTCAGACGATTATGTCTTGTAAAAAATGTTGCATATGTTTAGATTAAGAAAAAACAAACCTAATTAATTTGTGAAAACTTAAACTAATGAATCTTCAGTGCTACAAAAATCTATGTAAAAAAAAAACGTATGAATTAAAATATGGAAACTATATGCAAAATAAACCATAAACTATTCATTAATAAAAATTTCAAGCAACTGTTAATGAATTTCGAAAATAAATGAGACAAATTTTCTATACTAATTTACCCCAATGGTGAAGAAAATAATATGACAAAATTTATGAATTAACTAAAGGAAGACAACAACTGCAAAAAAAAAAAAAGAAAACTAAAATTAAACCTAACATGGCGTAGACTACATGGGAAGATCATTTAATATTAAGAAAATACTCCCTTTTAAAAAAAATCCTCAATTAACAACAAAAATTGAATGAATCCTATAATTTTTTTTGGTAGATTTCAGCTGCCATGTTGTTAAATATTTTAGTTAAAAAACAAAAACTTAAAAAAATATAAACATATTTTTTTACATATGACATCTTGTCTGTCTGTATTGTCTCATGGCATGGTTAGCTCTTAGGCATCCATTAAGTTTTGCATATAAAACACCGTACTCGTATATTGCATGCAGTTTTGTTTTTTTTTTTTCTTTTTTGACTTTTTCTTCGACTATGTAACTCTGGTGGGTTGTATGAATGGATCAATGGATACATGCATTTAGGCAGCCAGGCATAATATGTTAGTATTCCAATATACAGAATAAGCAATACTTGTTTCCAAAGATGACATTTCATCTAATTACAGGGTGTGTTGCATGAATGCTTTAAAAATCAACAATGGCAACAAAATGTTTGCATTCATGCATTAACATCAACAAATGTGCAAAATCTGAATTGTGAAACTATGGAAATCATTTCACATACGCAAACCATCACCTCTCTCTGATATTTAAAAGACATTATAGATTTTTACAGTTTTGAATATTGGGTCGTTTATTCATTCATTCAAACGTTGTTGCCGTTGTGCATAAATGCATTGTAAAGTAGAGAGTGTACGAGCAAAGATTATGCGTGCGTGCGTGTGTATGCAAGTAACAAACAACATTTCGTTGTTAGTAATTAAGAACGCAATGAGGCTCCACACAAATGTTTAAAAGCGTGCATTTCGTTCATGTGCATTACTGCAAACAACAACGATACAACACAACAACAACAACAAAAAAATATCAGAAAAATTAAAAAATGCACACATTTCACATTTGGCTAATACGGTAAAAGCTTTAAGAAATGGAACATGTATTATTGAAAATAAAGAAAATCTTATATTAGTTCAGTAATGGAATACTTCAAAATCCTAAAGTTAACAAGTTTGTTGAGAAAAGGTCTTACATGAAATATTCCCCATGAGGAAATGCCCGATTTTAAGAAAATTTGATCAAGTGATCGAAAGTAAATTTAAGTCGGTGATTTTTGGACAATTTTTGAGATTGGAGAAATGCAATAAAAGTTTAATGGGAAAACCACATTTAATAGAAATTTTTATTTGTTTGTGAGCGCCCCGGTAGGCTAGTTGGTAGCGTGCTAGCTTATCAGTGCGAGGGTCGTAAGTTCAATTCCCACCAGAGGCTCTGGTCTGTTTTCGCTACAACGAGCCGAAGGCCTTTGTTCCAAGTGCTCGGTTAGGGTATTAACATATAATTTGTAATTATATGATTAATAAATAAAATAAATAAATAAATATTTTTTGTGCACTTTTTTTTATAGGGGAACATGAGGTAATGTAGGAAAAATCTAGACCATGAATCACTCTCTGGAAAAACTTTAAAAATATTGTTGATTAATTTTTCGATTGACATTAAATTTTTAAAATATGCTTTAAAAGCACTCTTTGCGGCTTTTTAAAATTAGAGTTCCCTGGTTTGTTAAAAGTTAATTAAATTTTTGTTAGTCTATCCAGGAGTGTTTCTCCTGTAAATCCCACCAATATCATCAGCAGCCACACCAGCATCATTATTATTATCAATACAGTGTGTAGTGATTGTGTACCTTTTCTTTAGTTCCATTAAGATTAATGAGGGATGGATGCTCGACATCGCTGACGACGACGACGATGACTACTACTAGGACTATGAGGATGATGATGATATGAATTTTACTTAGCTACAGGCTACATATCGGTGGCAATTTTACAGCAACTCACAGTGGTCTGAAAATAATTTTAAAAGTTATCATGAGGATATTTTGAGGGGAAGTCTGTCAATTAATTGATATGGGAGTCTAGGCAAGGGCAAGCCTCTAGGTATACAAAATTTATTTTAGTTTGATGTTATTCAGAAGAATGTTCTACAAATGATGTATTGTAAGTTACAACAGATTAACCTCCTCTTTTTATAAAGAAAGGGGAAGAATTCCTCCGGAGAAATTGTATGTGTTTTTGTAATAATAACAAAATACACACAATTTCTCTGACGAAAGAGGATACGGTCAATAGTTAGTCTAAATCAAGGGTGTCCAAGCCTTATGCGCTTGATGCTCATTTGTTTTTGTAAAAGCGCTTAGCTATAGGCTGTGTGTTTTAATACACAAAGAGCACTCAGCAATAGCAATACGAAATACACAAACAACTTTGCCTTATTAGTTTTTTAGTCGTTCTTCACTGTATACACGCAAGTGCGAAGCAACAACACTTTCGTATGCTTTGCTGGTAAACATAAACTGTTTATTCTATCACACGCGCAATTAAAACATCTTCATCGAAGAGAATTTTTGGTCTCATCAACATGAAAGTTTTTGGTATCGCCATCGCCACCCAATTATAAAACCAGAGTAATGTCTACAGTTACATGGCACTTCGATGACGGGGCATTGTCACATGTACATGTTCACATAAATAGACGAAATTTCTCATGTCCAGGAAAGCAGGCTATTCGATCTCTTCATATTGTAAGCCACTCATTTGAGTAAATCATATTCAAAAATGCACAAAAATAGATGAGTTTTTTAAGTATCAAAATCGATTTTATTAGCTCTCAAAATCTTAGCGCTGTTTAATCAAAGAGTATGTATTTGAGAGAGAGAGAGAAGGAGGGATATATTTGCGTACTATCCCCGAAGAATAAGGAGTTCGTGTTGAGAATTTCAGAAAAGCATAGAACAGAAAGATAGTGATTGTCAATTTTGTTTTACTTTAATGAGGAAATTACATTAAGGACCTTCCGTCAGTCATGTTAAAAAATTTAAAGTTATTTATTAGTTTTTATAATGACGAAGTCTCCCCTTGTTCATCAGTTGGTTTAAAAGTTTGTGCCCTCACCAAGAGATGGCACTGCTAGGTCCAAACTTTTTTTTTCTCAAGTTGGTATAACTGTCCTGAGAACACATGCAAAGTTGCAAGTCATTCTGTCAATTCTTTCTTTGTTTACAAGCCATTTGAAGTTGACGTGTCATTGATTTTTTTTAATATGGAAAAAATTTAATATCGTGCAGTCATTAGATTCTTTGTTTCGAAGGGTTTAAGAGCAAAGGAAATTTATGAACAATTGTTAGAAGTGTATAAGGAGTCCTCACCTTCAAAACGCACCGTTGAATTTTGGGCTGGTGAATTTAAACGTGGTCGTACCAGCCTAAAAGACGATCCACGAGAAGGACGACCAAGAACTGCAACCACAGCAGAAATCATTGAGCAGGCACATAATATGGTTAATGAAGATCCAAGTTTGACTAAGCGTGAAATTGCATCTCAGACGAACGAGTACTCCATATTTTACATGAAGAATTACGTATGAAAAAACTGTTAAGTTAGTGCCGCACACATTAACAATTCAACAAAAACTGGATCGAGCGTTTTAAGCCGAATAAAACCGACTTCTTGCGTCGTTTTATAACTATGGATGAGACTTGGATCTACCACCATGATCCTAAATTGAAACAAGAACGTTTACAGTGGACTGAAGCTGCATGTTCAGCTCCAAAGCAGGTGAAGTCACAACAATCAGCAAAGAAGGTTGTGGCATCAGTTTTTTAGGATGCAAAAGGAATTTTGTTGATTGATTATCTTCAGAAAGGTAAAACAATCAACTCTGAATATTATTGCAGCCTTTTGGATCAGCTGGATGAAAAAATTCGTGAGAAAAAACCTGGTTTAAAGAAGAAAAAAATCATTTTTCATCAAGACAATGCACCTGCTCACAAAAGTGTTTTGGCGATGGCTAAATTCAAAGAATTAAGGTACGAATTGCTTGAACCTCCACCGTATTCACCAGATTTGGCTCCCAGTGACTACTATCTCTTCAGAAATCTCAAACAATTCCTTCGTGGAAAGCATTTTTTGTCGAATGAAGAGGCCATAGCAGCCGTAGATGGTTATTTTGCAGAGCTTCCGGAAAACCATTATAAAGATGGGATAAAATTATTGGAAGGTCATTGCAACAAGTGTATAGAGCTTCTAGGAGATTATATTGAATAAAAAAATATATTTCCTAACAAAAACAGTATTCTTTCATTTCGAGCGCAGGAACTTTTTAACCAACCTGAATATAAATTTAACCACTGTTTACCCTTATTTAAGTAGTTTCGGAATTCTTTCCGGGAAACTTAAATACAAGCTTTGAGGAAAGCATGGTTCTCAAAAAAACCTGTTCCAAGGTTACTGTTAGGACAATTCCTAACAAAAGCATCGGTGTTAGAACCAACAGCAGAACGAAATATACACTAAATGCCATCCAAGTAAAATAACATAACAGGACTATTTAGTTAAAGGCTTCAACAACTTCACCAACTGGTCATCAGATGAGGCTAAATAACTTCTCGAAGATTTATTATCTCAGGCAATTACAGCGTTGCCATAGTTGAAATCATTTATATTTCTCTACAGTATTGCCATAGTTAAAATCCTTTATATTCCTCTACAATTCATCTCTTCTTTAATAAGAGAGGATTCCTTTTGTCACCAACAATTGGGAAACACACTAAGATCTTGGAATGGATGTTTTTCGCTTACCTTAATATTTGGCGGTTCTAACAGCAAAAAATTATATAACATATAACATAAGAAAGTAAATAAATCGGTTAGCACAATCGAACCATTCGATTGTTAACAAATTAAGTTGACAACACGAATCTGTTTTTTCTGGGTAGTGCTTGCCAAAAAATTATTGATTTAGGTTAAAGAAGAGCCCACTATACGGGAATACACTCGGAGGTCATGTAGCCCATTGCGATTAACATTAGTATTTAATTAAATTATCATGAAAAACGCGTCCTAAAAACCATCCAGACTTCCGCAAAAACACAGCGAGACCGCTCAAATTTACATTCTGAAGAATGGCATAATTGCCGATAGTCAGCTTTCCAGATGTCCTGGACATTCAGAGAGTGGATGCTGTACTGTTGCATCTTCTTTCTCCCGACATCTCTCAAATTCCTGCTTGAGTAACACAAGCACGCGCTGTGAGAATATCTTTACATATGTTATCGTTCTTCTTTTATTTTGCCACAGCCATAGGTTTCGATATACCTCACAAGTGGTTAAGGTCGTTTACTTCAATTTTGTGTTTTTCGATATTTACCCAATAACATTAAAGTGATCCACCAGAAGAACCATAACTTATGTTTGTATTAAATAACTGACCGATTCTGAGCTAGTCCTCGCTTAATCTTCAGCCAACTCGTTCTTCATAACCAAAATTGAAAATCCAAGCATAATTTTTTACTCGAGACGTGATCTTATGCTTAGCTTTATACAGGACTGCTAACTGATCATTTCAAAGTATAGCAACCATTTGTCAGGCTTTGGTACCAGTCTTGGCCAAGGCAAGAATAAGTTTAACTTAACTTAACCTCCAAAACCGTGAAAATTATGTCAGCTAATTTAACCTGCACCTAAAATTACGCTTCCAACCGTCCCAAAAACAGAGCTGATAAATTGTTTGCATTGTCATTTACATCATATGGCTCTTTTCGTTCATTTATTGTTCTGTCGTTCATTAAGCTATATTAAATTTGATTTACTATGTTTCTTGATGGATATAATATAGACTCGATAGAGCTTTTATATAGTACGTTATTAATATAATTATGTTTCTCCGAGCACGTTTTGAGACCTCGCGTCCTTTCTTGACAACTTGTCTCCTGTCCTGATTGACCAGAGAAATGCGAATTTTCACCCCAACAAAACTAGTCGTGTTTAGAACGAACATAACATCACCCACTATAACCGATACCTAGATCGCAGGCCTCGGACACTCACTAGATCCAATTTAAAATACAATCAAAAAGAAGTTAGATTATTAATTTGTGCATATTATTGCCAATAAAAACACTGTGCCTTTCTTCAAAAAGATAAATAAATGATATCACTTGCACTTCTATGTCCAAGTATAAGTAAAGTACTTTAACTTTGCTTAATTTTGTTTAATTTTTTTGTTTTTGTTGAGAAATGGTAAAATGGAAATGCAAATTTATCATCGACTTTGGATGGTTTGGCTGTTTGGCGGACTAGCGCTGGCGTTAATGAGTTTTCCATGAGCTCGCGTTTTGCATGTTTGCATGTTGAATTAAGGCATTTTTCGTAAAAACAGACAGAATGTTCAACATTTGCAGTATTATTTCTAAAAAAAAAACCAAAACCAAATAACAAAATTTTAGCATTTGTTTAAAATCATGGCAGCCATTTGATTTTGTTCTTCTTATGTGCGTAAGAAGAAATATAAAGAAAAACATATTGTATTCAACATTATAATGATGCTGCTGGCAGGCTTCATACATAGATTGTTGTTAAACATATGCATGTAAATGTCGCTGTGTTGCTGTTGTTTTGCTGTTTGTTTTTGTTGTTGGCGCGCATGTGTATTTGTCATTGTCAACATCATTTCTCAAATGTTGTTGGTCGCTTTCACGCAGGTGATTAACATAAATGCAAAATGTCATGTTCGTCTTTCATTTGTTGGTGTTGTTATTGTTGTTTTCTTACTTGCAATAAGTACGCGCATTGCTGCAATAATCACCAGCCAACTAACTCAATATTGTTATATTTGAAATGAAGTAAAACGTATGTTTGTCTATTTTGTATTCGCACAAAAACTAAACTAATGCATGTAAATACAAATGTAAATATTTCAATTCTTTTTTTTTTTTCTTATTTTGCGTGCTGTTTAAACACCCCTTTTAGATTTAGAAATTCAGTTTCAGTATCTATTTGCATACGAAAATTTTCACTTTGAGTTTTTGTTCCTTCTTGTTATAAGTGTAAATAAGTTTACTCGTTTATATATATGAGGCTTTCCATACCAACTATCTAGCTATAAAAATATTATAACGTATCAATTTCAAACTGTTAAAACTAAAGTGTGGTTAAATTTTAAGGGCCGATGTTGAATGTGAACCACATCTAAACGTCAAGTTTTTTCTACATTTCATTAGACATTTCTCGATTTCAGAATAACTCAATTTGAACCATGGAAAGATACACAACCGAGCAACGCGTTAAAGTTATTCAGGCTTATTATGAAAATGGGCGTTTAAATCAAAATGCATTTCGTGCACTTAGTGATTTCTTCGGTCAATTTAATCGTCCAAATGTGCGTACAATCGGAAAAATCGTGTAAAAATTTAAGCAAACCAGGTCTGTAGGAGATGTGAAAAGACCAGTGCATGCTCGTACAGCTCGTACTGCAGAAAATATTGCTGCTGTTCAACTCGTCTTCGTGCCCAATAATTGCACCTCTGACGCTCGTCGTTGATGAACATTATGCATAAAGACTTGCATTTACACGCTTGCAAGGTGCAATCGACTCAAGAACTAAAGCCTTTTGACCATTCCAAACGTCATCAGTGGTCAGAATGGTGGCAATAAATGGCAACAGTGGATGATACATTTTCGAAGAAAATCATTTTCAGTGATGAGGCACATTTTCACCTCAGTGGATTCGTCATTCGTAAGCAGAATTGCCGCATTTGGGCGAATGATAATCCAAGAGTGATTGTCGAAAAACCAATGCACCCAGAAAGAGTGACTGTTTGGTGAGGTTTATGGACTGGCGGCATCATCGAGGCCGGTCAGGCAGTTACTGTCAATGGTGTTCGCTATCGTGAGATGATAACGAAATTTTTATGGCCCGAATTGGAAGATATAGATGTGCACGATATGTGGTTTCAACAGGACGGTGCCACTTGCCACAGAGCTAACGAAACAATGGCTCTTTTGCGCGACAAATTCAATGGCCGTTTTATCTCACGTGGTGGAGATGTCAATTGGCCGCGAAGACCATGTGATTTGACACCTTTGAAATTCTTCCTTTGGGGTTATTTGAAAGAAAAGATGTACGTCGATAAGCCAACAACAATTCAAGAGCTAAAGGATGAGATAATTCGGCACATTAACAGCATAGAACCTCAATTATGCCTCAGCGTCATCGAAAATTTAGACCATCGGATAGAGGTGTGCCGCCGAGGTCGCGGCAGCCATTTGGCCAATATTTTGTTCCATACATAATTGAACCATACCATATTATCATAATAAAAAGAAATGACAATAATTTCCTAAATAATTTGTGTTTTATTCAAAATCAACATCGGCCCTTAAAATTTAACCACCCTTTACATGCAAAGAAAAAACATGGTTATATATGTATTTTTGGGATTGTGATTGTACCAACCATAGTCATACTATATTGTAGTTATCATATTATGATAATAAAATAACCATAATTTTACCATAATATATTCCCCACAGTAATATTATGATTCAAAAGTATGAAAATTTCTTTAAATTTAACAATATTTCTTAAAGAAATGTTTTACCTAATGAAAAAGTTTGTTGCTGAGGAGTTTTTCCAAAAAACTTCTTTGATTTTATGGACTTTTTTAAAGAAAAATACTTCAAAAAAATTTTAAATTGTAAGGACTTTTTTTTATAAAAAAAATATGTTCTATGGTCTTTTTCTAGAAGAAAAAGTTCTTAGATTCTAAGTACATTTTACAGATTTGTTTTCAATAGTCTTCAGAGTCTGCAAATGTTTCTTTTAGAAAAAGTTCTTTAAAATCTAAATAATTTTCATGATAATACATTTTTTTGAATATAAGTTTTATTTTTTAATTATATGAATTTTTATCTAAGAAACAGTTTGTAGAATCTGAGAATCTAAAAATCTTTTTATCAGAAAAATTTCAAAAAAATAAAGTCATCATTTTATAGTCCCGTAATTATCATATTTTTTATAGTCAAAATTTTTGTAACCACAGTATGATTACAGCCAATCATGTTATAAAATAGAAAGTGGCAATCATGAAATAATAAAATATTTACTATAATAATGACAGTATCGACCATATTGATGGTTAGCACCTATTTATAAGCCAATAACATAATTGTGTTAACCATACCCGAATGCAGCAAGTATAATATAGTAGAAGTGATCATGTTGCAACCATGTTTTTTTCTCTGTTAAGTTATATTTTTAATATATCTATAGAAACAAAAAATAACCATATAATTCTATTGACATAGTCAAATTTAAAGCAAGTTCTAAATTCCATTAAATTATAAATTAAAAGAATCACTCAATTCTTTTTCAATTCCTTTTTTTAGAAATATTTAAAAAGTTGTTCAATTTTTTTATTAGTATACACGAAACATCTAAGTTTGGCAATAATATGATGTAATTTTTCCCGTAGCGGGGCAGATGGACTGGAAAGTCTTATATACTCATAAATTCCAACACTTTACCGTCATAGTGCCACAACATACTCCCACTTGTCTCGTTTTTGGTGCATAATTTTTTAACTTGAGTAATTTTTTCGCATTATTTTTTTGATTGTCTGCTTGTTTTTTTGTTTTATTTTATTTTTGTGCATGGCTTTTAAAATGCGCGGGTGTTTTTCATTTTGAATTAATATTGAAATTATAAATCACTCAGTTTGTGTCTGTTAAAGGAATTCATAATGTGTTAAGTGTTACTTTTGATTAAGACATTTTATTTTCATCAAATCATAAATTAGCGGTTATTGTTTCAAGAAATAATAACTAGTGTTGAATGTTAAAATGATTTTTAAATAACTTGTGTTTAAGTTAAGACGCTGCATTTTATCCTAATGTACTTATAAAATTGCAGTTAAAGAAGTTTTACAAGAAGGTATTGCATTGTCTGAAACATCATACATTTTTTAGTGGTTCATAGAAGTTTATGGCTTTAAATAGAACTAATTGTGTGTTCCGCTGGGACACAGGGCAAAGTCAAACGAAATTTTTCTATTCATTTTGCTAAATATTTATTATTTTTATGTTTCACTTGTATCTTTCAGAAAAAAATTATTTTGCAAATTTAAAAATATTTTTTTATTTAGTTTTATGGCGAAAATTAAGATATAAAAAATATACAATTACAAACTTTCTGAAAATGATTAACGATAATTTTCAATATTTAAAACAAAACATACTACGATAAAATTAAATTGATAATATTTGAAACTTTGAAAAAAATCAAGAACAAACGCATATTTTTTAAATTTGAAATGCATATTTTTTCGATTTTTAATACATATTTAATGTACATGAAATTTTTTGCTTAGTTTTAATTGTAAATTCGAAAATTATCTCTGCAGTATATAATGGCATGCCCCTGGGAGCACACACATTAAATGTCAGATTTTTTCCCCTTTTTCCTCATAACCGTAAAAATTTTTCAAAAATTCCGCCTTAGTAGGTACCAATGTTGGAGGTGTAACCTACATTACATATTTGAAGTTCCTAGCTCCACCGGTGGTAAATTGTTTTTCCCCTAAAAAAATTCACTCGAACTTGAATGGACTCCTAAAAGAGATAAAGGAACGGGGTTTCAACCATAATGCACGATGTTAATTGCAAATAAAGGAAAAAGTATTCAGATAATTATCTAAATATTTTTTATTATGATAGAAGGATCTATGACAAATATGTGTGAAACAAAATATCAAACAAATGCTCGCCCCGGCTTCGGTGGCACAAATATATCCGATGGTCCATATTTTCAATGACTCTGAGAAATAATTCAAGTTCAATGTCATTAATGTGCCAAATTATATTATCCTTTAGCTCTTGCATTGTTCTTGGCTTATTGACGAACACTTTTCCTTTTAAATATCCCCAAAGAAAGAAGTTGAGCGGTGTTAAATCACATGATCGTGGCGGCCAATTAACATCGCTACGACGTTAGAAAACACGGCCAATGAATTTCTCGCGCAAAAGAGCCATTGAAACAATGGCAGTGTGGCAAGTGGCACCATTTTGTTGGAACCACATATCGTCCAGGTCCATATCCTCAATTTCTGGCCACAAGAAGTCCGTTATCATCTCGCGATAGCGAACACCGACGACGAGTCGAGGTTGACGGCTCTTCTGCCACTCTATCGCAAACAACATCAATCTTTTCTGCAGAACCAACTGGGCGAGCATGCACAGGTATTTTCACATTTCCTACAGACCCGGTTTGCTGAAATTTGCGCACAATTCTCCCGATTGTGAACACATTTGATCGATTATGCTAACCAAACAAATCACGAATCGCATTTTGATTTGAACGCCAATTTTCGTAAAAGGCTTCAACAATCTTACCGCGTTGTTTAATTGTGTACCTCTCCATGGTTGAATTTGTTCAACACTAAAACAAAGTAATGTCAAATTAAGTTGTGCAAAAAACTTGACGTTAAGGTGTGACTCACAATTAATATCTTGCTTTATGGTTAGACCACCCTTTAGTTAATTATTTCTGTAATTGATTCAACAAAAAAATTTATTAAAATCACAAATGATGACTTTTAGTTTTAAAACTAGTAATTAGTTTTAATTGAATCAATTACACAATTATTTTAATGTAGTTTTACTATTCGACAAAATTTTTAATAGAAGGAATTTAAGAAATATATTTTGTAAATGTAAAAAGAAAACTACCCCGATGATATCTTTCCGATCTTAACGAAATTCGAAGATAATGGATACGTTTTTTTTTTTAATCAGCTCAGTTTTATGTTTAAGGATATAAAAATGGGTTTAAAAATTAACTCGTTTTTGTATGAAAACATATTTGAAATTTACAAAATATAGATGAGGTTTTTTTTTCTCTACTGCCCTACTTTTGTAATACGAATAAATTATCAAATGAAGTAATTTTGTATGTTAAGTATTTAATGAAAAATCATTTGGGGAAGTTATTTTATCATAATGAAAAAAAAAATAAATTTTGACTGTGACAATTAGCCGAATAAAAAATTAAAAATTGGATTTCTGAATGCGCTGTAAAGAAGGTGTTTGCGGTACACATAAGTACAAATTTGCTTTTAATTAACAAAATCTTAATAATAAGATATCAAAGAAAACTAAAAAAAAAATAATAATTTCTTAAATCTTTATATATTTTACTTTAAACAAAAGTTCTATACCTCTAAACACATCCTTTATTACTTTGGTACACCAAGACTGGAAGTGAAAAATTAAGTATTTGCAGGCGTAAAATATATATCATATTACGTGATGAACCAAAAAATATGAATCAATATGCTTCTGTAATTCTTAAGTTGAGTGAACCTCTGTTACTCTCGAATTTTACCTGTTACGAATATGTAACAATGGGTATAAATGGGTTAAGACAGTTACTAATCATAGTAGATATTTTATGTTATGTATTTTGCACTACTCACCATTTTTTATTTAAATTGTAATGCAGTTTTTTTCAAATTTGCATATCTATTTTAAACACCCGAACCGATTACCGTTTATTTGTTATAGATTTATGCCACAAAATTTTATTAATTTAAATAAGAATTTCATTATGACTATTTACTTTTAAATATTATTTATAAATGATAATTAACAAAACACAGCTACTGAATTCGATTAAACGTTTTTTTTTTGTTTACTACAGGGATGGAAAATGGGATTTTTTTTCGGTATCAAAAGGAATATTCAATGGTTCTTTTTTGACTCTCAAGAGTACAAATTTTTTTTTAAACAAAAAATGTATATACATAAAATTTAAAATCGGTTTGTTGTAAACTTATTGAATTGTAAAATATAGAAAAATTTTAATTTATAAAAAAAAAAATATTTTAAAATGCCCAAATTGAATCAATCATTTTTAGATACACTTTGAAGTTCCTTTGAAATTGCTTTAAGAATTCGAATATACAAATTTATATGTTTTTTTTTATCGAGCTACATTTTTTATTTTATTTATTATTTTCAAAAAATATTTCGGACAAAATTAAAAAAAAAAAATCAAAGGCTAATAAATAGTAAAAACATAAACGAATTTATCATTTTGTTTTCATTTACTAATTTTTGTTTTAAAAAATATTTTTAGTAAATGTTTTGGATTTTAAGGTAAAATTTTAATTGTTTTAAGGGCTGATATTTAAAGCTGAAAAAGTTTTTAGTGCTATTTTAAGTAGATGTTCTATTTTTGGACATGAGTCGGTTGTGAAAATATCCACTTACGCTCCCTTTTTTTCAACCTATGTAACATTTTAATGCAATTTAAGTTTGTATGTATAAGTTTTAATTATTAGAAATAAGATTTATTTCGATATCCAATTTTTTAAAATAAGTAATTTTAGAAAATCCGTACTCATAAATTTGTAAAATTATTACAGAAATAAGCAACAAAAATGTTTAAATATTCTGTAAAAATTCTGTTATTTGTAAAATGTAAATAGCAAAAAAAAATTTACTAAATAATAATTTTTTTTGACTAAAAATATGTACAAAAATAGTGAAGTGGGATTGAAAAGCGTTTACAATTTTTTTACTAACTTTTTTACTGAGTGTACTAACTGGAACTTCAAAACAAATGTATGGTATAAAAAATAGAATTTTTACGAAAAACACAATGTAGCGTTTATTGTGTTTAATTAAAGTAAAAATTAATAAGTATTAGAAAATATGAAAAATATCAAGGAGTTGCCATACTAATTAACATTGAAGATAAAAGGGAAAATGTTGAAATAAGTGAATATCAATTTTTTTTTTTTGGGGAAAAATGTGTGAGAGTCAGAGAACTGCAAAATCAACTTTTTTCTTGATTTAATCATACACAAAAATTCTTGTTCACTTTTAATAATTCAACAAAATTCACTGTAGAATAAAATCAGCATCATGTTACTGAACGCGTAATTGGAATTAGTGTGAATCATCTGTAGTTTATGTTTTATGCAAATGTAATCACTTAACAAAAAGTCAGCGTTGAATATATCAGAAAAAACAACAAACAACGCGTATGAGTTTATTCATAATTAAAACAAAATAGAAACACATTTTATAAGGGGGTGGTTTTGTAGAAAAACATTTTATAAATGTTATATAGGGTGTCCCAAGAAGAACGCAATTTTTAAATTTTTTTTTTTAAATTTTTAAGTTTCACGATTTTTTTTTAAATATCTGTGTTTTATTTAAAATTTAAAAATTGCGTTCTTCTTGGGACACCCTATATGTATATTAGGGTGGGTCTAAAATCCGCTTTTTTTGAATTTTTATTAGTAATAAAAATATTCTTATTTGTGAAATATAAATATTTTTTTGGAAAAAAAATTTAGGTCGATACCTCAGGCTTGCCTAATCCGGAAAAATTTAAATATTGTCTAATTTTTTTTCCATCTATTTTGATTGGAAAATTAGGCAATATTTAACTTTAACCGCATTGGGCGAGCCTGAGATGTCGACCTAAATTAAAAAAAAAAAAATTTCACTAAGAACAATATTTTTGGTATTCCTAATGAAAATTATAAAAAAACATATTTTAGATCCACCCTAATATACATATAACGTTTATGAAATATGTTTTTTTACAAAACCACCCCCTTTTTATAGATAAGAAACTATTTTGTTTTAATTATGATTACACTCATACACGTTGTTTGTTGTTTTTTCTGATTTATTCTACATCAAAATAATTATTGTTGGCTCGAATGAACAGAATAAAACAATGGTTTAACAACGACCGATGATTATAAACCAGTGACAAAACAATTTGCACATCGTTTGATTGATTTAAAATCATCAACGAATATGTGCGTAGGAGTATATTCAGCGTTTGAACGCAAACACAATTTATTCTTGTGTTGATTGCGTATGAACGTTTTGCAATCAGCAAATGCAGTTCTCTGGTGAGAGTATCAAATGTGTCTCAGTAGTACCACGGTACTTTCTTAAATCAAATAGTATTAAAAAAGTACAAATGTATCAACTTTTCCATCCCTGGTTCACTAATAAACAAAACTCTCTAAACAAAGAGAAAAACATTCCCATTGAGAGAAAATATGATTTTTGCTAATACACAAAAATATAAGAAAAGGAATTAAAGAAATGAAAAGCATAACTAAAAAACAACAAAAATTTTTTAGTTACTTGCATTTTAATTTCTACTTTTCTAATTAAGAACTTTATCTGCGCTCTTTTCACTCACTTTTAATATTTATTGACAATTTTGATATTTATTGACATTTAAAGATAACAGAGCAAATGAAAAGAAGAACATTAAAAAATGATAAACACTCAAATGAATTTCACAATTTACTTTTATTTATAACTCACATTTCTAATATTTGGCCAATTTCTTTTATTTTAGTAATTATTTTAAATTTTATATATTATTGTCTTGTTTCAAAATATATTTTTATAAATGTTTTAACACTTTCACTATTTTTTATAGCACTTTCGGACGGACAACACGTTCAAGCTTCCGATTTAGTTGAGTACGAACGTGTAACTAAATTTTAAAACGAATTCAAGGAATTGACAGACAAAAGCGAATATGTACACTTAAGGAAAAGATTGATTGGAATGCAATCATTGAAATTTATTTGATAGGATGTTATTTTATTCCAATCGGTTAACAAATAAATAATATTCTTTTATTGAGTTTAACAAAAAGGATGAAAAGGAATTAAAAAAAAAACAATTATATTATCCAACTATTAATTTTCTGCAGTAGCAATACCGCATTTTTGTTTGAATTTTTAAGAATTTCTTATTCTGAAACTTTTATTTGAATTTCCTATTCTTCAAAAATTTCTATACTTTTATAATGACAAACTCTTTAATTAAAAGTTTAGAGATGCGTTTATTAAAATTTCGCTTCAAATTTGATGTTTTATTTAGAAAAAGCACAGTAATTTTATCTTTAGTGAGGCTTATAACATTAAAATAATCTATTCAGTAAACTAACCCTTCAATAATAAATATTATACAAATATATCAAAAATTTACTGTCATATTAAATATTTAATGCATGAAGATTAAATTAATCTATTTAAATTTCGAATATTTACGCACGCTTATGGATTACCTGAGTTGTCTCTCTGCAGGAAAAAAGGGTCAGTAGGGAATTGCGACCTAACCTGTTTCGAAAATACATATCACGAGATCTGTGAAAAGAGGACCGGTTTAAAAGTCTATATTTAATATTGGGTCTGAAAGTGCTAGTCCCGTGTTAGGTGCAAAAAGTATCGGTTCTCAAAAAACTCACTACATGTTCGGTTTAAAAGCTTCTTTCACAAGAAGAGTTTGCAAGTACGAGTCCTATGATATGTTCTTTAGGGTTTGTTGTGTGATATGTTCTTTTACCACCAGACCTATCTTTCTCGCAACATATGGATTTCGCGCTAAAAAAAACTGCTCATTCATTAAGGCCAAGAACTATTTCGGATACCCTGTTCTGAAGTGAAGCGTATACCAGTGATAGCGTTCTGTATTAATCGAAACAATTGGTAGCAGAAGGGACTATAAGGCGGGTGAGGCAAAAATTTCCAACCACAATATTCTAAACAGTTTTTAAGCGTTCTTGCAACATGTTCTCGATCGTTGACATAATAGAATATTACGGCTTCATGTCTGAGGGTCAATTCTCGTTCTGTGATAATGTGAAGTGAAAAAAACTTTTCATTTTCGTTTTCATAAGCACTTTTCACTCGAACTTTTCACAAATACATAATTTGCGATTCTCGTATGTATTATGAAAAAAATGTTTCATTCGCACTGTACCCATGAAACTTTTGTAACTGTGTTATCCAAAATTTAAAGCTAATGTCAAAACAGAGAAAAACGTAAACAAAAGTGAATTAAGTTCGTAAAATTTATTTTAAGTAATTATATAAAAATGTCTGGATTAATTGTATTATTGGATATTACTCAAAGAATTCGAGATGAACAAAGGTAAGACAATTATGTTTCAAGCATTTCATTGCAGTAAATAATTTAATAATTTATAGGAATTTTTTGAGAGTGCTGAGACGCATACTTCGTGATGGCTAAAATCCATTCGAGATGACAACCGACGAGCACTTCTTGGATTCATATCGGCTTGCTTACTTAAAGAAAAAAAAAACATTTCATAAAGAATATAAATAAACCTTTAGTCGCTCCAATTATTTTTCCATTTTTCACCGTCCTTTTGGGTCCCACTAAAACTGTTAAGGCTCGCCGCTAATTCGTTACACTTTTCGTCTCTAAATTTGGCACCATCTGCAGTTACAAAGCTGTAAATATTGGGTTAATAAAAGTGTGCTTATGGTAATTAAACTACTTATTTATCGTTTGCAATGTCCACATACTTTTCTAAATAATTAATTAAATACTTCTTTTGGCTTTCGCTGGTACGCTTTCCTCTCCATGTTTATTTCACTTATAAATAGTCTGTGTAAACAATTTTTTCATATGAAAATATTTTGACAGTTGTTTGCACTGTTACACAAAACAAGAATCGCCAGTGCTTTGCAATCGTGAAAAAATATTGTTTCGTTCCACTTTTTTTTCATATGAAAACGTTTTGATATTTCTTTATATTTTTTCACAGAACGCGAATTAAAAGTACTATGAAAACGTAAAAAACTTTTCATTTCACCGTTTCACAAAACGAGAATTGACCCTCTGGTTTGGCGTTTTGTGGCCAATGCTCGCTTCAAACGAATCAATTATGTTCGGCAAAGGTCCCCTGTGATCGTCTGGCTAAATTTCAGCAGCTCAAACCTTCCCTCGCATGTTGAAATCGATAGTACATACTCAGGATAAGCTTCTGTGAGGAATCAATGTGCTTCAGCTGCACATTTTTTTTTCAAATTGAAGAAGTAAATGAGAGATTAGAGTATTCAAAACCCGAAACCGAAAACCGGTCAACCGGTTTCTTTTTTTTTAAAAACCGATCGGTTTCGAATATTTTGTAAATTCGAAGAAAACCGAAAACCGGTCTTTTTTGTTCGGTTAACCGGTTTTTTTAAATACATCACCAACTGGGTTACTTGGTCTCTTTTATTTTTTCCGAACACTTATAATCGTTTATTTGGTTATGAAGATTTAGATGTAAGTCTGATAGATTCCGATGAAGACTTAACTTTGGATATTCCAAATTCAAATAAACAGTATTCAAAATCCTAAAAAAGAGACTGTACAAAATCATTCATCGTTATATGTGACCTTCTCCGAGGAAAGGCACCTAGTGTGTGAAAATGAAGTTTTGAGAAAAACGAGTTTAAAGTTTCATAACGCATTATCACTGTGAACACACCTTCAGTTGGGAGATTTAGTTTGGTATGGTTAGTTATGATTGGGAGCCGACTTTGGTGACGTCTTGCCTATGTGGGGACGTATTTTTTTCTCTTTTAGAGTGACAATTTAAAAACAATTTGAAACCAAAAAATCAAAAAAAAAGTAAATTTTAATGTTTTTCTCATTTTTATCGATTTTCCCAAGTTCGTTTTGTACGTTTTTATGGGGTAAATAAATTTTTATCAGAAATCTAATTTATTTCATTTTATTCTATACCCTATTAGGATTCCACTCTTAAGTCCAAACCCGTTTTTTGACACACTAGGTCCCTTTTCTCGGAGAAGGTCACACACGACGAAAGAACTGAAAAGTTGGACAATTTATATAATTATCTTTTGACTATTTGTCCAACATCTACTATTAGTGAAAGAGTATTTTCCACTTCTAGCTGTTTTAAAAGCAAACAAAAAGTCATCTTAAAATGAAACATTTAAATTGCATATTATTTCTAAAATATTATTTTAGAACTGAAAAATAGATTTTCTTTTTACATATTTAAAATGTAATATTAAAAAAACTTATTTAATGTCAAACGTTCAAATTACTAACGTACCTAGTTTTACCCAATTTACAAATTTAATCTCTATTCATTTGATATGAATATAATTTTATAATATTAATTTTTAAAATATTATATTAAAAAATTTTAAAACCAATAAATAAAATGTTGAAATGAAATACAATAAAAAAATATTATAAAATATTTTTTTTTTCAAAGAATGTATTTTTTTATTTTTATTATTTTATATATTAAATTTCTTTTTTTTGTTTGTAATTAAAACAATTAACGAATTATATAAGCTTTTTATTCAAATTAAAAAAAAACCGAAAAAACCGGTTGACCGGTTTTTTCTGCAAAAACCGAAACCGGTTTTTTTAAAATTCGATTTTTCGAAGAAAACCGAAACCGGTTTTTCCAAAAGGCCGGTTTTTTGAATACTCTATGAGAGATGTTTACACTCCAAAATGCCATAAAAGTTATTAAAGATACAAACCATTCACCATTTGTTGTGGATCCTGCATTTTTAAGTTATATGTAATAGTTTTTTTTAATAATACATATGTGTTAATATTTAAATATAATGCATGTAGGCCTGATATGAAAACAGATTCGCAATCCCAACCGAAATTCTGTTTCAAAAACCAATATTGGTTGGGAGAAAAAAATCGAAAATACTGAGATTTTGGGATTTACCGTTCAGCATACCTAATTATACAACTCAGCAATATCTGATTAATATATCACGACACTGTTACGGATTAAGTCAATATGAGTGATGAAAGTACAAAGAAAGTTATTCAACTCTCTTATAAGCGAAAAATCAATCCATTATCATTTTTTTCCCTATCAAATAATCACATTATTTCTCTACTCAATTATTTAAGAAAAACTTAAATCTCTTAACATTTACGCATACTAGCTAACACACACACATACAAATACACAAAAAAAAAACAATTTAATTTCCAATACCTACACATTAAAATAATGTAGGATAACATTTAATTCCATTATCATAGTATCACAAAAAAAAAACGAAACAAAATCCTGCGTCCAAAATTGTTAAAACCATAAATCACTGCAAGTGCCAAAGTATACGAAACAAGATGAACAAAAAAAAAAATGAAGACTAAAAATAAAAAATTCAAATAAGAAATTGGAAATAAAAGGAAACCACCTTCTTAACCTCCCCATCCCTTTGCATTACAATAAGCACGTACAACTGTTTGTAAATCCTTTTTTATAAACAGGATACATATCAATTGAAAATATACAATATTATGGTTTTTCTTGGACGTTTTTTAATAGGAATAAATTTTGCAAAGAAAAAAATCTCCATAATATATGCTACAACATATCCTGTACACAAATTGCAAAGACACGTATCCCACGGAGAAAAAGGGGAGCTATGGCACACATGGAGACTATGTAAGAATTTACGCCAGGAGGGTAGGAGAAGATAAACAAAATATTATTTTAATTTTTTATGAAAGGAAATACGTATGTTTAAGCATCAAACACACACACACACACTTTTTTTGAACCCTTTATAGCGGATTATTAGCACAGAAATATACACTTCATGGTCATAATGGGCGTTGCTGATAAAAAAAAATCAAAACAAATAGACATTTTCTAAGGCTAAGACGACTTTTAGGTACCGTCCAGTCTTCGGCATGTAACTTGTATCACAATGAAACTTCTATAGAATTGATCTATGTCTATATGATTAATGAGCGCCCCGGTAGGCTAGTTGGTAGTGTGCTAGCTTATCAGTGCGGGGGTCGTGGGTTCAATTCCCACCAGAGGTTCTGGTCTGATTTCGCTACAATGAGCCGATGGCCTCGGTTCCGGTATTAACATATAATTTGTAATTATATGATTAATATAAATAAAATAAATAAATATATGATTAATATTTATAATAAATAATTCCATATAAATCATACGTAAAGAAACACATAAAAGATATAATTGATACTAATTAGATCTTATCTCGGGCATGATAATAAAGAATATGTCATTATTGGCATTTAATCATATTTAAAGGGCTCTGAAAATTGGTTTATTTTTAAATGGGCAGATATAAGCAGATGTGATCATATCTGGTTGAATTGTTCATACCTGATATATTAAAATTCGTAATGTCTTTATCCAGATTTGGTATCAGATCTCAGCCATTTGAGTCGTTCAAAAACTTTGTTTAAAGTGGTACCCATTAAAAATATGATTTTATAGTTATTTTTTTTATTTCTAGTTTAATAGATAAGATATTACAAGTCCCGATAAGATCAGCCTAGATAAGATTAGATCTAATGATATCTGAGGGTCAATTCTCGTTCTGTGAAACGGTGAAATGAAAAGTTTTTTCACGTTTTCATAGTACTTTTGATTCGCGTTCTGTGAAAAAATGTAAAGAAATATCAATACGTTTTCATATGAAAAAAAAGTGGAACGAAACAAGATTTTTTCACGATTGCACAGCACTGGCGATTCTTGTTTTGTGTAACAGTGCAAACAACTGTCAAAATATTTTCATATGAAAAAATTGTTTACACAGACTATTTATAAGTGAAATAAACATGGAGAAGACTGTAAGAGGAAAGCGTGCCAGCGAAAGCCAAAAGGAGTATTTAATTAATTATTAAGAAAAGCATGTGGACATTGCAAACGATAAGTAAGTAGCTTAATAAACATAATCACACTTATTAATCCCATATTTACAGATTTGTAACTGCAGATGGTGCCAAATTTAGAGACGAAAAGTGTAACGAATTAGCGGCGAGCCTTAACAGTTTTAGTGGGACCCAAAAGGACAGTGAAAAATGGCAAAAGTATGGCATATTTATTTATAGTTTATCTATATTCTTTATGAAATTTCTTTAATTTTTCTTTAAGTAATATTAGACTTCATACGCGCACCAAATATAGTTCACTTAAAGTAAGCCGATATTAATCCATGAAGTGCTTGTCGGTTGTCATCTCGAATGCATTGTGGTCAGCACGAAGTATGCGTCTCAGCACTCTCAAAAAATTCCTATAAGTTATTAAATTATTTACTGCAATGAAATGCTTGTAACATCATTGTCTTACCTTTGTTCATCCGGAATTCTTTGAGTAATATCCAATAATACAATTAATCCAGATATTTTTATATAATTATTTAAAATAAATTTTACGAACTTAATTCTCTTTTGTTTACGTTTTTCTCTGTTTTGACATTTGCTTTAAATTTTGGATAACACAGTTACAAAATTTTCATGGGTACAGTGCGAATGAAACATTTTTTTCATAATACATACGAGAATCGCAATTTATGTATTTGTGAAAAGTTCGAGTGAAAAGTGCTTATGAAAACGAAAATGAAAAGTTTTTTTTCATTTCACATTATCACAGAACGAGAATTGACCCTCTGGTCTGATTTACCCATGCATTTAAAAAAATGTACATGATCTTGAGTCTAATCAAAAACATATCACATGCAATTTTACAAAAATTTCAAATTTAAGTTACACTCAATAAAATAAGTTAGAGGAAAACTTAGTAAAGGGGTTGTGCAACAGGTATTCTAGTTTTCAACATTTTTTTTTGAATTGTGTTTTCAACAAAAACAAGATATATTTTTTTTTCGGGCATGAACTAACATTAAGCTACTTTTTTTACTAATTTATTTTGATAACAAAATTGTGCTAATGAACACATTTACAGATATCAAGAGGTTGATGTCGTAGCTTGTCTAAAAGGAGTGCAGAAAAAAACAATTTAATTAAACAGACAAGTCTTAAGAATTGCAATACCACAACTTTTTATTAGTTTTTTTTTTTTTTTGATTTTTTAAATACAATTATGGCAACTGACATAAAATATTATTTATTATTACCTTCTTATTTTTAAAGAATTTTTTTCGAACTCTACCCAGACCCCTAAGGATGCATCTACGGACTCCCAGGGGGTCGCAACCCCCCATTTGGTAACCGCTAATGTAAACAGTGCAGATGCCTGGATATTTTTATATTTTACAGTTTTGTAAATTATTTTCGGAATCACAAAAAAAAAACAAAATTTGGGTCTGAATTATCAGCAAAAAAAAAAAAAAAAAAAACTAAAATATATATAAAAAAAATACTCCTTTTAACAAAGATTTTTTTATTTAAAATCGACTAATTGTTAGCACAACTTTTGTTGAGTTTACTATTTTTATTGCTTAAAAATCAGCTTGCTGATTTTCAGCAACACGATTTTGCTGACATTAGTAAATTTTTTTGCTAACATCCTTCTGACTAAAATTTTGCTGGCTCTGAAACTTTTTTTTTGACTTTACTAACATTTTTTTTGAGTGTAATCTTTTTTTTTAGAGTGCAAGGTTTTTTTTTTGAGTATTTCGAAATAGCATTCAATTCGATTGAAAAAGGTTTATATATGATCAAATCATTCAATCATATTTGATTACATCTATTAAAATTGATTGAATATAATTTTATATGGAAACAGTTCTGATCATATATGTTAAGATAGGGCATATGTGATACACTTTTGTGACAGATCTGATCAGGTCTAATGACTCGAAGTTATATGAAATGCAACACTGCCACCATCAAGTACCACCTGTTAGTAGATTACTATTTTGAGTAAGTTCCGTCATTTACTTTGCGTTTGAACAGCTGTTTAAAACATACAACCTCGTGTTTTTTGTTAATGGAAATAAGTGAATTTTGAGTGCTCATTAAACATTATTTTTTGCGAAAAAAAACTGCAATCAAACCAAAAAATACTATGGGGACTCTGCACTATCGATTTTAATGGTAAAAAAGTGGTTTACTGACTTTCGTTGTGATCGCACAAGTACAAATGAGGCTGAACGTTCTGGACGGCCAATTGAGGTCAATACACCCGAAAATCGAAGAGTAAAAGTGCGTGAGATTGTTGATGCTATAGGAATTTCATATGGCAGTGTAGTTTCGATTTTAAATGATCAGTTGAATTTAAGAAAGCTGTCTGCAAGATGGGTGCCGCGTTTGCTCTTAATTGACCATAAACGTAATCGTGTGACGTGTGTAGTCTCAATGGAAAAATTCCATGAATTGGGATACGAATTGGTACCTCATCCGCCATATTCTCCGGATTTAACCCCCAGTGACTATTTCCTATTTCCAAACCTAAAGAAATGGCTCGGTGGAAAGAGATTAAGCTCCAATGCTGAAAAAATTGATCAAACAAATGAATATTTTATGGTGCTCGAAAAAATCCTATTTTTTTGGAAGGGATACAAAAATTGGAGATTGGTTGGACTAAGTGTGTTGAGCTAAAAGGATATTATGTTTAAAAATATTTTTTTTTTTGCAAAAAAAAAAACGGTTTTTCATTCAAAATGTCACGGACTTATTGATCCTCCCTAAATAAAGGTCTCTGGAAAATTTTGTAACAAGATATGAGATCTTATCATTTGGGATTTGATCTTGTGCCAGATCTGTTCATATTTCATACCAGATTTGGACCATTGAGTAGTGTGTTTCGGTGCTATGAAAAATCGATGAGCAGATGGACTTTTTCATTAGTTTACGGAAGTAGTTAAATATAGGGACTACAAAATAAATATAGGGTGTGGCTTTTTTTACGTTAAAAATGTGATTTTGAACACGCCATGAATTTTTATGGAAAATATGTTTTCAATAAGGCATTAAATAACTGCAGGAATCAACCATTTTTGGACCAACTAAATAATTGTTTTTTACTAGTAGGGGTTAATATCAACATTTTTGGAAGTTGTTTAAAATGACTTCTTACAAATCGAAAAATTTGCACTACTAACTTCTTTGGATGTTCTGAAAAAGAGATTCGTAAAGAATAACATCCATTTTATTTTGCTGGGTATATGAATGTCCAAATAAAATTGGATCTGATTATATATGATGCAACAGATTTGTTCAGATTAAATTTATTATTAAATTTTTTCCCAAATTTAAAATTTAATTAGTTTTCAAAAGAAATGCTCATGTCTAATCTTTTTTTATACCCTCCACCATATATGGTGAGGGTATATATCAGTTTGTCATTCCGTTTGTAATATGTCGAAATATAGGTTTAAGACCCCATAAAGTATATATATTCGTGATCCTTATGTAATTTTAAGTGGATTTAGCGATGTCCGTCTGTCTGTCTGTTGAAATGGCGATCACGACGCGAAGACGCAAGCGGGGGTGCCTATTTTTACCCAGATTATTGAACATCCTCCCGAGCAGTTTGGTATTTAAAATGAGCAAAATCGGTTAAGCGGTTCAAAAGTTATGAGTGAAAATGTGAAGGTACCTCTAAATTTTCCATACAAATTTGTACAATTTTTCTGTATCTATTTTTGTTTTCTGTTAAGTAAGTAAAAATGTTATTAAGTCTTCTTCTTGTTCGATTACATTTACTGTCTTACATACAATGAGAATAATATCATTTTAGAGCTATATGTGTGTTACTCTTAATAACTAAGTTAACGTTAAAAGCAACAATGTTAAAGTCGCTAACAGAGCAGACCTCTGTAAATAACATTACTAAAACTAAATAACAAAAGTTCGTTACATAAATTGACAAAACATATTCATATTGCAGTTCATGCAAAATTTAGTATATACGTATATCATCTTCAGCCCCTATGGTGGAGGGTATTCAAAGATTCGGCACAGCCGAATTTAGCCTTTTTTTTACTTGTTTAAAAATGTAGTCAATTTATGATTTTTAACTGGATTTTTGGAAAATTGGTCTTAACTACTTTACACATTACTACAGAGCAACAAGTATTATCAAAAATGATAGTTATTTTCTGTAAACGATTTATTTTTCTTTGTTCTTTCGTTTGGTATTAAAATCTAAGTTTTCATAAAATGTGTTATAGCTTTCTATAAAAAGTCCCTAAATTTAATTAACATGTCACAAACCTAACAAAAAACTTTAACTACCAACCATCTTATGTTAAAGTATATAATAGGAAACATGGACGTCATGGTAACATTTCATATTTCTTTTCAAAACCCATCGACATATCATTAAAATCATGTTGATGCATGTATATGTTGTTTATTTTGCCATAAATATTTGCATTTTTTTTTTTGGAAAAATATTTCGAGTTTAAGAAATATAAATGCAAAAGTATTTTTTCCCCCAAACAATGGAAAAAGGGTTGGTCAAATGGGTGGATATAAATTTGAAAAACTTGTTAGAAATGAATTTAATACAAGATGAATTTTTGTTAGATATGAAATAATTCATACGCATGGTTTTCACAAATTCAACTCTTTCTACTTTTTTCCATGATGTGGCTGCCAAAAAAGTATATACAAAGAAAAGGAGTACGTAACGTACGTTCCATATAGTTATGTCGAAATAAGTGGTTAGAAAATTCTCTAGAGTAAAAAAAAAAAGGAAGTTACGCTTGGTTTACATGCCAAAGTTTTGCATGCTGATGTAGAACTATAGTATAACTTTGTTGAATTCCGGATGGAATAAAAATAATAACGGTTTGATGGCGGTACATATAAAAATAAAATAATACATTCTCGTGATAACCCACTCTCTCTCTAAATTGTTTACTATAAACTACGCTACTCGAACTAAAAAAAAACATATTCTGCCAAATATCGACACTTGAAGTTAATTTATAGCTTTTTACCCTTTTTTTTTTTTTTGTTTAATTTCATACTCAATATTTTTTTTTTTTGCACTGTACACACGGACTTATTCACAAGTAGTGATGTTAACAGCGGTAGTGGTATCACATATAAAATGTTTTAAAACTTGTTAAACCCACAAATCGCTAAAGACTTTCAATGCTTAAACCAAACTCCATTAACTTCACCTACACCTCCTGCTCCTCCTGCTCTGTTTCATTTATTTTAAATATTCCATCAGTCTGTATATTGTAGTTCTTTTGTTTTTTTTTTTTTTTGTATTCGACTTGTTACTTATATGCATCTCATTTCAAGTTTCTATTTTCAACAAAATAACTTCCGTTTCCACTTTGATTTTTAGTTAAATTTTTGTATTTTTTTTTTTTTTTGTTGTGTAAGTTTTATTTCCGTTTTAGTTGGCATAGTGGATTTTTTCTTTTTGTTGTTTATGGCAATAAAGTTTTGCATAGATTTTTTAATCTCCATCTTTATTTAAATTTTCTTTTTGTTGCTGTGCTGAGGTTAAAGGTTTCACTTCATGGAGCTGATTTTTTTATATAAATATTTTTTGTTGTATAAAAACTTTTGTATTTAAATTGAAATTTTTTAGAATAGAGTGAGTGGTATTTGATTATGCATAAAGTTAATTTAAATTCATTTAAGTTTATGTTAAATAAGTAATAGGAATATTTAGAAGTTTATTGTAGCAAAAATATAAAGCAAAAGCTACTCTATATCATTTGATTGCTGAAACCGAAAATTCGAATGTCTTAACTCAAATTCTGGGTTTCCAACCATCATTCTGAATTTTGAAGCAGATACTAAAAGCCGAATTAAAATGAGGCAGCAAAAAAGAGAGGACAAAACTTATAACCAACTGTTCGAAACACGGTATGCATAATTTGTTCTATACGGTCCGCCAAATAACTTTTTTTTTTTGAAAATGCTATAAAAAAAACTACTGAATATTTTCTCAAATTTCTTTTTTTATTTGAAAGTACAATCCTTCCGGTTAATAATGGAAAATAATTTCATTCAAATGGCTGCCTCGGCTGGCCGTTACATTCAATGGCGATCGTTATCGGGCCATTTTTGTTCACAAAAATTGAAGAGGAGGATATTGGCAACAATTGGGTTTCAACAGGACGGCGCTACGTGCCACACAGCCGAAGCTACACTCGATGTTTTTCACCCTGTTTTTGAAGATCGCATTATCAGCCGCAGAGCTGATGTCGTTTGGCCACCTCGGAGCTGCGATTTGACACCGTTGGACTATTACTTGTGGGGTGCCGTCAAAGATAAGTGTTACGCCCACAAGCCAGAGACAATTTACGCTTTAAAGGACAATATTCGTGAAGCCATTGGTGAAATACAGCTGCACACAATCGATAATGTGCTTAAAAATTGTACCCATCGTGTAGGCTACTGCATTGTCAGCCGAGGCAGCTATTTGAATGAAATTATTTTCCATTATTAACCGGAAGGATTGTACTTTCAAATAAAAAAAGAAATTTGAGAAAATATTCAGTAGTTTTTTTTATAGCTTTTTTAAAAAAAAAGTTATTTGGCGGACCCTATACATTGTAAAATGTTGTCAACTCTGAGTCCAAGTGTAAAAAATCGGGTATGTTTATCGAAATAATTAACATTATATAAAAAAATGTAAGGGGATATTTTTACTTTTTATATTTCACCTTTTGACTTTAGTCTCCACAAATTGCTACAAACAACCAAAATATTTTAAGAAACGGGATTTTTAATTTTCCTCAATAAAGGCAATAGCAGTTATACAAAACCCCAAAAGAGTTTTTGCAAATACACTAAAAGTTCTACTACTCCCGCAGCCGGACAGCTTACATAGACGGACAAATTTCTTGGTTCCTTCTTGGAATTTAATAAAAAAAAAAAACTATGCTGTAGGCGGACATCTCCCGTAACAAAATCAGCGCGACGGTCGGTGTCCGTCTGCGGAAGCTTTCACTCTATCTCTTTTAATGGCGACCAGTATAACAAATTATTAATTATGCCATTTTTTTCCCAATTTTTAAACCGATGTAGTTAATTTTAAATGTTTTTATTTAAAAACCCGTCAACTTTTCATTTATATCAAATGGTTTTGTTTTTTACGTTTTTTTTTTACGTTAGACTAACACTTAGGGGATGTCCCCTACTAATGCAGTGCATTGTGTTAGAATTAGGAAAATATATTATGAGAGGGAGGAAAGAGGGAGTAGTGTTGAAGAGTACAGACAATATGCAATATATCTGCAATAGTACAACAACCGGGTACACACTTTGTTGCTGAATTGGTTACTCAGTGATCAGTGCTATGCCTTCATCATTTGGCCCAACAACAAAAAGAATACAAGGCGGTTGTACCATGCAAAATAGAAAAAAAAAATTAAAAAAGGGAGAGGAAAGGGAAGGGAAAAAAATCTAGCAACAATAACACAGGCAAATAGAGACATAAAAGCCCTTCGCCCCTTTCAGTTTTTTTTTTATTTTTTTATTAATTGATTTATTGTAATTATTATTTTATCAACACTTGACATAAAAACGGCGCGTTTAAATTCGATTTAACGACACTAAAAACATAAACGATATATGCGGACAAAATGCGTATTAACAATTTAAAAGACAGAACACTACTCAAAATAAATGTTCAAATTTTACCTACTAATTCCGTAAAAAATAACTGATTATTCATTTATTTTATATGGTTTCCGTTTTTTTTTGTATTTTTGTTTGTTTTTTAAAACTACAAAATGTATACTCACACAGTGTATAGACACATTTTGTGTAAATGAACTGATGTGTCTATATGGAGTTCTTGTAATTTGAATTGAATCAATTTTGTTTATAAACAAACAATTTAAATAAAACACCGAATTGGAATTTTTTGAATATTTTTTATTTTTTTTTTAACAGAGCAAACTAATTTTAAATTTTTAATAAACACAAATTTCCGTTTTGTGGGTAGATTTTGATTAACAACAAATGAAAAAAAAATTAATGAAACTAAAAAAATGGGTAAATGACAGTAAATCACTTTCAAAAAATAAATATTATTTTTATCTGAACGGAATGCTTAACGACGAACAGTAAACTACATAATATTCTGAATTTGCTCAGGAGAATTAAAACAATCAGTTTAAAATTTAACCATTTATTGCACAGTGAAATATATCCGAATTTCATTCAAATCGATAGGACATAAGGAAACATAAAGGGAATATTTGAACGGTTGTCGAAAATTCAAGCAACAATATTTTTTAAATTTATTTTTTTTAACATGGGTCGAAAGCCACATCTAATTTTTTTCACAATAAATTTAGTTAAACTAAAAACATATTTGGTTTTAAGCTAATTATAATTAGCCATAAACATAATTATGTTTACGCACACTTATATATTTTGTTCCAACTAATTATGGAACATTTTGTAAAATGGCTGCCGTCGGAGTTGATGCAAATCTATGCAGTATTTGTGGTGCCACATTGTCTATATCGCCTTTAATGTTGTTTTTAACTTCTCCAATGTGCGGAGCTTGTTTGCGTATACTAACGACTTCAAATATCTTCAGAGGAAGAAGTCCGGTACAGTAAAATCGAGAGAATAGTTACCGAAACGCGAGGTTACCAGCGCTGGAAAGATACCCTTTAAAATACTTGAGTTCCAAAATTGCGATCCAAATCTTAAAACCTGATTAATTGTTATTCACTATAAATCTGGCACGTGTCTATTTTACGAATGTCAAAACCAAACTGACATATGATGCCATTTGCAAAAATTGCAGAGTGATACTTATTGCCCCACCAACCCATTATTTGCTTCTTGTAAATCGGCAACATCGACTGCCAATCTAGACTACGAATTAATTGTTGGAACATTAAAAAGTAAGGCGATTCAAATAAACAAAATTGTCTAAATAAATTGTCAAATCCTTATCGTTGCCCGATTTTTTTAAGGCTGAAAAAAAAACACCACTTGCTATCATTTGTGGCTACCGAATTTATTGCCAATCCCATTATGGCGGTATCTTCATATTATTTGCTATTTAAACATATTAATATTTAATTTTAACTTAAAAAAAAAAAAACTTTTAAGTGTTTCGTTTTTCCGGGATTTGAGCTTGGATATTCGGAGTACAAGGCTAGCTCTCTACCCACTACACCACAAACTCTTATAAATGTTGATGACTAATTTCGAATTAAATTAATTTGTTAGGAAAATAAATAAATAGTTTAAAATTCGTATATTAATACCAATCTTTAGTGGTGTCTATAATCAATACAATCCACAATTCGGTTGGCCCCATTGAAACCCTAATTTAATGTCATATTTTATAAGGATAACCGTATTTGTAGTTACCACTTTTAAATATCGACAATTTTTTAATAAATTAAATATATTGTATTAATTAAATAAATGATTGCACCTTCTACACGCAGTTACTGACCGAATTTTATTTTTGAAGTTGATTGGAAATACCAATAATTAGATAAAAGTATTAGTTTTTAGTTCCTTTTCCCTGGTTTTAATTACCAATACAATATATTTGATTTATTAATGGATTATAGGTGAGTCCAAATAAAAAAACGTGATTACAAATAAATTTTAATGAATTTGATCGAATTGTAACCAATATTGTCTCTGGGTGTATAAAGATATTTGACTGATATTTGGTATAAAATATTATATTGACCCTGTTGAAATTGGTTAGATACGACCCAAATTTAGTCCTAGCTCCCTTTCTGAATTGTCACATAAGTTTCCATTGTTCTAAGAACGAATTATGTAGGAATTGGTATGTAGGCCTTCTTCCCATCTAAGGGTCCTATCTGGATTGAGCTTAAGTGGCATTTTAACATACAAAACCGGTGATATCTGGTGAAAATTTTGATTCCAAATTTGAAGATAATTGGAAAATATTTGTATCTACACTCACTAAAAAAAGTCTGTAATGTCAACTGAAAATTTTGCTGTTATTACGGGAAATTCTGATAATTTGAGCCCAGCAGTATTTTTTGCTAATCTTAGCAACACATGTCTGCTGACGTGTAGTACAATGAAATAAGTAGAAAAATTAGTAGCCGCTACTAAATTTTAGTAGACTTTTTGTAAAGTGGAATTTCAAATCTGTTTGCTAAAATCAGCAAAAAAAAATTACTAAATATTATTAATATTAGTAAAAAGCTTTGAATTTATTTTTTTTATCGAGCATCAAAAATTTGGTTATATTTTTTAAATAACGAATTAATCATTTTGTTTTAATTTGGTAATTTCTGTTTTAAAAAATATTTTGGTCAGTTTTTTTTTACTTTTAAAGTTTAATTTTAATTGTTTTTAGGATTTTTAGAACTAAAAAACCTTTTTTGTTCTATTTTAAGTGGATGTCCTCTTTTTAGACATGAGTCGGTATCTTCACTTCCGATACCTTTTTCAATATATGTAACATTTTAAGGAAATTTAAGTTTGTGTAAGTTTTAATTAGGAATAACATTTCCTTCAATATCCACGTTTTTAAAAATAGTAAAATTTTTTGCTAATTTTAGCAAATCGGTTTTCAAAAATTTGTAAAATGATTTCTGAAATTAGCAACAAAAATTTGTAAATATTCTGTAAAAATTCTGTAATTTGTAAAATGTAAATACCCATCTAAAAATCGAAATATATATGAGCATACATGACCATACATGGGCCTGTATATAATCATACATGGGCATACATGGTCATATACGTCCATACATTGTTCAATATATGACCATACATGATCTCATATATGATCATATATCTTCGGATCCGAAATTTGAGGGTATATGGACGTATATGTTCATATACGAGCATACATGAATAATATATGAGCATGTATGATAATATATGCACATATATCACCATATACCCTCAAATTTCGGATCCGAAGATATATGGCCATATATGATATCATGTATGGACGTATATGACCATGTATGCCCATGTATGATCACATACAAGCCCATGTATGATCATGTATGTTCATATATATTTCGATTTTTACATGGGTAGCAAAAAATTTGCTAAATAATAATTTTTTACTAAAAATCAGTACAAAAATAGTAGAGTGGGATTGAAAACCGTTTACAAATTTTTCTACTAACTTTTTTTTCTGAGTGTACTCCCCACATCAACTGCCAATTTTTAGGGCATTTCACTTATATTTTTAAATAAGAATCAGGTCCCTTCCCGGAATTTAAACCTCCCAGCAAAAAAAAATGGTAGTCATTCTGTGACTATAATTTCTTTCATTGCTTCCTAAACTTCAGTTGACATTCTTTTATAATTTTTTGGTGTTATTCTAAGACACTTCCAAAAGAATTCATGTGTTCATATATCAAATGCAGTAATCTGGATATAAACCCGATGCATATCTTAAAAAATCACTCTTTATTACTTCTAAAGCATATGTTACTTCTAAAGTATATCGTATATTTTTTTGAATCTAAAGCATTTATTCAAATTGAAAAAATAGTTCTGATGAAATTTTTTAATTTTTTTATTTAATCATTTTTTATATTTTAGTTTAAAATTTCATGAGGGTTAGAATTTATGCAGTTTTGCAATTTTCATAAAAGTTTTGAAATATCAAGATAAACAGATTTTTTTAACCTTTACTTGAAACTAGCTGGACTGTCATTTGCATTTTTTCAGCCTTAAATATTTATGAGGACGCAATCTGTGCATTTTTGCATTATGTTTAATATTTAACACTACACCATTTCCAGTTTTATTTCAGAATTTATTAAAATAATTTTAAAATTGTGTAAAAATTAATTCAAATTGCCCATAGATGTTTTAAAATTGTGCAAAAATTATTTAAAATTGTTCAAAAATATTTTAAAATTATCTAAAAATATTTCCAAATTATACAACCAGTTTTTAAATTATTCAAAAATATTTTAGAATTTGTCTAAGAATTCATTAAAATTTTTGAAACATGTTTCAAAAATGCTTTTTCTCTAATGCAGAATTATTTATTTGTTTTAATAAAGAGTATTTTTATATCAATGCATACATTTCGCTTCTTTAAACTTATTTTTCTGCATTCTTATGAATTACATTTTCATCAAAGCTTAAATACTACAAAGTATAAGAACATGTTTCACTCATGCATCAGAATATCTAATCATTGTATTATCATTGCTTCCTTAGAGTAAAGTATGAGTAATGCTAGTAGCTACATTTAAATACTTCCATCCTATGACACGCTCATGTTAAATTCATCGATGAAACCATTAGAAAAGAAGTTGCCTTTGTCATAGTAGCGATGCTTTTATTGCTTCTGTGGCAGCTTCATTTTTGCTGGGCTCTTCCCATAATGCGATCCAAGTTGTACTTGGTGTAGGGTATCATAAAGTCGGCATGCCTGATTTAAATTTTGGAACTAGTTTAACGCTACCTGCTTGGGATTATTAAATTAACTTTACTTATAAAATACGCACAAATTTTTTGAATACTTTTTTTTTACATAAAAACCCAATATCTTAATTAACGAATCAACAAAAATCATTACTCTTCCCTACCTCTTAAACAAACAAACGACCCTAATAACTACCATCAAATTAACTGAAAAATGCAAAAAAAAAATAAAAAAAACTGTCCTCTACGAGTATTTTAAAGATAGCAAAATATATATACACAAGTAAAGATTGGAAAAAAATCAACATAACATCAAAACTTCATCAAAAGCTCATTAACATCACACTCAATTTAAACATAACGTACCAATGAACAAATAATGTTCATCCCGACCAGCTACACTGCTAGTACTCCGGCACTCGATAATTCTATTCTAGCTAACAACTACTTAACAATATTCATTCGTACATTGATACGTATGCATTGATTTTGTTGTATTCTTAAGCTTCATTTTAATGTGATTTTATATATTTTCATTCCGCACAACCAATATTAACGATATACATATTTATATATATTTTTTTTGTTACCACATCTTCTTCATTAGGATTTTTTTTTTTTTAATATATTTTTGGAGTAATCAGCGACTGTCATGATAATCAGGCAGCTAAAAGTTGACTGTGGCAACACTTAATTGTGTACCCAGACCAGAGACCAAATATAATTTTTGTATTTTTGCGGCTTGGTCTTCTTTGGACTTCTAGCAACTATCAATGCGGCAAGCACCACCATTACTACTACCACTAACAATATTAGCACTAATGAACTATGGGTTAGGAATTTTTAAAATTTACGTACATTTAATTAAGGAGAGTCTAAAGTAAGTGATATTTTTTTTTTTTTTTTTTTACAATTATCAACATTTTGTTCAAATCTAAGGGAACCTAATAACAGACTTGTGTAAGTCTGAATTAAGATTCTGCTTAAAAAATTTTTAAAACTTTAATATTTACTTAAGAAAATTGGATTTTATGTTTTTATACCCTCCACCATATATAAAAATAGAGGTCTAAGACCCCATAAAGTATATATTCGTGATCCTTATAAGAAAATCTAGCGATATTCTTCTGTCTGTTGAAATGGCGCTCACGGAGCGAAGACTTAGCGAGGATGCTTATTTTTACCTAAATTAATAGACATCCTCCTAAACAGTTTTGTATTGAAAATGAGCAACATTGGTTCAGTGGTTAAAAAGTTCTAAATGAAAATGTGAAGGTATCTCTAAATTTTCCATACAAATGGGTTGTATTTTAATACAATTTTATAGTAGCGAGTGGAAAGTAACATATTTTCTCTTCTTTTTTAACCCGTCAATTAGAATTTATTAACATTTTATATTCTTAACCTCAAAAACATTTTTTTACCACAATTTTTTTTTTTCACCTCCAAAAACTTTTTTTACCTCAAAATTTTTTTACAACCACAAAATTAGTTTTCACAACCAAAAAAGTTTTTCACGTCAAAAAATGTTTTTCGTAATATCACTTCTAAAGATTTTTACATTGTTTTTATCAAAAACAGTGATAACTTCTTTTAGGACGTTGCTGGAGGGTATTCAAAGATTCGGCACAGCCTTTCTACTTTTTTTTGTGCTTTTTAAGGCAATAATTTCTTTTTGATAGTTTGATTATGTAAAAGATAATTTTTAAGAAATTTTGTTATTTTTTTAGAAACTTTATTTATTTTATACTTTAAATTATGAGCTAATCCCGCTTTCTCGTGAAAAGAAAAGCCTTAGATGCAGCTTTTTAACAGAAAAGGGGTTTTTTACTTTTTCCCCGATTAACGATTTTTTACATTTCGTCGATTTTATTCATTTATAGTAATTTTAATCTAAATTTACTAATATTTTTAAAATTTTAGAGTCAATTTTGTTCCCGAATTTTTAACATTTTACAGTTGGGCAAAAACCATCATCAGATTTTTGGTTTTTAACTGATTATTTTTATTTACACTTATAAATTTTATTTTAATTAATTGTGAAAAATTACTTCCGATAAATGGACGCCGTCGGAGTTGCTGCAAATTTTGAATCTTTTGGTTACTTTTTGCATAAGTATGTACTGCATTTGTCGTGTCATGTGGTCAATCTCCCCTCGAATGTTCTTCTTTATCTCCTCCAAGGTACGCAGCTTGTTTGCGTACACCAACGGCTTCAAATATCCCCCAAATGAAGAAGTCCGGCGTAGTCAAATCGGGTGATCTGGCTGGCGAAGCCAAATCACCGAAACGCGAAATTACATGCGCTGGGTAGGCTTCCTTCAAAATACGCATTGTGTCGCGTGAATTATAGCAAGTAGAACCACATGTTTCTTAAATATAGATCGTCAACTTTCTATAAGTAAAATTCAGTCTGCAAGGCTCTATAATGATCGCCATTCTCCGTAATACTGTTACCGTCGGCTTCTTCGAAAAAATATGTTCCAATCTCCACACCACACTGTGACTTTTATAGGATGCAATGATGTTTTATGAATTGTCACAATTATCGCGGCTTTTTGAGGCGTACAGCGATTCATTGATATTCACTGTAAAATTCTCATGTGTCTACTTCACGAATGTCAAAATGAAACTGGCATATGTTGCCATTGGCAAAAATGGTAGGTCTCTCCAATAGGATAATACTTATTGCCTCATCTTGTACAAGGATTTTTCACCGTTTTTCTTTTCCAGATTTAAAATATTACTTTTTCATCATTTTGGGATATTATTTTTATTTTAATTTCATAGAATTTGTATGTTTTATAACGGAAAGTAAAATTTTTCACAACCCACAAAACACATGGAAGCAATTTCAGACCCACATTTTGTCACATTCTTGTACACGTAGGCTTAATTCGCTAAAACAGATATCTGAAAGGAGTTTCTTCTCGTTACAAAAAAAAATCTTGGTACGATGTCAAGCCCTTTATTTTCGTGGTCTATAAAATATTTAATTCTAAATACTTTACAGATAACAGTATGTGAAAGCGAATGTTCTAAAAGGAGAAGTTAAAATTGGAATTAAAAAAACCGTATTTGTGTCGTTGGGATTTGACACTTTTCCTAATGCAATGTAGCAGAAAGGTGCCAACACCTCTTTTAGAAAGCAGATTTGGCTAAGAAGGCCTCCCTTTTTTTTTTTCTTTTTGCTAGACATTTCCTGACAATGGAATGTCCAGCAAATAATATTTGTATTCTTTGACTAGATTTTCCTATTTTCATCCCATAGTATTTAAAGCTACACAAGACTCCTCGTTTTCTCCTTCGTTTTCATCTGTGAAACAGGCATTAAATACTTTTTGCATATTTTTCGCATTTCAAGTTCACAAATTTGCCACAAACGTGTCTCCGGTGTCTCATTACGTGTGTGCTTCATGTAACATGGTCTTGTTGTTTGTTATGTTTTCGGTGTTAAATAGTTATGAGACATTGGTTTGTTTGCAAAAGGAATGTTGTATTGGTGTACCCATAGTATATACTACGGATAATAATGGCGATGATGCTGATGATGATGGCATAGTGTAGGAATATTCAAGTAGTATCCAAATTCGTGTGTGGATACTTTTAACTTTTGTACGAATGACAACATACATACATATCTCGGTGTATGTCTGTGAACATTTGAATTTTGTAAAATCATGAAACGTAATGCTGAAGTTGGAAGCGCAGATTAATGCTGCAATTATGATAAGGCGCTAATGGAAATTTCAACTTGTCTTCTTATGTCACAGTGAGTCTTGTGCAGAGGTTTCTTTTTTTATTTGTTTGTATTTTTAATTTTGGAACTGTGTCTCGTTTTAGTGAATTTTATATTATAATGTATATTTCTAATTAGAGATGAATTAAGTTTTTGTATTAACAATAAAGTTGAAATGTGAAAAGTTTATTCATTTTAATGCGATATTATTAAGCTCTTTGGGAATTAAAGATGTTTGAATTTAATATAAAAAGAGTTGAAAATTGTTTATTTGTTAAAGTCTTAAGAGTAAAAAGTTATCAATGACTATAAAAAATTAAATCCCCTCGAATTTAATCCCTTCACAAGGATAACGGACTCAAACATCAAAATCACTTTTTCAAAAAATGTAACTGTACATGAAATTAATGAAAATTCTCTAATCAAAATGAACAAATAATTTTTTTACATTAATAAAAAAAAAAACTTTAGTAATTGTTTTTATAAAAGTTGTTTTTAGTTAAACTTTATCATTAAAAGTATGTAAAATTTTCATAAATTTTATTTCTTAAATTTCATTGACTTAATAAAAAGTTCCTTTCGCTGTATGCCAATGGAACTGTTTCATATTTATGAAACAATTTATTAATATTTTAATATTAATATTTATTATTTATTAATATTTTAATAGATTCTGGTAGATTTTATTTATATTTGGCCAGTAACAACGATAATTTTCGTTTATATCTGCAACCATAGATCTAAAGCCTCTGCCTATAAGGGAAAGTTGTATTTAAGTTTCTTTCGATCTTATAGAAAATCCCATTTAAAATTTGTTGCCTTTTAGATCTGACAACAGAATAATAGGGAATATAATTCATTGATATCGTTTTAGGACACCTTCAATTAAAATCTATTTGGCTAAAATCCCTGGGGGAAAAGGACCTATCCCAGGACACGTCACCTGACCGGTTCATTGTGACAGGACCGGTTTTATTTATATGAAAAAGACCGGTCTCTTTAACACCGGCTTGTCCTAGGAAAGGGAATATTGCCCTCTGTGACTTTTCACAGGACCGGTATAAAATAACATGTCACACAACTAACTCCAAAGAACAAATCACAGGACTCGTACATTCAATCTCATCACGTGATAGAGGCTTTTAAACCGAGCATGTGGTAAGATTTTTGAGAACCGGTACTGTTTTCACCTAACACGAGACTATTACTTTCAGACCCAATACGTGATACCGATCCTGTTTTCTCTTACCACAGGACTGGTACTTTCAGACCTATCACGTGATAAAGACTTTTAAACCGTTCACGTGGAAGGTACTTAAGGAACCGGTCCTCTTTTCGCCTATCTCTTGATATGTATTTTTGGAACCGGTCCTGTTTTCACCTATCACGGGACAGGTCCCAATTCCCAACTGAGCCCTTTTTCTCGCAGGGATGTAGATTATTGAGATTTCACAAAGGTTTTAGGTAACCCAAGGCAATAGGAAATTTTAGCATTAATGGTTTCAACGTCCCTAAGGTTTCCGATATTTGGAGGAAAAAATCGTGAAACAAATTGGTACTCTTTTAGTTTTTTTTAATTATTTTGACATTTCTTCTAAAATAACTCTATAAAAAGGAGTATTAATGGAAAGAGATTTTAATAGACCAAACACTGGCATAATTTTTGTTGAAGTTGTAGAAAATAATATAAGCTACTGATGCTTTAAATGGAAATCTATACCCCAAGAACTGTAAAATTATGAAATACAGGGTGGCGTAAAAGTAATGTCATAATGTGAATTGGCTGCCATTTTGTTGAAAATGAAAAATATTTTCTCTGTTTGCACGGAAAGTTTATTTAAAGGTGTTAAATTGATGACATGAAGTTGAAAGAATTCCAAGTAGGAAGGACTGAATACTTTTTACACTGATCGATCTAGTACCCCAAATGATACTGGATCTGGTTGGTATCTGAATGACTTGAATCAGAACTTCTGTGCCATGGGATATTTTGGATGTAGCCATAATGGATGGAGAGACAGGAGTATCAATATTTGTAGTGAGAATATTCAGGAATACAAACACAGGCTAAACGAGGTTTCAATGGGCAACAGGTTCTGCCGTCCATAGGTACCAGGCCATGTGAGTATTTCGGGAAATTTAATGGCCGACTCGTTGGCGAACATTGGCTTGGTTTCGACTCCCATAAATCCGGAACCGCAGCTGGGTATCAGCATGTCATGGATAGTACGTATATATGAAATCTGTTTTCATTGAGAGGTGGACAGACGGTAATAACTGCGATTGTACCAGGTGTTTTGTGGCAAAATCAGATGGAAATGTATAACAATACCTGCTCAATTTAAGTAGAGCTGACTGCCGCAGACTTACTGGCCTGATTACGGCACACAACGCGTGTGGTCGTCATATGTCGAGGTTGGGCATTGTCAATGATCCATTGTGTACTCATATGTCATGTACTTTGAAAGAGGACACCCTAGACTGTTCAGTTTGCTCCACAACCAGGCAGTACGTTTTAGGTGGTGACGTCTGGTCTATGGACTCTGTTCATTGACTACAGAAAACTAGACTTGAGAAGACTGGAAAATTCTAGACTGGGACTCCTCTATTCTTCTCTAATTTCTAACTTCTATAGGGTGTGGTACAATGGACAATTGTTTTCTTGTCTGAGTGCCATGGACTCTTCTCAATGCTTGCCCAACTCAATTGAAAAAGTCGAAAAATTGATATCGTTCAAATGACCATCTTCTGAGTTGATGAATATTCTTTGCTCGTTTTACGGCATATTGCATTAGTGCTCGCAAAATTTGTCTTCAAATTGGTAAAGGGTTTTCCCTCAGTGTATGCTGTCAAATTTTCATAAGCAGTTTAGTGTGAAAAATGTTCAAAATCTGTCCAGTGGTTTCAAAGTTGGAGTTGAAAACATGAGGACACCTCTAAAACCTCCATACAAAATGATCCACTTTAGCTAATCAATGAAATGTAACATTTTATATGGAAAATTTTGAGGTTACATTATCACCAGCAACTTCTGAACCGATGCAACGATTTCGATTAACACGGAACTGCTGAGGAAAAAAAAACAAACAATCTGGGTAAAAACTTAAAATGCTTCTATGATCGCCATTAAAACAAACATAGCTACCCAGCAAAAACAAGGGGTTTAACTACTTACTAGCCTATTTACTCGCTTAATTACTTTTGTTCGTGATGTCCCAAAAGTAATGAGTGGTCATTACCTTCTCACTTACAAAAAACACAATGTAATGGGTGGTCATTACCCTCTCGCTTACGAACAGTCAAAAAATAATGAGTACCCATTACTTTTTGGACATCGCGAACAAAAGTAATTAAGCGAGTAAATAGCCTGGTAAGTAGTTGATACCATGTTTTTGCTGGGTATATCTCAAGAGAACATTTTAAAAATACACATTTCGAGTTGAAACCAGTGAAATGAATTTTTTTTCATTTCTATTGCGCAATTAGAGCTTAAAATGTTTCGTAAGTTTCAATTTTTTAAATTCGGGTAATAACTACATAGTTTAATATATCGTAAACAGAAGATGTTGGGATTATTTATCAGTGTTGCCAGTTTTTTTAAAGGCTTTCTTCCCAAATATTGTTTTTTTATCCCCAAAACTCCCCAATTTTTTATTGTCTGGTCCCCAAAAATCCCAAAAATATTTACAAAACAAAATTCATGTTTTTTAAGTTATTTTAAAATAAAATATATGTTTGTAGTGTACTCATTTGCAGCGGTAATTTATACCTTTAAATTTATTTCATTTGTACTTATGACAAATTAAAGATAAAGAGAACGAATAATTTTAATCCAATGGATAAGGTTTGTGAGAAGTCCCAAATATGGTAAAATATTTTTTTTTTTTTTGTTTTTTTAAGCCCTGTCTCCACAATAGTGACCTACAATCGGATCGGAACATTTTGTAGCACGCAGTCGAAATAAAACTTTTACAGAATTCGCGTGATGTCTTAGGGCATCACTGGCTGGGAATGAGTTAAAGTTGAGGGTTTACTACTTTTCAGGTGAGACAAAAACAAAAACTTTCCAGAGTTGTAGTTTTCTGTATATAAGCGTAAAGTGGTTTGAAAACATTATCAAAATATAACCCTGTGTTTGGAATGAAAATACAACCCCGTTTTAGTATAAATGTAAAAAGTATTGAATAGTATCGAATCATTACTTAAAAGTATTGAGCAGTATCGAGCGTTAAAAAGTGTGGACACTTTACAACTCTACACTGTTACCACCAATTATAAATATAAGCAGAGTTGAAAAAATAATAAAAATTAAATGGAAAGAAATTTTTGTTAATACATTATCCCCGAAAATCCCCTTAAATTTTGTTGTCATTCCCCCAACGGAAATTTTAATCCCCATTCAAATAAAATCTCTAGCAGAACAAATTTGTTAAAAGTGGCCCTATAAAATAGCAAAAAAAATATTTTGATATAAAAAAAGAAACAAGAAAAGTCTTTTAAGATGGCCCCCTATTTTGGATAAAATTTGGATGTAGGGAGGAATACATTTCCCTTTTTTTAATTCAAGTACTTTTTCGTTTAAAGCAAAATTTAGAACCAATAAATATAACATATTTTATTTCACCAAAATAGATAGAAGTTAATATAGAAGTTCTTACATTTAATAATCACAACAACAAATTTACTGTCAAAAAAATACAATAGAATTTTACATTTACAGTAGTTTTTACAAATGTCAATTTCATCAAAAAAAACTGCAATAAAATAACACGTACGACCTTGTCAAAGTCGTGCAAATAACACTTTATGTTGTATCTTAAAAATCTAATGGAAATTCCCGTTACTTGCCACAACATACATACAAATATGTTAGGTTAACACTTTTGTTTACCAAAAAGTTTGCCAGTTTTGTGCACCAAACATACATCAATTTCTATGACCAAATGTTTTGCCTTAATTTCTTTAACATGCCAATAAAAATTGATCGATAGTGTTGTACGCAAAAGCCAATCCTAACATATTTTCAAACACACCTTCAAAAGTTTTTTTCTGCATTGCATGATTGTTGGTTTTTTTTTTTTTTTTTCTTTCTTCATGGTTGAGTTAAGTGTAGTGATCGTTACCACACGATAATTGCGCCAAAATTGAATTAAAATTCTGATCTGAAACTAACGATTAGTCTTAGAAACAATTAAATATTGACATCTACCATACGATATGGTTGTGTATGGCATTGCATTGTAAAAGGAGCGTACGAGAACTGAACTTATGTTGCATATAATCATTGAAGGCATTAACAGTAGCCACTAGTTTTTAATGTGTTTCTAGTGTTTGTGTTTTATTTTTTTCTTCTCTTAACGCCAAACCCAATCAAGGCCTATACGCACACTTCTTTTACAGTATTGGATCTTGTCAAACTTAACTCATTTTAACCTTAGCTCCCCTAAGTATGCTTATGGTTTGTTGCATGATTTTTGAAGGGCTTTGTTTCATTTCTTCTTGTCTTTGTTAGAAAATTCACTTTGCTAAAATTGTCATTTGCTTTGGCATTATCTATGGCGACAATCGTCGTTTGTATGCTTGGCTAAAATGTCACATTTGTCTAGGCAAATAGATTCCATGTGTCGAGTCCTATAGCTAGAATAGCGATAGAAACAACAATGAACTCATAATCATTTATTTCTAGGGAAATGAAAAGTTATACACTTGGAATATTTTACAGTGAGATTAATGAATGTAGAAATAATTCCCTAAAACAGTAGAATGTTTTGAATATTAACACAATATCTCGATGCTAAGGCAGATTTTGTCAAATTTTGTAATTTTTGAAAAGCGAAAATCCTAACAACTTCTTAACTAGGTACATCTTGGCAAGAAGTATAATTTGACCACAAATTTTACTTTTTTTGAGTATCGCTTTTCCCAATTTATTTTTTAAACAAAATGTTAAAAACGTATAAAGTGAAATTTGGCGAAATTGATAACCAGTGAAGACAAATTTGCTTGTTTTTGCTTTTTAAACTCATATCTCCTTTTTCTTTTTTGATTTTCCAGTTTTTTGCTGTTAGGCAGCTTTTGCTTGAGACTTTTGAGCTTTAAATTTTTACTTTTGCTTGTTTAAAAAAATATTTTTTCAGCAAGTTTTGTTTTTTTTTTTTCTTTAAAAAACCGGTTTTCTCCAACTTTTTACTTCCGCTGTCTCTAGTCCTTGATTCGTAGGCGTAGAGGAAAATATTGTACATAGTATAACAAAATTGTTCATTGAAAAAACCCTATTTTCCTAGTAAAACAAAAAAATCATTGGTTTTCTTAAGAAATATTGTCGTGAATAAAGTCAGCCGGTCACCTGCTCGAGAACAATGGCGAGTGTTTTAGTTAAAGGAGTGGTCTGATCCTCAGTAAAATTCGAACTTACATAAGAGCGCACAACAAGCCAATTTTCGGGCTTAAGTGTATGGTGTATGTTTGGATAAAAGTCGGTTATGAAGAGTCTTTTCTCTCCCGATTCCTCTTTACAACCCAACCTAAGAATAAAAATCAAGATTTTCAAAGAAATTTGGCGTAAATGTTTTAGCTAAGTCGTAAAAATTATCACAATAGGTTTCACCAGTTACAAATGCATTCAAAAAGGAATGTGTGCGATTTTATCAATATTTACTTGAAAAATTCGAAAACATAAAGTCTTGCACATTCAATAAATTCTTAAGAAGTGATAGTCTATGGTATGGGAATCCAAAAGGCAAGTTTGTGCAGTGCTCTGCATGTAACCGCTGTAGGATGCGAGTAGTCAAGGCCGTCCACCTTGATCCTATTAGAGGACCAGGATATCCACTTACATCAAATTGCGGATCGATTTAAAGTCCTTGATGGGACACTTTTTCTCATGCCCATGGACCCAAGTCAGTCTTACTCTATGTCAACAAATTTGGCCAAAGGATCCAAAGCAGGCTTCGATCTAATCGTTTTCGATTCGAAGGCCTCCAAAGCGGCAATATTGCCTACCTATTGACTGCAAAGACCTTTACGTTACCCCATCGAAGTAAAATCAGATAACAAAGCTATGAACTAAAAAAATTCAACAATTCAACTAAAAAAAAAAAAATCAACTATTCAAACATTTATCATCTCGCTCAGTTCTAGTGTTGCCATCTTTGAAGCTCTTCATCTTTCACCACCTTTAATGCAGACTCTATTCCCCTTTTAAAGAAAGCAACACCTTGATTAATAAAAAGAATTTCCTTAGTGATTTTTTTTTTTACTTTAACAAAAGAAATCTGAGGTTCCGCTTCTTCATTCCTGGTTATACATAAATTACAGCAATACCCTCGTTAGTAACACCAGCACACTCCCATCAGGCCTTTCGTGCAGTATCCAGTAAGAATCCCTAAAAGCATAGTGATCACGTTCTTCTGGTGTTAAACATCGGCCTCCATATTGATCTCGTCTCTTCATCCAATATCCGTATTTGCCGAGTCCCCGACTGGCTCAAAAATATTTTTCAAACATTCAGAGTTCGCTTGTATCCATACCTCCTATATATTTCAGGACCATGTCAGTTTGACCGCAAGTAAATGAATTTAGTAAAGGGATCCAAAACAGTAACATATATACTTCGATCTTATCGCCTAGGATTTCAAGGCCTTTAAAGCGGCAAGACTGGCCAAAAAGTTGCTAACTTATGTTCCATTATTTTCCATGCGACCCTATTGATGGCAAAGGTATCTGCCGGGAAGATGCTATCCCTGCTCGGAAGTCGCATAAAAAACCAAATGTCCAGTTTTCCTGAATAGTCAACCGACATAGTCGCCATCTGCATCCTCTAGTTCGCGGCCCAGTCATCTCTGATCGGTAAACTTGTTTCAAAAGTTCATAGCAAGTTCGCCACCAGTGAAACGAAAGTAGAAGAAAAATAGGTAAAAATGCACTTTGTCGGGCATTCCTAAAAAAAAAAAATATGACCCTATCTGGAATAAAAAAAATAAAATTTGTTTCTATCTTCCATTTTTGGGGCCGGTGCCTGTAAGGCCGGTGCGAAGTGTAGGTACTCAAATGAAAAGAAATTTCTACAGGATATCAAAAAATATTTTTTCTAACTTCTGCCCACAGGCCCCCACCTCAAAAAATATAAATGTTTTAAAAAATCGCGCGATTTTAGAAATGGAGAAGATTTCGAGCAATTTTTTCGTACATTTTTTCAATATTTTTGGAAGTCCCTTCTTAATTTTTTTTATATGGGGCCCAGGAGGTATTAAATGGATCAGAAGGCGCCGCAGGGAAAAATTGTTTCGAAAAAATATTTTTAATTTTTTTCGAAATCGCCTCAAAGGCGTCATAAATGGATCGAGACGGAGCCGCATGTCATGGATCATGAAACAAAATACATTTTTGACCTAAAAGCGCCGCAGGCTTAAATTTTTTAGAAGGAGCCACACACCATATATCGTGAAAAAAAGTATTTTCTAATGTAATTTTTTTGGAGAAATTGTCCCAAAGGGGTCTTGAATAGATCTAGAGTACCCACAGTTATATGTTAATACGCGTACCAGTTTTTGGGCCCTTGCCCCAAAAATGGAAGATAGAAAAAATTTTATTTTTTATTCCAGAGTGCATTTCAACCGAAAAATATTAAAAACAAAATTTTGTTTCTTTTTAGTCGACTGAGCAAATTTTTATTAGTCCACTCGTATAGTAAAACTATATAAGAACGCAACTTTTGTTGTTTTTCGATTAAATTTGTTACAAACACTTTTTCAATCACTATTTTGTTAAGTGTAAAATATCACTACTACGGTACACTTATTGAATATGGTTTCCCGTTCATCGTTGTAGTCGTCGTCGTCGTCATCCTAATACCACTCACACATTACTGTTTCCATTTGACTGATGATCGTGATTTAATCAGCTACCGTAAGCTAATGTGCTACATCATGCAAAAGTTTGAAATGAATTCGCACAATGAAATCTAGCCTGCTGCTATTGTTGTTTGTATGCTTGTTTGTTGCTGCAACATAGCGCTTGTTATTGCTGCTCATTTGCTTTAGTTTTATTTGCTTAACATGGCACATTTATTGGCATTCAGAGCAAGCAATGAAGAGAATAGCAGTCAGTAGTGGGCGCGTCCTTTTCAATTTTATGATTGTTGCAGTTTGTTGGCCAAAATTGTCAGTGAAGCATTAAATGTCGTTTATTGAATTTATGGTATGCGATCATTAAATGTGATATGTGCTGCTGCCGCTTGTAATGTTGCAATAAATGTGCATCTTTATTTTGTGTGTATGTGTATGTATATTTTATTAGCTCTATTGGTTTATGATCGGTTTTTTTTCGTTGTTGTTTTTAGCTTAAGTTACATCTAAATTTGTATGATCTTATATACAATACAACAATTTTGGTATGTTATTTGTTTCCTTTAGCATTTTTATTTTTTTGCATTTATTTTATTTGTATGAGCGAAGCATTCAAGCTGTTGTTGTATTATCTTCATGACTTTATCATTGTGGAATATAGTATAAAGTGTCGCTTTATGGTTGCATATATTTTACCTTTATAGTTCGTCATCATCATCATAAGCATCAAAAATGTTGTTGGGCTCTTAAGTTGAGTCATGGTATGTTTTTAAAAAGTGTCCAAATGGTTTAAAAAATACTGTGTATTATGTCAGCAAAATGGATTGTTGTATAATAAATGAGTCAGTGTGCGTAGATTTTAATCTAAGCTAAGAATATTTATATGGAATGTTGGAAAAATATTTTTGAGGTCATTAATAGTGGATATATGGAATAGATGGAGGACACGAAGTTATATTTCCTAAAATCGATTTGTTTATCTGAAATTCAGAGGGTCTGCTTATTCTACATAACAACTAGCTCTGGAAATAGAGCTGGTCATCGTTTACTTAGAGGAAGCAGTGTGAATGCAACGGTAGTCATGAATTAGAGGCAATCGATTTGGGAAACGGAGACTTCAGTTTTCTTTGGAACATATCCATCCCCATTTTTAGTGTTACACACTGCAATTGAATATTTTCAATATGTGCCAGCAAAATTTCTCGGAATATCAAACTTTAAGAAATCTAGGCGAGGACACCTGTATGGTTATTTAGAGCATTTCTTTCTGTTGACGATAAAGATTTTTTCATATAATGAAAATGTGGGTGGTAAAATTTTAGTGATTGAGATGTCTAGATAAATATAGGGTCCGCCAAATAACTTTTTTTTTTTTTGAAAATGCTATAAAAAAAAAACTACTGAATATTTTCTCAAATATCTTTTTTTATTTGAAAGTACAATCCTTCCGGTAAATAATGGAAAATAATTTTATTCAAATGGCTGCCTCGGCTGGCCATGCAGTAGCCTACACGATCGGTCCAATTTTTAAGCACATTATCGATTGTGTGCAGCTGTATTTCACCGATGGATTCACGAATATTGTCCTTTAAAGCGTCAATCGTCTCTGGCTTGTCGGTGTAACACTTATCTTTGGCAGCACCCCACAAATAATAGTCCAACGGTGTCAAATCGCAGCTCCGAGGTGGCCAAACGACATCAGCTCTGCGGCTGATAATGCGATCTTCAAAAACAGGGCGCAAAACATCGAGTGTAGCTTCGGTTGTGTGGCACGTAGCGCCGTCCTGTTGAAACCAAATGTTGCCAATATCCTCCTCTTCAATTTTTGTGAACAAAAATTAGTTCAACATGGCCCGATAACGCTCGCCATTGACTGTAACGGCCACTCCTTGCTCATTTTCGAAGAAAAATGGCCCAATTATGCCTCTGGACCAAAATCCGCACCAAAGAGTGACTCGTTTTGGGTGCATCGGCTTTTCAATGTATGCGTGCGGGTTTTCTGTGCCCCAAATGCGACAATTTTGCTTGTTTACCTACCCGCCAAGATCAAAATGAGCTTCATCTGAAAAGATGACATTCTGCAACATTACCATGATTTTCAAAGTAATGTCACAATATTTCCCAGCGTTGTTCAAGCGTATGCAGAACCATATTCGTTCAGCGGAAGGATAAAACTAATTATCTGTCAAATCAGACATGAGCTAAGTGTTACCATTCACGAAATAAGCACTAGTTGAAAAAAAACGTTAGATGGCGGACTCTATATATGCCTTCATATATTCGAATTTTTTCCATTTTCTTTTCAGATATCCTCTCAGTTTTTTCCCAAACCAACCTCCCGCTAGCACACCAATGACGGTATAACTTAGCCATGCCAATGCTTTTCTCTGCTCCTCGCCAAATAAAAAACAGAGGAAGTGCCCCAGAATTACATCGCCCTGCCCGCAGGCCCTATACACTACATAGTTCCTACTTCTCAACTTCGAAAGGTGCGATCGACATGTAGAGTAGCCTGTGAGAATTCCCATCACCTTTGTGATTGTAACAATATTTTCCTTATTCCAGGTTTCCCTGATCATGTTTGTAGCCCGTTATCCTCACGGTCTCGTATTTAGAAGGTTAATAAAGGCTAGGTTTGATCCATCTCTCACTTCTCCTATTCCACAGCGGATACCCACATTAACCTCAGCTTTCCCTGTCATAATAAGCATTCATCACCCTCTTACAGTACAAAATCGTCTTCGAATTCACAGATTCCACTGGTAGAGCCCTCACCGCAGTAAAGATGATTCCATCCCCAGAATAATCAGTCGTAGATAAAAACCGAATGTACTCAGTAATAGCCACAACCTCCGCCTGAAAAACGTTGTTATGTTCCGCGAGCCGGAATTTTATTTTTATTCCCAGATCTCCACAAAAGAAACCTAAACAGATTCCCTTCAGTTCGGAGCCATCAGTGTAAAAATTCATCTTTCCACAGGTCGCCGTCCAGAATATGAAAATATAAGTCCGCCAATACACGTTGTTCCGCCATCCTATCACATACCATATCCAACATGTACTAAATCTCTTTCCACCGAGCCATTTCTTTAGGTTGGGAATTAGGAAATAGTCTCTGGGGGTTAACTGCGGAGAATACGGCGAATGAGGGGGCAATTTGTAGACTACTTCATGGATTTTTGCCATGGAAACTAAGCAGTCACACGATTCCTTGGAGATGTTAATCAAATCGCGCCCAGGCAACATAGCCGCTAAACCCTTTGGAGTTTCCCCACAGTAGATTTACTCATTATCGGTCTGGCGGCAATTTGGGTTCAAGCCCCATTTAGAGCCCACTTTAGTAATGCTCAGGAGAGTTTAATTCCAATGTTCAAACACCGGAAAGCAGAAGAGGTAATCGTAACCCGCCTTCGTTTCCTATTCAACAGTAAAATTAAGGTCTTATACGGGTTAACATGCATTCCCCTAGATGTTGCCCAATCATAACATAATTTGAGAACCCTGGTGTCGCTCCTACATAAATAATTCGGATATATTCCTTCAGTAGCATTGCCACATCGGATGCATACCAGATGGGCTCGAGTTCTTAATATGTTAAATTCTTTAAAAGACCGTGATTGATGGTAACCCACAATAGAGGAAATAAAATTTCTCTCTGTGGAGCGCCAGATGCTCAATGTCCCTGATCTGCGTTCTACAAACCATTTTCCATTTGACTTAATAAAGCAATAGAACTTTATTACACGCACATTTTAAATCTGATGTCTAATTTCACTGCTATGACTTTGTTTAAAATTACACAATATTTAGTTGCAAAAAAAAAAATATTAATTATTTGCCACTTCAACTATCCCTCCTCCTGGCAAAATAATCAAAAAGATCAATCTTGTCATGATAATAAATTATCACTGACCCCTCAGAGTGTGTAACTACTGAACTCCAGCCTCCAGATTTGATTACAAAACCAATACAAACTAAGATTTTCCACAACTATCAACCATACAAACTGCATGCAAAAATAAAAAAGCTGATTAAGTCGTATTTAAAAGCTTAAAAAGAAACGCACAATCACAGTTTTAAACTTTAAACAGATACTTTTTTTAAGTATAGTTTTTATTTCACCAAAAAAAAAACCAAACATGCATGAGTTTTCATTCGTTACTCATATGAAATCATACAATATATTAGTTAGGGGGATATATAAAATTTTGAAAGAATTCTATTTTCCTGACCAAAAAGTAGTAGTCGAACTAAAATTTAAAACTTTCTCCTGTTGAAGAGTCTTCGAATTTTGTACAAATTTAGTGGAGAAAAATGCAACTGATTTGGAAAAATTATTATTTAAAATGTACGAATATGTTTTTATAAAAACGTTTAGAGTTTATATTCACTTAATGTTGAAGATTTCAAAAATTTTCCCCAAGAAGCCTTCAGATTTTTAGGTCTTATTGAGGACATCAACTCAAGAGTTTTAAAAGTTATTTGTTTCGAATTCAAAACAATTTTCATTTCCAAGACTTTTGTATAAACTCCCGGGATTGTGCAAAATTAAACAAAATTTGTGTAAATTTATAAAAATCTTTAATTGTCAGACAAAATAGTTGTTCTGACATCGAAATTTTCAGTTCGAATGTAAGTACAGTTAGCTGAAATAAGTTACACCTTAATTATGTTAAAAGTTGGTCTTTGTTAAAAGGATTTTAGCCGGCGACTCTCATAACTGCATTTAAAATTTTCATTTTCTTTATTTTACGAGTGATAATTGTATACAGTTTGTTGTTTTTTTCCTTCAGTTTTTATGAACATTTGAAAAAAATAAAATGAAATGTTTGGCTGATTGTATTGCTGTTGTTGGTAATGTGATGTTGCTGCAATATTAAGCTGCTACTACTCTGATGCTGATGATGTTTGTTGCTGTCACAGATGCTGCTGATGTTATTATTTCGTGTGTGTGTGTGTGTGTGTGTTAGGTTTATTACTTGGACTTTTGCAATGAAGATGACAATCATTTAATTAGAAAGTTTCCCATAGGCTCTTAATTGTTGTTGATGACATTAAGTCGTCGTTTGTGGTGTTGTTTGGCTTTGGCCTAAACATTATTAGTGACCGTAAAACTCTCCACTTCAGTCGACTCTTCGAGTCAAATTACACGTCTCTGTTCTATGCAGTAAACTTTGTTAGTGTTAATTATGTGTTATGAAAATATTGTTGTCTAAAAGAGAAACAAAACAACAACAACAGCAACAGCAACAACAAACTATGGCATACAACAATTTTAAACTTAACACAGGTGCTTTAGCCAAGTATTGCGAATAAAGAAATTATTCAGATAGAGGTTTTAATTTGTTTTTTTTTTTTTTTGTATTATTATATTTTGTAAAGTTAATTACAAATAAAATTTTTAGCCTAAGGTGTTTTCGCATACTACTTATGACTACTAGTTTATGACAAACTATATGTTGTTGTACTTTTTTGTTTATCTTTTTTTTTATTGTATGTTGTCTGCTTCTTAATTCGATTTACCACTCGTGATGTCTTGTTCCACATACTACTACTTAGATTATGCTTTGCAGAGTTACTAGTTGGTACTAAGTGTAGACCAGGTGAATGATAGTTTTTCAGTAGTAACTATTGTCTTTTGATTATGGTTACTGTACGGAGTACTCGCAGTTGTAATTGAGAGTTGAATGTTTCATTTTTAGTGTCATAAATAATTTTCAAGTTTTAATTTTTCTTTTATTCGTGTATTATGTTGGGCAGTTTATAATTATTTTTGTTGCTTAATCGTGTTTTTATTTTTTTTTGTTGTTGTTCTTTAATACATGATGTTGCATTTTAAACACCATTAATTATGTGTGAAGTGTATAATATATCATATTTAATAGAGTGTGAATTTTTAAGTTCACTTTATGTTAAGTTCAATTAATGATTCTAGGAATTATACAATTGTTGATGATTGTCCAGGTAAGCATGTCATGGCATTAATGAGTTCAACCAAAATGTGAATGGCTTTTGTAAAATGCATAAATGTTGGAGTATCCTAGATGCATTTTCTAATGTAGGTTTAAACAAGACATTCTTAAATTCTATGATGTCATGTGCCTCATTTTGGTAACCTTTAAATTAAAAATTATCAATTTTCAATCCTTACATGAAAATGCGATCATATATGAATACATATGATCTTATATGTGCTGGTATATGATCATATATGTTCATATGTAGTTCAATTTATGACCATATTAAGTCTCGTAGATGACCATATATGTCGTATATGGTGATATATGAAATATCTTCCCATTTTTTTTCTATTCCTTTGGATCACAAATCCAAACTCGTAAAGGGTGGATTCTTTTAATGACTTTGACGCCCTTTTCAATTCCATATCAAGGATCCTGGTTGCCCGATCCTTGTTCATGGTTTTTTGAATGTTTCACATCTCTTCCTGGATCGACCGTTTGAGATACTGAACTTGCGTTAAAAATTACGTTTGGCTTAACTATACGAGCATTAAAGGTCAATACAAGAATATTCTCGACCTCTTCCTAACTTCTCATCCCAACAAATATGAAGTGAAAATTCGTGTACCTCGGTAAGTCAAATAATTTCATAATTTCCGCATCCTTTTCGTTGAAGTTTTTTGGGAAACCTAACGTGTCGGCTGAACTGCGAAAATTGTTGAATACTTTACAGAGTTTGAAATAAAATTATTTATTCCCATGAAACAAATTTCGCCTAAACGAAGAGGTAAGTGTAGGTTTAACAACACTTTCAAGACATTCAAATCCAGAGAGAAAGCGTTCAGAAATTGGCGTAATTCTGAGTGCTCCAAGGTACTTGGCCGTGAAGAGTTTCTATAGAAACAGCATCTACATGGCAATGATCTTTCTGTTCCTCGGAGAAGTAACAACTTTTGGTAATTTGGATGAAACGTAAACAACAATACCAAATATTTCCTCGAACATGTGGAAATTCGCTCCAGATAAAGTGTTTTTGCGTTGAGTTCTTCTTCGAATCGAATCTTAGTAGGAGTTTACGGCGACCATACTCTAACTGAACAATCGTGTCAGAGGTGGTTTGATCGCTTTCAAAGTGCTAATTTTGAGCTCGAAGTCAAGGAATGGACGGGTGAACCCAAAAAGTTTGGAGATGACGAATTGGAATCATTGATCTAAGTGGACAAATGCTAAACGCTTAAAGAAGTTTCGGAATCATTTGGAGTGTATGAGTCGACAGTCAGTAAGTTGAAGCCGCGAAACGTCGAAAGGCAATTTCCGCTTGTAAATAGCTCCTCGAGCGCCAAGAAAAGGCGATGATAAATGTATTCATTACGACAATAGGTTTTGCACGCACAGACATCAACATCCTTTGAAAAGCCGAATATACATGGCATGAAGCTTATGATCTATATTTGGTAAGACCAGCGCAGCTTGATCCACTATGAGCTGCTCAACCCGAATGAAACTATCACGTGGGAACGCTATCGGATGCAATTATGCGCACTGAGTCAAAGACAGCAGGAGTACGTAGAAGGTTACGAAAAAGTGATTTTATCTCATGACAACGCTCGGCCACATGTTTGCAACACTGGTCAGGACCTACTTGGAAATGCTGAAATAGGACTTCCTAACCCATATTCTCTTCTCGAGACATCGCTCATTCCGACTATTATGACATATCGCCTGTCCCAGCAGAAGTTCACTTATACAACAATGCAAAAAAGGTGTCGATAATTGCATAGTCTCAAACGACGAGTTTTTCTTTCAAGCTGGTTTCCAAAAATTGCCAGAAAGATGGGAAAAAGTTGTAACCAGCGATGAAAAATACTTTGAGTAACAATTTTTGCACAAAAAAAATCCATAAATTTCGAAAACCAACGCTCATTATTAGTTAAAGGCCCCAATATAATGCTAATTCATCTATCCAAATATTTATTGGCCAGCACCCCCGTTTCTGTAACTGATGCAAGAAGTTTTCGCATCGAGAAATTCATGGTCACCCTACTTTATACATATGATAAAGTTGTTTGCATTTTAACTTTTAGAGTTTTTAATTTCTAAAGCTGTGTACATATTTAATTTTGTGAAATTTCTTATAAGATAGAGAAATAACATATATAAAGCGCATTATTATGCTCTTTACATTAATATATATTTAATTGGATGTGACTCACTCTATAGAAATCAGAACAAGGTTGCATTTTACATGTACTTTGCGAAAACTTTATCGATAAAAGAAATACTGAAACAAGGCCAAGGTTTATAATGCTATCTTTTTGGCTGGCGATCAACCACTTCCCGCATTTGAAAAAGTGTCGTGAGCTACGCCTAGGATATATTTTGATCTCCGGAAGAGATCTTGTGGATCTGCTATATAGAGGCAGGAGCTTCAAAGTCTATCTTGAATGTTTATCAATGACAGTAGCGTAACCAACTGTATAAACTCATTGGAGGATCATCGGAATGTCGTTTGTGTAACACTATTCTATCGATGTTACCATGGGAGGGGTTTTGTTGATTCCAGCAGTGAACTTCGATTCTCACCTTTGAGCGAAGTGAAAATAACAATCATTCTGGAAAGACAGTGAGCGATTGTTGGATTCTATTGAAAATGTGTGTCAATCAATTAAGCAGCTTATTATTGAATATGAGCCAACTGGGATTAGCGGTATAAAAAACATAAGTAAAAATTTTGCATACAAATTAGTGTTCGTTAACATTTATATATCCCGACAAAGTGTTCGTTTATTTTTTCAATTTAACACTTACTATTTAATATTGAAGTTACTACAATCGAATTTAATAGGAATTTTGAAAATTTTTAAGAACACAAATCTGCTGTCCGACCTCTTAAATTGTTTTTGTAATATCGACTAAAGGCTTATATAAGAATTTATAGATTCTTCAAAATAATTAACAATAGCAAAGCTATTGCAACAATCTCCAACTAATGCTTAATCCAAACTGTCATTATAGGTTTCTTACAACATCGTTATAATCGTATGTAGTACAACGTTTGTATGTAGTAAATGCAATCAGTAATAACCATCTTATTAAATCTCTGAGTCACCTGATTATGATGGCTACTTGAAAACTAATCGAACATTTCCTCTAACTAATCTATAAACTAATGATGGTTTTACATACTATACACTCGCAGTGACTGACTAGCTGACTAACTGGATGGCTGGCTGGCTGGCTGGCTGGCTGACTGGCGGACTAAATGAACAAAACAACCAACAAACAGAGGCTAAGATGGCTGGATTATTTTACTTCATTAGCATGTTGTTCAAATAAATTTATACACAAACTATAATTTTATACTATAACTTATTTGGCAAAGGTAAGAATATGCTGATCTAGAGAAACTCATATATTTATAAGCTATATTTTTGAAGTTACTTAAGAACTATTTTTCATGGACTTCTTAAGTTCTTCTAGAAATTATGTGATGTATAAGGAAGGAATCCAAGTATTTAATCAAGTAAATTATTGGAGTGAGGAGACACATCAATATCCTGTGACTCAGATGCCTATAAATATAGTTTGGTTGAAAAGTTCCTCCGCTCACAAAGAGATGGCACTGCTAGCTCCAATCTTTTTTTTTTCTCAAGTTAGTATAACTGTCCTGAGAACACATGCAAAGTTGCAAGTCATTCTGTCAATTCTTTCTTTGTTTACAAGCCATTAGAAGTTGACGTGTCATTGATTTTTTTTAATATGGAAAAAATTGAATATCGTGCAGTCATTAGATTCTTTGCTTTGAAGGGTTTAAAAGCAAAGGAAATTTATGAACAATTGTTAGAAGTGTATAAGGAGTCCTCACCTTCAAAACGCACCGTTGAATTTTGGGCTGGTGAATTTAAACGTGGTCGTACCAGCATTAAAGACGATCCACGCAAAGGACCTCCAAAAATTGCAACCAGTGAAGATCCAAGTTTGACTAAGCGTGAAATTGCTAATGCCATAGGCATCTAAGACGAACGAGTACTCCATATTTTACATGAAGAATTACGTATGAAAAAACTGTTTGAAAAGTTAGTGCCGCACACATTAACAATTCAACAAAAAGTGGATCGAAAACAAATTTCTCAACGTAATTTGGAGGGTTTTAAGCCGAATAAAACCGACTTCTTGCGTCGTTTTATAACTATGGATGAGACTTGGATGCACCACCATGATCCTAAATTGAAACAAGAACGTTTTCAGTGGACTGAAGCTGGTTGTTCAGCTCCAAAGCAGGTGAAGTCACAACGATCAGCAAAGAAGGTTATGGCATCAGTTTTTTTGGGATGCAAAAGGAATTTTGTTGATTGGTTAGGTAAAACAATCAACTCTGAATATTATTGCAGCCTTTTGGATCAGCTGGATGAAAAAATTCGTGAGAAAAGACCTGGTTTAAAGAAGAAAAAAATCATTTTTCATCAAGACAATGCACCTGCTCACAAAAGTGTTTTGGCGATGGCTAAATTCAAAGAATTAAAGTACGAATTGCTTGAACATCCACCGTATTCACCAGATTTGGCTCCCAGTGACTATTATCTCTTCAGAAATCTCAAACAATTCTTTCGTAGAAAGCATTTTTCGTCGAATGAAGAGGCCATAGCAGCCGTAGACGGTTATTTTGCAGATCTTCCGGAAAACCATTATACGGATGGGATAAAATTATTGGAAGATCATTGGAACAAGTGTATTGAGCTTCTAGAAGATTATATTGAATACAAAAATATATTTCGTAACAAAAACAGTATTCTTTCATTTCGAACGCAGGAACTTTTCAATCAACCTGTACCCATAACCACGTCAATAATTTTAAAATCCAACGACTCGTAGTCATAGTTGTCTGATTAAAGTTTAAGTTAAATATATTAAAGCTTCTTCTAAAGTTTTACAGTGTATTTATTTCTTAGTATATTAGCTGATTGTCTATACCAAATCAAACTTTAAATAGGCAAAACAGCAAACACAACAAAAATCATACATTAATTACTTGGTTAAGCCAAAAACAAGCCTCAGAGCGTTAAGAAATATGTGATGTGATCACAAATTGAGTCAAACCTCTATTGCGACTACTACTTTGTAGATATTGAGAAATAGACAGCTAAACGAACGGAACGGACGGACAGACAGACAGCCAGATAAACGGACAAATAGATAAAAATAAACAGATATAAATGTGAGAAATCCCCAAAGGTATGCAATCAGTGCAAATTCTAAAAAAAATAAAAATATATTTAAATATAGAAAAAAAAAACAAATATATGTAAGAACAAAGTGTCAATCCCATTGCTGCAACACGTTGCAAAATAAGATTTTAACATGGTTTGTATTACAGCAGGCGGTTAAAATTGTAGAACCTTAGGTACCTTTCCTTCTTTCCTTTTAATATCATAGTAAACATTTGTCGCATATCACGTTTATATAGCTAAGCGTTGTCTATAGAATATTGTCCTTCATTTAACTTCATTGGTGTTGCCGACTTCGTCGCCGTCGCTATTGTGCGTCAGTGTATGTGCTCAATTGATCGTCTTCGAAAAAAACATTTCTCTATAGTTTAAATATGTGTAGAACATTGCGTTTGGCGTCATTGTGCCATGTTGTCAATAACACATGCAATACAACCAAGGTAAATGCATATTCCTGCCGATATTTACATTAGGATGGGATTTATTTTTGTATGCTGGTATGTAAATAAAAGTGATCGCGTTCACTCACATTATATTTTCCGTTACCGACTGTAGTTTATTTAAAAAGTTTTACGTATAGTTTGTTTTTAAATGAAGAATCAATTGAAATTCATAGAAATATATTTTTTTAATTATTTGAATCAGTCGTTCAAATAACAAACTAAAAAAATTTACCGACATTTAGTAGGAGTTGATATTTTCCGTTATATGTAAAATTTTATATTTTCTGTTTTTCTGTTTCTTTATATACAAAATTATTTCAATAAAAATTACAAGAAATTCAAATATAGATACACACATAGAAAATAAAAATATATTCATCTGTGTGTGTTGTGTTTTAAATTTGTCAGTTAAAAATTGATAGTTATTTTAAAAGGCTTTGAATTGCTTTTACTACTTTTGTCGATTATTAAAAAATGCTTGAAAATAAACAACAAAATGGGCTGAATATAATGGAAAATCAGTAGTTCTCTTTTTGATTTAATTTTCGACTAATTTAATATGTGTTTTAGATTTTCTTTAACGAAATAATATTGAGAGTGTTCATATCGATCGTTTTTGAAATTTCAATTACCATATATTTCGGTTTATTTTTAATTATAAAAAACGTAAAGATATGTAATTTGGTTTTTATCACGTACCTTTTAGACAATTTCGATTTTATGATATATTCAAGGCCTAATACTAATCTAAAACATGTTGATAAGAAGAGCTATTTGTAATTCAAAAATCGGTTTTGCTTCTTTGCTGGCCTTTAAATACTAGTAAATGAGTATTTAAAGGCCAGAAGATTTACATAAAAACAATTTAGGGAAATAATCATGAAGTCTCATTAGCTGCATGCAAATTATTTGTCGGCCAACAGTAAAAATAAGCCTTAATAAAACATTTAGCATTTCATACAAAAAATTTCTAGAAACTTCAATACTAATTGAGCGATTACAATACACCTTATGTATTACTCAAGTGTTTGGCGCCCAACGAAGGGCAACAGTAAAAACAATTCCTTTCTTCTCTACTGCTAATAGGTTTTATTAGGATATCAGTCGCATAGAATTAATCCATTAGCTTTATTCCCAAATGATATTTATTATTTATAACAAATCGGCTGAAAAGTCCGTAGGATAACCAATAAAACAATTTTTTTTGCCAAATTCGACTTTATTCATCAACATAGTCTCTTTTAAGAGCAACACAATCACTTCAACGTCTTTCTAACATTTCGATACCTGTAGGCCTGTGTTTCAGCAATCACTTCTTTATTCGAACCAAATCTTTTTCCAGCGAGCATTTTTCTTGAGGTTTGAAAACAGGTAAAAATCACTGGAAGCCAAATCTGGCGAAGCAATTGAAAGTGTAATTCGGAAGCAATTGAAATTGTGACACGGCGCATTGTCTTGGTGAAGAGCAAACGCGGCACCTATTTCGAAAAAAGCTTTCTCATGGACGAATATTTATGCAAAAAAAAAAAACACTTTCCTTCGATATCTTTAAGGCATCAGTTATCTCCTGTAACTTCACTTTATGGTCTGCGAAAAAGATTTTGTAAATTTTTTTATTTTTTCCGGTATCACCATCTCTTTTGGGCGACCAGAGCGTTTGGCGTCGACGGTGATTGTTCGACCACGTTCATAGTCAGCAAACCACTTTTCTACCATTTGCCTCGATGGAGCAGAGTCCGAATAACACTTATCAAGCCCAGCTTTCTCTTTCACGAAATTGCTTTGAATCCATTGTTTTCAAAATCGCAAAATTAGCGTCACTAAAACAGCTGTATCTTGTTCAATAATTAACGAATTGTCATTAAATTATGACAGGTATTATCTGGAGATTGATAGTTCCATCATGCGGATTTTTCACCCTCTGCGATCTCAACGCATTTAATATTTTATTTTATTTATTTGACTTTTTTTTATTTATTTGACCTCTCAAAAAAAAAAGTTTGTTCAGCGAAGTCAGGATCAAAGACATTAATTTATAAAGATAGAGCAAAATGCATAATTGCTATAGTGTCTCTACTTAGCAGTAGATGGCGCTCAAGTAAATAGATAATAATGCCATGCCTAGGATTTGACTTTCAATTGTCTTAAGAACCCCAAATATGACATCTACTGCATACTTCTAATTCTAGTACATTCAGCTGTTACTAGCAGACTTATTTCATAATACTAAAGTCAATTTTTGAAATGTTCGACGTGGCAAAAGCATTTGTTTTACATTTTTATTTTAAAAACAAATTTTCAAAATTTAACGAAAAAATGGTATTTTTTCGTTAAATTTCTATAACTTTCAAGTATTGAGGCATTGAAAAATGCATATTTATGTTAAAAATTTCTTTCAAAATAAATAAATACACATACGAAAAATTGCAATACTGTGCTCTTAAACAACTAAATGATTATTGATTTAGAAAATTAAAGTATAATTTATATACATAAAACATATATTTTTGCATGGTTTTTGGCAAATATTTTTTTTTTATGTTACGAACGAAATAGAAAAATTAATAATACCCTGTTGCATATTGTAGCAGAATATGCCTAATAGGGAGAATTAACTTTCGGATGCGCCACCTATTGGGAAATAGTTTCAACTAATGTTCTTTCTTTAAGAAATTAATGTCTGGTCGGGATAACTCCCGACTGGTTTATTAGAAATTAAGAAACAAGCAATTTTTTTTTTCTGTTTGCTGGAGTGGTGACCAAAAAGTCCAATTTTTTGGTCAAATTTTCATCATAAAACAAGTTGTGATAACAAAAAGTCCTTCGATCCAGCACTAGATAATGTTATTTTGAAGAAATGTGCAAAATTTAAACAAGATTGGGTCACAACTTTTCGACTTCAAATCAAAAAGTTTCGAAAAATGCGATTGAAGTTTTAAAAAACCAAAAAAATGTATTTAAACGTACATAGAATCATCGATTCCTTCACCATAAAGTTAAGAACCTGCTGCAGCGGGAGTATTCAGGGCATCCGTTTTGCTCTTGCCTGTGACGAGTACGAGTTTTCAAACCCACCTAACCCCTTCAGTTATTACTGTATCTGCAATTCTCTGTTCGCCATTTTGTACGAAGACTATTGAAACAATGGTTGGTGAAAACTTTGAACGACGGAATTTTTCGGCAATCAGTGATTATATCTTAAATGAACGCAGAGTTTGTGTTTGTGTTAAGTTAAAACCAAAACATTTGGAAACGTTTTAATTTATGATAAAATTTTGTACCGTATACATAAGTGTTGCCTTACTACATATTAAGACAGTTCAAAACTTAGCTATTAACCTGATGATAACTCCTCTTCACTCTTAACATCAACTAATGCAACATCAACCCTTCTTCTACAAGTTGTTTGGTTGCAACAAAGATTTTAAACTACAGACAGACAACAATCATTAAAACAACGTTTTGTATAAATTATGCTAATGATGCTTCAATTGATTTGTAATAAAACTGGCGAATAACGAAAAATAAGATAAATATCCGCAAATCACGCACTTTATTTTACTTTACTTTTCTTTTTTTTTCCTTTTATACTTCTCCTATGCGTTTATATGAAAGCAAAAAAGTTTATTTGAAAAAGATTTTTAACTGCATGTGCAAATACTATTGGTGATATGATGCAGATGCTGCTATTGCTAGTTGTTGGTTGTTACTGTTTTTTTTTTTTTAATCTTGTTTATTTGGGGACACAAAAGTGTTGCGGTGTAGTCGCTTGTTTTTCTTTATTTGGCTGGTATTGCTTTATTCCTGGACATTTGGTGATGAGTGTATTTATAAGCGCAATATTGCATGTTTGCTTATTCAAATTAAACGCTTGTCGTTTATGTACATAGTTCTTGTAAGTTGTTTTTTTTTTTTTCTTCTTTACTTTCAGCGATGAGATTGAAAGGCTTTTTTTTGGAAAGTGTTAAAAAATTCATTATAAATTAAGTTTAATAAAATTTGCATTTGATTCGTATATTTGGCAAATGAAAATGAATTTAAAATTATTATTCAGCAATTTCATTTTTTAAAATCCATGAGAAATCATTACCAATTAGATGTCGGTTTTCACATACACAAACTTTTTCACCATGGTGTGGAACAGATTTATCTTTGCCTGACTGTGCTCGGCTCTAAATTCAAGATCTGTGTCAAAAAGAAAAAAAGTTCAATCTCTAATGTAGTTTTATTTGGTATTTGGCGCCCAACGTAGGACAACAGTACGAGTATTCCGTGTTGTTTAAATAATAAGTTAAGAAATGTTATTTTATAAGTTTTAAAACGTACTTTATTACCGTTTTCTTTCTTTGCTATAATTCCCATACAGATATCGGTTATATATTTCTGATTAAAAAAATATATATATTATACAGCCTCCTTTTGCCCTAAATATTGAGGATCCCAATAAAGCCAATTACCGTACTATTCACAGATTTTTAAAATGCTGAGGGGAATAATGAATACCCACTAAGGGATTGTAGTCACCTGCCGCGAAGCCTAGGAGGTACATAGAGTACATGTTCCGTCGTCTCAACATAGAATTCGTAGAAGCTACAGGTGTCCGTATCAGACAGAACCCTAAACACTAATTGGTACTTACGAGTCCAGTTATAAATCTCGTGAAGTTCCTTCATGTCCAGTGAAAGGAGAGTCTCCTGGAGTTTCCGGTAGATGCTGGCCAACAGTACTCAACGGACTTGGATTCCTCACACATTATATGTGATTATCTCATATACCCCGCAGGTTCACCACAGAAAAGGCCAAAGAAATCACGACGGGTCTCGCAGTTTGCCAACCGGTCAGCCTGTTCGTCACCCATGTATCAATCGTGACCAAAAACACAGCTTAGGATTAGTTTGTTGCATCCAGCGAGTCTATTTAGAAACTCAATGCAGTGCAGGACAAGTCTAGATGACACTTCACATGACAGACACTCCGATGAACATATATAGATGGAGAAGATTCCTGCCTGGAATATTGACGAATGCTTGCCCATCGGAAGCGCACGTTGAAAATTGGGCTCATAGACGCCCGCATCCAAACAATCGAAACAGATCAATGGGGTTGTTCCTAGTCGTCAGTCAACCTTACCTGGCACCCCAGTGCGGTTTATTTACTGCCCCATATACACCTCTCGAAAATGATCACCTCGTAATTCCTACCAAAAATTTCTTTTGGTAATATTACATCCTCGACCCTTGCCAGTGGGCCATAAATGAAACCCCCTATAATCTTGTGACCCTTAATGCCAACAAACTCACGAAAATGAAGAAAACCCATGCAGGTGTCCTCACTTGCCAAGGTATGTAAGTAGTGGTGGTTGCTTTAATGGAGTTATGCTCACACAGGCTAAGCGATAAACCCTGTTCAGCGCCCAATTTACCTGTGTTTAGTCCACCATGGCAGAACAGCATGGGTGACTGTTGGTCTCACGATTGTGTTTATAGACCAGACGTGCGGAAATATATCTATTAAGGACTCAAGGCTTTTATAGTTTGGATATAGTTTTATAGTTTGGAGCCCAACGTAGGGCCACCATTGTATAAATTTTGACTTATTTTATAAAAATAGGTATGCTGCATTTTAGATTGACAATCGAATGAGTTAAACAAATTAAGGAAATGTCGATAAAATCCAACAATCGTAAAAGTTGCGATTTAGCTTTAAATGAATGACACTTATACAATGGTCAAAATTTAACTATTTAATTTTTATAATCTTTATGCAATCCATAGATTATTGGTAAATGGAACACAATTGTAATAAGTAACCCTATTGAAAAGTGCTGCCATTTTTTCAAATGGCATCGAAAGTCGGTTTGGTTTTAAAATTCGTAAACTAGACACTTCCAAAATTTATAGTGAATAACAATGAATCGTTATAAGATTAATTTTTGAGCTCAACGATGAAGTGGATTATTTTTCATCCAAATTAATCATGAATGACGAGGCGCATTTTTATTTCAGCAGCCGTGACAGTAACTAAAATTATTTGTTCTGGCGGAGGAAAAATCCTCGCATAAGTCATGAAGCAGTATTATACCCACTCAAAGTACGAGGGCGGATCAATAAGTCCGTAACTTTTCGAACTTCCCTCGTAGTTATATGAAATGCAATACTGCTCCCATTAAGTACTACCTGTTAATAGACTTTTGTCAAATTGTGAGCAAGTTCTGTCTTTTACTTTGAGTTTAACAGCTGTTCAAATCATACAACCTCGTGGATTTTTTTTTTAAATGGAATTTAGAAAATGAAATTCGAGTGCTCATTAAACATTATTTTTTGCGAAAAAAAACCGTTAATCAAACTAAGGAAATGATTAATAAATACTATGGGGACACTGCAATATTGATTTCAATGGTAAAAAAGTGGTTTACTGACTTTTGTTGTGGCCTTATAAGCACGGAATGACGAACGTTTTGGACGCCCATTTAAGGTCTCTACACCCAAAACAATTGAAAAAATTCACGATATGGTGTTGGCCGATCGGAGATTGAATGTGCGTGAGATTGTGGAAGAGATAGGCATCTCACATGGCTCAGTGGTTTCAATTTTAAACGAGCACTTGGGTATGAGAAGGCTTTCCACAAGATGGCTACCGCGTTTGCTCCCAATGGACCACCAACATAATTGTGTGACAGCATAGTTACCATGGCAAAAATCCATGAAGTTGACTACGAATTGTCCCCTCATTCGACTTATTCTCCGGATTTAACCCCCAGTGACTATTTCCTATTTCCAAACCTAAAGAAATGGCTCGGTGGAAAGAGATTTAGCTCTAACGATGAAATTATTGATCAAAAAAATGCCTATTTTATGGATCTCGAAAAATCCTATTTTTTGAAAGGGACACAAAAATTGGAGAAACGTTGGACTAAGTGTATTGAGCTAAAAGGAGATTATGTTGAAAAATAATTTTTTTTTGCAAAAAAATCGTGTTTCATTCAAAAAGTCACGGACTTTTTGATCGGCCCTCGTAACCGAGTGGTGTGCATTTACATCGGGAAAAGCTGATCAGGCCTTATTTTTTCTAAGGAGCCTAGTAGCCTATTACGGTAAACGACGCCCGCTATGGAGCCATGGTGCTGAATGTTGCTTACCGAAAATTGACGATCTGGATTTAGAGGACATATGTTCTAACAGGATGGGGTCACTTCTCATACTAAACGCCTCAAAATGCGTATTTTGAAGGATGTGTTTCTAGAGCGTATAATCATGCGTTTCGATAATTTGACTTGACCTGCCAGATCTCCCGATTTGACTATCCCGTACTTCCTCCTCTGGGGATATTTAAAAAAGTTGGTGTACGCGAACAAGCCCCATATCTTGGAGGAGTTTCAGTACACAGTTTTGCAAAATGTAGTAAAAAAACGCAAATTTGCATAAACGCAGAAGGCAGACATTTGTAGAAGATAATTTTCCACAATTATTTGAATCAAAATTTATAACTACTAATAAAAATAATCAGTTAAAAAATTAATGATTTTTCACTTTAAACTTTAGTTATAGAGAAAGAAAATCAGATGATGGTTTTTGCCCCACCCTAATGTATATTTCTCTCTCTGGACTTCTCTACTTTCAAACTATATCTGCGAGTAATCTGTTATATAACCAATCCAAACAATGATATGTGTCTATAATACTATGACTTGAGTATTTAATATCTTAATTAAAACAAGATCTTCTAACAAAAAACTTACAAATAATACATTAACTTTAAGAACCCTTAAAAACATTAAACACCTGGGAATTAAAAAAAGAATTCACTCTGTTTATTGAAGTTGCCAGACATAATAAAGGCATTTGTAATTAAAAAAAAAATAGAAACACATCTTAATACAACCCATATGTTTTGCATAATAAAATACAAACTAAAAGCACTGAAACGCACATTACAGTATCACATCTAACTTTATGCAAGCTGCGAAAAAAAAAAAATATAAAATACACACTATATTAACCCTTTTTCATTAGGAATACTACTATAAACTCATAAGAAGGATAAAACACCACAACAAATGCACAGCATTGAAATGAAAACTACATGCCTAATTTGGTGTAATTGCAATTTGATTTATTACAATCTACAAAATTTGACTTTTTTCCTACCGCATACACACAGAGAAAACAATAGACATATATGAACATTCGAGTGGATCAAAATTAGAAAAAATTCTATTATTTAAGTGCGAAAGTGACGATATGATATGGAAGAAGAAATTACTTACCGAGAATCCTGTAGCCAACATCATCTACATTTTATATACAATTTTGTAGGAAACAAAAAATAAAATTAAAGGAAAATTACCCTGCAATGTCGGAAACTTCTTTATAAGAGACATACGATATTATCTAAAAACCGTCGCTGTGTGCTATTGAAAAGTTTCACTGTACTGTACCGTAAGGAAATAACCTCTTTATTTTGTACAAGTTTTAATAATTTTTTAAGAAATCGACAAAAACTAATTCAAGTTTATTTGAAATGAAATATCTCAAGTTTTAAGTCAATTATTGAACGCGCAACTTCCCAGCAAAAATAAATGGAAGTGATTCTTAAGGAATTAATTTTTCATTGATTCTAAAGTATCGTTTAGTTCTGATTTTTCTCTTCTAAGGAAGTTCTTTTTCACAACTTATAAAAATGTGATTTTTAATGAAATCTAGATTTTTAATGAAATCTATGACGCTACAAAAAGTAAAAATTTATTGTAGTAAAAATTGCAAGGATTTCGATTGCTGAATTTCCCGCTAAAATTTAACGAACAGTAAAACTCAAACTTTGTATAGGAAACAACAACAAATGTGTCAGTTAAATTTCCAGGTAGAAGCTAACGGGAGATTGTGAAAATGAGGCTAAGGCCCGATTACTGATGTCCTGTAGAAATCAAAATTACAAATTCAAAATTTATTTGGGAAGAACAAAAGATTTAATTTTTCACTAAACCGTAAGAAGGGCTTTAGATGCAATGAAAAAGGATCATAAAAGAAAACTTCCACCCTATGACACCCCTATGTAAAAATCATTGGTTCCGATCCAAATTTTCACAACACTGGAATCAAAATCACTGCTTCTTTTTCTCTTCTTTTGCTACATTTTTTTTGCTGGGTTGAGCAAACACTCAATGTTTAATATTAATACAATTTCCCTTACTTATAAGTTTCGGTCCACCCTAGTTTACATTTACAGTTGAATTAAAAGTAAGGTTTTACAATGTCTATATGTATAGGTGTAAATAAGAATCTACAAATTTTCTGAGTACTTGCATGTGTGCGTAAATAAAACAAAATATCATTGTAATATTAACATCAGGGCAAATAAAATTTGTATACAAAGTGTAACTTATCGAGCAGGAAACTTGCAAAGGATACTTACTTTATATATTTGTTTGGTTTATGTTCAAAACCAAATGGTGTAAATTAGAAATATTTTTGAAACTTAAATGAAACTTGAAATTAAATATGGAGTTGGGGTGGTAAAAAATGTAACATTTCTTAATGAGTAATTTGTCATTTACATATGTAAGAGTTTTTTTTTTGTGTATTAACGCAGGAAAACAAGATAACACCACTTTAAAAGGAAAGAGTTGGAAATTTCAGTTTATTGTCATTAACACCAGTGACAATATGTGTAGACAATTTTTGACAGTTATAAATGTTTAACAAAATTTAAATATTTCAAGAATACTCGGTATGCATTTTTTCTAGAATTGTGTTAATTACTGGGATTATTTGTCGCCGTTTGTACTACACTACACTAAAAATATTAATTTGGTAAACAAATCTAAAAAACAGCTGTCAACCCAACTTTATTAAATAAAAATTAAATTTTTCTTGAAATACTGTCCTTAACAAAGTTTTAAATAAGCGCGGATCTAGTACTAGGATATAGCACCATCATCTCCACTAAATTAATTAAAGAACGAACAAATTTATATATAAAAGAAAATGTACAAAAATTAAATTATTCGTTATTAGATATAAATTGTGAAGTATTTTTCGACATTTAAAATTTTATGAATTTATTAAATAATCGATCTCGGTGGTCCATCTGTTATGCACAATGTTAATTTTAAATAAAACAAAAAGTTTTCAGAGAATTATCTTAATATTTTTTTTTCATAATATAAGGATCTATGACAATTATGTGTGATTCAAGATATCGGTGAAATGCTCGCCACGGCTTCGGTGGCATACCTCTATCCGATGGTCCGAATTTTCAATGACTTTGAGACATAATTGAGGTTCAATGTCGTTAATGTGCCGAATTATCTCATCCTTTAGATCTTAAATTGTTCTTGGCTTATTGACGTACACTTTTTCTTTTTAATATCCCCAAAGAGAGAAGTCCAACGATGATTGAAACCACACATTGTCCAGCTTCATATCCTCAATTTCTAGCCACGAGAAGTCCGTTATCATCTCGCGATAGCGAACACCATTCACGCAAACTGCTCGGCCGATTTCATTTTCGAAGAAGTACAGCCCGATGACGCCGTCAGCCCATAAACCGTACCTAACAGTTACTCTTTGTGGATGCATCTGCTTTTCAACAATAACTCGTGGATTATCATTTGCCCAAATGAATCCACAGAGTTGAAAGTGTGCCTCGTCGCTGAAGATCATTTTCTTTGTAAAGTAACCATTCACTTATGTCTGTTCAATGTATTGACTGTCTGGTTGATGTATTGGCGTATTGACGACGCTTAAAATGGTTAGTAGGCTTCAGCTCTTGAGTCAATTGAACCTTGTAAGCATGTTAATTTAAATTTTTATTCAAAATTCGCACCAGTGATGTTCGTAAGATGTTCAATTGTTGGGCACGACGACGAGTCAAGGTTGACGGCTCTTCTGCCACACTATCGCGAACAACAGGAATGTTTTCCGCAGAACAAACTGGGCGAGCATGCACAGGTGTTTTCACATTTTCTACAGACTCGGTTTGCTGAAATTTGCGAACATTTCTCTCGATTGTGCATTTTGATTTGAACGCCCGTTTTTGCAAAAGGCTTCAACAATCTTAACGCACTGTTCAATTGTGTACCTCACTCAACGTTAAGGTGTGACTCACAATTAATATCGTACATTTTGGTTTGATCACCCTTGCCCTTAGGATGTAGTTTAAAACTTTATTTTGACTTCAGATTTTTATTAAGGATTTTAAAAATAAAAAGATGGTCTCGAAATTTAAAATTCTGATAATTGTCATTCCATTTTTAGTACTCAAATATTCGAATATTCATAATTTTTCGATTTTGTTTTGTTCTGGTCATTAAACAAAGTTATGTGCCAAATTGCGTGATTTTATCTTCATTAATTTAGGAGATACACCAGAAGCCACTTTTCTCTACGACTATGGAAGATTAAAAAAAAACTTTGTTACAAATATCGGGACTATATAGGCCAAATTAACATTTTGATGAATATGATGCATTTTTTATGGCCAAGATCCTAATAAACATATTTGAAAAAGAAAATATTTAAAATAAGGACTAGATCTAAGATATAATTATACATGTTTAAATCTTATTAGGTCTTGTACCAGATCTGATTTTATTTAATAAAATATGGCACATGTGATACACTTTGTGGTCAGATCTAATCAGATCTAGTGCTAGATCTCTTCATATCTACAGGGATCAGAATTTTTTTTATTTTTTCTGGCCAGTAGTGCGATTCCTTAACATTTTAACGACAAAAATTTGTTAGTTACATTATCAAAATTCGATAATTAACAACAAAATTCGTTCAAAGTTATTCTGAAACATTTATTCTATCGATACTTGTAGTTGCAAAAAATCGTTAACTTATCTATAGGTTGGTTGAAAAGTTCCTGCGCTCGAAATGAAAGAATACTGTTTTTGTTACGAAATATATTTTTTTATTCAATATAATCTCCTAGAAGCTCAATACACTTGTTCCAATGATCTTCCAATAATTTTATCCCATCCGTATAATGGTTTTCCGGAAGCTCTGCAAAATAACCGTGTACGGTTGCCATTCGACGAAAAATGCTTTCCACGAAGGAATTGTTTGAGATTTCTGAAGAGATAGTAGTCACTGGGAGCAAAATCTGGTGAATACGGTGGATGTTCAAGCAATTCGTACTTAAATTCTTTGAATTTAGCCATCGTCAAAACACTTTTGTGAGCAGGTGCATTGTCTTGATGAAAAATTATTTTTTTCTTCTTTAAACCAGGTCTTTTCTCACGAATTTTTTCATCCAGCTGATCCAAAAGGCTTAAATAATATTCAGAGTTGATTGTTTTACCTTTCTGAAGATAATCAATCAACGAAATTCCTTTTGCATCCCAAAAAACTGATGCCATAACCTTCTTTGCTGTTCGTTGTGACTTCACCTGCTTTGGAGCTGAACAATCAGCTTCAGTCTACTGTAAATGTTCGTTTCAATTTAGGATAATGGTGGTAGATCCAAGTCTCATCCATAGTTATAAAATGACGCAAGAAGTCGGTTTTTTCGGCTTAAAACGCTCCAAATTACGCTGTGAAATTTGTTTTCGATCCCGTTTTTGTTGAATTGTTAATGTGTGCGGCACTAACTTTCCAAACAGTTTTTTCATACGTAATTCTTCATGTAAAATATGGAGTACTCGTTCGTCTGAGATGCCTATGGCATTAGCAATTTCATGCTAAGTCAAACCTGGATCTTCACTAACCATATTATGTACAGGTTGGTTGAAAAGTTCCTGCGCTCACCAAGAGATGACACTGCTACCTCCAAACATTTTTTTCTCAAGTTGGTATAACTGTCCTGAGAACACATGCAAAGTTGCAAGTCATTCTGTCAATTCTTTCTTTGTTTACAAGCCATTTGAAGTTAACGTGTCATTGATTTTTTTTATATCGAAAAAATTTAATATCGTGCAGTCATTAGATTCTTTGTTTTGAAGGGTTTTAGCTTTTAGCAAAGGAAATTTATGAACAATTGTTAGAAGTGAATAAGGAGTCCTCACCTTCAAAACGCACCATTGAGTTTTGGGCTGGTGAATTTAAACGTGGTCGTACGGTCGACGATTCACGCGAAGGACGACCAAAAACTGCAACCACAGCAGAAATCATTGAGCAGGTTCATATGTCAGTTTAGTTTTGACATTCGTGAAGTAGTTTCAAGCGAAATTTTTAGTGGATAACAATAAATCGTTCTACGCCTCAAAAACGCGCGAATATCGTGACAATGTGGAAATAGATGATTTTCAATAAAAATTTATAATGACTAGGCTTATTTTTATTTTATAACCAAAATTATTGATTCTGGAGACGTAAACTACACGCATAATTCTTGAAGCACCATTATACCCTTTCAAAGTGTCTGTTTTAAAAAAAAAATATTAAAAAAATTCTAATTTGTTTTTTGATATAAATTGGTTGCTTATATACAAAATTATTTCAATTTAAATTACAAAAACTTCATAAACTCATATACATACAGAAACACATTAACACAAAAAGTGTCTATAGTCATGCATGCATACATTTTGTAGATTAAAAAAAAAAAACAAAAAATACAAAAGCAGAAATTTTTACTGAATAAATAATTTGTTTCTTACGGTTGTGTCAGTTATTTAAACAATATTTAAAAATAAATAACAAAAGATATTTGGTTTAAATGAAAATTAAGTAGACCGGGTTTTAAATGAAATATCATTGTAAATGGCATTTTCTGTTATTTTAACTTACAAACTATTTTAAGTGTAGTTGTAGAAAAAATTACAGCGTTTTAACATTATTATGAGTGCGATAATCCGAAATTTTATAATGGCGACGGAGCTTTAATGGCTGAGTGTTTTTAGAAAAAATTTTGTGGAAACCCAATCTATCAATATATTTTGTGGCAATATTATCGCTTTAGAGTGCCCTCTAGCCAAGATTTTTGGTACTAAAATTTAAAAAGTTACTTAATCTATACCAAGAGAGGCTTAAGATATTTTCTAAACTTAAATGCTGTGCTTTATCCATAACGAAACTCTATATCAAAAGAACATATTTTTTTGAAATTAATTATCAGATGAATTTTATATTTTTTTAATTTTAACAATTTTTTTAATTATCTTGAGGCAACCTTATCAAATGATGTTTATAATTTTATAATAATAAACCCTACAATAACAACTTTGAAGGAAGTCTTCTACCTTATGTAAATTTAATAACGGTTGCAGCGGACTGAATTTAATCGATTAAAATTTTATATTTTTGGTATTGTTTTATATACAGCATTATATTAAGCTCTTAAATACGTCTTACACGATACCTCTTCATACAGAATTGCGTTAAAACGAATGACAAAAAAATTAGTAAATCACTATTTTCTACTTTTTAAAATAAGTTACGTGTCCATTAGAATTTCATATAAATTTTATATTAAAATTATAGTGAAATTGAATTTATATCCTGTCGTGATCTAAACAAAAATGTCTGCTTGTAGTTACATATTTTTTACTTAAAACAATATTATTCAGAAAAACAATCTCAACATAATTTATTTGAAATTTGATCATTTTGAATTGACATTATACCTTATATCCTTAAACAAATTTAAATTGTTGCAAATAAATCTTTCACAATAAAACAAATAAAAATCCCCATAACCCACTTCACAAACACCTTTCATTTAGATTGTACATCAAATATAAACTCAATAATCCGGAATTTTATAATGGCTTCCTAGGTATAATCATATCAACACTCCAAGCTACCAACAATAACAAATCCTTTTCTTTTTTATTCTCCTATCAATATCTCATCTAACAAATAAGAAAAAAAAAAATATACCAAATTTACAAACATCCAATACAACATGCCAAACAATACAATTACAAACTCAAAACCCCCTTCCGTAGATTACAACTCAATTCCAGGCAAAACAAAAAAAAAAAAAAGAATAAAGCAACCCACACCGAGAAAAAATTGTGATTTACGACTCCCAGGCGGCGTCACCTGAGATTAAAAAATTTTGTATACAAAAAAAAAAACAGAAAAAAAATTAAACAACCAACTCTTTTCATGCATTAAACCAAAGGGAAAGTAACAAAACTCCAATAAAAAACATTAAAATCACTGACAGCTACATTTACCCAGTTAAAAAAAAAAGTTTAAAAAACCCCTTATAGAAGAGTAAAGGATTGTTACAATTACATTCGCATACAAACATTTAAATCTATACCACACACACTAACACACCTACATTCATTTAAGGAAAACTTTAAGCACATATGAGTTTTATAGAGATACGCACACACATGTGCGTGTGTATTTGACAATAAACTTGTATATATTTGTCACCAAATTTAAACTTAAATAAAGTCTATATTACCAAGTGTTTTATAATGTCACAAAATTTTTATTCACTCTTATTTATACTTTCGGTATAACATGTCCTCCTTTCCTTTGGGTTTTTGTTTTACCTCGCAAGTCAAGTCACTGGGTAATACAGCCAGTGGTGAAAGAAAAAGGTTTAAGCACCATCATATCATCATCATTGGCACCATATGCTGTGTAATTTGTGTTATTGTTTGGTGATTGTTAAGTTCACATTTTCTTACTTTTTTTTAATGTTTCATAAAATAGAGAGTAATTGTAATGGTGTCATATGTGCGTATTAAAGTGATTATAATGATGTTTTCTTATTTTATTTATTGCATAGGAAATTTATTCTAAAACAAAATATGACTTGCCAAAATAATGAAATGAAATATTTAAGAAATTATGTAAAAGTTTTACTAAAAATCACTATCTTATTTTACTGAATGAAGTTATAACTAAAAAATCATTCGATTTGTCAGAAAAATTAATTGCATCCGGGTTAAAAAAATAAACTAAAATTAAGCTAAACGACTGTAAAATTTCAACTTACAAATTAGTAAAATCTTAGTTAAATTTGCACTGACAATAGACAGAAGGTGTGGGTAATGTGAAATAAGCAGGTATCTTTATTGCGGAAAATAAAGATAATTAAAATTTCTCAGTATTAAGCATATAAAAATTAAAATCTCTTCGAATATATCAAATCGGTGCAAGGTGACCCCCAAGTGAGATATACACTCAGAAAAAAAGTTAGTAAAAAAATTTGTAAACGGTTTTCAATCCCAGTTTACTATTTTTGTACTGATGTTTACAGAATATTTACAATTTGTTGTTGCTGATTTCAGAAATCATTTCACAAATTTTTGAGAACCGATTTGCAAAGATTACAAAAAAAAATACTAATTTTAAAAAAGAGGATATTGAAGGAAATGTTATTTCTAATTAAAACTTACACTTACAAACTTAAATGCTATATAAGACGTATCCATAGGTCATATTACAGCTCTAGAATAGTGTTTGTTGTTTGTGTATAAAAGGTGAAGAGGTAAAAGAAAATAATTTCAACAAATCGTTAAAAGAAATCACTAGAACAGCATGTGTTTTATTTCTACAAAAACGTTTGATTTAGCTGGCAAATTTGCATTTGGGATTTTATTTCGCTTTTTTATTAAAAATATTTTTAATTTCTTTAGCTTAATTTTAAAAATTTGAAGGAAAATAGTTTATAATTTTTTTTTAAATAAATTATTATAAGTTATGACCTAAAATAGTTGCACTCAAAGGGAAATTATGTATAAAATTTTCTTAATATATAAAAAATAAAATGGTTTAAAAATCTTTTTATAAATTCTTTTAAATCGGAGCAAAAAATAAAAATAAAACCGTTTGTATGTTGTTTGTATCAGAGGGTTTTTATAAAAATTTTGATTTTTTTAGCCTATTTATGGATTATTTAGTTATTAATATAAAATTTTATATAAATTAATTATTAAATGTTAAAAAAAAACCAAAAATAAACAAAAAAAAAAAGTCTTAAAGAAAAAAAGAAAAAAAAAATGTACAAAAAAAAGTGAATTGACCGGGATTCGAACCCGCGGCCTTAGAGAAAAAAAGTATTTGTGACATAGCGTCTAGACAACTGAGCTATTGAAGCTTACACAAAATCATCGTCAATAGAGGTACATATATAAAAGTCTTCGTTCATTAGAGATTTGTTTAGTTTTTATTTAAGTGACAAATCTTTGTATGTGTGTTGTTTGTGTATAAAAGTTGGAGATGAAAGAAAAGAATTTTAACACATGAATGTGTTTGTTATGCGTAAAATTCTACATACATATTAAACAAAGTGTAGTCCTAGTTTTTTGCTAATATCTCAGCCATTTATTAACCGATCTGTCTGATTTTTAATAGCAAACAGAAATGGATCACATGACAGAAATAAATAACAATCAAGTCCTCATCATGTCTGGGTTCTTCGGAAAACCCATTTCAACACACAGACGGACAGACGGAAGGACGGACGGAAGGACAGACGGACATCGTTAAACCAACTTCGCTCTTCATAAGGACCCAGAATATATATAGTTTATAGGGCCTAAGATCAATATTGTAGAAATTACAAACGGAATGACAAACTTATATATACCCTTCCACCTTTGGTGAAGGGTATAAAAAGGGATCGCCAGTGAATATATCGACTCATGTCTTCAAATAGGACATCCACTTAAAATAGCACTAAAAAGTTTTTTTAGTTCTAAAAATCAGCCCTAAAAACAATTAAAATTTTTCAAAACAGAAATAACTAAAAATAAAATCAAAATGATTAATTCGTTTATGTTTTAACAATTTTTAAACCTTTGATTTTGTTTTTGATTTTGTATAAAATATTTTTTGAAAAAATAAATAAAATAAAAATATTAATGCTCGATAAAAAAATAAATTTAAAATTTTGTTGTAATATTCACATTATTTAGTAATTTTTTTTGCTAATTTTAGCAAACCGGTTTTAAATTCCGCTTTATAAAAAGTTTACTAAAATTTAGTAGCGGCTACTAATTTTTCTACTAACACGAGGTTGATAGCTATTCTGCCACACTATCGCGAACAACAGCAATGTTTTCACAGAACGAACTTGGCGAGCATGCACTAAGGTGTTTTCTCATTTCCTACAGACCCGATTTGCAGAAATATGTGCACAATTATCCCGATTTTGTACACATTTGGTCGATTATGCTGACCAAAAAAATCACGAAGTGCATTTTGATTTGAACGCCGATTTTCATAATAAGCCTGAATAACTTTAACGCGTTGCTCGATTGTGTATCTTTTCATGGTCCAAATTGAGTTAGTCTGAAATTGAGAAGTGTCAAATGAAATGCAGAAAAAACGACGTTTAGTTGTGGTTCACATTCGACTTCAGGCCTTAAAATTTAACCACCCTTTACTTGAATAGACAAATGAGATGATGTTTTTACGACAATGATAGTTCTTGCAGATTATAACAAATTTGGTCTCAAAAAAAAAAAATAATAATAATTTTTGTTCCGAATTTTTTCCCTTCTGGCCAACAGAAATTGCATATTTAAAGATAACAAATAAGCGGCCGTTGAAAAAATATCAAAAATAATTTAATTACACTTACAATATTATTTTGTTAAAAACAACTTAAAATACATATTAAATTAATCGAAAATACAATCAAAAAGAGGACTACTGATTTTCCATTATATTCAACCCATTTAATTGTTTATATTCAATCATTGTTTAATAATCGACAAAAGTAAAAACAATAGAAAGAAAGTCGTTTAAAATAACCATCAAATTTTTACTGACAAAAAGTTAGAAAAAACTACTTTTGTGGTTTGTTTTTCAAATTGAAAGTTATTTTATTTATATGTAATTACAAAACAGAACCCAACACATGCAGATGTAAATATTTTTATTGGCTTTGTGTGTATGTATATTTGAATAATTTCTTGTAATTTTTATTGAAAGAATTTTGTATATATACAAACTACTTTGGTAAAAAAACAAAAAGGAATTATATGAATTTTTAGTTTTTGAAACAGAAAACATAAAATTTTACATTTAACAGAAAATATCAACTCCTACTGAATGTTTGTAAATTTTTGTTTTTTGAATGACTGATTCAAATAGTTAAAAAATATATTTCAATGAATTTCAATTGATTCTTCATTTAAAAACAAATTTTACGTATTACTTTTTAAATAAACTACAGTCGGTAACGGAAAATATATTGTGAGTGTACCAATCGATATGAAATTGTACTAAAATACACCAATTTGTATGGAAAATTTAAAGGTTCCTTCACATTTTCAATTATAACTTTTTAACCGCTGGACCGATTTTGTTCATTTTCAAAAGTAAACTGCTCAGGAGGATGTCGATTAATCTAGGAAAGCATCCCCGCTTGCGAACATCGCTAAATCGACCTAATATCGCATAAGGATCAAGAATATATAAACATATATGTTGGAGGGTATAAAATGCCTAGAAATTTCAGAATATGTTTAGAAATAATACGCAAAAGCAATTTTTGAACTGTCTCAAACCGTTTGGTTATCAAAAAGTCCTAAACTCAATTTTTCCAAGCTACTTAGTCTCAAAAATTACAGAAATTTTCAAAAAGACCTTCATATCGCAATTTTTATTAGAATAGTGTTAACCAAACTTGAGTATTTTTAACATTTTTAAAGTAGAGGTTTTTAACATTTTAAAAGTAGAGGTTTTTGAAATATACACAAATTTAATTTTAAATACCTTTTATGCATGTACCCACCCTACGGGCAGCATTGGTCGAAATAATCATTTAAAATAAAAAATGTGTCTTCAAACTTGTCACAAAGAAGTGCTACTGACTTCACCGTTTTTAGATATTTTAGGCAAATACTTGCGCATTTATTGCCGATAAATTTCTAGTGCGCTTTTTAAAAATTATAGGCGAAATAGCATATTTTCTGAAAATAACTTAAAGTCTAATACAACTATTTGTAATAATGTAGGGTATCTCAGTAAGAATGCACTTTTTAATTTTAAAATAAAAACACGTATTTTTGAGATAGTTGTAATTTTTTTTTATTGGATTGTATAGAAGACATGTTCCGATTAAGTATGGCATAAAATATCCGTCAAATGCCCCCACGGCTCTGATGACAGGCCATTATTCTTTTCATGAAATTTTCAATGATTTTTTCACAGCTGTAAATCACCGATGACGCGTTGGGTCTCGGATCTGAGCTCAGGAATTGTCTCGGTTTTATTCGTATAAACCCGAGATTTCACAAAACCCCAAAGTAAGACATCGCACGAAGCCATTCAGATGGAAATGCGCTTCGTCATCATTTTGAAAAATTGGCATTGACTTCACCTTGCTCCATTATAACGCGTTGTTCTTTAGTAAAGCGCTCCATTTTTACAATCGGAATAAACATATGTGATAGCTGCAAAATTTCAGAGTTGCCACTTGCACAAAAAAAAAATACATTAAATTTCAAAAGTACACTGTTACTAACCCTGCGGGAAAAAAGGAGTTAGTTGGGAATTGGAACCTCTCCGGTTCCGAAAAAACATATCACGAGATAGCTGAAAAAAAGCACCGGTCCCTGAATTTCCTATCACGAAACGAGTTTAAAAGTCACGACATGTCCTTTTAGAACAGTCCTGTGACATGTCACAAAGGGCAATTGACCCCCACCTAGGACAAGCCCATGTTAAAGTGATCGGTCACGTGACCGGTCCCTATATTAATGAACCGGTCATGTGACGTGTCCTGGGATAGGTCCTTTTCCCGCAGGGAAGTTAATCTTTAGAAAAAACGTTTTAAAAACCAATTTTTTACAATCTTTTATTTTGTCTTTATACCAACGGTGTTATTTTTAATGTCTCTTTAAATTAGCCTAATCGTTTATATTTCAGATAAAAGTTCAGAAAAAAATATCTAAATAGATTGTAGGTACCCTTGCAAAAAGGATTATTTTTGCCTAGCAGTTGTCTGCATTCATAGATCGCAATTATGGTGTTTTTGACGCTCTCTTCAACATTGATTTTCCATAACTACTTGCTGTTCAATATTATTCCCAGATAATTTGTATGGTGTATCAGAACACCCAACCCAGACGTGGTAAAAGAATTTTTCTCTGTGTGTAGTCTTAATACCTAAGTCGCACTTCTCAGCATTAACAGTTAGTCCCACTTTGGCCGTCTAGCGGTTTATTACCTCCAGTATTACCTCACAGTATTATGTATGATTTCCTTTGACTCTTATATTTGATCGAATCTGCTTAGATTTAATTAGATATGATTTAAATAAATGTGCGTCTAATGTAACGCTTTTTAAATAATTGGCTTTCTCACGTTTATGAAATATTTCATAAAGTTTGTAAAATTTTTATCCAATCCTGAAAAAATATTTCAGAGACATTAGGTGCAGTTTTTGTTCAGATCTGATAACAAGTTCTAAGCTTAAAAGTTATATCTATAAAAAATTTAAGTTATATTTTTTTAATTTTAAAATAGATATGTATGTATAATCTCTGTGACTACTCAGAAAAAATATTTTAAAATATACATACCTTTTAAAAAAAAGAAAATTTCACAAAGTTCATGATTTGTTTTAATGAAATTATGCGTATCGATGAAATATTAGACATAATTTTTTTTATGAAACGGTTTCATCAAAATGATAAAACTATTTTTTCTTAGTGTAGAAAAGAATAGTTCTAAGCATTGGGGTTTGCTCAGAAAAAAATCTGTAAAGAAATATTAAGGTGTGTCCTGTCGAAATTGGGCAATTTTGCTAAGTATATAAAATAATAATGTTATTTTACCAAAAATTTATGTCAGCTAGTGCAACATCTAAGATAGGTTTAAAGAGTTTTTATTTTTAGAGTGCAAACAAATTTAGCTTCTTATTCGAATTTCATTTGCCATCATTGTTCCATCTAATGTTCATTGTTCCATCTCTGCAGCATTTACAAATTTCCTTAAACCGGTGTGTATCAAGATACTTTCCTTGTAAAGCATAGAAAACAATTTTTCCCGTGATAAAATTTCAGTCGTATTTGAAAGGCCTCAAATCGCAATTCAAATTGTGAAAATAAGCAATATTTTATTTTCATAAGAAAGACTTAATCACAATAAATCAAAAATGTAACTTTTCTAATAGAAAAATTATAGTCGTGCCAACAAACAATACGTTTCGTTTGCATACCGTTTTCGGTCCGTCCTTAACGTAATCCAACTCCGTTTACATACCGTTTTCTGGATCCGTAAACGGACCAGAAAATGGATTTCAATGAACATCAAAACTGATTCGACGTACCGTTTAAAGTCCGTCAATGACGGACCGTTTACGGACCGATATATCGGATAAAACACGAAGTTGTCCGTTGAATGTCCGTCAATGACGGATCGTTAACGGATGCGTATTCGGTCCGGAACCGTTAAAAAAACGGATTTGTGTAAATTATTTTGATTTTTGATAGAAAATTTAATTTTATTTTTATTTTTTGTTTTAAATTTATTTACAAAGATATTTAAAATAAAACTTTTACAAACTAAATACAACCAATACCAAATACTTATCTCGAGCACAATTATCATCCATCAATCACTGCGATTGTGGCCCATTAAAAATAATGAAAAAAAAATAAAACAAAAATTAAATTGTGGATTTAATGGTTGTACTTACGATATGATGTAGCACACAATGCAAATTTCCATATTTTTTTCAAAAAATCTATTAGGCAATATTTTTATTTGCAAATCTACATAAATTTGCACACATTATCGTAAAACTTGTTTTAAATTTCATAAATACTTACTCAAGGATATTTCAGTATTCGCTTTTGATAACTAAACAAATCCAAAAGCAACGGAAGAAAAACTGATGAAAAAAGTGGTCCGTATTTGACGGTACAGAAACGGATACACCAAAATGGAGCCAAAACTTGTTGTTTTCGAAAATTCAATTATACGGATACATATTTTCGGACCGTAAACGTACAGTAAAAGCAGGATTCATGAATCCGTACGTATCGGAGAGTCCGTAAAAATGTTTCTTGGGGTGTATATGAAATTTAAGTGAACACAAATTCTACATCATTTTTTTAATGTAAAACTCATTGTCGTAGAAAATAAGTATTAATTTAATACTAACAACTTTACTATGCTTTTAATATAACAATTAAAAATTAAATTAATCCATATTTAATTAAAAAAATTCCACAATATCATTCTTCAAATAATTTTAGTTATTACAAAAATTTGCATGACAATATCAATGTTTGTAAGAAAAAAATTACAATTGCAACGGCAGCAATAATATCAAATTATTTGACATTTTTGTTTATTAATACAAAAAAAATTAAATTTAATAAAAGCTATATTAAAACGTACAGCATATTAAATAATTGTATGCAAAGAATCTATGAAATATTTGTTCATACAAAATAAAATATGTCCAATATAATAAACCAACATCATGAAATATAAATATATACAGACATCCACCATATATTTACAACATTATATAATAGATAAAATTAAATACACATAAAAACAGTAACCATAGAAAACTGATCAAAAGCCACTGGTTTTTTAATACCACCATCAAACTCAACTACACATGCACTCACATATCATTTATACACTCATTCACTCACTGCACACTTATATAAACAATCATTGACCAGCTTTATCCGTTTCCGTTGAATAGTTGTTTCCGTTTTGTGTATATGATGCGTTTTTTTTTTGATTATTTTAAGAGATTGGGGGAAAAAGGCGTATGCAAGCGTGTTGTTGATGGGTGGGTGGGTGGGTACTACCAAGCATGACAAACCTCAGCTGTCTGTAAAAACTTCAATTATAAACGTATTTAAATTTTGTTTTTATTTCATTTATAGAATAAAAAATCAACGAGAAAATCAGCTAAATAAGCAAAAAAATATTTTAATTCTGTTAAAAGGCAAATAAAAACACAACCATTTTATACAACCCAAGTAAATGCATAATTCAGCAAAATTTTATAAGTTATAAAAAAAAGCGCTGGAAGCCAGAACAGCAACCTTTTTTTCTGCCAAATGATGGCAAATTGACACATGAACATTGGTAGTATTTTATTTTTCGAAATACAAATAAATATTAGGGGTTATATTAAATTTTTGATCCCTGAAATATACTAAGCTTCGATTTTTATGCGAAAGGAAACTGAGTTTGGTCAACACACAGAGAAAACAGATTCATTGTGACAACCAAATTTCTTGCCAACTGAATATTTTGTATACAGCAACCGAATTATTTGGTCTTCGCAAACAAATATATTCCTTATCCGATAAAAAAATATGGTTTCAACCTAAATTCTGTTATACATTCGGTTGGCAATAAATTCGGTTGTATCAATAAATCTGTGTTCTCTGTGTACAATTTAAATACACAAAAAAAACTAAAGTCGAGTTTTAATTAAAATATTTATAAATACAATTTAAAATTTAATTGAATTTGTACCAGGAATAGAATTTGTTATATCAATTATTTTTTTTTCTTAAAATTAATTGAAATTTTTCAATTTATGTTTTAATCGTATCAATTAAATTTTTAATCAAAAATCTTCAAGATTTTGAAATAAAGTTTAAATTATATCAATTAATGTTTTACTTAAAGTCTAACCAAGAATTACTTAAAATTTCAATTAAAGATTTTAATACAATTTTTTATTGAAATTCCAGATTCAAAACAATTAAAATTTTAATAAAATTTTCAATATTTCTTTCATCAAATATAGATATGTTTGTGTGTAATTCATCAACGCATGAAAATTTCTAAATACTTTGTACCAAATAGTTCATAGGAGCACCATAGTACTTTTGAGGCACCACCTATAGTACTTTGAGGCAATGCGTATTCGCATTGTTGCCAAACAAGTTTGTTTTCATGTTCCCATTTTCAAAGTTGAAATACCCAAAAATCCTTAACAAATTGTTAAATAATCAAATTTTCCTTTTTTCTAAAATGATTTTTCGCAGATTTTGTTTGCTAAAAATTAAAAATAAATGTTCTCGAAAAAAGGGTGGCCTCATAAAAGAATTCAAGTTTTAACAAATTTAAATTTTAACGTTTTTTTTTTTTAATTTTAAAATAGACCTTTAAAAACTTGATTTAATTTTTAAATCAGATTCAATTTTCAACGAATCGATTTGCAAAATTTCGTTCATTGTTTGAATAATTTTCTACTTATTGAATTAACATAAAATTTGATTTTTTTTAATTAATCAAATTGATTAAATTTTAACAAATCAAATAACCAATAATCGTTCGCAAACAGAATCACAAAACAATTATTGATATGAAGTAATTGTAATTTATTCACAGATTCATAAAATTAATATGAAATAAAATGAATTATCAAGCTCTTCGTTAAAATCAATACGTAATTAATTTAGCAGAAATAGATTTTGATTATCGATATGAAAAATCTATCCAAAATTAAATTTTTTTATCAATAAATTTTGAAATCTAAAGCCAAATTCCCTTATCTGGCAACACTGTGTAACCACAACACATATTGTAAACAATCTGATGCACACAAACACTACATAGACTAAGTAAATAAAAATGAAAATTAAAATTTAAGTTACAAAAAAATAACAAAAAGATTTTTGGATTTACAAATTACATTATAAGTCCGTTTTTAAAAAATATATATTTTTTTGTATTTACAAAAATTTTCTATGATAATTGTTCAATATTTCAAACAGAATTTTGTAATTTTATTCTGTGTAGAATATTTTTTTTTGTCTTAAATTTGTTTTTGATGTAAAATTTGCCAATTTTCAAATCCAGTTGTTTCTTTGTACTAATTTTGATACCATTTTCTTTTATTTTATTTGAATAAAAATAAATTTTTGGGCAATTTTCTCGTACTAAGTTTACTATTATTATTGGAAATGTATACAAACAGACTTAATGCCAGGAAGCAAATATCCCAAATAAAATGTCAATATAGAGTAAATATTTTAAGTTATTTTGAGTACTGGCTTTACATTTTTTTTTAAGTTCTACTTTAAGTTTTTCCAAATTATTTTCAATAAAAATACATTTTATAACATCAAAAATTCTAACTCAAGCTTCTTGTTTGATAAAAATTGATAATTTTATTAGTTACGTAACATCCAAAAATTTATTTATCTATCTAATACAATTAAAAATGTGCAAATAAATATTATTTATTTTCCAACTAATTACACGGTTAACTTTTAAATATTTTATTTGATATGCTTGCCTAGACAAAATTGCAAAAAATGCAAATATGCATTGAACCCTCAAGGGGATGACAAACAAATGGAAAATCCCTACTCAACTTGAAAATAGACACTTTAAAAAACAAATATCACAAATACCGTTACAACTATAAAAATTACTGTTTTCTATCACTTAAGGAGTTATACCACAGGCAACGTCTAAAATGATTTCAATCCAGAAAAAAACACAGTACCGCAAATAATATGGTTTTGTTAGTTACTTGAATGTAAAACCTACCTGGGATGACACTTTCTTGATGCCTAAGTAAGCCAAAGGATTTATTAAGAAATATTTTCTTGACTTAAGTCAGCCGACCTCAGGTTCGGGAAAAATAGAGTGGTCCGATTTTCAATAAAATTCGAGTCTGCATTAGAACGCATAACAGGCTGATTTTCGGACTTAAGTATGTGAATAGTATCTTCTATTCCGATTCGTCTTTTTAAACCTAAGCTACATTAATGTAAGAAGGTATCCGAACAGTAGCACAGTTCCTATCCCCCGGTACTCACACAACCTACAATGAATTAATCACTGATCAGCTTTGCCGCTCTATTGGCAACCTCCGTAGTGACCCGTCAGTATTCTCAACATAAGTCTTTAAACGCTCGTGATTAGGGGTAGCAGAAGTTTCGTCGCCTTAGGATCGTAGGAATTTCACATGCCTTTTGACACTCACGGTATTCTCCTAAACCTCTTCAGCCCCGCCCATTTCAGTAAAGTATACCTAACGTTTTTAAAACTGAAGTGGCACTCAAATGTCCATTGCCCTTTCGCCAGATAACTGGACCTCCGTTTCGCTAGTTCATCCGTAATCTCGTTACCCTTCATGAACCCAATAGATGTGTACCCTTCTGTTGGTACAAAATCTTCCTAAAGATTACTTGCACTGTTGGACAATCGATAAGTACGTCAGATTTCCGGAAATCACCTTAAAAGCCGCTTGACTATCGATGTAGAAACTATCGTAAAACCCAATAGCAGCCATTTTAGTCATCAGAACTTCCGCCTAAAAAATGCTGCAGTCATTGGAAAGTTAATACTACTCCTCGATACACAGCTGTTGACAGAAACCCATCTGAGAACCACCTGTGAAGAAATCAAGGGTTTTGTGGCTAAAGTGAAGACTTGCTAACCATCAATATTTCCTCAATATGACGCATAGTTCCCCGGTGAATCGCAATATAAAGATGATGTAGTTACAGCTACAATTTTTATTTCCAATAACCCTTACCCATAAGATGTATACACAAACTCCCCTGTAGTCCCATCAACGTGGCCTTTTAATCCAACAGCAAGTCTATGTGCACTCTCAACGCTCCTGTAGTCGACACTCCTCCCCAATGAAGTCCACCAAAGAAGTACTTCCTAAAATAGAATCGGCCAAGAAACTGACATATAAATTCAATGCGTGAGGTGGCTGACGCCAAGTTTTTGCTAGCATTTTTCTGCATTCATAGATTGCAATTGTGGTCCTTTTGACCCTCTACTCAACATTAAGTTTTTGTATGGTGTTTCAGAACAAAATTCATAGCACCCAACCTAGAGGTGATTCTAGAATGTATCTTGGTATTGTCGTCTCAGGACTAACAGCTAGACCCACTTCTCAGGACTAACATATTGCCCCACTTTGGCCGATTAATTACCTCCAGTGTAGTCTCCATGACAGAACTTATAGTATCCCAGGACTTCCCAGTCACGATAACGACTTCATCCTTTGGTCTTCGACGCTTCACCCTTATGGTCTTCGAGAAGCTCATCTTCAGCAAGTGTTTATAGTATTAGATATGATGTCCTTTAATTTATCGACATAGGGCATCCACAGCGGTCGAATTCTATCGGACATGACTTTCAGAATGGATTCTTAGTTGGTCCACTGTCACATTTAATAACTTTGTAGATCTCCTGCAGGTACTTTAAGTTGGGAACGGGTTGTTCCATCAAGAAAATTCCAAAATAAAGCATTTTTGCTATGTTGTTTTCATTTCTGCGCAAGGTATGACCAATCCACTTCCATTTTCTTCGTCTTATTTCAGTGGCAATATCAACTTGATTTGTTCTACGCAACAGTTATATGTTGGAGATGGCTTCAGATATCTTCTAACAAACGTCTGCAATTGATTTGGTTATCTGAGCGGATTATCATTCAGATACCACGAAGGGGCTAGCATTCTAAATGAAGCTTTTGCTTTGGAAATTCTACTGTTGACATCAGATTCAGTTCCGCCATTACTAGTCATGATGCTGTCAAGATAACAATGTTTATTTACCACCTTACATCGGCAAGTGTCAAGAGATGCATTGTGATATTAATTTGTAGTCAGGACCGTGCCGACGTTTGAAATATTAATTTAGCCATAAATAGAAATTCATTGATGTTGACAGAAGATATATATCGTAAGCCAACGCTGGTTGGTTTAAGTAAGAATCATGCATCTTTTGTCTAATACCTTTGCAGCACTGGTCGTTCTGTAGTGCAATATATTTTAAATGTCATCAGCCAAAACAATCGAAAACAAGACCTGCCTTACGCCACACCCAGAAAATAGATTCATGCTGACAACCGAATTTGTTGCCAATCGTTCAGTTGCAGCAAACGAATTTTTTGGTTGTGACTACCGAATTGTTATTAAGGCAACCAAAATTCTGTTGTCACAGTTAAATTACTAATGTCTCAATTGGTTTTTAGTTGTCACAACCGAAAAATTCGCTTACCACAACCGAATTTTTCGATTGGCTACAAATTCGGTTGTCAGCACGAATCTGTTTTATCTGTGCACTTTTAACAGTAAAGGGGTCCGACAAGGAACATTTGTGTAAAACGCATTCACAGTATGTAGTGTAGAAAAAACTTCTCTCTGGGGAGTTCCCCTGTACGCCACCTTCCCCACTTTTGCGTTACCTTATTCTGCAAATCCTGTCCTTGCCAAACTAATATTGCATCCGTAGAGCGGTTATTAAAAGCACCAGATATGTCGAGGAAAAATCACAAAGGAAATTCCCTAAGACCAATGGCTTTATCAATCTCTGAACCAACTGAATAAAGCGCCTGTTTAATAGCGCGTTGGACTGTTACCCAGCAGCTTGCGGGGTCGATCCCTAGCGACGCCATCAATTTAGAAAAATAATCTGCAGGGGTTTTTCATCCTTCGTACATGTCACAGCGTCCTCCTTCGTTGTTCCCATGTACTTAATCTCATCAAAGTAACATAACAGAACGGGGCTATTAACTAAAAACCGTTAAACCAGTAAGCCAACTCCCCATGAAAGGGCGCGTAATAACTGTTCTAAGATTAAACATCTCAATAATTTACAGTGTTGCAATATTTGAAGCTGTTCATCTTTCACTACGTTTCATCTCTCCCCCATCCCCTTTTAAAACGAAAGCAACAGATTTATTAATAGAAAGAGTTTTCTAAGTGTTGCTTGTCACAAAGAAAAGTCGGTTCCATGCTCTTCTTAACATGGAAGACAACTTTAAGTAGGTATAACCCCTTATTTAAACATCGTTTGTATTTAATAACAGAACTAACATTTTTATATAATTAAATATATCCACTAAATTATTATTATCATTCTAAATGTCAATTAATGTTTTCATTTTAATTTATATTTATTTTTTTTATTGTAGAATACTGAAAATGCTTCTTTCACTTAAAACGTATTTATTTCATATTACCATTGCAAAAAAGGTTTAAGAAGGGGTTCTTTTTGGTTTGTTTAAAATATATGGCATTATAATTTCTAATTTCGACCATAATTTTATATAAAATTATGAATTTTCTTTGTCTACCAGCAGCCAGCCGGCTGGCCATCCATAGCAAGTAGTATAGTTGTCTATTTTAGTAAATATAATTAAAAATTAGTAGAATTTTTATTGCAACTGCTAGGCCTGGCTGGAAAATATGTCTGTTATTTTCGAAATTAAAATTGTTATTTCAACTAATTAATGTTGAAAATTTTAATTATGCCTCGCAATTTACATTTTAAGAAAATTGAAAAATAAAAGAGTGTAGTGTGTGTAATGTAATACTAACAGAGTTAAAAAGGATGATATTTTAGAGGTAAGAAAAGTATTTAATTTATATAAATGAATACAGTGGGATTGAATGTTGATTTTTTTTACAGAAAATACAGATCCAAATTTAAGACAATTTTACTGGAGAATGCCTAAAAGTCGATTCAATATATTGTATAGGGGTATATTTACAAATTGTATATCATGTGAAAGTTTACAAAAGTAAGACCTTAAAGGCTTTTAATTGGAAGATATAAACTCAAATATTGTTTTGTATCAAATAACGCCTAAAAGTGACATTTGTGTAAGCTTTCAGTGTTTTAATGGTTTATAAATGTAATTAAGAATATTATCTGAAGCTCTCAAAAAGTACATTATTTCTAATGCTATGTCCCAAATATTTTGGATTCTAACTATTTTAAATTTTGAACTGCCTCACTGTTCTATTCACTCCGTTACAATACTTATAATCTTAGAATTACCCGAAAGTATAAAAAAGAACTGTCTTCATAAACAACCTGTTCCTTTTTTTTTTGTGCTCCTGCAAAGCGAAAATCTCCACGAAAGCACAGACACACAAACAATGTACTACCATAACCATCCTGTCTATTGTCAAATAATCTTGTTCATACTTGTTGTATGAATTTTTATTATTTCATTATATCTGAAAAGCCTTTTTCTTTTCTAACTGGGAGGTTTTTATCTTAAGTAAAATAAGCGTAACATGACATAATTTTAATTCATTTTTAACGCTGAAGCTTACAAAAAAGACTAGCTACGCAATAGGTGCAAAGTAAAACCATTACACAAATTTAAATTGTATAAATTTTACCCTTTCATAGAAATCCCCCCCTGCAACACAAACCCATACATAAGAAGCAGGGAAAGGAAAACTGTAAGGCATCTGTTTTTCATTAAGCCACCGAAAAACAACATGAACAAAAACCAATTTTGTTATTATTTTTGTATTATTAAAGAAATGCGTTGTTAATAATTCCAATACACTCTTACGAACAGCGGGGTGTAGAGCAACATTTAAATTTGAAAACCCTCTGTTTCCTAATACAAATGCTTTTGCACACACAAATCACACCCCATTTCTTGAATGCCACACTCATACTAATGCAACAACCCTTTTTTTTCCATCATTATGCACTATGGGTTGGATTAAAAGTTTGCTGTAAAAGGTTTTGATTTCTCCTTTGGAAAAATTTAATTTGAATTAATTTTTATTTCTTCAACAATTTTTTGATGATTCTTAAGGAATTAGCGGCAGTAATTTAAAATTATTTATTTTTTAATAAAAATAAAAAATGATAAATTTTTCAGCCCTAATGTTGCCTGCCAATCATTGAGGTGTCAAAAAAATCTTCATTAAAAACAGTTATCCAAAAACAGCTTTGACGATTGAATTCTATTTTAAATGAATTCCCTTAAAAACGATTTTGATTTATTTTTAATTTAATGAATTCCCTTTTAAACATTCACGGAGAATTCATTCCTTGGAATTCATTTGAACGTCTTAAGAATTCAATCAATTAATTTCATTTGATTATATCATTCGTTTGTATTTTATCATTCGTTGGATTATATCATTCGTTTGTTTTTCATGTGATTGACATTCGATTTTCTTCAGAAATATACAACAAAAAACAAATATTGAATTAATGGTTAAAAACAAATAATGTGTTAAAATAAATTTCAAAAAGTAAAAAAAGGCAAAATTTAAAAAAATTGCTTAAAAATGAAAAATCGCTAAAATAAGAGAAAAAAAATAAATTGAAGAAAAAATGCCTCAATTAAAAAAAAAAGTCAAAATCGAAAAATAGCCAATATCTTTAAAAATCTTAACTATTGAGAAAACTGAGTAAAACAAATCGCGCAAACTTAAGAAAGAAATAAACAAAAAATCGCCAAAATTAATAAAAAAAAAATTTTTTGTAAAAATAAAAAACTGAATATATAATTCTCGGGAAAAAACATGACCTCAAAATCTAGCCAAGAAACTCCAAGCTTAAGAGATGTTGTACAAAAAATTTTCTTTAGCGCTTTTATTTTTCGAGATATGACGATTAAATATATTTATTGTTATTTATTTTTATTATTTATATAATTACAACTTATAAATTATTACCCTAACCGAGCACTAGCAACAAAGGCCATCGGCTCGTTGTAGCGAAAACAGACCAGAGCCTCTGGTGGGAGTCGACCCCCACAACCCCCGCACTGATAAGCTAGCACGCTACCAACTAGCCTACCGGGGCGCTCAGGTGACGATTACATTGTTCCCAAGCGATTTAATACCATTTAATATATATTTTTAAGTATTAGATTTTTTTTCAATTTTGGCCAAGTTTTTAAATTCTAGTGTTGTTTCGGTATAGGCGACTTTTAGAGATTATTTTAAATTTTGTTTTTTTTTTAAATTTGAGGGTTTCTTTTTTGAATTGTAGAAATTTTTTAATTTTGCCTTTTTAAAATTTAAATGATTTTCTTAACAATTTGGAGAGTTTTACAATTTTAGCGATTTTTTAAATTTTAACGATTTTTAAATTTTAACGACTTTTCCAATTTTGGCGATTTTAATAATTTTGACGATTTTTTAATAATATTATCCAATTTTAGCAATTTAGTAATTTTATTCAATTATAGCAATTTTTTTGGGATCTTTAATTTTGGCGATTTTTTCAGTTTTATCGATTTTTTCAATATAGCGGATTTCCGGCTTTGGTATTTTTTTTTTAATTTTGGTTTTCTTGTACTCCGATATATGACGATTAATATTGTATCTAAGCGATTCAATACGATTAAATAAATATATATTTTTTTTAATTTTGACGATTTTTATTAATTTTTAATGTTCTTAAATACAAGCGATTTTTGTAATTTTGGCGATTTCTTTAAGTCTACCATTTTTTCAGTACTTTTTAGCGACTTTTTTAAATTTTAGAGATTATTTTAAATTTGACCGTTTTATCGAATTTTGCTTTTCGAATTATAGCGATTTTTTAATTTTGACTTTTTTTTAATTTACTTCATTTTTTTCCCAATTTGGCGAGTTTTCCAATTTTCAGCGATTTTTCAATTATAACTTTTTTTTTGCCGATTTTTCGTTTAATTTTGACGATTGTTTTCAATTTGTGTGATTTTGAAAATTTTACCATTTTAAATTTGGAGAATATTTGGTTTTGGCAGTTTCTCCAGTTTTGACGATCTTTTTCAATTTTAATAATTTATTTTTGATTTTGGTGATTTTTTTTTTTAATTTTTGATATTTTTTAATTTTGGTTTTCTTTTATTTGAAAAAAAAACTTCTCTATCATTTAAATAAAACTAATAACGTAGTTATTTATTTTCTTAATTTTAAACGAATATAGAAAGTCAAATGTCTTTTCCACACTACTCAATCGAATGAAACAACATTGAATGAACAATAAATCAAATGAATTTTCAAATTTGTAAATCGGTTGAGTAAAAATCGATTGAATTAATCGAATAATGAAAAACGAAGAAAGTCCTTTAAAATTTAATCGATTGCGACAATTAAAGAATTCATAACCATTCAAATATTGTAGTTTGAGAATTCAAATATTCCTAAAGTCAAAATGCTTTAGAAGCTTTGTATACAAATTCTAGCTCCTGCACAAAAAATCTGTTTTTTGTAAGGGATGCTGACTACTTTCGGAAATCAACCCGTAAAATTAAACAAATTGTATCCTGTTAATTCAGAAAATTATACCATGAACCGCTTTATAGAGAATATCCAACCAAAAGAATCTAAAAGAAGTTTTTATTATTTTTAAAACAAAATAGTACGTACATTTTTAGGGCAGATCAATTTCAATTTACATTATTGGTATTTAAAAACTTTTGGTTTCTTACCCATTGTGTGCCGTAAAATGTTACTTCTTTAAAACAGTGTAGTACTTATTTTATACATTTCAGTTTTTGTTAATGTTTTTTTTTTTGATGTTGATAACCTTTTGACTTTTCCTAATAATTATTGGCAAATCCTTTTTATCTAGACCTCACCCCTTTAACAACTATGTTACATATTACTAACTAGTCTCTATATAAATTTTATAATATTAAGATACTCTTTTTCTTATCACCAGGAGGGGTATGAAGAGGTCAATGTATCAAACCGTAATAGTTATTTTATTTTAACTGCATCTCAATTATGACCACTTGTAATTACTTTTCTTTCATTTTTCATCTCTAACTTTAAATTTCTGTCCGTCTGGTTATTTGTAGTTCAAATTAGTTTTTTTGTTGTTGTTTCTGTTGAATTTATTGCTTTACAATGCATTTTAATTGCAATTTCATGTATATGTAATTATTTGTCACTGTGTGTGTGTGTGTATGTTTGTTTAATTGTTTATTCCTTTTTTTTTTTGCTTTTGCAATTGTGCATATTCCTTTCACTGCATTTGGGGAATAATTAAATGTCTCTCCGGGGACATAAATCACTTTGGTTACAAAAGTCAATAATATTAGTTTTCCATATACATACGTAGTAGCTTACTTGTTTATACATATATAAGAAATTTTAATGTTTACTTACTTTTTCTCCCTAACATGCTTTCTAATAATGCTTTGTATGTAATGGGAAGTTAAACAGATGATGGCATCGAGGAATAGTTTCAAATAATAACCATTAATCTTAAGATGCAAGGGTTAAATATTTGTTTAACGATTTTTATTAAATATCATTTGCTAATTTCATTTAGATAAAATTGGTAAATATTTGAATGAGGGTTATAAAATGGGGTGCTAGCGGATGTTACAATTATTTTTTGTAATCTATCCGTTAATCTATATCTATAAAAAATCGATGGGTTGAAGTTCCAGCACATGTCCCTTGGCCGATGCAAACAAGAGCGGACTAAAAGCACCTATCATTGTGATCTGACCTGTAAGAGGTGAAAACAAGACCTGTCTGAAAGTACCCACCCCGGGATTGGTGAAATGGTACGGATCTGAAAATGCCTACCCTGAGATCTGTCTCATGGGCATTGGAATGAAGACCGGTCGGAAAAAAACCTACTCCGTGACTGGTGAAAACAGGACAGATTGAGCACAAATATGCTTTAGAAAACGTCATTTTTTTAATTTGGTAATTAATTAATTAATAAAAATACAAATTTTATTACTTGTTTTGAAATTATTTTTGATATTTTAAGTTGCACTTTGAGTTGTTTTTGTTTGAATCAAAATTACATTTAAATTTTTATTTTTTTTTATTTAAATCGAAATTAAAACTTTTTAATTTGTATATAAATTTTTTTTTATATAACCCTTTTGTCAACTTTGACGACAAATAATTGTATTTGTCGTCAAAGAGTATAAGGCTGATATACGACGGCAGATCAATAAGTCCATGACTTTTCGAACTTCCCTCGTATTTATACACTCAGAATATTATGTAGTTAACTGTTTGTAGTTTAATAAAAAAGTTTTACGTTCCAATTAAAAATAAAGGAACATACATTTATTTTTCAAAGAAATATCTATATTAACTTTTTTATACATTTATTCGAAATAATTTATTATCATTTACCGATTTTTTTCAGTTTAATTTATTTTTTTCATTTCTTTGAAATTTAAAAAAAATTAACCCACAAAACGGAAACTTGTGGTTTTTTTGTGTCCGTAACAGTTATTACAAATTTAAATTTTGTTTGCAGTCTGTTTCAAAAAAAAATATTCAAAAAATTTCAATTTGTTTTTTTATTTAAATTGGTTGTATATATACAAAATTTTTCAATACAAATTACAAGAACTTCATAAACACACATACATATACAAACGCATTCATACAAAAAGTGTTTAAAGCTTCATATGCATACATACATTTTGTATTGTACGAGTATATTAAAAAAAAAAAACAAAAAATACAAAAACGGAAATAATTTAAAATAAATGAAAAAAAACATTTATTTTTTAAAGATTGGTAGGTAAAATTTTGACATTTATTTAAACTGATTATATCATTTGTTTCTTACGGATGTGTCAGTTGATTTATCAACATTTAAAAATATATAACAAATGTCATTTAATTTAAATGAAAATTAAGTAGACCGGTTTTTAAATGAAATATCATTTCTTTTAAATGATATTTTCAGTTCTTTTAGCATACAAACTTTTTTAAGTGTATGAAATGCATCACTGCTCCTATCAAGTACCACCTTTCAATAGACTACTGTGAAGTTTGGAGCAAGTTCCGTCATTTACTTTGCGTTTAGCAGCTGTTGAAAACATACAACCTCGTGGATTATTTTAAAAATGGAAAAAATGAACTTCGAGTGCTCATTAAACATTGTATTTTGTGAAAAAAAAACCGTCAATCAAACCAAGGAAAAGCTTGATATATACTATGGGGACTCTGCACCATCGATCAAATGTGCGATAGATTGTAGAAGACATAGGCATTTCACATGGCTCAGTGGTTTTAATTTTGAATGATCACTAGGGTATGAGAAAGCTTTCCGCAAGATGGCTGCCGCGTTTGCTTACAATCGACCACCAACAGAATCGTGTGACAGCTTAGTTACTTAAAGAAATGGCTCTGTGGAAAGAGATTTAGCTCCAACGATTAAATTATTGATTAAACAAATGCCTATTTAATGGACCTCGAAAAATCCCGGTGTTAAACGCAAAGTAAATGAAGCAACTTGCTCAACACTTGACAGTAGTATATTAACAGGTGGTACTTGATAGGAGCAGTGTTGCATTGAAAAGTCACGGACTTTTTGATCCAGCCTCGTATCGTTTGGGATACATGAGTACTCGGAGTTCCTTTCCTTTATCCTGGGATATATAATCCCAATAAGTGTTATCGGTGGGACATTATGTCCCAATAAAGCTAAAATAAGCAATAAATTACTTTGATCAATTAACATTTTTCTTTTTATTTATGTAAAAAACAAAGGACAATCAGAAATTCATAGCATAAAAATGTACATAAAAATAGAAAATAATAGAACTGAACAAATTCAAAGTGTAATTATTATAAAGGAAAATAGTTTTATTGGAGAATGGTGCAAAACAAGAGGAATATAGAGGATTGCTAGCAGTCGACTGACAGACTCAACATCGTCCAGCCCCAACCACTGGTACTAAGAACTTTAAACTTTGTATATAGGGTGATCCTCAGATAAGGGGACATTTTTATAAATTTTAATGGGAAGGCGAAAAAGGGGAGAAATATTCCCCCATGACGGCCTACCCAAAATGCTTAAGCTGGAAACCTGGTATCTGAAATATGTGTTCCCTTTTGGTTTTCCAGGAACGTGATAGAAATGGGGGTTCAAAAGGAAAATTCTGGCAACCTGATGTTTGAAATATGTATGTGTTCTATGGAGTTTGAGCTAATTCATTTATAAGATAATTTCTTGTATTTTAGAGATGCAAAAGGGAAAAAGTGCCGTCCACATCTTTTTGACAAACTGTATTGGCTAAAAACCTTTAATATCTGAAACAAGTAAAATTAAAAGACTAGAAAAGGCGGCTGAACGGAAAAGGAATGGAATAGATACATAAGTCAAGAAGACCGAATGAAATGTAACAGGCAACATACGAAATTAAAACATTAGCCATGAGGAAAGAATGGAATAAAACGGAAAATGCTTGGAATAAAACACGGGGAACAAAATGGAACAGACAACGAGAGGCAATAACAAACTGGACAAGTAGTGTTATTCCACACGGGCAATTTAAACATGAATCGAACAATGTTCCTTTGCATAGAAACCATGAAAGTTCAAAAGGTTACAAGGCTCTTCTTACAGGCAGTGAAAAACACGGTTGGGGTATGATTGAAAAGCATCATATATTTTTGGAGTTATAATTGTGCCACACATAGTCGTACTATAATAAAGGGTGTCCCAAGAAGAACGCAATTTTTAAATCTGGTAACATTCGAAGTGTCATTGTTTGACATTTGAACAATTGTTATTGTTTGCTAGTAGAAGGTACGACGTTAGTAAAAATGGAGCGCTACACGAATGAACAACGCATTCTCATTGTGAAATTGTTTTACCAAAATGGTGAGAGTTTTGCGGCTGCAGTTCGCAAATTGCGATCAATTTGGGGTCACAATAATGCTTCAAAAGAGTCAACTGTAAAGAGATTAATGGATAAATTTGCCGAAACTGGGTCTGTTAGTGATGTAAAGACAACAACGCGCCATCGACCAGGTCGATCGACCGAAAATGTCGCAGCTGTACGTGATGATGTCGCTCAAACTCCATCCACCTCAATTCGACACCGAGCTCAGCAAATTGGTGTCTCCAAATCCACGTTGCAACGAATTTTGACGAAAGATTTGCATCTTCATGCATACAAAGTTCAATTGACTCAGGAACTGAAGCCAGCTGACCATGGACAGCGAAGGGAGTTCGTTAATTGGGTATTGGAGAGATAACATGAAAATGCTGATTTTGCATTTTCATCTTGATGGCTTCGTCAATAGGCAGAATTGTCGCATTTGGGGTGAGGAAAATCCTCGAGTGATTCACGAGAAGCAAATGCATCCTCAACGTGTCACTGTGTGGTGTGGTTTTTGGGCTGGAGGAATCATTGGACCTTTTTTTATGAAAATGAGGCAGGTCAAGCGCAAACAGTCAATGGTGTTCGGTATCGTGAAATGATAACCAGTTTTTTCTTGCCTAGAATTGAAGAAATTAATGTGGAGGGCATGTGGTTCCAACAAGACGGCGCCACATGTCATACAGCCAGAGAAACAATTCAATTGCTGCATCAGTCATTTCCCGGTCGTGTTATTTCGCGTTTTGGAGATCAGAATTGGCCGCCTAGATTGTGCGATTTAACACCATTAGATTTTTTTCTTTGGGGTTTTTTGAAGTCGATGGTTTACGCGAATAAGCCGACGACGACTCAAGCCTTAAAAGAGGAAATTGGACGCTGCATTAATGAAATACCGCAGCATTCATGCAAAACGGTCATTGAAAATTTCATTAAAAGATCGCTTGCATGCCAGCAAAGCCGCGGCGGCCATCTGCACGATATATTGTTCCATACATAACCCCATTCTGTCTACTTTACGATATAATAAAGTTTCACGATTTTTTTTTAAATATCTGTGTTTTATTTAAAATTTAAAAATTGCGTTCTTCTTGGGACACCTCTTATAACATAATTATAATATTATGACAATAAAAAAAAACATAATTTTACCTTAATATGGTCCCTACAAATATATTATGGTTCGCAACTATAAAAAAGTTCCTTAAATTTAAGAAAAAATTTGAAATTAAGGACTTTTTAAGAAAACTTCCTTGTCATTCTTTTATAGCTCTAAACGAGCTATAAAATAATGTTATCTGCCGTTTATTAGTAGGTATTTGATAAAGACAAATTTTGCAAAAGATAATTTTAAATTAAATGAAATGAAAGCATTGCCGCAGGCTGATTTGTCGACTTTTTGGTTTGTTTGTATGTAAAATGCAATTATTATGAAATAAATAATTAAATATCAATGTAGCAATATAAATTTTTAAAATCAAACATATACCAACAAACAAACACACTGTAATATTTGAGCAAGGATACGATTGTTGCTGAAAAAAGGACAAACACCAGTATAAAGTCCATTAAAGTTTAGACGGTAAACACAAATCATTATATAAACTTTGAATTTATTTTAATCATAAAAATACGTTCCGTTTATGTACCGTTTTCGGTCCATCATAAACGGAGTCCAACTCTGTATACGGACCAAAAAACGGATTTTAAGGAACATCGGAACTGATTTTAATCCGTTGAATTACCATCAATGATGGACCGTTTAAGGATCGATATATCGAATGAAAAACGGATTTATCCGTTGAAAGTCCATCAATGACGGATCGTTTACGGATCCGTACTTATACGCAAATTTTAAAAATGTATTTTCTTTACTTTAAAATAAACTGCTTTTACCATCTGAGATTAAAACATTTCCTTATTTATAAAACGCACAGTGCGTAAACGTTGCAGATATTAAAAGAATGCAACAAAAATAAAAATTTGTATTTAAAAAAAAATAATATAAATATTTTATAAAATATTTAAAATAACAATAATAATCATACATATCTATAATATCAATGACAAACGGAAACGTAGCCATTTATGTGGAAGCTCACATCCGCCACCGACAAAATGCAGCGGCAATGAGAAATCGACAAAATATAAAAACAAAAATTGCAAATTTCTGCACGACTGTTTTTGTAGCCACAAGCATTGACAAGAATGGAATGGAAAAAATTTAATAAAAATACTTTGTTGTTGGTATGTAGTATCCTTGTTGCTGAAATTGTTGTTGTTGCTGCTGTTGTTTTTTTTTTTTTTTTTTTTTTTTGCATATAATATTTATATATAAATTGTGAATTATTGCAAATAATCGGACATTTCACTTGTCACTTTAGTTGGTTATGCCGAGCTATTATGAGAGAGCGGGAGAAAGTAAGGAGGGGGGGGGGGGGAGGGCGTTGCAATGCATTAAAACATTTGATGCTGCTGCATGCTGTTATTGACCACCATCGTTAATTTTTTGTGGCTTTTAATGCAAATGTTGGTTGTTGTTATATAATTTTTTTTTTGTTCGGTTGTTTTTCAAATTTTATTGGGGTTTTGGCGGTGTGATGGTTAATATTTGTCGCATTTTAAATGGATAATATATGTTTATTAAAAACAAAAAAAAAAAAAACGACAAATGTTTAGTTGGGGTTAAAAAGGGCTGACATTTAAAATTATGTTTAAAAACATGAAAATTTAATGGCTGAACACTTTAATTGTTTTAATCATGAAACGATCCTATAACTTTATTGATATCTTGTAATAAATCTTTTATATCCGGTTACTATAAGAACTATATCCGGTTGACAAGAAAACTTTCTTGTTGCAGGATAACAACACAATAAGCGAATGTTATTGCTGAAACACTCACGAATTTCTTTAAAAGTTTATCCTCATAATAAAAGAGTACAGAAAACTTTTTATACTTTTGTTTTTGTTCAAACAAATTAAAACTTATAAATAAATAATACCAAATATTTATTCGTAAAATCAACATTCATTATGTATCACTTATTAACCATTGACAATTAGAAGTCTTTACATAAGTTTGGCTTATCATTGTTTTGTGCTTTTTTTCTTTGACTTTCTTTCCTCTATTGTTTTTGATTCCCCAAAATATTTAACATCTTGTTGAAAGTTATTTCCCTGTTTGTACAAATTACTTAAATCCTTTTTTCGCCTTTTGTGTCTTGTCACATGTAAGTGTTAGTAGATTTTTGAGTATTGTATTGTTATTTTCATCTGTTTTTCATTAAATTTTCTTAACATTCCAAGCACGCATTCTATATATTTCCCATTATTTTAATGCAGTCATGCGTCAAGGTGGTACTAATTTCCTTAATATACACTTCAGTTCATTTCATTTCAATTGTATGAAAGTGTTTAAAAAAAATTAGTTATTTTGTTTTTGTTAAAGAGTTGTTGGTTGTTCTTTATTAAACTTGTTAAATAAACAATGCATGTTTATTTCAATTAATTAAATATTTTAATGTCAGAATACCAATTGACAAGCACAGGAAAGAAAGTATGTCTGCCTAAGCGTTCTTTGGCAGTTATAATTCAGGCACATAAGTTCAGAGGCGAATTGGGCAAGAAAGCACTTTGTCGGGCGTTAGTCAAAAACAAAAAAATATTACCCTCTCTGGAATAAAAATGGAAGACATGAAACCATTTTCTCTTTTTATTACAGAGATGACCCGCTGCCCTTTTTTAAACAACGCCCGACAAAGTTTACTTTTTTCAATATTTCTGTTTATTTTATCAGGGCAGACCGTTATTTACATTAAAATAAATGTACTAAAATTTTGTTTATTTTCATTAACTAAAATTCAACTCAATTACACTCAAAAAAAAAAAAAAAATATGTAAATGTTAATCCGAAATTTTCCTTAAAAAGTTTACATTTACAAACTTTCCTCAATTTAAGTCAAATTTTATTTAAACTTACTAAAATTTTCTTGAATTGAATAAAAATTCCTACATTAAAAATCCAAAATTTCCTTTAAAATAGTTTACAAACTTTCCTCAATATAAGTCAAATTTTATTTAAACTTACAAAAATTTTCTTAAATTAAATAAAAATTCCTACATTAAAAAAAAGACATGAACTAAAATTGAATCAAAAATTTCCTTTAAATAGTTTACAAATTTTCCTCAATATAAGTCAAATTTTATTAAAACTTAGAAATATTTTTTTAAAATGAATAAAAATTCCTATGTTTGGGTAAAAACGAAATAGTTTATACATATACCCAGAAATAGTTCATACTTTTCTTAAGTAATATTTTTTGATTTTAGAAAAAAAAAACACCAAGTGTATATTAAATAAAATTTTATAAATTTTTAAGAAAAAACATCTCAGTTTTAAAAAATTTGCATATTAAAATATAATAAAACTAACTTTAGTTCAAAAACAAAAAAAAAAGAACATAATTTACTCCCATTTAGTTCAAAAAATGTGTCTAACTCAAAATAAAAAATTACTTGAACTTAATGTTTGTTAATTTTTTTTCGCGGGTAGTAAAATTAACTAAATTTTAAAAAGCCATTTCAAAATTCAGTTTTAAGTCTACAACTTTCTAATTTTTTAGAACTTTTTTTTGTAAATGTTAGTTCAGGCGACTAAAAACAAAAATAATAAATGTTTTCCTATGTAATAATAAAAATTTATTTGATTTTAGAAACTTATGAACTCTTTCTAGGGAAAATTTTCAAGCAACTTAGTTCAGATGAATTTTAAAAATTTTAATAAAATATATATTTTTTTTTTTTTCAAGTAAAAGTTTTGTAATTTTTGAGAAATAATAACCTTAGGTGTAGGATTTTTTTCCTAAAAATTTGTTCAGATAAATTAAAAAAAAATTTAATAAATATTTCTTAAATCGAGGAAAATATTTGTTTTTGTTGGAAAATGATAAAGATATTTTCAATATTCTTTTCAAATAAAAAAAATAAAAAAAAAATAAATTAAAAACAAACTAATTAATTTTCTTGATTTTAAAGACATAATGTTATTAAAGAAAACAAATTAAATTATCCATCAAAAAGAATTATCGTGCATGATTGTAATTTTTGGTTTATGAGTCAAAAATCGCTCACGTACGAATCTCTTTTCTTAACAATCTTAAATATTGAACTTTAATTAGCTTAAAATATATTTTAAAATTTTGTTAGGAAAAGGTAACAAATTTCGAATTTTCGCTTTTATGTAATAATTTTGTTTGCTGACTACAACACAAAATATGACAAGCACATTTTATACATGGCGGCATAATGGCTTTCCTATAATTATAATTATAATTATAATTGACGTTGCGGCTATTATATTTATATTTATAAAAGGCACTAAACTATTTTGTTAGATAATAATAATAAAAAAAGTCAAAATTTGTCTAATTCACAGTTTAAGCTAAAAATTACATTAAATAAACTTATGACATTATTCCATTTTCTAATAAGCAACAATTTCCCTAAAAAACTTAATTTAAGAAGACAAAGGAACCCCAGTGTTCCTCAGCCATAGATGCCGTGTGTCACTTAGGGCGTCCATTTTTGTAGTTCTCTCAGGATATGCTGCAGTACATTTTTTTTCCAATAAAGTTAGTAGAAAAATTTTAAACAGTTTTCAATACGATTTTACTGTTTTTGTACTGATTTTGAGTAAAAAAATTATTATTTAGCAAATCTTTTTGTAAATGGCAAATTACCGAATTTTCACAGAATATTAACAAGTTTTTGTTGCTAATATTAGAAATCATTTAACAAATTTTTAAAAACCGATTTGCTAAATTAGCAAAAATAAAAAAATTACTTATTTTTAAAAAGTGGATATTAAAGGATATTAAAACTGACACCTGCAAACTTAATTTGCCTTAAAATGTTACATAGATTACATAAAGGGATTGGATGTAAATATACCGACTCATGTCTGAAAATAGGACATCCACTTAAGAAAACACTAAAAAGTTCTTTTTAGTTCAAATATCAGCCCTAAAAACAATTTAAATTTGACCTTAAAAGCAAAAAAAAAAATATTTTTCAATACAAAAATTACTAAATTAATACATAATGATAAATTCGTTAATGTTTTTAAAATTTTTAAGCACATGATTTGTTTTTTAATTTTTTTTTAAATGTTTCTTAAAAAAATAAAAAATGTTGATGCTCGATAAAAAAATAAATTTGAAATTTTGTACTAATATTAATAATATTTAGTGATTTTTTTTGCTGATTTTAGCAAACCGATTTTAAATTCCACTTTACAAAAAGGTTACTAAAATTTAGTAGCGGCTACTAATTTTTTTTACTAATTTTATTGTACTACACACCAGTAGATATGTGTTGCTAAGATAAGATTAGCAAAAAATACCGCTGGGCTCAAATTAACATATTTTTCCGTAATAACACCAAAATTTTCAAATGCCATTACAGACTTCATTGGTGAGTATACCTTTTTTTCTCATGAAAATTTATTTATATTTTAAATAAATGAGTTAAGTATAATTAAATTTAATTTACAGACAAAAATGTATAGCAAGTACGCTTTTTAAGAGCAGTGTTTCCACAAAGTGGAAGTCCTCCTGGTAAAATATATTACCTTTATCATAGAAACAGTTTCATAGTTATTAGAAAATTTTTATCAAATTTAAGGATAATTTTTTACTTAAAGGAAGTGCTATTTAACTTGATGTTAGAAAATATTTTCTTATTTTTAGGGAGTTAAGTCCTAGGTTTTGGCAAAAAAAAAATTATCTAATCAACTTAAATAAAATAAAATTTTTCTTAAAACCAAGGAAACATTTCATAACTAACAGTAAAATTTAAAATGATATATGAACTAATTAGGTTTTCTAATAGAAATTTAGTTCTCAATACTAAAATATTTCTAGACATTTTTTAGAAATTTTTACCAAATTTTAAGTAAAATTTTTTTCTTAATTTCAAGGAAAATTTTATTAAATTTTGTTGGGCGCCGTTTTTATTTCAATTTTACCTACAAATAAGTTAATTTTTCTAAATTCTAGTTCATTTCTTATTAGTTTTTGTTTAACTAACATTATTATTGTGGTTTGAACACATAAAATTTTCAGCAATCACATTTAGATATGGTTGTGCTAATCTAATTTATTGGTTGTTGCAACCAGAGAACTGCAAAATCAACTTTTTTCTTGATTTAATCATACACAAAAATTCTTGTTCACATTTAATAATTCAACAAAATTCACTGTAGAATAAAATCAGCATCATGTTACTGAACGCGTAATTGGGATCAGTGTGAACCATATGTCGATTATGTTTACTGCAAATGTGATCACTCAACAAAAAGTCAGTGTTGAATAAATCAGAAAAAACAGCAAACAACGCAACAACAGCATATGAGTTTATTCATAATTACAACAAAATAGAAACACACTTCAAAAATGTACATTAGGGTGGGACTTAAACCCGCTTTTTTATAATTTTTATTAGTAATACAATACTAAAAATATTCTTCTTTTTGAATAAAAAATATTTTTTTTGAAAAAAAAAATTTAGGTCGATATCTCAGACTTGCCTAATCCGGAAAAATTCAAATATTGTCTAAATTTTTTTTCATCTATTTTGATTGGAAAATTAGGCAATATTTAACTTTAACCGGATTGATTGGGAGAGCGTGAGATAACGACCTAAATTAAAAAAAAATAAATTTCACAACGAACAATATTTTTGGTATTACTAATAAAAATTCTAATATATATATATCATATATGAAATGAGTTTCTACAAAATCATCCCCTTTTTATAGATAAGAAACTATTTTGTTTTAATTATGAATACACACACACGTTGTTTTGTTTTTTTATTTATTCTATAATAATTATTGTTGACCCGAACGAACAAGAATACAATGAATGGTATGAAAACAACCGTTGAAACCGTGCGTTGGCGTTATATATATGCATTTCGTGTATAAATCACAGCATTAGTTACATTTAACTTGTTTAAAGTGAATATACACTGGGGTGGACCGAAATATCCGCCATTTTATACCCTCCACCATATATGGTGAGTTTGTCATTCCGTTTGTAATATGTCGAAATATAGGTTTAAGACCCCATAAAGTATATATATTCGTGATCCTTATGCAATTTTAAGTCGATTTAGCGATGTCCGTCTGTCTGTCTGTCTGTTGAAATCACGATCACGACGCGAAGACGCAAGCGGGGGTGCCTATTTTTACCCAGATTATTGAACATCCGAGCAGTTTGGTATTTAAAATGAGCAAAATCGGTCAAGCGGTTCAAAAGTTCTGAGTGAAAATGTGAAGGTACCTCTAAATTTTTCATACAAATTTGTACAATTTTTCTGTATCTATTTTTTTTTTCTGTTAAGTAAGTAAAAATGTTAATAAGTCTTCTTATTGTTCGATTACATTTATTGTCTTACATACTGTGATAACTAAGTTAACGTAAAAATGAACAATGTTAAAGTCGCTAACAGAGCAGACCTCTGTTAATAACATTGCTAAAACTAAATAACAAAAGTTCGTTACATAAATTGACAAAACATATTCATATTACAGTTCATGCAAAATTTAGTATATACGTTTATCATCTTCATCCCCTTTGGTGGAGGGTATTCAAAGATTCGGCACAGCCGAATTTAGCCCTTTTTTACTTGTTTAATTTTGATTAGTAATACCAAAAATATTGTTCATTGTAAAAAAAAATTTTACCCAAATTGCTAATATCTTGGTAACTATCAATTTTAGGAGATTTTACCATTTAACTTTTTTTGTAGAGAATTAAATTTACAATCAAAATACGTGAACAAATATTTTTAGACAATATATAACTTTAACCGGTTTGGGCGAGCCTGAGATGTCGACCTAAATTAAAAAAAAAATTTTCACAAAGAACAATATTTTTGGTATTCCTAATGAAAATTCTAAAAGACGTACTTTAGACCCACCCTAATATACATATAACATATATGAAATGTGTTTCATATTATGAAACACTGATTGCACTCATACACGTTGTTTGTTGTTTTTTCTAATTTATTCTACATCAAAATAATTATTGTTGGCTCGAATGAACAGAATAAAATCAATGTTATAAAAACGACCGTCGATTATAAATCAGTAACAACAATTTGCACGTCGTTTGATTGATTTAAAATGATCAACGAATATGTGTGTTGGAGTATATTCAACGTTTAAACGCAAACACATATTTATTCTTGTGTTGATTGCGTATGAACATTTTGCAATCAGATTTTGCAGTTCTCTGGTTGCAACCAATATACAATTTGCAATTTCGTTGGCATTTATATAGTTTTAAGAACCACTTGTTACTCGAAAAAAAACTCTACGATTCAGGCACACTAACTATAATCTACTGAAAAGATTATTTCAAATAAAAATACTTTTAAATATTTCCTTTATAAAACAAGATTAAAATTTTTTATCTAAAAACTCAACAACAAAATCTTAACAAATATCTTTCATCTCCGGTTTTGTTTTTTTTATTTTTTATATTCGATCTTAATGACAACATATAAACCCTACAGCACAATACGAAATACAATTTCAAGAATTCCTTACAACATAACCCCAAGTATTGGAAATAATAAGTATGAATGAAATGAAATAAAAAAAAAAAGTTTTGTATATATTTTCAATTTAAAATGCAATTCAGATGAAAAATGATTTTGAAATCATTTGAGGCGTGGCACAAAAATCATCATCAACATCAGTGTGAAAAGGAATAACATAAACTGCAAAAGAACAACACCAGAACATATTTCGTTTGTATTTCAGCAATGCAACAGAATTTAAAAAGTAATCGTAATACTACTACTATCAACAACATTGTAAAGTATTAAAAAGTATTCTCTCTCAAAAAGGAAACTGGAAATTATAACAATATAATAAAAACCAGATACAGAGATGTATGATCAACTGTATTGAATGTGGATGGATATGTGTTGTTATATGTTAGTCAGTAGAAGTTGTGGCTGGCGTAGGTATAAAATGTGATTTCTACTTACCCAAAACACCATAAATGAAATTGGCAGTTTCACGGTCAAAAATGATCTGAAATGAAAAAGGTGAACAACAAAAAAAAAAATTAAGTTAATTTTGTACTAAAAATTGCTATTGGTGTTTTATATTTCTTATTATTATTATTATGATTATTATTGTTGTTGCATGTTGCAGCAAGTTTTCTACTTCATCTTTTCATCTCTATTCTTATTCTGCCTGCTGTTGTTGTTGTTGTTCTTGTTGTTATTATTAAGTATTCTGATTGTATTTTATACACGTTTGTTGGTATGGCTGTTGTTGCAATGTTAACTTGTTATTATTGTTGTTATTATGATTATATGTTGTTGTAGCTAAAATTGTTGTCCGTCTGACTGATTGACTCAGTGGCTAGCTAGATTGTTGTTGGTTGGTTGTTGCAAGTTTAAAATCATGATCGCCATAATTGTTTGGTATGATGCTTTCTGTTTTTTTTTTTTTTTTTTTTTTGCAGAAGGATGACCAAAAACGACAACAACAATAGCTATAACTTATATTAGCTAAGTTTTATAATCGGGCGAAGTCGAATTTTATTCAACTTTTAAAAAATTTTTAAATTTCTTTATATCGAGAGTCACTTAACCCAAGAAACGTAAAATATTTTTTTGGCCAAACATTTTTCAAAATCTAAATCTTTTTTCTTACCAAAAAAAATTCTTAGAATGTAAAGTTTTTATTATTGGATATCAAAATTAAATAAATTTTCTAACACTAAAACTCCTTAAAATATGGGATACTTTCTTGTGGAAAAAATACTCAGAATATTAATAAAATAATTTTTTATAAGAAACAGTCTGTACGAAAAGGTTTTAATTAGAGGTAACGGTCTTTATGGGTCCCATATACGACCTCTTTGTACCGTTGCTTGCAATGGGTTAAAATTTTGTAGAAACAATATAATAGACATAATTTGGACTTAAGATTGAACAAATTTATTTGAGTTGTGGCTGCTAAATTTAAAAAGTTCTGCGCTTTCATACATTTATATGAAAATATCACGGTCTTTTTCGATCCCATGTACGTCGTTTTTATGACTTAGCTTACAATGGGCTAAAACTTTGCAGAGATATTTTAGACGTAATTCTGACTTGAAACTGTTAAATTTTTTTTAACTTGTGGAACAAAAATTTTCCAATACTGGCTCTTGAACTCAGAAGTCCTTTACTCTATATACATTTATAGGAAATACAACGGTATTTTTAGGTCCCATGTCCGCCGTTATTAAGACTTGGTTCACAATGGACTAAAACTTTGTAAAAATAATCTAGACGTTATTCTGACTTGGAAATTCAAACTTTTTTTAAGCTGTGGAACAAAAATATTTCGATACTGGCTCTTGAATGAAAAAGTCCTTTATTTTTCATAAATTTAATCCCAAAAATTTATGACGCTCTTATAATATGATTGCCCCAACCATGTTTTTTCTTTGCGTGTTATCTCCTAGATAGGAATAAATTATTTAAGGTTTTGTTAAAATTCAGTTAATGCACATACACTCAGAATATTATGTAGTTAACTGTTTGTAGTTAAATAAAAAAGTTTTCCGTTCCATTTAAAAATAAAGGAAAATACATGTATTTTTCAAAGAAATATCTATATTAACTGTTTTATACATTTATTCGAAATAATTTACTATCATTTACCGATTTTTTTCAGTTTTATTTATTTTTTTCATTTGTTTGAAATTTAATAAAAAATTACCCACAAAACGGAAACTTGTGGTTTATTTGTGTCCGTTACAGTTATTACAAATTTAAATTTTGTTTTTTTATTTAAATTGGTTGTATATATACAAAAATTTTTAATACAAATTACAAGAACTTCATAAACACACATACATACACAAATACATTCACACAAAAAGTGTTTATAGCTTCATATGCATACATACATTTTGTATTATACGAGTATAAAATTAAAAAGAAAATAAAAAAACGGAAATAATTTCAAATAAATGAAAAAAACATTTATTTTTTACGGATTAGTAGGTAAAATTATGACATTTATTTTAAGTGATTATATCATTTGTTTCTTACGGATGTGTCAGTTGATTAATCAACATTTAAAAATAAATAACATTTAATTTAAATGAAAATTAAGTAGACCGGTTTTTAAATGAAATATCATTTCTTTTAAATAATATTTTTAGTTATTTTAACTTACAAACTTTTTTAAGTGTATTTAATTCTCATACTTGTTTTCAGATAATTTTCCAACATAGTGCTATATATCATCATGCTTGCTGAATCGGGTCAATCTAGTAAAGTTATATAAAGGGTTTTCCAATAGGTGCTTGACAACTTTGAATGTAATTTGTGAACGCACTATTCACTGATCATCTAACTTTTACTTTCTTTTTTTTTTCAGTAAACTCAACACTTTCATCATGGTAAAGAACACGAACGAACAAAAATGTACCACCGAAATTCGCAGTCCGTGACCGCAACTTTAAGAGCGTTAGCTCCAATTTTCGGTTGTTATTCTCGCCCTAGTAGACAAGCAATAAAAATGTAGTGCAAAAATTTGAGTCTACATATTCATTATGTGATGCTGCCGTGCCAGTGAGACAACGGGTTGGTCGAAGTGACGAAAATATCGCTGCCGTTCAGGCGTCCGTATCAAACGATCCAAATCCCTCGATTGCGCGGCGTTCTCAAGAACTGGACATCGCCAAGACCACTTTATGGCGAATTTTGCGTTAAGATCTTGGTTTACACCCATACAAGATCAAGCTGACTTAAGAATTAAAGCCGATGGACCATTTGACGCGACGTACGTTCTCCGATTGGGCTCTGGAGAGGATGCGCCCATTTTTGGCTTAATGGGTTCGTCAATAAGCAAAATATTCGTTATTGGTTTGGTGAAAATCCACATGTGCTTCATGCATCACCACTTCATCCACAAAAAATAACTGCTTGGTGCGGTTTACAAGCCGGCGGCGTCATTGGGCCATATTTTTTCGTCGACAAAAACGATCGTCATGTTACTGTGAATGACGATCGTTATCGCGCCATGATTACCGATTATTTTTGGCCCGAATTGAAAAACATGGACTTGGACGACATGTGGTTTCAACAGGACGGTGCCACAAGCCACACAGCACACGTTACAATCGATTTATTGAAGAGTAAGTTTGGTAAGCGTGTTATCTCAAAAAATGAACCAGTCAATTGGCCGCCTTGTTCGTGCGATTTAACGCCTCTAGACTTTTTTCTTTAGGGCTACGTCAAATCATTGGTTTACGCCAACAAGCCTACGACGTTGGAAGAACTCAGAGCCAACATTGAACGCGAAACAGCGGACGTTACGGCCGAAATATGTGACCAGGTCCCCGAAAATTGGGTCCAACGAAATGACCGCTGCCGACGTGCCCGCGGTGGCCATATGAACGAAGTCGAGTGCCATTCATAATGTCGATTATTAAGTTTTGGAAATATCTCAAATGGTTTGCGTTTTCTTTAAAAAAGTTGTCATGTCGTTTTTGGAAAACCCGATATAATTATATCGGAACTTTTCCAATGGAATGTTTATAATAATAGTCTAGACAAGTTGTCGATTTCAAGAAAAAATTAAATCACATAAGTCCGTCTTATCTTGGGCTGATACTCTACTAACGGCACTTGTTTCTGTATTTATAACCAGTTTTATAATGGGACACATACCTCTCTCCTGGAGAAAGGTAAATGTTTCTTTCATTTCAAAGACTAGGAATAGATCCTACGTGCTGACGAAATCATACAGAACTATTAGACTAACATCTTTTCTTTTAAAGAAAGATTACTAGATCTTCCTACTAGGTCTACTACTTTAAAACTCTCTCCCCTGCATGATACTCAGTTTGCATATGTAAAGGGAAAGTAGACTAAATTGGCCTTACATCGTCTTGTGACAAAGATAGAAAAGGCTATTAGTGTTGGGGAAACAGCACTTTTACTCAAGCACATGGGCGTTGATTTACCTCTAGTAACTGGATGAGGAACATGAGGACCTGCTTCAAAAGTTAGGTAGGCTTGGTTATGATGCAATTGGTTATGCGGACGATTTAGTGCACTCAGAATATTATGTAGTTAACTGTTTGTAGTTTAATAAAAAAGTTTTCCGTTTCATTTAAAAATAAAGGAACATACATTTATTTTTCAAAGAAATATCTATATTAACTTTTTTATACATTTATTCGAAATAATTTACAATCATTTACCGATTTTTTTTAGTTTCATTTATTTTTTTCATTTGTTTGAAATTTAATAAAAATTTACCCACAAAACGGAAACTTGTGGTTTATTTGTGTCCGTAACAGTTATTACAAATTTAAATTTTGTTTGCTGTCTGTTTCAAAAAAAATATTCAAAAAATTTCAATTTGTTTTTATACCCTTCACCACAGGTGGAAGGGTATATATAAGTTTGTCATTCCGTTTGTAATTTCTACAATATTGATCTTAGACCCTATAAAGTATATATATTCTGGGTCCTTATGAAGAGCGAAGTTGATTTAACGATGTCCGTCTGTCCGTCTGTCCGTCTGTCCGTCTGTCCGTCTGTGTGTTGAAATGGGTTTTCCGAAGAACCCAGACGTGATGAGGACTTAATTCTTTTTTATTTCTGTTACATGTGATCCATTTCTGTTTGCTATTAAAAATCAGACAGATCGGTTAATAAATGGCTGAGATATTAGCAAAAAACCAGGACTACCTCTAATTTTTCCAGTAAAATCCCTTTGTTTAATATGTATGTAGAATTTTACGCATAACAACATGTGTTAAAATTCTTTTCTTTTATCTCCACCTTTTATACACAAACAACACACATACAAAGATTTGTCATTTAAATAAAAACCAAACAAATCTCTAATTAACGAAGACTTTTATATATGTACATCTATTGACGATGATTTTGTGTGAGCTTCAATAGCTCAGTTGTGTAGACGCCATGTCACAACTACTTTTTTTCTCTAAGCCCGTGGAGTTCGAGGTTCAAATCTCGCTCAGGTCAATTCACTTTTTTTTTTTGTAAATTTTTTTTGTACATTTTTTTTTATTATTTTCTTAATATTTTTTTTTTTGCTTATTTTTGGTTTTTTTTTTAACATTTAATAACTAATTTATATAAAATTTTATTATACCCTTCACCACAGGTGGAAGGGTATATATAAGTTTGTCATTCCGTTTGTAATTTCTACAATATTGATCTTAGACCCTATAAAGTATATATATTCTGGGTCCTTATGAAGAGCGAAGTTGATTTAACGATGTCCGTCTGTCCGTCTGTCCGTCTGTGTGTTGAAATGGGTTTTCCGAAGAACCCAGACGTGATGAGGACTTGATTCTTTTTTATTTCTGTTACATGTGATCCATTTCTGTTTGCTATTAAAAATCAGACAGATCGGTTAATAAATGGCTGAGATATTAGCAAAAAACCAGGACTACCTCTAATTTTTCCAGTAAAATCCCTTTGTTTAATATGTATGTAGAATTTTACGCATAACAACATGTGTTAAAATTCTTTTCTTTTATCTCCACCTTTTATACACAAACAACACACATACAAAGATTTGTCATTTAAATAAAAACCAAACAAATCTCTAATTAACGAAGACTTTTATATATGTACATCTATTGACGATGATTTTGTGTGAGCTTCAATAGCTCAGTTGTCTAGACGCCATGTCACAAATACTTTTTTTCTCTAAGCCCGTGGAGTTCGAGGTTCAAATCTCGCTCAGGTCAATTCACTTTTTTTTTGTACATTTTTTTATTATTTTTATTTTCTTAATATTTTTTTTTTTTGCTTATTTTTGGTTTTTTTTTTAACATTTAATAACTAATTTATATAAAATTTTATATTAATAATTAAAATTCTTTTCTTTTATCTCCACCTTTTATACACAAACAACACACATATAAAGATTTGTCATTTAAATAAAAACTAAACAAATCTCTAATGAACGAAGACTTTTATATATGTACCTCTATTGACGATGATTTTGTGTGAGCTTCAATAGCTCAGTTGTCTAGACGCTGTGTCACAAATACTTTTTTTTTTCTCTAAGGCCGTGGGGTTCGAGGTTCAAATCTCGGTGAGGTCAATTCACTTTTTTTTTACATTTTTTTTTATTATTTTCTTGAGACTTTTTTTTTTTTTGCTTATTTTTGGTTTTTTTTAACATTTAATAATAAATTTATATAAAATTTTATATTAATAATTAAATAATCCATAAATAGGCTAAAAACATCAACATTTTTATAAAAACCCTCTGATACAAACAAAATACAAACGTTTTTATACCTTTCACCACAGGTGGAAGGGTCGCGGGTTCGTTAAGATTTTTTTTTGTTTATTTTTTGTTTTTTTTTTACATTTAATAATTAATTTAAATAAAATTTTATATTAATAATTAAATAATCCATAAATAGGCTAAAAACATCAAAATTTGTATAAAAACCCTCTGATACAAACAAAATACAAACGGTTTTATTTCTATTTTTTGCTCCGATTTAAAAGAATTTATAAAAAGATTTTTAAACCATTTTATTTCTCACATATTAAGAAAATTTTATACATAATTTACCTTTGAGTGCAACTATTTTAGGTCATAACTTATAATAATTTATAAAAAAAATTATAAACTATTTTCCTTCAAATTTTTAAAATTAAGCTAAAGAAATTACAAATATTTCTAATAAAAAAGCGAAATAAAATCCTAAATGCAAATTTGCCAGCTAAATCAAACTATTTTGTAAAAATAAAACACATGCAGTTCTAGTGATTTCTTTTAACGATTTGTTGAAATTCTTTTCTTTCACCTCTTAACCTTTTATACACAAACAACAAACACTATTCTAGAGCTGTATTATGACCTATGGATACGTCTTATATAGCAAAAGATCGAAAATCTTTAGTATAACATATTTGCTGAAAAACTCGGAAATATCGGTTCAGATACAAAAAAGTTATGCCCAAAACATACATTTTTTTAAAATACATATTTTCTGGAACCATAAATCTTCCCGAGTCCAAGTTTTATCTCCAAACTAAATGGTTAATTTCCTCTTAAAGGCGTCCGTATATAAATCTGTCCATTTCATATATGTCCATATATAAACTTCAGTTTTTTCCCAACCATGGTGAAGGGTATATAAGATTCGGCATAGCCGAATTTAGCCGCTCTTACTTGTTTTATTTAAATTGGTTGTATATATACAAACTTTTTCAATACAATTTACAAGAACTTCATAAACACACATACATACACAAATACATTCACACAAAAAGTGTGTATAGCTCCATATGCATCCATACATTTTGTATTATACGAGTATATTAAAAAAAAAAAAACAAAAAATACAAAAACGGAAATAATTTCAAATAAATGAAAAAACAGTTATTTTTTAAGGATTGGTAGGTAAAATTTTGACATTTATTTTAACTGATTATATCATTTGTTTCTTACGGATGTGTCAGTTGATTAATCAACATTTAAAAATAAATAACAAATGGCATTTAATTTAAATGAAAATTAAGTAGACCGGTTTTTAAATGAAATATCATTTCTTTTAAAGGATATTTTCAGTTATTTTAACTTACAAACTTTTTTAAGTGTGGTTATAGTAACTGGTAAATTTGTTAATATCATATCGAATATTATGAATAACGCTCTCAAGCTGGTAACGAATTAGTGTAGAGAACATGATCTCTCTATTAACCCTAGTAAGAAATTATTGGTACCTTTCACATTGAGAAGAAAACTAAGCCTGGGTGCTGTTTCCATTAATGATAAGAATATTCCACATTCCAAAGAGGTTAAATAATTAGGGATTACTTTGGATAGTAAACTGACTTGGAATATTCATATGGATAATACTACAAAGAAGGCCACTAGAGCAAAATGGTCATGTAGATCCACATAGGATGATAGTTGGACTGATAATTACGTATGCGGAAATTGTTTGATGGCCGAAAACACTTCAATCAACGGCTATAGCTAAGTTTGCGAAGGTACAACGCTTAGCTTGTTTACTGTCCTACATTCACCATGGAAGCCATTGTTAGTCTAATCCCCTTAAATGTCTACATTAAAACTTCAGCAACATTGGCTGCACGTAGATTAAACTTTGAACACGATGGTTTTTGTAATGTCATACGTTATACGAATATCTTCAATTCTTTAGTGAACAAGGACTTCTTAGGTATGCCGATAGACCGTATTAACACAGAATTGAAATTCGGGGTTGTTATCTCAAGCAGAATGAAATGGGAAGTGGTTCGGAAATGGACTCCGGTGTAGGAACGGGGGTCTTTGGATCCAACAAGAGGATATCGGAGCCAATCGAACCCAAGCTGAACTGCAGGCTATACTCACATGCGCTAGACTGAATATTATTAAGGGTCTAAGGGCGCATATATTTTAATTTTCTCTGATAGCCAAGCAGCACTCCAGGCTTTGTTGTCGTGGACATTTACTTCGGGAATAGTTCTGGAGTGTTTTGATACCCTTCAACAGTTGACCGCGCGTAACAGGGTTTTTCTTTACTGGATACCAAGTTATCGTGGTTGGTAACGAGGAAGCGGGCGAACTAGCTACGACGGGTTCTTCCACACTTTTAGTAGGACCGGAACTGTACTGTGGGGTAAACTGGTCCACCATGACAGCCCTGATTAGGAAAAGAAAACAACCAATGAAAAGGACCTTTGGAACAATCCTTTGAGGATGAGACAGGCGAAACTACTGGCCAATGGAAAAATTTTGGACCCTGCTAGGAACAACATTAGGTTACTATCAGGGACATTTCGGATTAGACTACCATTTATAGAAATGATTCTGTTAATTTTAGGTCCAGAAGACATAAGAAACTCTTCTCCATCTTCTATGTTAAAGTTCATAGGGAATATAATACATAATTTGGTTTAGTTTTAAGATCCTTGGTACAAAAGATACTTATGGGTCGCGGGGCCAGATCTTGACTTAATAGAATAGAATACCTTGGGCTGTGAAAATTGCAAAAAGTTACCAACACAATGTCAAACTTTACATACTTTTCATCCTTCATTGATGGGTATTAAAAAAAAATTGATATTTAATGTAGTTTAACATAATTGCGAAAGGAAATGTTATCTACAACAACGACAACAACTACGAAAACTAAAACATGAATTGGTTGTATATGTAGTAAAGGGTGTCCCAAGAAGAACGCAATTTTGAAATCTGGCAACATTCGAAGTGTCATTGTTTGACATTTGAACAATTGTTATTGTTTGCTAGTAGAAGGTACGACGTTAGTAAAAATGGAGCGCTACACGAATGCAACGCATTCTCATTGTGAAATTGTTTTACCAAAATGGTGAAAGTTTTGCGGCTACAGTTCGCAAATTGCGATCAATTTGAGGTCACAATAATGCTCCAAAAGAGTCAACTGTAAAGAGATTAATGGATAAATTTGCCGAAACTGGGTCTGTTAGTGATGTAAAGACAACAACACGCCATCGACCAGGTCGATCGACCGAAAATGTCGCAGCTGTACGTGATGATGTCGCTCAAACTCCATCCACCCCAAATTCGACACCGAGCTCAGCAAATTGGTGTCTCCAAATCCACTTTGCAGCGAATTTTGACGAAAGATTTGCATCTTCATGCATACAAAGTTCAATTGACTCAGGAACTGAAGCCAGCTGACCATGGACAGCGAAGGGAGTTCGTTAATTGGGTATTGGAGAGACAACATGAAAATGCTGATTTTACCGATAAAATCATCTTCAGTGACGAGGCCCATTTTCATCTTGATGGCTTCGTCAATAGGCAGAATTGTCGCATTTGGGGTGAGGAAAATCCTCGAGTGATTCACGAGAAGCAAATGCATCCTCAACGTGTCACTGTGTGGTGTGGTTTTTGGGCTGGAGGAATCATTGGACCTTTTTTTTATGAAAATGAGGCAGGTCAAGCGCAAACAGTCAATGGTGTTCGGTATCGTGAAATGATAACCAGTTTTTTCTTGCCTAGAATTGAAGAAATGAATGTGGAGGGCATGTGGTTCCAACAAGACGGCGCCACATGTCATACAGCCAGAGAAACAATTCAATTGCTGCATCAGTCATTTCCCGGTCGTGTTATTTCGCGTTTTGGAGATCAGAATTGGCCGCCTAGATCGTGCGATTTAACACCATTAGATTTTTTTCTTTGGGGTTTTTTAAAGTCGATGGTTTACGCGAATAAGCCGACGACAACTCAAGCCTTAAAAGAGGAAATTGAACGCTGCATTAATAAAATACCGCAGCATTCATGCAAAACGGTCATTGAAAATTTCATTAAAAGATCGCGTGCATGCCAGCAAAGCCGCGGCGACCATCTGCACGATATATTGTTCCATACATAACCTCATTCTGTCTACTTTACGATATAATAAAGTTTCACGATTTTTTTTTAAATATCTGTGTTTTATTTAAAATTTAAAAATTGCGTTCTTCTTGGGACACCCTTTAGTTACTTGCAACAGTAAATTGTTGTTAATAAAAAGTTTTTATACCTATTGTTGCCATTATTTTTTTTTTATAAAATTGCAATTTTCATTAAAATTGCTACACAAGGTTCACTATATTGGGTTAGAAGAAATATATTTATAAACAGAGCGATTATTATATGTATTGTTGTTATAATAAGCAAAATTATATACCGATAACTTTGTTACGATCATAACCACTAATTTTCAAAAATTCTTAACAGGCTCCAAGGCCGGGAAAATTTTCATGAGGCTTTTTAACGGTTAACGTGAATAAAACATATAAAGTAAAGCCAAAATTGATTTTAAGTTATATCACAAAAAAAAAATGTACATGGAAAATTTTAAAAAGTATTTATCAAAAAAAAAAATTAAACAAATATTTTTTAATACATTTTCTTTTACTTTATTCCCCTATACCTCCCAAGTTTTAAAATGCCTTTAGCTTTACCACCACAAGAAATTCGTTTTTATTTTAATTTCTCTTTAGAAAATCCTGTATGCGAAAAAATTTATGATAAAAACGTGAAATCATACGCACGAATACATTTTCGGCATTATGTGAAATTACATTTGTTTCTTTGGTTAAAACCATCTCTTACACTTTGCGGTGATTAATATCGAAAAGAATTATCCCGTAAAAATGTCACCACAAATTTCGCGAAAATTTTGTAGCAAAAAAATAAATTGGTGTGTACAAAGAAGACTAATAAAACTGTAGAAAAAAAAAGAAGAATTCACACATGTTTTTCTTTTTGCATCATTTTTGTATTTTTTTATTTTTTTTAACCACAAAATGATAAAGTGGCAGGATAATGAAATTGAAATAATGTAATACAACTGCATGCATAAAAAAAAAGAAAAATTGTCAACATGTGTGAAAGTATACACATGAAAGTAAGTTAAAAATATATTAGAAGATTTATTTTATTTTTATTTCATTATTAATAATTTTCAAATACTGTTTTTAGTTTACTTGTTTTTAAATCCTTTGAGACTATTTTCCCTTTCTTAAAACCAATATTAAAAATTTACATACAATTTTTTTTATAAATCTGAAGTGGAAAAAAAATCTCCTTTTTGATATATTTTTTATGATAAAACAAGCATAAACAATTTATAAATTATACGTGACTCATCCATATGTAATATCAAAAATGATATTTATAAATATTTTACACATATGCAGAGATGGTGCCAGTAAACAATTTAGTTTAATACAAAGAAAATTGTATAAAAATAAATATATAAAAATTAAAGTTAGTAGAGTTAGACTTTATAGTTTATGATGCAGTTTTCAAGGTAAAAATCCATGAATTGGGCTACGAATTGCTCCCTCATCCGCCCTATTCTTCGGATTTAGCCCCTGAAGATATTGCTTGCAGAAAAGAGATTTGACTGCAACGATGAAATAATGAGCCAATTTATACATGCAATGGATTGCGTACAATTTTCTTAATTCTCTTTTCAAAGTTGCTTTCAAAGTTATGTCTATTTATACGGTGACTTTAATTGCACAAAAACTGAATGTGAATGAATCAACAAGAGCAACAAAAAAATATATGAGTGCGAAAGAGAGATAACAGAAACATGCACGAAAATCGAAAACCGTGCCTTTTTTGTTACCCCGCTTACTTCTCTACCACATTCGCCAACAAACAAAAATTGCACGCAATAATTAGCTCTATCTCACAAACAAATACCTATTTTGACAAATCTTATTTTTGGAAGTGATAAAAAAAAAGTGTATAGAGACTATGTTGAAAAATATTGATAATATCTTCAAATTCGAGATTTTCTTAAATTTGTGAGGTGATGAAAAAATCCGAAACACATTTGCCCACTGGGTTATGTCTAATTTCGCACACACACAAAAATCCAAGAATGCTTAAGCATTTTAACATGTTGTCTTTACACATACATTTGCATAAAATAATTTCCGCTGAATTATTCATATTTGACATTGAAAATGACACACGTATGCGTAGATGGTAATTGTTGTTCTTTTTTATTTATATTTTTTTTTTTTTACATTTTGTTTATATTTTCCCTCTTTTTTAACTTTTATTTTTTATTTTTGGAAAATTGCCTAATTTTTTTGTCTCTCATATGTCCTTGTTGTTGGTTTTTTGAAATTTATTCATATATTATTAAGATAAGACATCTTTTCATATACAAAGACGTGCTGAAAGTATATCTTTTGAGTATTTTTTTTTATATATATATAAAGTTATGAATTGTATTTTGTTATTATTTTTTCCATAAAAAAAATTCCTATCATACATTTAAATATTTTACATATGTAAATTACTTTGGAATATATGTAAACAGCCTACACGACTCATTCTTTGTTGTTGACAGTATTTTTATTTTTTTAATTTGTTTCCTTTTTTATAAGAAAGTTGCTTCGTATTATGTTTCTTAAAAAAAATAGATTCAATCGAATTTTTGGTTAAAAGTTTTAATGTCTGAAAAGTTATGACTAAAGAAAGGCTATTTTTTACAAACAAGAGTCTAATAACTCCAGTTTACAGCAAAATATTTTATCAGTCCAGTCAGTTTGATTTTACCACAAAATCATATATTGTTTACTACAACAGGACAAATATCAGATGGGTTGAGAATACCTTTCACGTGTCATTAAAACATTTCATCAATTGATCATTTTCAATAAAAACAATTTGAATTTTTTTTAAATATATACATATATTACTTGATTTCTTGTAAAAAGTTCTCAAAACATAAAAAAAAAATAATTTTTATAAGAAAGTATGTAGAGCCCATGTTTTTTTTTTTGTACGAAAAGGTTTCTTATACAAAATAATAGATATTTATAAATTTATCTGATAAAAATATTTTTAGATCCTATGGACTTTTCCTTAAACTAAAATTCTCAGATTCACCAAACTGTTTCTTAGATAAAAGTTCATATATTCCAAACAAACTTATATTTTAAGGTCTTTCTTTGAAGGAAAAATTCATAGATTCTGAAGAAAATACTTAGATTCAAAGGAATTTTTTCTAATAGAAATATTCTTGGATTCTAAAGACTCTTTCTTAAAGGAAAATTTCTAAAAAAAATCTTAAAAATGTCCTAAGATTTTTTTTTTTTTAAAGTCATTAGAATTTAAAAAAAGTTTTATATTTATGAAAACGTATTTTTAGTTTGGTTCGAGATCATAGAAAATTTTTTTTTTTTCAAATGAAAAATTTTTTCTTATATTTTATTTAAGTAATCATGGAGAATACACAGAAAAAGTTATTAGACACAAGCTGAATGGAATGTATTTTCTGGTCAGCTACGACTTTCATTAACAGTCTTCGTGCCGAAATGCCAATTGTAAATATCTCTATTTCTCACAAATCAACGGAAAAGGCTATTTATGCTAACATACAGTTGATTTTAATTATTAAGTTTAAATTAAATTTACTAACTATTTTTGTGTTATTTATATTCTACTTTGTTTTCCGTATGTACAACTTAGCTATTAGGTAATGTTAAATATTTAATTAATTTTCTTTAAAAAAAAGTCCACAGAATCAAAGTTTTCTTAAAAGAAAAGTTCTTAGAAACTACGATTTATTCCTTAACAATTTTTCTTCAAAAAGTCCTTAATACTAATTTTTTTTAGAAAAAACATTTCTAAAGAAAATATTATTAAATTTAAAGAGCTTTTTTTATAGTTTCTAAGAAGTTTTCCAATTAAGAAATTTTCTTAGAATATGGATAATATAATGATAATCCAGGAACTATTATATGGTTATGAGGCACCATAATATGATAACATTTTGAGCATACTATGATTACGTGCGATCATATTATGATAAATTCAATATAACATGTTTATTTAGTACCATAATATGGTAATTTTTGATTCATAATATAACTGTAGGGACCATATTATAGTAAAAATGTGGTAATTTTATTATCATAATATGATAACCATAATATAGTACGACTACGGTTGGCAGAACCATAAACCCAAAAATATATGATGCTTTTCGAATATGATTGACCAAACCATGTTTTTTTCTTTGTGTGTATGGTTGAGGGTATAATAAAAACCATTTTTTAACAATTCATTTAAAAAAAATATTAACTGTAACAAATAATTCGTATTTATTTGTAATTTATGCTTTAAATAAATATAAGAAAGGATTGAAAAATATATATTCTTTGTATTTTAACTAATTAATCATGTAAAAGCAAATGCACAGATAACTGTTTAAATAAACTACCGTAAGTTTATTACACTCAAAATATCTGTAAAAATATTTTGGCTGTAGGAATATTTTTTACTAAAAACTGATTTTATACAAAAAAATAAGAACAAAAATTGTACGGTGGAATATAAAACCTTTTACTAATTGTTCTATTAAATATTTTATTTGAGTGTAAGATCAATTTTGCCGCAAGGAAAATTACACATTCTCTCTTATGCAACGACACAAACTTTGAAAAAATATTATTCTTTCGAAAAATTTTTAATAATCTGGATGATTTCTTGAAGAAAAACTCAAAGAAAGATCTGGAGCATTTTCTACTGATTTGTTAATGAATTTTGTCAGTTCTAAGAATGTGTATTTGGCCGAACATTACCTTAACGGACATTAAGATGATGTCCACAAATAATTTCAATAGTGAAAATGCTAAAAATTAACCTAATTCAGGGCTTTATGTCCATATTTTGGGATTTATGTTCCATATTCTTACGACCGAAAATGTTTCCCTCATTAGGGGGGTTATGCCTGAAATTATATATTTAGAAAACCCAAATATAATAGCTGCATTTGGTGCAATAAATATATTAAATATATACTGCGGCAAGATTGAAATGAAGTTTCTTTAAATGAAAGCTAATTTTATGCACCATTTTCATAAAAAAGTTACCATATTTGGAAAGCGTTTCGGACTTAAAATCACTTTACAAAAGTGCTTTTTCACTTGCGATTCAAAAACTTCAGAAAGGTGGCAAGTTATTATCCGAAATATAGGCAATACGTTATATGTATCAAAATTTTTATAATTAGGAGAAATAAATTTGATAAATTTATTATAAAAATACCCGTTCATTAATTTTGTCTCATTTACAACATATCAAGGTTTCATCAAGATCAAAGTGCTCTTCCTTGTAAGATTTTTTTTTTTAACAAAAACTTTTAAAAAAAATTGTTATTAATATTCTATTTTTGAATGATATATTCTTTAAAACAAACTTACCACACATATTTTATATTAAACTGTCAAGAATTTACAATAATATTAAAACAAAAAACAAAACAACATCATCTCTGACTAACCGAAAATATTTTAATTTGTTGTGATAAATTGTTTTTAATTACTTTTTACACATACGTACATCCGCTTAACATACAAGATATAAAATTTGACTTGACATTAGAAAAAGAATTTTCATTAGAAAGACATGCAACATGCAGCAAAAAAAAAATACCAAAAATTATAAATTAATGTTAGGACATTCAGAGATAACACTGCATTTGTTGTAATAACATACATTTCATATTTTTGTTTTATTTCAAAATATTTTTTTTTTTTTTGTTTTTTTGGATGAATGTGACATTTCATCACGGAATGGCGTTTACATGTCATACATAGAACAGTTTTTGCTGGTTGAAAAAACAACTAAAATACACAAAACTTGACACTTTTGGTCTTAACATGTACAAATTTCTTAACACTAAAAGAAACATTTAAACTAGAAATAGAATACTATAACGCCCACATGTGGAGTCCAGGAATATATAGACGAAAAAAAAAATAATATGAAAACATGAGATAAAACAAGATTTCTCTACAAAACACATCATGCAGGCGAATGAATCAAAGCCAAACTAACCAACCAACCAGGCCAACAACAGCCATTGTAATTTAAACGCTAACAATCACTAACAAACTATCTGAATTATACTATAGAATACGAGCATATATTTTGTATATTTTTGTATATTTAGAATATGTTAAGAATTATACAATCTGAGGATATATGAAACAAAAAATGTTATGCTGCTCGTAAAATTAAACAAAAGTCCAGAATATGTCAGGAAAAAAATTGTTGATAGCAAACACTACTAAATTGGGAGGTATATCAAAATTCTTGTTCAATTTAAAGGAATTTTCGAAAAATGTTATTAGAAGTTACAACAACAATAAATACAGGGGAGGTAATGGTGGTGATCGCGAAGTTACGGTTTTTGTTTTTTATTAACTCTTTTCATACTTCAGTCCTTTTTAATGGCTTAGTAACCTATAAATGACTTTTTGGCAATTGATTAAGGTAAAAGCACACAAACGATGCATACTAATGAGCTGAATACGGGCAAAAGAAAAAAATATTGAAGGTAATCCTTAGTTCCCTACCAGCGAGCGAAAATTTCGATATTAGTGTATGTATTTTGCTAAAAAGAGAAGTTTTGAACTTTTTCGCAAAATTGGTGTCAAAAGTTGCGTAACGGTGATTTTATTATATTTAAGAAATGTATTGAAAAACAATTGATGGAATAACTTTAGGGCACCATTGCATTTTTAAGATTGTAATTTTGAATTTTTGGGAAAAATGTCAAAACCCGTTGCGCATTTACGCAAAGAAAAAACATGGTTGCGACATGATCACTACTAATATATTGTGCTTGCTGCAATCTGGTATGGTTCTCACAACTATGTTATTGGTTTCTAACCATTAACATGGTCGCTACCATCATTATTATAGTAAATATTTTAAAATTTTATGATTGAGACTTTCTATTTCATAACATGATTGGCTGTAACCATATTGTGGTAACAAAAACTCTGACTATGAAAAAAATATGATAATTTTGCAACCATAAAATGTTGGTAACAATCAATAAATAAGTATACACCAAATAAAACATGACTGACATTTACAGTCATAATATTGTCTAGTTTCCAGGTAATAAGTATTCAAGCTTAAGGTCTATTTTATACAAAATTATTTATTTGTTATCCAATATTTCGCTATCTCAATGGATAGCTTCTTCAGGGATTTTTTGTTTTTTTAATTTTAAACAAATTTATTGGTTTGTTTTAAAAAAAAAAAAATTTGTTTAAAATTAAAAAAACAAAAAATCCCTGAAGAAGCTATCCATTGAGATAGCGAAATATTGGATAACAAATAAATAATTTTGTATAAAATAGACCTTAAGCTTGAATACTTATTACCTGGAATTTGTATTAAAAAGGTCGAAGAAATTGAACTGAATAATTGTCTTGTTTTCATAAAAACCAATATTTTATCAGTTCAGTCAGTTTGTTTTTACTACAAAATGTATTAAAAAAAATCATATAGTGTTAATTGCTGCGATTTTATATTTATAATATATGAGAATCATAATATTCCATAATATGATATTAGATAGTCATATTATGTATATTAATAATCGTAATATAATAAGAAGGATGATATATATTATTGTAGGGTTCATTTAATGATAATCCAGGAATATTATTGTGATATATTCAAGATCATAATATATTTATATTTTTGAATCATAATATAACTGTAGGGACCATATTTTTGTAAAATTATGGCTATTTTATTATCATAATATGATAACCATATTATAGTACGACTATGGTTGGCACAATCATAAACCAAAAAATATATGATGCTCTTCGAATATGATTGTCCCAACCATGTTTTTTCTATGCGTGTTGGCAAACCAAATTAATTTATAAAATTCACGGAATAATTCCAGTCTAAATTTGCCTTTAAAATTTAAAAATAAGTAACTTAAAAAAAGTCTGAAACGGCCTCATCATTACACAAATTTTAATACCAATTTTGTGCAAAAATTGTATATTTTTCTTTAACAAAATTCATCAATATCGCCAACTTTAAACGCTGATAGGGAACTAAATATTTATTGAATTTTTTAAGACTTTTTCTTATATTTAGCTCATGAATATCCAGCCTTTGAGTGGTATAATTTAACATTTATTTTATCGCAACACGCTAATGTCTAAGCATGTATTAAAGTTATTGTATTTAATGAAAAGGAAAAAATTAAGGGAATTTTAAGGGGAAAGTGTAGCGGTTAAAGGGCAATAGAGTTTAAACTCAGATATAAGAAAAAAATACACTCTTGGGACCATAACTCAAAAACCAATTGACATTCCACTTTGTAGCTTTCAACACGCAGAGAAAAAACATGTTTGCAACATGATCACTGCTACTATATTATACTTGCTGCATTCGGGTATGGTTGTCACAATCAGAATATTGGTTTATAAATGGTTTATTATAGTAAATATTTTATTATTTCATGATTGTCACTTTCTATTATATAACATGATTGGCTGTAACCATACTCTGGTAACAAAAATTCTGACTAGGAAAAAAATATAATAATTATGGAACTCTAAAATGCTGAAAACAATCAATAATTAACTATAAATAAAATAAAACATGGCTTTGACATTTTCAGTCATAATACTGTCTTTGTTGTCATAAACAAAATTATATCAGTTATATGATAATGTATGATCATTTTCACCTCGGCGGGTTTTATTTTCAAAGGTGCCGTATACATATAATATTATAATATACATTAATCAATTCATTGTCGAAAAAACTCATTGCCAAAAAGAGTGTTATTTATATTTTTTATTTATTTCTTTTCCAAAAAAAAAGAATAATATTCTTTAGTTTTATTATGTTTATTAATTCATTTCTAGTGAAATAAGGACTTCCTTGTTGAAAAATTACTAAAATATCAACAAAATAGTTTTTTATAAGATAGAGTTTGTAGGATCCAAGAATTGTTTTCTACAAAAAGTTTTCTTATATAAAATGCTATATTTTTAGAAATTTTTTTGATAGAAAAATTTTTTAATTCTAAGGACTTTTCCTTTAAGTAAAGTTCTCAGATTTCACAAACTGTTTCTTTGATTAAAATTTATATATTCTAAAAAAATTCTAAAGTCTTTCTCTGATTAAAAAATTCGTAGATTCTGAAGACTTTTCATCATGAAGAATATTAACTTTTTCTAGTAGAAATATTTTTAAATTCTAATTACTTTTTCTAAAAGAAAACTTCTGAGACTCTAACAAATATTTTAAAAAATCTTAAAAATGTCCTTGGAATCTAAAAAAATTTTCTGTTAGAAAAAGTTCAAAAAAATCTATGTGTTTTTAATAAAAATGTTCTTAGAATTTAAATTTTTTTTTTAAGTATTTTTCTTTAAAAAGTCCTTGCAATCAAAGAAGTTTTCTTGAAAAAAGTCCTTAATATCAAATTTTTTCTTTAGGAAAAATATTTCTTAATGAAATATTCTTAAATTTAAAGAATTTTTTCATATTTTTGAATCATGGTATAACTGTAGGGACATTATTACCGTAAAATAGTTATTTTATTATCATAGTATGATAACTTGAGATCACTTTTTATTTATATTAATTATAAATATTAATTTATCCCAATATTTCGTCACCACATTAATTAATTTTTATAAATAAAAGAGATCTTAAGCTCAATTTAAAATAATATACAAATCAAGAAGATCGAATTAAACTAAAGGAATTTTTATAATATGATAACTATATCATAGTACGACTATGGTTGGCACAATAATAATCCCAAAAATATATGATGCTCCTTGAATATGATTGCTCAAAGCATGTAAATTTGGGTTTACGAGTACTTATTTAAAAAAAATATGTCTGTAAAAATATAAGAAAAAGCTGCGGTTTATTGTCGCACCTAAGCAAAAGTAAAAAATTAGCGCTGCCTACTTTAGAAATATTTTACTCTTCCTAGAGTATGCGTTGATGTACTGATTATTTTGGATTGGATGGCAAGAAACATGATACAAATGGGGATACAAAAGAAGGAAAGTCGCACCCATTACGGGCGTTCCCAACACTAAAATTGGGGAACGGAATAGAATGGACCTTGGATTGTGACAGCTGGAATTGAAACACTACAATTGGAAAGAGAAATGCAATGAAAAGAAGAATGGGTGCACTTAAAAACTGTATAAGAATAAAGCAATGAAGTGGAAAAGGAATAAGTGAAATTGAAATACTACAAAATGGGAACGAAATGGTATGGAACGGGGAACAAGTGAAATTAAAACACTAGGGAAGAGCAACATAAGATAAGAATAGACAACGAAATGGAATAAAATACGGAACGAATAGGATTGAAAAACTAAACAAAGGGAACGAAATGAAAAGCGAATGAATTGATACGAAATACTAAGCAGAGGGAATAAATTTTTTTAATATTTCAACTATTTTTCTGTACTGATACTTTTTGTAGATGGTCAAAATGGAAATAATAACATGGAAAAACGGCTTTCGTACATACTTAGCAAAACCGCTGGAGCTATGAACTTTAAACATGGCATTTAGCTTCGTCCTCCAGCGTAGACTTCCACTAAAACGAGATTTTTGAAATTTTTTCGTGTAAGTGCAAAAAGGGAAAATTTTTCTCATTATTGACCCCCAAAAATCTTTATATAGCGGCACCTAAAAGTCTGCCTAGCTAACTATTGTTAGCAAACCAAGGATGTATTCCTCTAAATAAATAATAAAACAAGAAGAAGACGACAACATTTTCAAATAATGTTGATGATGATGATGATGGCGATGGCGATGTGGATGACGACGTCAAATAATTCTAAAATGATACGAACCCATTTCATGTTTACGACAACTTGCATGTTTAAGGCATTTGCATATTTTACACAAGTGTTATGTGTACATAAAAGTAAGTGAACAATATACATACATACGAAAATGTATATGATCCATATATACATATACATAAGTACAAACAATATGAGTCCATTCATATGTACATAAATATATTGCAAGATAAATGCACTATGAGCCAGTTAACTGTTTCTATAGGAACTTGATATGCAAATATATTTTAGCAAAGCAGAGGTTAACTTGAGTTCGGTGAGCTTAACTTTCTCTCTGAATATGATCTAGTTCGTAATAAGGCTTGACCTTATATCGTATACTTATTGAAATTGCATGCATGGTGGGCCATTAAAGAAATAATAAATTAGAATTATAATATTTATTATGTTGGATGCATATCAATAGGTTTCTATTCTGAAAAGAGCCTGTAGTTCAAGCACTAGTGACGTGACCGGTGCAAACAGTATCGGTCTGAAAGGACCTATCCTGCGTGACCGGTGCAAATAGTACCAGTCTGAAAGGACTTACTACGTGACTAATGATATATACTGATCTTTTTTTAGATTCATCCCGTTTTGCCCTTGGCGTCAGTCTTGCGTTAGCCTCGTGAGAGGCTCTTCTAGTTCAGTCCATTGACATGTCACAAAGCGCAATTAAAGCCAATGCTAAAATGGCCGATCCCTTCTATATAAAAGAACCGGGTCTGGGACCGGTTCCTGGTCCTATGCACCACTCAAGTGACATGTCCTCTAAAAAGGTCCATTTTTCACATGACATATTTAGATCAGCATTTTGGCAAAAAACGGCAACATTTGGTCTATTGTGCACTGCCATAAAAGTATGAGTAGTTTATGCTGCTACAATTCTTTTGGTATATCAAATCGCTTAACAAGCACTTTCGCGTAAGCCTTATTTGTACGTTGTATGTATAAACTCTTGTATAAATGCATGTTAATGCCTGCTTGCATTCATACAATATACATACATGTGTGACAAATGGTGACGCTTTCCTAAAATTTCTATGCGTTTTCTTTAGTCAAAAACGAGGGTTTTAACTTGAATACTTTCTGCATCACAATAGAATAACATTTCTGTTTTATTTTTCATTCGTTATATTAACTCCCTGTAAAGAAAATGCATACAATTGCTAGCTACTAGCTACTGGTTGTTCTGTATAGTGTCATGTATTTTTATGAAATGTCGAGTAGAGAAACGCCAAAATGTTATCGTGTCAAAAAATGTGTTTTTTTTTCTCTTTTTAAATTGCACAAAATTTTATTTCAAAAGTAAAAACAGAAATAAAGAATTACATGAACATTGCATACATACTGAAGGAAGTTACGTGTTGCTGCCATTTTAATGGGTGCTGTTGTTTTAAATACTACTTATGTTGTTTCGCTGGAATATAGATGGCGCTTGTTGTGTTTATACTTCCGTTTTTGTTTGCTTTTGTTGCTACATATATGTTTTGTAAAGAAATTGCATGCACTCATAAAATATAATTATCTCGAATCCGACACGCCTATTTAGTGTGAAATTGTGTATATGAAAGGAATGATATGTAAAAATAAATTCATTGCAAATATTTTTTTTGCGATTAGGTTTCTTTTAGGAATATATTTTATGCCAAGTATTTATTAAAAATACAAGGATAATGATTACTCAGTTTGGAAAATTATTATGCTGAGGAATGTGTAATTAATATAAAAAAAGATTGATTAATGTTTGGATGTTGATCCTGCACATACTGGAATAGAGATAAGAAAGGATTTAGTTATGTTTTTTTTTCTTGCTCTTTTAAAAAAGTAACTTGGCATCATCTTGACCTTTAAACTCTTCTTGAAACTTAACCACATACTCTGTGACACAGAGTAATGAAAACTCTCTCTCTCTCTCTCTGTGGCACAGAGTAATGCAAACAACGGTGCCTTTTACTCCTGTGCAAAGGAGTTAGGTTAGGGATGGCGATCTTTTCTCATTTTCAAACAACACTCAGCAAATGCACTATACCATTGCTTTGCATTGTGTTAATATCAAGGAAATAGGTTGGAGGAAAATAAAAGTCGTTAGCTATAGTTATCTACATTGTCAGTTATATTGAACTCTTCAGCAAGAAAATTAGTATACGTAAGACTTGAAGCACTAATAAACGATGGGATCTAATTTGATCTAATTTCAGTAGGACATGGTAATATTTATAAAATAGAGTTAAAAATACAATTTTTCGGTGTTGCTCCAACCATCAAAACCCTGCTTTTCACAAGGTCCCGCAGACCAAAAATTTACTTTTAAGCTCTATTTTATATCGGAAGTAGGTGGAATATAATATGTAGTTGGAAGAAACGATGAATTAAAGTATTTCTTGGATCGGTTAAGAAAACCAAGAAAGCTTCTTCGATACTTGAATAATGTGGGTTATCCAACGAAGCAAGGGTGCCCGAGTCCTCAATATCAACAACACCATGGTTGAACAGATGACAAAGTTGACACTACGATCTTCTGGCCCAGTATATTGTTCTGTGTAATTCATAATCTGCCGCTTGATTAGATTAGATTGGTTAGCACATATGGACATTTCGGGCAGCTCAGTTTCCCTTAATACAGAAGTGCAAATCTACCTGGTGGATAGTTCGTATCCGTCAGGGAATTGAAATATTTTGCAGCTGAGATAAGAAAACGAGATAAAGAAAAAACGTTTAGAAACTTTGGGTCGACTTCATAAGAGCCTGATTAAGTTCCCTTCCGAAAAAGAATGTAAACTGTTGGATGCAGATTCCAGATTCAACATCTAGTTGTTCAATGGCAGCAGGTTGGCTGTGATGTCTTCTCCAGCAAACTCGATTAATAAAGATTGATTAATGCTAGGAAATACTAATGATTAAATAAATATTGTTACGAAAATTTGATTTATCGATTTCCGGTTACTTGTAGAAAGAGAATTCCCATATGCCAGGCCAAAAGTGTAAATCAATTTAGTGACAACTCTTGTCATGTCGTCAAACAATTACAACTAATGTTCCATTAATATTTTTGCTAGCAACTTCGACATAGCAAAAACTATAATCTTCCAAATATTGCCAACTGCTATAGCAAATGTCAACTGTTGTTTATTATTTGCAATATAAAACAGAACTTGATTTTTATGAAAGTGAACACTACATCCACGATTAAAGGTAATTTAGTGTCAAGAAAGGTTATTAAGTCTCAGTCATAAAGGGGGGACTTTTAAGAAAATCAGAGAATAGAAGGTTTGGTTAGGCAAGTTTCAGGTTTTAGTATTTTATCTAACGTGGCATACGAAGTGCCATTTTCAAGAATTTTGGGTGAAAACTTTGACCCATTTCTGGCCCGAGTTGACATATGGCATCACATGGATTCCATGAAATTTTTAGTTCGGACGAGTGCTTTTAATACACGAAACATTTTTGGAGCCAGTTGTACATCCATAATGTGGAAACAGGGCTTAAAAAATTTCAACTAACCCTCCTTTCTTTACTGCACAATACCCGCAATAAAAAAAACAAACGAAGAAAAATTTTTATATTTATACAGATTTGATTTCGGGACAACACATCAACCTCCTTTACTAAAATTCAGCATTAAATTCGAAAAAAATCTCTTGACTGAGCCGGGTAAGAGATCCAAGGACTTGCCAATGGATAAGGAATATCTTCATATAGCGTAGGACTTGTAAGGCTGTAACATTTAAGTAACCTCATTTCAATTTGGGACCTACTAATTTTCTCGTCTGTTGGAGTAGGATAGACTTTTTGTAGCGCAACCTACCATGGAAGATTCATTTGAAGAGTCTGTGTGTTATAGAATTTTGTAAAAGACAATGAAAAAAAGGCTAGGGTTACAAATTAAATTTATTTTATTTTTTAAATAAGATGTTACCACTGTTGAATACCAAAATTGAATAGAAAGATCAAAAGGTTGCTTGAAGTTATAAAGAATAATTTACAATTCATTTAAAAAAAAAACAGTTATTCTCAAATAATATTCTTATTAAGATGTGTTAAATTCTCAATTGTATATTATATTCTTTAAATGAGATTAATCCCATAATAATAGCATGTATTTAGCAATTGGCTAAGTTAATAATATCGTAAAGATATGTTAATGAGAGCCAGAGAGCTTAATCCAAATACTCACATTATTATATTAAAACGGGATATTTTTCTTCTCCAATAAAAAGATGTACAAAATTTATAATTAATATCTTATCAATAGTAGCTATACAGTTGCTTAAATAATTGTTCGTACATGCCAATAAAGAATAATAATATTCTACTATAATTGGTTATTGTTTCCAACACTGTGATTTGAAATTTGGTGATCACGGATCTTTACATACTGGAGGAAGATGTGGAGTGTGACACTAGATGTCTGCAGGAGAATTTCCATGGGAAATATTGGAAAATTTCCTTAATGAAATCTTAGTAAATGTTAAAAACAAAAAGTTCTCGGACAATCATTTTGTGATTTTACAAGAAACTTTTTAGATTTAATCGTGGTGGGGTCAAATTAAAAATTTATTAAATTTTCATTCACTATGAAAAAGTAAGAAGACGAAAAAGTGATAATTAAAGTTTGTATATTTCAGTCAGATAAGATCAGGAAATACTGAAAAATACTAGAAAGCCAACAATCTTAAAACATTTTATAAAAACATATTTCCCTTTACTGGCAACTGTGCGTCGTTACTAAGGATTACTCAATCACGTCTGAGTTTGAACCAGGACAGATTTTCACTACGACTTTTGAGTAAATCACATTTAAGTGGAGCCGTAAATTTAAGAAGAGTAGAGGTTATATTTTTAAGCGAGCCTTTTTAATGAACATATTTAAGAGGGAAGCTAAAATTCTTAAGAGAAAAAAAGGGAAGCAAATAAAATTTTTTTTTGAAAATCATTTACAATATGATGTCTTCTTTGGCGTGCGGTCCTAAAATTTGCTCGGAAACTTTTTCTGCAGCTAAATGGAGGAAAGAAAATTTAAATTATTTTACTCCTGTAACATCAGGTGAAAAAATAATTTATCACTTCCTCAATTGGAAACTCGAGGAAGCTACAGGACAATTAGTATCTGAACCCTTAATATTTTGTTAGGAAAACCAATAGTATTTTTATATCCTAGATCAAATCGTTTACTTCAAAATTCAGTACAAAGGAGGGAAAAATTGTTTCATATTGGACGCTTAACTTAAGCAGGCGAGCGCCCCGGTAGCCTAGTTGGTAGCGTGCTAGCTTATCAGTGCGGGGGTCGTGGGTTCAATTTCCACCAGAGGCTCTGGTCTGTTTTCGCTACAACGAGCCGAAGGCTTTTGTTGCTAGTGCTCGGTTAGGGTATTAACATATAATTTGTAATTATATTTTTAATAAATAAAATAAATAAATAAAAAATAACTTACAGGTTGGTTGAAAAGTTCCTGCGCTCACCAAGAGATGGCACTGCTAGCTCCAAACTTTTTTTTCTCAAGTTGGTTCAACTGTCCTGAGAACACATACAAAGTTGCAAGTCATTCTGTCGAATCTTTCTTTGTTTACAAGCCATTTGAAGTTGACGTGTCATTGATTTTTTTTAATATGGAAAAAGTTAATATCGTGCAGTCATTAGATTCTTTGTTTTGAAGGTTTAAAAGCAAAGGAAATTTGTGAACAATTGTTAGAAGTGTGTAAGGAGGCCTCACCTTCAAAACGCACCGTTAAATATTAGGCTGGTGAATTTAAACGTGGTCGTACCAGCCTTAAAGACGATCCACGCGAAGGATGACCAAAAACTGCAACCACAGCAGAAATCATTGAGCAGGTACATAATATGGTTAGTGAAGATCAAAGTTTGACTAAGCGTGAAATTGATAATGCCATAGGCATTTCAGACGAACGAGTACTCCATATTTTACATGTAGAATTACGTATGAAAAAACTGTTTGGAAAGTTGGTGCCGCACACATTAACAATTCAACAAAAACTGGATCGAAAACAAATTTCTCAGCGTAATTTGGAGCGTTTTAAGCCGAATAAAACCGACTTCTTGCGTGGTTTTATAACCATGGATGAGACTTGGATCTAACACCATGATCCTAAATTGAAACAAGAACGTTTACAGTGGACTGAAGCTGGTTGTTCAGCTCCAAAGCAGGTGAAGTCACATCGATCAGCAAAGAAGGTTATGGCATCAGTTTTTTGGGATGCAAAATGAATTTTGTTGGTTGATTATCTTCAGAAAGGTAAAACAATCAAATCTGAATATTATTGCATGCTTTTGGATCAGCTGGATGAAAAAATTCGTGAGAAAAGTCCTGGTTTAAAGAAGAAAAAAATAATTTTTCATCAAGACAATGCACCTGCTCACAAAAGTGTTTTGACGATGGCTAAATTCAAAGAATTAAAGTACGAATTGCTTGAACATCCACCGTATTCACCGGATTTGGCTCCCAGTGACTACTATCTCTTCAGAAATCTCAAACAATTCCTTCGTGGAAAGCATTTTTCGTCGAATACAGAGGCCATAGCAGCCGTAGACGGTTATTTTGCAGAGCTTCCGGAAAACCATTCTAAGGATGGGATAAAATTATTGGAAGATCATTGGAACAAGTGTATTGAGCTTCTAGGAGATTATATTGAATAAAAAAATATATTTCGTAACAAAAGCAGTATTCTTTCATTTCGAGCGCAGGAACTTTTCAACCAACCTGTAAGCAGTGCCTTTGTGAACTATAGACCTATAAATAGTACATTAGATTTGTAAAAAAAATCAAAAAATCTTCATTGAAAAATATTTTCAAAAACTTCATTTAAAAAAAAATGACCAATGGTCGATGCAAGCACCTACACGAAAAAAAATATTGGTAGTACCAATGTTAAAGAGTGCAATAGTAGGAAGGATAACAAGAGGGAAAATTTTGTTTTTAAGTATATGCCAATTGGAATCAACAACAACAACATTAAAGCCTGTTATGGCAGTTAAACATGGCAGCTAGTGACGCCTCAAGTTGTACTAACTTTTAATATTATTCTACTCAAAAGTAAATTTCAGTTTATATCGTCATTACAAACAAAATGCGTTTCAATTTTGTTGCTGTAGTTATTTTCCTTTTTTTTTTTTTGTTTAGGCTTTGGTTTGCATGCGATAAGCTTTAGTTTTATATCGTACGAAAAAAAACCCCTATAGAGAGTGTGTGTTTTGAATTCGTATAAGATTACGAGACATGTTCACCAAATACCAAACTATACAAACATCAAAAGAAATACAAAAAAAAATGCAGAAAATATTCATACATTTTCATACAAATTTCAACTTTGCAAAACTTTAGCGCCGTTTCAAATAAAAAACCCTTCCATTTCATTTTAGTAGTTGTTGTATATGTTGGTTTTTTTTTTTTTTTTGTTGCAGGATGATAAAGAATGTTAGTACATATTTGTTTCCTTGTGTGGTATTTTTTGTTTCTGTTGCAGAACGTTTTTAGTTTGCTTAAACATGCATGTATCACATAACATGGCTGAACTGAGCTAAACTATGGTTGAAGCGAAATATGTAAAGTACCTTCTTGTTGAAGGAAACTATTTACATTAGGGTGACAACCCAAATATTTCGATGGGCCAAAACATTATGCTTTAAAATGATTCTCAATTGAGCCTGAATTCTCAATTGAAAATATCCTTGATTGACACTGTCTTATGATTATTCCATAATTCGTAATCTTTAACATTTTACCCTTTAATTCTATATGGTACAATTGTCAGATTTGTACTTTGTATAAAAGTTTTAAACCTAGTTTTCCAAAAAAATCCGTTGAGCGCCATTTATAATTTCATAAGATTGATATAAATGTTACCCTATTATCCTTATATCTAAAACCAAACATACTTTACATGGTTTGTAGTTTGTCGTTGGCTGTTACTGGTGCATATTATCTCGGTGCTTTCCTTTATATCGTCGCTGTGGCTGTTGTTATTGTTGCTGCTGCTTTTGGCCTACCGCCACAACTCAAAATTTCAAATGTTGCGTGTCTCATAGCCATCATCATCATCAACATCGTTCTTGTTGCTGTTGTGTATGTAACTGCTGAATGTCCATATCAGTAAAAGCTGTAGTACACCACATAGTCCCACATTTATATTCATATTCACATTCAAATGTTATGCAGTGTGCAATTGTATATGATTTCTTCCTCTTTTTTTGGATTGTTTTTGCTGATTTTAAGTGCATGTCATGGCGGCGCATAAATGGCGGCAACAATGGTAGCAAAACTGTTTTTAGAAATTCTAGTTATTTACTTCACAAAACATGGCAACTTTTGGTATGTATGTTAGTACTATGTGCATTAAATTGTTTCTTCCTTAAATAATTTCTGTTATATGAAAAGGTCCTTTGAAAATGTGTGTTTGCCTTTTTTTTTTGTGCGATGGAGAGAAATATTCTGCGTTCTTATCTTTTCTGAAAAATGTCTGTCATGTTGGGGATTTTTTGAAATGTATACATGAAGAATGTTTGATAAAACACAGTTTATGATTTTAGTTTAATTATGGATTTTTATTTTAAGCTGAACTTTAAGCTTTAATGTCATTGTTGATTAAATGTTAAAAGACATAGGAGGCCCTGGGAGAAAGTCCAGTGGTTACCGAATATGTCAGGTGACTGGCCCATTATGCTGGCGTCTTTTCAAAAGAGTGAGCCAGTCACACCCCTAATAACGTGAATTTTTTCATAGGTTTTATAATTTTAGATAATTCCTTACGAAAAAAAGAGTAGAGTATTCAAAACATCATTTAATATTTTAATGTCATCATTCTAAATCACCTTATTTATAAAACTCTATCAAATCATATTTTGATAATCCTGTGCTGTAACTTAAAATGTCGATGCAATAAATAATATAAATGACACTGATTAGCAAGTTGATCAGCAAATACAAGGGGAATAAGTAAAAGAATTTGGAAGAATAAATCTTCGAGCAAAGGAAGTAAATATTAATGGTCTGGTCTTAGGCAAATCCGAAAAATTCATGGTAGTCCAGGCTGGTTAGTTGGTTCAAGTGGCAGTTTACAATGCCGTAAGTATCAAGTAGAGTCAAATATCAAGTGCGGAGAACAAGACCCATCCCGAAAGATTTAAATAACGAATAAGATCACCCAATCCTACGTCTGATATAACTGACAAGTCGTCCAGTATATAGCCGAAAGTTCTATATCGGATGACGGACAATCACAGAGGAGATGATCTGCCGTCTCCTTCTCACCCAAGGCTGCATATCGGCCATTGATTAAGTAGCACGGCTGTCAGTCTCGAAACATTTACACAGGAGAGATTTAGTACGCCCCAGACAAGAGTCGGTATACGTGAGCCTCGCAATAATACAGGAGTCTAGTCCATGCCAACTGACGATCGCCTTTCGCTGGTTACACTCGAAAATCTCACCCTTACAAGTGCCCAGTGGTGTAGGCACACACATTGCTGACATTGTAGCAACTTTAACAGCTGATATTTAAGGCAAAGCCTGCCTTTGCTAACTCGTAACCGACGAGGACAGAGGATGATAAACACAACGAAGATATACACGGTTCCCCGAGCTCCAACCGCAAACAAAAGATTGAAAGCTTCCCTGATAGCCACAACTCATTATTGCACCGTCAGTGTATACCCTGATAACAAATCGAGCTGTTGGATTCCTCCTGTCCCATTACACTCTAGAAGGAAACAAAAAGTATATAATTTTCTATAGAGTATTTTTCCCGCTCTACCAGAAATTCAACATGGTACAGAGTTCAGCGGCAACATTTTTAAATGAGAGGGCAACATTTTCAAAGTTGCTAAAGTGTTGAAAAACATTAAATTTGGTGTATGCAGTGCTGTCACATAAACAGTGTAATTTTTTATCCCAGTTTTTGGGATTCTTAACTGTTTACCAGTTTTTTCATGAAAATAATTTTTTTCAAATTATTGCATTTTTTATAGGATTTTAGTTATATATTGCAACAATTAATAGCATGTTTATTCTCTTTATTATAAATTTTTACCATAGAAATGGGAAATGGTGGATATGAATAGACATAGTTGGTCAATGTGTGTGTACACACTTTAATACTTTTCATGTCACAATGTTATGTTTGAATTCTTAACTATTTTTTAACACAATTGCAAATTTTTGTTGTATTTTTTACTTTATTAGACATGTCTATTTTTAGTAAAAATTAATAGTATATTAAACAAATATTGTATTTTTATATGAAAAATCCGAAAAAATACATGAATAAAATAAAAAAACATATTTTTTTGATGAAATAATCTGAAAAATCTCTAGCATCCCAAAAACGGCAAAAAAAATAGTTGAAATTGGTTATATGGCAGCACCGCTAAACACTACTAAAAGTTGCCGACCAAAACTCACCTTTGTTGCCTCCAAACTATGTTCGTGTTCTAAGAGAGTACTAAAAAGTTCGTGAGAGGGAAACATACTCTATAGAAAATTATATTCTCTTTGAAGGAAAACTGAATCGAAAACGTCTATCGAAGTTTATACTGAGCTGCGTTACTATGTTCTGACCTTCCAAGAATCCGAAGGTGCTTCGTTATAACCTGCTTGGTAGTTGCCGACCACCACGCAATACAGTCGTAAATGAGAGAAGAAAGTAACCGTGTCCATTCTAACTCTCTGCACGGTGTAAATATTATATAGGGTCCGCCAAATAATTTTTTTTTTTTGAAATTTTGAAGAATTGGTATGCTAAGTTTAGAGGTGGTAAAATGAGCACCGAAGACGGTGAACGCAGTGGACGACAAAAAAAGAGGTTGTTACGGACGAAAACATCAAAAAAATCCACAAAATGATTTCGACTGACCGAAAGTTGAAATTGAATGAAATAGCAGGTACTCTAATGATATCAACTGACGTGTACATCATATTATTCACGAATATTTGGGTATGAGAGGGCTCTGTGCAAAGTGGGTGCCGCGCGAGCTAACCTTTGACCAAAAACAACGACGAATTGATGATTCGGTGCAGTGTTTAGAGATGTTCAAGTGTAATAAACCCGAGTTTTTGCGTCGATATGTGACAATGGATGAAACATGGCTCCATCATTTCACTCCGAAGTCCAATCGACAGTCATCCGAGTGGACTGCACGTGATGAACCAACTCCAAAGCGTGGTTAAGACGTCTGTATTTTGGGATGCACATGGAATAATTTTCATTGACTACCTTGAACAAGGAAGGACCATCAACAGCGACTATTACATAGCGTTATTGGACCGTGTAAAGGACGAAATCGCCGGAAAACGGCCGCACTTAAAGAAAAAGAAAGTGCTGTTTCACCAAGACAATCCACCGTGTCACAAGTCAGTGAAAACGATGGCGAAAATCCATGAATTGGGCTTCGAATTGCTTCAGCATTCACCGTATTCTCCAGATCTGGCCCCCAGCGACTATTTCCTGTTCTCAGATCTCTAAAGAATGCTCGCTGGGAAGAAATTTTCGTCGAAACTGAAGCCTATTTTGAAGGAAAGGAGAAGTCGTACTACAAAAATGGTATCGAAGAGTTGGAGGGTCGCTATAATCAGTGTATCACCCTTGAACGGAACTATGTTGAATAAAAAAAAACGAATTTTGGCAAAAAAAATGTGTTTTACAATGGTAGGCCGGGGACTTTTCAATTAACACATATTTAACTCAAATTCCACACTAACAGCTCCAACTTCTTACTTTTGCTCAAACGCATCTAAAAAAATATAAATAAACTTGCCAAGATCATCAAAACTCTTAAGAGAATTATAAGACCAATATCAGTATGTGATATAATTATGGTTATTTTATTTGTACAAATGTCTGAGTAGTTTGCTTTCATGTTTGATTTAGGGGACCTAAATTCTCTAAAATTGAATATTTGCTGCTGATCAAAATCAGTTGAAGGAAAAATGGGGTGAGAAATACTTAGAGAAATTTAAAAAAAATCCAGCCTTCAGGCACTTGTAAACTAATTCTTAAAATCTTTGTTTTCATATCATTGATATTTAATTAGAAATTAAAAAAAATGATTTTATTTGAAACTGCTTTACTCCACAATGACAAGAAAATAATACCTTGAATATCCTTTAAAATTTCTTGAATTTCAAAATAAAGTTTATACAATAACAGTTTTAAATTGTGGCTTTTTAGAAAACAATCCCATCATATGCAGCTGATGCATTTTGGTTATCTTATCGTAGAATAGGAAAATAAATATAATCTCAACAAAACTTTAACAACAACAAACAGCAGCACACAATAACATGTTATCTTTTATCTGTTATTTCCATTTTGCTCTGTGTTTATACTTCTAGAAAGAAAATCAGCTTTTAACCACAACTTGTCCAAGGATTTTTTTTTTTAATTTTCATTATTTCAAATTTTTTCCTATTCATTCTTCTTGCATTTTGTCTACATATCTCAGTGTATGTGTGTGTGCGTGCATTTATGTGACATCAACACCCTGTCTTCGTTAGAGTCAACCCAAGTAAAGTTAGATTTTGAAAATAAACAGGAAACGGAAATTCTAAAGCTTGACTAACTAACAAATAGTAGCTGCTGTTGTTTAGTTTGTTATATGATGATGCGCATTGTGTAGCATTTGTGTTTAACAGCGGTTTTAAAGTTGTTGTGGTTTTTATTTACATTTGAAAATTTTTTTTTCTGTTTTATGTATTTCATTTTGTTTTGACCAAGCCCAATTGGCTACAATGTTGACAAACAACAGCAAAAACAACAAAGTTTTTTTTTCTTCAACCAAACATCTTTAAATACCAAATGGTGTCATTATTGTCCTGTAAAATAAACATACGAGTTGGGAATGATAATGATGCCTTTGCTGGATTATTCTATAATTTTCGTTTTAAAATGCACTTTATTTAAAAAATTGTTAAAAGTTTAAGATCCTTCCCTAGGTTAGTACTGTGTGACGTCGCAAGGGGACTATTTGGCCAACCTATTACAATGCAGTGCAAAAGTGACATGTATTTTTTATAAAAGGACTTGCTCTCTGGCTCTATATATAAATTCCCCGTAGACCCCAATGAGATATAATAAGGTTACTAAGGGTCACATTATAATGCAGAAATCGCTTAAGGCGTACTGTACTAAGGATAAAACTTCTAGAGATTCCCTTTGCTTAAACAAAACTGTAACCCGAGATGGTGAAGTAAAGATGTCAGGTAATTAAAAATGATCGTTTTTTTACATTCAACACAGTATACTGTTTAAAACAAAATACTTTTACAATATCTTGATTTGTCTTAGCATCTTTTCCGCTTTTAGTTGTCTAAATAATCATTATACCCAGTTACGGCTGATATCTTGTACCAACAGAAGTCGCCACGGTCGTTTTTGCTTACTCGTGTTACGATTTGAAACTATATCTCAAAAACACTCTAAGGGTATATAAAGCACAACATTGCAGAAATCTTTGTAAGTTAACAGCAGCCGTGAAGGTGACAAGGTAATTCTTCACTACTAATCCATGCTATCTCCTAAGAAAATCCTTATAACATCGTTAAAGATCCTAGGGATATTCTTGAAGGTCCTGCGAATATCTTTGGAGTTCCGAACATACTTAAAGATCCAGGGAATATCCTTGAAGATCTTGAAGATCCTTGTATGTCCTGACATATTCGAATGTCCTGACCTATTCGATATCCTCCCTTAGAAGCAGTTCAACAGAAGAAACGTGCGCTCACGGGTCGTTGTCGTAGCACAGTAGAAGAAACGTGCTGTCCCAGGTCATTGTCCTCCGCTAATCGAAGTCAGCAGAGATGCCACGCTGTTCTCCCTTAAAAGAAATACTACAGAGGAAACATGTCAATTCTGGTCGTTGTCCCAGGTCGCTGTCTTCCCTTAGACGCAGCTCAGCAGTGGAAAGGTGCCTTCCCCTGTCGTTATCCTCCCCTAATCAAAGTTAACAGACGAATCTTGACGGCTTAGGTCGCTGTCCACCGTTAGATGCAGCACAGCAGAATGGTCAATGTCCTTCTCTAATCGAAGTCAGTAGAGATGCCACGCTGGCCTAGATTGCTGTTCTCCCTTAAAAGAAATACTTTAGAGGAAACATGTCAATTTAGGTTGTTGTTCTCGTTTAATAAAAATAAACTGAGAAAGCGTGCCGTCCCAGTTCGCTGCCCTTTTCTAATCCAAGTCAACAGAGCAAGCGTGCCAAGTTCCTGTCGAACCCTAATGGAATTAAACGGAGGAAGCGTGACGTACCAGGCAGCTGTCCTCCATTAGACGCAGCTTAACAGAGGAAACGTGCCGTGTTCGGCCATTGTCCTACCCTAATCGAAGTCAAAAAAGAAAGCGTGCCGTCCTCCTCCCTTAAATACAGCACAACAGAGAACACGTGAAGTCCCAGGACTTTGTGTTCGCTTAGTCGAATTTTAATTAAGAAGCGTGCTATCCTAAGTCGCTGTTCTCCCCTTACCGTAGTCAACAGAGGAAGCATACCATGTCGCTGGGATCCCATTGACGTAGTGCAATAGAGGAAATGTTCCGTCCCAGATCTTTGCACTCACAGTAAGTGTGCGGGCCAAAGCCACGCTCGTTCGAGGCCACGATCCGAACTCTCTCATTATCTCTTCCTCTGCCTTGATTAATCTTATAATCATGTTATAATCGGAATAAATGAATTAAGATTGATCACTGAATCAAATAAATTTTTTAAGATAATCCCTACCTTCGCCGGCTAACCCCAGTTAAGGGAGGAAAACTCGACCGATTGACATATCAATCAATGCTCCTGATAAGGAACGTATTCCAAACTAATTTTTTCGATTTGTATGAAATTTGGATATGTGACAGAGAAAATAAATCTGGGATAAATTTTTTGTATGTTTTCGAACACCTTGGGTACTTACGAGAAGAAATAGGCAAATCAATATCATTCGCAGCCCTATTTTTGAACCACAAAATGGGCTTTTCCAATACCTTTTATTTATTTCTCAATTTGCCTTAAATTAATACAAAAAATAAAAATTTATTAAAAAAACCATAAAAACTTCATTTTTTACCCCTTAAACAAGATATTGGGACACTAAAAAAAACGTCCCCATCAGTTTCTCTCCTCAGAGGGATAAATTTTTTTTCGAATTTTGACACATTTTCTGAAATATAAGCCAAAGCAATATATGACGTAGGATATCTTATGAACTTTACTGACCATAATTTCAAATTGTCCTAAAAGCACTCAGCTATTTTAAACCAAACTGAAACTATTTACAACCGGCTCCGAAGCAAGTTTTGGGTCATTTAAACCTTATATTATGGTTCCAAGTAACAAAATCAGTGCCGAGAAAAAAGGTTCGTAGCGGCACTTAAATTTGGAGATTCTAAAAATTAAGTGTTTTCTTAGGATAACATAAAATAATTGCCCGATCCGAACCTAAAAAATAAAAAAACGAATTTCGGTGGTTTCAAAGAAATAAGCAAAAAATATGTAGCCACAAGGAATTTGTTTTCTATGTGCGAAATCTGGATTAGGCCTCCATGCGTCCCACAACAACATTCAATTTTTTTTTTTTGGATTTAAGTAATTGATTTCGAAAATAAGAGTGAGTTAGATATCACTTTTTGTTTTTGTTGATTATCGAGTGGATCGCATATCGCAGTACTGACATAATGGGTCCGGTGCATGCAAAAAGAATTTCCCGATATTTTTTTTATAAAAATTAATTTTTTACCAAAACAATAAAACGTTTAATAAAATGTTTGTTGGGGTACACAACTCGCGTTTATCCATGAACACTATAAAGAATTTGTTGTTTGATTACAAATGAAAATTTAACCTAAATTTTTTTTTACACAACAACAATAAAATTTACCACAATACAATCTTAATAAAAAAAGTGGTAGTAGTAGTTGCTGATGTTGTTGTTGTTGGTAAAAGTAATTTTTAAAATTACATCGTGATGTTAAACTAAATGAAAATTTTTCTTGACTTTACAAAAGCAAACAGACAGACCAGGAATAGCAACAACTAACATACAAACAACAACACAACAAAACAGCACAGCAACAAAAAAAAATAAAATAAACTAAGGTGCACAAAGTTCATAGCAATTTTCATGTTGTTGTAGCAATGTGCTGTTGTTGTAGTTACAACAACTACAACAGCCGAGTGTATCAACTGCAAATTAAGGTTGTTCTTAATATTATTGTTGTTTTTTTTTTGTGGTAAATGCCGTGCTGTTGTTGTGATGGTAAGTTGTTATTGAAGTTGTAGTTGCAGGCAACATCAACAAAGTACAAATCGCAAACAAGCGCCTCTAGTGACTTTTAAACAAGAGCACCAATAACAACAACATCAACTATGGCAACAAACAACTTCAAACATATCAACTTTAGTATCTGAAATTCTTAAGGTTGTATTATTTTTTACTTTTTTTTTGTCTGTTTTTCGTTAAATAACAAAAAAAAGTACGCGCGATCGCTCTCAATTTGAATTGTTGTTGTTGCCAGCAGTTTGTTGCTGGCTATTTTGGTCAACATCGTGTGCAAGAAAATTAGTTTCATTTTGCAGTTGTTGTATCTTTTTTTTATAATTTCAGGCTGAAAACAAAAAAAAATGTTTATAAAAAAAACGAGCGAAACTAATCAAGTGCTAAAGCTAAATCCAATCGCTTTAATACAAGTAACAACATACATACATCAGCAACAACAACACATATACGTGGGTTAATCTAGAAGTCAGTAGAATCACTGGCCGAGCACAACTTATAAAAACATTTTTAACAAAAAAATTAGAAAATGTAAGAAAAAAACATTTTTAAGCTAAGAAACAATCGATATTATCAGTTAAAATACATGTTAAAATTTTACCTACCAATTCCTTAAAAAATTAATGATTTTTTAATTTATATTATATTATTTTCTCAAATTGAGTCTAAGATCTTTTTACAAAAATAATGATTATTTATTTTCTTCTTCCAATATTTCGTCTCCACATTGGGTGACTTCTTCAGGGAAGAAGAAAATAAATAATCACTATTTTTGTAAAAAGATCTTAGACTCAATTTGAGAGAATAATATAATATAATATTAAAGATCGAATTAAAGAAAATAAATATAAATTTTTTAATTTATTTGAAATTGTTTCCGTTTTTATATTTTGTGTTTTTTTTTTAATCTACAAAATGTATGTTTGCATGGCTATAGACATTTTTTGTGTGAATATGTTTGTGAATGTATGTGTGTGAAGTTATTGTAATTTGAATTGAAATAATTTGTTATATAAGCAATCAATTTAAATAAAAAGCAAATTGGAATTTTCTGAATATTTTTTTAAAACAAAATTTATATTTCTAATAACTGTTACGGATACAAATAAACCACAAATTTCCGTTTTGTGGCTAAATTTTTATTAAGTTTTAAACAAATGAAAAAAAAATTAATAAATGAAACTTAAAAAAACCGTTAAATGGTAGTAAATTTTTTCTAGCAAATGTATAAAAAAGCGTATATAGATATTCCTTTGAAAAATAAATGGAACTGAAAACTTTTTTATTAAACTACAAACAGTAAACTACATAATATTCAGAGTGGGCGCATTTACAGATTTCTTTACCCAACCATTATTAAAAATTCAATAAAATTGAAAATAAAAATAAGGTTTGACAGTTTCAGTTTCTGAATTGCGATTTCAATATCTTAGTATCGTAAAAGAAGCTTAGAGAATGTTATTTGAAATCCTCAAAAATATTTCGTAAAACCCATATAAAAATTGGAATATATATGAACATACGTGATTTTACATAGGCATCCATGGCCATATACGTCCATGCATGATTAAATATGTGACCATACATGATCTCATATATCTTCGAATCCGAAATTTCAGTTTATATGACCGTATATGGTGAGATATGATCATACATTCTCACATATTATTCATGTTTGTTCATATATGATCAAATATGATCATATACGGCCATATACCCTCAAATTTAGGTCATATATAATATAATGTATGTATGGATGGAAGTATATGGCCATGTATACCCATGTATGATCATATACACTCAGAAAAAAAGTTAGTAGAAAAATTTGTAAACTGTTTTCAAACCCAATTTACTATTTTTGTACTGACTTTTAGTAAAAAAAAACTATTATTTAGGAAATTTTTTTACTATTTATTTTTACAAATTATAGAAATTTTGCAAAATATTTACAAATTTTAGTTGCTAACTTAAAAAATCATTTTACAAATTTTTAAAAACCAATTTGCTTAAATTTACAAAAAAAATTTACTAATTTTAAAAAGTGGAGATTGATTGAAATTTTATTTCTAATAAATGAAACATACTTAAAACCTTTAATTTCCTTATAATGTTACATAGGTTGAAAAAAGGAATCGGAAGTGAAAATACTTTTCACAACCGATTCATATCCAAAAATAGGACATCAACTTAAAATAGCGCTAACAACTTTTTTCGTTACACAATTAAAATTTGATCCTAAAATCCAAAAAATTTACTAAATACATTTTTCAAAACAAAAATAATCAAATTAAAACAAAATAATAAATTCGTTTATGGTTTAAGTATTTTTTAAGCCTTTGAATTTCTTTTTAATTTTGTCTAAGATATTTAAAAAAAAATAAATAAATAAAAAAATGTTCTTCCATAAAAAAAATATACATTTTTATATTCGAATTCGTAAGGAAATTTCAAAAGCATTTTAATAATATTTTTTAAATTAACTTAAATTTAGTAGCACTTACTAAATTTTTATACTAATTTGTTTTTACTAATATTAATAATATTTAATAAATTTTTTTTGCTTATTTTAGCACGCTGATTTTAAATTCCATTTTACAAAAGATTTACTAAAATTTAGTAGCGGCTACTAATTTTTTCTACTAATTTCATTGTACTACACGTCAGCAGACATGTGTTGCTAAGATTAGCAAAAAATACCGCTGGGCTCAAATTAGCAGAATTTCCCGTAATAACAGTAAAATTTTCAGTTGCCATTACAGACTTTTTTTTGGTGAGTGTACAAGCCTATGTATGGTCATTTATGTTCATATACAAGGTGGCGCAAAAGTAATCCTCCTATCAGAAAATGCTATAAATTTTGCGATTGGCCCCTAATGTCAGTTCTGTTTTGACATTTGTGTAGTAAACACATACGAAATACACGTTAATAAACAATGTTACGCTACACTGCTCCAGAACGCGGAATATTGGTGACTATTTATTTGAGCAATAATGAAGATGATTTTTCATCAAAAATAATCATGAGTGATGAGGCCCATTTCCATCTTAGCGGGTACGTAAATAAGCAAAATTTACGCTTCTGGGGCACTGAAAATCCGCGTGTAACCCACGAAGAGCCATTACACCCGCTCAAAGTCACTGTATGGTGTGCTGTTTTCGCTGGAGGAGTCATCGGACCTTTTTTCTTCGAAGACGTCGCGGTTACTGTGAATGATGGTGAGCGCTACAGAGCAATGATCAACGAGTTCTTTTTGCCGCAACTTGATGAATTGGGATTGGAAAACATGTGGTTCCAACAGGACGGTGCAACGCCACACACTGCACGTGCCACAACCGATATGCTGAAGGATGCATTTCCCGGGCGCCTAATCTCCCGTTTTGGCGATTTGCACTGGCCAGCAAGAACGCCTGATTTGACCGCTCCAGACTTCTTTTTGTGGGGCTTTTTGAAGTCGCGGGTTTATGTTAACAAGCCTCAGACTCTTGCAGCTCTTAAAGACAATATCCGTCAAGAATGTGAGGACCTATCGCCGGAAGTTTTTCCAAAGTGATGGAAAATGCCATAAAAAGGGCTCAAATGACAATCTACTGTGACGGCGGCCATTTACATGACATCATATTCTCGACTTGATGTAAAAAAAATTAAAAGAACAAATAAAAATAATCCACAAGAAGAATCAAAGTTTTTAATTTTTTTTTTTTTAATTACAGCCAAAAAAACATCGGAAGGTATATTTAGATTTTTACATGAAAAGTTTAGTTTAAAGACTTCAATAACCCAATATCGACCTGTTTTTTTTTAATATGAGAATTTATGTGATTTTTCACTCTTAATATGGGGTAAGAAGGGAGTCAACAATATTTTTGGGAAACTGAGAAATTAATCAACCCCATCCGAATCAAAAATGATACACTTATTTGATCCGCTTCCACCTTCAACAATAATATCAACTTCTGATGAGGCTGCTTCCAATCGAGCAGTATTTTTGGTTGTGTATTATATTTATTTAGCGAAGTTTGGAGAAACTGGTAAGAAATTTTGGTGACACTGAGATAACAAACCTCAGCAAGGAATTTGATTAAAAATTAGAATTGTGTTTGCATACATTTTTAACCTCCAAAAAATATCCAACTTATAACAAATTCACCAAAACATTACTGCGTCAAAGATCAATTGACTATAAAATTTAGATCTAAATATGATAGAAAAAACTTGTGTAAACCTTATTTGCAATAAGAATAAATCTCTAAAATGTGCTTCCTTTTAACAATCGAATCCCTGATTGGATAACCCACCTAATATGCTATGTTCATCGTTCAAATATTCAAGGTATGGGTTTACTGTTTTGTCCAGACCATTCATTCAATGTAAGTATGTATAGAGTGTATTAAAAGATAAGACCCTCAAATAACACACAAAATAAAAAAACTTAAACTGCATTAAAAGTTCCTTTTTTCATTTATTTATTTTTTTTTCTTCATTTTCTTAATCGTTTGTATAAAGCCTGTATAAGAATAAAAAAAAAAACAAAACTGAAGGGCAACTATCATGTCTGTTGGTTGGTTCTTTATATAATTTTCTGATATATTTATATTGGCAACGCCATTTTTTGTAATTTAAACTAAACATAATATTATAAATAATAAACAATGTTACAATTTTGTTTTTAAGAAACACTCAAAAAAATTATTATATAAATCTGAAAAATGTCTTCCAATTACATTTTCTAACAGTTTTTAAACAAGTTTAAGTTTATAATAACTAATTTATTTTTTTTTTTTGATAATTCATGTATATTTGCAGCCTATATTACTGCAAAGTCAGGGTCCATCCATCTGTCCATGTAATTCTGGTAATCAGACTACTGGTCGCATTTATTTATTTGAATGAATTGGCTCGAATGCTATTCAATTTCCCAGCAAAAAAAAAAAAAAAAAATGGTAGTCATTCTGTGACTATACACTCAGGAAAAAAAGTTAGTACAAAAATTTGTAAACGGTTTTCAATCGCACTCTACTATTTTTGTACTGATTTTTAGTAAAAAATTATTATTTAGCAAATCTTTTTGCTATTTACATTATACAAATTACAGAATTTTTACAGAATATTTACATATTTTTGTTGCTAATTTCAGAAATCATTTTACAAATTTTTGAAAACCGATTTGCTAAAATTAGCAAAAAATATTACTAATTTTAAAAAAGTGGATATTGAAGGAAATGTTATTTCTAATTAAAACTTACACCTATAAACTTAAATTTCCTTAAAATGTTACATATATTAAAAAAGGGATTGGAAGTGAAGATACCGACTCATGTCTAAAAAGAGGACATCCACTTAAAATAGCACTAAAAAGGTTTTTTAGTTCTAAAAATCTGCCCTAAAAACAATTAAAATTTAACCTTAAAAGTAAAAAAAAATTGACCAAAATATTTTTCTAAACAGAAATTACCAAATTAAAACAAAATGATTAATTCGTTTTTTAAAAAATATAATTAAAATTTTTGATGCTCGATAAGAAAAATAAATTCAAAGCTTTTTACTTATAAAGGGTGTCCCAAGAAGAACGCAATTTTTTAATTTTAAATAAAACACAGATATTTAAAAAAATAGTGTAACTTTATTATATCGTAAAGTAGACAGAATGAGGTTATGTATGGAACAATATATCGTGCAGATGGCCGCCGCAGCTTTGCAGGCATGCTCGCGATCTTTTAATGAAATTTTCAATGACCGTTTTGCATAAATGCTGCGGTATTTCATTAATGCAGCGTCCAATTTCCTCTTTTAAGGCTTGAGTCGTCGTCGGCTTATTCGCGTAAACCATCGACTTCAAAAAACCCCAAAGAAAAAAATCTAATGGTGTTAAATCGCACGATCTAGACGGCCAATTCTGATCTCCAAAACGCGAAATAACACGACCGGGAAATGACTGATGCAGCAATTGAATTGTTTCTCTGGCTGTATGACATGTGGCGCCGTCTTGTTGGAACCACATGCCCTCCACATTCATTTCTTCAATTCTAGGCAAGAAAAAACTGGTTATCATTTCACGATACCGAACACCATTGACTGTTTGCGCTTGACCTGCCTCATTTTCATAAAAAAAAGGTCCAATGATTCCTCCAGCCCAAGAACCACACCACACAGTGACACGTTGAGGATGCATTTGCTTCTCGTGAATCACTCGAGGATTTTCCTCATCCCAAATGCGACAATTCTGCCTATTGACGAAGCCATCAAGATGAAAATGGGCCTCGTCACTGAAGATGATTTTATCGGCAAAATCAGCATTTTCATGTTGTCTCTCCAATACCCAATTAACGAACTCCCTTCGCTGTCCATGGTCAGCTGGCTTCAGTTCCTGAGTCAATTGAACTTTGTATGCATGAAGATGCAAATCTTTCGTCAAAATTCGCTGCAAAGTGGATTTGGAGGCACCAATTTGCTGAGCTCGGTGTCGAATTGAGGTGGATGGAGTTTGAGCGACATCATCACGTACAGCTGCAACATTTTCGGTCGATCGACCTGGTCGATGGCGCGTTGTTGTCTTTACATCACTAACAGACCCAGTTTCGGCAAATTTATCCATTAATCTCTGTACAGTTGACTCTTTTGGAGCATTATTGTGACCCCAAATTGATTGCAATTTGCGAACTGTAGCCGCAAAACTTTCACCATTTTGGTAAAACAATTTCACAATGAGAATGCGTTGTTCATTCGTGTAGCGCTCCATTTTTACTAACCTCGTACCTTCTACTAGCAAACAATAACAACTGTTCAAATGTCAAACAATGACACTTAGAATGCTGCCAGATTTAAAAATTGCGTTCTTCTTGGGACACCCTTTATTAATAATATTTAGTATTTTTTTTTGCTGAATTTAGCAAACAGATTTTAAATTTCACTTTACAAAAAGTCTACTAAAATTTAGTAGCGGCTACAAATTTTTCTACTAATTTCATTGTACTACACGTCAGCAGACATGTGTTGCTAAGATTAGCAAAAAATACCGCTGGGCTCAAATTAGCAGAATTTCCCGTAATAACAGCAAAATTTTCAGTTGCCATTACAGACTTTTTTGGTGAGTGTAACTTCTTTCATTGCTTCCTAAACTACAGTTGACATTCTTTTATGATTTGTTGGTGTCATTCTAAGGCACTTCCAAAAGAATTCATGTGTTCATATTTCAAATGCAGTGATCTGAATATAAACCCGATGCATATCTTAAAAAATCACTTTTCATTATATCTAAAGCATAAGTTATACTATATCGCATATTTTTTGAATCCAAAGCATTTATTCAAATTGAAAAAATAGTTCTGATGAATTTTTTTTTTAATTTTTTTATTAAATCATTTTTTATATTTTAGTTTAAAATTTCATGAGGGTTAGAATTTATGCAGTTTTGCAATTTTTATAAAAGTTTTGAAATATCAGGAAAAATAGATTTTTTTTAACCTTTAATTGAAACTAGCTGGCCTGTCATTTGCATTTTTTCAGCCTTAAATAGTTATGACGACGCAATCTGTTCATTTTTGCATTATGGTTATTATTTAACACTACACCATTTCCAGTTTTTATTCAGAATATATCAAAATAATTTTAAAATTGTGTAAAAATTATTTCAAATTGCCCAAAGATGTTTTAAAATTGTGCAAAAATTATTTAAAATTGTTCAAAAATATTTTAAAATTGTCTAAAAATGTTTCAAAATTGTACAACCAGTTTTTAAATTATTCAAAAATATTTTAAAATTTGTCTAAAAATTCATTAAAATTTTTGAAAAATATTTCAAAAATGCTTTTTTACTAATGCAGAATTATTTATTTGTTTTAATAAAGAGTATTTGTATATCAATGCATAAATTTCGCTTCTTTAAACTTATTTTTCTGCATTCTTATGAATTAAATTTTCATTAAAGCTTAAATACTACAAAGTATATGGACATTTTCCTTTCATGCATCAGAATACCATTATATTATCATTGCTTCCTTAGAGTAATGCTTTGAGTAATGCTAGTAGCTACATTTGAATACTTCCATCCTATGACACGCTAATGTTAATTTCATCGATGAAACCATTAGAAAAGAAGTGATGCCTTTGCCATAGTAGTGATGCTTTTATTGCTTCTTTAGCAGCTTCATTTTTGCTGTGTTGTTTATAATTGGTGCATATTTAGAACTATCTCCCATAGAAAGGTCTTTTCCGAGTTGAGCTTAAATAGTATTTCCACACACAAAAAATCGTTAAATTATATCTGCTTGAAATTTGGGTTGTAAGTGTTATATGGGATCGTAAATGATAACATTTGGATAGAATTTGACAAAGAAGTTTATATTGGCCAAAAGAGAAACTTTATTGAATTTAATTAAAATCGATCCATACTCAAACCAACATCCCACTGAAAGGTTCTGTCTCAATTGAGCTTAAATGTTATTTAGACACAAAATTTGTTTTTGTTTTATATGTTAATTTGATTTATAAGTCTTTTATAAAAATCAACAAAATGTCTATGCATATGGCTGTTAGCATTTACTTTAAAAATGCGAAGACCAAATATTCTGTTGAGATAACTTAAGGTGGATTGCAATAGCACAGAGACGAGTTCTTGTTGCTCAGGCAACAAATTGTCCATTGTAAGGGAAGAGTCCTCGCCAAGAATTTGTCAGTCTTAATTATAAAATATCAATCAGGGGTAGCTTATGAACAGAATCCATAAACAAGACGTCACTGTCCAAAATTTTTTTTATTGTTCTGGAAAAAGCTGGATAGTACCAGACAAAATGTGTGGTCGTTCCCTCATCCTCCAGGTATGGCACACACAATGGGTTATTAATAATGTCCATACTAGCCATATGCCAAGCATAAGCGTTATGCCCCGAATTGAGGCCAGAAGTCTACGGAAGTCAACTTTACTCTAACTGAGGAGATGTCTAGCCGCTTTCTCATCTGGTTTGCTCACAAAACACTTCGTACCACCGCATGTAGTTCCGTCTGACCACCTCACCACCACATGACCCACGACCTATAGAAGATGGACCCTATAATCCATGGAAACCTTTTTCAGCATGCGCCACTACGGGCTTTGATACCCCTTTCCCTCCATTCGTTATCAATAAACCAATTCACCATATTTAAGCAAGTAAAAATTTCAGCCTGAAAAACTGTTTTCGTTCTGTCCATGGTATAGGAGTACCTGTTCACATCGTCAATATACCAACCGCATCCACAACTAATACGTTAAAGATATTATATCCATCAGTGTAGAAAGTATTGCTCCAGTCATCTTTCCACGAAATGACTTCTCCATGCTTTTTAACGAATTCGATACAGGGCATCTTGTTATCCAAATGCCAGATTCCAGTTTTTCGCAGTTTTCATTACGAATTCATAGCATCGCCCTGTATATGAAGATCGAGAGGTCACATGTCCTAGATAACGGTAAGAACGTCACCTGGTGTGGTACTCATAGCACCCATGATAACCAGAACAGCAGCTCTTTGTAATCTGTTTAGCTTAGTCCGGATGGTTTTTATCATTGCTCCGGGCCACCATAATACAGATGCATATGTCACCATATTGTAATGTATATATAGTGTACACCTGCAGGATTTATAACCCATATTATTTTAACCCTTGTGTGACATCCTTGGTACAGTTGTACCAATTTGTATTTTGAAAACGATTTCTTGATATACTAATGCGTCTACAGAGCTGAAACTTCAGGAATGCCTCATATATATATTTGAGAATGAAACGATGGCATTTTTTTGTGTGTACATTACTTGTAGATCGGTGGGAGTAGCAAACGTACATCTATGCCTTCATTGCCATCCTTGGTACAATTGTACCACAAACATATTTGTATGGAAAATGTATGAATAATGCTAGCGTCTTCTCTGCATTTCAGAGAAACCGTTAGTATTTTATTACTTATTTGTTGTTTGTCCGCTGCAGAATTTGAATTGTCGCAACGATTTTCATTTAGTCTAAATTCAAGTGTTATTTCGATCAAACATGTATAAAAAAGTGTTTTTTTTTATATTCTTGATTTGTGTGATTAGATGGACTCAGAACAAAATGAAATGGATGCAGAGGCTGGAGATGTGCTTGATATAATAACTTCACGAAGTTTTTCTCGAGTGAATGAGCGAGAACAGCAGGAATGGTTCGATAAATTAGCCTTATATATGGCACATGACGATAACATCGAGTGAAATGATTTCGTGGAACCATTTCAGGCAGATTCAGATGAAGATCCTGATTACATCCCAAATGATGATGAAGCTTCAGATGCAGAAGCGGAATTTCGTGTTGAGTATGACGCAGATGTATAATATGATACGGAGGAAGACATTTAATTCGAAAACATACAACCTGAAGAAGAAGGAACATCTGATAACGCTGATTTATTCACAGCCAAATATGGCACGAAATGGTGCAAGGAGCCTCCAGCATCAACAAAAATACGGGCACATAACATCGTTCGTCAACAAGATGGCCCATCGAAACTTCTTAAATACGCTTCTCGCATGGAAATCTTCAAACAGGTAATCACTGAAGAAATGGTAGACATCATTGTAAGAGAGACAAATAGAAAAGCAGAAGAGGTTTTTAGAAACATGAATAAAACGAAACCTCTCGCACAACTGCGGAAGTGGACAACTGTTACAATCAATGAAATCTATGCATTCCTTGGACTTCTGATCGCTGCAGGTGTGACAAAATCCAACTATCAGCACACCGTTGAACTATGGAAAACAGATTGGTTTCCAATATTTCGAGCTACTATGACACGTCAGAGATTTCGCTATAAATCGTTTTATTCGATTCGACAACAGTGCTACACGTACTCGCAGAGAAGAAACGGATAAAGCTGCTGCGTTAAGTGATATGTTCAATATGCTCAATTCTAATTTGAATCGAGTTTATGAAGCTAACGATGTTGTGACTGTAGATGAGCAATTGTATCCATACAGAGGTCGGACACGTTTCACTCAATATATTCCAAGTAAGCCAGCTAAATACGGAATTAAAGTATTTTGGATCTGCGACGCGATAACCAAATTTCCACTGCAAGGAGAACTTTATACTGGTAAACCACCAGGAGCTCAGCAACAAACAAATGTTGGAGAGAATGTTGTGAAACGTTTAGTTCATGATATTATAATTCGGGTCGAACAGTTGTGGGTGATAATTTTTTTACAACACTTTCACTTTGCAAACATCTCATGTCCAACAGCTTAGCATATGTGGAAACTTTACGGAAAAATAAGACTGGCTTTCCAGAAGAATTTCGATCAAATCAGTATTGTTTCCATAATGCTGACAACAACGATACATCTATGGTCAGTTATGTTCCGAAAAAAAATAAATGCGTGTTACTGCTTTCCACAGTTCAATATGATATGAGCACTCGAGGTACTCAAAAGAAGCCCGAGGCCATACATTATTACAATAAATACAAATGCGGCGTAGACTCGATGGATCAAATGCTCGGAACGTACACCTGCAAACGCAGAACTCAGCGCTGGCCCTACTCGTTTTTCTTTAACATTTTAGACGTAGCTGCCTTAGCAACGCACATTATATATACGGCTTTTCATCCATCTAATAAAAAGGAGGCACGGCGTGAAAGCTTACATTTGCTTTCCAAGGACCTCGTGCAAAAAGAATTATATCGCCGTGCAAACAATAAAAACATAATGAGTCAAACAATGACCAAAAATGCAATTACCGACATGATGGGCGGATCATTAGTTTTGAAAACAACTGTTGCCTCAACATCGTCGTCATCATCATCGGGTTCATCATCAGGTCCAACTACAGTAAAAGGCTGTTGTAAGCTGTGTGTGATTCACGATAAAAGATATCGTAAAACACGGCAGACGTGCTCGAAATACAGTGATCCTGTATGTGCTCAGCAACATACATGCAAAAATTGCGAATAAGTTTTTACTTTAATTATTTTATACTCTTATTTTTTAACATTTCATTCTGTGCTTTTTTGAATTTTTCACTTTTATGATAAAAAAAAAATAGTAATAATAAAATGCAAAGCATATATAAACTTAACATTTCTTATGTTTTCAATGTAATAGACCATATTTTCAATATAAAAATCATAGTGGTACCACTGTACCAAGAATGTCATGAGAAGGGTTGTAAGGAAGCATGTCACACAAGGGTTAAAAGCTCCTCGACACTGCGTAAAAAAACCCCAGTCCCTAAGATACTTTCAGTTCAACATGTTTTATTCGTATCAGTTTACTATCTATAGTCATCCTCAGTTATTTAATATTAGAGTGCAACCCTCTGTAACTCCGGAAGTCTGAGATCCCTAAATTTGGTATTGCTTGTGAACAACACATGCGTAGTATTGTTCGCATTAGCAAATAGCACCTGCCTGTTGCAGCACCTATTCATCCGCAACGTCCTGCATTTTCCTTCAAACTGTTCTTAGTGACCTCGCAGACGCCAAAAGCAAAAATATCACTTGCATAAGCCTGCATGAGCACACATAAAATTTTTAGTCCACATTTAAAGTGAGTCGACCACAAAATAATCCTCCAGAGGGGAGAGTACACCCATTCCTCTGCTGACCTTAACTGTGGATTTTGGGCCCCAACGCTTTTTATCACACAACAACCTTTTAGATAACATACAAATGAATCCAATTAGCAAGAACTGGGTCCAATCCATCCATCTCAACCGAAGACCTCATCGAGTCAAAAGTCCCCTCAATGTCTATAAAAACACCCAGCGTATATTTCTTTTTGACTAGACCATTCTCGATCTTGAAAACAAGGTCATGAAGAGCCGAATCACAGGATCCAGTAATTTGAAGCATGTTGTTAACAATTAAATTGGCTTCGAAGCAATGTCACTGACCGAATGAATTCATGCACTAAATGATAAACTAATCAGCCTAACACTCTTTTCCAAAGTATAGTCTAACGTATCTTGACTTCGTCCTGTTACACCAGCAGCCGTGCGTAATGCAAAATCAATCAATTAATCAATCAATCTTCAAACGGTTATATTCACAGGTAATTAGCCTTCAATTATCCATACAATTTACATTTTAAACCTTTCTTACATCTACCTTAACTACTGTCCTTCGATAATTTAATCCTATTTACCTACCACCAAGTGTAGAGAATTATTTTAACAACTTCATGGCCAATAATCATAAAAAAATATTCCGACAACCAAAATAACCGTCCAAAAAAACGCTACACATTTTTAATATCACTGTTAAAATGACTGCTTTGCACTTGTTAAATATTCTCATGTTAATGGTTCGTCCAACGGAATGATGGAATGATGCAACAACATCGTTAGGTTGCTACAACAATCACTGTTTTTTTCAGTCGTTGTTTAACGATGAAAATTTATTAAACGACTCAATAATATGAAATATATGCTGGTAATAAAAATTGATATAATACTTTAAATATCCAAAAGACAATTGTGTTAAACAGGTTGGCGCTTACTTGCCTTCCTGCCTGCCTGCCTGGCAACCTGTTGACTGGCTAGTTGGTTTTGCTTGAATATGCCGACAGAGGAAATGGTCAGCTAGCAGCTTAAACAACAACAGTTTAAGTTATGTTACCCAAACTAGAAGTTCTTCTCCATATGTCAGTTTATTTAACATCAAATTTTCAGATATTTAATAGCAATCAAAGACAGTTTGATTCTCATTGTAGTCATACTCTACTTCTTAGTCTTTGCATTGTTAAACAATTGTACGAAGTAGTTAACGTTTTTTTGTTTTAATTTTTCTTGGTTTGTTGTATCATCTGTTGGTTGTTGAATAGTTTTGGTTTTAAAGCTCAAAGCAATCATTAAAAGTTTCATTTGTCTTAATAAATTTTACTTAACTTTAGCTCTTGTTGTTTTGCTTTTCATTCAACAATTAATAGCAATTGTTTGTTTAGATTTCGGCATTATCGAATTTTTTGGGACCCTATACATCCCTGCAGCCCCTGCTCATATATGAGAGTTGCATTCCTTTTTTAACGGTCACAGGTGGTCTAGGTTGTAACGTCATCAGAAGAAGTAAGGTAATTGTTGCACTGGTTAAGAAAACCAAGACACTTGTATGCCTCATTTGACACTTGAGTAAATTTTTCGAGCGTATGATATGATATCGACACCTCATGCCCAGAAAATGAAATGCTTTAGATTCCTCAATATTGACACCGCCCGTTGGTGGCGAATATACATAATTGGGTCTTGAGTGCATTAAAATCGACCCTATTGGACTCTCAGCAACTGTAATAAGATTCCGATTTAGTGTTTGTCATTCATAATCTTCCATTTGCTTCCAAGCTCCTCAATGCTTGACCTGTGACCAAAGGATTATGAATGACAAATGTTGCTATAATCTGCAAAATAGCAGAACTAACGAAACCTTGCAGCACCTCTTCTCATTGTATGAGACCATCTATTCAACTCTTAAAGTGCGATCCCTGAGTAAACTCGATATAAATCGACAAGCAATAAGCTTTTCTTTCACCGAATTTGTGAATGGATCGACTCTAACTCTCCGAAAGAAATGCCATCACGAAATCTATACTGTCGGTCATTAAGAAATGAATTGATCTTTATATAATTAACAAGGTGGTAGTTACCCATGCTCTCCATAAACTTCGTGAGCGCAAACCAAGTTGCAATTGAGCGGTAAATATTAGAGTCTTAAAGAGTACCTTATGGTACGAAGTGACGAAGTGGGATGGGAATGGACGCGTTAGCTGACTTCTTTACCCACAAGATTCGAAAAAATCCTTAAATATTCTACACAGAAAAATTTACAAAATTCTGTTTGTAACATCCCTGTAGGAAATGTCGATAGTGAAACTGTGTTGATTCACTATTGACTTTGTCACCAGTACTACTGACTAATTATGCCCCAGCCAACGCTTTCTGCTGTAGACATTTAACATGTGCGTGTCATTGCGAATCTACACAACTATTGACTAGGTGTTGACTTTGGAACCAGAGATTCACTAGTACATATTAATAATTCTAGTCTACACTTTTGGAACTTTTTACCTGATTTGCACACTAGGAAGGAAATAATATTAAACAGGTGCATTTGTTTTGTTAAATTAGATATTTTATTAATAATTTTTTTTTATAAATTTCATTAAAGTAAAAAAAAAAATTTGTGCAAATTTAATTTTGGAGTAGACAAATCTTCAAAAGACTGCACAAAATCATCCACAGGCTCCGTAAAATCTTCGTCGGGCTCCACAAAATCTCTAGAGTTGCAATTTTCACTAAAAAATTGTTGCATCGTTCTTGTTATTTTTATTTTTATACAAAATTGATTGTTTTTTTTTCACAAGTTTTTTGTAATTTCTTTTGCTCATTATATATTTTGTTGAAATTTGTATATTTAACTTTTAAATTTATTTTTTTTTTATATTTTTATTAAAAACTTTAATTTTGCATGCAGCTATGCACATGTATTTTCAACAAAATAAAAGAATAAAAAAATCAAGAACAAGCACAGCTTTGCAGCTGAAAAAAAGTAATGTAAAAAGTATAGACGCTTTGTGGACATGTCACCAAAATAGTCGAAAAAAGTGGTGACTTGTAGACACTTGACCCGAGGCTTCCTACAGGGATTAAACATCTTTCATAGAAAAATTTTGTAAATATAAATAAAAAATTTTTCAAAAAGGCACCAACAATGGAATTTGTAAACATAAAAAACGATTTGTTATTTTTTTGTAACTTCAATTTTTATATGAAAAACAACAATTTACAAACATTTCAAACAAAAAAATATTAGAAATTGAATTTGATATTTAACAAATATTTTTAATTACTTAAAATTTTGTGATATTATTTTCTGTGTAGGCATAGTTTGAAATACTTTCTCGAGCTCGGGCAGTGGTTGGTTTTTTCCCCGGTAAAATCAAATTCCCAGCGAAAAATTTTGTCAGATGGTTGGCCTTATCAATCGAGTCAGTATATATTAGGTCGTCCTTAATAAAAGTTGGAATAGAGGAATTGGCATTCATTACCTCTTACTCCTAACGGAGGACCAATACGACTTACTGCCCCGAGGAGCAGCAAGAGCTTTATCACATAAACGCTGTTTGTGTAGAAGCTTTCCACGTCTTAGTACCTACCTTGGCACATTCAATTCTCGCATTTTTGCATAGCGGGTCAGTATTGTTGTTCTTATTTACACGCCCATTACCGAGTGCTTCTTCTCTGGATCTGGCTGCATTTTTTGGCGTCCAATTAAACCAACACTTATGTTTCTGCTTAGCCGAAATGCACTTTAAAGGAATAAAAACTTTCATACCGGATCGAGATCACGCGTTCTACCATTTTCCTTGCGCCGTCAGCCGTCCAAGAAACATAGTTTTCAAAAAAATAAATCGTTTCCTGGCTGAAGTATGAAAAGTTTGTAAAATTGATACAGTGATCTAAATTAGTAATTTAAAACTTCAACTCATACTTTTTTGAGTGCAAAGTGGGGAAAAAGGTCAAGAGCATTATGAAAAGGCCTTTCACCACATAAAATGTATGTTGGGTTATTAATTAACTGCCCGACATAATTAGCAAGAGAAGTCATCCCTCTCGTGTGGCGGAGCCATTAAGAACTAAAATTTTAGTACTCAGCTTTCTAGAATTGCCGAAATAGAGTCAGAAAGATAATCAAAAGAATTAGGTTAAGTTGTAAAAGAGGAATACGTAGTGCTCATACCCTTCACAACCCACTAATGTCCAAAAATGGGGTATACACCTAAGCCTGAAATTTAGCTTCTTTTGCGCTCTCATGAAGAAAAAGCTATTAAATATCTTAGCAGTTTCTCTGTCAAGGTTTCTGAAAAGAAACCTCGAAGTACTCATACATGATGTGTGCCCTGATTTAAGAGTTAATTTCGTGGTTAATTACTGCTGTCACAGATACACGTCTCTGAATTTTTAGTAATAAATAACTAAATTTATCGACCAATACTTTTTATTTATAAAGAAAGTTCAGATGTTTTTCTATCGATTTGGGAAGTTTTGGCATGCTACTCGGCTTTGTTTGGGAGAAAATATTTTTTTTAATATTGTACTTGGCAAATATTCAATAAAGCTTTAAATATTTGTTTTATAATTATTTAGGACATCAGTACGTATAATCAATATCGTACTATGATATTAAGTATACGTTCGATAACATTAAAATAATAATGATTATCACAGTTTTAATAAAAAGAAATGTTGCTACCCTGGGGGAAAAAGGGGATAGTTGGGAATTTGGACCTGTCCCGTGATGGGTGAAAAGAGGACCGGTTCGTAAAGTTCCTGTGGTGAGTCTGAAAGTACCAATCCTATGGTAGGTGAAAACAGGATCGATTTCCAAAGTACTTATCACGTGATCTGTATAAAAAGTCTCTAACACGTATTGGGTCTGCTGGTTTTCAAGTACGAGTCCTGAGATATGTCCTTTTGGGTGGCATGTTCTTTTAGACCGGTCCTGTAACATATCACAAAGGGGGTCATCCTAAGTGACCGGTCCATGTTAAAGTGACCGGTAATTTTTATATATGGTGATACGTTTCGAGGTTCCCTATTTTTTTTTAAGAAAATTCAAATTTAATGGGGAATATTTATTATCATTTGAAAGAAGATTCTTTGGCATTTATTTTTTGAAGATTATGTCTATCAAATGTTGGCCTTTGTTACGTCGCAGATGGTCCATCCGATGACTTGTTTGTGCATTTCGACTGGTAACTGGCGAATGATACGCGTGATGCTTTCCTCAAAGGCCTGAATCATAAACTTTAGACTTTACATATCCTCACAGGAAAAATTCTAACGGTGTGATATCACACGATCTTGGTGGCCAATCGACCGGCCCAAAATGTGAAATTATGTGGTCACCGAAGTGTTCTCTCAATAAACTCATTGATTGATGCGATGTGTGGGAAGTGGCGCCGTCTTGTTGAAACCAAATGTTGCCGGGATCACGAGCTTCAATTTCAGGCATCAAATAGTCGGTTATCATGGCACGATAGCGCCGAATCGACTCTCCACGGTCTTCATGTACACTCTCAGCTACGGCCGCTATATTTTCTTCACAGCGTGCTGGACGTGGTCTATTCGGTCGAATATTATCCAATAATGAATGCTGGGTCCCAAAATGCGTCATGGTGTTGCGAATATTACGCTCAGTAGGTCGATTATGTTGACCATAAGTTGAGCGAAGTGCAGGAAACACATTCCTTACAGAACGTAAATTTTCGTAATTAAGTTAAACGATTTGAAAACGTTGTTCAGGCGAAGTCTTTCCATTATGAAATGCCAAACAATACTAAACAAAAATAACATGACAGCATGGCACGACTCACACGTGATCTGTCAAAAAAGACTATTGAAAAAAGTATCTCGAAATGGATCACCCCATATAAAGAACTGGTCCTGTGACCGGTCCCTATTACAATGAACCGGTCACGTGACGTGTCCTGGGGTAGAACCTTTTGCCGCAGGGTGGAGACTTCATTTAGGTGGTAGTAATTGTCAAATAAATTATAAGTAAACTGCTACCAACAATATATTAAACTTAACATACCAAATACTATTCATAACCAAGCGTAAGTATCGTAACGAAAAACCGATATGGTCAAGTTTAATATTGATGCTTTAAAAGAGTTTTCTTAGCAATTTTTCTGTTTTTTATTATTTTTTTTTTTTTTTGCTTATTTTTGTTTTCGGAAAGTCATAACTGCAATATTTGCAACGGATATGGCAATTAAATTTAACAATTAGAATTTATCAATGTTTGCAACCAAAGCTAAACCAACCAACGCAAGAACGAACGATGCATTTTATAAAATCCATTGATGCACTTGTAACGATTGTTCGGTTTTGTTGTTGCTATTGTTGTGTTTAGCTCCCTCTATAACTTTGCTTTGCTCTCTGTACACAATAACTGCCGTTTTGTCTGTCCAGTTTAGTCCATCCATCTTTAAGCGGCATATTTTATATATGTACATGATCTTTTGATATCAAATTGTAGCCGATATCCATCGCTTATTGGTGCTATTTGTTGACATTGATGATGACGACGACAAAGTTGATGATTATCATCATGATGACGATTTCAAATGAACAATGACAATCTGTTGCTGCTGCTGCTGTTGACGATGATGATGATGATAATAATAGTATACTATAGCTGCTGCTTCTTCGCGTATTTCGTTTGCTTATGAACGATGACAATGATGATGATTATGGTTATGCCTTTTTGGTTAGATAAAAACTTGATCGGCATTTTTTCAAAGGATTCTTGTTGCATTTGATATTGTTGCTGTTATTGTTGTTACTGTTATTGTCGTTGGTGATGTTTGAAATATAAATAAAACAACAACAACATCAAACAAATACAAAAAGTTTTGTTGACTTTTTTCTTTCAATACAATATATTTTTTTTTTTGTATTAAAAAACCAAATCGTGAACGTGATCACTCGAGAAATTGTTAAATGTTATAGATTTTTTTGAGTTGTGTTGGAAAGTTGTTGTTATTATAGTTGACTGTTACAAAAAGATCATGATATTTATGATCTCAAATATGGTTAAATTATATATTTTCATAATATTTATATAGATTTTTCCAGAGGGATGATGGTTGGATGGATGGATGGTTATATGTATTTGAATTGGAAACGGAAAATATAAAATACTTTAATATTAAAATCGAAGAATTGTATTTAAACCATGTTGTATAACACAAAAAAAATTAAATATGCCAGTGCAGGTGGAAAAGAATTAATAGTAATTTTCAAGCACTGGGATTTGGCATGTGCTACATTGTCGCAATTCAATACCCCTGAGCACAGAACTACTTTGCTCAAAATCATGGCAAAATTATATTTTATCAGCATGTTTGTGAAGTAGATCTTAACAAAGTGGTATACAAGTTATAAAAACAAAAAGTCTAATATTTAGTGTTGCCAACACTTATAAGAAAACTACTACTACACTCAGAATATTATGTAGTTAACTGTTTGTAGTTTAATAAAAAAGTTTTCCGTTTCATTTAAAAATAAAGGAACATACATTTATTTTTCAAAGAAATATCTATATTAACTTTTTTATACATTTATTCGAAATAATTTACTATCATTTACCGTTTTTTTTTAGTTTCATTTATTTTTTTCATTTGTTTGAAATTTAATAAAAATTTACGCACAAAACGGAAACTTGTGGTTTATTTGTGTCCGTTACAGTTATTACAAATTTAAATTTTGTTTGCTGTCTGTTTCAAAAAAAAATATTCGAAAAATTTCAATTTGTTTTTTTATTTAAATTGGTTGTATATATACAAAATTTTTCAATACAAATTACAAGAACTTCATAAACACACATACATACACAAAAACATTCACACAATAAGTCTCTATAGCTTCATACACATACATACATTTTGTATTGTACGAGTATATTAAAAAAAAAATCAAAAACGGAAATAATTTCAAATAAATGAAAAAAACATTTATTTTTTAAGGATTGGTAGGAAAAATTTTGACATTTATTTAAACTGATTATATAATTTGTTTCTTACGGATGTGTCAGTTGATAATCAACATTTAAAAATAAATAACAAATGGCATTTATTTTAAATGAAAAATAAGTAGGCCGGTTTTTAAATGAAATATCATTTCTTTTAAATGATATTTTCAGTTATTTTAACTTACAAACTTTTTTAAGTGTAGAATTAAGTGAAATTGAAAAATGTGATAGTTGTACAATCTCGTTTTCTAAATATGTACATTTGACATCTTTTGATTACATGGAGAAATATGAACAAAATAATAAAAATGTACTTTAACATCTCAAAAGTTAAGATCCATAGAAGCTTACAAACACAAAGGAAAAGCTGCTCTGACTATATATTGTTTATTGTACAAAGAAAAAACTTAAAGTGAAAAAAAGGGAAATAATTTTATCAGTGATTCTAATGAACCTGAGGAAATCAGAGCGGTTTATTTCATGGAATGAGTGTAAAAGCGATGTCTTACTCTAAATAAAGTTAGACTCTAATAGAAAAAATGCTCTATTGTATCCTCATCCTCCAGACATAATGTACATGTTAGTTCAGTAAAAATGCCAATTTTCATCATACGTTGAGCACAAGCCTATTAAGGCCAGTAGCTATCTAAAATAAAAATTTATTTCGGTGACAAGATATAACCCCCACGGATATTATCGCCGTAGCGGATTTAAACATTATATCGTAAGAAGTTTTTGTCATAACCTACAAACCAAAATAGGCACTATGACAACATGATTTTGGTCAAAATTGAAAGTTAAAAATAAAGATATTTCCCAAAAGCAGTAAGACCGATTTCTAAATGGACATAATTCGCATTGAAGAGGCAGTCCCATTGTAGATTTACTGCGTAAGCGGCCTGAAGCTGGTTTAAGTGAGTTTTCTTGGTGGTATTTCTCAAGCCGGGGTTTTCTGCCCTGTGTTATGTCCGAAGACGGCTTCGCTGATCATAGCTTTTCTGCGTAGTGTCGCCTTATGTTCGGTATTAGGGTTTTTTGCCTGTTGTATGTCCGAGGACAGCTTCGCTGCGGAAATAATTTCTGTATGTGTTTTCTTCTCACTGGAATATCCGAAGCTGTATTTGTTGCGTCATTTGGCTGACAAATGGGGATAATGGCCAACAAATTTTGATCCTTACCCCCCACCCCACCCAACCAAAACAAATCGGTCATAATGGAAACTAAATTTTCCTTTTGAGTTTATGATTATAGATTTTATATACCTATACAAAGTGGCTAACAAACGTTCGCTTACAATTAAGATCTCCGATATATTACAGACTACAAAACTATCACATACATATGTTTTCTTACAATAAGGGGGAGGGGAGGGACTCACCAGCCACAAAAAGGAGTAATATTTCCACTGCCCTTAGCTCACAACCAAATCCCAAAGACATGCAGTGTTGGGGGCCTCTGAGTGATGTCAGTGAATAGAGTCGAATTCAGTGTACGCAAAACCCAATGTTTTCTGGGTAATATTCACAGAACAAATTGCGCCAGTCTAGAGTCTATAAACCATTCTTTGTTTTCCATGCCGGTACAATAACAACTTCAATCCTTGTGATCTCTTTACATTTTATGTCACCTATATCTGACCAAAAATGGAATGCAATTTCCATATTTACACAGAGGCTTCAAAGAAATTTTCGGCATCGTCAAGGAACATTTGGTTGAATATGAATTGTATGCAAAGTAGGGTGTCAGCGTCCATCTATGAAGCGATGGTTTTCAGCTTTATTGGCTAATTAGAGCATGTCGGAATGAAAATTGCATAGCACTATATCTATACTACCATGGATAGTGTCCAGTAGATCGATTGTTCAGTGCATCGAACAACGCATTACAGAGATAGTTTGTTAATTATTCGAATCACCTATATGTGGAATAAATTCCCCGCGAATAACATGTTCACAAACTCAACTCCCTATTTTATTCGTTCCATTACCAATTTTCCTGATATCCACAATGGTAGAAACATTTACTGATTGTTGGTCTAAAGCAAAGAAAAAATCTTCATACTGTCCTACCAAAAGAACTTTCCCAGTTAAGAACTCCGATTGGTCTGATATGTATTTTTTTTTCCCAGTCTCATATTAAAAAGTGAGTGAAAAATGGTGGAGGGTGCTAAAAACTTTTTTGTAACTACAATTTTTTTACCACTATCTTTTATCACACACATCCATAAATACCTAAAGTCTGGATCTTACAGGAGTCAGCCGACCACGAAATACCACAACAATGAAGAGCGTACTGCCAATTGAAAGTTTCCTCTTCTAACCAATTATATTTATACAACCTAAAGTGATGTAATGGTAAGGGCGTTGCGATTTCGACATTAATATAGAATAAAAATATGTATGAGGGGAATAGGGATTTTCACAGAGGTGCACTTAGGTGTGAAAAGCTCTCTGTCTGCTATTCACTGGGGAATAGCAAGTAGCGATTCCTCTTTTGGATCTCCCAAGTAGCTCACTACTTCCGGTTTTAGACCAAGTATTCCCTGAAAATGGCGATCAGGCATCCGCTTGTCGACAGCTAGGGTGAGAAAACGAACTTGCGGATGAGTAACCTGATTGGCATGCTAACAGCGATGCGTCTCAAGAAAAAAAGGTGACAAATGGATTTTCAATGGTCACGCACCAGTCTAGGACGGAATGGGCTAATCAACTGTTCGTTCGAATCAACACTGATTACTGAAACAAAACATATCGCAGCGCCCTCCTTCGATATTCCCATAACACTTAACACCTCCGAAGTTAAATAATAAAATAGAGCTAGGAATAAAAAGCTTGAAGAAGTTCGCCAACTTCCATCAAATGAGATTTACAATATCGCGTAGTTACAGTTTTCCTATATTTGATGCCCTTCATTTTTCACAAACTTTCATCTTCCCCCTGTTCCCTAACTAATAGGACTAATTTACTGAATGTAAATTAGTGACAACTGTGTCTACTCCATGTCCTTTAGCTGAAGACTTCATCGAACTAAAAGTAGCATTTTTAAAAAACCTAGTGTGCATTTTTTTTGTTAATCATAAAGTACCGACTTGAAGGACCTTTCGCTGCAATTTTTTCGATGGAATAAATAATAAATTTCTTCATCATTCCTTCCAGGCTTTTCGGGAGAAATAATAAAAAAAACATGTCAGTGTTTTATGAATGAAAACACTTGTAAATATCACCAAGATGACAGAATATATCACCAGGATAAGATAACATATTCATTGGCCAACCTGGCCGAAAACATTACCTTAACAGGCTTGATAAGGATATCTCTGCTACTACTTAACTTTAACATCAGGCCATGGGACCTGAAATAGTATTACAGTGAAACCTTAGTATAGCGGACAGAGGCGGATGCCACCGTTATATGGAGGTATCTGCTAAAGACGTATATAGTCTGGACTCAACATTCCAATTATACAATTCCCAAGAGTACCACTTTCTTTAGAACACATCATCCCGTGTAATTTACTTTCATGGTTTTCACAGCGAAATTATTTCCTTATTCAATTTATGCCAACTCTAACATAGTTGTCATTCAATACCTCCATTTCAACTATAATTACATTAACATTCATTGTTATTCACTGACAATTGGCATTTCAACTCAAATTAGTTACAAGACATTAACTGATCTTTTATGCTGTAAGATTCAATGTAATTAAAAGCAGTAAAACTTAACATGTCACTGGGAGCACACATGTACACACCTTGCCAGATTTAAAAAAAAAAGAAGAAGTTGGCATTTGGCAATGTCAGAGCAATTATAACAAAAATAGTCCCAAGACATTGGGCGCATGGTAGAAGTAGTTAAAAATGTGTTGGTTTTCTTTTTTGTGTGCATAGTTGTTTAATCCAACTAATCTCATTAAGAACGCCTTTCAAAGCTTTGAAAAATAAAAGCAAAATTCTTACCTTATAATATTAAGGAGTTAGCAATGGACTTCTAGTGTTTTCTAGTGATCTTAAAGCAAAAGAATTGGAGGAAGAAGAAGAAAAAGAAAAAAATTAAAAGTTATTCACGCTTTGTTAAACTACAAAATTCTACAAAGAATTAAATGCCTATTCTTACAATATTATCCGTTCGTTCAATACAATAAACACACACACACACAGACACAAAAGCCATTTGGTTTGAGCTTAATCTTTATCTTTTTACATATGGGGATACAACATATTCTTGTAGTACTCCTTCGATTTACAAAAATCCATTTATAAACTATGTTCCAAAAATATTTATCAAATCCTGAATGAAAACTGCAGATATTCGAATTTATATTAAACTTCTTGTTTCCTGAAAATTAATGTAATGCCGAATAATAGCATTCGTGATCGAATAAAACCGTTCGCAAAATTGATTTTTTAAAAAGCAACTACATAATACTAATAATGAACTTTAACTTATATTTTCAATCTAGGACCCAATCATGAATGCCGTAATTCGCCCGCTTATATTTAGGTTGGGCGCCATTCCATGTTACACATAGTTGTGATTATGGATTTATTTCAAATCTTTTTTGTCTTACAGTTAACTTTATTTCTATGAAAATATTGAAATATCTGAATTTTGCGTTGGGCGCCATTTCAAAAACTGGTTTTTATTTCACATTAAAATTCTTCCGTTTACTTTTGATTCATAGTATTCAAGTGTTGTATTGTGTTATGTTATTTGTTGTTGCTCTTTAAGCTTCACTTCATATGGTAATGGCTGCTTGACTTAATAACATAACGTCGTCGTCGTCGTAACGTTGATCAGTGTAATTCGACACATTGGTAAAATAGTTTAACATCCCCAGCTCATCTACTAAATTCAACTAGTAGTTGTAACACAGTTGAATGCCATTGCCAAAGTTGTAAACTTCTGGCTTTACAAAAATCATCATCATCGTCTTCATCATCTCTGTTCTTATGCATGATCATCTTGAGTTCAGATTTTAGTTTATTTTTTCTAGTTCAGTTCTGTATTTCTTTGTGTTATTTTTATAGCCCCCAAGTGGTGGTAGGACTAGCAAATTGCTTAAACCGTAATGATTTTCGTGTAGTTGTACAATCAAAGATTATTTTCTAGAGTTGTTGTTGTTGTATGGAGTTAGTGTAGTTGTTGTTGCTGAAGCTTAACTCTACTGTACCGCAATTTGCACGCCTTTGACCATAAGGCCAAATAAAATTAACGAAAATTGTGCATAAAGTCCTAAAAAGCTAATTGTTAGTTTGCACTTGTGTTCATGTAGATCATGTCCAAATTGGGTATGTCTAAAATGTTGTTGCTGTTGTTGCAGATTGTTGTTTTTGTAGTTGTCTAGTACTGATGATAATGGCGCATTACATAAGGAACAACACAATAAAATTATTGTAAATGATTTAGTAACAATTTTGTTAAAAATAATATGTGAACACTTTATTTTTGGTGGTGTTTAAATAGATAGTTGGGCAAATCAGGGATTATTTTACAAATATTATTTTTCTGAAAATTATATTCTTAGCACAAAATGTATCATCCCATCAGAAGATGTTTGAAACGCTTGAAACGCTATACTCCTCAAATATGTACGCTACATACTTGGGACTATTTTATAATGGACAATTTTCTGTCCAAAATTATCATGAACGACGAGATGCATTTTTATCTAAACGGATACATAAACAAACAAAATTTGCGCTTCTTGGGGCACTGAGAATATACGTATCATTCGCGAAAAGCCATTGCATCAACTTAAAGCCACTGAATGGTACAGGTGGCCTGGAATTCGGTATTAACAAAAAAAAAAAAAACTCCACAAAAAGTGAGTATAGGGCTTGAAATAGGTATATTTCTGACTTCAGAAAAAAATCTACAGAGAAGTTTAAGAGTAATGACAATTTAAAATTTTTTTGTTCAAAAATTGGGTGCCATAGGGAAATTCTTCAAAAAAAAAACAACTTCTAAATTAAATATATTACAAAAAATGTATAAAAGATTTTACAGTACGTTAGTTCTCCTTTTAAATCCACTTTAAAAAACCTACAGCGAAATCAAAAGTTATGTTTCTTTTAACAAAATAATTTAATTTGTCAGAATTTCTAAATTTGGCGCATATTTCTTTTAAATAGGTTTTTCTGAAAACACAAATGCAGTGCTTTCTAGCCCTATACTCACTTTTTGTGGAGTATTTTTTGTGTCAATATCTAATTCCAGACCACCTGTAAGCGGGTTTTATTTTTTTGGGGACGCCGTGGGTATCGCGGTTACTGTTATTGGTGATCTTTACAGAACCAAGAACATTTAATTTTTATTGCCGAAAATTTATGAATTGGGACTGAAGTGGTTCCAGCCGGACAGCGTTCGCAATGTAAATTTGAATAATGCGATAATGGGTCGCCTACTAATTTGTTTCGGCAATATGTAGTGGACAGCAAGATCGCCCGATTTAACTGCTCCAGATTGTTTCTTTGATGTTTTTCGAAGTAACGGATCTATGTGAACAACCCACAGACTATAATATAGAGGCTCTCAAAGAGAATATACAACAAGAGTGCGAGTACTTGTCGCCGGAAGTTCTCTCCAGAACGATCGAAAATGTGGTAAAAGGAATGATCATCAACAATTGCGACACCCACTTGACCGAAATAATCTTCAAAAATTAACGTAAAAAACCTTAAGGTCTAAATAAACATTCGCGGGCTGTTACACTGAAGGTTGCGGGTTCGATTCCTAGCGACAGCAAAATTAATTCAGAAAAAATAATCTGTGTGAATTTTGTATCACTTAGAAATAACGCAACGTCCGCCTCGATGTTCCACAACACTAAAACCCACCGATGTATGGTAACATAACAGGACTATGAACTAAAAAGCTTCAAGCATTTTCGTCAAAACCTATCCAATGGCGGGCAACAACTGTTCTAATATCCATCATCTCGCGCAATTACAGTGTTGCCCATAGCAAGTACTTAATCCCACCGAAGTATAAATAGCATAACAGGGCTATGAACTGAAAAGCTTTAACGATTTCGCCAACTCTACATCAGATGGCGCGCGTCAACTTTACTAAGATTTATAAGTCACGCAATTACAGTGTTGCCATATTTGAAGCCCATCACCTTCACAACCTTTCATATCTCCTCTATTGCCTTTCCAAAGAAAGCAACGCATTAATTAATAGGAAGTATTTCGTGAGTGTTACTTCTATTTTTTGTTTTTTTAAATATATATTTCAAATAAATGATTCCAAAGCAAATTGAAATTAGAACATTACACACGCACATAATTCAAAAGGTTTTGAAAACTTAGCTCTTTCTTAGTTCTTTTGGTGCGATAACAAAAGAGAGGTTATTATTTTTTTGTTATAGTTCCAAGCAGCTTTTTGTTAAAAATTATCAAAAACCGATATTGCTGAGAGTTTAAATGTGAGAACACCTCTGTAATCTCCATATGAAATGAAAAATTTTTGCACAGCAATCGTATGTACAGGGTGGCGCAAAAATAACCTACCGATGTTTTTTTGGCTGTAATTTAAAAAAAAATTAAAAACTTTGATTCTTCTTGTGGATTATTTTTATTTGGTCTTTTAATTTTTTTTACATCAAGTCGAGAATATGATGTCATGTAAATGGCTGCCGCCACAGTTGATTGTCATTTGAGCCGTTTTTATGGCATTTTCCATCACTTTGGCCAAAACTTCCGGCGATAGGTCCTCACATTCTTGACGGATATTGTATTTAAAAGCTGCAAGAGTCTGAGGCTTGTTGACATAAGCCCGCGACTTCAAAAAGCCGATCTTGCTGGCCAGTGCAAATTGCCAAAACGGGAGATTAGGCGCACGGGTAATGCATCCTTCAGCATATCGGTTGTGGCACGTGCAGTGCGTGGCGTTGCACCGTCCTGTTGGAACCACATGTTTTCCAATACCAATTCATCCAGTTGCGGCAAAAAGAACTCTTTGAGCGCTCACCATTCACAGTAACCGTTTGGCCCGCGACGTCTTCGAAGAAAAAAGGTCCGATGACTCCTCCAGCGAAAACAGCACACCATACAGTGACTTTGAGCGGGTGTAATGGCTCTTCGTGGGTTACACGCGGATTTTCAGTGCCCCAGAAGCGTAAATTTTGCTTATTTACGTACCCGCTAAGATGGAAATGGGCCTCATCACTCATGATTATTTTTGATGAAAAATCATCTTCATTATTGCTCAAATAAATAGTCACCAATATTCCGCGTTCTGGAGCAGTGTAGCGTATCATTGTTTATTAACGTGTATTTCGCATGTGTTTACTACACAAATGTCAAAACAGAACTGACATTAGGGGCCAATCGCAAAATTTATAGCATTTTCTGATAGGAGGATTACTTTTGCGCCACCTTGTATAGAAAATTTCGAGATAACCTTTCTTTTGCACTCATAAATTTTAAATCGCTGGAAAGAATTTGATAGTTTTCAACATAAAACTGTTTGAGGGAAAAATAAATAATCTGGGTAAAAACGAACCTTTCCATCGTTTTCGCTTCGAAGTTCTCGTTGAAAGAGACATATCCCCTTAAAAATCCACTATCAGACAGCTTTCACGGCCGGATGGCTCCCATTGACGGACGAATTTCTTGGTCTATCCTTGGAACTTAATATGAAAGAAAAACTATAATACTGCGGTTAAAAAACTGAGAGATGTGAGAACACTTCTGTGATTTCCATATAAAATGAAAAATTTTGCAAAGCAATCATAATGTTATGTATGGAAAATTTCGAGATAACCTTTCATTTTTACTCATAAATTTTAAATCGCTGGAAAGAATTTGATAGTTTTCACATAAAACTGCTTGGAGGAAAAATAAATAATCTGGGTAAAAAAGAACCTGTCGCGTCGAAGTCATCGTTGAAAGAGACATATACATTGAAAGCCAAATAGACGGAAAAATTTCTTGGTATCTTCTTGGAACTTAATATAAAAAAAAAAACTATCCTATAGGTGTAACCGAACTAAATCAGCGTGATGGTCGATGTCCGACTGCGGAAGCTTTCACTGTTAATCAAGTTGTAGCCAACTTTTTAAAATTTTTTGGCGGATTTGTATGTGTAATTGTCTACTTTCAATTCCCGCTAGAAACATTGCGATAAGCGATTATGACCCAAAATTTGTTATACAGTGTTATTTTGAATTATTTATTTAGTATCAGGAAGAGCGCAAAATATCTGAAATGTCAACAGCATATTTTTATCTAATTTCTAGAGATTTTAAACACTGATTAATCCATAGCTTTAAACATAAAATCGTGATAAATATAATAAAATGCATTGTAGTTGGTTTCAGAAACAAATCTTGTATCTGACTTATAGCGAGGAGTTTTTTTTTCAGCTTTATTAAAATTATTTCAAATATATGGTAACCCTGGTTCAGCAACATAGACAAAATGGATACCAGAATTTTGAGCCCTTAATGAGATTCGGCAGTTAAAAACTTACAGTGCACTTCTATTTTTCTCCCCTACAACATATACAAAGTTTATTAAGTACTACTCAGGAGACTGCCCTTGTTAAAGTTGATTTAATTTGTGTCAGTCACTAATACTTTAATTCCTCTTTCTTCCTATGACCTTTCTCGTTCTTACAATTTCTTTTTTATAATTTTCTATTTCTTTTTAAAATTTTTTTGACAGTTGTAAAATAAAACAACAAATGTAATGAAATTTTCCTTCCCTCTATGTATAAATGCAAGGTCGCTTAACATTTCATTTTAATACTTCTCTCTCTTTTTTTTTTTGGAAAGGGTATTTCAAATGAAACAAAAACAAAACTTTGCCTAGAAAATGAAGAGTAAAAAAGAAAAATTAAAAATAAAATAACACCGAATAAAAAAAAAAAATTATTAAACTAACTGTCGAGTATATTATTTTGTGCCACCATGTTAACAGTAAAAAGTCATAAATTACATTTTGTAGGCGTTGGCAGGTGTCGCCAGTGCTGTCTAAAATCGCGATAAATCTTCATGTTGAAATAAATTTCATACAAAATTGCTTCAGTGAATTTTCTTCTCTTTTAGTTTTCAAAATGTTGCTGTTGTTTTTGTTGTTGCTGCAGTTGTTGTTGTTTTTTTTTTTGTTTGTAGTTGTTGTTGGTCGGAAGCTGTATAATATGTTGATGGTATGAGAGTATAAGTTACAATATGCATACACCGTAAAAAATTATAAATGAGTTTTATATCAATTGATTTTACACCTTTTACGCAAATGATAGCATTGATTAAAAAAAGTCATAAGTAGTTATCATATCAACTAAAACTTTAATTGAAAATTTTATTAAGTTTTTTATGATATTTGCCAAACAAAAAGTGTGTGAAAATATGTTCGAAGTACCATAAAAATATATACTTTAGGGGTATAACTTGGGTATTTAATTAATCGACTTTTATTTTAATGGATTAATCCCGCAAGAAATTATTCGGGTTTTTTTCTTAACCGATTAATCAAATAAAATTTTAAAATTAATCAATTAATCTAAAAAAAAAATATTATTTGAAATTTTATTTTAAAAAGGGTACAAAAATAATTTTAGTGGCACTTTGAAAATTCAAAACTATAAAAAAGTATTAAGATTTTTCTGTCCCTCCTTCCATAATTTCAAATATTATCTAGTGCTTCCAATTCGCTTAATCAATTAACCGATTCCTTGATTAATCGCACCTATTTCGGTTAATGCTAAAACAAATAATTTAAAATTCAAATAATTATTCGACCCGAATAATCGATTAAAATAGGTCGATTAATCGATAAAAACTTCCTAACATTGGCAAGAAAATCGTAGAAAAAAAATCAACTAAAATACAATCAAGTTCTTTTCAAATCGACTAAAACAAGGCAAAAGTTTTATAGGCTTTAAATTAAATTTTAAATAATATAAAATTATATTGTCATGTCCAAAAAATTTAAATTGAGCTTTTAACCCCCGTATACATTTATTTCGAGCTGACAAAAGATCTCATCAGAACGCGAAGTTTAAGAAAAGCCAGAGCCTCTAAGGAGAACTTTAACAAAAAGCCAAATTAAAATATATATTTTTATCCTTAGCAATAAAATACGTGACTGGGTATATTCCGAACTAGCACTATGACGTTACTGTGTTTCCTAATAAACAGTTTCATTTAAAATTCTATGATAAAATTTATAAAAATAAAAAATAATATGAAATTTTGTTTCTAATTTGATTTATCAACAAATTTTGATTAACTGGGAAATTCAGTAGAATTAAGTAAGTCAAAAATATTTATGAATTCGCGTGAATTATGAGTTTTTTTTTTATTTTTTTCTAATAGATACGAGGGCGGATCAATAAGTCCGTGACTTTTTGAACTTTGCTTGTAATTATATAAAATGCAACAAGCTCCCATCAAGTACCACCTGTTAATAGACTACTGTCGAATTTTGAGCAAGTTCCGTCATTTACTTTGCGTTTAAGAGCAGGATTTTTCGAGGTCCATAAAATTGGCATTTGTTTGATCAATAATTTCATCGTTGGAGCTAAATCTCTTTCCACCGAACCATTTCTATAGGTTTGGAAATAGGAAATAGTCACTGGGGGCTAAATCCGGAGAATAAGGTGAATGAGGGGGCAATTCGTAGTTTACTTCATGGACTTTTTGTGGTCGATTATGAGCAAACGCGGCAGTTATCTAGCGGAAACCTTTCTCATAACCAAGTGATCATTCACAATTAAAACCACTGAATCATGTGAGATGCCTATGCCAATCTATCGCACATTCAATTTCTGATCGGCCAACTCCATATGGTGAATTTTTTCAATTGTTTTGGGTGTAGAGACCTTAACTGGGCGTCCAGAATGTTCGGCATCTTCCGTGCTTGTAAGGCCACAACGAAAGTCAGTAAACCACTATTTTACCATTGAAATCGATGGTGCAGAGTCCCCATAGCATTTATCAAGCTTTTCCTTGGTTTGATTGACGGTTTTTTTTTCGCAAAAAATAATTTTAATGAGCACTCGAAATTTTTAAATAAAAAATCAATTTAAGTTCACAGAAATAAATTTTTTAACTATTTGAATCAGTCATTCAAAACAACAAACTTTAAAAGTTTACAGACATTCTGTAGGAGTTGTTATTTTCTGTTAAATGTAAAATTTTTCTAAAAATAGAAATTCATTAAATTCCTTTTTGTTTTCTTTTTACCAAAATAGTTTGTATATTTACAAAATTATTTCAATAAAAATGACAAGAAATTATTCAAATATAGATACAGACATAGAAAATAAAAATATATACATCTGTGTGTTGTGTTTTGTAAAATTACATACAAATAAAAAAAATTTCAATTTGAAAAACAAACCTTAAAAATCGTTTTTTCTACTTTTTGTCAGTTATAAATTTATGATTATTTTAAACGACTTTCGATTGCTTTTACTACTTTTGTCGATTATTGATGAAATAAATACATTTATTTTGTATTAAACGAATAATTAATTAATAGGCAATTTTTCCGACTAATCGACTCGAATAACCGATTAACCAATTTTCTTAATTTTTCGAATAATGACCTAACCGATTAACTGGCAGAGTCGAATAATTGGAAACACTAATATTATCCAAGTCAGAGTAAAACACACCGCAGAGCTTATTCGTAAAAATTGTATTAAGTTAAGCCTGGGTTAGTCAGACGTAAGCGTAGCACTTTATAATATATTCAGGGCGGATATTCGCCGGCCCCATATTTGATTTTAGTAATGCCTTTGTAATTCGGCTGAATGTTCACCTCACCCTTGAAAAATTTCAAAAAATAAATTTTTTTTTAATTGATTATTTGAAATTAAAATTAATCGATTAATCGTATTACATTTTTTGAATTATCCGTTATTCCAAATTGTTGAATTTTTAATTATTTCACCAATTATTCGAGAAAATTGCTTGATTAATCGAATAACGAAATTCCGTCCTAAGACCACGTGATGGTATTAAAGACAGTTTAGTTAGATAATTTTGAAATAAAAATCATTCACAGGGAGAGCAATTTCTAAAACACCACATTATTTAAATTTTCTAACAATATCCTAAAATTATTTTTGAATAAATACTGATATGTTTTTATACAAAAGATGAATTTCAAACTCTAAAAATACTTTGTGTTTTCTTCAGCACTCACAGAATAAATTCGATTCGAGTGCATTGGAATTTGTTTTAAAATTAACTAAGATTACTGTTATTTTTCACTGTTTCTGTAGTTAAGCTGTATCATTTAATTTGAAATGCAATTGCAGTTAATTTTACCGACATAATTCTCCCAGTTAAATCGACTTAAAAATTTTTAAATTGGAGCTTTATTTAGTGAATCGATTTTGAATTTTTTAGCAAATTCATATTTCGCATACCAAAATTTATTAGAAATAGTATTATGCATGAGGAGGTCCTTAATTTTATTTTTTTTTTTGCAAATTTGGATACCACAATATTTCTAGAATAGAATACGGCAACTGTTTGTTGAGAGAAATATTTTCAGAAACATTTAAAAGTCAATTAAAATATTTAAAAACAAATTTCATTTAAAATAAATTTTTAATTAGATACTTCAGGTAAATATTTTTTTCTGTGTATATTTCTATGTACAAACAAATGAATATTTTATTTGTGATATGAGTTGAGTTGCAAATGTTTAATATCATTCTCATTTCTTCCTACTTCTTCCAGTTACACAAATAATTCATAGATGTGTATCAGCATGTGTGTGTGTGTCTTGTAAAAAAGGAAGGATATAGTACATAGAATTGATATGAATAAGACAACCTAAAATTTAAAAAAAAATCGAAAAAAAAATATATAAGAAGAGCATTTGTATGTTAACAATATGTTTTATAACAAAATTTTTCAGGAATCAGAGGCGTAAATTGTGAAAGTTTAGAAAATCGCTATTTAAACACAAACCTTTAGAAATCTTCTAATATCGTTATGTTTCAAATCAAAATTTCTATAAATATTAGGAGCTTCAAGATTATGTTGTTTTGTATAAAAACTGAATATTAGGTTACTGATGCTTCTTGTCAGAATATGACTAGATAGAGATGTCCCTGTGAGAAGCTGAAGGCTCCTTGAACGTAACGTAAAGTAATAGTTGACTATATTTTCGATTTAGAGCTATCTACATTTTCTTAACTTTTAAATACGAGTACTCATTTGTATCAACACATTTTCATTGAATTTAAAGCATTTTGCTCAAAATTGGGTTTTTAACATAAATTTGTAATTCTATGATCGAGTTTCCTCACCTCATAAGAGTTTTTTTTTTGAAGGGTATAGACTTTCGGTTTCCTAAAAATATTGATCTCTTTTTAAACTTTGATATTTCAGTAACCCATCGTGCTAATTCCCTTGACTATCCAAGATAATTGCTCAGTTATTGCACTTCAACCATGACATTCAAGCCTTAATTACCATCATTAATTATTTTGCTCAATTTTGGCTCGTCACTACTAGTGACAGGTTTTGTAAAGACTACCCAAGACTCATCCTACACAGAAAAATTTCCCGATTGGAAACTTTAAAACAACTTCGGAAAAATCACCAAAGATCACGCTTTACATAATTGGAATATATTTACAGGCATGAGTTAACGACGATATCGGATAGATAGGCGATCGGTTTGCTTTGTTAGCTATGAAACTTCTACCGACTCTAAGCTAGTAATATTAATTTTTTTTGTCTTTATATTAAGTAAGCTTGCCAAAAACTTTAATGATATATCGGACGACATTAACAATTTCATTTCTTATAAGCAAATTTCATTTCATTTACTACATTTTGGACAAGCATAAAGGCATGTCCATGGCGCTCAGACTAAAAATTTTTCATTGTACCATACTGTAGAAAGAAAAGATTAAGTTAGAAAGAAAGAAAGAAAGAAAAAAAAGAAAGACAGAAAGGAGAAATAGGTTTAAAATTAGAATAAAAGTGGAGAGGAGTCCCAGGCTAGAATTTTCTTTATAAGCCTTGGAAAACTAATCAGGGATAGTTTAGGAACTGAATTCTTAAACAAGACGTGACTTCCAAAAAAGTTAGTCTGGTTCTGGAGAAAACTGCCTGAGTAGGTATCTGGCCACATTCCCACCCACAAAAAACTTCGTAAAAGCACAGTTAATATCCTCTGACTACCGCTCAATGAAATATCCAACGTACTTATCATGCCATAATGATAACCTGCTGCAGTTCCTATACCAATTGATTGGCCGAAATACCCATACGAACCGCCACCCATAAAAGATATACCCTGTTCCCTATGAAAATATCTTTGAGCCTACCATAGCACTCCTGAACACTCCTGGAAGAAGTGATTGGAGATTTAGGTTCAATGATTTTCCCTACATTATTGCTTTTCCTATTTACCACATCCAAAAAAAACAAACATTTAAGTATGAAAATCTGTTATCGATCTGCCCATGGCATATGAGTACCTGCTCACCATCCATCAGTGTAAGAAGTATCAGTACAATCGTTTAAGAGATTATTTGGTTTGTTCCAGTCCTCGTAATAGGAATGATTAATCCATAGTTTCCACTGCATTCGATATAATGTTATCAAAACACATTAGAAACATCAATCAAAGTTCCCAAAGCCTCTCAACAGTAAGAACATGCCCTGTATTGTATTCCAGGTTGATAGTTTCGCCCTGCATTTGAAGATCAAGGGGTAGCATGTGTAACATAAAATCATGAGTAGCACCAGTTATACCCAGAGCAGAATTTAAGTAATATGTTCAGCTTAGCCCGAATGCATAAGTCACTATGGGTATGATAACTTCAAAATACATCCACTGTACACCTGTAGGTTTAATATAGCAAGTATATCCAAAATCTCCACAACACTTCCAGAAAATAGACAGCCCTGAGATATCTTCAGTTTAACATGCTGTTTTCACATCAGTTTACCATCCAAAGTCACCCCTAGATATAAAACTTCTGTAGACAATTGGAGAGTAGCTCTCTCTAACACTGGAAGTATGAAGTCTATGTTTGGCCTACACAGCACAAGCGTAGAGAAGTTCGGATACTGACCATGCCTGTCGCACTATCAGGTTCCTACAACTGTTCTTCCCACCCAGACACCAAAGCAGAACATCATCTGCTTAAGCCTGGATATGAGTGGACCACAAAACAACACAACAGAGAGGAGAGTACACTCCCATGAGGGTGGACATTAATTGTGACCTTTGTGCCCCACTTACGAGTACATTGAGCGGACAACAATCTATTAGATATCATAAATTGAATCTATTTAATTTTTTTAAACCTTTTTCTTTTGTTAATAACTAATTTATTATTTAAGCTTAAGGATTGTTTTTTTTTATAAAAAGTATTATTTATTTTTCAATATTTCGCTACTCAATAAACAATACTTTTTATAATAAAAAACAAACTTTAAGCTCAAAGAATTAATTAGTTATTGAATCTATTTAACAAGAAGGGATTCCACTCTACGAGCCTCAGCGGCAGACCTCATCAAGACAAAGGTAACATGGTCAAAAGCAACCTCAATTTTAACAAAAATAACCAGACTCTATTCCTTTTTGTGTATACCCTTTTCGATTTTGATCATAAATAGCCGACTCACATGAGCTCCCCCTTTGCTATGCATATTATTGACAACTATTACGGTTTCGAGCCAATGTCACTGATAGATGCATTTCTCCAACATTCTTCGAGACTTTTCAGTAAAAATGGTAATAAACTGATCGATCTAAAACTCTTTGGAATAAAAACAAGATGATGAAAAATATCTATGGACCGAGCTGGAAAGAGTATTAACCATAATAGCTACATCAATTTTTAGGACCAGGCGGAGCTTTATCAATTCCAGTGTAACTACCTTGGATGCTATACGCCAGTCACCCTGAGTTGTATCATTTAATGACATCTCTTACCGACCAGTGTGAATCCCGGAAAGAGCTTAGACAATATATTTTGTATTGACTTCCTTTCGGGTGTTTGTAAGAGCCCATTATCTTTCTGGAAGATCTTAAAGATTCTTGCTCCTCACAAAAAGTCCTATAAGAATTTAGTTTGGTTTGTCGCACCTTCTTCTGAGATTGTAATTGTTCCAGTCAGCATAATTTTGTATTTTATTTAGAAACTTTCTGGAACCTTTTCTAAGCTTTCCAAGTTCCACGTTTTATTATTAGACAACTGATTCGTTGTAACAACCCAAATTATTTCAAAACCATCCGGTTGGGAAATTCATTATCCAATGTCTCAGTTTTTTTTTTTTTTTTTGCAAAAAAAAAAATATTTTTTAACTTAATCTCCTTTTAGCTCAATACACTTAGTCCAACGTTTTTCCAATTTTTGTATCCCTTCCAAAAAAATAGGATTTTTCGCGGTCCATAAAATAGGCCTTTATTTGATAAATAATTTCGTCGTTGGAGCTAAATGTCTTTCCATGGAGCCATTTCTTTAGGTTTGGAGATAGGAAATAGTCACTGGGGGCTAAATCCGTCACACGATTACGTTTATGGTCAATTGAGAGCAAACGCGGTACCCATCTTGCAGACAGCTTTCTTAAATCCAACTGATCATTTAAAAACACACTACCATATGAAATGTCTATGGCATCAACAATCTCACGCACTTTTATATTTTACGGGAGTATTAACTTCAATTAGCCGTCCATAACTTTTAGCGTCATTTGTACTTGTGCGACCACAACGAAAGTCAGTAAACCACTTTTTTACCATTGAAATCAATGGTGCAGAGTCCCCATTTTATTTATCAAGCTTTTCCTTGGTTTGATTGACGGTTTTTTTCGCAAAAAAATCCACAAGGTTTTATGTTTTGAACAGCTGTGAAACGCAAAGTAAATGACGGAACTTGCCCAAAATTTGACAGTAGTCTATTAACAAGTGGTACTTTATGTGAACAGTGTTGCATTTCATATAACTACGAGCAAAGTTTGAAAAGTCACGGCCTTATTGATCCGCCCTCGTATACTTAGAAGCATTTTGTATTTTTTTTGTTTTTAAGAAGTTCCGATACCCAAGCTGCTTCCCTTTCCTACATAACTGCGTTGAAACAGAATTATACGTTCATGCAATTTCTCGGAATTTTAGTATAAATTCTGAGACAAAGTTGGACAGCTGCATTCTATATCCCAGTAACTGGAGCAAAACTTGTCGTCTAAAGAATTTTGAAAGTAACATTTAAATATCTACGCTCCTGATTTTTAACAAATACAACTAAAAGCTTATACGAATATGTGTGTAGGTATATTTAATACCCATTTTGCATTAGAATTTTTGGAACATAATGAAATTTTCTTGTCACAATAAAACAAATACAAACATGCACTCATTCATTCATGCAACCAACTAACAAAAAGTCTTCTTCTTGTTGCTGATGTTGTTGTTGTTTTTGTCGTCATTCAGTTGATGCTAACAAACTCATACCTCAACTTCCGACGGAAGGTCATAGCAATGAAAATTTTAGAAATTTTACATTTTTTTGTAAAAAAGAAAACTCAAGAGTTTTAAATGAAATAAAATGCAATTCATAGTAGTAACGACGTTATAGTATAAACAAACTGACATGTAAGATATAAATTACTTTACTCTATTTTTATGTTATGTTTGCATACTGAGTTGTATTTCTGTTCTATTATGTAAATAAAAATGTAAATATTATATGACAACAAAAAAAAGGACAAGAACAAAAAAACTTAAATAAATGTTAGAAAAGAAATAAGGAAGAAAACAACACAACCGTGAATTAGAGCACAAGTGATTATATTTAAAACTAGAAAGAAATTATAAAGTAAGCAAGATTTAGATAGGGATACCCTACTAAGTTATTTGAGAGCTTTTTAAATTCAATTTAGAATTACGAGTTCTTCCTGATTAGCTTTAGATCTAAACAAATTGTTTGAAAGAAGGAAATATATGACTGTCATTACATGATTCGGTTGGAACTAATTATTTAACCCCATATTTTATGTACTGCAGAATTCCCATATCCAGAACTATAATGCAGAATTTAACGTCATTTTAGATGTCATTCCAATTATTTAATTTTTATTGCTCATATGTAATGAAGAACTTGACATATTTGTCATTTTTGGACCTAACAGTTTTTATAATTTTTTTTTTACATGTTCCCTTCGCATAACATTAAAATGTTGGAGCATTTAAAATGCAGCATATGTTGCAAGTTTGAAGATTTCAAAATTTGTTAGTTTTAGATTTTTAAAAAACCACAAAAGGAAATAAAATATTTCGTCATTGTTGTTTTCTGTCATTCCTTTTTCAAATCCTTTTAAAATGCAATTCAGAGTGAACATATTCTGGGAGAGTATGAAGTTTTCAAATAAAATTTATGTTGTTTGTTATTTTTTTTTTTTTTTTGTAAATATGTTTATGCATATTTGTATGTGTAGTTGCTGTTTAAGTAGGTGTGGTAATGTTTATAAAATAACCATAAAATGTAAATGAATGTGTTTTGTGTTATGTTCTATGTTCTATGTAATAATGAAAATTTTCATGATTTTTATATGTATTTTACTTTATAAATCATTAATAACATTAAGATAAAAGAATTAAGTATATTACACATATTTAAAAAAATAAAATAAGTGCAAAAGGAAGTAGAAACTGGGTAGTACAAGCTTTAGGTGGATGGGGGGATAATTGAAAGTATTTGAATACCAAAGAAATCAACCAAAGTACCTAAATATTATCAAGCTCTAAAACTTAAAACCTTGAAAATTTTGTAAAAATACCAGGTAAAGCGCGGTGAAAAGTATCATAATTTCCATTTTATATAATGGGTATTTAAGAAACTTATTTGGGGCTGAGGAAGAAATATGAATTCTGAATACAGCCAGGAAGCTCTTACAAGAAAAATAGTTTAAGGTGTACTGTCAAATGTCGAATAAGTTTGGGCACAATTTCCATTTTTCTTGGTTATCAAGAGCAGTCAATATGTCACATTTTCAACAAAAATAAATTCAGTTTATGATGGGATTCCATAGTATTTAATTGCTTCTATTAACTGCAGAAAACATTTTTTTAAACGATAATGATCGCTGAAACTTTAAGCGATATAACTTAGAGCACAAGTATTGTATAATGTTCTTTTTCGAATACAACTTCGAATACTACTTTGTTATCCCGATTCCAAATTTGTTAATTAAATTTTTTTCGCGAAATTTAGCGATTTTGGTACTCTTTTTACGAGGATTCCTCAAGAATTTGTATTAATTACCAAATAATTTTCTATGTAGGAGAATGTCGCTTATTGTGAACTTTTCTGCTATGAAATTATTTTATTTTTAAAAATTTAAACTAATGAATGATTTTTGTTCGATTTGAGATCATCTCGATATATAAAGAAAAACGTTACTGACTAATTGACTGATTAACTACTCAACATCTCCCAGCCCATGCCGCTGGAACTAGGAAGCTGAAATTTGGTATATTGTTTCCTTCTCCGGCGTAGACATCCGCTAAGGTGGGACTTTTAAAATTTAAATTATTTTTTGAACTTCCGCCTGAGATGTGGTAAAAATATAGGTTTAAAGGGGGAAAAGTCTGTCAGTTAACGTATTGCCCAAACCGATTTTGCTAGAGGCATTTTAATTACATGATAATCGTTTGGGATGATATTAAATTGAATAAAACAGGGAATAAGAGGAATTGAAACACTAGACGATGGAAACGAAATGGAATAAAACGTGGAAGGAAGAGAATTAAATACTAGACAAAAGCAAATGGAATGAAGCGGTAAACAAGGGGAATTAATACACTCTAAAAAATGCTTGTAAAATTACTACTATAAAATAGGCAAAGTTTTATGTAATATTACGAAAATTCGGTAAATATAAACACCAAATGCGTAAAACTTTTTTGTGCACACTTTCATATACAATAATACACACACGCTGTATTTTTAGACACTATTTCTTTACAATTAAACACATTATGCCTAAAATTAGTATTGATTTGCTAAATAAAAATTTTACTCACAAAGATTGTAAATATACTTACTTATAGTAGTAAAAAAAAAATATGAGATTTTGAAATTAAAAAAAAACGATACAATTTTCAAACCTAAAAAATAGATTCATTAGTTTTTTAAATTTATCAATTATTTGGAATTTCTAAATAATATATTTATTGTTTTTATTCTTGCTGTAAATTAACAAACAATAAAATTATGGTTTTTATTGTAAATTACTAAATAATAAATATATTGTTTTTTAACACAAAATAAAAATTTGTTTGCTTTATAATTTCCAATATCATGGTGGAAAATGTGCGCATTTTTGTAGGATTTTTCCGCATTTGTATGTACATTTACAGAAAAATCGTGTTTCTTTACGCACAAATTTGGTGAATTTACTCCTTAATTTTAAAATTTCATTGAATTTTTACGCACTTTTAATGTAATTTTACCAATTTTGTGTTCATCAACTTACACATAATGTGTGCATTTTTTTCATTTACGCACACAGAGTAAATTTACCCAATTTATAGTAGGAGTACAGTTTCCTACTATAAGTTGGGTAAATTTCAACAGAAATTAATTAGAGTGTACACTAGACAGAGGAGTCAAATGGAATGGAACGGGGAAAGAGTGGAATATTAAGACTGTACGAGGGGGATGAAATGGAACGGGAACGAGTAGAATGGACACACTAGACAAGGGGAACAAAACGGAATGAAATGGTGATCAAAATAGAACATGTTGAGTTGACATACTCGACAAGGAGAACGAAATGGAATAGAACGGGTAAAACTGAAACACTAAACAAGGGGAGCAAAATGGAACGAAACGCAGAACGAGTGGAATTGAAACGATAGAAAAAGAAACTCATAGAATCAAACGAGTAGCGATTGAAATTAAAACAGTAATTGAAAATGTTTGTTCCTTGGAGTCTGGGATAATTCACTGACAGACACAGTAAAAAGGTGGTTTGAAATGAAAAGCCTCCTCCTTAGTTGCCTGCCCAAACCGCTTTGGCGAGAAGCTTGAAATTAAATACGCGTGTTTCATTGGAATATGCACTAATTTACTGAAGTAGGAACTTCAATTTTGGCATGAAGGTTTCTACTCAGGCGAAGCCTCCACCAAAATGAGATTTATAAAAATTTGACGTCTGTCGTCCAGTCAACTACCTTCAGCCAGAAATCAAAAAGTAAAAATATGTGTTCCCTGAAGTGTGGGCTAAGTCAATAAAAAGATACTTTTTGTATTTAAAATAAAAACATTGGCAAAATGGTGCTAATAAGAAAAAACTTGCGACCTTAATCCTAAACCTCTTGCATCCAAAATGCGGGTGTTATGAATATTATTACGGCAAGGAGGAAAAAGAGAAAGAACTTTTTCTCGGAGCTATGGGCTAAGTGGTTGATAAGGTTATTTTTGGAATATCTATTAAGAAGGTAGTAAAAATGGGGTTAAAGGGGAAAAAAGTGTTTTCCCAACCGCCGAAGCTAGAAACTTGAATTGTGTCATACAGAATCTCCTTCAACTTAGACATACATTAACACAGATTTTTTTGGAAATATTTTCAGGAAATTTTTCCGCAAAAAGTTTTTTTGCCAAAAAACTTAAAAAATCTCTAAAAGTCCGATATTTTAAATGTGTGATTCCTGGCGTATGGGCTAATTCACCGAAGAATTATTTCTTAGAATTTACAATTGAGGCATGGCAAAATTAGGCTAATAAGGAGAAAGGTTCCCCTCGAATGCCTTCTAGAAACCCTATAAGGTAGGGTTAGAAAAAAATAATTGAATTCTCTGTTGATTCGGGTTTTATAATTCATTACAACACTCAATATAAGTAGATTATCATTGAACAATTTAGGGAAAATATGCTTATATGATCTCAAATGGAACAAAAATCATTATTTTACCAATTAAATATATCAACTATAAATACACTTCATCAATATCCAAGAATATTTTCAGAAATTATAAAAACATCATCCTCTAAAAATTTTCTTAGTCAAGAATAGGATTAAAATTGCCGTATTCACCCTATGGCCAAAAATTTGTGCTCCCAATAAAGCAAATCACTCTACTCGGCACAGATTTCGCCAAAGAAATTGTGATATCCTGCCGCGAAGCTTGGGATGTACGCAGAGTTTATGTTCCGCCGTCTCAACAGCCAATTTACAAAACCTACAAGTGTCCGTATCGGACAATGTTATTTACAATATCAGTGTGCAGTTAATGTTATTTACAATTACAGTGTTCAATGAAAAATCCCGATAAGGTCATTAAGTCCTTCCTGTCCATGGAAAGTAACCTCCTGGAGTTTAAACTAGATGGGCCGATGAATCTTTTTGCCTTACGCTGACCAATGGAAGTATTTCAGTACTCAACGGACTTAAATTGCCCGTACATCTTAGGATTTTACGTGATTAGTGCAAAAAACAAGATGATGGGCAACGCAGTTGGCAAACCTATCAGTCTATTAAAGGGTGTCCCAAGAAGAACGCAATTTTTAAATCTGGCAACATTCGAAGTGTCATTGTTTGACATTTGAACAATTGTTATTGTTTGCTAGTAGAAGGTACGAGGTTAGTAAAAATGGAGCGCTACACGAATGAACAACGCATTCTCATTGTGAAATTGTTTTACCAAAATGGTGAAAGTTTTGCGGCTACAGTTCGCAAATTGCGATCAATTCGGGGTCACAATAATGCTCCAAAAGAGTCAACTGTAAAGAGATTAATGGATAAATTTGCCGAAACTGGGTCTGTTAGTGATGTAAAGACAACAACGCGCCATCGACCAGGTCGATCGACCGAAAATGTCGCAGCTGTACGTGATGATGTCGCTCAAACTCCATCCACCTCAATTCGACACCGAGCTCAGCAAATTGGTGTCTCCAAATCCACTTTGCAGCGAATTTTGACGAAAGATTTGCATCTTCATGCATACAAAGTTCAATTGACTCAGGAACTGAAGCCAGCTGACCATGGACAGCGAAGGGAGTTTGTTAATTGGGTATTGGAGAGACAACATGAAAATGCTGATTTTGCCGATAAAATCATCTTCAGTAACGAGGCCCATTTTCATCTTGATGGCTTCGTCAATAGGCAGAATTGTCGCATTTGGGGTGAGGATAATCCTCGAGTGATTCACGAGAAGCAAATGCATCCTCAACGTGTCACTGTGTGGTGTGGTTTTTGGGCTGGAGGAATCATTGGACCTTTTTTTATGAAAATGAGGCAGGTCAAGCGCAAACAATCAATGGTGTTCGGTATCGTGAAATGATAACCAGTTTTTTCTTGCCTAGAATTGAAGAAATGAATGTGGAGGGCATGTGGTTCCAACAAGACGGCGCCACATGTCATACAGCCAGAGAAACAATTCAATTGCTGCATCAGTCATTTCCCGGTCGTGTTATTTCGCGTTTTGGAGATCAGAATTGGCCGCCTAGATCGTGCGATTTAACACCATTAAATTTTTTTTCTTTGGGGTTTTTTGAAGTCGATGGTTTACGCGAATAAGCCGACGACGACTCAAGCCTTAAAAGAAGAAATTGGGCGCTGCATTAATGAAATACCGCAGCATTCATGCAAAACGGTCATTGAAAATTTCATTAAAAGATCGCGTGCATGCCAGCAAAGCCGCGGCGGCCATCTGCACGATATATTGTTCCATACATAACCTCATTCTGTCTACTTTACGATATAATAAAGTTTCACGATTTTATTTTAAATATCTGTGTTTTATTTAAAATTTAAAAATTGCGTTCTTCTTGGGACACGTGCACACGTGCACAGGAATCCAACTTAGGATTTGTCTGTTGCATCCACCGAATCTATTGTGGGATTCAATGCAATCCAGGACGAGTCTAGATGACACGTTATATGACATTAATGCCCTGAATGCAGCTTGACTGTCCGAAAGGAACATCATTAAATGACCTCCTTGTGCCCCATCTAAGATACTCCCATGCATATACATAAATGGCGAAGAACTCCGCCTAGAATATGGACGACTACATGCCTATCGGAAGGGCACATTGAGAATGGAAAAATCGTCAATGAACAAGAGACAATAATGAAATACGGATAGGGACTAGCCCACAACAAAATATTTTTAACAATTTGTTATATAAGTTTTAAAATTTTAACACTTTTAATTACTTTAAGGCGATTTTAACTGGCTTATTCTGCACTTGCGATGGCACATCGCTGACATTACAAAATTATAAAATATAAAAACTGCATGTTAGTAACTAATTGAATTTTACATTAGGTTGTGGTCGGTATCTAAGATAAGCATGCGTAATTTTTCTTTAAGATATGCATTTAAAGTCAAACACAACTTGAAATACTCTGATGTATATACTTGGCATACAATGGCAGCAGTATCAATGTGCGACGTTGTTAAACGTACCACATACAATAATGTGTATCATTAATTACTAGAAGGGGGGTAATAAACTTATCACAATAAGAAATTAGCACACATCTTAAACAAAAGTCATAAAAATGCACATTTAAATTCACTATCTTAAAGGTGACTCCCCTAAAGGTACTGAAATAAGCAGAAATTTAAACAATTTCATAATTAAAAAAAATATGTTAAACTAAATATACGAGTCCAAATCGCCGCAACAATTAATTTCATTTTATTTTTTCTTCTTTGCCTCAACATTTAAATGAAATATTTATACAAAAAAAAAAAAAAAACATTGTTTAGAATTGTATTTAATGCCAGTGCTCACAAAATATTTAATTGTCAGTTAAAAGTTGAGTTGTTGTTGCTATTATTATTGTTATTGCCAAGATTATTGGTTGGTTAGTAGTCCGTCCGGTTGTTGCTGTTGTTACTGAAATTGGCCCATGTGTTGGCATTTTTTAGAAGGTTTAATTTTACATTTGTTGCAAAAACTGAATAAAAATAAAAACTTGGTCTTCTCCTCAAGCTAGTTATTATGATATTATAAACCTGCCAGCTTTGCCTGTTTTGAAATTTTAAATATCTGCAGCAGCAGCAGCAGGAGTAACAAAAACATTTGCTTCATTTCTTGCACTGGCAGCATTTTTAACCGGAAGCCTAATTACAATTACCTTTAGGCTCTACCCACTTTTTATTCTTCGTCTTTCACACACACACACAGATATATTAAAGATTTTTGTTTTAATTTTACCTTAGATGCCATTTTATTTCATTTTTTATTGTTGTTTTTGTTTTAATCGTTGGTGCGCTTATGTGTATTGTGTTCCTCTACAAGTTGAGTTGAGTTGCCATTTGATTCCATGTAATTTTCATTTTTCTTTCCATTTAATCGTACAATATTTTTTTTTGTATAAATGGTCAATTGCTTTTCAAGTTCTTGTCTTGTAAAATATATTTTGATAGCTACTGTTTGGCGGGTTATAATTCTTTTTGCAGGCAGAAAGGGAGGGAGGTAGGGATGGATGGATGGTTTCTTTTTTTTCTGCACAAGTCCATAGACTATAAATTAAAAAATCATTTTCAAGTTAAATGTTGAAATTTGTATTAACATTTATTTTTTTTATTCTTTATACAAAATGATAAATTTGGAATATTCCTTGGTAATAAAAGAATTTGAATTGTTCGATTTTTATTCTAAGAACATATTAATCTGGAGAAGAATATTATGTTAAAAGAGTGTTATTAGTTAAATTAAATTGTTTGTGTATGAATATTTTAAGTTTAATTTTTTTATAGGAAAAAGTAATATAGTGGATTATTAAAAACAAATCCAAGAAAATTGTTATGGTTTTCTATGACTTTCAGCTAGAGGTGTTCAAAGAAATCATTACAGAAAAGTAGTTTTTACTTATTCAGGTAGAAAAATACGATGGGTATACAGTAATCGCAAAGCGACAGTAAGTTATAGCATAACGTGGGATCTTAATAGTACCGTTGGTTGGAGCAAACTTTTGACCGTGGAAATAATGTTAGGAATTTAAAAAAATATTGGCGCATTTTAAATGCCTTAAATTCAATAAATTCTGCAAATTCTCATGTAGACAGGTGTAGGCCTCAAATTGGTTTTAAGGCCGAAAACTTTGTCCGACCCATCTAGATGGACATCAAAGCAAAGAAGGTGCATTATTAAGCCTCTTCTGAAAATACAGTTCTTATGTTGCTTAGACACCAGCAGTGGCATCAGGACTACATCCACTAGGACATTACAGACAATTTTGTCGATGGAACCTATTGAGATTAGGCTAAAATATTGGGCCGCCTTGGCTATGGTTCGGCTGACTGTAAATGGTGACTGGATTTGTGGCGATCGAAAAACCAACAACCAGAATATCTTAGACACGTTACGGGGATACAACGTCACAGAACTGAAAACTGCTAGAAGCTCCAATCTGACACTAAATTTGAGCAACAAATCATTTTTCTGGCTAGGCGCATTATCATCTCGGCGGCTGTCAACAAACAAAATTGCTACATCAGCGGTTGGAAGTCCTTGTCGAGAAGGCAAGGTATACACAGAGAGTGACAAATTGGTGAGGACCATTTTTGTGGAAAATTCAGCTGGAAATGCCATTTCAGTCAACGGCGGACACTACAGAGCCATGATTACGCATTTTTTATAGACTGAAATGGAAGATATAAACTTCGATTATCTTTGGATTCAGCTGGATGACACACCATGTCACATAGTTAATCAAATAATCAATCATTTGCGCGCTAAGTTCAGTAATCGTGTTATCAACCATTTTGGTAATGTCAGTTGGCCGCCTCGGAGCTGCGATTTGACACCTTTAGACTTGTTATTGTGGGGTGCCGTGAAAGACCGATGCTATGATAATAATCCACAAACGATCCACACCCTTAAAGCTAACCAGAAACCGTCAACAAAGTCTTGGAAAATGAGACTGACAGGATGAGCTACTACGAAGCCAACCGCACCAGCCACATTAATGTAATTTTGATGCAAAACAAATTAAGTTTAGTTCATTTTATTTAATTTTTAAAAAGCTACTTATATTTGGACCACCTTTTAAGTATATTTACCTGGCATTCAACGTTGAGGGAGCAGCTATTCCGAATGAGCCGTGCGGACTCGGTAACTTACTGGACTTGTGGGGAGTTAAAAGGCACATTAGAACACTATCTCTGCTGCTTTCCGGCCTTAACAAGGCTTAGAACTCAACATTATCTGGCGCCAATAGTTCAATTTTGATAATAAGCTAGAGGAGACTCAGAAATTTCATCAACCGGACGGAGTTCTTTGAATAGATAGGGATGGGAGCTACCGTAACATTAGTGCGCACAACATTCCGACTTTCAGTGTTAGTTTAGGTTAAAAAAGAAAAATCCCAAGTGAAGATACTCTTTAAAACCAACTCATGTCCAAAAATAGCACATACACTTAAGGTCACTTGTTGTGCACTCTTATGCAGACTCTAATTTTAAAGAGGATCGGACCACTCTTTATTCTAAATACTCGCCATCTTTTTCCGGGCTTATGGCCGGCTGACTTCAGTCTAGGCAAGATTTCTTAAGAATACCTTTGGCTTACTTAAGTATCAAGCAAGCCACCGCTTGATATAGTATATGTCCTACTTTTTCACTTGAGTCGGTTGTGAAGAGTATCTTCTCCACCGATTTATCTTTTACAACTTGACTAAACCTAGCCATTACGACAATTGGGAGCTGCAGGGTAATGTCATGCTACGATTTTCCTTCAACGGAGAGGAACTGATCCTTTGATAGTTGGTATGATTTCCGAACGGCTGATAATCCCACATCCATCCAAAAGTCTCCTTTGTGGTGCAAAAAAAACAATAAGAATCTTCAAGGTGTTTGTCCTTAAGAATCCAACAAGTTTGATTCTTTTGTATTGCCACGTAGCAGAATCATTTAAAGAAATCTTTCCCTTAGTCGTAACACAAAGGCACTAGTGAATGCGATCACCTTTGAGTCGTGGATTTTGTTAAAAAAAAAAAGAAAAGGTATAACTTCCACTTGAGTATGCTTATTGTACGATTTGCTAGCGAGCTAACTTTAAGCAAGATCCATGGTAATAATACAATCTGGTCCGCCATGATCGAAACCCATAAAGGATAACAAAAAAGATATCCTTGAAAATGGATCATCTCCCATAGGCGGCTACCTGTCTTTTCTGCATTTTTAACAAGAACAATGAGATCAGTAGTTGATCAGACTTACAACCGAAAATTATTGATAGCTTTTAAAGTATCATGGATTAGTCATAAAACAAGATTTCTAAAGTTTAACGTTACTTATAACACAACTGCAATTACTATCATAAAATTCTTTTAATACAACAACACTTTTCAAATTAAAGAAAAACCTACCAACTTTTATGACTAATCTCTTACAACTTCTGTGACTAATTCTAGAAAAATATTATAGCAATAGGAAAAATTAACATGACTTAATTTTACTATGAATAACTAGAAATGACTTTATTCTACTACTGAAGAATGTTGCATAAACCATTTACAATTCAAAACTAATTTTGAACTTAAACAAATAAATGTCATTACAAATCACAATGGAATTCTTCTTATACACCCAAATGACTCGGCATTTGTTGCAATTCACATAAAACTACATAAAATACCTTAAACATAATATGTACAGATCATGGCTTAAAGATATGAATTACTCGTTGTTCGCATGCACCGGGAGATCTTTGGCTAGGAGTTAGTTGATGCAGCAGCAGAAGGCAGCATCAATGGTGTTGTTTCATGTTAATAGACTGATCGATCATAAAAAATGATCTTATTGCGACAAGAGACACAAGATGAAGAAAAAAGTTAAAAAAAGGATTCATTTGTTGGTTCAAAAATCAACCTTAACTAAGAGATAGATACAGATACACTAATATGAAATACTATGTTTAGTTTACAGACATAATAGTTGGAAATTATTGTTGTTTACCAGTTTTCCTGTCTTGTTGTTTTTTTTTTATTATTGTTTGCTCCTGCTGTTGTTGTCGTAAATTTCATAGACCAATATGACTGTTTTTGTTGTTGTTGTTGCAATTGCGGCATGATTGAACGTTTGTGTCATTTGAAACGTTACAACAATTCTATGATGTTAAAAACATAAATATAACTTCAGGCTACAGATGTTTTTTCGGCCACAATTGGAGCACTTCTGTTTTAGATTTCTTTTTTTATGGAAGCTGTTGGTATAGCAACTACGAGTGTTGGTGGCGGTTGTTGCAGTTTTGGAATTAGATGATTTACGAGCACCATTAAAACGTAAATTGACTACATGTGTGCGTATGATGACGCGACGTTTGCACTGAGCCCGCTTTCCGCCGCACATGCGTATGAACAAATATTCACTCAGTCATATTTTAAGGTTTGTTACTTTTTCTTTTACTATTTATTTATTATTGTAGTAGATCTCTTATACATGTTGTATGATTGTTTTGAGTAGTTGGTCGGTAACTTTTAGGTTTTGGTTTTTTTATTTTTATTGTCAGACAGAATTTTAACCAGCCCAACGTCAAGTTGTTTGGATTTTTTGTTGTTGTTGTTGTTTTATTTATTGTGGTGTGGTTACCGCCAAACAATTTCACATTTAATGTCAAAATTTATGAGTGTATCAAATCGATATCCAGAATAGTTATTTCTTTGCGATGTGAGTTATTAAACAAACATTATAGATCTATATACATGGACAAATAAATTGATAGTCTAGAAATAATGTATTCTACTGGCTTTTACTACGATAAAATATGAATTTTCTATACTCAATATAGCTTGAATTTTTTTTGAATTTGAGAAGGTTGTACTCGTTGTTAATTAGTACCACCATTGCTGGATAATCGGCTGAAGTGTAGTATTTATTTCACAGCCACAAAAAGTATGAGGATGTAAATCCTTTTGTCGATCCTTTAAATATATACCCTTTCTATCATACTTCATATTTTCAGAATTTCCAGAGTATCCAATTTATAAAGAACGGTGCACATGAATTGTTTCTCATATCACCACGTAAAAAACACAAAAGCCCGGACTCAGGCTAGCTACGCAGAAAATCTTTACTAAGCAAAGTCACCGTTGTATTGCTTATGGTAAACAAGTTACTTTTTAATTGATGATTATGATCAAATCATACTGGCCTCCAGTTTCTATTTTTGTTGGGTCAAAATGGCCAAAAATTTTGGGACACTACGAAACAACTCCTAATGGCATAACACCAAAACAACACAAGTAAATAACACTCAATGGAATAAATCCCAAAAAAGTGGAATAAGTTCCGAAAGAAATAATGGATTAAAGGAATAAAATTGTCTTCAAATGAGAAATTCAAATAACTTCTAAAGTTTTCCGCTTTTTAAATAACAAAATAACTCCCAAGAAAAGAACTGAAAAAACACCCAAATAAATAATCTCTAAAACTATGAAATAATACCCAAAAACTAGTTTATTTTAATTAAGTATGTATGCTGACCTCTCATACATGAATTCAAAATGAACATTTAACATGGATTTAAAATTAATTTTATTAAAATAAAACAATGTTGGGCAATGTATGCGATACCCTACACTAAGTATAATTTGTAAATATACAATAGTGAATTTGGCCGAGGTTTAGCTGCGGGAATTCAGTCGGACGCTTGTGATTTCTTACGAAATCAAGGAGTTAAAAAATGAAGTCGTTCAAATATTTTTTTAAATTTAATATAACCTTCGATAAATTAATTGTAACAAATATTCGAAAATTTTAACTTTTTTAAAAAATAACATAAAAAGTCCCCAAGCAATTTTTTTTTGGAGTCCATTTCATTGGATTTTTTTTTTCGTAAGGAAATTATGTCCATCTTCAATTATTAGAAGATGAAATAAGCCCCAAAGGAAATTAAATAAACCCCAAACATTTTTGTTTAATTTTTTGAAGGGTTCTTTAATGTTTTTTTACTTTGGTGTTAATTTTATAGCGCAGTTTTTCAATAAAGAAATAATCTCCAAATTCGATTAACTTAAGCCCAAAAAAAAACTAAATATCGCACGGACCATTTGCAATTTCTTTTGGGCTTTTTTAATTGTTTCCCTTTTGGACGTTTATTTCAAAGTTTAAAACAAGTTCTAATTTATAAATGGATAAAAACTATATATATTTAATTTTTGATAGAACACTTTAAAGTTTCTTTCCTATAAAAAAAACAAATCTTTTCCATACAAAATTCTCATCAAAATCCAAAAAAAAAAAAATTATAAGCCACTGAACCCAAAAATACGTAGTTTTGTTTTTTTTTCATGTTTTTAACTTCCAAATTTCATACAAATTTTAACTCGAAAACTTGAATGTAACGAAAGTAAGTATTTTGGTTCACAGTATGAATGGCGCATAAGAAATTTTTCAGAGCCGATTTCATGGAAAATGTCTCTGAAACCATTCCACGGAATTAGAATATGAGGCATAACTTACAGAAAACTAGTTGCAAAATTGTTCTAGAACAACTGCTTCCTGTGTGCAGTATAAAAATCGATTGCTGTTTGTAAAATTTCAAACAAAAATTGTCGGTGATAAAACCAGGTTTATAGAGGAAAAATTTTGCATAAAGCTAAAAATATTAGAAAAAGAAATTTCTCTATAAACCTAATATTTTCAATATATGAAAGACTGACTGGCCGATTGATTAACTCAACATCGCCCAGTCTATACCACTATATTTTGAAAATTCCTACTGTGAGAAGCAAAACGTAGAAAAGTATCCCCTTAAAGGCATGCCTACAATCTTCCGATTACAATTGTGATATTTAAAATATATGTTCTTATTATTATCGGCTAATCCACCGACGAGCATCCCCTTGGAATTCCTGCCAGGATAGTGCTAAATAAAGTAAACCACCCTTAACGGTCTGCCCAAATCGGTCTGTCTGGATCCCTGAAAAAAAACATATGTTCCACAAAGTTCAGGCTAATACACTGAGACAAACTCCTTAGAACTTTCGCCAGGAGCGTGGTAAAAATGCCCCTTTCCCATCAACAGCCTTTACAAACCGCTTTGGTTAGAAACCTAAAATTTAAAATGTGTGTTCCGTCAACTATGACCTACTAATAACAAACATTTTGGAAATCTTGGCCACGAAGCTGGTAAAAAATAAGGATTCAAAAGGAGAAAAGTCTCTCCCTTAATGGCCTTGCGAAATCAATTTGGCATTAAAATATGTATTCCCTGGAGTGTGTGCTAAATCACTGATACGGTTTTAAAAGAGAGAAAATGTTCACTTTTAAAGGGAGACGAAGTGTAATGGAATTGGGAAGGAGTGGAGTTCAAACACTAAACAAGGGCAACGAAATAGAATCCCATGGGAAACGAGTGAAATTGAAACATTAGAAAAGAGGAACGAAATGGAATTGAACGGGGAACGAGTGGAATTGAAACATTAGACAAGAGCAACGAAATGGAATGAAACGGGCAACGAGTTTAACAGAAATACTAGTCAAGCGAAACGAATATTTGCAGTAACGGTATTATTCAGCTGTCGCAACCAATTGTATGTATGCATCAATTGAAATGAAATTTTCAAACTGAAATTTTATTGTACTAACCGAATTTGTGTCGCCACAAAAAAAAACATCAGTTGCTGCAACCGAAACATGTGGTTGGAAAAAATGAGGTTCTGAAAACTATGTGTACAGGATGGTTAAAAAGTTCCTGCGCTCGAAATGAAAAAATACTGTTTTGTTACGAAATATATTTTTTTATTCAATATAATCTCCTAGAAGCTCAATACACTTGTTCCAATGATCTTCCAATAATTTTATCTCATCCTTATAATGGTTTTCCGGAAGCTCTGCAAAATAACCGTCTACGGCTGCTATGGCCTCTTCATTCGACGAAAAATGCTTTCCACAAAGGATTGTTTGAGATTTCTGAAGAGATAGTAGTCACTGGGAGCCAAATCTGGTGAATACGGTGGATGTTCAAGCAATTCGTACTTTAATTCTTTGAATTTAGCCATCGTCAAAACACTTTTGTGAGCAGGTGCATTGTCTTGATGAAAAATGATTTTTTTCTTCTTGAAACCAGGCCTTTTCTCACGAATTTTTTCATCCAGCTGATCCAAAAGGATGCAATAATATTCAGAGTTGATTGTTTTACCTTTCTGAAGATAATCAATCAACAAAAACCCTTTTGCATTCCAAAAAACTGATGCCATAACCTTCTTTGCTGATCGTTGTGACTTCACCTGCTTTGGAGCTGAACAACCAGCTTCAGTCCACTGTAAACGTTCTTCATTCAATTTAGGATCAAGTCTCATCCATAGTTATAAAACGACGCAAAAAGTCGGTTTTATTCGGCTTAAAAAGCTCCAAATTACGCTGAGAAATTTGTTTTCGATCCAGTTTTTGTTGAATTGTTAATGTGTGCGGCACTAACTTTCCAAACAGTTTTTTCATACGTAATTCTTCATGTAAAATATGGAGTACTCCTTCGTCTGAGATGCCTATGGCATTAGCAACTTCACGCTTAGTCAAACTTGGATCTTCACTAACCATATTATGTACCTGCTCAATGATTTTTGCTGTGGTTGCAGTTTTTGGTCGTCCTACGCGTGGATCGTCTTTAAGGCAGGTACGACCACGTTTAAATTCACCAGCCCGAAATTCAATGATGCGTTTTGAAGGTGAGGACTCCTTACACACTTCTAACAATAGTTCATAAATTTCCTTTGCTTTTAAGCCCTTCAAAACAAAGAATCTAATGACTGCACGATATTCAATTTTTTCCATATTAAAAAAAATCAATGACACGTCAACTTCAAATGGCTTGTAAACAAAGAAAGAATTAACAGAATGACTTGCAACTTTGCAAGTGTTCTCAGGACACTTATACCAACTTGAGAAAAAAAAAATTTGGAGCTAGCAGTGCCATCTCTTGGTGAGCGCAGGAACTTTTCAACCAACCTGTATATACCCGATATAGTTAATATTGCCAATCCAAGCGCACTATTTGCGGAAAAAGGGGGATTATAAATATAATTTTCCGAAATCCTATTTTCTTCGAGTTTTGTGAACACTTTTCCCGATTTGTGATCCATAATCATTAAATTTGTTGTGATTTTTAACCAATATCTGTCGTCAAATTTGATATATTAATATTTATATATTTAAACTTGAAAAGCCTTTCTTTTTGTTTAAAAATAATTGGAAAAGTGATTCCGTCAGTCAAAAGAAGAATTTGACATCGAAATCAAAAATCATCAAAAAGAAAAATGTATTGTAGCTGTTGTCGAACAGACCTGGGCGATCTCAATTACATTTTGCAATTATTCACTTGTTTAATTTGTTCATATTAACAATTCTATCCGACGTTTGTGGGATTAAACTTTTCCTTGGAAAATTACAAAACTTTTTAATACCTGACATGGGGAATAATGAATATTTTTGTGCTCGAAAATATCATGCAATTAAGTGCAATTACTTCAATTACATGCAATGGATGTAATTGAGTTATTCCCCTGTAATTAAATAAACAGAAATACTTTTTATTCCCCATGTCTGATATTTTCCAAGGAAAACGTGTGCGTAGGTGTGATAGAATTGTTAATATGAACAAATTACATAAGTGAAGAATTACAAAATGTAATTGAGAAATTATATTACTGAAATCATCATTAACCTATCTTAAATCCTAAAGAGTGACTGGCTCAACTTTCTTTCCGACCCACGCCAATGATTACAACACCAATGGCGTGCCTATAAGTGATGCAGTTGTTGGATAAGAACATCAAAAGTATGGAAGCCAGGGCAGCTTTAATAATTAGATATGTGAGCTTTTGCCACACCACTAGGTAGGTGGCATACAACTCCATCTTTTAGTATCTTCGAAATTGCATTTTATAAAATTGATTTAATATACAACTTTCTTAAATCTCCTCTAACAAAACATTATGTTGCTGATATTAATTTTTTTTCTAAATATTAGTTATGCTTATCAAATACACAATACAAAAAAACTAACATAATCAAGGAGAAACATAAAGGAAGTAAAAGAAAACACAAGAAGTAGGAAAAATGTAAATAATACCAGATGCTCAAAAATCCCTTTACAAACAAATATAAACTAATGCAGCATGAAAGACCAAACAACTTTATTAAAGTGCTCCATTAGACTTAAGCTGTCAACACTATCATATAAATATACTTGATACTCTTTTTTTTTTTTTTTCTATACGGATGGATGTATATATAAGATACTGCTAATGTTACTTTTTTGAAAAAAAAAATCAACTACAAACAACTATAACTGCTAACTATTTACATTAGTAGGTAAATTGATAAGAGACATCAACAAAAATTGCAGCCTTTAGTAGTCCACTTGAAAAGATTTGAGGCGAATTAATAATAATAGCGTTTAAAATAGCACTTACCATTAGATGACCTTGTAGATCTGTAAAAGAAATAAACAAAATATTAAAAAACATTTATTATTTATAATTATTAAAATGATAAACATTTTTAATTACATTAGCAATTTTTTTAATTAGAACGTACTCGTATTGCACTGAAAAATTGTTAAATAGAAAAAACATGCGTATGAGTAATATGATGAGTAAAACAATTTCTCATACGTATGCATGCAATCAAGTGCTTGGGTGCGTATGATTAATTTTTGTATTCATATTCCTTATACGCAAATAAGTAAATGTATTTTAAATAACCAAAAAATAACACTGCGAATATATTAGGTCTGTACGAGGTAATTTTGAGTAAAGTCTGGGAGTAAGCTAAATATTATCTCACAATGACATAAAAATACCCAAAATATTACGAACGCACAAAATCACATTTCATACCCCAAAAAAAACGTCAAATTAATTCATAATAAAAAAAAGAGATTATTAAATAAATATATTCAAAATGGCAAATAACTACTTACATTTTCAAATGTATTTTCAATTATTAAGAAGAAAAACTTCTTTATTGTAAATTTTTTATTTAACTTAAATTTTTTCAAAAATATAAAACAGCTGATTTATTAGCAGCAAGTGTTGATTTGACATTTTACCCCAACAAACACTAAGGGTAAGTTCTGGTAAAAAGAGAAATACAATTACTCTCTCATGAACGCTCTCATTTACCCAATTTTTGTTACAGAAAACGCTTCCCGCGGGCAGCCGCGGTAACCAAGAAATAATATTCACAGAATAAAAAAACTAAAATCGAGTTCAAATCAAAATATTTGTAAATACAATTAAAAATTTAATTGAACTTTGACCAGCAAAATATTTTGTTATATCAATTAAGTTTTTTTTTAATAAAATTTTTGATTAATTTGATTCAAATCAATTAAAATTTTAATCATATTTATAATATTATTTTTATCAAATATAAATATGTTATTATAAATATGTAATTTATCAACGCATGAAAATTTCTAAATGCTTTGTACCAAATAGTTCATAGAAGTACCATAAAACTTTTAAGGTTTCAATGGCACCACAAAAATTACTATGGTACCAACTTTATCATAACTGGTGCATGCGCATCCGCAGTGCTGCCAAAAAAGTTTGTTCTCATGTTCCCATTTTCAAAGTTGAAATACCCAAAAATCCTTAACAAATTGTTAAATAATGAAATTTTCCTTTTTTCGACAAATTAAAAATAAATATTCCGGCATCATAAAAGAATTTAAATTTTAACAAATTCGAATTTTAATAACTTTTTTTTTAAATTTTAAAATAGACCTTTAAAACATAATTCCTTGATTTAATTTTTAAATCTGATTCAACTTTTAACGAATCGATTTGCAAAATTCTGTTGATGGTTTGAAAAATAAATAAATTCAGAGAATCAATTTGATTTTTGTTGATTTTTTATCATAGAATCAATTAAATAACCAAAAATCAGTCGCAAACAGAATCACAAAACAAATTATTCAATTGATTTAAAATTATATCATTGATATGAAGCGGTTATAATTTTTTCGTAAATTTAAAAAATTAATAATATGAAATAAAATGAATTTTTAAGCTCTGCATTAATTTAACAGAAATAGCTTTCGATTATCGACCAGAAAAATCTAAATATGAAAATTTAATTTTTTGAGTGAATAGTATAGTAGGATTTTAGATCATATAATATAAATTTTTTATTAGTAAATTAAGAATTAAAGTTCTTAAAAAACTGAAAAATAAAGAGGATAAACATAAATTGTTAAATTTCGTTGATGTTAGTCTAATTGTGTTATTGTTTTCAAGTTTGTTATTTTTTCCAAACACTCTATATAAAATAGACAATCATCAACAAGCAATGACCAAAAGGGGAGAAGAAGAGCATGGATATTGACAAGGTTCGGTAGCGTCAACCGAAAATACTATGTATTCTATCTTGCTGGCCTTGTGGAATTTCTCAATTTTTATTCTCTATAATTTACTACTAAAAAAATTTTTATGTTTCTTTACAATAAAATAGTTTATAAAAAGAATTTGATTATATGATCTAAAATCCTACTATACTACTATACACTTACAAAATAACAGATCAACAATTCATAAAACTCCATTATTTTATTTTTTTCTTATCAATACATTTTCAAATCTGTATCTGACAACACTGATGAGTTGATATTTTTTGTTAAATGTAAAATTTTATGTTTTCTGTTTCTAAAATAGAAATTTATATAAATCCTTTTTGTGTCTTTTACAAAAATAGTTTGTTTATATGCAAAATTATTTCAATAAAATTACAAGAAATTATTCAAATATAGATTCACATAAAGAAAATAAAAAAATATACATATGTGTGTGTTGTGTTTTTTAAAAATACATACATAAGTTATGACGCTTTTATTAATATGCGTAATATTTAAAATATTTTTAATAAACATTTTTTTTTTAAATAAGATAATTTTTTATACCAAGTTTATTATCAATTAAAAATTTAATTAATATGATTAAACTTTTAATTGAAAATGATCAAAAATTCAAAAAGGAATTTAACTGAAATTTTTTGGCAATCATTTTTTTTTGTGTTAAAGCCAAAGTAATTTATTTGTGGATGCGATTAATGCGATTATTTAAAAATAAATAATCGAAAATTTTATTTAATTTTAAGTATTCGGTATTCCCTTTACTTTATCTACGGTATTCACTATTTTTTCTTCGTGACATCTGTAACTATTACAAATTTTTTATTACTCACAACTGTGGAAATCTACCAATAGCCCAATTGGGAAATTTGGAAAAAGTCTCAACCAGAGGACAAGATGACGAAGTTAGGAAGTGCTCATTGTCCAATAAATGTTCTATTTAAAAGAATTATCAATAAACCCTAGTTAAAACAACTAACTATGAGACTTTACCACCTTCTTTGAAAGGAATTTAGTATATAATATAAACACAATATATACATATATACCATTATACATATGCATATATGAACGTATATAGACATAAAACACCATGAGCAACATGATGAAATGAAAAATTATATTAACAAAAAGATAGAAAAAAAAATTATATAAAATAAAAATATGACATCAGAGTTACAACAACAACAAAAAAAAATTGTATGCAAGTGTGCAAATGACAACACTGATACTAACCATTTCAACACACTTACACAACAGCACACATACATTTACAAATATTATATGATATGGAAGAAAAAAAATATATAAAAAAACTTGGCAAAAATATAATATAATATTACAAAATATATAAAGCCAGCACTTTTCTAGCAGAGATTATGGGGTAGAATTCATATACCATCTCTTTCATAGAGTAACAAGAGGTTCCTTATTGCTATGAAAATGTCAGTGGTTCCAAAGAATTCAAATTAAAATATAAATTCATTGAATTTGTCATCGTTGCACTGACGAAATAACCCAAGAGATTTTATCTGGCCTTTTTGCAGTCTTCAAACACAATATTTTAACAAAAAATCAAATTTTCTATTTGTAAAAAAAATTATTACACAAAAACTTCGGAAGGATTTAAAATTCTTATAAACACACTTTATAAAATTGTATTTAATAGTCATAGTGACCCCATTTAAGAAAGTGTGCAGATTTTTGTATTTTCTACTAAAAATCAAACGCACTTTTCTATAGAAAATCATGCGGCTATCATTGGTTTCTTATATAACTTAATAAAAATTAAAAATTGTTTCAAAATATCTTCAAGATGTTTAAATCTTCCAATAGAAAATAGTTCATTCTAGAGAATACTTTTTAATAAAATGATTAAAAAAAAGTTATTAATTTCTCTTGAAGATATTTCATTTCAATAATTTTTTTTGCTTTGACTTGGCATCCGCAAGGGTTTCTACTAGAGCCCCCCCATTACCCGGGATTCAGTCTAACCGGTCCGGGTAGACCTGGTAGAAAGGAAAACAGTGAATACTTTTCAAAAATATATAAGATTTCTTTAAAAAAAATACTTATTAAATGTTTTTTGCCAAAATTGAAGCACTTTTTCAAAAATAGTGCCATTTTAAATTTTTTTCCAAAAGAGTTCTTTTTTCAACAAAAAAAAAATTCTTAAAAAATGGACTTGTAAAAATAGGTACTTCTTGTAAAAAAAAGTATTTTTCTAAAAACAAAAAAGTACTTTTTGAAAAAAATATTATTTTTTAGAGTGATTTTTGTTCTTTTTTAAAAAATTTGTAATTTTTTAAAAAATTACTTAAAAAAAAACACTTTAAAAACCTTTTTTAAAGTTTTATTTTCAAATTTTTTTTTAAAAGTAGTTTTTCCAAAAAAAGGACTAAAAAATGTACTTAAAAAACAGTACTATTAAAAAGAGTACTTTTTGACAAAAGTACTTTTCTCAAAACAAAGTACATTTTGAAAGAAGTACTTTTCTCAAAACAAAGTACATTTTGAAAGAAGTACTTTTTTAAAGTACCTTTTTTAAAATTGCTTTTATATTACTTGCTTTATATGACTTATGTTTTTTCAAATAAAGGGTGGTTAAATTTTAAGGTGTGAATAAAACACAAATTATTAAGGAAATTATTGTCTTTTCCTTTTTTTATGACAATATGATATGGTTCAATTATGTATGGAACAAAATATCGGCCAAATGGCCGCCGCGACCTCACCGGCACACCTCCATCCGATGGTCCAAGTTTTCGATGACGCTGAGGCATAATTGAGGTTCTATGCCGTTAATGTGCCTAATTGTCTCATCCTGTAGCTCTTGTATTGTTGCTGGCTTATCGACGTACACCTTTTCTTTCAAATGACCCCAAAAAAAGAAGTCCAACGGTGTCAAATCACATGATCTTGGCGGCCAATTGACATCGCCACCACGTGGGATAACACGGCCCTTGAATTTGTCGCGCAAAAGAGCCATTGTTTCGTTAGCTGTGTGGCAAGTGGCACCGTTCTTGAAGTGCATTTTGATTTGAACGCCCATTTTCATAATAAACCTGAATAACTTTAACGCGTTGCTCGATTGTGTATCTTTCCATGGTTCAAATTAAGTTAGTCTGAAATTGAGAAATGTCAAATAAAATGCAGAAAAAACTTGACTTTTAGGTGTGGTTCACATTCAACATCGGCCCTTAAAATTTAACCACCCTTTACAACAAAAAACTATAATAAGTTAAATTTTCGTTTGAAAATCTCACGGTAATTTTCGAGTAGTAGTGTGGCACCGAAGCTTAAAATGGGTTTAAACTTTGCAGAAATAGTGTACACATTAATTCAACCAAAAAAAATTAAAATTTTTGCTGGTCGGGGAACTAAAATGTTCTGAAAAATACAACAGAATTAAGAAAGTACTGCGTTCTCCATATATTTACATGAAAATGTCACGTTCTTTTTTTGAAAAAATAATTCTTTTTTACAGAAAGTACTGTTCTGTAAAAAGTATTTATTTTTCAAGTACTTTCTTTGAAATAAAAGTGTTTTCGAAAAAATATTTTTAAAAACGGCACTTTTTTGCAAAAGTACGGATAGACCATAAGACCGGTTAACCAGGTAGACCGTAAAACCAGAGGGTCAATTCTCGTTCTGTGAAAAGGTGAAATGAAAAGTTTTTTCACGTTTTCATAGTACTTTTGATTCGCGTTCTGTGAAAAAATGTAAAGAAATATCAAAACGTTTTCATATGAAAAAAAAAAGTGGAACGAAACAAGATTTTTTCACGATTGCACAGCACTGGCGATTCTGTTTTGTGTAACAGTGCAAACAACTGTCAAAAAATTTTCATATGAAAAAATTGTTTACACAGACTATTTATAAGTGAAATAAACATGGAGAAGATTGTAAGAGGAAAGCGTGCCAGCGAAAGCCAAAAGAAGTATTTTATTAATTATTAAGAAAAGCATGTGGACATTGCAAACGATAAGTAAGTAGCTTAATAACCATAATCACACTTTTATTAATCCCATATTTACAGATTTGTAACTGCAGAGCCTTAACAGTTTTAGTGGGACCCAAAAGGACAGTGAAAAATGGCAAAAGTATGGCATATTTATTTATAGTTTATTTATATTCTTTATGAATTTTTTTTTTCTTTAAATAATATTAGACTTCATACGCGCACCAAATATAGTTCACTTAAAGTAAGCGGATATAAATCCATGAAGTGCTTGTCGGTTGTCATCTCGAATGGATTGTGGTCAGCACGAAGTATGCGTCTCTCTCAAAAAATTCCTATAAATTATTAAATTATTTACTGCAATGAAATGCTTGTAACATCATTGTAACATCATTGTCTTTGAGTAATATCTAATAATACAATTAATACAGATATTTTTATATAATTATTTAAAATAAATTTTACGAACTTAATTCACATTTGTTTACGTTTTTCTCTGTTTTGACATTTGCTTTAAATTTTGGATAACACAGTTAGAAAATTTTCATGGGTACAGTGCGAATGAAACATTTTTTTCATAATACAGACGAGAATCGCAATTTATGTATTTGTGAAAAGTTCGAGTGAAAAGTGCTTATGAAAACGAAAATGAAAAGTTTTTTTTCACTTCACATTATCACAGAACGAGAATTGACCCTCAGGTGTGATAACTGGTCTTACCGGGTAGACCAGTCTCCGGTTTACCCGGTTAATCGGTCTTGACTGTAGGCCCTAGTTTCTACTGAAAAACTTTATTTCCACAAAAATTTTATAGAAATTTAGATTCAAGTGTAGAAAATTTTGTGAATTACAATATTGTTTATAGAAATTTTCTAAAAAGCAATATTTTCTATACAATAATCTTAAGGCTGAAAAATAATTGACTTAAGCTTTATTTTGGTATGAAACAAAATTTTAGAAATACAAATTTTTAATTTCAAAAAATTTTGAATTTTCGCTTCATACCGATACCTGGTTTATGTTACTTAAGCTAATTTTCGTTTTGCCTTTAGAGTTTTTTTTTGTAATAAATGCTTGCAAATTTTGAAGTGTTTAATAGAAAATTACAAAAAGTATTACAGATTTTCTATAAAACCTCTTGCGAATGTCAATATTTTCTGCCTAAAGTCTTGCGGATATCAATATTTTGAACAAAAAATTTTGTGGATTTCAAAAATATATTTACCTCTTTCATTCTCAGATTTAAAAGTTCTTTAAATGTTAAATATTTTTCATGAAGAAGTTGAAAAATCACATTTAATTATATTAAAAATATTGCGGATGTGATTGATTTCAGCGAAAAGACTTGTGGATATTATCAATATTTCTTTTAATATTTTTGCCCCAACTTTTCCCCAATAATCATGGTTGGCAAGCAATAGCTTTTCATTATAACGGTAGTTGTCTATCACGCTCTGATCAATACCGATACGAAAATTTTAAAACTGCATGTGTCTTCAAATGTCACGACATGTGTCTTCAAATGTCACGAGATTTATTTCAAAATATTACCTGTTACATTTTGTTATATTTGCAAAATACCGTTATAGATCGGTGCTTCGGTAGTTTAGCGTTATTATAACGGTAGTTTAAGATATTTTAAAATTGAACCGGTAAAATAGCGCAATAAACCCGGTTATACAAAAAGATACTTGCCTTTAATGGAATGGCCATTTTTAAATTTTCATATCGGTCTTAAAGTAGCTGTAGTAGCCAACTATCGTTATTATGAAAAGGTATTGAATGCCAACCATGCCAATAATATTTTAAAAAAATTACTGTTATTTCTAAGATCTTCTCATACACGAAGAAAAAAAAAAACTGGTAGCGCCATCATATTCGGGGAGCATCAGATATTTTTAGAATTATGATTGTGCCAACCATTGTCGTACTATAATATATTTATCATATTATGATAATAAAAAAACCATAATTTTGCCATAATATTGTCCCTTAAGTTATATTATGATTCGAAAGCTACCATATTATGATTCTAATTAAACAAGTTATAATATTGAATTTATCATAATAGTATCCCATGTCATCATATTATGCTCATTATATTATCATATTTACGATAACATGGGGGACACTTAAAAAAGTTTCCCTAATAAAACTTTTTAAATAAAAAGTAAGTTGGAAACTATAAAATATTTTTTTATTTGATATTAAGGACTTTTTGAAGTAAATTTGTTAAGGAAAATATTACAGATTTTAAGCACTTTTGATTTTAGAGACTTAGAAAAAAATACTTCAAAAAATTAAGTTCTAAGGACTTTTTTTTAATCAAAAACATAGATTTTATGGACTTTTATTTTTTTTCTAAATAATTATAGTCTCAGAATTTTTCTTTTAAAAAAAGTCCTTAGAATCTTTTGATCTTGATGATGAAAATCTTTTGATGATGAAAATCTCCTTAGAACCTAACTTCTTTTAAGAATATATGAATTTTTGTCTAAGAAACAGTTTGCGGAATGTGAGAATTTTACTTTAAGGAAAAGCCCATAGAATTTAAAAATGTTTCTATCAGAAAAATTTTTAAAAACTTTTTCTTATAAAAAATGATTTTACTAATATTCTGAGTACTTTTTCCACATTATAGTCGTTATTTTAAAAGAAACTAATAAAAACCCATAATTTAAAAAAAAAATGTATTATTGTTTTTATTAAGAAGAATAAAAAATATAAAATCTTTATATAGAATCTTTTTGACAATGAGTTGATTGTACGTTTGTATTAAACTTAATTAATTGCGTTACCCCAAAAGATTTTTCAACCGGTACCAGCGTTGCCGTTTTGGTTAGTTTTTTCCAATGTGGAGATTTGAACTTTTTTTCATTTTGGTAACTTTTCTGGCAATCAAATATATAAATTGTTTTTTCTGTGTTTTTAAATTTGTGTATATAAAATTTCACAGTAAAGATTTGTATATACGCGTTTTTGTTACGTTGATTTTTATAAAAGTTGTACAAAAATGTTGTACAAAATATGTTAATCAGCTCTAGATTACCAAAATATTCATGACAGTTTTAATTAAACGGATCATTAATGTACCGTTAATCCGTTTTTCGAAAACACTACTTTTTGACTCCATTTGCTGTAACCGATTTGGTGCCGTTAAAAGGGGCCTCGTCGTTTTTCATCAGTCTTGATTCCGTAACATACAGTGTTGTTTATTACTTTTATAAAAATATAAACATGTAGCCAAATAATAAAAAAATAATGAAATAAAATAGATCTCTAAAATCGGGCAACACTTCTGTTACGTTTAAAATTGTATAAATGCAAACAAAGGTGCGCAACTAGTGACTTGAAGTACTTTTACACGGTTTACCGACAAGTACTTTTTACATTGTAAATATTATCAGCTGAACATAAAATTATTTGTTTTTTTTCTATCAGGTATTAATTTTTATAAAAGAACAAAATTAAAACGTCATAATGGCAGGTAATTGCTTTCTTGGAATGTTTTTTTTTTTTTGTATTGTTTATTATTTTCTTTTGTTTTAATAAGTCTGGAAAAATAATATGTACTATTTTAAATTAAAAAAAAAAGGATAAATTTAGGTAAATATTCAAAACCGTTTTTAATATAGAAAAACGGTATGGATACGAACCGGATACAGCATTCTGAAAACGGAGTAATTCAGTAATTTAAATGACACAACAGTCCGTAAACGGTCATTCAATGACTGGCTTTCAACGGATTGAACTCCGTTTTTTACATCACACAACGGTACGTAAACCTTCTGTCTTTGCCGGACTTTTAACGGATTCGAATCAGTTTCGATGTTCCATAAAATGCCTTTTTTGGTCCGCATACGGATCCAGAAAACGGTACGTTACCGGAGTTGGATTTCCTTTATGACGTACTGAAAACGGTAAGTAAACGGAATGTTTTTTGTTGGGTTGTTTTAGGTTTTTATTAAAAAAGACTGCCGTCAATTCAAATAGTGAATCCGAAGATTTATTTTTCATAAATCTTTCATAATTTTTCATAAATCTTTGTTATAAAATAATATTTACAATATTTCAGTAACAAATATTTTAATATATTTTAATAAAAACAAAAAACTTTAAATTTTTGTTTTTTTTTCCATTTTGTAATTTTTTTTTAAAAATTCTGTTTAGAAAAAAATTTTTTTGTTCGTGGAAACACTGGCCGGTACTTTACAAATTTTGAATAAATGACAACCCCAGCTCCCCGACACAGACAATATGGGTATCAAATTTTTTGTTCTCTCGAGTGCGTAAACATTTAGTAAATTTTAGAAAAGTTTCTATGTAAAAATATAATAATATAAAAATATAATTGATCCCACCGTTTAACCTTTAAGCGTGAGATTGGATCTCTAAAAAAAAATACATGTCTCTTATTGTTTTCTCCTTTTTTATTACATATCCTATTACATTGCAATCGATGGGTTCCCCATCTTCATTGTAAGGAATTTATTAAAAAAGAAGGAAAAACTAATTCATTCTTTTAATCTCTGACTTCTGCTTCTGGCAACATTATGAGTTTCATGAGTGTCATTTATGCAGGCTCTGAAGTGAAAGAATATGGAGAAAAAAGTATATAACAAAAAATCATAGAAAGAAGCCTGATTATGTTAAGGTTTCAACTAAAAGAGACATTTATTTGACTTTATGCAGGAATATATGTACAATCAACGAACATATGAGTACAGAGTGGTATTATGATGGTAGCAAAATATTTAAAAATTAATAAAAAAAAAGAAAGGAAAAAAAATGTTAAATTAAGTTTATAATAAACAATAAAGACTATAGTTTATATTTTTGTTATTAACAAGTAACTACATAGACAAAACGAAACAGATCTGAACAAGCAAAGAAAGGTTTTTAAGATTGATAGTGGAAATTTCAATTAACAAAAACTACTTGAAATGTGAAGAAAAAGTTTAACCCCTACTTAAGCCGTAAAAGGGAAATTCGATATCGACAAAATTGTATTTTCAATATAAAGGCTCAAATATTTCTTAAATTTCTCCAATTAAAAATATTGCTAAAAAAACAAAACTATATTCAATTAATTAAGTAATCGATTCAATTAAAAAATGATGAATATTAAAACTTAAGGTCATCCTTTGTAATATTGATAATTTTTTTTTTTAATCAATCTCAATATTAATTGGTTATAACTTTATTGTTCAACAAAATTTGTAATTGAAGGAACTTAAAGAGTTTTTCGTATGAGATGTTTCAACCAGAAAAATCGTTAATAATATGTTTGTAACTCTGAAGAAGTTAGATATTGCATTAAGTATTTAGATCCCTCATAACTTGTTGTTGGTCATATATGATTTGAAAAAAAAAAAAACAAAAATTGTCTCTACTGTTGTTAAGGCAATTAAAGTAAATCACGATTTTTTTTTCTAATGACTTATAACAAACAACTAATTGCTGTTTATAAACCTTTACCGTATGAAAAGGTTGTAAAGCTCATAATTATAAAGTCAGCACTTTATAACTATGTATTTTACAAAATATGTACATATAGTATAGATGAACTACTACTCTAAGGAAAATTACAGCAAGAAAAGTTAAATCTTTTTTTTTAAGAATTATATTTTAACATGCCAATTAAAACGTCCTTTGTAATCATATAGAGAGTAAGAAGAGAATTACTATAGTAAAAACAAAAATGAAGCTTAAAATTGTAGCTAAGGTTTTGCACAATGGGTCAGAATCATAGGGCATTCATACTACCAATAATTTGAACGATGTTTCCTGTCTGGAATAAATATCGCTGAACGCAAACAGACAAAACCCAGTAAAATTTACTGTTCCAAAGAATGGGTTGTAGAAAGCTTATTTTCTTTATAACCTGTTCGAATATTGGTCTTAAGCGCTAATTTTTAATTACAATTATCCCACAATCAATCGACTCTTTTATTTTGGAATTGAACAGATACTTCGAAAACTATTTCTGCAACTAGTTCTAGAACTATTTTGTGGATTGGGTTTCGGAATAACCGAGGCCAAATTTGCTTAACATATATTTTTATTCACAAAAAAATTTAATTTGCATTTTTAATTCACAGTATTTGTGTTACGTGAAAAAAATTGCAATTGAGAAAACACTTTGAGGTGAAAAACAAATTTTGTGATGAAAATTTTCTTGGATTTTAAGCTCTTTGCGTTAAAAAGAAATTTTTTTTGAGTTGAAAAATTTTTGTGTTTAAAACAATTTTTGAGATGAAAAAATTTTTAAGGTGAATAAAAAATATTATTCACCTCTAGGAAAGTATAATAAAATATTTTATTCAACAGACGCTAATATGAAATTGAACACAAATTTCTATGGAAAATTTAGTTTGGCTTAACCGACAATTGCGGACGACGTGGCATTGGCAGTCAGGGGAAGGTTACCTGGTACACTCAGGGATGCCCTTCAGGGGGCACTTCTAACTATGGAGAGGTGGGCGCGTGATAAAGGTCTTGCGGTGAATCCGTGCAAGACTGAATTGGTCCTATTCACCAGGAGATATAAGATTCCATTAGTGGAACCTATCTCCTTGGGGGGCACTGAAATTCCTTTTGCGGACTGTGCCAAGTATCTTGGGGTACTGTTGGATAGGAAGCTGAACTTCAGGCTCAACATTATGGACAGGGCAAGGAAGGCCACAGGGGCACTTTATGCGTGCAAGAGGGCAATAGGGAGGCAATGGGGTTTGGCGCCCCGGATTGTCCACTGGCTGTATACGGCAGTGGTACGACCGATAATGCTGTATGGTGTTATCGTCTGGTGGAGAGTTCTTCAGAGGCCCACATACCGTGGGATGCTGGATAGGGTCCAACGGATGGCTGTCATGTGCATCACGGGTGCGCTTCGTACCACCCCATCTGATGCGCTGAATGCTATTTTGCATTTGCTGCCTTTGGACATAATTGGTTCATAGACTGCTGCAACTGCAGCGGTCCGGTTGTCACTTTGGTCGGACAGCGGCTATGGTCACAGTGTAATCCTTAATATGATGCCTGAACATCATCATTGACTACACTGTGGCCGAACCACTGTTCGACAGGAGGTACCAGACGCTTATAACGCATATGGATTCATGGAAACACGGAACTCCCAATGGGGGGCGTTGTGTCGACTTCTATACTGACGGCTCTAAACTCGACGATCAGGTAGGCTTCGGGGTCTATTCCAGGGACCTACAGTTGAGTATTGCGCGGAGATTGCCGTATCACTGTAGTGTTTTTCAGGCTGAAATTCTGGCCATTAGGGAGGTAGCGGAGTGGCTTATGTATAATGTCCTCACAACGCTGAGGATTAATATATTCTCTGATAGTCAGGCTGCCATTAGATCTCTGGATTCTGTCTTCCTGGATTCGACATCAGCCCTGAACTGTCACAAATCTCTTATCGAGATGGCTCAGCAGTTCAGCATCCATGTTATTTGGGTGCCGGGCCACAGGGACACAACAGGGAACTGTAGGGCAGACGAGCTTGCAAGACTGGGGACTGTCTAAAACATTCCGGCTAGTGACTTTTGCAGAAGCTGTGGTGATGAAGAGGAGGAGGAGGAGACTGTGGAGCACCTTCTCTGCACTTGTCCTGCAGAGAAGGTGCTCCACAGCTTGTTTCTTTGAGGACCTGGGTGGTTTGGCTGATATCGATATCGGCCGACTTTGGGGCTTTTTGAGGCAATGGGTATGGTTCGACGGGGGAAGCTAGTGATATAATTTTTACTAGCTTCCGTGGTATCACAAGGGACTTTATAGTCTAAGTGAGTCTGATTGGCAGGCTACCACTTCTACCTAACCTAACCTAACCGACAATTTGTCTTTAACGGGTTAGCCTTAAATGAATTTTACTGCATTAAAAACTTAAGCCCAAATTAGTTTATAAGTAAAGTGCAGCGAAACGAGTTAAAGTGTGGTAGAAATCTATTTTTAATAAATTTTTAAGCCACACACTTGCGTTTACAATCAACGATTAAAATAAAACCGCTGGTATGAATCTTTATAATAATAACAAACTAATGCAGCCTTTTAGAAAACATTTTGTGTTCATTATCAATTAACTGGAAGCATTTCACAAAACAAAAATAAAAAACAGGTGAATATATAATTGGAAAACTATATAAATTTTTATTTTATTTTGTTAAATTTCCTATTTTTTTTAATATAAAGTTCCAAAAAGATTCCTTCAACAAATGTATTTTAATTAAAATTGCGTTGACCGTTTATATACATTTGCATTAACGACTGAAAAAATCGGCAGTGTTTAAAATTATTTACGTGGAAATTTCTGTGAGCTTGCCAATCTGATGTCAGATTTTGCAAACTTAAAATGGAGGATGATATTTTTTAGATCGGCTATCTTAAATATTAAAAATTTAATGTAAAATTTTTTAACGTTCTGCCTTATTAAATCCGCCATTTTCCAATTCATAAAACTGATACCATATTCGTATTTAGCAGGACCCAACATATTGCAATAAATAATTTACAATGATCGGATCCGCCATTTAGGAATTCTTATATTTTAGGACACGTCAATCTAAATTTTGCACAGCAGAGGGGGTCTCCCATTCACAAAAAAAGAAATGCTCCATGCTAAATATACGGCATCCATATTTAAGTATGCTGGCTCAAAATGTATCTTCCAATTGAATTGTTTTCATGTAAAGGGCGGTCCAATTACAAGTATCTTTTTAAAAATTAAATAAAATGAACTAAACTGAATATATTTTTAGTATATTATGGCATTATTAGAAATAACAAAAATTCCGATTACTTATGGAAGATGAGGAGTATCTCATCTTGTCAGTCCAATTTTTCGAGACTTTGCTAAGGGTTTCTGGTTCTATCTCACAAGTGGTTCAGATGATATTAGCCTTAAAGGTGTTGATCAGCATTTTTGGCATAGTATCGGTTTTTAACGGTAACCCACAAAAATAGGTCTAAGTGTCGGCCCAGCTTAACAACGTGATGTATTTTTCCAGACAAATTGCAGTTGTGAAATAGAATCTATTTTATTTTCAAAATGGTTTTTCTTATTCTCTTGTTTTTTGTTTTTAATTCTCTTAATAGAGTTCCTGCATTTTAGAAATATTTTGTAAAGAAAAACCATATTATAAGTAAAATTAACATATAATATTCTATGGCTCTTATGTTCCCTTTGTATACTCGCAAATGAACAACGTACTATAAACCATCTTAGTATGTTGTTTTTTTTTTAATTTTTATTAAAATAATTATTTCTTTTTATAAAATAAAAATGTAAAAACCAAAAAAAAAATTTGGTTCGTTAAAAAAGAAAAGAGATACACTAAAATAAATATAAACTGTCATATTTATTTTAGTGTATCTCTTTTCTTTTTTAACGAACCAAATTGCAGTCATCGTCATGCGTCGTTATTTTGGGCGCGTTTTCTCTCATGGCAACAATCATTGCATGTCACGTTCTTATTCTGGGCCGACACTAGAGCAGGTCAAATCTTAGCTCCGAGGCGACAAGACGACTGATACCACAGCAAAAGATCATTTATTTGATGAGCTGTGTGACGCGATGCGCCATCCTACTGAAACCAAAGATTATTCAAGTTCATATATTCCATTTCAACCCATATAAAGTCCGTAATCATGGCTCTGTAGCCTTCGTTGAAGACTGAAATGCTGTTTTTAGGAGCAATATAGAAAAAATTAGCCTATGATGCCACTACTTCAAAATCCATAGCAAACTCTTTGTGGATGCATTGGCTTCTCGACAATGACGTGCTGGTTTTCCAATCCTAGATACCGAAGATGATTTTTCGGCCAAACTCAATGTCCAATTGGAGCTTCGGTTCCTCACAAAGTGGATGGTTGTTTGCCTTCAATTGCTGAGTCAATTGGACCTTGTAAGCGACTAATCCGAGATTTTTGCGCAAAATTTTCATCATGTTGGTGCATGAAATGCGTGTTGTTCAGTAGCAAGCCAGTCTCATGAACTTCTTACACAGTTAAAAGAGTACAGCACGCGGAGTGAGTGCTTCATTTCGGCCAAAACTTCTTTTCAACAAAGGCATGGTTTAGGTAACACAGCACTCACTTTGGAATAAAGTTTGCAATATTTCCTAACCTTGTTCACGCGTAAAGCAACTCATTTTATTCTGCTTCTTTTTAACACTCATTTCCTTACATGGAAGCAACATATTCAGTAGAAAAGAAGCCGCATAAAGTTGTTGCTTCCAAATTTCTGCTTGTTGTAATTTTGAAATGTAAAATTGAGAATAACAATTGCAGTTTAGTTTTAGATTCCTAATTCTGTGGGTGCCTGTCGTCGTACCTTTTGTGTCAATTTTTTTGTGGATGTAATCATATCAATGATCCCATAGTATCAGGTAAAATTTACAATAAAAAAAGAGAATTGTTACATTAAAACTGTCTGTCTATCCGTCCGTCCGTCCAATGATAAATGTATACTTAATCAGCATTTAGTGTAATTTCAGCTTGCTGCAGTTTTTGTTTAAGCCCTTGTACAAAATTTCTTCCTTTAAGACATGTTAAAACCACTTCCTTAAGCTTTTTTTTGCGTTTTTTGTCTTTTTCGTCTTAAATAAGTTTTTCTTTTCTTCATTCACCAAGAGGAGCATGTGCACATTTTTTTTTTCTTGGGTTTTTGGCTCAATTGCATTTAACTTAGCGACCAATTATTTATGACATGAAATTACAAATCCATTTTGGTAAATTTTTCATTTTGTTTTCTGGAAAAAAAAAACAAGGTGAAACTTTGTTTTCAATGGATCTCTTTGTATTCCTTTCATACTTTGGCATGGTGTATTTTTTTTTTTTTTTTTTTTTGCTTAAGGTAAGTGGTATGTATTTCATTTGAGTTAGTGTCGAGTGTAGTCAATGTCTTGTCTGTCCTGTATGTAGTTTTGTTATATTTGAAATTTTGTATGTAGTAGCTTCTTTATATTATGTGTCCACCTATTTTTCATTTATTTATATTCTTTCTTATAGGAGATACTCTACATACATATTTTGTGGCATGGAGTTTCTTTTAGATTTTAAGCTGGGGCTATAAACAGCAATTTGACTTAAGTTGTAGTTGTTGACTTTTTGTAACATTTTGTTAATAACAATTGAAAAACTTAAAAAAAAGGGGAGAATTAGTTTCTTTTGAAGGAAGAAAAAGAAACGATGTAACGACATAATTACTAAGATGATTACTTGAGGAAGTAGAGCAATGTATAACTGAAGGTGATTACGGAGCCAGAAAATTGTTATTGTCTGTTAAATTGCAGTAACGGTTTTTTAAATGATGAATTGGTTACAGCTTCTAAATTAAATCGATTTCGGAATCCATTAATTTTTTCAGGTGCAAGTAACAGTATACATCGACCTTTTCTTTTGTACAGGTTGGTTGAAAAGTTCCTGCGCTCGAAATGAAAGAATACTGTTTTTGTTACGAAATATAATTTTTTATTCAATATAATCTCCTAGAAGCTCAATACACTTGTTCCAATGATCTTCCAATAATTTTATCACATCCTTGCAATGGTTTTCCGGAAGCTCTGCAAAATAACCATCTACGGCTGCTATGGCCTCTTCATTCGACGAAAAATGCTTTCCACGGAGAAATTGTTTGAGATTTCTGAAGAGATAGTTGTCACTGGGAGCCAAATCTGATGAATACGGTGGATGTTCAAGCAATTCGTACTTTAATTCTTTGAATTTAGACATCGTCAAAACACTTTTGTGAGCAGGTGCATTGTCTTGATGAAAAATGATTTTTTTTTCTTTGAACCAGGTCTTTTCTCACGAATTTTTTCATCCAGCTTATCCAAAAGGCTGCAATTATATTCAGAGTTGATTTTTTTTTTCCTTTCTGAAGATAATTAATCAACAAAATTCCTTTTGCATCCCAAAAAACTGATGCCATAACCTTCTTTGCTGATCGTTGTGACTTCACCTGCTTTGGAGCTGAACAACCAGCTTCAGTCCACTGTAACCGATCTTGTTTCAATGTAGGATCATGGTGGTAGATCCAAGTCTCATCCATAGTTATAAAACGACGCAAGAAGTCGGTTTTATTCGGCTTAAAACGCTCCAAATTACGCTGAGAAATTTTCTTTCGATCCAGTTTTTGTTGAATTGTTAATGTGTGCGGCACTAACTTTCCAAACAGTTTTTTCATACGTAATACTTCATGTAAAATATGGAGTACTCGTTCGTCTGAGATGCCTATGGCATTAGCAATTTCACGCTTAGTCAAACTTGGATCTTCACTAACCATATTATGTATCTGCTCAATGATTTCTACTGTGGTTGCACTTTTAGGTCGTCCTTCGCGTGGATCGTCTTTAAGGCTGGTACGACCACGTTTAAATTCACCAGCCCAAATTCAACGGTGCGTTTTGAAGGTGAGGACTCTTTCAAATAAATTTCCTTTGCTTTTAAACCCTTCAAAACAAAGAATCTAATGACTGCAAGATATTCAATTTTTTCCATATTGAAAAATATCAATGACACGTCAACTTCAAATGGCTTGTAAACAAGGAAAGAATTGACAGAATGACTTGCAACTTTGCATTTGTTCTCAGGACAGTTATACCAACTTGAGAAAAAAAAGTTTGGAGCTAGCAGTGCCATCTCTTGGTGAGCGCAGGAACTTTTCAACCAACCTGTATTGCCTCTTTTCTATTGTAAGCGAGATGATAAGTACAATTTTTATAAATATTATAATAAAAAAAAAACCTCCTTTAAGATTTAAATAACTTTTTTCTTTACAAACTACCTTAAATTACTCAATCATTTAACATCTCCTGCATAATATTTAACCAATTATAATGTTTAACTACATGAATTTTAATAACTATTTTTGACTCTAAAACAAGTTGTGAATACTTAAATTTTCATACCCCTTTTGTGATTGTTTTTAAGTTTAAGCAAAAACAAAATATTATAAAATTATATCAAACAAATCTTATACTCTATATCCTTTACAATTCAAAATTAAATAAATAACTATTTAATATTCCAAGTTAAGTTAAAAACGCATAAAATTAAACAACCATAAAAGCTACAGGAATAGTATATTCCATACAACAACAATAATAATCATTAGTAAAAATCTTAACGGAAAACAACAGCCATGGAACAGCAGCAGCAACTAAATAAATAGAATTTAAAATTCTACTTGTAACATTAAGCATGCACAAGATCTTTAGCAAATGAATACCAGATCAGACAGTTAAATGGAGATTTTTACAAATATAAAAAAAATATGCATAAAAATCTTACTATTGAAAATAGTTTTAGGTTTGAAATAAAAATTAATAGTTTTCAGGCAGACCAAGAGACGACAAACAGAACTTTGGTTTATTTGTTGCTCTACATCGGGATATCATTGTATTTGTTTGTTAGGGAGTTTGTAACACTGGAAATTTGTTTTGAACACAAGACAGTCGTTATACCCACTCAATGTCCTCTATGAAGCAATTTTTTGAAAAACACTGATGGCAATTTCATCTCTGCAAAAATTTCAGTTAAAATTTTTTATTGTTTTTATATGTTGAAAAAACGTTAAAGGAACCGTTGAAACTTTAATATAATTGCCGATTATACCATATTTTTACTATAGCGATAACCTCTATCAGTCAAAAATATTTGAATTTCATAATTGCAATACCCTCTATCAACCATAGCAGTGCAAATAACATGAAATATTATATTGTTTACATACTTAGGATTCAGTAGTTTTATTTAACAAATATTGTAATATATTCACACTCCAGCAAAACCACACATTACCCATGGGTAAAGTAATGTATAGCTACAGGGACTGATGGATTACTTTTATTAATGAATTTTACAGGCGATGAGCCTCAAAGTAATGGGTTCATTCTTACAATTATGCTTATTAAAAAATGAAAAGTAATGGGTTACCTTTTTGCAGATAGGGGGTAAAAAAATAATTGGTTAGTTAAAAGAGGTTAACAACAATTGGTTGCTTTGACTTTTCATTTTTAAACTTTAACTTTTCTCTTAAAATCTTTAATTTTTCAAACCAATTTAGGATTTTCCACAGAAATAATAAATAAATAAAACTAAAAATGCTTGTTATCAATAGATGGCAGTAGTTTTTAGATTTTACAGTGGTGTGCAATATAAATAAATCCACATCCCGTAGTCTAGAATGGAGACAAATATGTGGACATATATTGCAGCAATTGTCAAAATTATCTTCTATGTGAATGACTCGTTATCAATTATTGTTATTACATAAAACATAGCTGTCATTTTCATTTGAAAATTATAAAAAAGACGACACAAGAAAAAATCATACAAAACATGATGAAATTTAAAAGAATTAAATAAATTTTAACAAATTATGAGAAAAACCAAAAAAATTTTAAATAAGCTTAGCGTGAGCAATTTTGTGGCGTTATTCTGCCAACGCTTTGTACTTATTGCTAAGATTTTTTTCTCTAATATAGATGGAATAGGATACAAATTATTTATCAAATATTGATTTTTATGCTACGTATGATTTCAATTAATTTATCAATTTTAAGAGTCATTATTTTATGTTAAATTGTAATGTATTACTTAACCTCCTATCGGTAACTTATTACTTTATGTTTCAAAATAAAGCTGAAGGTAAGGAGTATAAAGTAATGTACTATTATATATGTACTATTATATATTTATATATATCATAAAGTAATGTACTATTTAACCAACTATTGGTACTTCATTACCTTATATTTCATAATAATGCTGAAGGTATGGAGTATACATTACGAAGTAATGCATTATATATCCAAATATCGGTTTATAAATTACTTTTTGTTGAATTATGATGACATAGGTAAGGAGTATACATTACAAAGCAATGCATTATGTATCCAATTATCGGTAACTCATTACATTATATTGGAAATAATGATAAAGGTTAGGAGTACACATTACAAGGTAATGCATGAGTTTATCTCACCCATTACCAAAGTTTTCCTGGAACTTTAGGAATTTGGGCATAAATCAGTTATTTTGCCTCTCCTGGAAAAATGTGTTTCCGTTTATAAGAGGCTATTGAAGCTATCGATATACAAACCAGCTTTAAAGGCTGATGCTTCTTTACCTCTTCAAATGAAGTTGTTAAACCTTTTGGTAGTGAATGTTTTTATTTTAACTTTCAATTTTCGCAACTTCGGCCACATTTTTCGTACGCTGGAATTGGACAGAATTGAAAAGTATATTTTCAGTGCATAAGCTCATGCCCCAGGGATATTAAGCCATGCATAAAAATACGAATACTTGTCAAAATAACAGCAAAAAAAAATCCCTTATTTTACGAAAGTTTTTGTTGTTTTGACATAAATTTCGTATTTTTATGCATGAATTATTTTGAGTGTATAAATGGAAGATTTTTAGACAAGAGTTTTTTGGGCAGGACACTAAACGCAAAAACCACGTCTGAGTGAAAGAAATTTCAAGTTCAGCTCATACATCTGGGAATACATATTTTAAATTTTAGGTCTCTAGCTATATCGGTTTGGCCAGGCCGTAAAGGCGGACACTTTTCCCCACTACTCACTCTTATTTTTATGACGTTTCAAAATTACACAATAATTAGTACATACACTCAGAATATTATGTAGTTAACTGTTTGTAGTTTAATACAAAATTTACCGTTCCATTTAAAAATAAAGGAACATACATTTATTTTTCAAAGAAATATCTATATTAACTTTTTTATACATTTATTCGAAATAATTTACTATCATTTACCGATTTTTTTCAGTTTCATTTATTTTTTTCATTTGTTTGAAATTTAATAAAAATGTACCCACAAAACGGAAACTTGTGGTTTATTTGTGTCCGTAACAGTTATTACAAATTTAAATTTTGTTTGTAGTCTGTTTCAAAAAAAATATTAAAAAAATTTTAATTTGTTTTTTTATTTAAATTGGTTGTATATATACAAAATTTTTCAATACATATTACAAGAATTTCATAAGCACACATTCATACAAAAAGTGTCTATAGCTACATATGCATACATAAAACAAAAAATATTAAAACGGAAACAATTTCAAATAAATGAAAAAAATATTTATTTTTTAAGGATTGGTAGGTAAAATTTTGAAATTTATTTTAACTAATTATATCATTTGTTTCTTACGGATGTGTCAGTTGATTAATCAACATTTAAAAATAAATAACAAATGGCATTTAATTTAAATGAAATATCATTTCTTGAAAATTTTAACTTATAAACATTTTTAAGTGTACTTCCGGTAACTCATATATTAAATTTCAGGTTTCAAGTTACCTTTAAGGGGCAGCTTTTCGCCTTCTTGCTCTTTTCAAAAATCCAGACTTTGTAGATTTCTAAGTTGGAGAACAAATCTTAATGCCAAAGTTCCTAGATCCAGTGAATAGGGTGGGCGATGTCGAGTGTATAAATTAGACTGTCATTCAATGAGCTTTCCAGTTTGGGCCTTACACAACCTTCAGTCGCACATCGAATTAGCCCGAAAAACCATCCTTCCCAACGGGGCGAATTTTTATCTCGGCGGCTATGTTAAAAAACAAAATTGCTGCATCTGTGGATCGCAAAAGCTGCACGTCATTGTCGAGAAGCCAATGCATCCACAAAGGGTGACAGTTTGGTGTGGATTTTTGAATGGTGACATCATTGACTCATTTCTTCGAAAATGCTGCTGAAAACGCCTGATCTATGGACTTGTTCTAATAGAAAACATTCTTAGATTCTAAGCATATTTTTAAGTTTTTTTTTAGATATTTCTCAGAGCCTCAAATTTTTTTTTTAGATAAAGTCCTTAGAATATAAGAATGTTTCTACTATAAAAAGTTTTTTAGAAACTAAGTATTTTTCATGATCAAAAGTCCTCAGAATCTAAAAATATGAATTTTTATCTAAGAAAAAGTTTGCAAAATTTTCAAAAAATCTAGAATTTTGTATCAGAAACCTTTTTGTACAATTTTCACCCGTTTTTAATGCCAAAATTTTGACAAAGTTGGTGTAGCGTAAAACTGTTGCAATCTTAATCGACTGAAATTGTTCTCACTTAATGTTTATGGTACACTTAGAAAAGATACCGAACAAAAACAAACAACTAACTGACATCATCTCCAAACGGATAGAGATGATGTTTAATGCCGCTGCTGTATATTTTTTTCTTTTGCAAAACAACAACAGCGATCCCGCTGTTGCACAGATGATCGTTGTTTATTGATAAAAAAAAATAATACAAACAGTACAGAAGACATGCAGTGTGATTGGAGTTTTAAAATTGTAGTACATACTTACAATACAACTGAAACTATTTGTTTAAGAAGAATATGCAACAAAACTCGACTACTCTTTTTGCTGTAGTTTTCTTAGATCGCTGAGTAAATCCACCACAGAAGAACTTCAACTTACGCGCTGAATTTAAATACTAGAAGCATTTTACCGCAATTGTAATGTCGAAAGTACATGATATAAGATTGTAGATAAATGTTATATTTTTTGTGATTTTTTTCTCATTTTGCTGTTGCTGCTACCATGCAACTTAAATTGATGTTATTGTGAATGTGTATTTTGCATTCGAGCTGCGATATGAGTGGAAGATATTTAAGGAAGTAGAAAGTCTTAGAGATTTTTGCTTTTTTTTTTGCTCCTTTTTTATTAGATCATTAGTTGTGTGTATTCAAAATTGATAACAATCATCAAAAACTAAAAACAAATCTTACAAGAGTTTAGTGGAATAAAAAAACAAACACTACAAACTGAACTACACGCATTTTAAATTTCCTTTACAAAGATGTTTAATTGCTCTTCGATCAGTTTTGTCCCAAGGAAGTTTAATTTTTTTTTTTTTTAATAAGACTTCAAAGTGTTAGGCCGACAATATTGCTTTATCTTTTCGATGGGATGGTAGAATTTCTTTAAGGAAATCTACATATTAAGCGCAATATTTTCAATTGAAAATCACTTATGGGAATGATAATATAAATGAAAATGTTAAATTTTTTAAAGCAAGTTTAGACAGTTTTAAAAAGAGATTTAAAAAATGCTGGATATGTTTAAAAAAACTACAAACGTTCTGATCATTGCTAACAATATTTTCTCATCGGCATATAAGTAACACAATTCTGACACAGCCGAAGTTAGAACAATCTAAGCTTGGTAGTTGATGCTTTGCAGAAGCCAAAAATGTTTTATTTTTTTTTCCTACTAGTACAAAATTATATCACAAACTTACATTGAATTTGTAAGAAAAATATTACCACTAAAAGTGCTCAAAAATTGTTTTCCTAATCAGAGGGTCAATTCTCGTTCTCTGATAATGTTAAGTGAAAAAAACTTTTCATTTTCGTTTTCATAAGCACTTTTCACTCGAACTTTTCACAAACACATAAATTGCGATTCTCGTATGTATTATGAAAAAATGTTTCATTCGGAGTGTACCCATGAAACTTTTGTAACTGTGTTATCCAAAATTTAAAGCAAATGTCAAAACAAAGAAAAACGTAAACAAAAGTGAATTAAGTTCGTAAAATGTATTTTAAATAATTATATAAAAGTGTCTGGATTAATTGTATTATTGGATATTACTCAAAGAATTCGGAATGAACAAAGGTAAGACAATAATGTTACAAGCATTTCATTGCAGTAAATAACCCAGCAAAAAAATGGTAGTCATTCTGTGACTATAACTTCTTTCATTGCTCCCTAAAATTCAGTTGACATTCTTTAATGATTTTTTGGTGTTATTCTAAGGCACTTCCAAAAGAATTCATGTGTTCATACTTCAAATGCAGTGATCTGGATATAAACCCGATGCATATCTTAAAAAATCACTCTTCATTACTTCTAAAGCATAAGTTATAGTATATCGTATATTTTTTGAATCTAAGGCATTTATTCAAATTGAAAAAATAGTTCTGATGAACTTTTTTAATCTTTTTATTAAATCATTTTTTATATTTTAGTTTAAAATTTCATGAGGGTTAGAATTTATGCAGTTTTGCAATTTTTATAAAAGTTTTGAAAAATCAAGAAAAACAGATTTTTTTTAACCTTTAATTGAAACTAGCTGGCTTGTCATTTGCATATTTTCAGCCTTAAATATTTATGACGACGCAATCTGTGTATTTTTGCATTATGTTTATTATTTAACACTACACCATTTCCAATTTTAATTCAGAATTTATCAAAATATTTTTAAAATTGTGTAAAAATCATTCCAAATTGCCCAAAAAAGTTTTAAAATTGTGCAAAATTTATTTAAAATTGTGTAAAAATGTTTCCAAATTGTACAACCAGTTTTTGAATTATCCAAAAATATTTTAAAATTTGTCTAAAAATTCATTAAAATTTTTGAAAAATTTTTCAAAAATGCTTGTTCACTAATGCAGAATTACTTATTTGTTTTAATAAAGAGAATTTGTAAATCAATGCATAAATTTTGCTTCTTTAAACTTATTTTTCTGCATTCTTATGAATTGAATTTTCATCAAAGCTTAAATATTACAAAGTATATGAACATTTTCCACTCATGCATCAGAATATCTAATCATTGCATCGTCATTGCTTCCTTAGAGTAAAGTATGAATAATGCTAGTAGCTCTATTTAAGTACTTCCAGCCTATGACACGCTAATATTAAATTCATCGATGAAACCATTAGAAAAGAAGTGATGCCTTTGCCATAGTAGTGATGCTTTTATTGCTTCTTTGGCAGCTTCATTTTTGCTGGGAATTTAATAATTTATAGGAATTTTTTGAGTGCTGAGATGCATACTTCGTGATGGCCAAAACCTATTCGAGAAGACAACCGACGAGCACTTCATGGACTTATAGCGGCTTGCTTAAGTGAACTATATTACTTAAAAAAAAAAAACATTTCATAAAGAATATAAATAAACTATAAATTAATAAAACTTAAGTAGCTCCAATTCTTTTTCCATTTTTCACAGTCCTTTTGACTGTTAAGGCTCGCGGCTAATTCGTTACACTTTTCGTCTCTAAATTTGGCACCATCTGCAGTTACAAATCTGTAAATATGGGGTTTATAAAAGTGTGCTTATGGTAATTAAGGAACTTACTAATCGTTTGCAATTTCCACATGCTAATTAATTTAATACTCCTTTCGGCTTTCGCAGGCATAATTTCCTCTTACAACTTCTCCATGTTTATTTCACTTATAAATAGTCTGTGTAAACAATTTTTTCATATGAAAATTTTTTGACAGTTGTTTGCACTGTTACACAAAACAAGAATCGCCAGTGCTGTGCAATCGTGAAAAAATCTTGTTTCGTTCCACTTTTTTTTTCATATGAAAACGTTTTGATATTTCTTTACATTTTTTCACAGAACGCGAATCAAAAGTATTATGAAAACGTGAAAAAACTTTTCATTTCACCGTTTCACAAAACAAGAATTGACCCTCAGCTCTAAACAGTAATTGTAAATTAAATATGAAAATTGAGATATAATTTTAAACCAAACAAGAATAATTTTCATTGTAACAACCCTGTAGGGAAAGAAGAGCACCGGTTCCGTGACCGGTCTGAAAGGGGCTACTCTGTGACCAGCGCAGTGTGCAGTTAGAACAGAAACGCTGTGAAAGTTTCTAGCCAATAATTGGTTAAATAGAACTGATCAGAAAATGCTTTCCCTGCACCCAGAAAACAGATTCGTGCTGGCAACCGAATTTGTTCCCAATCGAATGGTTCAGTTGCAGCAACCAAATTTTTTGGTTGTAACTACCGAATTGTTATTGAGGCAATCGAAATACTGTTGTCACAGTCAAATTACCCATGTCAAAATTGGTTTTCAGTTGTCACAACCGAAAAATTCGGTTACCACAACCGAATCATTCGATTGTCTATAACGAATATGTTTTCTCTGTGTGTGACGTGCCTCATGATCGGTAAAAAGAAGACTGGTCTGAATGTAAGCCGTGTCTGGCGTAAGCACGACACATCCACCACAAATCATATGAAGTCGTACAGCAGAAAACGTCTTTATCAATTAAAATTTCAAAGTTAAAAAATATTTAATTCTTACTTTCATTTATATTTTTAATATAAAAATCATTTCATTTATATTCTTAATATAAAAATTTAGAAAAGCAGTTTGGATGAAATACGAATTTTAAATTTAAAGTATATTTTAAATTTAACATTTTTAAATTTTTCCACTGAGTTGTTTTGAACTGCTTCGTTCTTAAATTTTACACTCAGAAAAAAAGTTAGTAGAAAAATTTGTAAACGGTTTTCAATGCCACTTTACTACACTCACAATATTATTTCGTTAAAAACAACTTAAAATACACATTAAATCAATCAAAAATAAAATCAAAAAGAGGACTACTGATTTTCCATTATATTCAACCCATTTTGCTGTTTATTTCTAATCATTGTTTTTAATAATCGACAAAAGTAAAAACAATAGAAAGTCGTTTAAAATAAACATCAAATTTTTACTGTGGTTTTGTGGTTTGTTTTTCAAATTGAAAGTTTTTTTATTTGTACGTAATTACAAAACAGAACCCAACACATGCAGATGTAAATATTTTTATTGGCTTTGTGTGTATGTATATTTGAATAATTTCTTGTAATTTTTATTGAAATAATTTTGTATATATACAAACTACTTTGGTAAAAAAACAAAAAGGAATTATATGAATTTCTATTTTTTTAAGCAGAAAACATAAAATGTTACATTTAACTGAAAATATCAACTCCTACTGAATGTCTGTAGATTTTTATAGTTTGTTTTTTGAATGACTGATTCAAATAGTTAAAAAATATATTTCTATGAATTTCAATAGATTCTTTTTTTAAAAACAAACTTTACGTATTACTTTTTAAGTAAACTACAGTCGGTAACGGAAAATATATTGTGAGTGTATTTTTGTACTGATTTTTAGTAAAAAAATTATTATTTAGCAAATCTTTTTGCTATTTACATTTTACAAATTACAGAATTTTTACAGAATATCTACAACTTTTCGTTGCTAATTTTAGAAATCATTTTACAAATTTTTGAAAACCGATTTGCTAAAATTAGCAAAAAAAATTACTAATTTTAAAAAAGTCGATATTGCAGGAAATGTTATATATAATAATTTAAACTTATAAATACAAACTAAAATGTTACATGGGATTAAAAAAGGGATCGGAGGTGAAGATACCGACCCATGTCTAAAAAAAAGGACATCCACTTAAAAAAACACCAAAAAGGGTTTTTTAGTTCTAAAAATCAGCCCTAAAAACAATTAAATTTAACCTTAAAAGTAAAAAAAAAAGTTGACAAAAATATTTTTGAAAACAGAAATTATCAAATTAAAACAAAATGATAAATTCGTTTATGTTTTAACAATTTTTAAGCCTTTGATTTTTTTTTTCATTTGTATAAAACATCTTTAAAAAAATATTATCAAAATTTTTGATGCTCGATAAAACAAATAAATCTAAAATTTTGTACTAATATTAATAGTATTTAGTAATTTTTTTTGCTAATTTTAACAAACAGATTTAAAATTCCACTTCACAAAAAGTCTACTAAAATTTAGTAGCAGCTACTTATTTTTCTACTAATTTCATTGTACTACACGTCAGCAGACGTGTGTTGCTAAGATTAGCAAAAAAATACCGCTGGGCTCAAGCTAGCAGAATTTCCCGTAATAACAGCAATATTTTCAGTTGCCATTACAGACTTTTTTTGGTGAGTGTATCACCTACTTGGAAAATGCTATAAATTTAGCAAAAGTTGTCAACGAGGCCCATTTTCATCTGAACAGATACGCAAACAAAGAAATTTGCGCTTCGGAGGCACTGAGAATCTACGTATCAATCACAACATCCAAGATCCAAGATCAACTGATTTCCGAGCTCCAGACTTTTTTCTTTGAAGTTTTTTGAAGTCTTTGTGAACAACAGCACAACCGGTCATAAAGATCAAAACCGATTATGACACTTAACCGAGATAATCTTCAAAAATAAATCAAAAAAACTTAAAGTTCTAAAAATATATTTTAAAAATTATTTAAATTATGTCGTTTTAAGACAATATCGGGGGAATGTTTTTGGGCCACCCTGTATTTATAATAATTGCGACTTTATTTCATACAAATTTATAATTTAGATTGATTTTTATTCCCTCCACCATTTGTGGTATATACCAGTTTGTCATACCGTTTGTAGCATGTCGAAATATATTTCCAACACCCAATTCTTGACCCTTATACCATTTTAAGTCTAATTACCAATGTCCATCCGTCTGTTTACCCGTCAGGCTGTTGAAATGGCGAGCACGGCAGTTTAGTATTAAAAATGAGCAAAATCGTTTCAGCGGGTAAATAGTTGTAAGTGAATATGTGAAGGTATCTCAAAATTTACCATACACATTGGTGAATTTTAGTACACTCACAATATATTTTCCGTTATCGACTGTAGCTTATTTAAAAATTAATACGTAAAGTTTGTTTTTAAATGATTGTTTTAAATTGAAATTTATAAATATATATTTTTTAACTATTTGAATCATTCAAAAACCAAACTATAAAAATTTACAGACATTCAGTAGGAGTTGATATTTTATGTTAAATGTAAAATGTAATGTTTTTTGTTTCTAAAAATTTAAATACACATTGTTTTTATATATACAAAATTATTTCAATAAAAATTACAAGAAATTATTCAAATATACATACACACAAAGCCAATAAATATATATGTATACATCTGTTTGTGTTGTGTTTTGTAATTATATACAAATAAAAAATACTTTCAATTTGAAAAACAAACCACAAAAGTAGTTTTTTGTAACTTTTGACAGTTAAAAATTGATGGTTATTTTAAACGACTTTCTATTGTTTTTACTACTTTTGTGGATTATAAAACAATGATTGAAAATAAACAAAAAAATGGGCTGAATATAATGAAAAATCAGTAGTTCTCTTTTTGACTGTATTTTCGATTAATTTAATATGTATTTTAAGTTGTTTTTAACGAAATAATATTGTGAGTGCTTGTATGGTAGGTGAATATTTTTTTATATTCACTTTAAATATTTTGTTCACCACTAAAAGTTTTTTCACCACAAATATTGTTTTCACCACTTTAAAAACTTTTTTAACTTGAAATTATTGTATTTAATAATAATATATATCTTCTAAATAGACCAGTTACGTGTCCTGTGACAGGTCTGCTTGCCACGAGAAATACTTTTTATTTATTTTTATTTTCAAAATTATTTGTCGAAATTTAAATTATTATTAATCTGTGGATATTCTACCCACTTATTTGATAGTCATTTTGGATACAAATATAAAAAATATGTTGATATTTTAATATACGATGGCTTGATCCGCCGTGAGTTTTCAAACTACTTCCCTCGCAGTTATATGAAATGCAACACTGCTCCCATCAAGTGCCACCTTTTAGTAGACTATTGTCAAATTTTGAGCAAGTTCCTTCATTTACTTTGTGTTCAACAGCTGTTTAAAACAAACAACCTCGTGGATATTTTAAAAATTTAAAAAAGTGAGTTTCGAGTGCTCATTAAACATTATTTTTTGCGACAAAAAAAACCGTCAATCAAACCAAGAAAAGCTGGATAAATACTATGGGGACTCTGCACCATTGATTTCAGTGGTAAAGAAGTGGTTTACTGACTTTCGTTGTGGCCTTACAAGCACGGAAGATGCCGACCGTTCTGGACGCCCAGTTGAGGTCTCTACACCCAAAACAATTGAAAAAATTCACGATATGGTGTTGGCAGATCGGAGATTGAATGTGCGATAAATTGTGGAAGACATAGGCATCTTACATGGCTCAGTGGTTTCAATTTTGAACGATCACTTGGGTATGAGAAAGCTTTCTGCAAGATGGCTGCCGCGTTTGCTCACAACCGCCCACCAACGGAATCGTGTGACAGCTTAGTTTCCATGGCAAAAATCCATGAAGTAGACTATGAATTGCACACTCATTCGCCTTATTCTCCGATTTAGCTCGGTGGAAAGATATTTAGCTCCAACGATCAAATTATTGATCAAACAAATGCCTATTATATGGACCTCTAAAAATCCTACTGTTGAAGGCAAAGTAAATGACAAAACTTGCTCAAAATTTGACTGTAGTCTGTTAACTGGTGGTACTTGATGGCAGTAGTGTTGCATTTCATATAACTACGAGAGAAGTTCGAAAAGTAACGGACTTATTGATCCGTCCTCGTACCTTAATATTTTTAAGTCCTTCAAAAGTGACATCTGACTTGATGAGGAAACACTGGATACAGAATTTTACTATACATGGTCTTTACTTTCGTGTATATCGAGTTTTCTGATTTCTCAGAGGAACAAAAAAGATACTCTTATATAAAAAAATTTAAAAAGTTTTTTTATGGGAAAAAGTAGAACTTTAAAATTCTAAAAAATTCGCCGTAATATAAAGGTAAAATATACAGAAAATTTGAATTCTTGGCATTAACAGCGATTCCAGTGAAATTTAAGGGACATATTCTCCGAGAAGAAATAATATATTAGGCGGATTAAATCCGAATTTTTAAGGTAACAACAGTCCGAACTTCAGATGAAAACAAATTTTGAGAATAAAACTTAAATCGCAGATATTTTAAGGTCTCGAATATAACAAAACCCGTTTATGAAATTCTAAGTTAAAGTATCGGGTTTTAACGATATTACAGCAATTTATACATTTTTAAATTTTTTCGAAAAACTTATCTGCCAGTTGTAATTATTTGATTACTTGGAATAGAATTAAAAACCTCTAACATTAACCAATGCAATTATACCCTTAAGATTATGATCATTAACTTAAAAAGATATGTTAATGGACATAATTTCATTACAATTGATATCAAGGCAATTCTAATGCAATCATCAATTAATTATTTCACTCAATTATTTTGTCACATGCATCAGTTTGACCCACAATATCATCGAATGTCTGCATACCATGTCGTATGCTTAAATTGACATTTATTAATACTTAATTATCAGTAATTACTGAGAAACAATTTATTTTTTAAAAACATTAAAATAGTGAGTGGTAAACGGGAAAAAGACAATAAGCATAACTTTAACATGTTTATGTTTTGGTTAATATTTATATTGGCGCTTAAATAGCATTATGAAGGTAATTCTTCATTATTTAAGTGACTCCATAAAAATGTTTATAACAAAGTCACGCATGTGTTAAGTGTTGTGTTCCATTTTGATACACATTAAACGATTGAATACTTTTTTCTGCAACATTTTCGTACTTCCTGTGATACTGGGGGCACATGTGGCTGGATTTTGACAAATAATCAACTGGCATGACTAATATTTGGTTACAGGGTGCTGTAGGAAAACTCGAAAGGATGTCTTTCTAAAAATTTTCTTTTTTATTAATCGATAGATTTTTAATTCTCTTTCAAAAAAGTTTGATAGATAAAAATTATTTCGATGATGCATCCTGTATTTAAAAAAAAAAACCAAAACTCGCTTAAATTTCGAATAGCATCATCAAACCATATGAGAAGGTTTACATTTTAAAATGTTATTGCAAACATATGCTGGTTGGTATTTTTTATTTTTAATTTCGATTTCCATTCAGAATTTTGGTGTTAATATTTTGTTTGGTTGATTGCATGCTTAGCTACAGTTCAATTCGGTTTATTTATATCATGTTATATTCATTGATGATGAAAGACGATGAAGACGATGTTGATGTTGATGTGGTTGGAAGTCTTGTCTTGCATTCCTTTTTTATTATTTGTATTTTTTGCTCCTTTAGACCTTTCATGTCTACTCAGTGTTATCGTATGCTGTTTGTTGTTTTTCTGTGATAACTTCTTCATTAATTGAGAATTGTTGTTCAATTTTGGGTTGTATTTTTTTTTTTTGCTTGCTGTTAATGCAGTTTTCATTTCGTTATTTGTTGTTCACAATTCTCATTTACATAATTTATGATAAGCTAAGCTGAACAAACAATAATTTTTGAAAGAAATATCATTAAATGAAATGATCATCGTTATCCGCAATTCCCATTTATGTTGGTTGGTCTTGGCGTTATTCGTTGAATGTTGTCCTTGAAATTCATACCAGTACGTAGATATGTATGTATGTATGTATGTATATTTTTTAAGTGTATTTTTTAAGGCTTGTGTAATTTTCATATAGATTAAAATAACAATTAACATGTTGGAATGAGTCATTTATTCATTTGATGCAACTGCTAACGCCGCCGCCGCCGCTGCTGCTGCTTGTTATATCTAAATTAACTGACAACGATGAGAGTTGTACAGGTAATTGTAATTAATGTTGTTGTATTTCAAGATACTATTCGTTTTAATTTCTTACACCATGATAATTAAACATGGTTTGAAGGTAAAAAAAGTGTTAATTTTAGGGTGACTTTTTTATGGAAAATGACAGCAATTTCAAGTATAATTAAATTGGTTTGTTTATTAATACAATTTTAAAGATTATGGCCTTAAAATATAATTGCTACTTTTTATTTTGCTAAAAAAAAATTTTGATTGTCACATTTTGTTTGTGCATAATTGGCAATAACTTCGAAATTTAACCATGAATTTCCTTTAACCCTTGTTATTCGAGCGTCCATATGTTAATATAAAAAGCAGGTCCAACCTGCGAGAATCAAAATGTGATATTTTTTCACTATAACTTTTGTTTAAAGTAAAAAACAAACATTTGTTTTTAAACTGATTATGTTTGTTAGTACTAATAAATTTTGTTTCAATTAATTGTGGAAAATTATGCCCGACAAATTTTGATAAATGTACGAATTTGTGGTGTCACATTGTTAATTTCTATAGTTCTTTAAGTCCTCCAAGGCACTTGTTCGCACGCACCAACGACTTCAAATATCCCCAGTGAAACAAGTAAGCTACAGTCAAATCTGGAGGTCTTGCTGGCCAAGCCAAATCACGCGAGATTACACCTGCTCACAGCATCCTTCAAAATGCGCATGCGTACGAAAAGTGGCCCCATCATATTGAAACTACATGTCATCCACATCGTAAACTTTTGGTAAGAAAAGTGCAGTCAGCATGGCTCTATACACGCAGAAAAAAACATGGTTGCAGCATGCTACTATATAATGCTGCTGTATGCGGGTATGGTTTATTATTTCATAATTGCCAGTTTCTATTTTATAACATAATTGCCTGTAACCATCAGAGAACTGCATTTGCTGATTGCAAAACGTTCATACGCAATCAACACAAGAATAAATTGTGTTTGCGTTCAAACGCTGAATATACTCCAACACAAATATTTGTTGATGATTTTAAATCAATCAAAAGATGTGCAAATTGTTTTGTCACTGGTTTATAATCATCGGTCGTTGTTAAACCATTGTTTTATTCTGTTCATTCGAGCCAACAATAATTATTTTGATGTAGAATAAATCAGAAAAAACAACAAACAACGTGTATGAGTGTAATCATAATTAAAACAAAATAGTTTCTTATCTATAAAAAGGGGGTGGTTTTGTAAAAAAAACATATTTCATAAACGTTATATGTATATTAGGGTGGGTCTAAAATACGTTTTTGTAGAATTTTTATTAGGAATACCAAAAATATTGTTCTTTGTGAATATTTTTTTTTTTTTTAATTTAGGTCGACATCTCAGGCTCGCCCAATCCGGTTAAAGTTAAATATTGCCTTATTTTCCAATCAAAATAGATGAAAAAAAAATTTAGACAATATTTGAATTTTTCCGGATTAGGCAAGTCTGAGATATCGACCTAAATTTTTTTTTCAAAAAAAAAAATATTTTTATTTCACAAAGAAGAATATTTTTAGTATTGTATTACTAATAAAAATTTTAAAAAAGCGGGTTTAAGTCCCACCCTAATGTGTGTTTCTATTTTGTTATAATTATGAATAAACTCATATGCGTTGTTTGTTGTTTTTTCTGATTTATTCAACGCTGACTTTTTGTTGAGTGATTACATTTGCAGTAAACATAATCGACATATGGTCCACACTGATCCCATTTACGCGTTCAGTAACATGATGCTGATTTTATTCTACAGTGAATTTTGTTGAATTATTAAATGCGAACAAGAATTTTTGTGTATGATTAAATCAAGAAAAAAGTTGATTTTGCAGTTCTCTGGTACCCATACTGTGGTAACAAAAATTTTGACAATGAAAAAATATGTTAATTGAAGGCGAGCCGCGAATAACGTTGTAAGTTACAAAATCATAATTGTTCAGTATAGCAAAAAACGTTTTTTAAAGGCAAGATCATTGTTTTTTGTTAATTTTTTTTTAGCTTGTCAAAAATAAGGATAATAAAAACTTTTTTGCAAAAAATCAAGAAATTTAAATTTCAAATTGCATGTTAATTTACTGTTTAAAACTTTTTTCAGTGGAAAAACGTTTCATATCCAAAGCACGATGGCAGTTAAAACGTTTTTCCACTACGCAAAGCATCATGACCGATGTCTTTTAAAACGTTATTCCACGTTATTCTCGCAAAGAAAACATTCTTATAAAAAATTTGATTGTTTTCTATTCTTTAAATAAAGGGAACATTATACATAGATTTAAAAAATTTATTTATTTATAACAAAAAATTAATTCAACATCAAAACAAAAATTCGTTTCAAGAACACAAAAGAAAATATATACATATTTTAAATACATAAAAAAAAAATGTTGGTTTGCTTTCAAGCAAAAACTTTATGTTTTAATTTAACCGCAGATCGATGTATAGAACTCGGCGTACTTCTCAGGCAAATATGATGCCATTGCAAGGAGATCTTTTTTCTTTTCATCACTTACTGTAATGGGTTCTTCCCGAAGAGGTTGCATCGTATAATTTGTCAAGTTTCGTGTTCTTTTGGAGTATAAATTGTAGCATGACCACGTTTCTGCAATACTATGATTTTTTCGTACTCTTAGTATATTTGGATCATCAGTAGAAATCTGAAGCCATCTAGCATCGGTTATTTTGCAGTTAGGATCTTTATATAAATTTTTTTTAAGAACATCAAAATTCTTGAAATCATTTAGACCCATTTGATGTACGTTAAATGGATTCGATTGTCTCGTAGACTCAATTAACCGGCAAACATCTTCTGGAATAAAGAGTTGTGATGCTTTCTTCTTTTTTTCAATAAGCGCAAAATCTCGATCACATGGAAGAAAGCTATGACCTGAAGTTAAAAATTTTTGATTGATTTCAGAAAAGTACTTTGTTAGAAGACTGTGACACAATGAAATTATTGTCCAGTTGTTATTTTGTCCAACGCATCTATCAGACCATATTATTAATTTTCTAATTTCCCCCTTTTTAAGAACACTGTAGTTACATGAAATATGTTTCAAAATACATGAAGCGATTTCCGCAGCTCCTCTTTTTGCAATAGTTTCGTGCCATGTGTACATATTGACCTTGTTGTGTGGAAGAGTATGTACAGCGAAGTTGTAATTGGAGTATTGACGTTGATAAAAAACATCAGAATGTGTAAGATTTGGCGTGAAAATCACTTGCTGCAAATCGACACAAATAACAACAATGTTATCAAAATTAACGGCAGCGTTGGAATCATCTCTAAGTTGGGCATAGCCTTTTTCTGCTTTTTCGTGATGTGCTTTGGCGGATTTTTCTATGCTATGAAATTTTTCATCGTTTGCAGCTGCAACCATTTGAATAAAAAGCTTATCACAAACCTTACAAGTATCGCTTCTTGGAAAACCAAATCGTAACTTGTGCTCCGTATTAAAAATATGCCTGTATGTATTATAAGATATCAAAGTATCAGGGTATTTTACTTTGAATAACTTATACATTGTATTGATGTTTAATCAGGGCTTAAGCAATCATTCTTTGAAGAGGAACGACTATAATGGCTTTCTTGGCTAGGAAAGCTTAATATGTGTTCCGTAATACTTCTTTTTTCTTCGTCTACGATTTTATGAGGACGATTCTCATGCTTGCCGCGTTGGTCATTAATATTAATTCCATTTTTTAATTTTTCAACCAGCATTTGTATTCTGCGTTGCGTTATCTATAGTGTTTGCAATAATAAAAAAAAGTTCTCGTTGAAAAAAAAACTGTTATATCTTGCCTCAAATCAGTTGGCTCTATGCTATAACAAAATTTACCTGAAATGTGTGGCAAATCATTTTTTTGCATACTCTCTCTCTTTTACCGTTCTGGCTACGCAAAAAATAATTGACAGCAACGTTGCGATAAGAAATGCCTTCTTTAACTCTTCTTCTTTGAGGCTCCCTCAATTCCATTAAAGACGATAAAAAAGCCGTTTGTTCATTGTAATTTTGCTCGTAGAATTTATAAAAATTGTCCTTTATTTGACCTATGCAAAATTTTTTGCAATTAAAGTAGCATATGCAATCACAAACCTATATACCAAGAATTAAAATAAAAAATAACGTGATGTGCACTTAAAACGTTTTTCCACATTACCTGCTCCGGAGCGTTTTTTTGAGGTATACTCTTATTTTTTCTTGTTTTATACTCATTTCCACTATTTCTCAACCTTTTATTTTTATTATCTTTCCACATTTCAACATTAGATTTCCTTTTTGTGCCTCTGTTACACTTATCAATTACTTTTGACAATTCCGTTCTTATCATTTTATAAGTAAGTTACAACGTTCTTCCACTGACTGACTCTTTCTAATTGCATTTTGATAGCGATAAGCTGCATAATTTTGGCAGATTTAGTGTTTGAGCAATGTTAGAGATTAATGTTAACGGTAATCTGCAAGAAAACCGGTTTTGAAAACAATGTCTTTTACAACGTTATTCGCGGCTTGCCTTCAATTATGGAACTATAAAATGCTGACAATGATTAATGGGTAATTATAAATCAAATAAAACATAATTTTGACATTTACAGTCTTGTTTTCATAAAAAAATATATTAGTTAAGTCACCCATGAAAAAATGATAATATATGATCATTTTTATCTGGGGGGTTTTATATTGGAAAATGCCTTATTCATTCCAGCAAAAAGATGGTAATGATAGGTCATTATTGTGTTGATTAATATGTAATGATAGGTCGTTACCTTTAGCATTACTTTAAAATACAAAAAAAAAGATCTACTAATAGTGGATGCTAGAAGTTTATATATTTACATGAAAAATAATTATTTAATGGTAGTTACTGAAATCAGTACCGAATTTGTATTTCTGTATTTTTTATTATTTATTGATTAATTTGTTTATAAAAAAAAAACTATATAACAAAATAGAAAATTATCTGCTCTAGGTGGTTTTGCAAAAATTTAAGATTTTAAAGGGTTTATAAGGCATTGAACCTTCATAAACTTAAGTTTTTGAATGCAAAAAGCGGATATTTTAAATATTTCTTTTATAATTTCAAATACAAATAATTTTTATCGATTTCTTTAAGTAAGAAAATTTTACTTGAAAAAGGTCCACTATTTTTTTTACTAAGAGTAACTACTTACTTTACTATTGTAGGTAACCACTTATTTTCTAACTATAAGTAACCATGCTGGTAACTCATTACTCTCACTTTTTTAGTAAACGAGAGTGTATTGACCACTCATGAATTTTGGGACAAAAGTAATTAAGCGAGTTTATAACCTGGTAACTTGTGAAACCCTTTGTGGGCTACTTACTCCCTTAATTACTTGGTAATGTCTGTTTTTGCTGGGTATATAAGTAGAATTTACCCTAATCAATTGTCAAAAAAATTTTATATAAAGATTTTATATTTTTTTAATTATTTTCAATATTAATAATAATACATTTTTTTAAAAAACGTGTTTATTAATTCACAAAGCAAAAATATTGTATCAACTACTTACTCGTTTAATTAATTTTGTCCAAAAAGTAATGGGTACTCATCATTTTTTTGGTTGTTTGTAAGCGGGAGGGTAATGACCGCCCATTACTTTGTGTTTTATGTAAGTGATAATATAATGACCAGTCATTACTTTTGGGACATTGGGAACAAAAGTAATTAAGCGAGTAAATAGGCTGGTAAGTAGTTGAAGCCCTGTTTTTGCTGGGCATTTCTTGTAAGATAACGAATTTGTTTTTGTGTTACTTTCTTCGGAAAGGGGATAGAGAAGAGATAAAAGGTGGTGAAAGATGAAGGGCTTTAAATATTGCAACACCGTAATTGTGCAAGATGATAATTCTTAGAACAGTTGTTGCCCACCATTTTATAAAGAGTTGGCGGAATTGTTGAAGCTTTTTAAGTTTATAGCCCCGCTTAGTTATTTTACTTCGGTGGGGGTAAATGCTAAAGGAGGACGTTGCGTTATGTATGAGCGTTAAAAACTCATACATATTATTTTTCTAAATTTATGTTGTTTTCGCTAGGGATGGAACCCGCAACCTTCTGTGTAACAGTCTAACGCGCTAACCATTACACTATTCTTGTGGAAAAAGTATTCAGAATATTAATAAAAAATTTTGTTCGACGTCATAGAACAATTTTTTTTTTTTTTTCACATGAAAAATTTTCTTATTTTTATTTAGTAATCATGAAGAATCAAGGTTCGCTACGATTTTCATCAACATTCTTCGTGCCCTCAAAAGTGCCAATTATAAATATCTCTATTTAATTCACAAATCAACAGAAAAATCTATTTATGCTAACATACAGTTGATTTTTATTATTGAGTTTAGCTATTAGCTTGTATTAGATTGGGATTAATGCATTGATTGGACCAATTAATTGATGATTTCATAACCATTACATTGATAAAAATTGTAATGAAATAAATTTCATTACCATTGTTTGAATTAATGATAATGATTTAAGGATCTGATTTCATTGATTAATGACAATGTTTTTGAATTTCATTACCATTAGTAATGCACTAATTAAAAGATCACATTTGCATTATTAACCATAATTTTAGGTGTTAATATTTATGTTAATGTTTATTTATGGGGGTTAATATTTGTATATTTTGTTTTATTGATTTTTGTATAAAGCTACTTTGATAATTTTTAAATCGTATACATATTTTTGTAAACAAATGACTTTTCAATCAATTATAACTTGTTTTTTATGCATTTGTGCTATTTCATTACTATTAGTTATTCAATTTTTATTGGATAAAATTTCATTACCATTAAATGTTAATGAAATTCTTTTTATTTGCATTAGTGTCAACTGATATTTGACTGATATTTTTTTTGCCAAGATGTTTATCATAGAAGTAAGGCTAGTCCCCGCTTCAGTTTTAACAGCTCTTGAAATTATATAATCGACTGGTATTTTTTTTTGCCAAGATGTTTATCACAGAAGTAATATGTAATGGTAATGAAATTTCAATGGTAATGAAAAATTCCCAAGTATGTATTAGATACATGTGTTTAAATTGTTTTTTACATATGTTTAAACAATTCTTTTTAACAGTACCAAGTAATATTTAAAAAGTAAAAATATAAACTCCAATAAAATAATTTTTTTTTTTTTGATAAAAAAAGCCTGTAGAACCCAACAGTTGTTTTGTACGAAAAGGTTTCTTATACAAAATACTAGATTTTTAGAAATTTTTCTGATAGAATTATTTTGAATTGTATGTACTTTTTTTTAAAGTAAAGTCCTCGGATTCTGTAAACTGTTTCTTTAAATAAAACTTCATATATTCTTAAAAAAATCATATATCCTTTGAACAAAAAATTCTTAGATTCTGAAGACTTTTCATCATGAAAAACATTTAGATTCAAAGGACTTTTTCTAGTGGAAATATTCTTAGATTCTAAGAAATTTTTCTAGACGAAAGAGACTGTGAGGACAGTCCTAAGAATCTAAGAATTTTTCTATTAGAAAAAGTCCTTATAATCTAAAATTTTTTTTAAAATATCTTTCTTAAAACACGTCCGTAGAATCAAAGAAGCTGTCTTGAAAAAGTCCTTAATCATCAATGTTTTCTTTAAGAAAAACATTTCTTAAACAAACATTCTTAAATTTAAAGATCTTTTTCATAGTTTCGAAACAAAATATCACTGTAGGGACTATACGAGGGCGGGCCAATATGTCCTTGACTTTTCGAACTTCCTTCGTAGTTATATGAAATGCAACACTGCTTCCATCAGGTACCACCTATTAACAGACTTCTGTCAAATTTTGAGCAAGTTCCGTCATTTACTTTGCGTTTAACAGCTGTTCACAACATACAACCTCGTGCATTTTTTTAAAAATGTACAAAAGTGAATTTCGAGTACTCATTAAATTTTTTTTTGCGAAAAGAAACCGTCAATCAAACCAAGGAAAAGCTTGATAAATACTATGGGGACTCTGCACCATCGATTTCAATGGTAAAAAGTGGTTTACTGGCTTTCCTTGTTGCCTTACATGCACGGAAGATGCCGAACGTTCTGGACGCCCAGTTGAGGTCTCTACACCTAATACAATTGAACAAATTTACGATATGTTGTTGGCCGATCGCAGATTGAATGTGCGATAGATCATGGAAGACATAGGCATCCCACATGGCTCAGTGATTTAAATTTCGAACGATCACTTGGGTATGAGAAAGCTTTCCACAAAATGTCTGCCGCGTTTGCTTACAATCGACCACCAACTTAGTTTCCATAGCAAAAATCCATGAAGTAGACTACGAATTGCCCCTTCATTCGCCTTATTCTCCGGATTTAGCCCCCAGTGACTATTTTTTATTTACAAACCTAAAGAACTGGCTCTGTGGGAAGAGATTTAGCTCCAACGATGAAATTATTGATCAAACAAATGCCTATTTTATGAACCTCGAAAAATCGTGCTGTTAAACGCAAAGTAAATGACGGAACTTGATCAAAGTTTGACAGTAGTCTATTGACAGGTGGTACTTGATGGGAGCAGTGGTGCATTTCAAATAACTACGAGGGAAGTTCGAAAAATCACGGACTTATTGATCCACCCTCGAATTATGGTAAAATTGTGTTTTTTTCTCATCAGAATATGATAACTATATTATAGTACGTCTATGGTTGGCACGATCATAATCCCAAAATTTATTGTGCTCTTCGAATATGATTTCTCCAACCATGTTTTTGATCTGCATATACACTTTAAAGTTCGGTTCAAATGATTGATTGCTGTCTTTTTATTTGTTATCTGATCACTATGGTTGCTTTTAGCTGGTGTGTATATTCTTTAGAACTTCGCCTAAATTTATTTTACATATCACTTAAATTAAATACAAATATCCTTATTATTCCGCTTCTTCCATAAATTTTCAATTACAAATTAAAAAAAATATCTTTCAGTAAACAAATTTTAATAATCCATTTACCATTTTCTGCTACTTTCTGAGTCTGGCTAATTTTATTTTCTTGTTAATACAAACAAATAACTCTGGACTAATAACTTTTCTGCTACCACTACTACTGCCTAAAATGCAAGCATGCATGCACAAACACGACAAACTCTATACAAATAACAAACATAATTTTAAGCTTCATTATCATAAGTCAATAAAGAGTCAACAATAAATTGAAAATTTTCAATCCTTTATCATCACAATAACCATGCAAGTAATTTGTCCAATATTAGACTCTGTAAGCAGAGGCACACTAAACAAACACACAGGTCCAAAACTACTAAATCAGACTAAAAACGTAGCAAATGAACTTCTTTAGAATGTATTAAAATCCTACACACACACACACTACTCACATGAGTTTCCCAATATACCATATAGCAATCAAACTGCAATACAGTTTGAGAATAAGCTTATATAAAAAGTGTGTTTTAAGCTTTTCTTAATTTCGCTTATTATAATGTTTATAAAATGTGAATTTACAAGCAGTATTTAACAATGCTTGAGAAAAGATTATTATACATAACTATTTCTAAAGTATGATTATAAATAACACACATATATTGAACAACGCAATATGACGATTGAAATAGAAATATTTTTCAATACATTCTAGTCTTGTTGTCTTTGTTCTATGCATACAAGAAGTGCCGTAATTTTTTTTTTTAATTTTTCAAACCAGTTTTGCGTGTACATTTGGTTGTAAATTTTATAAAGTGAACGTGTTATTGCATATTAAATTTCAGTATTTTTATAATAATTTTTATTTTTGGTTAAAATTAATTAGTATTAATATTTATAGTTGAATTATTATTTTTTATATTTAAAATGAATTATTATTATTTAAAATTAAAATAAAAAATTAATGAAATTAAAAATAATTATTTTTTCTCTTTTTCAACACTTAATAATATATTATACATATGTGAAGCTTATTATACAATTATTTAAACAAATTTATAAATATATTGAGTTAAATAAGCTTTTCTATACGCAAGTTAATACAATATTATTTTTGTAAGCTTATTCTACAATTGCAAGAATAAGCTTATAGTAATCATACACACATAATATTTTCACGAGGGTCACGTTTTGATTTTTCTACAATTGTTACGATAGCCTTTTTCAATATATTCTCAAGTCTTTTTCATGCTTAAGGCTTGTGTCTGTAAGCTTATAATAATATTTTTCTCAAGTCATTTGGTATGTTGGGTTGGTAAAAAATAGAAAATTTAAAAACAAAGTCATTATGGCATAATGATGTTGAGAGAGAAAAGAAATGCATGAGTGGAAAAAAATACATACATTCATATTTGGGTACTCGCAAAAACTGATAGCTAAGACCTGGTTGAGAAAATGGAAATTTGTGAAAATTGACCAGAGGCTAGAAAATGGATATATGAGACATAACTAAATCAATATATGTATGTTAAACCAATGAAATAACCAACCCACATGAAATAAGTATAGAGAGGTTCATTTAAAATTAGTAAATGCTGTACATGACCTATGGAGGAGTGGGAGATACTAACTAAACCAAGACTGGTCTGCTCCCATAGCACTTAACGCCACCGAAGTTAAATAACATACCATAGCTATGAACTAAAAAAGCTTTAATAATTTCGCCGACCCTCCATTAAATAGAGGGCTACAACTGTTCTAAGGTTTATCATCTGGCGTAATTACAGTGTTGCCATATTTGAAGACCTTCATCTTTTACCAACTCTCCTCTATTCCGTTTCCAAAGAAAGCAGCACATTAGGAAGAATTTCCTAAGTGTTGCTTCACTTTTTTTTTTAAATGTCTCCTCCTTAATAGGCTGAAAAAACCTCTTTGGCGAGAAGCCAGAAATTTAAAGAACAAATGGATTTGTAACTCTAAACATGAGTTACGAAAAGAAATGGAATAAGGGACGTGAAACAAGTGGAATTGTCGCACTAAACAAGGCCAACGAAATGAAATGGAACGAGGAGCAAGTGAAATTGAAACACTAGACACTGGCAACGAAATGAAACGGTGAATAAGCAGAATTGAACCACTATACAAGAGAAATGAAATGGAATAGAACGGACAACAAATGCAATTAAAACACTTAACACAGGACACGAAATGTTATTGAGTGTTACAGGCATTTAATAATATTTATCGTTTTACACATATTTTTTTCTTTTTAGCGATATTTCTTAATGTTTAGGTTTTCTACGATTTTCCTTAGGAACGTGGTAAAATTCAAAGTTCACAATAGAAAAATTATTGGGACCTTGAGCGTTTCACACAAGAGGCCGCCACAAGTATCTGAACCAATATTTCAGTTTCCAATATCTTGCCGCTAAAACTTATTGTGAATGAGCGTCTTTGCCAGATTGTGTCATTTGGTTGAAATGTAAACAACAATACTAATATTGCCTCGAACATGCCGAATTTCGTATCAGATAAAGTGTTTTTTCGGGAAGTTATTCTTCATTACTTTAATATGAAGAAAAGTGCGGAAGAAAAGTTACGGCGAGCATGCTCTATCTGAACAATCGTATCAGAGATGGTTTAGACGCTTTAAAAGTGGTGATTTTGAGCTCGAAGACAAGGAACGGCCAGGTTAACCCAAAAAGTTTGAAGACAAACAATTGGAATCATTTGTCTATATCGACGAATGCCAAAGGCTACAGAAGTTGTCAGAATCATTGGGAGTGGATGAGCCGACAGTCATCAAACGTCCAAAAGCTATGGGATTGATTTAAAAGCAAGGAAATTGGGTGGCATACGAGCTGAAACCGATCGACGTTAAAAGGCGATTTTTCGCTTCTCGAATGCCAAAAAAGAAGGCTTTTTTGCATCGCATTGTGACTACTACGACAACCTTATGGATTTTGCCCGGACAGTGATCAACATCCTTAGCAAAGCCTGAAACTTATGCTCTGTATTTGGTGGAACCAGTGCGGCATGATATGCTATGAGCTGCTCAAAACAAATCAAACGATCACGGGGGAACGCCAACCGACTCAACTTATGCATTTAAGCTGCACACTGAAGCAAAGCGGCCGGAATATGAAGAAAGACACGACAAAGTGATTTATCAGCATGGCAACGCTCGGGGTCAATACCTACTTGGAAACACTGAAATGGGAAGTTCTATCCCACCTGACGTGTTCTCCAGACATCGCTCCTTCTGGCCGATAACACATGGCCTGTTCCAGCAGAAGTTCACTTCATATGAACAATGCTAAAAATGGGTTGCTGATTGAATTGCCTTAAAATACGAGTCGTTCTTTCGAAATGGTATCTGAAAATTGACAGAAATATGGCGTTGCATCCAGCAAGCATTTTTGCACAATAAATCCGTAAATTTCGAAAAAAAACGCTCATTATTTATTTAATGTCCCAAAAATACATGTGTTCCGTAATGTATTGCTTCTCTTTAACACTCTAATTCACTGATAAGGTAAATTATATGGTTCGATAGGAGTAAATTATCCCTATTAGCAGCCCGCCTAAATCGGTCACAATTTTATTAATTTTCGCCAGTAACATTGTTAAAATGGGAGGCCAAAGTCTCAAGGACTGGACTGTCCAAATTCTTTATGTTTTACTAATTCCCTGAAAATATGCTTTATGGAATTTCTAATAAGAACGTAGTAAGAATAGTGTTAAACGGGGTACGAGTGACCCCTTCATCAGCCAGCTCAGTCGCTGAAGTTGGGAATGTGAAATTTGGCATGTAAGTTCCTTTTTCAGCGCAGACATCTAGAAAGAGAAGATTTTTGGAAATTTTTACAGGGAAAATGGGACAAACAACCCCATTAATTCGGCTAGAGATCTGAAATTTAAAATAAGCATTCACTAAAGAGAGACTTTTTAGAATTTTCAGTTAAAGCGTGTTAAGAATGGAATTAAAAAGACGAAAAGAGCTGTACGAACCCTAAATATATTAAATCTGAAACTTTAAAAATTTACTACGAAAATTTTTAAAGAGGAAAAAAAGAACTCAGATTTTTTATATGCTGATATTTAAAACCACCGATAACAAAGTATCGGACTCTTAAATCTATTTTCAAATTTCAATTGAACAGTAAAGAGAAAATAGTACAATAACAAGGTATTCCTACAACACGCTTAGGTAACCATGTTAGAACATAAACTAATGGTACAAACAAAGCAAAAAAAACACTCATAGTTCTTTGGAATATAAAGTTGAAAATGTAAAGACAGAAATGTCATTATACATAGTTTGGAAGCAAGTGGTGATGCTGGTAAACGACAAACTAAAGTAGGGAGTGAGTTGAGTGAATACCATATAGCTGGACTATCGATTATACGTATAATGGCTTTATACCACATAAATCGATGACAGGCTTTTTTTTGGCGTGGGTTAAGAGAACAACGGTTCTAACGCCCAACTACATTAGAAACTACTTGTACCTCATGCACTATACACTTTAATGGTTATGCATGTATGAACAACACACTAGCAACAAAACAACAACATCAGCAACATGTTAACATCTGCATACATATACAACACGTTAACGATAGTTTCACAATCATAAGTGGTTGTAGCAAACAACACTATTGATAGGTTGGTTGTGAGGTTTTTTTTTTTTTTTTTGGAACTCATATTCTGTGATTGTCCTCAAAGAATCCAAATGGTCTTTCATCATTATAAATACACATTGAAACGCACTTACAAAGACAAAACATTCAAAAGATTACCATCACTATAACCTTTTCCTCCTCTCCCGCTACCACTAACTTAAGTTCTTGTTGTTGGTTAAAAACACATTTAAGCAACATTTTGCTATAAAGTTACACTTAAAATAATAAGTCAGTGAGTTTTTAAAAGTATTGCTAAAAAAAAAAATTAGCAACTGTATAACAAATTTTTTCTTCAAGCTAAGCCCTGCCAATGTTTGGGCTCTGAAAAGTATCATTTAGTTTCTTAACAAGCAATATAGGTTAGATTGAAATAGAGGAATCGGAAGGCAAGACAATCTTTATAACCGACTTATGTCCGAATATAGAACATACACTAAAGACCCGAAAGTCAGCTTGTTGAGCGCTCTCATGTAAGTTTAATTTTTACAGGGGACCGAATCACTCCATTACCTCAAACACCCCATCTTTCACGGGCTTGAAACCGGCTGACTTCAATCAGGACAAGATTTCTTAAGAAAACTTTTGGCTTACATATGTATTAAAAGTTTTCTATGGAGTTTCTTATACTAATACAGGGTGGACCATTTAAAATTTTAAATTTGAATCGGCTATAAAAAAAGTACTGATTATGTTTTCAAATTTCTGGTTTTTAGGTTGAACTATGTCATTTAAGAATGGAACACAATTTTATTCATATGACTTCCACAACTGGCTCGGCAGTACCTTATCCGATCAACCCAATTTTTCAGTACATTTTCGATTGTTTCGGCTCGAATCTCTTCAATGGTAACTTCGATTTTATCTTTCAACGCTTCAATTGTCTCTGAATGGTTTGCATAACATTTATCCGTAATGGCTCTTTACAGAAAATAATCCAAAGGGCTCAAATCATAGCTCCGAGGCGGCCAACTGACATCACAATTTCGGCTGATTATTCGATTTTCAAAAAAAGTGCGTAAAATATCGATGGTTGCGTTGGCTGTGTGGCATGTGGCCCCGTCTTGTTGAAACCAAATGTCATCCATTGAATTTTTGGAAACAAAAATTCGTTGAGCGTGGCACGCTAACCCTCACCGTTGACGGTAACGGCGACTTCTTGCTAATTTTCAAAGAAAAATTGCCCAGTCGTGGTAGTCATATGAATGATATTGTGTTTCATTCTTAAATGAGAAAGTTCAACTTTTCCAATAAATCCAGAAATAAGTCTGTCCTGATATTGTTAAAAATTAGACATAAACCCACATTTAAGTAAACCAATCGAATCACGGTCTCGACCGACTTTAATTGGATATTTTATTTTTGCGGATCATTTTTTAAACTCAGGTTAAAAGAGGTCTTGCCGATTAGTGACTTAATATCATTTAATATTTTTATCGGAACATAAATGAATGGTTTAAGTGGTTAATTTATAATTTTCAGTAATTCACGGTTCCGATAGAACAGAAAGCACAAGGGGATGTGAGGATAGGATTTCTGGGAAACAGAAAATTTTTCAGATAATAACACTTGTTTATTTCTTCAAAATTTCGAAAACTACATGAGGTAGAGCTAAAGATACAAAATGTTTATTTCATTAATGTATTTATGGAACAGTTTTGTGGTTTAATAGCGAGTTAGAGAGTTACATAGAAGGTTGCGGGTTCAATCCCCAGCGACGGCAATATCAATTTAGAAAAATAATAAGAACGACCTCCTTCGGTGTTCCCATATCACTTAACAGCACCGAAGTAAAATAACATAATAGGTCTATGTTATGAACTAAAAAGCTTTTTCTAGTTCACTAACTCTTCTATTTCATCATTTTGCACAATTACAGTATTGACATATTATAAGACCTTCTTATTTTACCACCTTCTTTTTCTCTCCCCTTTACCTACTTTCCAAAAGGAACACATAGTTTAGTAGGAAAATATCCTAAGTGTTGCTTCTCTTTAAAAAAAATAAAAATAATGATCTAAATACTATTCTACAATACGTCTATAAATATAATTTTATTATTGTTTAAACTAACTTATTATTATCAGTGTAATTACAAAATCATCCTAATGCTATTAGGGATATAACTTATTATTTCATATTTTAATATCTATATCCGAATGGTTTCGAACTCGTGGAGGAATTTTGCTTTAGTTTTGCAGAGTTGTTGTAAAATTTCAGCAATATCGGAATTGATCTTTGACTTGCCCTTTTTATCTGAAATTTTGTAGAAATGTGAGATGTCCTTTGTTCGGTTTAAGATTATGAAAACTTTTTTTTCTTTGTTCTCCCTTTCTCTTTTTGCAAATGCAAATAGAAATGACAAACCGTGTTGTTCACATATGTTTCCATTTTTACTCTTATTGGTCAACTCCAAAAATTACACGGTGTTACAAAAAAGAATGAAGTCGAAATCCCTGGGATATCATATTATTTTTCTCGTAGGTATTGTCGAGTAGAACAAAAATCTGTATTTGAAATTTTCCAGGCACGTCAAAATTTTGAGATACGGGTAAAAAACCGGTTTTTCGGACCTCTGTGCACTTAATAACGGGTAACTCAGTTGGTTCTCGATTTTAATTTTATAAACGGATTTGGATAGAAGAGACTTATACCTTTAACCCTCATACGATCTTCGGGTGAAATTTCACCCATTTTAAGTTTTAAAACCGTATATCTCTTAAAAATTTTATCGGATCGAAATGAGACCTTTTTCTAATTTTCTAAATTGATATTTTACACCAAAAAACGGTACAGATTCTTTGACATACTTTAGGATTTCGAAATTATTTGAAGAATTACGTAAAAGTCCCTCGGGTGAAATATCACCCATTTAGAAAAACTCATAAGTATTATTTGTGGGAACCTTTCTGTGGTAACCTTTATGACAGAAATAAAATATTTCTGGCAGCACAGTTCAACCATATGTTTTTTATGTGTTTTTTCCATGTGATGATTTGCAAAATTATGTAATTCCGTTATTCCACATGCGTCATTTGAAAATTATTTTTGTTGGCGTAAATTTTGTAACACAAAGAAATATACATAGTGAATTTTGCAAAAAAATATCGAAAATGTCTACAACAAGAAAGGTAAATAAAAATATTTTCGAAAAACAAAATACCTGGTAAAAACAATTTATTTTTAGCGTTTACTTGATGCTGAAATTGAGCATTTAATGGAAAGTTGGGAAGAAAGTGATGCAGCAGACGACTCTGTTACAGATTCTGAAGATTATGTTCCCGATGAGTTGGTTGAGCAAATTTCGCATTCTTCCAGTGATGAAAGTGAAGAAGAAGAGTTAGATGTACCCACTGAAGCAAGTAGTTACATTTCATCCAAGGACAAAAAGGTTATGTGGTCCACTGAGTTGCCAAGTACTTTTGGACGACCATGTGCAGAAAACATTATTCGGGATCGAGCTGGAATAACTTATTACGCTTCTAGTCGCATTGCTAGTATAAGTGATGCATTTAATGTATGTTTTCCTGAAACTTTACGGAAAGTTATTATAAAATATACGAATGTGGAGGGTCTTCGTGTTTATCAAAATGATTGGAAAGATATTGACGATGTCTCATTACAATCATATTTTGGTCTACTTATACTGGCGGGCATGTATAAATCACATGGCGAGTCACTGGATAGCTTGTGGAATGAAGAAACGGGAAGGCCTATATTTCGTTCAACGATGTCATTGAAACAGTTCAAAAAGCTAAATCGAGTGAAAAGATTTGACGATAAAGCTAGCAGAACAGAACGCAGAGCTCGTGATAAGTTAGCTCCAATTAGAGAGCTATGGGACAAATGGGTGGATAATCAACAACGTATTTATGTTCCACATGAAAACATAACTATTGATGAGCAATATAACGTGCGACAATTTCTTTACAACATACGATCTTGCTGTCGAATTGCTAAAAAGAAAAAACACCATTGTGGGCACAGTTCGGTCCAATAAAACGTTTATGCCACAATCAACTAAACAAGAACTTCGTAAACGTTCAGTTTTTTCCAGCATGTTTTTTTTCAATGACAAAATTTCACTGGTGCAGTACGTTCCAAAAAAATATAAGACTGTCAATGTCCTAAGCACTTTTCATCATAACAAATCGGTATTGGATGGAAGGAATAAGTTGCCAGAATTATTTCGTTTTATAATAAAACTAAAGCAGGTGTAGACACTTTAGATCAGCTGGTGGGTACATACACAGTGAAACGAAAAACTAATCGCTGGCCTCATGCAATGTTTAGCAATATGATTGACATATCAGCAATTAATGCGTACGTTTTATGGCAAGAAATGAACAATGATTGGAAAAAAGGAATATTACACAAAAGAAGGTTATTTCTTCATGAACTGGGAATGGAATTGGTTAAGCCAGAAATTCAACGGCGATCTCATCTACCAAGGTCCGATTCTGCAATAATTTTGCTCAACACCATACGCCAATCAGACGAAGAGCCCTCTACGTCATCATGTGGGAAAAAAAGAAAAATGACTTCAGGGGCCCGATGTGAACTGTGCCCGAAAAACGATAGAAAAGCCTATTCGGCATGTACATCTTGTCAAAAATTCATATGCGGACAACACAAAATTGCATATTTTATATGCAGCAACTGTAACCAAAACAATTAGTTATTTTTATATAAAAGCTAAAAATATGTACCTACATCCTATGGAATTTAATGGATAATTTAAGTTTATTTTTTATTGTTTTCTTATTAATTATATTTTAATAAATATTACTTAAACGGTTATTAAAAAACTGAAAAAAATATATATTTTCATTAAAAAATTGGTAAAGGTTATACATGGGTGTTTTTTCACCCGAAGAACTTTACTGTAACTTATTTTGAGGATCGTATGAGGGTTAAAATGATATATATGATTATATGTTTTGATCCAAAAATATGTGTGTATTTCTGCACCAAAGTCATTTTTTTACCACTTTTTTCGACATTTTTTAATTTTGGCGATATTTTTACGCACTTTTTTTATATGGGAACCATACAGCTTTATAATTTATATTAGTAGCATATTTAGTTAGGAGTAAAATGCAATTTACGGTTTTAAAATCCGTTAAAAAATGACTAAGTTATTAAATATTGTATCAAACCAAAATTCTTGCAAAATACAAATTTCTTAATATGATGTTCCTACGCATTATTTTATACAGAAATTTTACTGAGTAAAAAAATTCAACTTTGTTTTAAAAAATCCGTTAGAAATAAAGAGAGTTATTAATTTTGTTTTTAAACCTGTAAAGTTCTGTACAAATAACAATCTGACTCCAAGCAAAAAAAGTTTGGCAAACTCTGTTGTCCCAATTTGCTCCACATTGCATTTACAAAATTTTACCTGCTAACTTCTAGCAAAACATCACTAGACAGAGAGCAAAAAAAACTAGAAAAATAATGTGCAAGCAATTATGCAAAAATTTAGGTTTAAAAACAAAATTAATAACTCTCTTAATTTCTAACGGATTTTTTAAAACAAAGTTGAATTTTACTCAGTAAAATTTCTGTATAAAATAATGCGTAGGAACATCATATTAAGAAATTTGTATTTTGCAAGAATTTTGGTTTGATACAATATTTAATAACTTAGTCATTTTTTAACGGATTTTAAAACCGTAAATTGCATTTTACTCCTAACTAAATATGCTACTAATATAAATTATAAAGCTGTACGGTTCCCATGTAAAAAAAGTGCGTAAAAATATCGCCAAAATTAAAAAATGTCGAAAAAAGTGGTAAAAAAAATGACTTTGGTGCAGAAATACACACATATTTTTGGATCAAAACATATAATCATATATATCATTTTAAAGGTATAAGTCTCTTCTATCCAAATCCGTTTATAAAATTAAAATCGAGAACCAACTGAGTTACCCGTTATTTAGTGCATTGAGGTCCGAAAAACCGGTTTTTTACCCGTATCTCAAAATTCTGATGTGCCTGGAAAATTTCAAATACAGATTTTTGTTCTACTCGACAATACATATCAGAAAATTAATATAATATCCCAGGGATTTTTTTTTGTAACACCGTGTTATTGTAGCTTTGATTGTTTTGATTAGAATATATTAAACGTTTTTGCACCGTACCTTGTGTGAGATTTCAAACTGATAGCTTATTTGGACATATGTTAAGAATGGAGATTACTAAACATAGCTAGAGTTCATAAGTACACTTTTATTTAAAACCGGTTATTGAGAATTATGACCAAACCATTTTCAAAAAATACAATGGAAATCGAAAAATTGTCTCGAAGTAGTGTTGGTGGTTTGTTCATTTATTTTTTAGAATTAGTTCGTTCTTTAAGTTCACTTGTTTTCAGTTAAATTCTTTCAGTTGTTTATAAAATTATATTGGTTTGAAAAATTTCATTAACAATTTTGGAAAATATGAACGAAAAAGGAAGATTAAAATTAAATTAGTTCCTTAACTAAAGGAACTAAAATGGTCAACTTAATGCCGAAACTTTCTTTAGAAATTCTTATTCCTTGAAAAATAAATTTTAGGCACGACATCGACATTTTTATTAGAATATGATTAATATAGACAACAATATAAGTTTCGAAATTATAACTATAACGTACATGTCATACAGATATTTTATTCTATTTAAAATCACTTATTTCGGCTTTAAACATTGTTAGTTATCTCAGTTCAGAAGATCCATGGGATTTACATGGGACTTGTGTACCATTTTCTGTTGGATATAGGTCGAAATTGTTACTTATACAAAACCCGATAATGTTAAAAACGTGTGTCACATACGTGTCACCACTGATTTAAAAATATCCAGGTTGATGTTCTTTCTTTTACGAAGACGCTGCAATAATAAGGCCCACAATTTAACAAGTCTTGGCATCAAGTCCCCCCTAAAGTTACATCTTCTAAAAGTCGATGTAGAAGACCATTTTACTTAACCCTTTGAATGTAAACAACCTTTGAATGTAAACAAGATATCACTATAGATCAATGCTTATTAGGCTAATTATATACAAGGTGGTGCAAAAGAAATCCTCCTATCAGAAATTACTATAAATTTTGCGATTGGCCCCTAGTGTCAGTTCTGTTTTGACATTTGTGTAGTAAACACATGCGAAATACACGTTAATAAACAATGTTACGCTACACTGCTCTAGAACGCGGAATATTGGTGACTATTTATTTGAGCAATAATGAAGATGATTTTTCATCAAAAATAATCATGAGTGATGAGGCCCATTTCCATCTTAGCGGGTACGTAAATAAGCAAAATTTACGCTTCTAGGGCACTGAAAATCCGCGTGTAACCCACGAAGAGCCATTACACCCGCTCAAAGTCACTGTATGGTGTGCTGTTTTCGCTGGAGGAGTCATCGGACCTTTTTTCTTCGAAGACGTCGCAGGCCAAACGGTTACTGTGAATGGTGAGCGCTACAGAGCAATGATCAACGAGTTCTTTTTGCCGCAACTTGATGAATTGGGATTGGAAAACATGTGGTTCCAACAGGACGGTGCAACACCACACACTGCACGTGCCACAACCGATATGCTGAAGGATGCATTTCCCGGGCGCCTAATCTTCCGTTTTGGCGATTTGCACTGGCCAGAAAGATCGCCTGATTTGACCGCTCCAGACTTCTTTTTGTGTGGCTTTTTGAAGTCGCAGGTTTATTTCAACGAGCCTCAGACTCTTGCAGCTCTTAAAGACAATATCCGTCAAGAATGTGAGGACCTATCGCCGGAATTTTTGGCCAAAGTGATGGAAAATGCCATAAAAAGGGCTCAAATGACAATCAACTGTGGCGGCGGCCATTTACATGACATCATATTCTCGACTTGATGTGAAAAAAATTAAAAGACCAAATAAAAATAATCCACAAGAAGAATCAAAGTTTTTCGTTTTTTTTTTAAATTACAGCCAAAAAACATCGGAAGGTTATTTTTGCGCCACTCTGTATGACCTCTAAAAGGAACTGCCTGAACATCGAAAACCTTCCAGGAAGTTGGAAAAACTCCTGTACAGCATAAAGGATTACAAAATTTACGATACGAGTAAGTTTCGAAAATAATGTTTTAAGCTCTGAAAAAGTTATACCCCTAGTAAACATTCTGGAGCACCCAACATTAAAACCCCTTAACAACATCAAGTACTTTTGTCGTCCAACCATCACAGAGAAAACCGAAAATTTTGCATATTACCTGGAAAATGTCATTGGCAGCTGTGTTTTTGAAAACCACAAGTAGTACAAAATCTACGAGTTGTATGTATTATTGTTGTTGCTATTGTTGGTGTACTTGCTTTCATAATAATATCTAACTCATCCTTTTTATTTTACAATTTAGTAACCCACCTTATATGGGTGGTATACAGTTAGTGAGAAAAAAAAAATGGAATAAGAACAAAATGATACATAAAAATCCGTTCCCATGACACCAGCGCGCATTAGACTGTCCTACTAGCTGGGTACTTCTCATTGTTAACTCCTAGTTTTTATACAAAAGTCATTAGTAGCTTACAAGGAAAGGCATTTGCAGCTTACAAGGAAACTATGACGATGGGTTTTCAACACATAAAATAAGCATGTATAACTTTAAAGCAGCCCAATCAAAAAGTACGAATTTTATAGAGAGAATTTAATTCTTACGGTTCCCTTGACACGTTTCCGATCTTGGTGTAGAAGAAAATACCATAACAAATATATTCATTAAAAATGCGAGAATCTGGTTTAATAGCTAAAAAGTAGTGTCAAAAATTACCCCGTTTTTCTTATATTGGAGTTTTTATTCTTCTGTAAAAGAAATATATAAAAATTTTGTACCAAATAATTGGTATTTTTAAGATCTATACCATAATATACTAAACCCATTAAAAAGTTCTCAAACGAAAAGTTTTGAACAGCTTTGAAATTAAATTTTTATTTTTCTTAATTTTTTCATGTATTGTTCTAAGATAAGCGAGGAAGTTGGTGCTGCGGTCTTGTGTCGACAGCTGGGTATCGAGATTCGTATAAACTTTCCGATTACTTCAGCAATTTTCGGGTGGCAGGCGGCCAAAATGACTACTGACATTGTTTTTATCCCTGAGACAATGGGTTCCCACGTTAACTTTTATGTTGATAGTTAAGCTGCTATAAGTGCGATCTTCACCGATTTTCCAAGGGTGCAACCACTCTTTAGGTAGAGTTTGTGCCAGCAGGAAAGTGCACATCTATTGGGTTCATGGGCACTGGGGCATTGAGAGTTACAACATTGCAGACGAGATAGCAAAGCGCGGGGTACATTTGCCTGGCGACGGGGCAATGAATATTTGTGTGCCATAGATCTGAGGCGGTTTGGTGGAACACCGGAAGATGCAGGGTGTCGAGGATTATGTGGAGGTCCTACGACCCTAAGGTGACGGACCTTCTGTTATCCTTAAACAGAAGCGATTGCAAAATTCTGTACTGACGGGTCACTGCTGGATTGTGGTTCTTGCCAAGAGAACGCGAAAGCTGGCGAGTGATATTGTAAGTTTTGTGGGGTACCGGGAGACCAAGAGACAGAGACGGTGAAGCGTATTTTGTGCCACTGTCCGGTGCGCTCCGAAGATTATCTATTCCACAATCAGGACGAAATTTCTAGAATCGAAATTCTGAGACTCCTGGCATTTGCTAAGAGAGTGTGGGACACTCTGGATGCCACCACATCTGACTAATCTTTTACGCGGGTTATCGTTTCTATCTAGAAATGCTAGGACCCAAATTGGTTTATGCGAGGTCTTTGACCTGCCAGTTTAACATAACCTAACCTACCTCCTAAATATCAAGTTTTTCTTCTCAAAATTTCAGGAAATCCATAGGGATCATCCAGTTGTTAGATACAAATGCTAAAATGCTGTGTTTGCAAAGCAATAATTCAGAATCTCTTCAAAGCTGTACCAAAATAAATTAATGGAAATATAAAAAAGGGCTTCAACGGGTCATTAGCCAGAAAGACAACGGTAAGAAGATATAAGAATTTATATCCGATTTATTTTCTTTTGGGAACAATGTTAAGGGGATGGAGTGGTTACGTGAATAGCCGGGGATATTTTCCTGTTTTCTGTGCAATGTTATATTCCACATCTCATCTTTTTAGAAAATTACTAAAAAGTATTTATATACTCTCGAAAATTACTTTTTTTCGTGACTCACTGTAGTTACATCTCTACGAAAACTTAGCTTATACCTAGAATCACTTGAATTTTTTGAAGTTGACCACATACACACTCACATATTATCCAGCATATAGTAAAAGTACTTCAATTATATTCCAAAAAAAAACAAAGCTTTTGATGATGCTCTGACTATGATGATGCTTTACTTTACTCTTGGCACATACTCATACATTCGTTGGTTTCTATGAATGTTAAGGTTTTTCCTTGCCATATTCTAGGATTTTTGTAAAGTTCAAGAGGCGTGTGCTTGGTGGTTCATTCATTTACCATTCTGGGTCTGTTATTTGGCCGGACGGACGGATGGTCGGTCGGTTGGCTTTCATCCCAAAAACGTAGTTTTGTTGTTTGTGTTTAGAAAAACAGAATAAAGGAAAAAGAGTACTCTTTAGTAACACTTCACCTGTGACAGTACACAAATATGAGGATATTTTAGTACTATATTCGTACATATGTAGTTATCTAGAGACTAGATATATTGCTCAAGGTAAAATATATAAATGGCGGTTCTTTTGTAGTAGATTATTGTATATGGTAGAATATTGTGTATAGAATAGAAGTAGAAAAAAAATTAGCATATCGTGACAAAAGTCCATGAAAGTCAGCAAATCATCAATATGATTTGAAAAAGAGTTTTGTTAGAATAGCACATACAAATTTTATTTGTAGGTGTTACATGATTTGTGTGAATTTAAGCATTTTGAAATACATTTAAACCTGCGTACTTCTTTGAGAATAACAACAATTAGGAATCCCAAATTTTCTAGATATTTCTTCAGTACACCGATGTAAATTCTGTCATCAAGCTATAGATCAATATTTAGGTAAAACTTGGATCTTTCGAGAACAAACCTTATTAAAATTAGAATTGGTATATATTAAGACGTACCTCTTATTCATATCTGAATTGTGCTAGAATGGTATTTGTATACACAAAACCGAAAATATCTTATTATTCGATTGTGAAAGTTATCAACAACTGTCAATCATGCCTCAAATTTTAGCTAAGAGATATGCACGATTAAAGTTATATCTGGGCGATTTTTTATTATACCCTTCACCACAGGTGGTAGGGTATATATAAGTTTGTCATTCCGTTTGTAATTTCTACAATATTGATCTTAGACCCTATAAAGTATATATATTCTGGGTCCTTATGAAGAGCGAAGTTGATTTAACGACGTCCGTCTGTCCGTCTGTTGAAATGGGTTTTCCGAAGAACCCAGACATGATGAGGACTTGATTGTTATTTATTTCTGTTACATGTAATCCATTTCTGTTTGCTATTGAAAATCAGACAGATCGGTTAATAAATGGCTGAGATATTAGCAAAAAACCAGGACTACCTCTAATTTTTTCTGTAATATCCCTTTGTTTAATATGTATGTAGAATTTTACGCATAACAAACACATCCATTTGTTGAAATTCTTTTCTTTCACCTCTTTACCTTTTATACACAAACAACAAACACATACAAAGATTTGTCATTTAAATAAAAACCAAACAAATTTCTAATGAACGAAAACTGTTTATTTAATTCTATTAATGATGATTCCGCATGACCTTAATAGCTCAGTTGTCTAAACGCTATGTCACAAATGCTTTTTTTCGGGTTCGAATCCTACACCCGCTTAATTTAACTTTTTTTGTACAATTTTTTTTTTATTTTCTTAAGACTTTTTTTTTTTGTTTGTTTATTTTTTATTTTTTTTTGACATTTAATAATTAATTTAAATAAAATTTTATATTAATAATTAAATAATTCATAAATAGGCTAAAAACATCAAAGTTTTTATAAAAACCCTCTGATACAAACAAAATACAAACGGTTTTATTTCTATTTTTTGCTCCGATTTAAAAGAATTTATAAATTTATTTTTAAACCATTTTATTTCTCATATATTAAGAAAATTTTATACATAATTTCCCTTTGAGTGCAACTATTTTAGGTCATAACTTATAATAATTTATAAAAAAAATTTATAAACTATTTTCCTTCAAATTTTTAAAATTAAGCTAAAGAAATTAAAAATATTTTTTAATAAAAAAGCGAAACAAAATCCCAAATGCAAATTTACCAGCTAAATTAAACGTTTTTGTAGAAATAAAACACATGCAGTTCTAGTGATTTCTTTTAACGATTTGTTGAAATTCTTTTCTTTCACCTCTTCACCTTTTATACACAAACAACAAACACTATTCTAGAGCTGTAATATGACCTATGGATACGTCTTATACAGCAAAAGTTCGAAAATCTTTAGTATAACATATTTGCTGAAAAAACTCGGAAATATCGGTTCAGATACAAAAAAGTTATGCCCAAAACATCAATTTTTTTTAAATACCTATTTTCTGGAACCATAAATCTTCCCGAGTACAAGTTTTGTCACCAAACTAAATGGTTAATTTCCTCTTAAAGGCGTCCGTATATAAATCTGTCCATTCCATATATGTCCATATATAAACTTCAGTTTTTTTCCAACCATGGTGAAGGGTATATAAGATTCGGCATAGCCGAATTTAGCCGCTCTTACTTGTTTTTTTTTTTTGCATTTTTAATTTTGATTGTGATTTTTTTTTTGATTTTTTAAGGATTTTTTAACTTTGTCGATTTTTTGTCAAAATCTAGCGATTTTTAATAAGGGTTTTGGGGTTAAGATGAAAAAAAAAAACGTTTTTCTCTAAAAATTGTAAACACAATTAAATTTTAATAAGACTAGCTAGTTTCTGCCTCTTTTTTGGACAGGCGTCATCTGTGATATTCCAATAAATTGTATTAATTATTTTATGTTACGAGTATAATTGTCAGATTGTCTTAATATGATAATTTTTTTCAACAACCCGTCGGCGATATTTGTTTAGAGATTTTTAAAATTTTGCTGTTTTTTTTTTCAAAACAGCGTTTTTTTAATTTTGGCAATTTTACACATCCTAGCGATTTGTTTTTTTAATCATAAAGTTTTTTTCCAACTTCAACGATTTTTATAATTTTTGGCGATTTTTCTCTATTATAACGATTTTTTTAAAGTTTATCGATTTTTTCCATGTGCATTATGCTCGCACATGTGCAATCCAGCACATTTTGTTGATTTTCTCTATTTTAAAATTTTTTTATAGATAAAATCACTTTTTGCATTTTGGCGTTTTTTTTTTAAGATATTTGAATGAATATGACTATTTTTAAAGCGTTTTTTTTTTTTATTTATAATTTTGAACAAGTGTAAAAACAGAAAATTTCACTATATGAAAAATGCCGGATTTTTGGATAAGTTTTGGGGACTAATTGTGAAACATTGGTACAACATAAATTTATTAAAAGTATATGCCAAAGATCTGTTCAAAAGAATTGCTCATTTTTTAAAGGCAAGAATGAAAGAAACCAATTTCGGATACCCTGTTCTTAAGTGAATTGAATAGCAGTGATAGCGTTCTGTATTGATCTAAACAAATGGTATGGGGACGGGGCATTATTTTTTAAAAATTTTTTAACCGGTTTTGAAACATGTGGCCGAGCGTTGTCAAGATGTAATTTTCCTGCTTCATATCTGGGCGCATGTGCCAGACTTTTTTTCGGCCAATGCTCGATCGTTTGGTCCGATTTCACGACATATTGGTCGCAATAAGACAGAGAATTCGAATATGGCATTGATTTGGCTGATTGGCCGGGCTTCACATACGATTTCTGCACTTCTTGTTGACTTAATGAATCCATTTTTCATCGCCTGTAATAATTCGATGCAAAAATTACTTATTTTAATGGCGTTAAAGCAGCATTTCGAAACTGCATAATCGTCTTACAAAGTCTCTCGGCTTCAACTTGTTTGGTACCCAATTTCCTTGATTATGGGTGAATCCTGTTGCTTGCAGACATTTTAAAATTGCTGCTCAAGTGACTCCTAAAAATTTAGCATGTTCTTTTTAAGTTTGACAACAATCTTCATCGTGTAATGCCTCCAATTCATCATCTTAGAACTTTTTTGGCTGACCTGCGCGGTCTTTGTCTTCCGTTTAAAAATCACCACTTCTGAACCCCACCAACCATCTCTCGCACGTTGAAATCGATGGAACACATTGAGGATAAGCTTCGGTGAGCAATCTACATATGTGCTTTTAAATTGAAGAAATAAAACAAAACTTCCCGCATATGATGATTTTTTGGCACAAAATTCGACGTTTCGAAACAAACAAAATTGTTGTTTACACTTCTTTGTTTAATGATCACGTGAGAATAAATAACAGATGTTACCCTTTAAAACGCCATATAAATTATTAAAGACACAAACTATGTATAAAAAAGCGCCATCTTTTGTCAATCCCGCATTTTTAAGTTTATACTTTAAAAATTCAATGGTCTGCCAGTAAGTTTTTTTATAATCCGCTGAAATTTTTGTAAAATAAATACTGCTTAAGCGCTTATTTTTGGAATGCGGGTAAAGTATTGCAAATAAGTGTTCTGCCAGTAATTCATTTTTAATTCATTGGGCGCCCTGTGGATTGCCAGTACCACTTGAATTTTTGTGCTACTGGCAATTTCTGATTGGCTAACTTCGATAATAATCACAGAAATAATATCTACCATCCGTACTTACATCTTACCTTAAAAATATTCATTTATATTATAATTAACCTTATCTAAAATTAAAAAAACGAACAAAAAAAAAATTCTTTAAATAGGAATAACATAAAAAAATACAACATCATTAATCTTGTTAACATTTATTTTTTTTTTTATTTTAAACATTGAAAATCAAATGCATTGAAGCAAACATAAAAAGGAAAAAAAATTTAAGAAAACAAAATGAAACAATGGCAGTATTAAAAAAAAAAATAACGGAAATGATAAGGACTAGAGCAAAAAAAAAAACAAACTGGAAAAAATACTAAATGAGAAATGTTTTAGAAATAAGAATATAAAAAATAATTAAAAAGTCTTCAATCATTAAATAAAAAAAGCATTAGCAAATGTAAATGAATATAAAGAAGTTCGCACCACCAAAAGACAAAACAAAAAATTGGAAACCAAATTTGAATTTTTGTTGTCCTAATGTATGCACAGGAAATCAAAATGATAACGTAGTAGAAGAAATAATGAAAAATTCCTAATGAATTAAACATTTTTATACAACAAAAAAAAAACTATAATGAAATCAAGTGAAAGAAAAAATTTGGAATAATTTTTGTAGTTGAATAAATTTAAATGAATTTTTTTCTTTCTTGTTTTGTCTCTTAGATAATCACAAAAGAAGGTTCCCGGAAACTTTGGATTCAAAGATTGTACTGAGCGCCCTATAAACCCTCATTTTTTACATATTTTTGGAAAATACAATTAAAATTAATTATATTGCATATAATTTGGGGTTGGATTTATTGGCATAATTTTGTGGGAGTTGCTTACAAATTCTTAATATTGATTGCCTACTTTAAGTTTTGTTATTCCATTAAAAACTATAGCATACTTATAAGGTTTATTCTGGTTTTGTTAAATTTAAATAATACATAATTGTTTTTATTACAAATTATTGAAAGCGTAGTATTGTTGGAACCACTTTTATATGTAAACAAAAAGTACATAACATAACAAAACATTTCGTGCTCTTTACAATTGTTTTACCTCAAGATTACTTGTCATTACCTTTTTTTTTTTTTTGAGGTCAGTGCACCACATGATTATAGGACCTATAATTTTCCTATAATATTCGTGTTTATGTCAAATTGTTTTGTGGGCTCAGCATGTTATAATATGAAATATAAACTACATAAATATACATATACGTACATACATAAATACTCGTATGTATAAACATACACAGGTATGTATATGCATTAAGGTTTGTATGTTTATTTGAAAAATTGTTGTAACACGTACATTTATGCAGCAACAACAACATCAACAACAATGCATGTAAAATGCATGAGTTGCATACAAACAAAGAAACAAAATGTATGTATTTATAAAATGTCTCGTTCATCGAACGAACAACAGGAGAATTTTGAGGTTAAATACAAAATTTTAATGCGATAATTTGACCAGGCATTGTGGTCAAATTGACTAATTGAACAGGTGTGGTGGCAATCAAAAAAGGAGCCACAATTGTAACGCAATGTAAAGTGAATAATAATAATAATATTTAATAACAAATATACTACATAGAAAGTCAACAGCAAGTGCATGCGTTTAGTCAGGCTAGTTAGTAGAACTATAAAAGAATTTAATCGTTAGCTTGTCGGCGGGATTCCTTTAAAGTTTGTTTGTTATTTTAAAAAACCCCTCGATTAGATTTTTATTTAAGCCTAAAGATACCGTTTCAGTTTTATAATAAAGTTATTTTTTTATATTGCTGAAAATGGGCATACTATTAGGAGTAGGTAATTGTTCCCATATTTAAAAGTTTTTTCCGCCTTTTCCGGCTCAGTTTTGTAATATAAATATATTAAACCGTAATCACCATTTTTTAGTCATTCAAATACCACATAAGTAAGAAGTTATACCGATAAAAATAGAAAATAAAAACTGTAAAATGATTTTATGGTTATAAAATATTTATATCGGTTTTAGCCTCGCTATGATTTCAGGCCCATAAGTTTTTGACCCAAGGAGTCTGGTAGTATTGAAAATTAAAAAAATAAATAATTACCATTGATAAGATTTTCAAAAACATTGAAATAGAGAAATCTCGTGAAAAACGAGGGCAGATCAAATAAACACAAAAAAACACAGTTTTTTTTTGCAAAAAAAAAAATATTTTTCAACATAATCTCTTTTTAGCTCAATACACTTAGTCCAACGTTTCTACAATTTTTGTATACCTTCCAAAAAATAGGATTTTTCGAGGTCCATAAAAAAGGCATTTTTTTGATCAATAAGTTCATCATTGGAGCTAAATCTCTTTCCACAAAGCCATTTCTTTAGGTTTGGAAATAGGAAATAGTCACTAGCGGCTAAATCAGGAGAATATGGTGGATGAGGTACCATTTCGTAGCCCAATTCTTGGAATTTTGCCATTGAGACTACACACGTTTGCACCCGTGCATTATGGTCAATTGAGAGCAAACGCGGCACCCATCTTTCAAACAGTTTTTTTAAATCCAACTGATCATTTAAAATCGACAGTTTTTTTAAATGCAGACAGTTTTTTTAAATCCAACTGATCATTTAAAATCGGAACCACACTGCCATATGAAATGCCTATGGCATCAACAATCCCCGCACTTTTACTCTTCGATCGGCCAACACCACATTGTGGATTTAACCTCAATTCGCCGTCCAGAACACAACAAAAGTCAGTAAACCACTTTTTCACCATTGAAATCGATGGTGCAGAGTCCCCATAGTATTTATTAAGCTTTTTCTTGGTTTGATTGATGTTTTTTTTTGCAAAAAAAAAAATATTTAATGAGCAGTAGAAATTCACTTTTTTCCCATTTTAAAAAAAATCCACGAGGTTGTATGTTTTGAACAGCTGTTAAACGCAAAGTAAATGACGGAAAAAATTTGACAGTAGTCTATTAACAGGTGGTTCTTGATGGGAGCAGTGTTGCATTTAATATAACAACGAGGGAAGTTCAAAAAGTCACGGAGTTATTGATCCGCCCTTGTAGAAAAAAATATTTATTTAAATTGATAAATGTCACTAAACTCAAATATCGCTCATTCGATTTGGTTCCATGTGCTTTGTGTGTCAATTCCAATCGTTACACCTCATTTTGTGCTGTATGTCTAGTGTTTTAATTCCACTAGTTTCCTGTTTCGTTTCATTTCATTCTCCTTCTATGGTGATTCAATTCCAATCGTTCGCTGTTTCATTCTATTTTATTTATCTTGTGTAGTGTTTGCATTTCACTTCCATTCCATTTCGGTACTCTTCCCAGTTTTTCAATTTCACTTGTTCCTTGTTGCATTCTATTTCATTTTCAAATTTTAGTGTTTCAATTCCACTCCTTCTTAAATTTCAGGTCTCTCGCAAGCTTTTTTAGGGCGGCACTTTTTCCCTTTTGAACATTCCTGGCGAAACTTCCAAAAAGTACCTTAAAGTTAATTAGCCTATTCCCCATGGGAATACAAATTTTTAATTTTAGGTTTCTACCCAAAGCGGTTTCGAAGAGCCTTTCAAGGGCGGACTTTTAGCCTTTAAATCTCTTTCTTACTACGATCCTGGGAAAAATCCAAAAAGTATCATATCAGTGTTAATACCAATAATTTAAATTTTAGTTCTCCAGCCGAAGGGGTCTAGGCGGCCCTTAAGGAGGGATAAACTTCCAATTTTTGTCCCTTCTCGCAGGGAATTTTCAAAAATTCCGTCTTAACGGTTTGGGCGATGTTAAGTCAATCAGCAATGTTATTTAGTGGCGATTATCTGATGCCCTATATCAAGTAAAATTTGGAAAAAAAAAATTTTGGAGAGCAATCCAAATCTCGCCAAGGGTCCTAATCTTTTTGTTTTAATGAAAATGCCTGACAAAAGAGATAAATCAAAATTAAAAAACAAAATTATTTTGGCAATTGTCGGGGAGGGTGCAATTATGGTCATTTTACTATGGAGGTAAAATTTATAGTACAAAATAACATCTAAATATCATTTAACCCCTATGGGAAAAAATTTTGACCAAATTCCATGTAGTTTGATAAAAGTTTATTTAAGCAAATACCGTAAATACGGGTTTAATGGAACGGTGTGACTGAGAAGGGATCTATAAACCAAATTTCAACTTCCTAGCTTCAGCGGTTTGGGCGATGTTAAGTCAATCAGTCATGTTATTAAATAGCGACTATCTGATGCCCTATATCAAGTAAAATTTGGAAAAAAAAAATCGGGGATCTTTATGTTTTAATGAAAATACCTGACAAAAGAGATAAATCAGAACGAAATTGGCAAGAAAAAAAATATTTTTAGCAATTATCGGGGAGGGTGCAATTATGGTCGGAGGCAAAATTTATAGTACAAAATAACATCTAGAACCCAAATTTCAACCTGTCATATATACACGGTTTTGTGTGTCTAAATATCATTCAAGCCCTTTGGGAAAAAGGTTTAAATGTGAACCAATTTTAACCAAATTCCATAAACATAATTTTTTATTTGTGACTTGTAGTTTGATAAAAGTTCATTTAAGCAAATACCGTGAAGACGGGTTCAATGGAACGGTTCTAATCAATTAAATAGCGTTGAACCAGTAGAAACCTATGTACGTTACCAAATTTTATCCGATTATTATGTCATGAATCTGCAGAAAACATTTTCTCAGTGAAGCCCAAATTCAAATACTCTCTTTAGAAGTTATGACTTCTCACCCTTTTATTCAGTTAAGAATTTACTCTTTAAAACTCTGCTTAGTACACAATCACCACAGTCTTATATGTAAATATGTGTACGGTGACAGCAAAGTGTTTTGTAATAGATGTTATTGAAATGCTATAGAAATGAAATAATGTATTTTTGAGCTTTTTCTTAAAATGCTCAATTTGTCAGTTATGATATTTGACTGGTGACGATGCGTGCGTGTTTATGGTAACTTTTGGGTTCTTTTTGAAAAGCGTCACTTTGTTAATTTGTGAGAAATGTAAATACATTTTGATCATTGTCTACCCATACAACAAGTAGGAAAAGAAGAAGAATAAGAGATACCTGTATGTAAAGTATTTGTGGTTTTAAACCATAAGGTTCTTATTTTCTACATAATTTCAGAGGGGTTTTTTGTTTGTCCAAGTCGGTACTGTTTAAGAAGTTCTGGCTTTGTGAACATCGACATTTAAATGTTGACAGCTTTTGTAATGATTTCGAATAGTAACAGTTCGTGAGTAAGTTTTTGACCAACTTTGCATGCTCATTTGAACTGTCATCTAGATGACAGATGAAAGAAATTTTAAATACATGCATGAATTGGATAATTTGTTAACACAGTTCAATTCTTTTGTGGTTTTTTTTATGTTTTATTATTTTAATTTTTTCTAGAGCAACAACTGTTGTAAAGTGAGTTTTTTGTTGTTGTTTGTTGTCATTTGAAAGTGGTTGAAATTATTTTCTTTAATTTCTTTTATTTGATCAGGTGCATTATTTTTATTTCTGTATAATTTTAACATTATAAAGGAAATAATCACTACTATAAGCATTTGATTTTGTTTTACTTTTCATTCCTCATTTAATTTCATAAACACTCATTGTGCGGCTATAATTTCAAATTTATCATTAATAACAGGGTTGGTAAAACTTTTTGGCAAATCTGGATAGTTTTATGTATTGATATTATTTATAAAAAATCTAAATTTATACAAATCACTGCAGGAAAAAAGTTATTAAGATTTGAAAACTTTTTGAAATATAAAAAGATCTTTCTTTCTCAGATAATATTGAAGCAATATGGCATACTGCCCAGATTCGCAATTTTTTCTATGAGGACGTAGTCAAGGATTATATGCTACCTTATGTTGAATGGGACGGGATATCAACGAAAATACTGTCCACAGATTACTGGTATACAGAATACATGGATCAAAAATTATCGAGGCTAAATGTAGTGGAGTATATCGTGATCTACTCAATATTGAACATACTTAGCTCGTTAACTTTTGGAATATTTGCAAGCAAAAGGTAATGAGTTACCGATCATTTCTAACGTATTGAATGATTTACATCCGTAAAGTAATAATCAAAATGTTTTTGAAAATATATTTAAAGACTTATTGCCTTGTATGTGTGTGTGTTTTTTTTTGTAAGAAAAGGGGAATGCGTGTACATTTCGACATCAAGAAAGAAATCACGAAGCGCAACTATTCATTTATGTTTTAAGCAAGTAAATATTATATGCGTCAGTGGGTAGTGTTCTCAGCTGGGAACCAGAGTTCCCAGGTTTGATTCCCATCATGACGTTTGAAATATTCTTTGAAATATTTGTAATAATTTTTTAAATAAAATTAGTTTTATAAAAATCTATTTTTAGACACATTACTTTTCCTATCCTCGTAATTAAATAACTAACCACTTATTTTATCACTTATAAAGTAATGGGTCCATACATTACTTCGCCTGTAAGGTGTAATCTGTCCACGATTGGTGCATTTTTCGAGCTAAAATAGATGCAGTGTAAGAAGCAGCCAATTTGCTCACAAAGAATACAGATTCATTGTAACAACCGAATTTCTTAACAACCGAATGGTTTGGTTGAAGCCACCGATATACAGATTGGTTGAAAAGTTCCTGCGCTCGAAATGAAAGAATACTGTTTTGTTACGAAATATATTTTTTTATTCAATATAATCTCCTAGAAGCTCAATACACTTGTTCCAATGATCTTCCAATAATTTTATCCCATCCTTATAATGGTTTTCCGGTGGTGAATACGGTAGATGTTCAAGCAATTCGTACTTTAATTCTTTGAATTTAGCCATCGTCAAAACACTTTTGTGACCAGGTGCATTGTCTTAATGAAAAATGATTTTTTCTTCTTTAAACCAGGTCTTTTTCACGAATTTTTTCATCCAGCTGATCCAAAAGGCTGCAATAATATTCAGAGTTGATTGTGTTACCTTTCTGAAGATAATCAATCAACAAAATTCCTTTTAAATCCCAAAAAGCTGATGCCATAACCTTCTTTGCTGATCGTTGTGACTTCACCTGCTTTGGAGCTAACAACCAGCTTCAGTCCACTGTAAACGTTCTTGTTTCAATTTAGGATCATGGTGGTAGATCCAAGTCTCATCCATAGTTATAAAACGATGCAAGAAGTCGGTTTTATTCGGCTAAAAACGCTCCAAATTACGCTGAGAAATTTGATTTCGATCCAGTGTTGTTGAATTGTTGAACTTTCCAAACAGTTTTTTCATACGTAATTCTTCAAGTAAAATATGGAGTACTCGTTCGTCTGTGATGCCTATGGCATTAGCAATTTCACGCTTTGTCAAACTTCGATCTTCACTAACCATATTATGTACCTGCTCAATGATTTCTGCTGTGGTTGCAGTTTTTGGTCGTCCTTCGCGTGGACCGTCTTTAAGGCTGGTACGACCACGTTTAAATTCACCAGCCCAAAATTCAACGGTGCGTTTTGAAGGTGAGGACTCCGTATACACTTCTAACAATTGTTCATAAATTTCCTTTGCTTTTAAACTCTTCAAAACAAAGAATCTAATGACTGCACGATATTCAATTTTTTCCATATTAAAAAAAATCAATGACACGTCAAATTCAAATGACTTGTAAACAAAGAAAAAAATTGACAGAATGACTTGCAACTTTGCATGTGTTCTCAGGACAGTTATACCAAGTTGAGAAAAAAAAGGTTTGGAGCTAGCAGTGCCATCTCTTGGTGAGCGCAGGAACTTTTCAACCAACCTGTATTTGTTCCGTTATTGCTACAAAATTTCGGTTGAAACCAAATATTTCAATTGTGTCAACCGAATTTCTTGCCAATTGAATATTTTAGTTGCAGCAAGCGAATTATTTAGTTGTCTCAACCAAATGTTTTCCTGATACAATTGAAATATCTGATTTCAACCGAAATTCTGTTGCATTAACCGAATTTCGGTTGCGGCAAACAAATATATCGGTGAGTTTAACCAAACCATTTGGTTTTCAAAAAATTCGATTTTTACAATGAATCTGTTTTATTTATGTAGGAAATAGAAATATATAAGATCAAGGATGGTCAGCCATAGTCATCAAACAACATTTTTCAATAAGTGCTGGGTGCGGAGTCGTAATGATATTTCGGGATATAGAAAAGCAGACGAGTTGGCGCAAAAGGTAGTAGAATCGCCACTCAGCACCGTGATAAACGGTGTACACCCAGGACTGGATAGCACATTCAGATATATTACGGAACAATTTGATGACATGGATAAGAAACAATGAAACTCAAATACGTGCTATGGCAACCTGGTGAAAAAAAACTCTATTGGGACGCTGCTGCTTATTGAAAAGAACAAATCGATTTGAAGTATTACCCAGAACGTTGACTCAAGTTGTTGAAGAAGATCAACTTGCTAAAGTAAGAAAATTGACAAAAACAACTGATGACTTACATCGATGGTATGGGGATGAGAAAGTGGTGGACGACACGTTACTCTTTCTATATCATTGCCCAACGCGCGAAGTCACCTTAAGTGCTTTGATTCTTATTTCTTTATTAAAGTATTATAAAGAACTCAATTAGGAAAACACTCATAAGAAACCCTTACATCTTCATCACAACTTACTTTAGGAATCCCTATGGACCAAAATCTGGCCTTATGGGTATATGTGTCCACCTCTAAACATAAGTTATCAATATATTTCTGAGTTAACTTTTTTATAACTCACTTATAGATACAACATATTTAAATAAATTTTAATCCCAAAAGTAGGCAACAACGACTTTAATGGCAATTGAAAATTTTGCTGCCATTACGGGAAATTTTGCTAGTTTGAGCCCAGAGTTAGTTTTTGCTAATCTTAGCAACACATGTCTGCTGACGTGGAGTACAATAAAATTAGTAGAAAAATTAGAAGCCGCTAATAAATTTTAGTAAACTTTTTGTAAATTAAAATTTAAAATCGATTTGATAAATTCAGCAAAAAAAATTACTAAATATTATTAATATTAGTACAACGAAATTAGTATAAAAAATTAGTAAGCGCTACTAAATTTAAGTAAATTGCTGTTAACTCAATGAATTGTAAAATATAGAAAAATTTTGTTTAAAAAAAAAAGAACTAATAAAAATGCACAAATTGACTGCATTATTTTTATAAACACTTGTTACACTTTAAAGTTGTTAATTTCTTTTGATATTACCTTACGAATTCGAATATACAAATTTATATACACTCAGAACAAAAAGTTAGTAGAAAAATTTGTAAACGGTTTTCAATCCCACTTTATTATTTTTGTACTGATTTTTAGTAAAAAAATTATTATTTAGCAAATCTTTTTGCTATTTACATTTTACAAATTACAGAATTTTTACAGAATATCTAAAAATTTTTGTTGCTAATTTCAGAAATCATTTTACAAATTTTTGAAAACCGATTTGCTAAAATTAGCAAAAAAAAATACTAATTTTAAAACAGTCGATATTGAAGAAAATGTTATTTCTAATAATTTAAACTTATACATACAAACTTAAATAGCCCTAATATGTTACATAGGATTAAAAAAGCGATCGGAAGTGAAGATACCGACTCATGTCTAAAAAGAGGACATCCACTTAAAATAGCACTAAAAAGGGGTTTTCAGAATCAGCCCTAAAAACAATTAAATTTAACCTTAAAAGTAAAAAAAAAAATTGACTAAAATATTTTTCAAAACAGAAATTACCAAATTAAAACAAAATGATAAATTCGTTTATGTTTTAACAATTTTTAAGATTTTAAAAGCCTTTGATTTTTTTTAATTTTGTATAAAACATCTTTTAAAAAATATAATCAAAATTTTTGATGCTCGATAAAAAAAATAAATCTAAAACTTTATACTAATATTAATAGTATTAAGTAATTGTTTTTTGCTGATTTTAGCAAACAGATTTTAAATTCCACTTTACAAAAAGTCTACTAAAATTTAGTAGCGGCTACTAATTTGTCTACTAATTTCAGACATGTGTTGCTAATATTAGCAAAAAATACCGCTGGGCTCAAATTAGCAGAATATCCCGTAATAACAGCAAAATTTTCAGTTGCCATTACAGACTTTTTTTGGTGAGTGTATTTTTTTTTTATCAAGCAAGTTTTTTTATTTTATTTATTTCTTTTTTTGAAATATTTTAAACAAAATTAAAAAAAAAAAGGCTTTTAAGATCAAATTTTAATTGTTTCAAAGGATGATTTTTAAAACTAAAAAAGTTTTTAGTGCTATTAAGTGGGTGTCCTATTTTTGGACATGAGTCGGTTGTGAAAAGTATTTTCACTCCCGATCCCTTTTTTTAACCTATGCAGCTTTTTAAGGCAATTTAAGTTTTAATTGTTACAAATAAAATTTCTTTCAAAATCCACTTTTTTAAAATTAATATTTCTTTTTGCTAATTTTAGCAAATCGGTTTTCAAAAATTAATAAAATGATTTCTGAAGTTAGCAATAAAAATTTGTAAATATTCTGTAAAAAATCTGTAATTTGTAAAATGTAAATAGCAAAAAAGTTTACTAAATAATAATTTTTTTACTAAAAACCAGTATCAGTGAGATTGAAAACCATTTACAAATTTTTCTACTAACTTTTTTTTTCTGAGTGTAGTACAGTTGGAAAAGTATGCAGCCGTGATATTATATACACCCTACGAGATAAGGAATATTAAAAAGTTTATAATATAATTGGGAGCTGTATTCACTAAGGACTGTACAGAGATAGAATACAAGGTGACAACAGCAGTTATTCCAGCATAAGGAAGATTAATCAATCAAAAACTATATCAAGGAAAACTAAAATCAAAAAATCGGTAATAAGACTTTGACTTGTTTTTACATATGGCTGCAAAGTATGAATACTCACAGAAACAGAGGCAAATAAAATAGTAATGTTCGAAAGAGAAATATTGATTAACATTTTTGCACCAGTAATACTACTAGAAGGCACCCTCCGAATAAGGTACAATAACGAACTGAACAATATCACTGAAGAGATGTTGTAAAGTAAGACTGCAACATTAAGAAATAAAATGTATCAAGCGGTTTATACACAGGGTATTCAATTTTGTTAGGGACACCACTAGTCTAACTTCCAATTAATTTGTATCTGCTATTCAGTGTATAACATGTGAGCCTATTATGCCTCCTGAACACCAGATCGAATATTAGTTCCTGCAATTGTAAGCAATATAAATTCAAGTCCCGCTGCAAAAAGTTTCGCCTTACCTGTTAGACATACACACTCATGATTTTATATACTACAGCTATAATTGCTGCCAATTTTAATAGTTTGTATGGAGTAGGTATGGACTTGTTTTTTTTTTTTTTCTCAATATCATTTTGCGTTCATTTAACAATGAGTTTCATTTTAATTTTTTCTGATTGTTGTTATTAAAATGTTGTTGCAGTTGATGTTCGTTGTTGTCTAGGTTTATATGTGTGTGTGTGTGTGTGCACAAAACGTTGTTACCAAATAGAGTTGAGTAAATTATTGTAATTTTAATTGAACTCATTGTATTATGGATATGAGTGTGTGTGTGTGTGTGTGTGTGCAAAAGTGCATTTTAATATTTTTTAAATGCCTCTAGAATAATCTATAAAATGAATATAATAACAGATAATTTTCGCTTAAAATATTAAAATTCATTTTGTTTGTTATAATTTACTTGATTATATATGTAAAAAATGCATGAAGGTATTCCATTCAGACTATGCTGCAAAAGTATTTGGAGAAATTGTGATAAAATTTTATGGCCGCCCCAAGTGTAGTACCTAAAAAAAGCATTTAATTTTTTTAGGTACTCAAGCCGTACTCTTTATTGTTGGTGGCATTTTCTATGGTGGTTTGTTTAAACCAAGTTCGCTAAAATATTAACCCTCTAATGCCCAAGCCTTCTAAAAAGTGTTCTTTGGATCTTAAATATTTTTTGATTAAATAACAATATTTTATTAAAGAAATTGTATTACATATATCAATAGAAAACATAATAAACTACTTTCTTCGCCATTAAAAATTTTTTCTGCAATGAGCGACTTTAAAGTCAAATTATCGTAAAATTGGAAAAATTAAATTTTTAAAACAGAAAAAAAATATTTTAAAATCGTCAAAAATATATTTAGGCTCTGGTAAATAATTAGGCTTTGGTAAATATTATTATAATAGCAAACCTAGTCTGGGGTCCCAACTTGTAAAATGTGTTATTATGTTGGTTGCAGGACACGTTTTACAAATATCTCTAACTCCAAAACAAACTACACTCAGAAAAACAGTTAGTAGAAATATTTGTAAACGGTTTTCAATTCCACTTTACTATTTTTGTACTGATTTTTATTAAAAAAATTATTATTTAGCAAATCTTTTTGCTATTTACATTTTACAAATTACAGAATATTTACAAATTTTTGTTTCTAATTTCAGAAATCATTTTACAAATTTTTGAAAACCGATTTGCTAAAATTAGCAAAAACAATTTACTAATTTTAAAAAAGTGGATATTGAAGGAAATGTTATTTCTAATTAAAACTTACACCTACAAACTTAAATTGCCTTAAAATGTTACACAGTTTAAGCAAACCGACTCGTGTCTAAAAATAGGACATGCACTTAAAATAGCACTGAAGAGTTTTTTTAGTAAAAAAAAAAATACTAAAATATTTTTCAAAACAAAATTTACCATATTAAAACAAAATGATAAATTCGTTTTTGTTTTTACAATTTTTAAGCCTTTGATTTGTTTTTTAATTTTGTCTAAAATATTTTTTGAAAAAATTAAAAATAAAAAAATTTTAATGCTCGATAAAAAAAATTGAAATTTTGTTCTAATATTAATAATATTTAGTTATTTTTTTTTACTGATTTTAGCAAACAGATTTTAAATTCCACTTTACAAAAAGTTTACTAAAATTTAGTATCGGCAGCTAATATTTTCTACAAATTTCATTGTACTACACATCAGCTGACATGTGTTGCTAAGATTAGCAAAAAATACCGCTGGGCTCAAATTAGCAACATTTCCGGTAATAACAGCAAAATTTTCAGTTACCATTACATACTTTTTTTGGTGAGTTTTCAAATTTAGCACAGCTGATATGTTCGGAGTTAGTAGTGATCAAGTTTAATTTTATCAACATTAATTGATGTTTAGTGTCAATCTCGTTTGAATTCGCAATTTCCAAAAAGCCAGAACTTTTAAAACAAGAAACTGGATCACAAATTTTTGGTACATAATTTTATTTTATTGAAAGTGTTATTTATAGCGAAAACTGATATTATTTGATTATTGGATTTCTTGATTCGTCTTCAACCTTTATTGTGCTATATCTCCTAAATTTATTATTTTTTCGATTCCAAATGTAATGTATTAATACGATCGATATCAGGAGAAAGAGCATTAGAGGGTTAAGAGAACCGTTAGAAGCAATATCTCTTTAAAATCCGTACTATCTGGTAAAGCCAGTTAACATGCAATAAAGAGAATCTTTTGAGCTTTACTTTTCGTCAATTTTAAATTCAAAACTTTAGATTTAGCTTGGGTGCAATAAATTTTTCGCTGATGTCGCCCCCTTAGATTCCAGGGACATATTGAATGAAGCATATTTGAAAGTCTAGCAGTGTATCTGTTAACTGTATAATTTTATTGGACCATAGTGTTTGTAGTATATTTATATCGTTTAATTTTTTTTTTTTATTTTTTGTATGATTGTGATTGGTTTGTTTGTGCACGCACTTTTAGTTTAAATATATTTTGTTACATGGTTGATTTTACTGGTTGGCTGAATAGTAGTAATACATAACACACACACACACATGGTTGCATGGCATGGCATGCCAATTGTAGTTTACTCTGTTTTAACTTACTACTCACTATTAGTCGTATTTTATATATTTTTTTTTTTTTGTATGTGATTTTTTGACATGTTGACAGTTGATTATTCTGACAATTTAACTGGTTTCAATGTAAATCAGTTTCAAACAGAACGTAATCGTGTAATTTTCCGAATTGTTATTGTTATGAAAATTGATAATTGCTGTACCGCATACAACTACATACATATGCGTTTTATTTCTTGTTATTGTAACAATTATTTCTTTGAAATTTGTTGAAATGACAAGAAGAAAATTAGTTTAAATTTTGTGAAAAAAAATAAGTTTTCACAATTTAAATATTATTTCAAAATTAATTACACGATCTTACTGTATTATATAGTAGGCATACTTTCGGCGCCAAATATTTTGTAGTGCTTTTTTTGCACAGAACTGCAAGTATTACCACATACACCAAAACAGGATTTAATAGGAATCATCCACTGTATAAAAATAAAAATATATAAAAATAAAAATAAATGTTTGAGAATTAAAGCAAACTATTCTCCAATGTTAGGCGCCAATATTCCTGTAACGATTCGTTCTCGAATATTTCCCTAGATGAAGTAAACATTTTGATAAAGAATTGCTACAGCGATTTTGGCTCCCAACATTAGAGAATAGTTTGCGTAAAATTTAATTTATTTCTGACTTTTATATATTGAGTGAGTTCTATTAAATCCGATTAATTTTTTTTTTTTTTGTTGCGTGATGTAACACTTCCTGATCTATGATAAGGATCCATACAGGAAACCGAGTTTAGTGAATGAATGTCAGGGTTTTTTTAGTACATATCATAGAAATTTTTGATTTTAATAATTTAATCTCAAGACGGGACATAAAATTTTCCATTATAGCAATACTGTCAAAAGGTATATTTGCTTACTTTTCTCAAATAATAGCTATTTAAGGCAAAAAGGTCAAAAAGATAATAAATTGTCCGGCGTACTAAATATCCATTGGCAAGTAGCCGAATAAAATTTGCTGGTTACCTTATGATGCTTCCTTGGCCGTAAATCCAATAAAGACAGAGTTAGTACTTTTTACCAGGAAATATAGAGTGGAGAGTTTTAAAATGCCAAAAACGGGCGGTGTTGAGCTGATTTTATCGGATGGAGCCAAGTATTTAGGAACCTTCCTCGGTAGTAAATTATCATGGAAGAAGAACACTCAGGAAAGGCTGAAGAGGCGTCTCAGTGCCTACTATACATGCAGTAATTCGACTACAACCGGGTATGGTAATTAGGGACTACGACCGGGTATGGTAAACATGGGTTTAAACATCGGTTGTAAGGCCCATATTACCTATGGTTGCATGGTCTGGTGGGAGGCAATGAGAAAGAATAGTTATAGCATAAGTGCAGGGTCAGAGATGTGCTTTAATCGGCATAACTGGCGCCATCGGTAGCACACCTCAGGCGGCGTTGGATATAATCCAAGATTTTCTAACGATTAAGAGGTATGTGGAAAGTGTGGCAGCTAGGAACTTGTTTGGGCTCCTTGAGTCTTCCCTGATAGGTCACCCTTATATTTTGTACGAGGTAGACCTAATTGGTCAGGATATAATCTCCACTGGGATCTCGGACCATAGAGAAACGACTTTAGACTTCGGAATTACACCTCCGATTGTGATTCCAAGTAAGGACGAGTAGACTGGGTCTGAACAGCTGTTTAAAGGGTGTGCATACAGATCCCTCATAGAGGGATCTGTAGTGACAATTTATGTGGACATTCAGGCAGCACTTAGGGATTTGAAGTGCCATGCAGTACATTCAAGCATAGTTAGTGATGGACTGTAAAGAGCCTCTAGGAGCGGTAATGGAATTCTACACATTCAGATTGTGGTGGGTACCTGGGCACTTCAATATACAGGGTAATGAAATAGCGGATGAACTGACCAGACCATGTTCGGGTCTGGACCTTATATATAGGGGTTGTGGCGTGAAACCCCCGTTGTGTCACTATTATGGATTGATCCCCGAAAGATTCCGTGACTTTACAAATCAGCGGTAGAATGGATGGATGGATTGCAGGCTGTTTAGGGTTATTTGGCCAAAGTTGGATGCAAAAGCAACCAAAAAAAAAAATACTAATTGGATTTGATAGGTAAAAACCGGTCACTGCTCTATTAGAGCCTTCATTGGTGCGAGGATGTTGAGGAGCTAGATACAATAGAGACATGGACTTACATGGCTGGAAAAAAGATTCCACGATGAGCTGGGTGATGTGGCTAAATATGACCTAGGCAGTCTATTGGGTTTTCTCAGGGGGATAAGCTGGCTATTCTAGGTAGCATTCTTGGGGTCACCCCGACCTAGAATTTCTGTCTGCTTTTTATTTTTTACTGTATTTTCTTTATTATTTTTCTTTTTCCAAAGGGTATCACAATGGATCCTACGGGTCTCCGAGTGGTAGTGTACTTTATTATGGTACACAAGCCTTATAAGCTTTCTATCTGTGGTGCTCCCAGAGAGTTAGAAAAGATGTACATAGAATAATTAATTTAATTATAAAATGTATGGCAGACCAGTTTTTTTTTTTTTTGAATCGCTGTTATTTTAATGTATAATTTCTTCTATGGCTGTGTTATCTTAAATCAATTCAACGGGATAACTAATTCACAATTTATAATTTTATATGGAAATAAAATTTTTAAAAAACAACACAACTAATTAATAATTATCATCAGAGACCAAACACCATTTTCTAAAAACGTAAAAGTGTTAATGATTTATCAGCTTAATTGCACAAAGTACATATTCATCAAAAGCCATCAAAATACATTAAAACTTCTTGACTTAGCATTGCCATACATTTTGAATTAAACATTTAAACATATTATCAAACTGTTTAAATAAAATTGTTTTTGATATTTTTCACCAAAAATAAAAAAAAACAATTTTGCAGCTGTAACAAACGAATAAAAGTGGCGGGCTGGCAAAAAACAAAAATACGACTAAAAACATTTGTTGCTTTAAAATAATAATTTAATTGACAAGATTTATCGTTAAGGCAATTAGACTGGCAACCATGTGCTAGCAAAAGTGCAACAACAAGTACATAGATTTGCAATACGAGTGTGTTTAGTTTTTTTTTTTTTTTTGCAAAACATTTATTATTTTAAAAATTTCTATCTTCTCACTGCGCGCGTAATTCGGTGGCCATTGTATATCTTTCTACACTTCATTGACATTATAAATTTTTGTTGTTTTTCTAGTTATTTTAATTTCTTAAAGGCAAATAATAATGCTACATTTTTGTTGTTTTACAACTACAAATGTCAAAGTGTTAATAAATTTCAAATTTCTCAGTTGGGTTTGATAATACTAATAGTTGGTAATGTTTAATTGTTTTGGAAGATGTTCCAATTGTTGTTAGAGAAATAATAATGATAAACATTATATTCAGAAATTCTAATTGTTATCACAAGAAAGTACGAATTGGCGCCAGAGCTGCCATCCATATCGAATATGAAAAATATAGAAAAACTAGAGCTTCGGAAAAAGATGTTGATAAGTGCCAACGCCCAACTTTGAACATTGTCTAGAAGCTGCAAAATATACTTTAAAGGTCGACACCTGAATGATGTGATTTTTTCAGCGGATATCACATTTAATTCTCATACCCAGAACATCAAAAGCATACCATCAACACACCCATTTGTACACAAGGCATTGGTAACCCAACCCACCTCAGAGATTTTCGAAAGGTCCATATTGAGTAAGTCACTCATATTTCGGCACATGCCCCCAACACCCAAAGGGCTGGGACTATAGTTAAAGAAATAAAGGGTGTCCCAAGAAGAACGCAATTTTTAAATCTGGCAACATTCGAAGTGTCATTGTTTGACATTTGAACAATTGTTATTGTTTGCTAGTAGAAGGTACGAGGTAAGTAAAAATGGAGCGCTACACGAATGAACAACGCATTCTCATTGTGAAATTGTTTTACCAAAATGGTGAAAGTTTTGCGGCTACAGTTCGCAAATTGCAATCAATTTGGGGTCACAATAATGCTCCAAAAGAGTCAACTGTAAAGAGATTAATGGATAAATTTGCCGAAACTGGGTCTGTTAGTGATGTAAAGACAACAACGCGCCATCGACCAGGTCGATCGACCGAAAATGTCGCAGCTCTACGTGATGATGTCGCTCAAACTCCATCCACCTCAATTCGACACCGAGCTCAGCAAATTGGTGTCTCCAAATCCACTTTGCAGCGAATTTTGACGAAAGATTTGCATCTTCATGCATACAAAGTTCAATTGACACAGGAACTGAAGCCAGCTGACCATGGACAGCGAAGGGAGTTCGTTAATTGGGTATTGGAGAGACAACATGAAAATGCTGATTTTGCCGATAAAATCATCTTCAGTGACGAGGCCCATTTTCATCTTGATGGCTTCGTCAATAGGCAGAATTGTCGCATTTGGGGTGAGGAAAATCCTCGAGTGATTCACGAGAAGCAAATGCATCCTCAACGTGTCACTGTGTGGTGTGGTTTTTGGGCTGGAGGAATCATTGGTTCTTTTTTTTTTATGAAAATGAGGCAGGTCAAGCGCAAACAGTCAATGGTGTTCGGTATCGTGAAATGATAACCAGTTTTTTCTTGCCTAGAATTGAAGAAATGAATATGGAGGGCATGTGGTTCCAACAAGACGGCGCCACATGTCATACAGCCAGAGAAACAATTCAATTGCTGCATCAGTCATTTCCCGGTCGTGTTATTTCGCGTTTTGGAGATCAGAATTGGCCGCCTATATCGTGCGATTTAACACCATTAGATTTTTTTCTTTGGGGTTTTTTGAAGTCAATGGTTTACGCGAATAAGCCGACGACGACTCAAGCCTTAAAAGAGGAAATTGGACGCTGCATTAATGAAATACCGCAGCATTCATGCAAAACGGTCATTGAAAATTTCATTAAAAGATCGCGTGCATGCCAGCAAAGCCGCGGCGGCCATCTGCACGATTTATTGTTCCATACATAACCTCATTCTGTCTACTTTACGATATAATAAAGTTTCACGATTTTTTTTTAAATATCTGTGTTTTATTTAAAATTTAAAAATTGCGTTCTTCTTGGGACACCCTTTATAAGTAAAAGATTTTGTTGTCATCGGCTAAAGAATAGAAAGGATTTGAAGTTTGACCCAAAAGGTCATTTATAAAGATAAGAAAAAGCGAGGGCGAAAAAACGGCACTTTGCGGTGCCCATATATTCTGCTAAAATTCGTTGGATATAGCAACACTTATAGTGCGATCCTTGGAAAACTTTATGTATATGAATCGAGACAAGTCATTACCGACACCAAAAGCATTAAGCTTTGACACGAGTGCTTTATGTCAAACAAAATCGAATACCTTGTAAATATCTAGAGCAACCACCTTGTTTTCAGCAAATCGGTGAACGGTCTCTTGTAGAAAGATTTATACGGCAGCCTTACTGTCGATCGTTAAGAAGTAAGTTGGATTCAAGATAATTTATAAGAGGATAGTTAACCATGCTCTTCATAACCTTCGAGAACGCAGATTATATTGCAATTGGGCGGTAATTTTCAGGGTTACTAGCCGCACCCTTTTTCGTGATTGGCTGATCATTGATCAATACGATGAAAGTATGTATACCCGTACGGTATAATGTTACTTAAAGTGTTTCCAATTGAAGGAACAACGTCGAAAAGCACTGTTTCAGCACCATCCGTTAACGGCACAAACTCAAAAGAAAATCTGACATGCTCTCTCTAGCTCGGGCAGTGGTTGACTGCTTTCCGGCGGCAAGAACGAATTTCTTGCGAATAATGCAGCCTAAAGGTTAGCTTTATCAACTGGTTCAGTGTATAATTGGTCATCCTTTAAAAGTTGGGTTAGAGCAACGGGGTTTTTCTATATTTATCTCTGTGAGCATTAGGGAGGTTTTGTAAAAGGAAAATATCTCTATTGTGGGTCCCATTGCCTGTGGCCGTGCTTAAAGGATTCCTATTCTGTGGCCAAAGCCAGTTTCGCTGCGTAAATCGTTTCTGCGTTCATAGCCTATGGGCGGGCTTAAGAACTTTATACACTGCGAAGCCAGCGTCGTTGTGGGAAGGTTTTGTGCATAGCTCCACACAATGGCGTGTTGTGTGTTTAATCCTTTGTATAGGCAAGCCTTTGTGTGGAAAATGGGGATATTAACCAAAAACTTACAACAAATCGGTCTGAACCACCATGGGGACTATAATTTACTTTTTGTTTGGAAATTATGTCTGTCAAATTTCGGTCATAATCCCCAAAATGGAAATGGGAATAATGTCTGTGTAGGCTCTGACCTATGATAATTTTATTATAAAAGCTACATACTCCATATAAAATTATTATTAATTGTTTTTACTTATCGCTTCTACCGGACTTTACCCCAACGAATATTATTCCAATATCCTAACAATGGAAATGGGATTCTGATTGTTTTTATTTGGATTGTGGCAGAAATATTTTTTATTACATTGTATTTGTATAAAGAAACCTTTGTCGGTAAAGCTATATATGGAAGAAAATACGGCCAAAAGCCGGCTTCACAAAAAACGTTTTATTAGCCAAGCTGGTTTTGAACATACCTGAGAGAAGCGAGTTCGTAAGTCTGGAAGAAGGGTGTCCACAATAGTAAGGCATATAAGTTAGTTAACATATTTCGGGGATAATAACCCTTATTCTGGGTTTTATGTCCTTTTTTTCTGGGGATGACGACAGAAAATGATTCAGTCATAGTTCCAACTTATAGTGAGGGGTTTATATCCTATCATGCTTATATCTAGAGGGTCGTGATGATGATAAGGTTACTGCTTTTAATATAATTTATTTATAGATATTACTATTGACCATAATAATATAGGTACTACAATACAGGCAGGAAATTTTCCGATCCAATTCCAACATTTTTAGAATGCATGATGGAGGCATTATCAAGATAATGTAAAGTGCTCTCTACACTATTACATCACGCTAACCATATGTTGAGAGTCACCGTTTTCATCTAGTACCTAATGGGTCTGCCAAATTCAACCCAACTCCGCTATAAGTATGTTATGTTATAAATTTCTTTATATCCCTTGACAAATATCAAAAAAATAAAATTGCAAAGAAAAACAATATGACAATGTGCTTATTAGTTTCACTTTGTTGAATTGTTCAACAAAAATTTTACTTTGATTAACTCTTCCCTGTGTGAATGTGAATAATAAACACTCTCAGCAAGGCCATCAAATATATAATTTTCCAAGAAAATAAACATCATTGAAGTTAAGAAGGGGATGGCTAAAATACAGTTGGCTGCATGATTTGATAGATGAGTTGAATGTGCATTTGCTTAGTTAATTTGAAAATACAAAATTCCATTTTTTTTTTTTCTTCATCACTTCCTTCGTCTTGCTGGTGTGCATTGTTTGTAGGATTGCAACATCTTAATCTTATGCAACTATTAAATGTTTACGTACATTAGAGCCCTCTAATGTTTGTATGTGCAAACTAAAAATGTATGAGTGTTTGTGTTGGTGCATTTGTGTATGCATTTTATACCGAAATGCGATTGGATTGTGTTCGTACGACCGACCACAAGCAAGTGCAACACAGTGCAAAATCCATAAATTTCCACCTTGTCAACTTTTGATATTAATAAATTACCAACAAAGAGCATAATTAATTAAATTTGTAGTAGAATACGCAAGAGAACGCAAACGTTTGTTGTTTATATCGTATTGTAGGCACCTCTGCTATAGAACTTTTGACCATGTCGCGTCCGTAGTTCCTACATTTTTTTTTCCTTTGCTACTCAAGCATAAGTAAACTATGTTGCAGTGTATACACTAATAAAAATATCTGTTAAAAGTGTTTCAAATCGAACTGATTAATTTTAAACAAATTATTTGGCAACCAAATGAATGAAAACTTCGACTAGTGCAAGATATACTTCACCCCCGTGAAAAGGTCCTCCCTAAACATAACTAGACCTTGGTGGGGTCTTGAACTCTCGGGCATTTTTTTTAGAAAAGTTCCATTTTATAAAATATCCCATACCTGAAAAACAAAGCGATATAGAGCGAAAAGGTCAACATGATTGGTCCTATGGAGTAACCAGGCATATCAATCTGGTACGGAGATGGTTCCTAAATCCCTGGGCCAAAGAAAAAAAAGCAAAATTCAATGTATTTAAAGCCAAAAAAAAAATAGTGTAAAAAAAGGAAAAGTAAAAAAGTTGGCAAAAACAAAAAAAAAAAGTGTTGGCTTCTAAGCCAACAAAACAGGCATAAATTTTGTTAAATTAAAAATTTTTTGATGAATCAACAGACATATTATTTAGAGTGTATGTGTGTTTTAGTGTGTGTGCTGATTGTGTACACGCATAGTTTACGCAAAAGTGGCATCATTTATTTGTGTAACCAATTTTCACTTTGTTGCTGCTGCTGCTGCTGTTGTTGTTGGTTGTATTTACATAGGGATTCCTAGTATTTTATGTCTGTATTTACACAAAAAGATGTTTATTATTTGCTACTGTTGTCATCAAGAATCCAAAAACTATATGTGGAGTCTTGTTGTCAGTATGAGCTGTTGCATTTTCACTTAAAATATACTCCCAGTATGCACTAATATTTGCAGCCGTCGGATTTGTTTTTTTTTTTTAATTTTTTAATACCGACGGTATATGCAGGTTTACTATATACAATTTGTTTTATTTTAGGGCCTTTTCACACTAGCCAACTTTTGTTGCTTCTTATAATTCATTTATTTTATATTTATTTTTCTTTATTCGATCTTCAATATTATATTATTCTTTTAAATCGAGTTTAAGATCTTTTTACAAAAATAATGATTATTTATTTTCTTCCAATATTTTGTCTTCACATTGGGTGACTTCTTGAAGGAAATGAAGAAGTCACCCAATGTGGAGACGAAATATTGGAAGAAAATAATAAATAACCATTATTATTTGTAAAAAGATCTTAAACTCGATTTAAAAGAATAATATAACTCATTTATACTACGTAGTTTTGTTTTTCAAGTTTTCGACTTTTAAATTCCATAAATCGAACACTTGAAAAATAAATAAAACACATCCTACGCTAACTGGTCAAACGCTAAGGCATTTAGCCGCTCGCCTCGGAGGTACTCAAAGTGCCACTGTGGCAAAAAATATCTTATATGTGCCCTCAACGTCGACCACAAGACGTCCTACGCATTCGGCCATTACACATTCGTCTCTGCAGGGTACAGGTTGGTTGAAAAGTTCCTGCGCTAGAAATGAAAGAATACTGTTTTTGTTACGAAATATATTTTTTTATTCAATATAATCTCCTAGAAGCTCAATACACTAGTTCCAATGATCTTCCAATAATTTTATCCCAGCCTTATAATGGTTTTCCGGAAGCTCTGCAAAATAACCGTCTACGGCTGCTATGGCCTCTTCATTCGACGAAAAATGCTTTCCACGAAGAAATTGTTTGAGATTTCTGAAGAGATAGTAGTCACTGGGAGCCAAATCTGGTGAATACGGTGGATGTTCGAGCAATTCGTACTTCAATTCTTTGAATTTAGCCATCGTCAAAACACTTTTGTGAGCAGGTGCATTGTCTTGATGAAAAATGATTTTTTCTTATTTAAACCAGGTCTTTTCTCACGAATTTTTTCATCCAGCTGACCCAAAAGGCTGCAATAATTTTCAGAGTTGATTGTTTTACCTTTCTAAAGATAATCAATCAACAAAATTCCTTTTGCATCCCAAAAAACTGATGCCATAACCTTCTTTGCTGATCGTTGTGACTTCACCTGCTTTGGAGCTGAACAACCAGCTTCAGTCCACTGCAAACGTTCTTGTTTCAATTTAGGATCATGGTGGTTGATCCAAGTCTCATCCATAGTTATAAAACGATGCAAGAAGTCGGTTTTATTCGGCTTAAAACGCTCCAAATTACGCTGAGAAATTTGTTTTCGATACAGTTTTTGTTGAATTGTTAATGCGTGCGGCACTAACTTTCCGAACAGTTTTTTCATACGTAATTCTTCATGTAAAATATGGAGTACTCGTTCGTCTGAGATGCCTATGGCATTAGCAATTTCACGCTTAGTCAAACTTGGATCTTCACTAACCATATTATGTACCTGCTCAATTATTTCTGCTGTGGTTGCAGTTTTTGGTCGTCCTTCGCGTGGATCGTCTTGAAGGCTGGTATGACAGCGTTTAAATTCACCAGCCCAAAATTCAACGGTGCGTTTTGAAGATGAGGACTCCTTATACACTTCTAACAATTGTTCATGAATTCCCTTTGCTTTTAAACACTTTAAAATAAAGAATCTAATGACTGCTTGATATTAAATTTTTTCCATATTAAAAAAAATCAATGACACGTCAACTTCAAATGGCTTGTAAACAAAGAAAGAATTGACAGAAGGACTTGCAACTTTGCTTCTCAGGACAGTTATACCAACTTGAGAAAAAAAAGTTTGGTGCCATCTCTTGGTGAGCGCAGAAACTTTTCAACCAACCTGTATTTGAAAATGTTCCTATACAAAGTGCTTTCCTGAACCTCAACGACGCAATGGACGATTATCTGATCAAATTTATCATAAGCGACGATGCCCCATTTCATCTGATCGAATGCAATAGCTTCTGGAGCACTGAGAATCCACGAATCTTTAACGAAGAGCCATTTACGCCGGAGATGTCATAGGGCCTTTTTTCGATGACGACAGGGATAACGCGATTATTGTGACTGATTAGCGATACAGAACCACCATCAATGAGTTTTTATGGCCACAAATTAAAGGATTAAGACTGGAGGACAAGTGATTCCAATAGCACGAGCAAATGCGGATTTTAAAAGATTTATTTCCAGATTTAACCATTGCAGACTTTTTTCCTTGGAGTTATGGATCTATTCAAAAAGAATATCCGACAAAAGTACAAAAACTTATCAATGAAAAATGTGGTAAAAAAAAATAGCCCAAACGATGATCGAAAATAACAACGCCCACTTCACCGATATAATCTTCAAAAATTAATGACAAGAAAAATATAAAGGTCCAAATAATTATTTAAAAAATTTACATTATATGGTTTTCTTTTAAACATATAGCAAAACAACATCGGTCGAACATCCAATATGGTATTGGAAAATTATGCATAATATTATAAATCAGCAGCGCCATATTGAATCGGCCATCTGGTATTTTCAATTTCTAATTTGTGATCACACTGAAAATATTTTTACGGTAACTGAATTTAGTTTATTTAAAAACTTATGCGTATATTTGTTTTTAAATGATAAAATAGTTAAAATACAATAAAAATATATTTTTAACCCTTTTCTTACAGTAATTAGAAGAATAAATTATACATATAAATACGGATTTTCCATTACAGTTATTATTTTCATTTAAAAGTCGTTTATTTTTACTAAATTTTTAGTTCATTTTTATGGCATTTAAAAGAGGGAAATAAAGGAAATATCCTTTATTTTCACGTAATTATTTTTAGTTAGAAAAAAACGAAATAAAGCAAAGCATCATTACTTTTTACTGACTTTGTAGTTAATTAGTTGACAGTTAAGAAAACAAAAGAAATATCATTTGTTTTTATAGATTTTTTTAAGTTAGTTTGTTAACAGTTATCATAAATGAAAAATCATTTATTATTTACAGATATTGTAAGTTAATTTATTAACATTTAAAAATAAATAAAAAATTTTTTTGGATTTAAATAAAAAGTTATTAGACCGGTTTTTAAGTGATTTTTCATTTATTTTAAATTAGTTTAAACTATAAACTATTCTACCCCAAGTTATTTACAAATTTGTTTTTTTTTTTTAGATCCAAAATAAAAACTATTTGAAAGCTACTGACCCAAATTTTAATCAGCTCTTTTGATTTTCCTTTTTTCTAATCCCTGTTTCGCGATTTGGGCAATAGAGCAATATAATCGGCATGCCCGACTTTAAGTTTTTTTACCTGTTTTCGCCATGCTTTAAGAAAATTTAAATGTATTTTGTATTTTAAATTAAAAACCATACGAATATTTTTTTATCAAACATTACGCTATTTTTAATTCATCTGACCAAATAATTACTTTTAGAGACTTCAAAACTATTCTTCGCACTCTAAATTCGTCTAAACAAAATATAGTATTATAGTCGCCATATTGGATCAGCCATTTTAAAATTTCTTAATCTGACTTTATATTCAAATTTCACGACCTTAAAACCAATTTTACTGAAAAACAAAATTAAATCAACTGATTCAAAAAAAATTGCCGCTATTTTGAATTTTTCATATTTGAATTTATTTTTGATTGCAAATGAAATCGAACCAACTAATTCGCCAAAAGTTTTTGATCCGCCATTTTGAATTTTGTAATTTTGATATCAAATTTGGTAATAGCGACCTACAGAGCCCGTTTTATGATAATTTTTAGTCACGTATACTAAGTATTATATTTTTGGCTTCAAAATTTAAAACTTGGATCTCAGTAAAAAGTTATTTGATATGCTGAAATAGATATTTCTTCAAGTAGTATAGTCAGCGCTTGTTAGGTAAATCTTGCCTTTAAAACCACCATTGGGTAAGTAGTAATTTTTGCTGCGATGTTAGAACCGTCGTAGAATAAAATTTTAAAACTAAAATTCACGTGTAACCAAACGAAAATCTAAATTAGAAAACACAACTAAAAACATATCACAAAAAAAAACAAGTAAAAAAGGGCTAAATTCGGCTGTGCCGAATCTTTGAATACCCTCGACCATAGGGGCTGAAGATGATATACGTATATACTAAATTTTGCATGAACTGTAATATGAATATGTTTTGTCAATTTATGTAACGAACTTTTGCTATTTAGTTTTAGTAATGTTATTTATTTAGTTTTAGCGATGTTATTTACAGAGGTCTGCTCTGTTAGCGACTTTAACATTGTTGATTTTTACGTTAACTTAGTTATCAGAGTAACACACATACAGCTCTTCTCATAGTATGTAAGACAATAAATGTAATCGAACAATAAGATGACTTAATAACATTTTTACTTACTTAACAGAAAAAAAAATAGATACAGAAAAATTGTACAAATTTGTATGGAAAATTTAGAGGTACCTTCACATTTTCACTCATAACTTTTGAACCGCTTGACCGATTTTGCTCATTTTAAATACCAAACTGCTCGGGAGGATTTTAAATAATCTGGGTAAAAATAGGCACCCCCGCTTGCGTCTTCGCGTCGTGATCGCCATTTCAACAGACAGAGAGACGGACAGACAGACGGACATCGCTAAATCGTCTTAAAATTGCATAAGGATCACGAATATATATACTTTATAGGGTCTTAAACCTATATTTCGACATATTACAAACGGAATGACAAACTGATATATACCCTCACCATATATGGTGGAGGGTATAATAATAAACGGATCAAGGACATTAGAATTTCCAAAAAAATAAAATTCATTAAATTTTCTTGTTGAAAAACAAATCATAGATTTTTTTTTTCATGTTGGATTTTTACAATGATTTTTTTTAGAAAATTACAACAACCTTAATATTCCCAAAGACAACAGATAAAAAAAACGTATAGCAAATAAAATTCTAAATAAAGTTTTTAATTTTGAGTGGGAAAAAACTAGGTGTACCAAATAACACATCTAATGGCTTTTTTTTGTTTTAAACAACAATAGCATTGTTATTTTCCTGCACAAAAAAAAAGAAAAAAACTACAAGAAAAAGTCAGTCAGGAAAACAACAAGAAAATTACAAAAATAACAACAGCAAAAAAAAAAAATAAACGAAACCGAACAACAAGGATAATTAATGATATTTTGTAAGCTTATCTCTGTTTCACTTTTAGCCTCATCCTTTATATTGTTTTAGCATTAGTGAGTGTACTATGTGTGTTTATAGTACTCCTTCAATGTAAACATATAGAATAACAAATAAAACTTTCTTTTTTTTTAGAATTAAATAAACTTTTTTACAGAAAAAAAAATATATATATTAAAATGAAAACGAAGCTATTGTATCATTATCTTTTCTCTAGATGTATGATATCTAAAGTTCATTTAGTTGAAAATAAATAAAGAAAAAAAAAACAAGGTTAAAATTTGATTTGGTGCAAGTCGACTAAAGATTTCTATACCTCTGGAACACCTTTCATCTGCAACAATTAAGGTAAAGGTTGACAAATTTGTCAGCTACAAAAAATTACCGACAAACTTTTTTTATTCTGAAAATTAAAAAAAAAACAGACCCACAAAGATTACGAGATATGCACTCACAATATTATTTCGATCAAAAAAATCTTATATACATATTAAATTAATCGAAGATACTATTAAAAAAGGACTACTGATTTTTTATTATATTCAAACTATTTTGTTATTTATTTCAATCATTCTTTAATAATCGACAAAAATAGTAAAAACAATAGAAAGTGGTTTAAAATAATCTCCAACATTTAACTGACAAAACGTTAGAATAAAACAATTTTTGCAGTTTATTTTTCAAATTTGAAAGTTTTTTTTTTACTCTCAAATATGTTAATATTTTTATGTAAAGGGTGTCCCAAGAAGAACGCAATTTTTAAATTTTAAATAAAACACAGATATTTAAAAAAAAATCGTGAAACTTTATTATATCGTAAAGTAGACAGAATGAGGTTATGTATGGAACAATATATCGTGCAGATGGCCGCCGCGGCTTTGCTGGCATGCACGCGATCTTTTAATGAAATTTTCAATGACCGTTTTGCATGAATGCTGCGGTATTTCATTAATGCAGCGTCCAATTTCCTCTTTTAAGGCTTGAGTCGTCGTCGGCTTATTCGCGTAAACCATCGACTTCAAAAAACCCCAAAGAAAAAAATCTAATGGTGTTAAATCGCACGATCTAGGCGGCCAATTCTGATCTCCAAAACGCGAAATAAAACGACCGGGAAATGACTGATGCAGGAATTGAATTGTTTCTCTGGCTGTATGACATGTGGCGCCGTCTTGTTGGAACCACATGCCCTCCACATTCATTTCTTCAATTCTAGGCAAGAAAAAACTGGTTATCATTTCACGATACCGAACACCATTGACTGTTTGCGCTTGACCTGCCTCATTTTCATAAAAAAAAAGTCCAATGATTCCTCCAGCCCAAAAACCACACCACACAGTGACACGTTGAGGATGCATTTGCTTCTCGTGAATCATTCGAGGATTTTCCTCACCCCAAATGCGACAATTCTGCCTATTGACGAAGCCATCAAGATGAAAATGGGCCTCGTCACTGAAGATGATTTTATCGGCAAAATCAGCATTTTCATGTTGTCTCTCCAATACCCAATTAACGAACTCCCTTCGCTGTCCATGGTCAGCTGGCTTCAGTTCCTGAGTCAATTGAACTTTGTATGCATGAAGATGCAAATCTTTCGTCAAAATTCGCTGCAAAGTGGATTTGGAGACACCAATTTGTTGAGCTCGGTGTCGAATTGAGGTGGATGGAGTTTGAGCGACATCATCACGTACAGCTGCGACATTTTCGGTCGATCGACCTGGTCGATGGCGCGTTGTTGTCTTTACATCACTAACAGACCCAGTTTCGGCAAATTTATCCATTAATCTCTTTACAGTTGACTCTTTTGGAGCATTATTGTGACCCCAAATTGATCGCAATTTGCGAACTGTAGCCGCAAAACTTTCACCATTTTGGGAAAACAATTTCACAATGAGAATGCGTTGTTCATTCGTGTAGCGCTCCATTTTTACTAACCTCGTACCTTCTACTAGCAAACAATAACAATTGTTCAAATGTCAAACAATGACACTTCGAATGTTGCCAGATTTAAAAATTGCGTTCTTCTTGGGACACCCTTTATATGTGAAATATTTCTTGTAATTTCCCTGAAGGAAATGTCGATAGTGAAACTGTACTGATTCTCCAGACAACGTTCTCTGCTGTAGACATTTAACATGTGCTTGTCATTGCGAATCTACACAACTATTGACTAGGTGTAGACATTGGAACCGAAGATTCACTAGTACATTGTAGAAATTCTAGTCTAAACTTTTGGTACTTTTTACAAGATTTTTTATTTTTTATTGTTTGTTTTTTGGATAACTACAGTCATTAATGGAAAATATATTGTGTGTATATTAAATGAAAATTAAAAACCTAAATGAATGTTAACTGCTGTCTTACCGATGGTTGCTTTAATATAGGATGGGGCAAAAATCGTCATCTGATTTTCTTTCGCTATAACTTTTGTATAAAGCGCAAATTCATTTAATTTTTAAATGATTCTGTTTATCTACACTTATAAATTTTGTCTCAATTAATTGTGGAAAATTATTCCCGACAAATGGCCGCCGTCAGCACTGATGATTATTTGGGATCTTTTAATCACATTTTTGTCAAGTTCTTATGTTGTTCTTTGACTCCTTCACGGTAAAAGACTTGTTCGCGTACAACAACGACTTCAAATATCCCCAGAGGAAGGAGTCTGGGACAATCAAATCGGGATATTTAAATCACGTAAACACGAAATTGTACGTGCTGGGAAGGCATCCTTCAAATATTCATTATGTGACCTGCAATCTGACAAGTTTGCCCGTCCTGTTTGAACCACATGTTCTCCAAATTCCGATCGTCAACTTTAGTTAGGAAAAATTCAGTCAGCATGGCTCTATAGAGGTCGCCTTCCACCGAAATAGCAATACCGTTCACTCCTTCGAAAAAATAAGGTCCAATCACTCCACAAGGTGACTTTGTGAGAATGTAATGGCACTTCGTGAACTATGCATGGATTTTGCCCCCCCCCCCCCCCCCCAAATCCGTGGCCGCTGATCAATTTTTATGGTAAATCATTTACGCAAATATTGTTACAATTCTCGCGCGGTCTTTGGGCGTATAGCAATATATTGTTTTTCAATAACATTTTCGCTCATGTCCACTTCATGAATACCAAAACTAAACTGGTATGCGATTGGCAAAAATGGCATTACTTTCCAATACGGTGATACTTATTGCCCCACCTTATATGACGACACTGGCATAAAACTTGTTAAAAAAGAACTTGTTAACGTAGGCAAAACAATGAAAAAATTTGTTCCCCAAAAAAAACTTTTCCACAAACAAAAGAAATTATTTAAAAAGAAAAATTAAAAAAACATAACAAAATAATTATTTTTGTAACCAGTTCCCGGTTTCTGTATTTAAGGCGAGAAGTCTTCGGATTCAAAAATGCTACGCTTCCTTGTTTAGAACAGTGTCAGTCACAAAATGTCGAATTTGTCTTTATATTAGAAAAAAAAATTTTGCCTATTACCTAAATTTAATATTAACCGTTTCATCTTGTCTTTGATATGACAGAGTTGTTTTTTTCGATACGAAAACATCTCACATTAGATATAGAAACCAGGCACAGGCTTGAACGGGCAATCTTCTGACTACAAACATTTGTTTAAGGGCTTATAAATATGGAAGGTTTTTAAAGAAATGTAACTTTTAATTTTTTTCGTAATTTTCAACATATTGAAGTACAGACAAATCCGGAAAATATTTTCCAAGTTACACGCACATTTGTAATGAAAGTATGAAAAGTGCTTTTGAAACTATAAGCGCGCTTAAAACTGTGTTTCTAAAGTCGGTGAGCAAGATTTCTCGGAAACGACTGAACCGATCAATCTCAGATTTCCACACAAGCTTTTTAAAAATATTTGTTATTTTCCATTTCATAAACAATTTATGTTCTAAACTTATCTCAAAAACTCAATTTTGGTATATGAAGGATATTAATAGGATTTAAGATCATATAATCATATTCTTTTTATAATTTTTTTGTTTTTGGAAAGAAGCATGAAAATTTTTATTAGTAAATTGTAGAGAATAAAAATTTTAAAAAAATTCTACAGATCCAGCAGGATAGAATACTTAGCATTTTCGGTTGACGCTACACAACCGTCTTCAGTATCCATGCCCTTGTTGGGTTAATGCTATTTTATATTTAAAAAAAAAACATTTTTTTTAAAGCCACCATTTTGTGAAATATTATTTGTTCGCTTCTTCCTTCGATCAATCACAAGATAATACATTACATTAATGATTTTTTTTTTCATTTTAAAGGATCCAGTCCAAATATTGAGCTCACAACAAGACGACATTTTTGGAAATGCTCTAGCGGCTTGCAATTATTTTTATAAATTAAACATTTGTTAAAATATAGCAAAAAGTTATCATAACATACACAAATTTCAATAAATTAAGAGGTCTTCTCAAGAAAAGTTCTTTAAATACCAATTTTTTGGGTATATAACCCCTTAAGAAAGCATCACCATTTTTATAAATACAATGATCTGCCAGTGCATTGATTCCGCTGGTAATTTCTGATTTGGTAGTACTGAAAAAGAAAAACTTATAGCAAAATGCTGGCATAGCGGTCTCAGCCAATTCCCCAGCAAAAAAAAAAAAAAATGGTAGTCATTCTGTGACTATAACTTCTTTCATTGCTTCCTAAGCTTTCAGCTGGCATTCTTTTATGATTTTTTGGTGTTACTCTACGGCACTTCCAAAAAATGCATGTATATCTTAAACCCGATGTATATCTTAAAATATCAGTATTCATTACTTCTAAGCATAAGTTATAGTATGTCGTATATTTTTTCTTGGAATCTAAAGCATTTATTCAAATTGAGAAAATAATTCTGATGAACTTTTTTCATTTTTTTATTAAATCCTTTTTTATATTTTATTTTAAAATTTCATGAGGGTTAGAATTTATGCAGTTTTGCAATTTTTAATAAAAGTTTTGAAAAATCAAGTAAAACAGATTTTTTTTAACCTTTACTTGAAACTAGCTGGCTTGTCATTTGCATTTTTAAGCATTAAATATTTATGACGACGCAATCTGTTCATTTTTGCATTATGGTTATTATTTAACACTACATCATTTCCAATTTTAATTCAGAATTTATCAAAATAATTTTAAAATTGTGTAAAAATTATTTTAAATTGCCCAAAAATGTTTTAAAATTGTGCAAAAATTATTTAAAATTGTTCAAAAATATTTTAAAATTGTCTAAAAATGTTTCCAAGTTGTACAACCAGTTTTTAAATTATTCAAAAATATTTTAAAATTTGTCTAAAAATGTTTCCAAGTTGTACAACCAGTTTTTAAATTATCCAAAAATATTTTAAAATTTGTCTAAAAATTCATTAAAATTTTTGAAAAATGTTTCACTAAGGCAGAATTATTTATTTGTTTTAATAAAGAGTATTTGTATATCAATGCATAAATTTCGCTTCTTTAAACTTTTAATTTTTTCATCAAAGCTACAGTACTACAAGTATTCATCGATGAAACCATCGGAAAAGAAGTAATGCCTTTGCCATAGCAGTGATGCTTTTATTGCTTCTTTGGTAGCTTCATTTTTGCTGGGTTCTTTACCAGTGTATTTTCTTTTTAATAAATCGCTAAAATTTTTGTAAAATAAATACTGGCAAAACGCTTTTTCCAAACGCTGGTAAAGCGAATGAAATCTGCCAGTAATTATTATTTAATTCCAGGGGCGTCCAGTGCGTTGCTCGTATTTGATTTTTTGCAATTTCTGATTGGGCAAAGTAAGATTAATACTTCTGAGTGAAATTATCCAGGCTAGGAGACAAAGCAAATATGTCAAAAAAAAAATGGTAAGTAGAGAAAGGTTTTTGTCTGGACCCACTTTTACCTTAGGAGTCCTCAAATTTTACCTAATAGTATTCATTATGCAAAATGAGGAGCACGAAGGGAGGGGACTAGGAAGTAAATTTTTTGTTGCATAACAAATCGCTTTGGTCGAAACTGTATGTTTGCCAAAAAAAAAACATGCTTATTTGCCCATAAAAATTAAGGGCAAGTAGGAGGTCTAGGCTGCTAATTATTTGTCGCACAGATCACGAAATTAAAAATCTTAACGATGATAATGGAACTTATAATAACTTTGCTTCAAATTTAATAAGGTGTAGGGTAGAAGTAAAACTTTAAAAAGGTAAAACTTTAATATCCCAGGCAAAAAAGAAACAGTAAAGCATGTATTTTGTTTTCACAAAAACAAACCTTATCTTAAAATTCAAATCTTTAAGAATGAATTCATTTCAACTATTATCTTTTTTACAAGGAAAAAGAAAATTATACGAAATCGAATTAGAAAATTGTCTTTCTATTTGTTTTGCACATCTTTTCTTCCAACCAACAGCTATGATTTGTTATTTTGGGTGAACGCAGGAGCCCAAGAGTCAGTGAATAAAATGGTGAGGGTTGATTTAAAAGAACTTTTTTTTTGAGGATATTTTTTGTTTGATTTTACTATTTTTTTTTCTTTCTTTTTTTCCTTTGTTTTCGGTCGTTTTTATACAAATGTAAATTCGTATATTGTGTTGACTGAAAGATCTATTTGTAGCTAAAGTAATCTTAGGCAATCTCAAGGAAAATGGTAATAAATCAGGATTAAATGCATAAACACCACATAAACTTATATACAGGCAAACAAATGAACAAAAAAAAAGTAGTATCAGTAGAATATGTATAATATGAATGCGTGTGATTGCGTTTCATTTGCTGGCAAACAAACAAATAAACAAACGGCATTAAAATTGCCTTTAGTTAGTGTTATCAACATTGGAACACCAACATACTACAATGAGGAAAACTTGTATATGGTTTAAATAACAAAAAGTTTCCCTTGATAAAAAAAACCATGTTTCTCTATTTATTTTGATGCTGTAATGATTTATTACTTGATGTTTTTTTTATAATTTTAATACATTTTCACTCCCTCCTGGACTGATTTAATACCAGGGTATTTAAAATACAGCCTTTTCCATTTTAATTTATTTTCTTTATAGGAAAATATTTTTGCATTTATAATTATTTTTAAAATTGTATTTCTAATGCAGTTTAGAATATATATTTTTTTAGGTTATTTTCCTGGTACTAGCCTGTTATTGAAATTATCCTTTTTTTTTGTTTGTTTTTCATTTGATATATATTAGGAGGGCTCAATAGTTTAAGATTTCTTTACCCTTTACATCCCTATATGTAACATTAAACACCCTACAAAGTATATACAAATACTGGTAAGATTACATAAAAGACTTTCTGTTGATCTAGCGATGTTCGTCCGCCCGTTGAAATTGTGATCACCGCGCGAATACGAAAGCGGGGTTGCTCATTTTGTCTAATATTGTTTGTTGTTCTCCTAAGCACATCGTGTATATTAATATATTTTGACGAAATTCGGTACACTGACTAGGGCCCGAGGTGCAATAATATTAATTCTGTAAAAATAGGTACATATTAAGACCTGGCCCCTATACAAAGGTATCCCAAAAACTGACCCTTCTTATGCTGCATGTCGCGAATATATTTTGATAAATTTTGGTACAATAAATTGCGTTCACTGGAAGTCGGTCAATGTTTGAACCTAGTGCCCGTATGGACTAAATTCCCTTTTTCCCAATAAATATACCTAATACCAGCCAAAATCAACAATTTAGTTATTTTACCATTTAGAGATAAATATTAACCCATTAAAATTTCGGACTCAAACATAAGTTGAATTTCAAGCAGACTTGTGTAGGGTATTCTATAAACGGTATGTCCGACTTTCACTAATTACCCGTTTAGTTTTTGAAAGAAAAAAATTTAAAAAATAAATTAAAAAAAAGTAAAAAAAGGCTTAAATTCGACTGTGCCGAACCTTTGAATACCCTCCACCAATATTCTTAAAAAATTGTTTCTACTCTTTTTGATACAAATAATGTAAAAAACTTTTGAAGTAAAATTATGGAGGTGAAAAAAGTTTGGACGTAAAAACAATTTTTTAATGGGAAAGATTTTTTGAGGTGAAAAAAAATTTTTGAGGAAAAAATTTTTTTGGAAAAAATTTTTTTGTGGTAAAAAAAATTTTAGTGGTGAAAAAATTCATTGAGGTGAAAAATATTTCAGGTGAATACAAAATATTATTCATTTCGAAGCGACTGATGGAAAAATATGAGAAAATATTTCACTTGCCAGTCGCTACTAAGAATTGTACTAAAATACACCATTTTGTATGAAAAATTTAGAATTATCTTCTTCACATTTTCACTCATAACTTTTTAACCGCTGGAACGATTTTGCTCATTTTCAATACCAAACTGCTCGGGAGAATGTGCAACATTCTGGGTAAAAATAGGCGCCCCCGCTTGCGTCTTCGGGTTGTGATCGCCATTTCAACAGGCAGACAAACAGACAGACAAACAGACAGACGGACATAGCTAAATCGACTTAAAATTGCATAAGAATCACGAATATATATACTTTATGGGGTCTTAAACCTACATTTTGACATGTTACAAACGGAATGACAAACTGATATATACCCTAACCATGTATGGTGGAGGGTATAACTTAATTTAACTTATATGGCTTTTAGAATCGCCTTACTTTTTTATTTTCCGATAATTGTTAAGGGCCCACAGTGGCAACCAATTTTGTTATAAAAATATAAAATTTAAAAAATATTTTTATTTGAAATTTTGACAATTAATTGCTGTATGATGTTGGTTTTGCAGTATAAACCCCCCTTAATTCCCTATGAACATGTGCAAAAAAAAATTTATATCTAAATTTTTTTAACTCTAATTATGTACTCGTAGCTAAAATTAACTGCTAAGGACAGCTAAAATAACTGCATTTGTAGTTGAAAAAGTGACAATACATTTTCATTTAAATGAACTGTAATATGTAGTCATTTTTAACTGTTAAAAACTAACTTACAATAAAATAAAAATCAGCTAAAAATAAAGTTAAAAAGCAATTACAAATGTAGTTAAAAATAACTAAAAATGTAGTTAAAAAACAACTACAAAAGTGGTTAAAAACATCTACAAATATAGTTAAAAACAACTATAAATGTAGATATAAAACAACAACAAATGTAGTTTGAAACAACTACAAATATAGATAAAAATAACAATAAATGTAGTTAAGAATAACTACAAATGTAGTTAAAATTAACTACAAATGTGGTTAAAAACAACTAAAGCTGAAGTTAAAATAACTATAATTGTAGTTAAAAATAACTACAGTTGTAGTAAAAACAACTACAAATGTAGTTAAAACAACTTAAATTGAAGTAAAATTTTCATACATTTTGCTTACGAAATTAAGCATTTTTCACGGACTTCTTGAAGCATATTTACTGGCTGACCCCCAAATTTCAAATTTTTTTTGTATTAAAATAAAATATTTAAATCCGAAGATTTTCGCAAAAAGTAGTAGTACTTAAAAATACGACAGATATAATTGTAGACATTTACCAGATACAATTTTTGTAAGAATCTTTCAATTAAATTACCCTCGAAAGACTTAAAAACTCTAGGATTTTGACATGTTTTCTATGAAAAATTGATTCTTAAGCACATTCTGATGACTTTTTTTTAGCATCTTATAACGTGTTCTATAGAATAAATAAAAGTCTTAAGAATTGGAATACCAAACTTTTTTTTATTTTTTAAATAAAATTATGGCAACTGACATGGAAGATCATATATTATTGCCTTATTATTTTTAAACAATTTTTTCCGAACTCTCATCATAATTGGGACTATATCATACTTGAGACAATTTATTTGGCATTACATATTCAATTGTTCAATTCCAATGAAATTTTTTTCAATTGGCATTGTCCAATTACATAATTGTTGATCTAGTGTTATTATTTAAGAGGTTATGGCGATTTTAGAAAACACGTCCTGGCGGTATCCTGTAAGACGTGAAACGAAAATAGTAACAGATTTTACAAATACAGACTACATTTTTTCAAACTTTTTAATGTTTGATTTTTTATCCTCTTGGCTTGAAAATCGCTCGCTGTAAAAAGTTTGTAAATAGAAATGTTTTCAATTTTATAATTGTTTTAACTTAAAAACATGTATTAATTTTTAATGGAAGAAATTGTTCAAGTAATCCAACGGATTTTTAAGTAACACTATTAAAAATTATAAAACTAGTACAAAATATTACGAAAACCCACAAATATCATAACACACTTCAAATAGTTTGTAGTAAAATAAATAAAATATCACTTAAAAACCAGTTTACTAACTTTCTATTTAAATTCAAAGAACTTTTCTTTTATTTTTAAATGTTACAAAAATTTGAACTTACAATATCCGTTTAAAAGTAAATGATTTTTTAATTATTTAAACTGTTAACAAGTTAGTTACCAAACCGTAAAATGAAATAAAATTTTCTTTTGTTAACTGTCAACTAATTAACTACAAAATTTTGAAAAACAAATGATTTGTCCTTTATTTTGTTAATTTTTTTTAAATTTATTAGCAAATTAACTGCAAAAAAATCCATAAAAATAAATGATATTTCGTTAATTAAGTTATTTTAAATGTCATAATAATTAACTAAGAAGTCTGTAAACAATTTATTTTAAATATCAAAATTAAATAACAAAAAAATAAAAATAAAATAAAAACATTTTTTTTTTTGACAACATTTTAAATAAAAATATTGTTAAAAATATTCGAAATATATTTCTTGGTAATTAAACTATTTAATCCTTTAAAAACAAATAAAAAAATATTTTGAGTGTAATGGTATTGAAATTCTACTGAAAATTACTTGGGAGAGCGTTACATCATGATAGAGAGATACTACAACTTTCATAGCTTCTCTAATAAAAATTAAAAAAAGTATTTTTAAGCAAAGAAAATCCTAAAAAACTTGTGAATTTCTTTCAAATTCCCTTAAAATAAAACCACCCTAATATTCATATTTCTGGGTGTGTGTGCTTTTGTACTTAATTCAACATTTTCTAATTTCCTTAACTTTGTTATTTCATCTTCTTTTAGCTCTTCTCAAATAGAGTAAAGTGGACAAAAAAAATGTCAACCTTTCTTAGAGGCAATTTATCATTTTGTTGTATTATATTTTTTTCTATCTCCAGCTCATTTTCTGGCCTTTGTCGTTGGCTGTCCGTCGCTTGAACCATTTTACTGTTACTTATCGGAAATGAAACCATCAGCATTTTTATTTTCCCATTTTCAGTATTTGACCATTATATACTCCTTTTAATCGAATATCATCTCATTGTTTGTTTTATTGTCTTCTTTAAAAAAAAAAAAAAAAAAACTTTTTTGTTTGTATGTTTTGTAAACCTTTTCCTGCTGTTTACTTGTTTGCGATGGGAGGTAATTTTTTCTAAAGGAGATTAGAATTTTTTGCTAAAACTAATCGAGGATATTTAAGGTTATAAAAAGGAGTGAAAGTTGAGAAAAATTCTAAAAGAATTAAAGCATTAATTTTGCATTAAAATTTATTCAAATATTTAGTTACCGGTTTTTCGTTTTATAGTTCCTTATAAGACTTTAAATTTTATAGCATTTATTGGGAACGTCATTGTGCTTGTAATGCGGCAAATATACTAAACAAGTTATCTGGGCAAACTAGCATAGACAACGATAAAAGTTTGTGTAAAAATCAAAACTGTTTTAATTTTTTACACAAATCTTAACAACATTCTGCAAGTCACTTGTATACTGCACTAGAAAAATCCCAAACCACGTGTTTGATTGATAACAAAAAACGTTTCCATAGAATTCTTTCGTTAAACTCTGCCTGTACTCGAGGTTCTAGCTTTTGCAAAAACTTAGAATGATAAAGACATCCTTTTATGAATCGATATTTGCTTTATTCTTGCAAATATATGGAGAATTAAAGCTTATTATAAGTCAACAAAAATTAAATATTTCAGTTAAGCTTAAATTTTTAATATCTTTAAAATTTTCTATTGCATGTATTTGTGGTTTTAATACTTAGACAATTTTAATATTCTTCATTAATCTTAAGTCTATACGTAAGCAATTTCTTCAAACATTCATTAGACGCCGATTTTCATTTGCTTAAGATTCAACCACAATCACACATGTGTTAGAAGGAGTCTTCTAAGTATGAGTGTTAACTGTAGTTATTTGTAGCGTAATAACGTCAGTATGATGATCGAACCATTAAAATTCTTTAAAATAAAGCTGTTTCTTAATGTACACACGTACTATCACAAAATACACATAGAAGTAACATGCACAATGTAAACAGAAATTTCATACAATTTAAAATGACATCCAAGAAAATAAGAGAAAATTTTTAGCAAGCAATCGTATGAACAAACATGTACGAGTACTAAACATTTTACCTATTCGAGGGTTAACCACAATCCCATATATTTACAAATTTATATATTACATTTGTCGAGTTGAAACTCTTCTAGAGTAAAAATTGCAAATGTATGGTGGAAATTTTCACACGCGTATTTTAAAATGAAAACATACAAAATAGAAAACAAAAACAACAAATTTGAAAGTAAACACTTCATGCATACCAAAATACTATCACTTACGAGTACAACTGTAAGATATCTGAAAGGATAACCCAGTCAACAATAATAGCAATCCGATCTCCTGCAGTACCATTCGTAGTTGTTTAGATTGAAGAGATCCTCCGATGGCCAGCCCCTACAACAGTATATTATTATTTGTACCCTAAGGATGCATTTTCCGTATGTTGGTGAAAGAGTTTAAGTGGAGAAAGCTAAACAATCAACCTTAAGTAGATTTGACTCTTAATCCCAATTATTCATAAATAGTTAATGACAGAACTCACTCCGTGTAATTGGTTCCGGAACCCTTTATTTGGAAATAAAATGCAAGGAAGAGAAAGTTTTTAAGCCGGTTGTTTTTTGTACAAATTTTAAACAACAAGAACGTTCAAACAAGTAAAAGTCTGGCAGTCCAACTATGGAGAACTCTACTGTTTAAAAATCAGCTAGAGTCCGAAATTTTAATGAGTTTAAATGGACTTTTGTTAATATTTGTCTATAAATAGATAAGCAACTAAAAAATCATTAAGAATTTTCTAGAGTACTAGATCCAACGGGGACCAATTCTATTATTATGCTGCTCAATTATTTAATTTTCTAGCCACTATAAGACATATAGATAAGGTTAGGTCAGTTTAACTTCGACTCATGTCCTGTTTTTTCTATTCCAGGAACTCCGAAATTTCTCATTATTCTCCAGTCGATTACGCTAAGGTCCTTTCAAGTTTCAATATTGTCATCAGGTAAGTGCGAACCCTAGTCTTTACCAAACTCGGACAGCCACAAATATAGTCCGCAAGAACTACTTCAAATATGTATGCCCTCAGCTTTGAATCTTTGGTGAGAATATTTACTATCAAAGTTCCCTTTTGACAAAATCCCTTAGTATATTCCCTATCAGGACCTCCTTGTAGAGTTCTAGTGATCTTACTTACTCCCGCAGTGTCCTATGTTGTTTTATGAGCAATAATAGTACAATCACATAGTTCAGCCCTAAAAGCATGAATTTTTTTTAAAAGAAGCAACACTCAATAAATTCTTCCTATTAATTAAAGTGTTGTTTTCGTTGGAAAGCGGATAGAAGAGAGCTCAAAGATGATGAAAGATAAAGGGGTTCCAATATGGCAACACTGTGATTGCACGAGATATCAAATCGTACAACAGTTGTTGCTCGCCATCCCAGCAAAATAAAATGGATGTTATTCTTTACGAATCTCTTTTTTAGAACATCCAAAGAAGTTAATAGTGCAAATTTTTCTAGTTGTAAAAAGTCAAACAACTTCCAAAATATTGATATTAACTCCTACTAGTAAAAAAAAACAATTATTTAGTTGGTCCATAAATGGTTAATTCTTGCAGTCATTAAATGCCTTATTGAAAACATATTTTGTATACCAATGATATTCACTTTGTCCTGGTCGGAATAATAATTCTTGGCGTGTTCAAAATCACATTTTTAATTAAAAAAAAACAACTAACAACTTCCGTAAACTAATGAAAAAGTCCATCTGCTCATCGATTTTTCATAGCACCCAAACCGACAACTTCCTTCCAATGACACGCTAATGTTAAAATCATTAATGATTCACCGAAATTTTCACAACTTCGTGTTCAATAGATGTAGTGTTTAACTACTTCTTCCTCAGCTCTTATTTTGCTGGGATCTAATAAAGAGTTGGTGAGCTTTTTGAAGCTTTTTTTATTCATTGCCCTGTTATTTTACTTCGGTGGGTTTAAGTTGTATGGTAAAGGACGTTACGACATGAATGAGGGATAACATACTAATGCATATTATTTTAAAAATTGATGTTTCCGCCGCCGAGAATCGAACCCACAACGCCCGCGTTTTCCAAGATAACTGCCCTCAGATAAGAACCTCCAATTAGTCAGCGAACGAGATCGCTGCTATGTGATAATGCTCCAGAATCCACATAATCTCAAAACGGCTTCTGCCGGAAGTTTTTGATTTCCCCCCAGCAGCCGGAGATAGTGGCCGATCTTACAGAATTCAAAGATATGGATTCATATATTTTAGGTGATAATAATAAATTAAATGGATTTTATATAAAGAGGTCGTACCTAAAGAAGTCACACCCAGTTATTTTCACTTTCGAACCATTCGTTTAGAAGTGAATGCCGGCATTGTCTCCCCAAAAAGGACCTTTCAACCAGGATTCTCTGTTCGGGTTTGGTGTGTAGTTTTCGACTATCACAACTTAATAATGTGAAGTTGAATCGCGATAGCTCGCTTAAGATATCCTTTAATAGATATAAGTTGCACTCAGCCGAAGCATGATATGGATACTTTTGGGGTGACACTTGTAACTGGCTTGTATAAGTGCAACAAGGTCCAATTTTTGAGGTATCTTTATATGGTCATTGTGTCCCAAGATGGACCGATTTTAACCAAAATAAATAGGGCCGAAACAAGTCTACCAAATTTCATCGATATATTTCAATATTTGCGACCTCTAGCGCTCAAACAGGAATACTGACGAAAAGTCGATCGGTAAAATAAAGGATGGGTACGTAATTTGTTATTCACCATCTATAACACACTCACCTAGTGAAAAGAAAGGGGGTCATGGAATTGCAACGGTTTTCAAGTCAAACAATCTCTAATTTTTCCATGGATCGACAAAACTTTTATAGAGTCAACACGCTTATCTATAAATGGACGAATCTCTGAAAGATAAATAGATGCCTTCGATATAGAAGCAGCCTATAATAACGTAGAGGCAATAGAGCCGAACTGGCATACTTTAAGGGAGGTCTATGGAAAAACCTTTGAATTAAGTTTTCTAACCGAAGAAGCTTTACGATGTAGGGACTTGGATCTGCTGACCACCTTGCTAAACATTAGGCCAATTACCTTAAAGAAAGTCAGTGCTGCACATTGGCTATAGTGCGAGTGTTCTGTAACCAGAAGGTCTCGCGTTCGATTCCTAATTCGAGTAATATAAAAATACCATTATCTCTTAACAGCTTCTCCTTTCGGCAATCATTAGCAAACCTGCGAAGGTACAATTATTTCTGACGATCGGATTCGATATAGGTTCCCTTATTACGCATTAGTGTAATCACCGGCTAAACTCTTCATATAGAGTGTAAGTGCCAATCAATCATTATAGCGGCAATCATGGAATATAAGGAACTCCAGACGAGCGGTTTATATATATCATTTCTTTATAAAATATTGAGATCAACAAATTTTTCAACATGCTGGAAAGAACTGAAACGAAGGTAATTGAATACGTTGATAACGGTTTGCTACTGATAAAGTGAATATTTATTTAAACGGTAAGCAATTTTATGAAATGAGCGTGTGTCAAATTATTTACAAGCAAAAGGAAAAACGTTTTATGACCAGAAATTAGTCTTCGTTAAATTGGATAGCGCTACTCTTTTACTTTGGAATACAATTAAATACATAGGTGACGTTCTGGACTTTAAATTTTCATGACTAAAGGTAGGAAAAATACCTTATGCGCCAGCTACACCTACAATAAGACTAATAGAAGAAGGTTATACCTTCGTTGGATATACAATTCATTCATTATTATACGAAATTTGCAACTACCAGTTTTTACACTCCAAGAGCATCGGGAAATGCTGGTCGACATCTCGACGGTGGATATTTACATCTTTGATTAAGGTAGATGAAACTACGCTTTTTAGAGCAACCATTTTGTAAGAGGTATATAGTACACAACCCGATCTGGAAATGTACTATATTTCACCGATTATAAACATCATGCGGATTTATAAGATCATAAAAGACTGCAATGAAAACTCTGAGTTTTTATGAACATATGAAGACAGAGTATAACACATTTGAGATCATATTGTGACTATTCCTTATGAATATTAAAAAAAAATATAAAAATGCATTCATTAAACATTCCAGATTTATACTGGAAACTATGCATCTCAGAATCTTGCCCTGACAAATCAAATATTGTCTACCTTTCAAACACACGGTTAGCTTTTTATATAATGGGTTATACAATTTTAAAATGTATTAGTTTGTGTTTTAAGAAACTCAAAAGCCTTATATCGGGTTAGGAAAAAGAAAAAAAAAAATTCAAAAACGTACAAAATCCTTGAGTTGCTACAAGAATTTAAGAGTGCAAGGATATAATTTTGCAAAATATACAGTAAAACTTTTCAATAATGAACGTAAAGATATCAAGGGAAACTAAATTTGAACAGCATACCACGCTTTTAACAAAAATCTGAAATTAATAAAGATTGTGACAATTAATTCTACTTAATAAATATTAAGGTAAAAAAAAAATTAAATAATCATAACACAGGGGTCCAATAACGGCATTCGTGATCAAAATTAGTTCTTTATTTCTAAAACTAAAGCACTTATATGGAATTTTTCCAACAGGGATGTAGTTCGACCTTAGATTGGAAATCAAAGTTAATGTTTTGTGTTTTTATTATTAGTATTATTGCAGTTACTTATTGAAAAAACATATTTCGAACTATATCATTCGATCACGAATGTAGTAATTCGGCTCCAGGCTTGAGAAATGAAAATTTTAACAAAAATGGTGATTTTATTCTAAAAATTTCTATTTGATGAACTGAAACAACAAAAATGTCTATTAAATGCGGTTTTTACCGTATATCTTTCAACAACAACAACAACAACCACATAAAAAAAAAACATAAAACACACTTATACAAACATGGTTGGTGGTTTGAATACAATTCTCAAACGAAACTATAAGAACCTCTTAGTTATTTATCTATTTTCATGTATTACGTTTCTGTATTTCTGATGCTACGTTTTTGCGGTTTCATTTCTTTATATTTGAAAAAAAAAATAAAAAAAAATTGAGAAAGATACGGGAAAAATCCTCTAGATTAAACCACACAGCTGAGCAAAATAAAACAAAAAACATTGAGCGCTGAATTAAACAGAAAATCCATTTTTATTTTTGGCAAATTGAAAATAACAAATTCACATCTTGTGTTGTATAACTTTTCCTCCGATTTTCCCTGTTAAAAAATGTGTGTGTGTGTATGTGAGTTTGCAAAATTATTAGCGTTTGTGGTTGCTCTTACTAGCACAGCTCGTAATATTTTTGTTTTTTTTTTCTCATTTTGCTGTAAATTTATATGGTTACGGTCTTCTGATATGGAAATAATAGCTTCACATCTTACCTTTTTCTTCTTCTTCTTGTACATTTGCTAAAAATGAAATTTTGTTGCTATAGCAGCTAGAGAGAATTTCAATTGAATCTCGTACTTCTTAAAATCGTACATCTAAAAGCGACAAGCTTAAATGAACGTGACAGGCACCTCAAATCAAGCATAAGAAAATGAAATGAAAACAAAAAAAGAATTATTTTTAAAATCTGGAAACCAAGGATACAAGGATTTATCTATAACTTACAAGAGTATTTTGGTGTTATACATACAAGTGTACGAGGGCAGGCCAATAAGTCTTTAAAAAATCTTATGAGAACTTAGAATTTAAAACAAAGTAGGTTATTAAAAATGTCAAGCTTTAAAGCACCACTGGCAATTAATTTCTATTGGGGGTATAACTTAAAAATAAGGGATTTTGAGCTTTTATTGTGGTACAATATAAATTTATTCAAAATATTGGCCATCGTTAGCTATAACTTTTTCCCATCTTTCTGGAAATATATGGATTCCGCGCCAAACAAACTGCTCACTTCTTGAGGCCAAGAACTAATCCAGCCATTTCGGATACCCTGTTCTTAAGTGAAGTGTATTCCAGTAAGGGCGTTCTGCATCGATCGATAGAAATGGTAGTCGGACGGAGCAAGGTCTGGACTATAAAGCTGTAAGTCCACACCACGCATGCTGCGCTTCTTTGCGTCATACGCGGTTGTCTAAAAAGTAGAATCAGTGTAATTGTATGCTGCAAGTTGACGCGTAAAGTAGGTCTACTTTCTACTTTTGTAAGCGTCATATGCAGCGTATGAACAGATCAGCTAATTTTGATAGGTTATTTTTATTTTAAAAACTACACAATGGAGGAAAAACTAATTGAAGCTGTAAAAAAACACGAAGTTCTTTATTTAAAATTTTTTTTATTCAACAAATTATAGCTGATCAAAACAAAAGCCAAAAAAGCGTCGTATGTAACTTGAATTTCAGTAAAGCGATGACGCGTACAAAGTGTTGACGCGAAAACGCGTTGTATGGACTTTCAGCTTAAGGCGGGTGAGGCAAAACATCTCAACCACTATTTTTAAAAAGTTTTTTTTTATCGGTTTTAAAACATGTGGCCGAGCGTTGATGGAATATTACTGCTTCAAGTCTGGCTTTTTTTGGCCAATGCTCGATTTAAACGAATAAACTTTGGTCATCACAGGTCCCCTGTGATCGTTTGACCCGATTTCAGCACGACATAATAGATGGGATGTTTGAATCGATCGAGATAAATGGTTGTCGGACGGGGCAAGATCTTGACTATGAGTCGGGTAAAGCAAAACTTCCCAACCACTATTTTCTAAATAGTTTTTAACCAAACTTGCAACATGTGGCCGGATACATGTCTGGCCGCATATTTCGGACGTTTTTCGGCAAATGCTTGCTTAAAACTAATCATTTGTGTTCGGTTCAAGTCACCTGTGATAATCTGGCCCTATTTCAGCAGCTCATAGTAGATGCGACCCTTCTGGTCCCCCCAAATACAGAGCATTACCTTGGCGCCATGGATATCCGGCTTTGGCGTTAGTTTGGCTGATTGGACAACCTTTACATACGATTTCTTTAGCTTCAGGTTGTCATAATGGCACCATATTTCATCGCTAGTAATGATTCGCAAAAATAACTTCTTTTAATGTAGTTCGAGCAGCACTTTGGACATGCAAAATCGTGTTTCAACGCGTCGTGGCTTTTACTCGTGTGGTACCCAGCAAAACTTTGGTAATAGGTGCGATATTCTCATGCGTTACCTTGTAATGATAGCTCGTTAGCTTTTTCATTATTCCCAAGCATAAATTAAGAAGTTACTCATTATTGATTACGTAATATATGATTTATAAATGTAAAGTAATAATTAAAATATTTTTGAAAAACTATTTTTAGATACATTACTTTGTGTTTTTTTTTTTTGTAAGCAAAAGGGTAATGTATGCTTGTTTTGATAACACAAGCGAAAAAACGAAGCGCAACAATTCATTTAAGTGTAAAGCAATCAAATACTATATGCGTCGATAGCTCAGTGGGTAGAGTTCTTGGCTGGCAACCAGATTTCCCTGGTTCGATTCCCATCTTAAAAATTTGTAATAATTTTTTTAATAAAACTTCTTCTTTTTTAAAAATCTATTTTTAGACACATTACTTTTTCCATTCTCGTAACCATATAAGTAACCTCTTACATTATCACATACACATTACTTTGAGGCTCATCGCCTACGAAATTCATCAATGAAGTAAGGTGTAAAGTAATCCATCGGCCCCTATGGCTATACATTATTTTAGCCATTATTTGGTAATGTGTGGTTTTGCTGGGTACCCAATTTCCTTTTGGATGGATCCTGCTGCTTGCAAACATTTAGAAATTGATGCTTGAGTGACTCCGAATTATTTTTCAAATCGATGTGACTTTTTTTAAAAATGAAAAAGTAAAAAGTAGAGCTTTTCCGTCGCGATCATGATGAATTTCTTCGCCGAGACAGAACTGTTGATGAAACATGAATTCATCACTATATGTTACATCAGAAATAAAACAAAAGTCAAGCAATGGATTTCTCCTCGTTAGATTATGGCAACATTTTTTTTTGGGATATGCATGGAATTATCTATTATTGACTACTTGGAAAAAAGATTTGACTCCCAGAGACGTTTTCCTGTTTTCAAATTTTAGAAATGGCTGAGCGTAAAATATTCAGTAGCCTATTTTAAGGACCATACTTTGCGGAGGGCTTAAACAAATTGAAGAATCGCTGAATGAAGTGTATCGAGCTAAAACAAAGACTATGTTGAAAAATCAAAAAGAACCAAACCAAAAAACATGTGTTTTTCTATGTTTTTGTAAAGACTTTTTGACTTGCCCTCGTACCATGTAGTATACGATGTATTGGAGTTATTGTTAATTTGAGTTTTCTTTGCAGAAAATTTAATTAACAAATGATATTTACTGTTATCTCAGAAACATAATTTCAAGTCGCTCCTGGATTTTGTAACCACAAGTTAGGCAAATGATATTCAATATATGATAGCAGTAATCGGCAGCCGCGACTGATCGGCAAAGACATACTAAATTTGAATCCAATTTTTAATTGAAACAAATTATTGTCACCGAAAAAATCTTGCTATTCGTATACCTCATATGGCCTTATATTATCTCGTTAATATGTAAATTTATTTATTTTTTTATTTACAAATTATATCCTAACACCCTAACCGAGCACTAGCAAGAAAGGCCTTCGGCTCGTTGTAGCGAAAACAGACCAGAGCCTCTGGTGGGAATTGAACCCACGACCCCCCGGTTAATGAACAATTTTTAAATGTATTCAATATTCATGGACTCTTTATCAAAATATTTCGATAGCTTTGTGGTGAAAGGTTTCTAAGTCCACATTATAAGAAAACGTAAATTTTAATGCAGAACAGATGTGAAATTATGCAGTGATGTGTCAGTTGGGAATTGGGACGTATCCCGTGATTGGTGAAAGCTGGACCAATTCCGAAAATAAGACCGGGCCCTAAAGTACATACCACGTGACTGGTTTGAAAGTCATGACTTGTTATTTTAGACAAATCCTGTGACATGTCACAGATGGCAATTTATCCCTTCTAGGACAAGCCCATGATAAAGTGACCGGTACCTATCACAACGAACCGGTCACGTAACGTGTCCTGGGATAGGTTCTTTTCTCCTAGGGTACATATGCCCAATCTGTCATTAATTAATATTGAAAGACATGTGTTTTCTTTTGCCGTCCCCATTAATACAAACTTGAGTGGTACTTAGCGGATTTATAGTCAGAAAATTTAAAAAAGCCCGGAAAATTGCACTAAAACGACTCTGAAAAATTGGAATAATGGAAAATCGCAAAACTCCTTAGATCCGTAATAGCCCAATGAATTCTATCTTAAACAATTATATCCATTTGTTTGCTTCCATTGATTTAAACAACAAAAAAGTATAAAATATAAAAATCCGTCACATATAACTTCAGCGCAATCGCTTGGGGTTAAAAGAATTTCTCTGCTGTAAAATTTAGGACTTAGTCCCTTTTTGCACTAAGCTAACGATTAATTTCGTCATAAGTACAAAAATTAAAACGAAAAAAATTTATATCACTCGAAGGAATAAAATGTCAATATTTGCATTAACAATGGGCAAGGTATGCAATTGCAATTTAAATAGTTAACAATCCAATCTTTTTTTTTTTTTTGTAATTTGGAATATTAGAAAATGTAATTATAAAACTGATATAACAAAGAGTAGAAATGGGTGTACAGTGAAAGATGCATTAAACTGACACAACTTGCTTATGGATATCATTGTTTCTTTAATATCCAATTATGGAAGTTTATATTGTATGTATATTAATATTGTTTATGTTGGTGTTTATCCAAAGTTAAGTTATGTTTCAGCATGTATGCATTATAATGAAAGTATTGGATAGGGGTAAAGTGTTATTTTCAAAAATTAGAGAAAAATATAAATTTTTGTACGAGCGCCCCGGTAGGCTAGTTGGTAGCGTGCTAGCTTATCAGTGCGGGGGCGTTGGTTCGATTCCCACCAGAGGCTCTGGTCTGTTTTCGCTACAACGAGCCGATGGACTTTGTTGCTAGTGCTCGGTTAGGATATTAGGATATAATTTGTAATTATATGATTAACATGAATAAAATAAAAATAAAATATATAAATTTTTGTATAAATTGCAACAAAAATTTCAAATGATTTCGGTACTGGCTTGGTTGGGTAACTCAAGTTCAAAACAAAGACAAAATTAGTTTTAGGTTGTCAATTTATGACCTTCAATATATTAAAATTCATTATTAACAATTAATTTTTTTGATGGGAATTTATCAGATTATAAAAGGATCCAAGCTATTTTAATTTCATGATCAATTTGAATAGTTTTTCTAATTTCTGAGTACAGGGAAGCATTTTTGGACGAAACACTTTTCAAGGAAAAAGTGAGAAAATATATGCTTGGAGCTAATTTCTATGTCATAAATGATCACTTTTTTTGTTTTGATAAAGAAATCTTTTTTATGAAAATTTCTTTTTAGGCACGTAATGTGAGATTTTCTTTGCTTTAGCTTAGTACAACCATACTTACATGGGGATCAAGAGTATTTTAGAACGTGCAACGAAAATTCAGTTTCATAAACCGAGTGAAATTAATTATAAAGTTGTATTTTCCCATTTTGTACGTTTTAACAGAACTTAATTTTAAAACTGACAAAAAAAATTCAATGTGTAAATATAAAATACTTCTTTGCCGCGTTTTAAGTTAATTTCTTTCAGACCATTTAAAGGTTTCGGTTGAGCCGAATAGCCCGCAGGGACCAATAGTTTCCCTAGCGTTACTATTAATAAACGTAACCACAATAAACGAAACCCCCTCACATTAGGTCAGACAGATGTAATGGCACCCAGAGTGTCCCATACTCTCTGAAGTCTTAGAATTTCAATTTAAGAGATTTCCACCAGATTTCGAACTGTGATAAGCAAAAACATTTACAGTATGAAAGCCAATTAAATTTTCCTAATAAATATTTATACAATCAGTATAATCCTAAATGCTTCTGAAGTTTTATAAACTCTAAGAAAAATAATTTCACTATTCCTTTATGGATGGATGTCTTTTAATGATGGACATTTCTAATGAAGATATTGCAACAGGTATTGGAAGCCTATCTAATACATTTTAATGTGATTATGATGGTCTATTCGCTTTTCTGTTGAAAAAATGTTTTTCTGCTTTTATTTTACCACTGAGAATTATATTTTATTCAGAAATTAAATATATAATATTGTATTCCAAGCAACTTGCTCTGGATAGCCGGAAAATGGCACTTTATATATTCAATCGTCTTCCTACCCTACAAAACCTGTAATTATCACTCCAGCTTTCTCGCTCCCTTGACAAAAAACGGAGTTCCCACCCGAAGTCTATAATCGCCTCTGGTTAAGGAAACAGAAGTCTGTATACCTTAGGATCAACGGATATCTACATAAATTTAGACATTCTGCACGTTTCGGTATCCCCCCAAACCTCTTCAGCGTTGCCCATTATAGTTGAGTCTTCCTCCCGTTTTGAAAAACTGAAGTGGCACACGAACGTCCATTGCCTTCTTGCCAGCTAACTTGACCCCCGTTTTACCAGTTCGGTTGCAATCTCATTACCCTTAGGTCTCTGTATACACAAACCCTATAGATGTGAACTCTCCCATTGACAAAAAAAGTCTACCTAGTTAAAGAGTCCTTGCACTCTTGGACAATCGAAGAATATACCAGATTGGCGATCGCTTTAATAAATGTAAGAATCAGTCTTGACCCTCTGCGACTGACGTGGTAGTCTAACAGACACCAATTAACATTACTGTTTAACATGAGTCGTCGTTATGAATAAAAAAAAATATAATTATACAAACTACACCTTTAAAATGTAAAAAATAATAATTACAATAGGTTTACAAAACAAATCTTGGAAAATATAAGCCGTTGAAAGGCTTTCTGGTGTTCTACCACGTCAGTGGAAATTTAAAAAAATCTCACGTCAGTCGCAGAGGGTTAAGGGCAAAATCAAGGTCATGAGCTATTTTGGCCGCCAAAACTTCCCCCTGAAAAATACTGCAGTCATCGATTTATTTCGAGCTTTCTCAGAGATTGCTCTATACGTGTTGTAATAGACGGTATTTCTTTCGACGAGTTTCAGCTACATTCAGGTGTACCTTAAGGTTCCGTTCTTTCTCCTTCTCTCTTCCTTGTCTCTCTTAATGACCTTCTTGGTATAACTTTTAACCCTATCTTCTCTTTTGCTGATGACAGTAACATTTGTCATTCATTTTGCTTCGATCGCAGGCCAAGCCTCTTAGAGGTCGGGGTCAGGAGACAAATCATGAATGATACACTTAATCGGGACCTTTCGTTAGTTTCAGAGTGGGGTCGTACAAATAGAGTGGATTTTAATGCACATACTAAGATACAATGTTGTATGATGACTCATAGGGTTGTGGAGTCTCCAGCGTTATCTGTTCAATTGGATGGTATGGATATTGAGGAATCAGAAACTCTTGATGTCTGGGCATGAGAATCCAGTGTGATATCCGTTGGAATAAAAACATTTTTGAAGTGTCGAAAGAAGCATTCTATACCACCTATGTATATCCGGCCAAAATTGGAGTATCTATTTTGAAACTTTTGGACCGTGTTCAAAGGAGGGCTTCGGCGCTTATCAATGACAGTAGGATATCCAGTTCTATTAATTCATTGGAGCATCGACGAAATGTGGGCTGTGTGACACTGTTCTATCGATACTATCATGGAATATTCTCTGCTGAGATAAGTGAACTTTTACCTCGGGCCCGGGTTTTTGTCCGGAATACTCGCTTGTCCAGTAGAGCTAATCCCTTTGTGGTCGATTGTCCAGTTAACCGTAGAACACATTACAGGCAAAATTCGTTCATAAGTCGAACTAGTCGCATGTGGAATAAACTCTCTACAGAGGTCTTCCCTGACAACTATAATATAGGGAAATTCAAGTATAATATTCAAAAACACTACTCCCTCTTCCCTCCTATTCATAAACTATTTTACTGACATCAGCACAATGCACTGCATTCATAGGGGCAACCCCTAAGTGTTTATACATAAAAAAACTGGTCGTGTTTCTAGGATTTACCTTGAACTTTTTAATTAAAATTATCATGTCCGTTTTTTTACGATTACTACCTAATTCCATTCTGGCTGTCCAACATTTTGTTACCCCCAGTGTAGTCTTAATTACAGAACGCAGAGTAGCCAAATACTTCCCAGTAATGATATTGGCCACATCATCTCCATACAGAGATATCCTAGCCACTGGCCCCATAAGCTTTTCGAAAAGTTCACTTACAAAAAGTGTCTAACATATTGGAGATATAACTCCTACCTTGAGAGTTACTCTGTACGCCGCCTTCCCTACTTTGGCCTTACCCCATTCTCCAGATATTATGCAGCGACGTTTAAAAATTCTACAGACCCCTAGAGGTGATTTGACACTTAAAGACTTTCTAGAAATTACATTTCCCTTTAACCAATACATTTATTAATGTGTGTGAGTGAGTGTTTATGAAAATTGGCATAAATAGATAATATATAAACTTGCTTAGCCTAGCATATTTTACCAATTATCCTTTAACGTTTGTTGCTTACTCTACGTATGTACGTGTATGTGTAAATATATCGGTGTATGTTGTGTGTATAATGAATGTATATATTGCAAATGCTGACATTTTAAACAGCAAATGCAATTGTTTGTCTAAAATTTTGATTGGGCTTTAATTAGAATAACGCCTCTTAAAAATTTACTTTTACATAACATACGTATGTACCAAATATAAAAAGACAAATGTTAAACCAAAGATATCAGAAAGTATTTTTTTGATAAATGGAAATAATAAGGGATAAAAATTATTTTGGGTATTGTTCACTATTTATAATTAATACCAGAACTGGAATAAATTTTTTAGTTTCTTTTGGAACTGTAAAAATCATTCGTTATAGAACAGAAATACGGGCACAAAATAAGTTTTTTTTTACAACCGGAAAATTGTACTCAGTTGCTACGATAGTCTTTGCGGATGTGTCCCAGTTTATGTATTTTAGTAAAAGTATTAGTTTTTGCCATTGTGAATAAATGTTTTACTATCCGCATACACGCACACAAATATTTATATTCCATATCACTACATACACAGATATATCCATACGAGTAATTTAAAACCCTGTCAATATTTTGTCTATACATTTATATTAGATGATAATTTGTTATTCATACAAAATTTCTTGATTTGTTTTTTTTTTTAAATTCAAATGCAATTATGATTTTGTCATTTTTAATATTTAACATAAATGCCAATGGAATACACAATTTCAAATTATCCTGGTTGATAGACTTTTCTTAAATTAAAATGTGTAATCTCTATTTAGCAGTTTCAATTGGAATGCATTTTCTTTGTTTAAAACCAAATTTGGTTTGTGCTGTTTTTGTAATGTATATCTATAGATATTGACTTGAGTACGTGCCTTATTGCCTAATTGCTTTGTTTTATATGTGGCGCCATATTTTACATTTTGATTGACTTTGATTTGATAGAGTTTCTTGAATATGTTTTCTTTTTTTTTAGTTTTTTTTTTCGCTTACTTAAGGTAATGTCACGATTGAGTGTTAAATGTCTTCATATGTCTGGCTATAATTGTTGTCAATCTCTCTCTGTGTGATTTCTTTTTTGTAACCATTTAAGGCTAAAATTGATAAACTTTGTTTAATGTCATTTTAAATAGATATTTAAGGTAATTTTTAAAATATTATTGAATTAATTGTGTTAGATTCACGTAATAGACACAGCGTCATTTTGGTATTCAACTAATATGGTATTTAGTAGAAATTGACAATTTTTAATTAAAAGTGGGTGCAGAGAGGTAACTTTTCATATTGAAAAAATACAATATTTGTTGTCACCAACGAATTTGACACCAAGCAAATCGTTATCTTGCTGCAATCGAAAATTCGGTCGTTACATATCCCATTCGGTTCTTACCACCCTATTTCAGTTGTTATAACTATAATTCTGTTGGTTTAGCAGAAATAGGATTGTGGATATTTTCGATTGCAGCAATCAAACGATTCGTTTGGCGCCAAGTTCAGTTGGGACAACAGATTGTTTGGTCTGTGATATTGCCGCCTTTGGAACGTATTATTGTCCAAATAAAATATAAGGTAATTATGTCCAAATGTGATTCGTTGAGACGGATTAGGATTTACCTATTAGAAGACCTCAAATTTGGTCAACAAGTATTCCTTATTTAAGGAATAAAAAAACAATATTTGACTAGCGAAATAATTATCAGATTGGGGTTGCATGGACTTCCTACTGGTTTGCTTTCACAACACCTCCTACGATGCGATGAGGGTGGTCACAATTTCATTTCATCATTTTGAATACTGGCTATCGATGAATCGTCGATATGACTTAAACTGCAGAACCTACGGCTACGCCGATGATCTTGTGATCCCCGACGTCGGATGGAATGATGGGACTATTTCTGAGAGCGTATGCAACAGGCCAAGACGATCCTTTTTCCATTTACGAATAGGAGGAAGGTTTACCTGTTGGCGGGGGTAGGACAATAGGCTAATCAGACAATGTGAAGTACCTGGAGGCAACTTTTACCATTACCTGGAATGATCACCTTGGCTTTTAGTCCAGAAATGTCACCAGGGTATTTGATGCTTGTCAAAGGCTTTTTAATCTGCCCTGTGGTGATAAAATAGCATGTAATATGTAAAGTACATACATGTGTAGCGAACTATATGTAAGTATCACTGCCTCGGGAAGCATAGCTAAATGCTGTCAAACGCGTCCACGGGTTGTGGATATTGGAAACCCCAGCTGATATGCTGGGATGCTGCGAATAAAATTAGCAGTCGCGGATAATTCAGCGGTCTCCAGGGAAGAGTCTCGGGGGATCTCATTTGGAGTTCCTGTAAATACCCGAGTTGGCGATGATCCTTGGAACGACGTGGCGCGAAATTGCCGTTACTCAATAGCCAATCTCAACAATAAGTTAAAAAAAGCATGTCTTGAGGCTTTAATCGGCAATCCCGATACCATGCGATCGGCTAATCATCGATCCATCTTAAACTCATCTAATTACAGAAACCAAACGGCCCTTTGTTCCAACTTGGAACCAATATAGATATATAAAGGCGCCTTGAAAGGACGGTGGGTAAAAGACCACATATGGTATATGGACCGTTCAATACTATTATTATAACTGCGACAACCTCTGCGGGCAAAGAATGCTGTCTTACGTGTATTGGCATTAAGGATTCTGGCGGACCGTGACCGATGGATGCCATGGGGGCTATGCTGGGTATCCTGTCGATGCATATTTCTGTGATGGAGGCAGCCAGTATGGGCTCTATTAGACTTCCAGAGCTCGGTAACATGAAGAGTCACATGAGGGTTGCCAAAATCCCAACGGCTGACCCGATCTCAAAGATTATGGAAAGGATCCTAATGGTACAGGCTCTTGTCAAGCACTTTGACATTATGTTGTTTGGCATTTGTTGGGCCTAAACATCTTGGAAGCCTGAAAGAAGTGCTCAGGTATGGTTTACTGATGGCTCAAAAGAGGCAAATATTTACATGCGAGTATATGTCTTTGGAGCTGGTTTCCAACTTGCTCTTCCCATGGCCAAACACCATTAGAGTTTTCAGGAGAAAATCTTCGCCAGATCTGTCTTTACAGCGGAGAGCCTACGAAGGAGTACTATGAGATCTTACAGTTACTCAGGGCTCTTATAGGCTATTAGGTGTCATCAAGACTGGTGTGGAGTGCATTCAGACTCTCAAGCAAATTTGGAAGAAGCAACTCATTTAAACTTGGGCGGATTCCTGGCCATGAGGTAAAGAGCTAGCGGACTATTTTTCTAATTGTGGAGACTGTCGACTCTTGAACGGCCCCAAAACATTCTTTGAAGAACTGACAGGGTATGTTGGGGAGAAAATCAGGTCGTAGGGAGAGTCATAATTTTCTAGTGAATGGGAAGGTCAGGAGGATAATTGAATGGACACTGTGATTTTAGATATCAAAGATTTGATATTAAATCTAAATATAATTATTAGTTGAATAGTTTGTAAAAATTCCTTTCAGTTGATACCCAACTTTTTAAGATGTGATATACAAAAAATTACTTTTAATGTGAAAATTGTTTTATATCTTAAATTTTTCTTTAATTTCTCCACTATTTACAAATGTTTCAAACAAATTTTTGTTTTAACAACATCAAATTATCATTGTTATTATTTTTTTTTTTTCATTTTTAGTATGTGAAATAATCTCCCCTCCATTCTATTTCCTTATATTCCAAACACTTAATACATCCATCATATTAAATGTTTTATGACACATTATGTGTATGTCTTCCATGTTGCCATATAATCATAACTACAGTCAGCAATGTCTAGTAGTGGTAAGTAAATCCCATTACAGTAATTAAATCACATCCATATGAAAATTACATAATTATACACAAAATGCCATGGTATATACTTAACATACATAAATAAATGAATATAATAATACAATATAAGAGACAGAGAGTCCACCAAAGCATCATAAACATATTAAAAAATAATTTACTTAATAATAAAATCATAACGAAGAAAAGGAACAAGGACGAAGTTGCAGGGCAACAAAAAAATTCATATTAAATATGCATACAGTTTTGTAAATACAGAGTGAAATTTAACACTTTTAAACAATTAACAGCACAGAGGAAAAAGGGGGTAAAATTCTAGTTAATGTTTGGGAGGAATTTTCCAAAATTAAGGGTTTGGTTATGAATTCCACAAGGATTTTCTAAAAAAAAACAAAATAAACTGACTGAGTTAGTAAGTAAAAAGGGGTAAATATAAAAGAGATTTTTTGTTAACATATAGAATTTCGTATTGTTTGATTTGTTTTCAAAAAATATACTACAAGACTAATTAAGATTTTAGTACAACTTTTTTAAGAATTCTATAGAAATTTCTAAAGGAAAATAATAATAAATTGTTTTAAAATTTTTAATATTTATTGTAGTATTTCTCTAAAACAAAAACAATCCTTAGAATCTGATAGGTTCTTTATTGAAAAAAGTATTTTAAATATAAGAGATTTTCTTAAAGTAAAGGTGCACGTGGTGTTGGAAGGTTACGGGTTCGATCCCCAGCGACGGCAACATCAATTTAGAAAAATAATATATATGAGTTTTCCATGAGGGAGCCTTATTCGATGTTCCCACAGCACTTAACCCTGCCAAAGTAGAATAACATAACAGGGGTATGAACTAAAAAGCAAGTTCGCCAACTCTCTATCAGATGGCGCCCAACAACTGTTTTAATATTAAACATCTAGTGCAATCACAATGTTACCATAACAAAAGAACTTATTTTTACTCCACCTTCTAGCGCTTCTCTATCCCCTTTTTAAAGAAATGTCATTTATTGCCCTACGTGAAAGCAATGCATGTAGCAGAAGTCCTTAAAAATGTTTAACCATTTACCAACAACTATTAGTGTTTATAAGCAAGCACTATTATTTTCAGGTATGCTTTTTAAAATAAATTTTATTTGATATCCAATAAGATGGGTTAAGTTGAGTTGCGGTGGGTTGCACAACCATTGAAGCAAGTCCGTGGGAGACAAATAAAAAAGAAATCTGTCCATTGTACCATACCCTATGGAAGTTAGAGATTAGAGAAGAGAGAAAGGAGTTCCAGCCTAGAATTTTACAGTCTCCTTTATAAACCTGAGAAATCAGGTAGGTATAGTTTATGAACCAGAAGTCACCACCAAAAATGCTAGATAGTAACAGCCAAACTATCCTGTCGTGTCCTCTTCCTACAGACATGACATACACAATGTTTCATTGACAATGCCCGTCATCAGCATATGACGAGCACAGGCGCTAAATGCAAATACACCTATAAAAAATATTTGCTGTCCTAGCCGATGTTGATTCCAACTAACAGGTGGAGCATAGTCATTTTCTCATCGTGTCAGCTTCTGCAGAAAATATTTGTAAGGAAGGAAGTTCCATCATCCTAGCCTATATACCAAAACGCCGTATCCCGTTACCACCGCCAGCAGATTGGGCAATTGGGAACGGAGTAGTCGCCGCAATATGGCGCCGATCATACATGGTCCAAATTTTCCTCGTGATCGAGTAAGTTGGCTCATCAGTCCATCTTTTAAAGCTGCGGGGTAGTACCGCTCAACCTGCCGCTCCTGCTCGTAGTCGATATCGCCATCGTAAAGCAATGCCAAGCCAGTTTATCAGCAACATTGTTGCCATTACTTTCCCCATGTCATGGCACCCATGTGAGTGTCAATCTCGAATATCTCGCTAACTCGTAAAGACACTCGGCATTCATGGACAATCCTCAATGTGGTAAACACACCTGCTAGGAATCTAATGGGCACTGGGCTATCTGTAAAAAACAACGTTGACATCATAAATAAAATGTTGCACTGATCTGATCGTCTGCAGGAGAGTCGACAATAATAACGACATACTCGTATATACGCTATATCCTACCCTTCCATCTCTTTTGGATCCATACGTGTAAATCTTGAGTATGCATACTCCACAGTAGCTCTTTCTAAAGCATAATTCCCAAATACTTACTTTGGTAAGTGTAAGCTCAATCCTGGCAGTTTGAACTCCTTGATGATATTCCTAGTGGAGAGAATAACATTCGTATTGATCCAATTCATACTTGGCCCAATACTTCCCTCCAGTCAGTTTAAGTGAGGTCTCCATGAGCTCGGATAGAATATCCATCCGCAAGCGATACACAGCATATACTAGGGATACTATTTATATTTCGGGAACTGGCAACACCATAATGAAGTTTAATATTTTTTAGCATAAACGTACTCACAACGTTTTGAGGTACAAGTGCTATTTGTTTTGTTTACAGTGAGTTTAGAAAATCAATTTGGTAAAAAAATGGAAATTTCAAGAGAAGATTTTCGTTGGAGTATTTTTCACAACTTTCAACTTGGATTATCTCAAGAAGAATGTGTCAATGTACTCAGTTCTTTGTATGGCGATAAAGCACCAGCAAAAACCACAGTATATTGTTGGTATAGTAGTTTGGTCGCCGACGAATTCCGTGAAGGTCGTTCAAAATCGGTTGTTGTGCCACAAAACATCGATGCAGTGCGTGAACTGATATTGCAATATCGTCATGTGATAAATTGACAGATAGAGACGTCCTTGCAGACTAATTGCACTTCAATACATTAGATTTTGCGTAAACACTTAGTTATTAAAAAAAATTTCATCTCGTTTGATACCCCATAACTTATCAATCGCTCAAAAAAAGGCTGGCGTCGATTGGTTTAAGGAAATAATTAAGAAGTTCGACCGTAGTAAAACCGTGACAGATGACGAATCATGGATATATGCGTGTGAGCCGGAAACATAACAGCAATCGACCGAGTGGGTATTCAAAGACAAGCTTAATCCAACAAAAGTTGTTCGTTGAAGAAGCGAAAAAGCGAAGCAAATGGTCTCCTGATCTTTGGCAAATGATTTCCTGTTTCTTCTGCTTGAAGGAAGATGGTCAATTTTGAGTGGGACATGACCATTTGTTTGTCGGAAGTTTTCGGAGAAATTCGTAAAACCAACCGCCGAAGACGAATCATTCTCCATCATAAGAATGCGAGCTCTCACACATCTTGTTAAACGGGTGCATTTTTAAGCAGTCAAAACATCGAATTGATGACTCATCCTTCGTATACTCCTGATTTGGCACCCAATGACTTCTTCTTTTTCTTCCCGAATATCAAAGGTAAAATGCGTGGTCAACGATTTACGAGCGCCGAAGAAGCAGTTGAAGCGTCTCAAGAGGAATGGAAAAACTGCTGTGACAAATGGTTTGAACAAAAGCAAAAGTGTATTGATCATCAAGGGGAATATTTCGAAAAACAATAAACTCATTTTCAAAAAAAATGTTTGTTATTGTTTGCTATTCCCGAAATATAAATAGTATAAATATAAATCAATTCACGGTCGAATTCTAAAGTAGTGGTAATATTATATGATTCTGTGGGGTGCCCCTCACTGCTAGGCCTTAGCAAGTTCACTGCCACGCCTTAGCAAGTTCACTGCTACGCCTTAGCAAGTTCATGACAAACTCGGTGATGGTAACATCCACCCTCAAGTCTCGTATGCCATCTCTGATCGTATGCCATCCCTGATCGCGTGTCGGATTTGACAATTTTGAAAGAACCTTCTATATCTTGAAAAGCAGCCAATGTTTACTCCTTTATAATTACTAACCACATCTCACTGAATTCGACTACACACTAAAAAAATACCTATTAAATGTGCGATAAATACCGATTAATTATGGTATTCGGTAATAATTACCTAAACCATATCAGAGAACTGCAAAATCTGATTGCAAAACGTTTATACGCAATCAACACAAGAATAAATATGTGTTTGCGTTCAAACGTTGAATATACTCCAACACACATTCAATCAAACGACGTGTAAATTGTTGTCACTGATTTATAATCAACGGTCGTTTTTATACCATTGATTTTATTCTGTTCATTCGAGCCAACAATAATTATTTTGATGTAGAATAAATCAGAAAAAACAACAAACAATGTGTATGAGTGTAATCATAATTAAAACATAAAAGTTTCTTTTCTATAAAAAGGGGGTGGTTTTGTAGAAAAACATTTCATATATGTTATATGTATATTAGGGTGGGTGTAAAATACGTTTTTTATAATTTTTATTAGGAATACCAAAACTAATGTTCTTTGTGAATTTTTTTTTTTATTTAACTCAGGCTCCCCCAATCCGGTTAAAGTTAAATATTGCCTAATTTTCCAATCAAAATAGATGAAAAAGAATTAAGACAATATTTAAATTTTTCCGGATTAGGCAATTCTGAGATATCGACCTAAATTTTTTTTCCAAAAAAATATTTTTATTTCACAAAGAAGAATATTTTTAGTATTGTATTACTAATAAAAATTCTAAAAAAGCGGGTTTAAGTCCCACCCTAATGTACATTTATGAAGTGTGTTTCTATTTTGTTGTAATTATGAACACACTCATATGCCATGTTTGTTGTTTTTTCTGATTAATTTGACGCTGACTTTTTGTTGAGTGATTACATTTGCAGTAAACATAATCGACATATGATTCACACTGATCCCAATTACGCGTTCAGTAACATGATGCTGATTTTATTCTACAGTGAATTTTGTTGAATTATTAAATGTGAACAAGAATTTTTGTGTATGATTAAATCAAGAAAAAAGTTGATTTTGCAGTTCTCTGAACTATATCGAATATTGTTACACAATGCGCAACAAATAATTTATATCAGGATATCGTTAAAATCATCCAGAAAACGTTGCTTCTTTAAATTTTACTTTATTTAGGATACAACAGGTGTAGATGTCATAACCACCATATTAATGAGTTTAATGCAAAACTAAATCAACTTAATCCTTAAGAACCGTTAAGAACATATGAGTATTTAAAACGGAAGTACCTACTTAATTTTAACAAAATGTTATTTATTTATTGCAACGTAACAAAAAATATAAAACCCTTAAAATTATTTCAAAAACTTAACTAAATGCAATGATTTCTTTTGATCTTGCAGTAGCAAATAAGAAATAACAACAACAGCAAACAGTAAGCAGAACCGATCATCTCAAATAAAATGAAATAAAAATTTACGACAAAAAATTGCAACAGCAAAACACATGCTCCACATATTTGCTGGACATTTATTGAAGTTAAATTCTACCAGAAACATAAATAAAACATAATCCCGACGATGGCAACGACTACGTTGACGACAATGATTTTGTTACAATAAAGATGATAATGATGATAATGACAATAATCATGTTAATGATGTTGGTAATAATGGGTTTAGATTGTTTTTAAATCTACAAGATTTAGACTAATACAACTCTTTGAAATCTTTGACGTTAACACTACAACTTTGCCAGTAAATTAGATAAAAAATTTAAAATTAGAATTCGCAAAAAACGATTTTATCGGGGGCAGCAGTTCGACATGGTTCTATGGCGGAATTTAGGAATAAAATATATTTTTGTCAAAATGATAAATAATTAATTTACCATTATTAATTAGATATTAAAATTATGCTGAAGAAGCCTAAATTTATTTGAATAAAATTAAATTTGATCACACTGTAGTAGATTTAGATAATTAGTATCCACATTGTATTAAGCTTTAATACAATCTGAGGGTCAGTTCTCGTTCTGTGAAACGGTGAAATGAAAAGTTTTTTCACGTTTTCATAGTACTTTTGATTCGCGTTCTGTGAAAAATGTAAAGAAATATCAAAACGTTTTCATATGAAAAAAAAAGTGGAACGAAACAAGATTTTTTCACGATTGTACAGCACTGGCGATTCTTGTTTTGTGTAACAGTGCAAACAACTGTCAAAATATTTTCATATGAAAAAATTGTTTACACAGACTATTTATAGGTGAAATAAACATGGAGAAGATTGTAAGAGGAAAGCGCGCCAGCGAAAGGCAAAATGAGTATTTAATTAATTATTAAGAAAAGCATGTGGACATTGCAAACCATAAGTAAGTAGCTTTATAACCATAATCACACTTTTATTAATCGCATATTTACAGATTTGTAACTGCAGATGGTGCCAAATTTAGAGACGAAAAGTTTAACGAATTAGCGGCGAGCCTTAACAGTTTAGTGGGACCCAAAAGGACAGTGAAAAATGGCAAAAGTATGGCATATTTATTTATAGTTTATTTATATTCTTTATGAAATTTTTTTTTAGACTTCATACGCGCACCAAATATAGTTCACTTAAAGTAAGCCGACATAAATCCATGAAGTGCTTGTCGGTTGTCATCTCGAATGGATTGTGGTCAGCACGAATTATGCGTCTCAGCACTCTCAAAAAATTCCTATAAATTATTAAATTATTTACTGCAATGAAATGCTTGTAACATCATTGTCTTACCTTTGTTCATCCGGAATTTTTTGAGTCATATCCAATAATACAATTAATCCAGATATTTTTATATAATTATTTAAAATAAATTTTACGAACTTAATTCGCTTTTGTTTACGTTTTTCTCTGTTTTGACATTTGCTTTAAATTTTGGATAACACAGTTACAAAAGTTTCATGGGTACAGTGCGAATGAAACATTTTTTTCATAATACATACGAGAATCGCAATTTATGTATTTGTGAAAAGTTCGAGTGAAAAGTGCTTATGAAAACGAAAATGAAAAGTTTTTTTCACTTCACATTATCACAGAACGAGAATTGACCCTCTGGTGTCTAAACATGTTATAATCATGATCATAAATACTAAACATACATTTATTTTGTAGTACGATATATGAACATAAAAACAAAGTTGTAAGGCAGATATAAAATAATGGTAGAAAATATAAATCGCGATAAATTTATATATGAAAAAAAATCTAAATCCTACAACTACTACTTCTACTTCCACTCATAAGCAATTGATCGAACAAGACTGATGATAGTCAGGCGAACAAAAAAAAAAATACTTAGAGTAAAGGACCGGATTATGTTGTTGAGTTTTTGTGTGATGTGTGGTGGTACTGGTTTTCCGAAAACATACAACACAAAACTTATGAAGTGATTTTTTTCTTCTTTGTCTCCAAAAGAACAAGTAGTAGTTGGTTTATGAGAATAATGTTACAGTTAATACTGTTCGACGGTTGCTGTTCCTGTTACTGCCACGATTTGCCGCCGCCAATGCTGTTTTTTCTGCCATTTGAATTGTTAAGATTAAACTTGTAATGTTGGCGACTTAAAATTTATTTAATCTTTTCTTTTCAACTTTTTGTTTTGTTCAAAACTTTTTATACAAAGAGAAAGAGAGACTTGTACGAGTATGTGGCGGTGAACTTCAAACATTTTGAAAACTTTAGCTTATACATAATAATTTTTCACATACATTTAATCGGACGTGTATCAAGGACTACTGTATTAAATTGAAAATGGCAAATCAAAATGTAGAGAAGAAAAAAAATGATACTGTTTCGGATTTATAAATCTTGGAAGAAGAAAAATATATTATTGGACCATACGGCACACAGAGAAAACAGATTTATTGCAACAACCGAATTTCTTGCCAACCGAACAGTTTGGTTGGAGCCGCCGATATATTTGTTTGTCGCAAACGAAATTCGGTTAATGGAACCAAGTATTTCAATTTTAAAAAAATTAGTGTTTACTATTCGTTAGTAACATTAAATTATGATCTCGAGCCTGATAAAATTTAAAATATATAATTTAAAATCGAAATATATAAAAAAATTACATATTTTAATTATATCAGGAAAACATTTGGTTGGGACAACTAAATAATTCGGTTGCTGCAACCAAAATTGTTGTCATGATGAATATCTTTTCTCTGTGCAATATTATAAAAAAAACAACATAATAATGTTGTTGGAAATCATGGAACCATTATGCCGGATGAGTTGGAGGTTGGGGGCTTTTCTTTTTAAATGCGCAAAGGTGTTTAAGGACCCCTACTTATAGAGGTGGGCGATCTTGTAATCTCCATCACTGCTTGGGATGGGCAATAATTTCAAACCGCATGCAACAGGCTATGATCCTTACTTTCAAATGATGTAAATCCGTTCAAAAGGATTCTGATACCGTTCATTCATATGGAGCCGACAATTAATGGCATAACCGTGGGCTCTTCGTACATTGTTGGTACCTTGGGGTTACTCTGAATAGAACACTTAACTAAAAGCAACAACTGACTGCCGTAAATATGCCTATCAGAGGCTTTTTGGTATGACTTGGCGTTTAAGGCCTCAAATAATGGTTTACAGATCTCAAAACACCATCGTGAGGCCAATGGTCAACTATGCTGCTCCGGCATGGTGGCCCAAGGTGAAGCAATCCCTGGCAAAGGGTAGCATAACAGCGCTTAGCCTGTGTGGAGATAACTAGTGCGGGCAAGACGTGTCTTAAGACGCCTGAATAGGTGTTCTGCATCTCCGGCATTTTGGTTATATTAAGGGAGGTTCCACGCGGGGCCACGTGAGAATAACGGGGCTCTTTATTGAATATCCACTGTCCAGACTTTTTCCAAGAATTACGAGGTGATCATTTTCGACCGAGGGATATGACCAGCAAATCTTGAGAATCTGAACGGGGGTCAGAGGTTTTTTGCTAGGACTTGGGGTTTAAGGCCTCAAATAGTTTACAGGTCTTAGAAAAACACCGCCTGTGAGGGCAAGACGTGTCCGACTAACGCCATTGCTGAGGACGCCTGAATGGGTGTTCTGCGTCTTCGGCATTTTGGAAATATAAAGGAAACTGACCTGCGGGACCACATGAGAATAGCGGTGCTGTTCATTGAAGATCCACTGTCCAGATTTTTGCCAGGAATTACGAGGTAATAATTTTCGAGTGAGGCATATGACCAACATATCTTGAGAATCCGAACTGGGATCCCAGGTGGGGTTCACCAATGACGACAAATAGATTAACTGAGTGCAGGCGTCTTTGAGACCAATTTTCATCGTGCCCTCCCGATAGGCAAGTACGCCTCCATATACGAGGTAATGTTTTTCTCGGACTGTCAAGTGGCTCTCAGGGCATTATTGTCCTAGTCGTCACGTCATAGTTGTTCTGGACTGCATTAAGTCTATGATTAGACTCGGTGGATGATACATATTAGTCGTAAGCTGGGTTTCTAGGCATGAGCAATGAACGGTCCCACAGATTGTCCAACTGGGTAGCCTGTCGTCACTTCTTTGGCCACGAACCTTTCTGATGTGTACCTTGGGGGTACATTAGAGAAAAAAACTTAGGATGTGGAGGGAATCTATGTCCATTGAGTGCAGGAATGCTACAATTGGCCAACGCCAGGTGAAGAGATTCATCGCTGTATCTAGTAAAAACTTCTTTACCTGAAGAGTCAGGACATTTGGGGATTTTCAACTAAACACTGTAATCTTAGATAGCATTAAGGGACAAAGGGTCTATCTGATACGGGCAATTGTAGATTTTGCAAGTTGGATATTGAGACAGCGGAACATATACCCTGTGTATGTCCTAGGTCTCGCAATAGGAGACTCCTACGTCCGTAAATGGTCGATTGTCCCGCAAATCGTAGAATGAATTAAAAAGAAAAGTCATTCATTAGTCGAACCACCCGTATTCAAAATAAACTGTCAGCAGATGTCTTTCCCACCACTTACAATATAGAGAAGTTCAAGTCAAACGTCCACAATCACTACTCCTCCTTCCAATAAAATATTTTTCTGATATCAGCACAATACAATGCATTAGTAGGGGCATCGCCTGAATGTTGGTCTACTATATAAGAAAGAAGGAACCTTTCTATGGAAGGTATATCTGAATTTGGACCGATTCTAATCAAATCCAATAGGTATTGTCCCTCTTATCCTAGTATCTTTTTAATTGCTTATACCATTTACATAGACGCCCGGACGGATATCGTTAAAACGAATGAGAAAGTGATTCTGAGTTGGTTGGTGAGATTTAAATCCGATATTTTTAATAGTTGCAAACATCAGCACAACCTCATTATACTCTGACCACTAAGTGCTGTAGGGTATAACAATATAAAAGATAACATTGTCATGTTTCTTAAGAATATTTAACGAAATATTTCCCACAATAAAGATAATATTTATAATTGGAAAAACTACACCGATTACGCAAACAATCAAAGCAAAAACTCATTCATATCGTACAATGTTGTAGTACGAGAATAACTTATTAAGCTTCAATTTACGTAAGTGCTGTAAACAAAAAAAAAATCCACCTCCTGTTTCCAACACAAGCTCCCCATAAGTAACTAAAACAATGTTTATATTTTAGTTTATATTTACGTCATTTTAAGTGACATGTGAATTTTGACAGCTGCACCTTAGGCAGGTATAAAGCAACAATAACTTCTAATATGTACTACAACAGTTAGGGAAAATTATTGTAAAGTTCGTGATTATAAATGAATAGTAGTAGAAGTACGTAACTGCATGGCAATTAGAAATCAACAAGAAAATCATACTAATTTTTATATAGAAAACCTGGTCACAATAACCACCTCTCAGATTCAGACGTAAGTAAGTAATACGTAGGTATTTTTGCAAATAAATATAGTAGTAACAGAACGCCAAGCGGAACCTTTGTGTTGTTGCATCATGGGGTGGTGGTGGTGGCGTGGTGGAATGACTGAGTGCGGCAGAAATCTGCAGGGGGTCCTTTTTTCAATCTTACAATTTACTGTTTCAGTATGTTTGTATATGAGGATATATAGAATTACTTCCGTTATATTGCCAATTTACAATTAGTGTCGCGTGTTTTTTGTTTTTGCCACCACACGCGTGAGTTAACTTTAGTTGTACAATTATTATTTTGCTAAAAAAAAATAAATTTTACTTGTTTAAAATAATTTTTATTTTTTGTATTTACTTTTGTTACTCTTTTTAAATTTTTTGGACGTGTTATTGAGAAGTTTTCCTGCTGTGCGCAATCGGAAGTGTATTGACTGTGGTTTGAAAGTACGTATATGGGAAGGATGGGATTTAACAAAATTCACCACTTAAGTCGGTTCTAAACCCCAACTCTGCCTAATCTAGGACACATTTCAAATTATACCAAATCTAAGGTGCGGGATCTGGAATTCTGTTACCTCAACTTTAATCAGAGTTAAGGACACAAGGAAATATTGTATTTTTCTACGGCATAGACACATTTTTCCTTTAACTGTTGTCCGAATACATTTCGATCTTAGTGTATACATTTTATATGAATGTTTTAACTTTAGTTAAATTTTGTTTTTAAAAATTTCGTGAATACCTGCAGTGTTTTGCTTGATTTTGTTCATGTTTAGTGTTATTATTATTATTATTTTCAGTTGTACCTCATATTTGAATGTAAGTAGTTTTATAACTGTTGAGGTCAATTGTTAAAGGTTTTTGAAAATATTATGACAGTCATTGAAGTGCACCCAATTAACTTTTGACATAAACTTTTCAAATCGTTTTTACTGCAGTCATTTTACTCATACGAATATTAAAAATTCACAAAGTGGGTGAAAAGTTAATTCTCTCTTTCCTCCATAGATTAATATTATTGTTTTTGTTAGTTGTTATTTTTTCCTAGAATTTTTAAATTGTAATTGACTTATTAAAGTTTAGAAAAATAGTGTATTTTATTGTTTAACAAATAATATCTATTTGGAACTTCTTAACCAAAGGGAAACTTCTTAACTAAAACTATTGATACTACTTTTTACTTGGAATTACAAATATTTTCTGGAAAAGTACCCAGCAAAATTATCTGTTGCAAACAAACAGCTGTAGAACAACTTAATTTTTTGCATACCCCAGTCTACTGTCGTTTCTAACACCGACATTGTACCTAACATTTATTAAGTGTCGGATCTATTTCAGTGCCAAAATACATATTATATCGATAGTCATAAGCTGGCAACCCGTAGCTAATGATGAAAGAATCACTTGAGCTAAGGATTTCAAATGACTTCAATATTATGTAGAAGTGCTTTACTCAAGTTTTTTTTATTTTTATACCCTTCACCACAGGTGTAAGGGTATATATAAGTTTGTCATTCCGTTTGCAATTTCTACAATATTGATCTTAGACCCTATAAAGTATATATATTCTGGGTCCTTATTAAGAGCGAAGTTGATTTAACGATGTCCGTCTGTCAGTCTGTGTGTTGAAATGGGTTTTCCGAAGAACCCAGACATGATGAGGACTTGATTGTTTTTTATTTCTGTTACATGTGATCCATTTCTGTTTGCTATTAAAAATCAGACAGATCGGTTAATAAATGGCTGAGATATTAGCAAAAAACGAGGACTACCTCTAATTTTTTCCGTAAAATCCTTTTGTTTAATATGTATGTAGAATTTTACGCATAACAAACACATCCATGTGTTAAAATTCTTTTCTTTCATCTCCACCTTTTATACACAAACAACAAACATGCAAAGATTTGTCATTTAAATAAAAACCAAACATATCTCTAATGAACGAAGACTTTTTATATATGTACCTTTATTAACGATGATTTTGTGTGAGCTTCAATAGCTCAGTTGTCTAGACGTTATGTCACAAATACTTTCTTTCTCTATATATACAAACGTTTTTATACCCTTCACCACAGGTGGAAGGGCCGCGGGTTCGAATCCCGGTCAATTCACTTTTTTTTGTAGGTTTTTTTTTTATTTTCTTAAGATTTTTTTTTTAGTATATTTTTTGTTTCTTTAACATATAATAATTAATTTAAATAAAATTTTATATTAATAATTAAATAATCCATAAATAGGCTAAAAAGCCTCTGAAACAAACAAAATACAAACGGTTTTATTTCTATTTTTTACTCCGATTTAATAGAATTTATAAAAAGATTTTTAAACGATTTTATTTATCATATATTAATAAAATTTTATACATAATTTCCATTTGAGTGCAACTATTTTAGGTCATAACTTATAATAATTTATAAAAAAAATTATAAGCTATTTGCCTTGCAATTTCTAAAATTAAGCTAAAGAAATTAAAAATATTTTTAATAAAAAAGCGAAATAAAATCCTAAATGCAAATTTGCCAGCTAAATCAAACGTTTTTGTAGAAATAAAACACATGCAGTTCTAGTGATTTCTTTTAACGATTTGTTGAAATTCTTTTCTTTCACCTCTGCACCTTTTATACACAAACAACAAACACTATTCTAGAGCTGTAATATGACCAATGGATACGTCTTATATAGCAAAAGATCGAAAATCTTTAGTATATCATATTTGCTGAAAAAACTCGGAAATATCGGTTCAGATACAAAAAAGTTATGATCAAAACATAAATTTTTTTGAATACCTATTTTCCGGAACCATAAATCTTCTCGAGTCCAAGTTTTATCACCAAACTAAATGGTTAATTTCCTCTTAAAGGCGTCCGTATATAAATCTGTCCATTCCATATATGTCCATATATAAACTTCACTTTTTTACCATCCATGGTGAAGGGTATATAAGATTCGGCATAGCCGAATTTAGCCGCTCTTACTTGTTTTATTTTTTTGGTTTTTGCCTTCATAACATCTTCTGAAACTTGAGTAAGAAATGTATCTATTGAGCATATTTGCAAACACATACACAGTGATTCATTATAGCCCAAGTAAAAATACATAATTCAGTACCTCGGGGTGTCATGAAAAACTCAGTTTTCCAAAGTAAAATTTTCAATTTGCATTTAAAGTTTTTATGGAATCTCGCACCATTTTCAACTATTGCTTTGGTTCCGTTCAAAGTTTCGCAAGTTCATCTACTTTCTCGTATCCTTTAATAACTTTGTTTTTAGAAACTTATGTAATTTCCTGCCACGAATGGTAATACGCTACCAAAAATGAATAATATACCTATAAAAGGCTGGTGTCACCTCATCATTGCAGACTCCGACTCAAACGCAATCTCCGCATCTCGTCCACGACTGATTGTCGACTATAGTGCCCAATATCTCTACGGGGGATGTGTATATAGGGCCTAAAGTAACCGGTACGCCTTCTAAACTACTCTGATATAAAGAATAGGGTTAGAAAGTTTGCAATAATTTTATATAACACTAACGATTCTTTGTCTCAATCACAGGCGAATCAATACGTCCCGGACGAATTTCTTCGAATTACGTCTCGGACGGATTTCTTTCCGCATCCGAGATGATGACACGGACTAAGGATGTTATTAATTTGTTTCAATGTCATAGATGACATAGGAAACAGACACTACCTTCACATCAAATTAGCCTTAAACACAGTTAAGTGGCTTCTTCCATTTAAGGCATTAATAATCCTTATTTGCATACGGATTCTCAAAAAAGCTTAGTACAAGAATCATGGATTATGGGCTTCTGATTTTATGTGGCATTGAGTCTGTCCGCAAGTTTAATTGCAAATTATTTCTTACCTTACCGACTTTCATTACACCAAAATATTTATGTAACATAGATCGTCAATTCTGACATACCAAGGAGCATTTACAATATTTTTTAGTATTTTATTTTGTATGCGCTGAATAGTTGCCAGGACATCGTTGCATATATAAATATTATCGCATCACCCTACACTTTCTGGGAAGTTAACGAGAGTCATTCGGTGAGCAAAGCACCACAATTTTGATTTAATTACAGGTTGGTTGAAAAGTTCCTGCGCTCACCAAGAGATGGCACTGCTAGCTCCAAACTTTTTTTTCTCAAGTTGGTATAACTGTCCTGAGAACACATGCAAAGTTGCAAGTCATTCTGTCAATTCTTTCTTTGTTTACAAGCCATTTGATGTTGACGTGTTATTGATTTTTTTAATATGGAAAAAACTGAATATCGTGCAGTCATTAGATTCTTTGTTTTGAAGGGTTTAAAAGCAAAGGAAATTTATGAACAATTGTTAGATGTGTATAAGGAGTCCTCACCTTCAAAACGCACCCTTGAATTTTGGGCTGGTGAATTTAAACGTGGTCGTACCAGCCTTAAAGACGATCCACTCGAAAGACGACCAAAAACTGCAACCACAGCAGAAATCATTGAGCAGGTACATAATATGGTTAGTGAAGATCCAAGTTTGACTAAGCGTGAAATTGCTAATGCCATAGGCATCTCAGACGAACGAGTACTCCATATTTTACATGAAGAATAACGTATAAAAAAACTGTTTGGAAAGTTAGTGCCGAACACATTAACAATTCAACAAAAACTGGATCGAAAACAAATTTCTTAGCATAATTTGGAGCGTTTTAAGCCTAATAAAACCGACTTCTTGCGTCGTTTTATAACTAGTGGATAAGACTTGGATCTACCACCATGATCCTAAATTGAAACAAGAACGTTTACAGTGGACTGAAGCTGGTTGTTCAGCTCCAAAGCAGATGAAGTCACAACGATCAGCAAAGAAGGTTATGGCATCAGTTTTTTGGGATGCAAAAGGAATTTTGTTGATTGATTATCTTCATAATGGTAAAACAATCAACTCTGAATATTATTGCAGCCTTTTGGATCAGCTGGATGAAAAAATTCGTGAGAAAAGACCTGGTTTAAAGAAGAAAACAATCATTTTTCATCAAGACAATGCACCTGCTCACAAGTGTTTTGACAATGGCTAAATTTAAAGAAGTAAAGTACTAATTGTTTGAACATCCACCGTATTCACCAGATTTGGATCCCAGTGACTACTATCTCTTCAGAAATCTCAAACAATTCCTTCGTGGAAAGCATTTTTCGTCGATTGAAGAGGCCATAGCAGCCGTAGACGGTTATTTTACAGAGCTTCCGGAAAACCATTATAAGGATGGGATAAAATTATTGGAAGATCATTGGAACAAGTGTATTGAGCTTCTAGGAGATTATATTGAATAAAAAAATATATTTCGTAACAAAAACAGTATTCTTTCATTTCGAGCGCAGGAACTTTTCAACCAACCTGTATTGGCTGTAATGTTAATTCGTAACATATCGTTTGAGGTAGCAAGAAGTGCAACTAGAGGGATAAAAAATTGCTTTACTTCATTTTGTCTTCGAATTTTGCGTAGACAACAGGTTATTGTTGATCTTACATTAGCTAACAGTCTGGCTATCTTTTCTTGATGATTCATCTCTATCGGATCACCATTATATTGAGATCGGGCTTGGAATAGACGAACTAATGATTCCAGATAGCTGAAATCCTCCAAACGCGGATTGGAATGAGTTTGGAGCACAATAGCATTATAATTTATTATAATAGCATTAACAGCATGCAATCAGTAGAAGTTGGGTGTGCAAAACTCTGATTGATTGGTATGAAGCTATATGACCATTAAGAAAAATTAAACCGGGCTCCCCTATTCTATGATCAGACGTGTAACTTCCAAGATTCTAAGAAAAAAAATTGGTTTTAAATAAAGCTCTAAAATGTTCAAAGGGCGCTCCTGACTGGGACAATTACCATTTAACACAAAAGAAATATAAGAAAGCAAAATATTATTCTTATTGGACTTTTTGTGAAGGGATAAATGGAGAGAGAGAGAAAGAAAGACAGCTAGAATCTTTACGAACAACCAACAGGAACGCACTTTTGGGGATCCAAAGTGATGGTGGCTGTATTTTAGTTGACATTGAAAACGCTGTTGACTTGTAAAGGTCTTGGACTAAGACGCATCGAGTGGCCTCAGTTCTTGCTAAATGGATGGATTTTATGTTATCTAAAAAGCTGTTGATCGCATTGGTGTGAGGGAGATCACTAAGAACAGTTTGTAGGGAAATACAAAGTGTTCTGAACCTAATTGATGTTAATCCCAACAAGACTAAGCTTGCTTAGAACCAAACAAAAAGGTTTTAGACTCCCAAAAGTTCCTTATGGAAGAGCAAACACCAATACATTTAAAAATAACTAATTTGTATTCAATATTTTTTATTGTAAAAACCAATGCATACAAACAAAAAAAATATTTCATATCATGCGTTAAACAAAAACAAAATATACATTGATGATCGCTGTCGTCAATGTTTGCCAGCAGATCATACGAAAGTGTTGTTGCTTTGCACTTGCGTGTATACAGTGAAGAACGACAAAAAAAACAAATAAGGAGAAGTTGTTTTTGTATTTCGTAGTGCTGAGTGCTCTTTGTGTGTATTGAAACCCACAGCCTATAGCTAAGTGCTTTTACAAATACAAATGAGCACCAATCGCATTGGGCTTGGGCACCCTTGTCCTACACTGACGGATGTAGTGCCGTAAGGTACTAAATCCGTTTAATATCTGGACGATATAAACAGGTACTCAGATTTTTGACGTTTTGGGAGTGGACAATTGTATAATAGATAACGAATGGATGGCTAGCAGTATCAGTTCCTGTACTTAGGCTGTGCTTAAAACACTTGAATCTGCGATCAATCTTCTATCGAGTTTTATGGAAAATGGTTCAATCATTGGTAAAAGTATATCGGTTTTTACTCCCACTAATCTGGAACCGCAGCTGGATATCAGCATGCCATGATTAATGCTATGAATTGGTACATATATGGAATACCTTTTCATCCAGAAGTGTTTTGTCAGCACACCATATGGGAATGTGGCAAGTCACCCACTGAATTTGGGTAGAGTCGACTGCCGTATACTTTTCTGTCCAGATTATCACACATAACATTTGTGTTTGTTATACGGCGAGGATTGTCATCTTCAATGGTCATGTCTAGAGGATAAGGATACGACCGAACAATTTATCTGTTACCCTAAAGCTTTTTACCCAGCATCAGATTCATAAGGAAGACTGAAAAATCCAAGGCAGGGATTTCTATATTTTTCGTTTCTGATTTCAAACTCATTTCTACCCTCTTTCCATTATTTTTTTCTTTCTAGGGAATGAACAATTTATATTCTGAGCATCTTGGAGTTGCCTTCGTACCACCCCACCACAACAACTTAGATATTCAAGTTTAAGCAAAATCGAAATCCTCATCTGGAAAAATTTCCCCTGTAAGTTCACTATTTTCCACAATAATTAAAAATATAGATGCCTAAAAAGTTTGAGAAAAGATAATATTCGACATTTGGCTGCTTTAACTATTTATGGATTTAAATATATTCTCGTCTTCATTTATATTTTACATCGACGTTTTTTGCAATTCAAATCCCTAAATTGAAAATATTTTTTTTTTAATCTAAATCCAAAAAAAGACAACTTTTATAAACTGCAAAAAACTCATTGAATAATTGAATTGAATTTCTTTATATCTACCTAATGATTAATGACTATGTGTTTTTTTTTGTGTGTACTGCCGCAACCCCTAAGGATTGCATAAATATTGCAGTTTTTTGTGTTTCTTAATTTTCCTCAGAATTTCATTAAATCAAATCTACAACAAATGAACAAAAACAATTACAACTCAAAAAGAACAAAAACCCAAAAGCACAACACATTCATTAATTTATTTTGTAATCTCATTGCAAAATGAGAAAATAAGAAAATCACTGACTAACGTCAAAAGCAATCAAATTAATTTCTTGACAAAACACCAAACACAAAAAAAAAAATTAGAAAAGAAACTATTAACATAACATTACATATAAAACAATCAACCATCTATTTCGTTCCCCTCCTAGAACGCTTTTCCACCAGACATCGTTTTGTTGTGCAAAAAATGTTAGTGAAAAATTGTTAATAGAAAAATATTGCAAATATTGTAGTTAACTGTTAATATCTCTAATATCTGCTTGTACACACAGGTCTTAATAAATTAATAAAATCCCAAAACAGCAAAGTTTTTTTTTTTTTTTTGTTTTGTTTAAGAAAACGAAAGAATTTTAATAAAATCACATAATCAACCTGAGATTTACAGCCAAAAACAGGGAAAGAAAAAACAAATCAAGCCAACCAGAAGAAGGAAGATGGTAAACCTGTATTTTCGGCATTGAGGAGTATTAACGACGGTGTTGTAACTAACGGTGGTGGTAGCAAACAGTGAGCAGTCAAAGTAATATTGCGTTTATAGCTTAGCAAAATAAGATTAATGATTGCCATAAATCCTGTGACATGTAGTCACTGTGCCATGGCCTACAAAAATACATTTGAACACAACACCAAAGTTATGTGTACGTGTATAAATGGATAGAAAATATTTAGAAATCAACGTCGAAGATTATTTTATACAATTTCTGTCCATTTTTATAGATTCCCTGATGATATGAGTTATAACATACTATATACGCACACCCGTACAGGCGCACATTTTGAGAGCCACAATACAATATCACAGTAAAAGTTCAGCTTAGCTAGGGTACATTATACTGATTAAAGAACTTTTTTTATATCGTTTTCCCTGCTAATACTATTTGTTCATGGGTGCTACTGTGTATTGAAGCCCCCATCCCCACATAATGTCCTCTAAATCCATAGGGGTACACATAATCTTAAGTAATATTAGAAATAGAAAAGGCAACATTAAGAAATATAATGAAAAAGAGTAGAGTATCACAACCCTTGATTAAGTAATAGAAATACTTAAATACACTTGAAGAAATTTATTCACAAATTTGTTTTAGAGAAATGTATACGTGTAAAGTGAGTAGATTTACAAGGAAAATAAATTTCTTTTCCCTACTCGTTACTTCTTCCCTGCGGGAAAAGGACCTATCCCAGGACACGTCACGTAATCGGTTTATTGTGATAGGTACCGGTCACTTTAACATGAGTTTGGCCTAGGAAGGGGTCAATTGCCCTCTGTGACATGTCACAGCACTGGTCTAAAGAATATGTCATGACTTTTAAACCGGTTACGCGGTAGGTTCTTTACGAATCGGTCCTATTTTCACCTATCTCGTGATGTGTATTTTCGGAACCGGTCCAGTTTTCACCTATCACGGGACGTGTCCCAATTCCCAAGTGACCGCTTTTTTTTCGCAGGGTAGATATACAAATGAGTGGGTTGAACCTTTTTAGTCGGCAAGCGTCCCTACTGGTATTTTTGGCAGATTAATGTCGATGCTGTTACTAAGACGGACGTACATTGCCTTCACGAACACTATTCTTATTTGCGATTTGAGACAAACCACTCTGTACTAAAAACAAGGACCCTATAAACCAGGATGAACAAACTACCAAATTTTTAGCCACCCATGGTGCCATGATGCCAAATGGTGCGACTACAAAAAAATTCTTAGCCGAGACCACGAAATTCTTAGCCGATTTATAGAAAAGCTTAGCCTCTAGCAAGGGTTGTAGCGCAAGTACAGTGATTGTGATGTGAATGTAAACATGTATGAATTGGTACAACCCTTGTTAGAGTCTAAGTTTTTCGGTAAATTGACTAATAATTTCGTGGTCTCGACTAAGAATTTTTTTGTAGTCGCACCATTTGGCATCATGGCACCATGGGTGGCTAAAAATTTGGTAGTTTGTTCATCCTTGTTTATAGGGTCCTTGGTAAAAGCACTAAATTCGGTTTTATCAACATTATTTTACTATCCACTGTTTTGTTCATAATAATATTAAAAAAGTTGAACGGAGAAAATATTATAGAGGTGAAAAAATTGTGAGATAAAAAAACAAATATGAGGGAATATAAAATAGACGTCTGGTGAACAAAATCAAATTGTACTAAAAAACACCAACTGTGATTATACTCTACGGGATATGAAGGGTCGATTGGTCCAAAGTAATAAATCTGTGATAGCTGGTGTAAAATATAATTCAGTGCTTAAAAAAGTGGTAATTGGTGTAAAATTACCAGTGCACCAACTATTGAAATGGTGGCTGAACATTGATTGGCTCTTTCTAGATATATCGTGTAACTAGAGGGTAATGACCATATCTTTAATGTGAATTAAATAAATTAGGATTGTTATAGTTAAAACAATGAATAAAAATTCAGCTGTCCCGGTTAAAAAAATTGATCTGGCGCAATATTTAATCATATTCAATTTGAAATTCTTTAACATCTGCTGTAATATCTAGCTGATTTGATCCGAAAAATGCCAAATAAAATTAGATTCTTCAATATATTTTGGGATTCAGAAGGATCTGAATTGATCCGAGAAATGTTAGATCAAATAAGATCAAGCAATATATTTGGAGATTTAGAAGGATCTAAATTGATCCGAAAAATGGCAGATGAAATAAGATCTAGCAACATTTTTGGGGATTTACAAGGATCTCCTCCCTTCCCGTCGTTAAAGTTTATCCGAAAGGTATCGGATTAAATATTGTCCGAAGGGTGGTGAGGGGTGGGAAACCCTGAAACTGACTTAAATGTTAAACTTTTTCTTAATCAAATGAATTCTCTGCGGGAGAAAAACAACTAAAATTTTACAATTTTGAAAAATCCAGAATATAATATTTTTCAATTCGCACGAATTCCCGAAGATCTAACGTTTTTCTTTTTGATTCGCGAAATGTTAATTTTAATTAACTTAATTTGTTGGTCGAAATAAAGCACCCACGGCACGTACTTTACGAAAGTTTGTGCTAAAAGTTAGTGAGGCCTGTTAGAAGACAATACCCATGGTCCCCGTCGTGGTACGGTGCGTCCCCATGAGAATGTGGCTGATGTATCCGAATGTGTGCAACTTAATCCAAGAACATCAACTCGTCATCAGTTTCAACAACTTTAAGATCCAATCGACTCAGCAATTGAAAGTAAACGATCATCCACTTCGTGACGGCCTCTCAATGAGACATCGAATTTGGCCGAAAAATCATCTTTTCTAACCAAGCCCATTTTCATCTCGTCAACGAACAAAATTTCCGCATCTGGAGATCAGAAAACTCTTCATTGTCGAGAAGCCATAAGACAGTTTGGTGTGGATTTTGGAGTGGTTCATCAATGGCCCATTTTTTCGAAAATTCTGCTAGAAACGCCATTTTATGCAACATTGAGCTATAATTATGGACTTTTTATGGTCTGAAATGTAAGATATGAACTTGGATAATCTTTGGTTTCAGCAGGATGGCGCACCTTGTCACACAGATAAACAATTAATCGATCTTTTCTGCACCAAGTTCGGCAAATCATTTTATCAGCCGTCATTTCGATGTTAATTGGCCGCCTCAGAGCTGCGATTAGCCACAACCTAATAATATTGTCCGATCCATTCGTGGGAAAGATCCAGAAACTGTCAAAAAAGTCTTGGAAAATTGGACTTTGAGGCAATCCAATCATCGACCCATTTTTGTATTGTTCATATGAAGCTAGCTTCTTCTGGGACAAGCCATGTGTCATCGACCGGAACAAGTAGTGGTCGAATCGCTTAACCAACATATGCCCCTCTCGACTACGCAATCACTTTTAGTGTAAAAAAATCCTTCCTTTTTCCAATTAATTAATGTTGTTGATACATTTTTTTTCAGTGTATCAAATTGCTCATTTAACAGTCACACCAGAAACTTTTTTGTTTCACTACTTGGCACAGCAGCAGTCAAACATATTAGTAAACATACCTTGAGCGGCGGCGGCGGAAACAGCAGAAGCAGTAGCAACCCCTCACATTCTTACAATGTTTTGGTCATCACCACTAATAGCTGTAACTGAAACAATACAAAAACAACTTATACTACGACAATATTAAACATAAAACCCGTTAAAAGGGGGAGAAAATGAAACCACCCAACGACGTTGTTGCAGCACACACAGCCAGGAAGGTTGGCAGGCAAACTATCGAAATGTCTATGAATCATACAAAAGAAAGAAATTCATCATTTCATATGGGGAACGAACTGTGCTAAGAGATACAAACAGAAAATAAACACATAAACAACATGTGACGATGATGATGTAGATGAGGACGACGATGGTAATATGGTGCAAAACAAAAAAAAGATGAAGAATGAGGTAGTGCGCCGCTGGTGCTATATCCTTAAATCTAATTACGACTTAATCAGAATAACAAAAAATAATATCGTAAAGCAACAGCAGTGGAAACAGCAGCATTAGCAGCAGCAGTGTTAGACAACACCCTTAGAATAATAACACTGGTGGCTTGATTAAATATTTTTTTTTAGGCTGGCTGGCTGGCTGGCTGGCAAAAAAGCATCAACTGCAAAGGAAACAGGATAGAAAATCCCTTTAAAAGCTAAATGTAAAATTTAACTAAAACCCTTAATTTTCTATACGCTCAATTGCTAAAGTCAATGAGTGAGTGAATGACTGAATGTTGTTGTTGTTGTTTAAAAGGGTGTTTAAAGTATTAACAAAAATAAATACACAAACAAAAGTTTGTGTTGTTTTAATGCAAATATTGCATTTTAACTCATGTTGTCTAGTGTAATTGTGTGTAAGCGTGATTTTGTGTGAATGTGTGTTGGTTGGTCGGTTATGATTGTGTGCGTAAAAAAAGCTTACATGTGTTAAACACACAGCTGAGGTTCTATTGTCCTGTCATTGTTGTTTTTGTTTTGTTGTTATTGCCACTGCTATCGATGTTATTGTTGTTTTAATGATGTTGTTCTTGTTTTGATTTTGTTATTACAAAAAAACAAAACACAAACAACAAAGCAGATTTTTTCGTTGTTTTTGTTAAGCTTAATTACATTTTCAATGGAATTAATATTAGAAGAGGAATAACAAAAATTATTCATTGTTTTTTATGCAAAACATGTGTAACTCTGACACTCTATTGTTTCAAATGTTTTGTAATGGCATAAATAGTTGAACAGATGTGATACGAAAACATTTTTGGGACACTATTGTTGACATTTAAAGTACCGAAGTAAAATTTACAAAATATTTCACACAATTTGCATAGAGTAAAAAATCTTTTTATAGCTGGCAGATATTTTTAAAACTGCTACCTGTAGTCCCTGCTAGACCTTTACGGCTATTGCTAGATATAGTTAACCCACAAATATTACACGCTGTTACAAAATAGAAAAAATTTAATATACTTTTAAAATGATGTAGTGTAAGTTGAAGGCCTGAATTAGAATTTTAAAAACACCCTCAATATCTGAAGTATCGGCAAAAAAATTTAACTAAATCAGTTTTGAATTAATTTTTTTATTTTTTGGGCGGTTTTAGAAAGACGAATAGGTGAGCTTTCTAATTGTATATTACTTTTAACAAACCCATGTGAAAATATTATCAAAAAATTATTTAAAATTTTAATTTTTTTTTAATAATTTTTTCAATATTGACGCCTTTATTTTTTTTTATACTTTATTTTGAAACCTATTTTTTTTTTTTCTTATTTTCATTCGAAGGTTGTTTGTTAGAATCAAATAAAAATTGTTAAAGTTACATACAAATTTTCGGTATTTAATTTCGCTGATTGTAATAAGAAAAAAAGGTATATATTCATAAATATCGTATATATTTTATGCTCTAATAGTTATTATTTAGATAGAATTATAATTCTCATTAAGTTAGAAAAATTTATCACATATATTGGAAAAGTGTGGTAGCCAAAAAGGAGTTAGAATCCAGTTGTAGTTTTTCTTGGTATTTCAAAATAAAACACGACAGTTTTCTTTTGTAGTAAAAAATTAAGTTATAATTTTATAAGAAAAACAAGTAAAAAAAAGGCTTAAATTTGGCTGTGCCGAATCTTTGAATACCCTCCACCAATATCCTAAAAAAAATGTATCTACTGTTTTTGATACAAATAATGTAAAAAACTTTTGAAGTAAAATTATGAAGGTGAAAAAAATTTTTTGTGGTGAAAAAAAAATTTAGTGGTGATAAAAATTTTTAAGGTGAAAAATATTTGAGGTGAATACGAAATATTATTAATTTCTAAGCGACTGATGAAAAAATATGAGAAATTTTCACTCATAACTTTTTAACCGCTGGACCGATTTTGCTCATTTTCAATACCAAACTGTTCGGGAGGATTTCCAACAATCCAGGTAAAAATAGGCACCCCGCTTTCGTCTTCGCGTCGTGATCGCCATTTCAACAGACAGACAGACGGACATCGCCAAATCGACTTAAAATTGCTTAAGGATCTCGAATATATATACTTTATGGGGTCTTAGACCTATATTTCGAGAGGTTACAAACGGAATGACAAACTGATATATACCCTAACCATATATGGTGGGGAGTATAATTATAATTCATTAAAACATAAAACAAATGATTCTCCGATTTTTATAATTGTTGAAAATGCAAAGTACATTTTGATTTACAACACCTCCTCTCAAACTGAACTTTAATGCAAAAAAATGGCTTGAGATCCAACATCAAACAACATTTATTGTGTTTTGGTGATAACAATGCTTTTGCAGGTAAATCAGTTGGCATCTCCTCAGTAGAAAGGTATTTTATATTTATATCACCTCTTTCAATAGTTACTATTTCAAATGTCAACATTGTTTGGTTCTATTGTGAAACACGGGATTTTTGCACACTTTCCTGCTCCTTGGTTGTCATTAAAAATTTTGACAGGTCCCTGCAATACTAAAACTTCGGAAAGAAAACGTTTTTAATTATTAACTTCTTTAAATGATTCCGATATGGGCATGTATACAGCTTCGGTGCTGGGTAATGCAACTGTTCTCTATTTTCTTGATTCTCAACTTATTGCTGCATTACCAACCTTAAAAACATATCCTGTATATGAACGAAGATCATCTATTGATGCACCCCAATCAGCATCAGCGAATCCCTCCAATCCCAACTCCGATATTAGTCCCAAGTGTTGTGTTCCTTTCAAATACCTTAAACCCTTTTCGCTGCGATCCAATGCAAACCCTTTTCGCTGCAATAATTGGTGTTAAACTGACTAAGATCACTTACTGCATTAAAGACCCTATAAGGTTTTGATAAGGAAAGTCTTTAACTTCTATTTTCTCCTCTTCAGACTTTGGACACATTTCCTTAGTAAGTTACGAGGGCAGATCAATAAGTCCGTGACTTTTCGAACTTCCCTCGTAGTTATATGAAATGCAACACTGCTCCCATCAAGTACCACCTTTTAATAGACTCCTGTTAAATTTGAGCAAGTTCCGACATTTACTTTGCGTTTAACAGCTGTTCAAAACATACAACCTCGTGGATTTAAAAAAAAGGAATAAAGTGAATTTCGAGTGCTCATTAAACATTATTTTTTGCGAAAAAAAACCGTCAATCGAACCAAGGAAAAGCTTGATAAATACTATGGCAACTCTGCACCAATTTCAATGGTGAAAAAGTGGTTTACTGACTTTGGTTGTGGCCTTACAAGCACAGAAGATGCCGAACGTTCTGGACGCCCAGTTGACACCCAAAACAATTGAAAAAATTCACGATATGGTGTTGGCCGATCGAAGATTAAATATGCGATACATTGTGGAAGACATAGGCATCTCACATGGCTCAGAGGTTTAAATTTTGAACGAACACGTGGGTATGAGAAAGCTTTCCGCAAGATGACTGCCGCGTTTGCTCACAATCGACCACCAACAGAATCGTGTGAATTATGGCAAAATCCATGAAGTACACTACGAATTGTCCCCTCATTCGCCTTATTCTCCGTATTTAGCCTCCAGTGACTATTTCCTATTTCCAAACCTGAAGAAATGGCTCGGTGGATAGAGATTTAGCTCCAACGATGAAATTATTGATCAAAGAAATGCCTATTTTATGGACCTCGAAAAATCCAGCTGTTAAACGCAGAGTAAATGACGGAACTTGCTCAAAATTTGACAACAGTCTATTGAAAGGTGGTACTTTATGGAAGCAGTGTTTTATTTCATATAACTACGAGTCAAGTTCGAAAAGTCACGGACTTATTGATCTGCCCTAGTATATATTTTGATTTATGGGAGTTGAAACATCTTTACATCCCCCTCTTGTTTCCCGCTGGATATTTAGTGCCGCAGCGAAAGTATATCCCATAAACTGACCAGATTACCCTTCACCACACGTGTCGCTGTTAGAAACTATTTAGTTTAACCCAACTCACCTGCCCACAATACTTTTGAGTTACATAAAAATATTTACTAATCGTATTTAGAAACTTTTTCCCATTTCACGATTTAATTTCAACTCACCTGCCGGCCATTGTCGTGAGTTACTTAGAAATATTTACTTATTGCATTAAGAAATTTCTCGTGAGTTACTTAGAAATATTGATAATCGTAGTTCGAAACCTAATCGCATTTAAAACCTTTTTAACCTTTCTCGATTCAACCCGACTGACCTGCCACTTATTCTCGTGAGTCACTTTCGAATTATTTCAAACCATCTACTAGAACATAAATTTACCTGAAGACTTCTAGACCCGTGATGACCCTAATTAGAGATGTTATCGTATTGATAATTAAAAGAATTAGACTTTAAACAAACCGAACACCACAAAGTTTTCCCCAACTGGAAAACAAAACTGCATTCATTATAGAATTAACTCACATGACAGCTTAATGAAAGATTAAAAATAATATTTAAAATTTTCAACAAGAATATAGTAAAAATAGGGATAAATCAGAATTCAAAAAAATCTGAAATATTTGGAATTTTTATAATTTTACGCTCAGTTAAATAATGTGTAATCTATGGGGTATGTGCTTATTCACTTAAGAGATACATTTGGAATATCCAGCAGCAGCGTGCTAAAAAGTGGATTAAAATGCCGGAAAGTTTTCCTTTAATAACCTGTGAAAACCCCTTAGCTAGAAAACTGATACTACCGGTGACGATTATCGGATCAGATTTATATCTGACGAACATATTGATTTTAAATTAACGAAAGGCGCAAAACACAACAGGAAAAATGTTTTCACACACGTAAAGTTTTTCTTCGAAAAATTTCAATTTTTAATCAATTCTGGAAGTAGAGTGCATGTCCAGGAATGTGTGACATTGCATTCACAGCCTTTCTTTTAGAAAACAATAAAAAGCAATTATCGACTTGGAATCACTTTTCGATTTATAAAGATATTTCGATAAAATTTGGTGCACAACGACAGAGCCAATAGATTTTTGATATAACCGGTGGATGTTTAGACATATTGAAATTAATGCATATTTGCGTCAAGTTTGGAAAAGCGTAAAATACACGAATTTTAATGTAACCTTTTTCGAAAATTTTCTTTTTTAACCAGTTTATAAAATTGATTCAAAAGATAATTTTTTAAATACCTAATTAAACATCTCTAAAATACAACTTCTGTCATCACTGGGCGGGAGAGCAATCTCGCTCGTTGTTTTCTTCCTATCTCCCACTTATTTCAACTCTATTTTACAAACAAAAACACCAAAAAGAAAAAAATAAAAACAATAAGCAATAAATTCAATTGAAAATCGTTACATGTCAATGCATTAATCGCACATAATCCCATTATATGATGCTCACTAGGATATAACAACAACAACAATAACTACAACAAAAGGCACAGGAAAAAAATTACAAAAACAATATGAAATTATTGTGATACATCCTTGTTTATCCAAGCGTTTTGTATGCCAAACCATATAGAAAGTAGAGCTTTTAATGCGATACGATTGGAATATATTTTTTTTTTCATAAAAATTACTAGACTCAGTCATATGTTATGATATTTATCGAGGCTGGTGTTTGTACATTTGTGAGTGTGTATTAGGTGTGAATGTATTTGTGTGTGCTAAATATTATACGCTGCTTGTAGGCCTGTTTTTTGCCACATAGCTTTTGTTTAATTTTACTGATAAAACACGTTAGACATTTAACAAAAAAAAAAGGGGAAGAATTAAATTCGTATGTTTAGAAAGCAATTAAAATTATTGTGAGCAATTGAAGATAAATAAAAAAGATTTTTTTAAAAACAATACCTAAAGATAAATTTTAAAAATTATGCAGGATTTTATAAAATTAATTCAATTTACAAATTTTTTGGTAGAATAATTTTAAATAATAATTTGAAATAAAAATTCAGTTTTACTTACCAATAAGTTAAACACTTATATCGGTGGGCGATCAAAAATATGAATCGATAAGGAATATAAACTTTACGGACCGTTAACACACGCGCTCTCTGATTTTTTACCGATGGGTTTGTATGTTTTAATATCTTTAATGTTAAAGATTTCCAATATTTGACATTCCAATCTGGCTATTGAGAAAAATAATCAACTGGTTTACTTTAAGAATTTTTTGTATTACAAAATATTTCAAATATTAAAAATATTTATTTTTAAACTGATAAAAACTAAAGTTGTTTTTCATAGAATTATGAAGAAAATTTTTTTAAACCTGAAATTTGTAACAAATAAAACAGTTATTAACGGTAACGAATTGATGTCAAGATTTGAAAACTTCTATATTTTGGAAAAAAAAATATTCAAATATTGATAGTAGCCAATTTTCGTATTTTTAGGTCAAATGTTCCGAAAACCGAGAAAAAAATATGGAAATCGATTTAGCGGAAAATAAATATATTAAAATAAACCTTTTACCGAAAAGGGAAAAAATAATGTGTTTATCACAGTCAATTTGTTTCGAGGACAATAGGTTGTTCCAACCGAATAATGTATTAAGAGAAAAAACAAATTCGTGCTTGCCACTGAAAGATTTAGTTGTGTTAACCAACATTTTTGAGTAGAGACAGCGAAAAATAAGTTGAAGCAACAGTTATTTGAGGTTGACAAAAAATTTTAGTTTTCCCAACAAAACAGTCATAAATAAAAGAAATTTGGTCGCGTTACTCCACCCAGCAAAATAAAATGGATGTTATTCTTTACGAATTTTTTTTTTCAGAACATCCAAAGAAGTTAATAGTGCAAATTTTTCGATTTGTAAGAAGTCATTTTAAACAACTTCCAAAATTTTGATATTAACCCCTACTAGTATAAAAACAATTATTTAGTTAGTCCAATAATGGTTAATTCCTGCAGTCATTAAATGCCTTATTGAAAACATATTTTGCATGCCAGTGACATTCTCTTTGTCCTGGTCGGAATAATAATTCTTGGCGTGATCAAAATCACATTTTTAACTTAAAAAAAGCCACTCCCTATATTTATTATGTAGTCCCTATATTTAACAATTTCCGTAAACTAATAAAAAAGTCCACCTGCTCATAGATTTTTCATACCACCGAAACAAACTACTTCCACCCAATGACACGCCAATGTTAAAATCATTAATGATTCACCGAAATTTTCACAACTTCGTGTTCAGTAGATGTAGTGTTAAACTACTTCTTCCTCAGCTCTTATTTTGCTGGGCAGTCATTCGATTAGCATTAAATTCTGTGCAAGTACGAATGAGAAATTCGGTTATCACAACGATTTAGACCAAACAGAAATAAATAATAAGACTTTTGTCTTCGGATAAACTACATATTTAGCGATTTTAGAAGTACATACTTATCTCAATAGAGCAGACATATTTACAAAAGGTCTCTAAAGACAAGTGTACTCCCTCCAAACTAAACATTTCGTTTTTGATGAAATTTGGATATGTGTTAGAAAAGGAAAGAAAAAGAACAACCAGTCTCAATTTTTCACACACCTCGGTGTGAAATAGGGCAAAGAAATTTGCACATTTTTGGGTTTATTTTATGTTCGGAAACATGCCAGGAACTTTTTAAATTAAAATACCACAAGGTGGGGCAATAATTATCACCCTATAGGAAAGTGCTGCCATTTTTACAAATGTTCAGTTTGGTTTTGCCATACGTGAAGTAGACAAGTGCGAAATTTATAGTGCATAACAATAACTTCTGAAAATTTATTTTGAACTTATTTTGTAGAAGGAGCTAACGTAACGCTGTTACTGTGAACGCTATTGCGGTAAACAAAGGCCGCTATGTAACTATTCTGACTGAATTTTTCTTACTGAAAGCTAATGATCTGAATTTTGAGGACGTGTGATTAGGTTAGTAGATATTTTGAAGCATGCATTCCCAGTGCGCGTAATCTCGCGTTTCGATGTTTTGTCTTGGCCAGCCAGAACTTTTGGTTTGACTATCCCAGACTTCTTTCTCCGGGGATATTTGAGGTCGTTGGTGTACTCAAACAATCCCCGCAACTTGGAGGAGCTAAAGAACACATTCAAGCTAAAATTGAGAACGTGACACACTACAAATGCTGCGCATGGTTAGGCAAAATGCAATCAAAAGAGTCCAAATTTGCTTAACGCCAACGGACATAATTATGCGCAACTAATTAAAATAAAATTTATAAGTACTGGTTAATATAATCAGTTAAAAAGTAAATGAGATTTCATTTCAAAAGAAAATTAGATGATAATTTTGCCCCTCCCTGTATATTCATCTAATATGAGAATTTGATATACATAATGGCTATGTTTTACCATAGGGTTGCCAAGTAGTTTCAAAAAGTAGTTAAATAAGGTATTCGCGAAAAAATAAAATGTATAAAATTTTAAAATTATTATAACCAGAGAAGACAAAAAAAATTAAAAATTTAATGTATTTAAAGCCAAATAAAATATTGAAAAAATCAAAAAAAAATGTTTAAAAAGCAATTAAAAGCTAAAAAATCGTAAGAAAAAGCTACTTTAAAAAACTGGCAAATACGATTAAAAAAAAGCAAAAGCAGCTAAAAAAAACAAATTTGTCTTCTTTGAAACATCAAAAATATGGTTGCTTTACTTAGTTTAAATACGCAAAAATACCAATTTTAACCTATTTTTGACCCCTTGAAGTTCAGAGTTGACCTGAAAGCTGAAACAAATCGATCTTAGATATTATTTTTCTCACAAATATTTAAATTTTATCAATATCTTAGCATTTAGGTTTGGATACTTCCTTGTCAGACTGAAATATTGACATACATTAAAAAAAATAAAATAATTGCGATATTTAATCGATTGAGATAACGTTTACGATAACGATACGATTACTGTTATATTTTTTAGTTTAGAGTCCAGTTTATTAAGTTTTTGGAAGCCGTTTATTTGATTTCCGTTTAACCTGCAAAGAAAAAAAAATAATTTTATTGATTAAATTAAAAAGAAATTTAATTTTTAACTTTTAATTAAAAAAAATAAATTTTGCATAAATTTTGTTAAAATTGTGTTTAAGATTAACTATAATAAAAGTTTACACAGCAAATATTTAAAATTTGTAAAGTTTTCCAATCAAATAAAACAGTAAAAGTTTTAATATACTTAAGCCGTAAAAAAAAAGTGTCCATTCTTACAAAAGTGTTCTCATTCTCAGATAGAATTTTGTATACACTCTACACTTCAAATAATACATTTGTATTTTAATGAAAATTATTATATAAATGGATATGTTTGGTCTTCAAATTTTACTAACGTCATTGTGCCTGAACTTAACCACCTTTTTGATTGCTAAAAAGAAAAGAATGGAGCAAAATATAAATTTTAAAAAGAGCTCTGCGGGGAAGAAGAGGTCAGTTGGTTTATTTGCGCCTGACCCGTGATAGGTGAAAACTGACCCGGTTTCGAAAAACTAATATCACGTAAACGGTTTTAAACATGTTCTTTTGGGTTGGTTCTGTGACATATTTCCTGGGATTAATTGATTTATAGGTTCTTTTAGACCAGTCCTGTGACATGTTACAAAGGGAAATTGACCCCCTCCTAGGAAAAGCCCATGTAAAAGTGACCGGTACTTTTAATATCAAAAATTCCGTCACGTGACCGGTCCATTGTGATGGACGTGTCCCACAGGGAGGCTCTAAAACTTCGGATTCTAAAGAAATCTTTTGCCAAATTGAGGTACATGTATTGGCTGATCTACAAATAGTTAATTTGATTTGTTTTTGTAAATATACAGAGGTTGAAATCTCGTTACATAAAAAATGTATTTGAGAACAAATTTTAATAACGTCATTGTGTCTGTTGGGAAAATAACTTAAACGCATGTTTGATTGCTGAAAATACAATAACGGAGTAAAATATTCCATTTAAAAGGTTTTTTATTTACGCTTAGGAGGCTCTAGCTTTTCTAAAACTACAGGTTCTGAAGAGATCTTTTCCCGGATAAAATACATGGATCAGCCTAGCTAAAAATGCTTAATTTGCTTTAATTTTATTAATACACGCACGTTAAAAGCTTGTTATATATAAAAAAAATTGTTAAAGTTAATCAGACCTTGAAAAACATGAATCTTTATTGAATTAATTCGCGAAAAAATAATTCTTTTTGTAAATCAGCAAGGTGATTTATAAATAAATCAATTTAAAAAAAAATAAATTTATTAAATCAGATTGAAAATCATAGTTGATAAATAAATTTCATTTTAATCTTTTTTGATTTAATTGCATCAAATCATTTCAAACATAATTTTTTTTTAATTCGCGAATCAAATCAAAATTGATTTGATTCTTTGATTAATAATTAAATTATTTATTTAGAAAAATAAATTGAATTATTTATTTATAAAAATTATTTCATTATTTTATAAAAATAATTATTTAAATCAACTTGATTCTTCTAACAAGATAAATAATTCAATCAGAAAAATTAATTCGCGAAAAAATTCGGCAAAATTTAAATCAGATTTGATTTTAAGAATTATGTTTTTAAAGGTCTGAAGTTAATAAGTTTTTCAATTAAAAATTATTAAATCAACAAATATTTATGTTAACAGAATTTAATTTATTTGAACAAAATTTTTTTTAGATCTCTTGATTTTTAACTTAAAACTTGTTAATTTTGACAAATTTTTATTTAAGTAGAAAATGATAATAGAACATTTTAAATTTTTATTGGTTAGGCTGTATAATAAGTATCATCCAATGTACAGTGGTTGCCAGCTTATTTGATGCAAGTATTGAAAACAATAATAAAAGTCTGATAACTTAAAACTAAATGAGATATCGAAATAAAAAAACTGTATTTTATAGAGCAATATGTTTACTTTGCACTAGGCCATCTACTCATTTCATATTCTTTGTCATTCTATAAAAAAAATAACAAAAACAAAAATAAGTGAGATAAAAAATTGAGCAGCTTATTTGATGCAGTCAACTTCTAACAGGATATCTCCCGTTATTTTAAGAGTTCGTTCACATATTTTTTTTATGTCTCTTGTGCAGATTCATTGTAATAGATATTGCATAGTTTTTAGTCTGATCAGGCAAGTTAAGCGGTAGTGGCGAAATAATTTAAAGATGGGCCGGCGCATAAGTATTGAACAACGAGAATTGGTCATTCATCACTTCAAAAATGGCCAATCACAACGTAAAATAGCTGAAATGGTTAATTTGGCAGCATCAACAGTCCAGCATATAATTGAAAGATTTTTGCGAGAGAATAGGGTAAAAAACAAGGGCAGAAAAGCGCCAAATAAAATTTTTACACCGTACGATGAACGATGGATTATCAGAAAAGTCCAGGAAAATCAAAAGTTATCAGCTCAACAATTAGCAAATGAGGTTCAGAATTCTCTTGGCAAGACGTGTAGTGCGTCAACAATTCGACGTCTCTTGCGTTCCCATGATTTTCATGGTCGAGTTCCACTTCAAAAGCCCTTCATAAATCAAAAAAATCAGATCAGCCGGCTAAACTTCGCACAAAACCATATCTCAAAGGACTTGGACTTCTGGAAAACTGTAATTTTTTCAGATGAATCCAAATTTAATATATTTGGTTCGGATGGAAGGTCCTACGTGTGGCGAAAGCCCAATACACAGCTTCAGCTTAAGAATTTGCGTGCAACAGTAAAACACGGTGGTGGAGGTGTCATGGTATGGGCTTGCATGGCAGCAACTGGTGTAGGAAATTTGGTGTTCATAGAAGGAAATATGGACAAAACTATGTACCTTAATGTCCTGAAAGAAAATTTGCTGCAAAGTGCAGAAAAACTGAACCTAAGGCGCAACTTCCGGTTTTATCAGGACAATGACCCCAAGCACAAGTCTGGTGTGGTTCAGACCTGGCTCATATGGAACTGCCCGCATGCGATGGAACCACCGGCGCAGTCACCCGACTTGAATGTCATCGAAAATTTATGGGCACTGTTGGAAACCAACATTAGAAGACACAACATTTCTAGCAAAGAAGGTCTCAAGAAAGCTTTAATGGATGAGTGGAACAAAATAACGCCAGAAACCACACTAAAACTTGTTGAATCGATGCCAAAAAGATTGTCGGATGTTGTGGCTCAAAAGGGTTACCACACCAAATATTAAAATCTTACAAATAATTAGCTATTTTGTTATCTTTTAAATGGTTTTTATACTGCATCAAATAAGCTGCTCAATTTGAAAATACTATTTTTTTTGTTTTCCTTATAATTTTTTTCAAAATAACAAAATGTGAAATAAATGAATTACATAATTTAAAAACACATATTCTGAAATAAAAAATGGCTTTTAATTTTTGTAAATATCTCATTTAGTTTAGCAGATAATTGAAGTATTAACTTCTTTTTTCACTTGCATCAAATAAGCTGACAACCACTGTATCTTAAATTTAATATACTTTAAATTTTTATTTTAACATAAAAAACATATTTCATATATGAATGAATGAATTAAGTTTTCGTCTACATACAAACAACTTATTATAACATACCTACTACATATTGCTATTAATTCATACTTTCCTTACATCCTTCCTATAATAATTTCATAAAAAAACAACAACAAATTACATCTTGATAAGTTTTCTTTTTTTTTTTTTTGAAATTGTATATGGGAGGGATATGAATACTTGTACTTACATAACATAAATACATCCATACATATCCATAAACATGTATGATGATGTCAAGCGTGCAGAACAAATCGCTGAGAAAAATACGCAATTTAAATGCATAACACACAAAAGGACATGCCTAATGCCAATAATAGAAAAAAGTAAATCCTCATACATTTAAACATAAATCCATTATACGAAAAAAACGCATTAAGGTAGTAAATATTTGATTTCAGAGCGCCCCGGTAGGCTAGTTGGTAGCGTGCTAGCTTATCAGTGCGAGGGTCGTGGGTTCAATTCCCACCAGAGGCTCTGGTCTGTTTTCGCTACAACGAGCCGAAGGCCTTTCTTGCTAGTGCTCGGTTAGGGTATTAACATACAATTTGTAATTATATGATTAATAAATAAATAAATTTGATTTCATTACGGATTTCTGAATGGCTGCAAAAGTTTTTTACAAAAAAATAAATCCTTATTTTTGAAAATATGTTGCATTTGGAGTTTTCTTGAAAAAGATTATATTAACCATTTTATTATATTACAATTAAAATGTTCATATCATTTCGAACACCTGAGAAAACTTTTCTTCCAGCCTATTAATCTGTTCCTTTTTTCACGTTCTGAAACTTTAAATTCCCCTCCAAAATAAGTGCCACCCTTATACACATATGAACAACTTTATACATTGACATGAGAAGAAAAGTTTCAAATTGTTCATGTACCTTTTTTTATTTTTGGAGACATTTTGTAGCAGATTAAGTTCTATTCGCACATGGATGCGTTGAAATATGAGTAAAACTCATGCTCCATACTTACAGAGAATTTATTAAGAACTGAATATAGAATGGAATATTTTCATAGAAAATTCTGATGTAGTCGTAGTATGTTATAATAATTGAAACATACATACATAAAGGGTGGTCCAAATAGAAGTATCTTTTTAAAAATTAAATGAAATTAACTAAATTTAATTTTATTAAAGTAATTGAATTAACTAAAATTCCACAAAACTTATTTAACAAATAGTGCAAATAATTTGTTGTAGGCTGGTCCTGATATGAATTTCATTCATGCCTTAGGAAATCATCAGGGGACGACGTTTTTAGAATTTCTAGAGATATTTCTTAGATTTAATAACAAACTTATTAGGATTTTTTGTTCTTTTCTAGGAGCGTTATTAAAATCGTCAAAAATCAAAAAACAATTTGCTTTGTCATCTTCCAAAATACTTTTCTGTTGTTTCGACAGATCTAGTTCCTAGATTAATGGCAGCTCACAAGACAAAGTCTAAAGAAGTCAAATCGCAGCTCCAAGGCGGCCAATTGACATCGCTAATATGGCTGATAACACAATAAGCGAACTTAATGCGCAAAAATCGATTATTTGATGAGCGGTGCGACATCCTGCTCTTGCTGCAGCGCTCTGAAATACCAACAAATGGACCACTTCAACATCCACATAAATCTGTCACTCTCTGTGAATGCATTGGCTTCCCAATCTGAGAAGCCTTCAATTGCTTACTCAATTGACCCTTGTAAGCGCTTAAGACGGGTATCATGAATGTTGTGTACTAGCAAGCCAGTCTCACGAACTTTTTACACGCTTGGTTGGTGCTTCATTTCGTGCAAAACTTTTATTCAACAAACGCACAGTTTGGTCAACACACCACTCACTTTGGAAATAAGTTTGTTCAAGCGTAAAGCGACTCATTTTGGTCCGAGGAGGTATGATGGTGACCGATAGACAATATTTCTAACAGAAAACATCTTTAAGTGTCAAGATAACATCTGATTTCAAAAGATATGCTTTAAAAAGATGCATATATTTGGACCGCCCTGTAGCATATAAAACGGCTAAGAAAAATAATACTAAGAAAAAAGTTATTTTCTATGAAGAGAAGATGTCATTATAAAGATTGATACTCTCTTTTGAGTCTAGCCTAGAGTCACGTTGCCAATTTCGCTTGAATGTTGTTCTTTAACTCCTCCAAGATGCGGGTCTTGTTCACGCACACCAAGGACTTGAAATATTTCCAGAGAAAGAAGTCCTGGACAGTCAAATCACCCAAACGCGATGTTACACGAGCTGGGAAGTCATCTTTCACAATTCGCATTGTGTCGCGTGCGGTTGACAAGTAGCCCCGTTCTGTTGGAAACACGTGTTCTCCAAATCCATATCGTCAAATTCCGGTAAGAAAACCTTTTACAAAGTAACTAGATACCCCACGAAGACTTTGAGAGGGTGCAATTGTGCTTCTTGAACTATGCGTGGATTTTTCGTGAAGAATAAGCCTCGTCCATTATGATTAATTTTGATAGAAAATCATCCACTTCGTCGTTGAGTTCCAAAATCTTAAAGTTGTTTTTCAAACAGGCGCCACAGTCGTTTGGTAACAACTGTGCGACCACTTAAATTTTGTAGGGGAACATTTTCAAATCCACCGAAGTAAAATAACAGGGCTCCGAACTAAAAAGCTTCAATAATTCCGCCAACTCTTCATCAGCTAGCGGGCAACAACTGTTCTAAGATTTATCATCTCGCGCAATTACAATGTTGCCATATTTGAAGTCCATCAATTTCACCACCTTTCACCTCTTCTCTATCTCCATTCCAAATAAAGCAACACATTAATTAGTAGGAAGAATTTCCTGAGTGTTTCTTCTCTTTATAAAAAAAAAAACACCACTGAAGAATTATTGCCCGCATGTTACAGTTATAGCGCGTCTTGTTATTTACTAAAAATTTTGCATGACAAAACCAAACTGACTTCCATTGCCCCACTTTGTAGTATATCAATCAAATTAATACCAATTTCTTAGTCAATTTATTGATGTCTGTCCGTCCCTCGGTCCATGTAAAATGAACAATCATTGTAATCAAACTGCAGGTCGCATTTCTGAAGATAATTGTATGAAATTTGCTATAGAAGTCTTTATTTTCCTAGGGAAGAACCCTACTGAAAGGTCCTACGTGAACTTGAATGTATTGAGCATAAATAATATTACCAAACCAAAGCGATTTTAATCAATTTCTTGCACGGTACTTAGAGCCTTATTCATCGAGGTGGTAGTGCTCATTTAGCTTCATCTAAGTTCCTCTCGGTTCTATTTTAACGGCGTATGGCAGGTCTAGGAGTTCAAAAAATTAAAAATAATTTTATTGGTCCTTTGAGATTTTTCGTTCTTTAGTATAAAATTTATTGTAGCGATTCGGAGACTGAAACTTGAGACCTAATCGATGGACTAACATTTTAGCATCTAATCCATCTAGAAATCCAAAACTTAAAGAGCACAAAAGAACCTGAACAACTTAAAAAACACACGATCACTATTTTGGATTCTTCTGGAAAGGCATCGAGTCGATGTTTACTTGACTGAAAATATAGTAAGCTAGAATATCTGATCTATCAGATAGCGTATAGTTTGGAGCCCCAATATGTTCCAATCAGGATTCAAACTCTTTAAATGCGTTTTTACAGAATTATATCACACGGGGTAAATGGTGCAACAACTTTGTGTAGATGTTAGTTCCCACCTAAAATATTTGACACAGACCCACTTTACCTAATTTAAATTTCATCCACGAATTTTATCCGCTTCCCGGAATATGAGTCAAATCGTATGATATTATATAGATGGCATTCGCTTCTTTAATAATTTTAATACACAAGCAGAAGAGATTTAAAAAAAAAAATTATTTAATAACAATAAACCCAGAATTGGATTGAGATATTGAAGTTTGGGAGGGTGGGGTGAAGTGCGAAACACTTTTTAGCTCTTAAAAAACACACAACCATAATTTCTTTTAATCATTTGCTAGATTAATTCTATGATTAGTGGTTTAGTTTCATATCCTTACAGAATACAACCAATTTGTCCGTTAGCTGGTTTTTTGCCCCGTTTTTTTTTCCAAAAATGGCAAGGTGGGTTGAAGTGGAACTTTGTGGGGGTGAAGTGGAACAGCATAAAAAATTAATATTTAAATAAAAATGTATAATTCTAAACGCAATTCAACTTTATTGGCTAAATAATGAAAAAAAATATAAAAACATAATAATAGAAAAAACTAACAAAAAGAAAAGTTACAGAGTAAAAATCAATATAAATATATATTAAATAGGGACAACTAGACGATGATATAAAGGGTGTCCCAAGAAGAACGCAATTTTTAAATTTTAAATAAAACACAGATATTTAAAAAAAAATCGTGAAACTTTATTATATCGTAAAGTAGACAGAATGAGGTTATGTATGGAACAATAAATCGTGCAGATGGCCGCCGCGGCTTTGCTGGCATGCACGCGATCTTTTAATGAAATTTTCAATGACCGTTTTGCATGAATGCTGCGGTATTTCATTAATGCAGCGTCCAATTTCCTCTTTTAAGGCTTGAGTCGTCGTCGGCTTATTCGCGTAAACCATCGACTTCAAAAAACCCCAAAGAAAAAAATCTAATGGTGTTAAATCGCACGATCTAGGCGGCCAATTCTGATCTCCAAAACGCGAAATAACACGACCGGGAAATGACTGATGCAGCAATTTAATTGTTTCTCTGGCTGTATGACATGTGGCGCCGTCTTGTTGGAACCACATGCCCTCCACATTCATTTCTTCAATTCTAGGCAAGAAAAAACTGGTTATCATTTCACGATATCGAACACCATTGACTGTTTGCGCTTGACCTGCCTCATTTTCATAAAAAAAAGGTCCAATGATTCCTCCAGCCCAAAAACCACACCATACAGTGACACGTTGAGGATGCATTTGCTTCTCGTGAATCACTCGAGGATTTTCCTCACCCCAAATGCGACAATTCTGCCTATTGACGAAGCCATCAAGATGAAAATGGGCCTCGTCACTGAAGATGATTTTATCGGCAAAATCAGCATTTTCATGTTGTCTCTCCAATACCCAATTAACGAACTCCCATCGCTGTCCATGGTCAGCTGGCTTCAGTTCCTGAGTCAATTGAACTTTGTATGCATGAAGATGGAAATCTTTCGTCAAAATTCGCTGCAAAGTGGATTTTGAGACACCAATTTGCTGAGCTCGGTGTCGAATTGAGGTGGATGGAGTTTGAGCGACATCATCACGTACAGCTGCGACATTTTCGGTCGATCGACCTGGTCGATGGCGCGTTGTTGTCTTTACATCACTAACAGACCCAGTTTCGGCAAATTTATCCATTAATCTCTTTACAGTTGACTCTTTTGGAGCATTATTGTGACCCCAAATTGATCGCAATTTGCGAACTGTAGCCGCAAAACTTTCACCATTTTGGTAAAACAATTTCACAATGAGAATGCGTTGTTCATTCGTGTAGCGCTCCATTTTTACTTACCTCGTACCTTCTACTAGCAAACAATAAGAATTGTTCAAATGTCAAACAATGACACTTCGAATGTTGCCAGATTTAAAAATTGCGTTCTTCTTGGGACACCCTTTACATTGGGAGGCGTGGTCTTTAACAATTTACATACATGTCAGCAAGAAAACGCATTGACGATTAAATATATTTCCAGGACAAATAAAATTGATTGTATTTTACTATAAAAGGTAAACATTTTCAAATTCGATTCTGTGTCACATTAAACCATCTAATTATCTTGATTAACTAAAAAAAATTCCATTTTTATAAAAAGTGTTGTCCTTAAAATATTTTCATTAGATACAAAAACCACAACATTAAATTATTAATGTACCAATTTTCTGTATGCTGTGCCGGTTTTTTTTTTTTGTTTTGTTTGCATCGAAATATCCTATCTTTTAAAACATGCATGTTGGTTAGTGGATTTTAAAATTATGCCAGAGGACTATGACTTTGTGTGGACAAACAACGTTCGGAATACACAAACTAATATTACGAACGAATGTCGTAAATACCCAACAAATATGAGTCACAAACAGTCAAGTACTGATAAGAAAGAAAACCTATCAAAAGCTTAAGCAGGACACACACACACACACAAATACAACCTTAAGCACATAAACACACACACAAATTGTATATAGTACATGCAGCAACAGTAGTAGTGGACAAAAACAGACTACTTGTAGAGATATAAGACTGTAGAAAACAGCAGGATATTATACGATGAAAATTCATGTATTTAACAACAAAGGGAGTTGCATCAAGAATAAAGGATAACACAAACACAGACACACACACACACAAAACCCCTACAAATACACTGATATACTGAAGACTAAAAATCGCTTGCATGATTTTCTAACATCCACTAGACCACCAACAAAAATGAAGAAGAAGAAGAAGAATGTACCAACCATCCAATATCGTATAAATTGTATGTAGTAGTCATTCATTGCTGTTGTTGTTTGTTGCTGTTGTAATCGTATGTAATGTTAAGATATAGAATAGGACAATAATAACAACAAGAACAACAGCAGCAAGGACATACATACAAACGACACTTACAGGCATATACGAGTCACACACATGCATTTATTAAGCCTTTAATGTGTCTCTAAAGTCATACACACACACACACACACACATGTACTAAAAGGAGCAAACTGAACTTGTATTGTTTGAATGGTGTAAAGACTAAACACACAAAATGATTAATTGCCATGAGCTTTGATCGGTTAGATGATGGTTGGACGGTCGTACATTCGTTCATTTGCTCAAGTGAACGGACGAGCGGGTGGTCTTTCACTTGGTTCATTATTAGAAATTGGATTAACCTATAAGTCATTTCGTATAGAAATTAACAGCGAATATATCGCACCCCACATACAAAAGAGTTACAACTCAAAATTTTCCAAAATTGATTTATAGAAGATAAATTAATTTATACTACACATCTCTACTTCAAAAATTTCTTTCTCATCACTAACTTTTTAAATTGGAAAAATCCAGTTTTTTTTGTCTATTTTTACCGTAAAAAGTAATACATTTTTTTTTGCATTGTGCTTTTTTTAATTAAAAATTCACTATAATATTTTTTATTGGCCTTTTTTGATAAAAATAATCCTGATGGTGGTAAGGGTCATATTAATTTTAATTTAATTTCCATAAACACAATATAAAATTAGAAAAAGTATAGCAAAACTTTCTACAAAATGGAATTTTTTATGATAAAAAAATTTTTTTTTAATATTACAATCATTTTTACATAAACAGTTTTTTGCCTCTCCTGGTAGTTTAAGAATTTTAAGTTGTGGCTCTTTGTTATTTAAGGTGCGATATAATATAAAAATAATCAATCAAGTTTTCTGTTTTAAATCAATTTATTTTCAAAATATAATTGTGGGCATCAGGTCGATATAAAATGACGGCGGCGCACAGTGCTTTGTCCCCATATAGTGAATCGGCAAAATTAGAGGAGTTGTCGCAGAAACTTGAAATTTGGTATGCTGGCTCAGAATATCTAAATTAAGAAAAATTTTAAGTTTCGAAAAATCGGCCCAAGGACACGCCTACTTCTGATACATCCTTAAATTTAAAAGTTTAATTCCAGCTACTATTATGAGCAGAATGAAGCAAAAATTGGTAAATCTCTGTTAAATTATGTCATTTAGCTTAGTGCTTAATTTTGTTTCATTCGGAGCAAGGACATAAAAACCTCCCATATATCCTATTTCTTAAAATCTACATTTTGGCTACATTAATGATAAGAATACAGTAAGAATTCGGAATAGTTTATGAAATTATACTTTTTTGCTCTGTGACAATTTTCGTTTCATTCGGTGCAAGGACATTACTACCTCCCATATATCCTTTTCCTCAAAAACTGAATTTCAGCTACATTAATGATCAGAATGCACTAAAAACGGATAATAAGTTTTAGATCTCTGGAGATTTTTTTTTTTATTCGGTACAAGTACTTGACTTTCTCCCACATGTCCTTTTTCTCAAAAACTAAGTTTTTCCCAATTTTGCCATTTATTAATACAGATATATACTTCTGGGATTTTATTTTTTTACACAGATATCCAAAAAGCAACTATACACAATTTTAAATACAATTTACCATTATCGAAAAATATAACTTTACAATTATAAAATAAATTTTACAAAATGGCTTCATTATGTATATACATATGTATAGAGAAAATATGTCAAAAATTGATAATTTTAAAAAGGGCTACACTTATTCCTTCAAATTTTGTAAAATAACTTCAAAATAATGTTAAATTTGTTTAAGAACGATAGCAATCGTTTTCAATGCAATTTTATAATAAAATAAGTTGTATAATTTTATATAATTTTTTTTTATACTCAATCAAAGATAATAAATTTTTTCAAACAAATGCGGTAAAAATCACAAATTTAGCCATTTTTACAAAAGCCAATATTTTGATTTTTTGTGAAAAACCGGCACTTTTTTTAATAATATGTTAGATAATATTATAGACTTACAAAAACCGAAATAAAAAATTATTTAATTTTATATAATTTTTTTTTTTATATACTCAATCAAATATAATACATTTTTTCAAACAAATGCGGTAAAAATCACAAATTTAGCCATTTTTACAAAAGCCAATATTTTGATTTTTTGGGAAAAACCGGCACTTTTTTTTTAATAATATGTTAGATAATATTATAGACTTACAAAAACCGAAATAAAAAATTATTTAATTTTATATAATTTTTTTTTATACTCCATCAAACTTAAGAAATTTTCGAATTTTCACCAAAAAAAACCTATTTTTTGGAGTTGTAAAAAATATTTGTTTTCAAATATATATTAAATAGTGTATTAAAGGTTTACTACAAATATATCTAAGTATTCAAAAAATAAAACTTTAAATCAGTATTTAAAAAAATATATTTTTGAGAATTATTTTCGTGAAACAACTGAAAACAATATTTTTTGTTCAGTAATTTTTGCTTAATATTTTCAAACTTTGGCGCCCTCTACTGACGGTGAAAGCAATCAGACTAAATTTTTTTTTTGCATATTTATTTCAGTTAACTTCTTGTCTTTCAAAAAATGTACTTTTAAGAACAATTTGAGCCCATGCTTAATTTTTGATTTTTGCCTATGGGACAAAGCACTGTGCGGCGGCTGTTAAATCCCTTAACAATCGTAGGCGGCGATTTAATCGGCTTGAGGCAAAAGGATTTTTCAGAACGTCAGCTCCTGTATTAAACAATTAATTTAAGATTTAAAAAGAGCGCCCCAGTAGGCTAGTTGGTAGCGTGCTATCTTATCAGAGCGGGGTCGTGGGTTCAATTCCCACCAGAGGCTCTGGTCTGTTTTCGCTACAACGAGCCGAAGGCCTTTGTTGCTAGTGCTCGGTTAGGGTATTAACATATAATTTGTAATTATATGATTAATAATAAAATAAATAAATAAAAATAAGATTAAAAAAATATATTTAGGAAATATTTTTTTTTAATCTGATATTGTTTATTTGCATTTATTAAGCAGTTCAGTCGCCAGTCCATACAAGCAGGGGGCCAAATAATTTGCTTTGCGAAGTGATATATATATATATATATTTTTTACTTTACAGTAAATTTTCACTTAATGTTTTCATTTGCAGCGATTCCCATTCTCGTTATGAAATAAACGTTGTTATAACGACTATCTGTCGATTTTATTAAAAAATAAAAATTTTATATACATATATTTATTTGGCTGATAATTAAAATAAAAAAAATAAATGAAACTCGTTAACTTTTAACAAATTTTGTGGATAATTTTTATGTCAATTAAAAGAGAGAAATAAACGAAATATGATTTATTCTTTTTTCAAATTTTGTGGCAGTTAAAATAAATAAATAAAGCAAACAATGTATTTATTTTTACGGATTTGCTGTTAATTTCTTAACAGTTAAAATAAATGAAAAATCATTAATATTTTACGGATATTGTAAGTTAATTTATTAACATTTAAAAATATGAGAAAAGTTCTTTTGACTTAAATGAAAAGTTAGTATACCGGTTTTTAAAATGATTTTTCATTTATTTTAAATTTAATTTTAAGTTAATTTAAACTACGAACTATTTTGATTATTGAATATTTGTAGTATCCTTATTTTAACCACGTGTATGGGTTGCTTAACGTCCAGTTTTGGATGGTTGTTCTTTAGTCCCGAAAATAACTTTTTCCCTAACCAATATCTAAGGTTTATTTGTATACAAGCAATAACTTTAGGGGGTCTTCTAGATTTTCTAGGTTGTTTTTTTGTGTCACTATTTCTCGTTGCAATCGTAGTAGAAATGAATTAGAAACTACTGAACACTTAACTATCACAACAAACACGAACTTTGTTTAATCATACCACCAGTATATATTTTCTGCATTGGTTAAATAAGGAAATTAAGCTGAAATACGATGAAACCTTTTGTAGCATTTCAATGTTTTTTTTTTTCTTTGTCCTAGTATTGTTTAAAATTGATAGACACACCCACTCTTAAAAAGTCATTTTAAAAAGAAATCCAACAAATAGCAAAAAAAAACACAAAACATTGAAGTAAAATGACCAAAGGCTAGTCTGTTGTCTACTCAAATGTTGCTGCTGTTGTTGGTTATTAACTATTGTAGTATGAGTATTTTGTAATTTTTCAAAGGATAATAATGTGTCCATGGCCATGGTTAGAAGGAGATAGTGGCGTTGATGATAATACTTTTTGGAGTCGTTAGTTAGTATTAGGTCGTTGTTGTTGTCGATATATGTGTGTGTGTGTACGTATATTTTATAAACACAGCTTGGGACAATTTTTATCCTTTTTAAAATCCTCTAATGAGTAGGGTTGAAAATTACTTAAAGCTTCTTTTTTTATTGCACTGTTATATTAAATGATGGAAGAGTAGTATCATGTTGTAAAGAGACAACAACAAAAACAACTGGCCAATGTGTGGCAAGGATTAAAGATGGATTAAAATTTGAAATGAATTAAAAAGTACATAAGCAGCTTCACATTTAAGGAAGCAAGAAATGTAAAAAAAGTTCATAACAAAATCAATGCTTTAAAGAATGTCTCTTAGTTTTGTAATAAAATCAGGTTCTCTGCAATTTGCTCAACTACAGTTAAACGCTATTTTACTGCCTGTGCCGGAGATTTTCAGAAATAATGGAAACAATTTTTAAAATGTATTAAAATTAAATCACAAAACTTCAAATGTCGGCCAGAGCCACTTAACATTGGTTAAGAAATATGCATACTCATTAGATTTTAAGCTGAATGCTAAAATCAAATAAAGTATTTGTCTGAAATACGAGGGCGGATCAACAAGTCCGTGATTTTTTGAATTTCCTTCGAAGTTACATAAAATGTCAAATTCTGAGCAAGTTCCGTCATTTACTTTGCGTTTAACAGCAGGATTTTTCGAGGTCCATAAAATAGGCATTTGTTTGATCAATAATTTTATCGTTGGAGCTAAATCTCTTTCCAGCGAGCCATTTCTTTAGGTTTGGAAATAGGAAATAGTCAGTAGGGGAGAATAAGGTGAATCAGGGGACAATTCCTAGTCTACTTCATGGATTTTTGCCATGGAAACTAAGCTGTCACACGATTCCGTTGGTGGTCGATTGTGAGCAAACGCGACAGCCATTTTGGGGAAAGCTTTCTCATACCCAAGTGATCGTTCAAAATTGAAACCACCGAGCCATGTGAAATTGCTATATCTTCCACACTCTATCGCATATTCAATCTCCGATCGGCCAACACCATATCGTGAATTTATTCAATTGTTTTGGGTGTAGTTACCTCAACTGGTCGTTCAGAACGTTCGTCATCTTTTGTGCTTGTAGGACACAACGAAAGTCAGTAAACCACCTTTTTACCATTGAAATCGATGGTGCAGAAACCCCATAGTATTTATCAAGCTTTTCCTTGGTTTGATTGACGATTTTTTTGCAAAAAAAATTTTAATGATCACTCGAAATTTGCTTTTTTCATATTTAAAAAATCCATGAGGTTGTATGTTTTGAGCAGCTGTTAAACGCAAAGTAAAAGACGGAACTTGCTCAAAATTTCACAGTAGTCTATTAACATGTGTTACTTGATGGAAGCAGTGTTGCATTTCAGTCACGGACTTATTGATCCGCCCTCGTACAATATCAAATTATATTCAAATGTAATAATGTAAATCAAATGTAATAATGTAATAATCGAGCACTGGGAACATACCAGAAATCTATCTCATGACTTCGATACAGATGAGCTAGCACACTGTCCACAGACCTTTAAAAACGTAACTCCTTAAATCAATTTTCATATCAAATTTAAATTTTGATGAATTAATTCGCCAATTAATTTTTCTGATTGAATTATTTACTACCATAAGTCAATCTTAATTTTAATAGAAGAATCAAGTTGATTTTAAAAATTCTTTTTATAAATCAAATTTAATAATTGATATCAAAGAATCAAATCAATTTTGATTTGATTCGCGAATCAAAGAAATAATTATTTTAATTATCGAATATGATTTGATTCTTAAATTAAAATATATATATTTTTTTTTAATTCACTATTAATTTAAATTTTAACCCAAGGGTTTCATGGAATTTTTAACAGGCTCCTCGGGATGCCTTCCGAACCTGTCCCATTTTTATTATCGCAGTATATTAATACTCTATTAGAGAAAAAATTTTGTCGGACCATTTTAAAAAAGGGCATTTTATAAAATGGCGAATTTCTCGGAATTTAAGCGAGATATCGCAAAACGGACAAAATTTTTCCAAAGCTCAAAGAGTTCCATGAAATTTTTATAAAACAGGGTGACTATTTTTTTATCAATTTATATGATAATATAAATTAACAAGCTCCGATAAAACAAATTTCGTTTCCCGTTCCATTTCGTTCGTATAAAAAGTGTCACCCTGTCCCTGAATCATTTGATTTTAAATCTGATTTAATAAATTGATTTATAAAATATTGAATCAACTCGCTGATTAACAAAAATAATTATTATTTTCACGAATTAATTCAATAAAGATTTATCTTTTTCATGCTCTGACTGCCCACAATCCTAGCATGCTGTTCTTGCTTTAACTTAATATAGCACAGTATTTCTGTTTTAACATACAAAATTTAATCTCGCATTTATATTTTTATTTTTTTCTTTTATTTTAATATTCCAAATTCCATTTTAATAATAAACATAACAATCAAAAACAGTTAACTTAATATTCGACAATATTCTCAATTTTCCAAGCACCAGATGACGCCATTGTACTTTATGGCAAATAATGTAGAAACAAAAAAAAAGCAGGGAGCATAGTAAAGTTTTAATCCTAAGCTAATAACTCACTTAAATGGTGCGTACAGTATTATGAATTTCATAAAGATTTGAAAATATAAAAAAACCCTCATAACACATGACAACAATATAGGAAAATAGCAAAAAAAAAAGGAAATAAAATCTAGGGAAAAGAACATTTGGCACCAAAATTTGAAATGTTATAAAAAGGGTGGCAACAATTTTGTTTCGCCAACAATATTTTTAGGGTCAAAACAATTGCCCTCATAAGCAATATAACACTGGTGTTTCCAAATCTAGTGAATATGATGAAATAAAAAGAAAGTGCAAAAGTAAGCAGAGGAATAGGAAAGGTAGTAGAAAATTAAGGTTAGTTGAGAACGAATAGGAAGGACATTATATTATTTTTTTTTTGTATTAGCATTAATAAACTGGAGTGAAAGTTCCTCAGAATAAATAAATTTAAATATTAAATTAGTTGTGGTGTAATGGTTAGAGCTTGGGACTGTTATACAGAAGATTGTGCGAGCGATCCCCAACAACAGGAATATAGGACTTAATGCCACCGAAGAAGAATAACATAATGGGGGTATGAATTGAAAAGCTTCAATTAGTTGGAAAACTCTCCATAAACTGTTCTCCTTAGTAGAAGCATAAATCAAAACATTATAGCTAATGCTGCTACAACAACAACATTGTTGCCACATTTGAAGCCGTTCATCTCTAGCAGTCAAAATGCATATCACAATCTCTTAGAGGTTGTGGAGGTGGTAAAGAGATTCTTGGAACAACATTGTTGCCATATTTGAAGCCATTTATCTCACCTTACGTCATCTTAAAATATTGCCACAACTCTCTAGCAGTCAAAATGCATATCACAATCTTTTCGAAGTTGTGGAGGTGGTGGAGAGATTCTTGGAATTTGAACATTTAGATATGCTTACTTTTTTATATATTGAAGAGATCAGACTTTTGTCAGAAAATCACCATGCTGGACTCTCGAATTGTCAATGCTCTTCTGGGTCAAAATAATTTATTATCGCTTCTGGTTATTATCTCAGTTCTCGTAAAGCTGAAAGATGTAGTGATACAAAAATCAGGAAAGTTTTTGGAAGTGATAAGTGGCGTCTTAACCAGCATTCTAGATACTCTCAACAACAGAACTGGTGACTTTCACTACAAGAGCCAAATCGAGCTGCAGATTACCGCGACTTCCGGGCTGCTAAATCACCCTCTCCGAACTTGCATTGCTCTTAATTTGAAACTATCGTGGATTCTTCCCAACGAGTCTTCCTAAGAAGGCGACAATTACTTTATATTCCTGCAGGAAGATGCTTGTTTCAAAATGGGTTTTGTGTCCAAAAATCATGTTGTGGAAGTAAATATTTTGGACTCAAATCCCATCGTACGCCCAATACTCATTTACGGCACTATGATGTCATGGACGGCAACTGCGAACTAATTGGTTACGAAGCAACTGTACAGAGTTCAGTGCTCGGCTGGTATTGCAGTTATTGGTACTAAGAACCCCCCACCCCCCCCCCCCCCCCCCCGAAACTCTGAATGCTATGCTTCATATTATTCTCATTGATTTATATGTGTTGACGGCTTCGGTTATCAGTGGGACACGATTTTGTTTTTTGGAAAGTCAAAACCTTTGAACATGCTAGACTTCTTAACCTGCTGCCTCGGCAACTCAGACTACTCCACTCCTAGATTAATTTCCATATATCTTTTCGAGCAAGTTTTCCTTTTAGAGAGGACTGGAACAGGAGGGAAACAACAACTGGATTTGACATCAGGGTATGTCATAGAACCCAGGGTATATCCGTCGATAGCCATCTTGTCGGTCAGTGTAAGGAAAAACTGTATATTCTCAGTTGTCGGCCCTCATTACGTTGGTATGGGTTCCCGCTCAAACGGACTTTTACAGTAATATATGCACCATTAATAGGCTTTTTCCACTGACCTACATCTTACATCTTTCATCAATTTGCAAAGATGTTACAGGCCAAAAATTTTACATCTTTCTACATCATCAAAAGATGATCCTTTCTCATTTAGTTCCATCTTAGTACATCGTGTCATCACTAAAAAAATGTGTCATCACTAGCAAACTGACATTGCAGAAAATAAACAAAACAAATGGCCTTCAATATTTCAATGTACTGCATTAAAATTCGGGTTAGCAACAACTAATACAATGATTAATGCTTTCTCCAAATCCATTTTTTAATACTTTTTAATTTTAACAAAAATTATGCATCTTTTTCTTATGTTTTTTTTGACAGCTGAATAAATGACAGATAAAAGATGTTGCCAATATAAATTCATGTTTCACGTTTTCAGTATCTTCCATGAGTTTCACAAAGATGTTGTTCAGTGTAAAAAAGCCTAAAAGAGTGCAATCTTCGATCACTACCTCCGATAGGAGAGGCGCAGATGATAGGGTCGTCCAGTCGCGAGGCTCACATGACTGGATTACAATCCGGAGCATATTAAGTCTCACCTCAAAAAGATGTGTTGAGACGACGGCTGTGCTGATCACTAGGCAGATGCAGCAACAGACTCGGGCGGGTGCCAGATGCACAATGCCATAGCTGTGGCATATCGGGTGATGAGGAGTTCAACTTCTCTGTGCTTGTCTGGGTCATCTGTCATAGAACTTTGGGCGATCATACACTGCAATACCTGTCGGTGATATCAGACATAGGATTGAATGATCCTATCCGTTATATCAATCTTTGCGTTTGGGTCTAGTTCTACAGATATCATCTCTATAGGGTTGGTGTGGTCTTTCAAAAGGGAGTCGATTTAGAGTATACCCAAAAATGCTTCGAACATAACTCCCACACTGGAAGTTGGAAATATGGCCGAAGCATTTTCCTTTGTAATCCCCAGAGAAAAACGGACATAAAGCCCAGAATTACAACAGACGTAAAGCCAAGAATTACACTTATAATAATCAATGCATAAACATTTGCAAAAATATCAAAATAACAAAATTTTTGTATAAAATGTACAAAAATTGTTTTTTTTTTTACTAAAGTTTTTGTAGTTTTGACAATAATTTCGTATTTGTATGCTTGGATTATTATGAGTGTATGTTTATCGCTAAAGAAATGGCCTTCGGTCCTTTCTCTACTGAGATCTGCCAAATATCGGCTTTGCTGATAAAAGGTTTTTAATGTAGGTTCAGTCATAATCCCAATAAAAACGGTAAAAATACACTTAAAATAGTTTGTAAGTTAAAATAACAGAAAATCTCATTTACAATAAATGATATTTCATTTAAAAACCGGTATACTTAATTTTCATTTAAATTAAATGCATTTTGTTATTTATTTTTAAATGTTGATTAATCAACTGTCACATCCGTAAGAAAAAAAATGATATAATCAGTTAAAATAAATGTCAAAATTGTACCAACCAGTTCCTTAAAAAATAAATGTTTTTATCATTTATTTGAAATTGTTTCCCTTTTTGTATTTTGTATTTTTTTTTGTACAATACAAAATGTATGTATTCATAGCTAAAGACACTTTTTGTGTGAATGTGTTTGTATGTGTATGTGTGTTTATTAAGTTCTTGATTTTTGAATTGAAAAATTTTGTATATATACAACCAATTTAAATAAAAAAACAAATTGAAATTTTTTGAATATTTTTTTTTTTTTTTTTGAAACAGCCAGCAACCAAAATTAAAATTTGTAATAACTGTTACGGACACAATTAAACCACAAATTTTTGTTTTGTGGGTAAATTTTTATTAAATTTCAAACAAATGAAAAAATAAAAATAAATGAAACTGAAAAAATTTTGTAAATGATAGTAAATTATTTCAAATAAATGTATAAAAAAAGTTAATATAGATATTTCTTTGAAAAACAAATGTATGTTCCTTTATTTTTAAATGGTATGGATAACTTTTTTATTAACTACATAATATTCTGAGTGTACTGTTGCAATTTGTATTTTGACTGTTTGACAAAGGTTTATAAATTCCATGTCCGTTGGGGTGATATCCGGGCGCTGAGAAATATTATGTCTGCCATTGTCCTACAATTTCCAATATTATATGTTCTACGTTCTTTTCAAAGTCAATATTGAAGCATGTCAAAGCCCGGAATGACCACCGAATAGAACTAAAGGTCTTCACCCTTTAATTCATAATTTAAAGTAACAAACAGCATCAAAAACTAACTATGTCATTAAAATATTGTAGAGTATTACAAAACAAAACAAAAAAAGGAAATTGTAATTTGTATGCCAAGGACAAGTGCAACATTATAACACATCATAATTTTCATATCAACATTTAGGTAAAATGGGTTACCAAGGGTTCACATGATATCCACTACCAATTGCAATTGTTTTGCCCTTATTTTGGGTGAAAAAAAAGCATACTAAATTATGAGAAATTGAGTTATAATAACAATAATACATACAGCAGCTTGTGAAAATTGTTTGTTGCCAAAAAAAAAACACAGAAAAAGGAAAAAAACATTTGCAGCATCCACACATTGTTGCAAAGTAGTTATACTTTTTTTTTATTATGTTCATACTATATGCAAGTGTGATAATTTTTATTGTTATACTCCCCAATTTTGTTTTATTTATAAACATAAATCTTTTACAAAATTTCATACATATTTTTTATTTTTTCTTGTTCCAAAGGTTTTTCTCTTTGTCATCAGCATCATCGTCATCCAGTGACAATGAATGAAATAATATTTATTTTTTTTTTTTTCTTCTTGTTTTCAGTTACATGTAACATCTGTATTATAATTTTTTGAATGATTTGATGTTGCATGTTTCTGAAAAAACAAAAAAAAGAATATAGGAAATACGACAAACAACAGAAAATAAAAGGAAACAATGAAAAGTTATGTGGGCGTAAATTTTTGCAATATTGTTTGTAATTATTGTTTATGAGAAGTGTATTATTATATTGTTATGATGACGATGATGATAATGATAGCAAGGACTATGGATGGATATTTGATGAAATGTCATTGATATGTTACTATGTATTTACTACATAGTAGTTATAAAGTATAAATGTTCTTTTGATCTCTGTTGGATTGATTGATTAGTTTGAAACTGCATACACAAATATAAACAAGTTTAATATGTTATGAAGAGATTATATTGTTGTGATGGGGATGTTAATGGTTTTAATTGAATTAACAATTATGTGGGAAAAAAATTATTAAGGTTTAGGGAAAGAACAGCTTTTGTAGGTTAAATCGATCATGAATTATATGGTTGTCAAAAAATGCCACCCAATACAATGCCAACTCAATCAATGAGAATTTATATTAACTCAAAAAGGAAAACAGTTTTATGAGAATCACAACTGACAGTTCTAAGGAATTCTACTAATAAAAACTAACTCCTACTAACTACATTAAAAAATTACTATTTGTATACCTGTATATATAAGTTTGTCATTCCGTTTATAATTTCTACAATATTGATCTTAGACCCTATAAAGTATATATATTCTGGGTCCTTATGAATAGCGAAGTTGATTTAACGATGTCCGTGGGTTTTCCGAAGAACCCAGACATGATGAGGACTTGATTGTTTCTTATTTCTGTTTCATGTGATCCATTTCTGTTTGCTATTAAAAATCAGACAGATCGGTTAATAAATGGCTGAAATATTAGCAAAAAAACCAGGACTACCTCTAATTTTTTCCGTAAAATCCCTTTGTTTAATATGTATGTAGAATTTTACGCATAACAAACACATCCATGTGTTAAAATTCTTTTCTTTCATCTCCACCTTTTATACACAAACAACAAACACATACAAAGATTTGTCATTTAAATAAAAACCAAACAAATCTCTAATGAACGAAGACTTTTTATATATGTAACTCTATTAACGATGATTTTGTGTGAGCTTCAATAGCTTAGTTGTCTAGACGCTATGTCACAAAAACTTTTTTTCACTAAGGCCGTGGGTTCGAATCCCGGTCAATTCACTTTTCTTTTGTACATTTTTTTTTTATTTTCTTAAGACTTTTTTTATTTTTTGTTTTTTTTTTTAACATTTAATAATTAATTTATATAAAATTTTACATTAATAATTCATAAATAGGCTAAAAACATCAAACTTTTTATAAAAACCCTCTGATACAAACAAAATACAAACGTTTTTATTTCTATTTTTTGCTCCGATTTAAAAGAATTTATAAACAGATTTTTAAACCATTTTATTTCTTATATATTAAGAAAATTTTATACATAATTTCCCTTTGAGTGCAACTATTTTAGGTCATAACTTATAATAATTTATAAAAAAAAAATTTATAAACTATTTTCCTTCAAATTTTTAAAATTAAGCTAAAGAAATTAAAACTACTTTTTAATAAAAAAGCGAAAAAAACCCAAATGCAAATTTGGCAGCTAAATCAAACGTTGTAGAAATAAAACACATGCAGTTCTAGTGATTTCTTTTAACGATTTGTTGAAATTCTTTTCTTTCACCTCTTCACCCTTTATACACAAACAACAAACACATACCAAGATTTGTCATTTAAATAAAAACCAAACAAATCTCTAATGAACGAAAACTGTTTATTTAATTCTATTAACGATGATTCCGCATGACCTTAATAGCTCAGTTGTCTAAACGCTATGTCAAAAATGCTTTTTTTCTCTAAGGCCGCGGGTTCGAATCCTACACCCGCTCAATTCAACTTTTTTTTTTGTTTATTTTTTGTTTTTTTTTAACATTTCATAATAAATTTAAATAAAATTTTATATTAATAATTAAATAATCCATAAATAGGCTTAACACATCAAAATTTTTATAAAAACCCTCTGATACAAACAAAATACAAAGGTTTTTATTTCTATCTTTTGCTCCGATTTAAAAGAATTTATAAACAGATTTTTTAACCATTTCTCATATATTAAGAAAATTTTATACATAATTTCCCTTTGAGTGCAACTTTTTTAGGTCATAACTTATAAAAATTTATAAAAAAAAAAAATTTATAAACTATTTTCCTTCAAATTTTTAAAATTAAGCTAAAGAAATTAAAAATATTTGTTAATAAAAAAGCGAAATAAAATCCCAAATGTAAATTTGCCAGCTAAATCAAACGTTTTTGTAGAAATAAATTACATGCAGTTCTAGTGATTTCTTTTAACGATTTGGTGAAATTCTTTTCTTTCACCTCTTTACCTTTTATACACAAACAACAATCACGATTCTAGAGCTGTAATATGACCAATGGATACGTCTTATAAAGCAAAAGATCGAAAATCTTTAGTATAACATATTTGCTGAAAAAACTCGGAAATATCGGTTCAGATACAAAAAAGTTATGCCCAAAACATAAATTTTTTTAAGTAACTATTTTCCGGAATCATAAAACTTCCCGAGTCCAAGTTTTATCACCAAACTAAATGGTTAATTTCCTCTTAAAGGCGTCCGTATATAAAACTGTCCATTCCATATATGTCCATATATAAACTTCAGTTTTTTCCCAACCATGGTGAAGGGTATATAAGATTCGGCATAGCCGAATTTAGCCGCTCTTACTTGTTCCAATTTAAATCATTTTAACTCTTTAACATATACACTTTAATCCAAATTGGCTTCCCCAAATCCATGCGTCTCTATTTAAAACTCCATCTGTTCGAAAAAAAAATAAAATAGCAACCACTCATAACTCCTCAAGTATGTTTGTGTAAACCCTTATAAGTATAAACCATTTTTATATACCCTATATTAATAAAAAAAAATCCCAATATACCCAAAAAGCTTAACTTAAGGATACCACATCAACAATAAAAATGTCAGTTACAACTGTCATTTTGGGTGTTATCTATTTATATAAATATTTGTATGAGTATGTATATAAAAGTTTTAAAGTAAGTAACGCTATGCTTAAGCTAATATGTGGGGGTAAATTGATAAGTTACTCAAAGAGAACAAAGATTTCCCAACTAAAAAGCAAAATAGCCTACCTAGAGGCAGCTTTGTAAGGCATGATTATGAATAACTCTTTCAACATCAATGATATCCGGCCTATTTAGAAAAATAAATAAGCAAAAATGCAAGCGGTGTTTTACTTAGTGAATTTGTCATCCTTTTCGAGAAGTTTTGGTATTGAAAAAGGCAAGTGAAAAATCATTGAAATTTTTTTCTTGAGGAGTTAAGTGGATTTAGAAGGCTCACTCAAAAAAAAAAGACATGAACTAATAATTAATCCAAAATTTCCTTTTAAAATAGTTTTAAAATTTTCCTCAGTTTAAGTAAAATTTTATTTAAACTTAGAAAAATTCCTATGTTTGGGTAAAAATGAAAGAGTTTATATACTAAGAAATAGTTTATATCATTCCTAAGTAATATTTCTTAATTATAAAAAAAAAAATAAGTTTGTTAGCTAAAAATTTATTAATTTTTTACAAAAATATTTTATTATTAAGAAATTTCCATACTAAAATATAATAAAACTAAGTTTGGTACAAAAATAAAATTTAGAACATAATTTACTCCTATTTAGTTCAAAAATGTGTAACTTAAAAGTACTTGAACTTAATGTGTGTTGATTTTTTTTTCGCGAGTAGTAAAATTAACTAAATTTTAGAAAGCCATTTCTAAATTTAGTTTTAAGTCTCACACTTTATAATTTTTAATAAATTTTTTCCTATGTAATAATAAACAATTAATTTGATTTTAGAAACTGATGGACTCTTTCTAAGGAAAATTTTTAAGAAACTTAGTTCAGATAAGTTGGAAAATTTTTAATAATATATTATTATTTTTTTAAGTAAAAGTTTTCTAATACAATAAACTTAGGTGTAGGATTTTTTTCCTAAAAATTTCTTCAGATAAATTAAAAAAAAAAATAGTAAATTTTTCTTAAATCCAGGGAAAATTTAGTTTTCATTGGAAACCGTTTAAATTATTTTCAATATGTTTTTCCACAAACAAAAAAATAAATTTAAAACAAACTAGTTAATTTTCCTAATTTAAAAAAAAAAATATTATTAAAGGAAACAAATTAAAGTGTACATTAAAAATAATTATCGCTTATGATTGTAACTTTTAGTTCGTGAGTCAAAAATCGCTCATGTGCCTAAATTAGTCTTAAAAAGTGAACTTAGAGTAGCTTAAAATATATTTTAAAATTTTGTTAGTAAAAGGTAAAAAATTTTCCGCTTTTATGTAATAATATACAAAATATCGCAATCACATTTTATACATTACTTCATAATGGCTTTCTTATAATTGACGTTGCGCCTATTAAACTTTATATTTACATATAATAATAAAAAAAAGTTAAAATTTGTATATGTCAATTAAAGTTTAAGATAAAAAATACCATTAAATAAACTTATGATATTTTTCCATTTTCCAATAATAACAAAAAATGTAGCTGTGATATTAAATTAGCTAATTTAAGAAGACAAAGGACCCCCAGTGTTCCATAGATGCCGTGTGTCAATTAGGGCGTCCCTTTTTTTAGTCCTATCAAGCAGAACCGTTAATTAGCTACAAAAAGGATCTAACTTTGTCACAATTTATTACGATTCAGTATATCCTGCAGTACATTTTTTTAATTTGTTTACCTTTTTGCTAATGAAATTTCAGTTATATTCTAAATACTTGAGTTTAGTATAATTCAATTTAATTTAAGGACAAAAATGTACAGCAAAAAGCTTGTTAAGAGCAGTGTCCTTACAAAGCGGAAGTCCTCCGAAAGTTAATAGGAAAATACTTACACAATGAGTGTAAAGTACTTTTACACTCATATTATATATTATTTTTACCATAAAAAGAGGTTCATATTTATTAGAAAATTTTAAGATAATTTTCACTTAAAATAAATGCTATTTTACTTGATGTTAGAAAATATTTTCTTATTTTTAGGAAGTTAAGTCCTAGTTTTTAGTAAAAAAAAAATATCTAATGAACTTAAATAAAATAAAATTTTTGCTAAAACCAAGAAAGCATTTCCTAACTAACAGTACAATTTTAGATGATGAATGAACTAATTAGGAGGAAATTTAACTGTTTTCTAATAAAAATTTAGTTCTCAGTAGTAAAATTTTTCTATAATTAAGAAATTTTGACCAAATTTGAAGTAAAATTTGTTTCTAAATTTTAACAAAAATTTTATTAAATTTTGATAAAACGTGTCTTTGGCGCCGTCGTTTTCATTTCAATTTTTCCTCCAAATAAGTTAATTTTTCTAAAATCTAGTACATTTTTTTTTTTGTATGCTCAAAAACGTATTTTTACTGTTTTTTTTTTTATTTTAATATATGAAATGAAATATTTTATTCAAACAATTTTAGAAACATATTTAACAAGTACTTTGTAAAATTTATATTTAAAAAATTTTTAAAATTCAGCCATTGGAACCCCATTTCCCTTGACCCCTATAGAAAAAAGTTCTCCTGGCGTAGTCAGGATAACTCTTGACTGGTTCAGATTTGTGAACAAAAAGTCCCCTTTTTTGCTATTACCTCATAAAATAAGTTGCGAGAAAAAAATCCTTCGTTCAAGCACTACATAAGGTTATTTTAAAGAAGTATGAAAAATTTTAACAAGATCGGTTCATGACTTTTTGAGAAATAATGAATATCAGATCGAAAAGTTTTGAGAAAAACGCGCTTGAAATTAAAAAAAAAAAAATAAAAATTAACTTACATAGAATACCGGCACCATAAAGTAAAGAACCTGTTGCAGCGGCAATATCCAGGACATCCTTTTCCTCTCGCCTGTGATGAATTCGAATTTTGAAACCCATCTTAAACCCCATAAAAAAAAACAATTGCAATTGCATATAAAATAACTATAACCGCTATATTACTCAGATAACTGTCAAGAAGTAATTGCAGAATTTTATGAGTGTAAGTTAAAAATTATTACCATATACTTTACTGTGGTTAAGCACAGTTTAGTGCTTAACCACAGTTATGAATGTCAAATTTATAGGAAAATATCTCTGGTTAATATATAGTTCTGGTTACTTTTAAGATAAGTTATCCGTTATAGATTTGAAAAAGTTAATTTCAAATTACATTTTTGAACGTTGTGAAAAAACTACTTTAGAAGAGGAAAAGTATAACTAAATAATAATGTTACGAAAATTCGATTCATCAATTTCTATTTAACCGCGGAAATGAAAATCTTCATATATCAGCCCTAAAGTGTAAATCAGTTTAGGCTGACAACTCTTTAACACTAGTAAGTTCGACAAAAGCAAAAACCAGAACCTTCCACACTACCCTAGATAACTCTAGGTGCCGACATTATTTTCTGGATATGTACACCACTTCACAAGAAGACGATATCATAAAACGATACGATATCATATAAATGAGCGCATAGATTTATTCCCAGAATTTTAGTAGACTTTTTGTAAAGTGGAATTTAAAATCTGTTTGCTAAAATCAGCAAAAAAAAATTACTAAATATTATTAATATTAGTAAAAAACTTTGAATTTATTTTTTTTATCGAGCATCAAAAATTTTGATTATATTTTTTAAATAACGAATTAATCATTTTGTTTTAAAGAGTTTTTTTCACAGCTATTAATAGACGCCAGTACTACTTAATTCTAAAATTTTAGTTTAGCCAACAACTTTTGATTATCGAAGATTTTTTATACTCATTAGTCTGACAACCCGGCCAACTGCGAATGCCATTTTAGTATCGTCATTATCTCTGTTAGAATGAAACATAATAATCTAAACTCCAAGGTTTTCACGTATTACCCTTTATATTATAATTCTTACTTTTTTATATGGGATGTCCCAAAAGGTAAGGTGTTCTGCTTACGATCAAGCTTACGAAAAAATAAAGAATAATGGGTTACGCGTATGCATATTAATAATTGGTTACTAATAACCAATTATTATTTATTTTTAAGTAACTCCTGGTAACCAATTATAATTTAACTTTGAGTAAGCGACAAGGTAATTCGATGCAGTGTTCTGAATCCCAAATTCTAATCCGCTTTTCTTTCAAAAGGAAGTACATATAAAAATTAACCCTTTGACGGTCAATGGTTGATAAATGTCCCATTTTTAGTTTTTGTCGTATTTGGCCCATTTTTTAACCAATTTTCTTAAATGTGGGTCGACAGATGGTAGTTGTTGTTTTCACACAATACAAACTATTTAGATCAATATGGTCTCAGAGCCAATAGAATCACCACAAATTCATAAGAAAATATATATTTTTGCATAATTTTTGGAATACATTTTCTCGAATCCTTTTGGACAACACAGGGTATCAATATTTTAGTAGTACATGGTCCATTAATTTTAAGAACACATAAAGATATTTGGAATTGGTTCACTTTATTTATTACAAGATACTGATACAATTTGGGACATACATATGTATCCCATGGTATGTCAAAGGTCAAAAAGAGGAAGTTTTTGCTTAGTTTTAAACATTTTTTGTTCCCATTGAAATTCAAATAATATTTATTTGATTTGATTTCTATAGATTTTTCCTCTGATTCCAAATTTGTTCTCCAAAATTTTCAATCTATTTGCAATTTGGAAAAATTTTATAAAAAGGATATTTCGGAACTAGAGTTAAAACTTAATTTTTGCTCCAAGATGTTTTAAAATTTTTGTCATATTCTTGATCTGAATACCAAAATTTATTATATAAGATTTGTCATAACACAAATCAGTTAAAATATATTAAAGTGTCGAATTACTCTACACTAATTTGTAAGCTTTTTCCTGTTCAGTTACATGATAATTTGTTTTATTAAAGACTTTTAATTCATAAATTAATAAAATACATATAAATAAAGTTATTTACACAATTAAGAATGAGTCATTATTATTTATATTAAAATAATAGAAAAGGTAAGCCATTACAGGTAACTTATTATTGTTTAATTAAAAATAATAAAATCACTAACATATTATAGGTAATACATTATTTTTATTTTGGAAATAAGGTGTACTCATTACAAAGTAATGTATAAAGTAATGATATGTCATTACCATGTTTTTGCTGGGTTAAGTTTCTGTTGGTAATTTAACAAGGTATTTCCTCAATGAATGAAAAATTAATTTCTCAAATCATGCCTTTTTCACCATATATTAATTAATTGTGTTAAAGTCATACGGAACTTTTGCTTCTTGTACCATCTAAAACATCTAAACCAACTGCTGTTACTATGGAAAGAAAAAATATATTAAATTTTAATTTATCACCTTGTTTTGATCCTTCGAACCAAATGAAGAAATTATGAACTAATCTTCAACAAATTTACATGACAAAATCCCACTCATTTATAGTGAATTACTTATGAGCCCTCGTTATGTATCCTATTTAAGCCAAACAAACAAACGAATGATAAAAATACCAACTGCTATTTACTACTCCTACTATTACTCTGATGCTGCTGGTTTTATACATATTATTTTTACTATATGGCGTCAGTGTCAATTCAATTTCATTTCATTGTGTCATAACAATAACATAAAATTAAAATAACATAAAAAGGAAATTGTTTAAGTAAAAAAATACGAAACATACAAACAAAAAAAAAACTGATTGTGAGATGTAAAAAATCAGCATCAGTAGTAACAACAAACAGCCGGCAGCAAATCAACATAGCGTAAAAAAGATTTTTTTTTTACTAGCATTACAACTATTATGAAATAAACACAAAAATACAGAGATAAACTATGGTTAAAAAGTAAGACGTTTAAATAAATTATACACTCCTTTGAAAAAAAAAACTATTTGTTCGAAGGACCATAAACATTAATTTAATGTTTAAAATCAAAAAACAAATTTTAACGTCACTTATTTTGGTAGATTTATTACATTAACACACAATTTATAGTCCTTTGAACTTATTTAGTTTATGCTAATTCAATTTGAAGACAACTAAATAAAGACAAATATTTTAATATTAATACATTTCTGTTTTCAAATTCATTCCACTTTTAAAGCAAAGTGTATACAAGGATTTTGTTGATTTTTATTTGTAGTTGGTTGCTATTGTTATTATCCCTGTTTATATTTCGTCACTCACTTTAAAGTGAACATCAAAATGATAACATCACTACCAAAGAGCAGAAAACTTATATGGTAAAAGGGAAAGGATTCGTTGGTAAACACATACACAAACATATGAGGGTTTTATAAACAATAAAACAGAGAAACATCACAGAAATAAGTAAAAATAAAAAAGCTTAATAAAAATTGTAAACGTAAACGATTTTTTTTTTAACAAAAACTTATTTTTTTTTATATGTTTGGAGGAAACGGAAACACATCAACTCAACGGAAGTCAAAAAGTCGCATAACAATGTTGCTTAAATTACACACATACACACAATAATTTTTGGTTATGCTAAATTTTATATTAATGTTGTCATACGAACAATATAAAAAAACAAGCATCAGATCATTTTGTTACAACATTTATGTCGCAAAAAAAAACATGTTTCTTAATGATGCTGTCGCTTTTGTCGCGTATTTTTGTTACAATGTTTTGTAATGAATTCATTTGGAAAATGAATTAATGTTATCTTTGTTTGGGGGGTTTGTTACAATAAAAAAAATAGGAAGATACTTGTGATACATATAAACTAACAGTAATAATTTTAAGTTAACTCTTTGCAGAAGCTACTTTAATTTCTAGACCACCTCCCGATCCTTCGTTTTGAATGGCAAATATATGAGTCGGTGACGTCCGAAACAATTTTGTTTTTTCGTTTATGATTCTAGTTTAAAAAAAATTTTTTTGGCATTTTAAAAATAAGTACAAATATATTTAAATTAATGAAATCAATTTTATAAAATGTGTATTTGGACCTTTAAAGTTTTTTTTTTTTCATTAAAAATAGGTCAAGTGGGCCTCGCCATTGTTGAAGATAATTTGGGCTCTTTTTACCACGTTTTCCATCGTTTAGGGAAAATTTCGGGTGATAAGTTCCCGCACTCGTGTCGGATATTCTTTTTGAGAGTTTCCAGAGACTTTGGCTAATCTACATAGAGCCGTGACTTCAAAAAACCCCAAAGAAAAAAGTCTGGACCGGTTTAATCTTGCGATCTTGCTGACCATTGCAAATCGCCAAAACGACACATTAAGCGACCCGGAAACGCATTCTCCAAAATGTCAATTGCTGCGCGGACTATGCGTGCAATTTATGAGCTCTGTCGCAACCATATGTTCTCCAGTACCAATTCATTAACTCGTTGATCGTAGTTCTGTATCGCACACCATCCACAGAAACCAAGTTACCCAAGGCGCCTTCGAAAAAATGAGGCCCGCTCACATCTCCGGAGTGGATGTAACTGCTATTCGTAAAAGATATATGGGTTAAAAGTGCCCCAGAATCGCAAATTTTGTTTGTTTACAAATCCGTTCAGAAGAAGTTGTGCCACTGACGAATTATTCCGGAAAAATATAACCCTGACTATTCCGCCTTCTCCAGAAGTATAGCATTGCATGGCTTGTCGACGTGTATTATATATCAGTTTAGTTAAAAAATATGAACAAAAAAACTGACAGTTGTCGTCATTTGTAAAAGTTATATCATCTGCCGATACAGTGATAGATTTTGAGTCCTGTTTTTTAAGAATTTTCCTTTTCAAATAATTTTTTTAAAGCTTTTATAGATACACTTAATTAAATTTTTACTCCGTTTTATTTGGAAATTCCAAAAAGCCTAAGCCCAAAGAACACATATTTTCTGGCCGAAGGTTATTGGGCAGGATACTAATGGGGGATTTTCCACATTTGGCCCCTAACCGCAAAAGTTTTTAAAAATGGATCTACACAGAAAATTTTAAAATCATACATAAAGAAAGCAGATTCATCGTGACAACCGAATTTCCGCCCAAATGAATATTTTGGTTTGGTTTGGTCGAATTATTTAGTTTTCCCAGCCAAATATTATCCTGATACAATTGAATTGATTTCAACTGAAATTCTTTTCAGTATTCAGTAAATTAGCTCATACACCAAGGAACACGTAAAAAAATGCCAGGTTTCTAGACAAAGCGGTTAGGGCAGGTCGCTAAAGAAGAAACTTTTCCCCTTTTGAACAATTATTTTTACCACTTGCCTAGAAAAAATTCCAAAAACGTGCTTCATCATTGAATAAAATCTTACTAAGCGAAATTTTTTATAACAGGTTACCTTTAAACCTATTCTATAGGGTCCGCCATTTAACTTTTTTTTCAACTAATGCTTATTTCGTGAATGTTAACACTTATCTCATGTCTGATTTGACAGATAATTAGTTTTATCCTTCCGCTGAACGAATATGGTTGTGTATACGCTTGAACAATGCTGGGAAATATTGCGACATTACTTTGAAAATCATGGTAATGTTGCAAAATGTCATCTTTTCAGATGAAGCTCATTTTGATCTTGGCGGGTATGTAAACAAGCAAAATTGTCGCATTTGGGGCACAGAAAACCCGCACGCATACACTGAAAAGCCGATGCACCCAAAACGAGTCACTGTTTGGTGCGGATTTTTTTCCAGAGGAATAATTAAGCCATTTTTCTTCGAAAATGAGCAAGGAGTGGCCGTTACAGTCAATGCCGATCGTTATCGGGCCATGTTGAACGAATTTTTGTTCACAAAAATTGAAGAGGAGGATATTGGCAATATTTGGTTTCAACAGGACGGCGCTACGTGCCACACAGCCGAAGCTATAATCGATGTTTTGCGCCCTGTTTTTGAAGATCGCATTATCAGCCGCAGAGCTGATGTCGTTTCGCCACCTCGGAGCTGCGATTTGACACACACCGTTGGACTATTATTTGTGCGGTGCCGTCAAAGATAAGTGTTACGCCGACAAGCCAGAGACAATTGACGCTTTAAAGGACAATATTTGTGAAGCCATTGGTGAAATACAGCTGCACACAATCGATAATGTGCTTTTGAATAAAATTATTTTCCATTATTAACCGGAAGGATTGCACTTTCAAATAAAAAAAGAAATTTGAGAAAATATTCAGTAGTTTTTTTATAGCATTTTCAAAAAACAAAAGTTATTTGGCGGACCCAACAGAACAGGTTTCTTTACTACCGGTTCTATGAGACTATAACTGATTCCAAAAAGTAAAAATGTAAGGATTCACTGTCCCAGAACCAGTTCTATAACTGGTTCTAGAACCCATTTTAAAGCAACCTGTTCTAATTTAGATGAAACCAACCGATTGCTGATGGGGCAAACTCTATATAAAAAGAACCGGTTGTATAACATAAATTAAATTGTTATACAATTGGTTTTTCTGCAACGTGTTCTATGGATTCTTATTTTTTACTGAGTACTGAAAATAGGTTTGGGCAGCGCGTTAAGAGGAAGGCATTTCCCATTTTTAACCACGTTCCAATTTAAAAAGAAAATTTTCTGCATTATTGTTAAGAAAAACGTCAAAAAGGAGAGACCCTGTTAAAATAGAAAAATTTAAATCAATAAATGGTTTGGGCGAGCCGATAGCGGTGTAAACTGTTCTCCTACCTCGAGTTTTAGTTTTACCTTAATTGAAATTTCAGGAATTTCAAAAATTCTATCTTAGCGGAGATCTACGCCAGACAAGGAACCTGTAAACAGAATTTCAGCATTTCTTATCTTTCATAGCATCAGACTTTCTTCCACTGTGCATCGGAGATCTAGGAGGATGGAGAGGAATCCGCATTCGTGGATAGCAATAGTAGAACTATTAAAAATGTTGGTTTTGATGATAATAAAATGATATAAAAACGATTTAAAGAATTTTGTCTCTCCGTACCTTAGCTCTTTTTGTCCGGTTTTGCATTGCAAAAGTTTTAACAAATTGTAGAGAAAACTGTGTTGCACAGAGCATAGTTGCCAGATATATTTTATAAATAACCGAAAGCTATTTAGAGACAATCAATCGTACATCAGTGTCGAGATGAGATAACTGCCGATAACTGTACGACAAACTGCTTAGGCTCTCCAGAAATTTCTTTTGGTGTCCCGTTTAAAGTTATCAACCTCTCCTTGCAAGTTATAGTTGCACTATACACCGAGGAGACGGATAAGCATATGTCAATTATTTATAAATCGCAACAGCAAATATCGTTGCATCTGAAGCTCGTCAGCAGCTTCAGAAAGAATGTGAGATATAATAAAGAGAATCTTGTCGAAGAAAATTCAGTCGTTTGCTACCTTCAGAATATATTTTCTACAAATTTAGCACCCATCCTCATGCTTATGAAGCGCGACAAATAAAGTAGATATTTGTCATTGCGGTTTAAAAATGACGAGCGTGCTCTTATCTAGATCGACGATCACCAATTCAATTCTGTGGAGAGTTTAAGCAACTTGCAGTTAATCTTGTAGAGAAGTTATCCTTAAATTCGTCAATCTGGTCGGCCATGAGAATGAAGCGTTGATCGTTGTCCAATGAGCACTGAAAGAAACCCAGTATAATTCCTTAACCTCCTTATTCGATACTAGGACGATAACAAGAATCAAAAAGACAAAGATGGAAGCTTTGATGTATACACATTGACAATTACAATGTTTCCACAGTTTATTTAAATGCTTATTTATACCAGGTATGGTGGGAAGAATTTTGTGTGCGTAAATCAAACTTAGTTACTACATGATATCAGGATAATACCATAGAAAAAAAAAATATATTCCATCACTTGGAAAAATAGATATTGTATGACCTTCATAAAACCCATAAATAATCCTTACAAACCAAAAAAAAAAAAACAAACAAAAAATGTAAAGAAGAATAAAAAGCCCACAGGATATGCTGCGCTTACAATAACCAATAAAAATGATTACAAAGCAGAAAACCGTATAAATAAATATATTTTCATTAATTTGTTGGCAAATTAGTTAAGCTAAGCATTTTATTTATGACCTGTTTTCTTGATATTTTTTTTTTTTGTTCTTCCACTCGTGTTTTCATTACTTTTCTAACAAGCATGACTGCGGAGACAAATTAATGGAAATACAATAATAGTAGGAATAAAAAATCAACAACAACGAGTAAACATTGTTAGAAAACATGAAGAAAATGAAAGAAAAAACAATACATTTTTTTGTGTCTTGTATGGAGCTTTAAAGAAAAATTTGATATTGTAGCATACATATGTTGTTGTGTGGGCGTTATCATACAAATGTCACAAGAAAATTGAGCAGAAATATACGATCCAACTGTTCCAAGTCTGCCAAGACATAAACATAAACTGGCAACAATGATATTTTTAAAGAAATATTGGTCCTACGAACTTAGAACTAAAATAAAACTTTATGGATTCTCAAAAGGTACATTGGTCCTTTGAACCAAATTGTAAGATCGGCTAAATTGACGTTTATACTAATCTCACAAAATTTTAAGTACTATTGTTAGTTAGGATTATTACAAAAATTATCTTAAAACCTACAATTTTTGCAAGATATATTAGTCCTTCGAACCGTTCAAATATTAATCAACTACTCTTTAAACATTAAATCAAAGAAAACATTTCACCAAAAACCTTTGCAAACGGGTTTTCTTATTAAAAAATTGGTCCTTCGCACCACATGACTTTTCTACAATTAAAGATTTGGGACATATAAAAAGTACATAACAGATGAAAAAATATTAAACAACTAATCTTTAAACATTAAATCAAAGAAAATATTTCACCAAAAACCTTTGCAAACGGGTTTTCAAATTAATAATTGGTCCTTCGCACCACATGACTTTTTTGCAATTAAAGATTTGGGACATATAAAAAGTACATAACAGATGGAAAAAAACAGATTTTTAGTAAATGTTAGATGGCATCAATTATAACACTAAAAATGTCAGTGTATTTGTGTTTGTATGAAGCACAATGATGATGATTTCAAGAAATATTAGTGGGTATATTTTGGAACAAATACTGATGATGATTTTGCAATTTGTTTGCTTTTTTTCAAATGGTATTTTTCGTGATTTTATTGTAAAATGCTGATTCGTCTACATTTACAACTTCTTCTTCTTCTTGATTTTCTTGATATATTGTACATTTAACTACTGTTACTGGTTTATAACGTTTCCGTTAACTATCGCCCTCTCACTCCCACCTTCTCGAACCTACGTTCACTGTTACCATTCATTCTCTTGCTTTTGTCATTTCTCATGATAATGGATGGTTGTTAGTTAATGCTAAATCAGCAAATTTTTGTAGCATTACGACAACACAAAAAAAAAACTGTTTGTTAAGTGACAAATTTGACATTAACAGAGTTAATAATTCAACAACTAAGGATTTACAATTGTAGATGAATATTTTTTTATGATCTACGTATCGTATATTTGCTAGATAATCTTTTAAATTCATTAAAAGAAGAAAAAAAGAATAATACTTGTCTTGAAAGATGTAAATGAAATTAATTAATTTTATGAGAGACAAAAAAATTATGCCTTAATTTCTTATTCGTGCAAAAACATGCATATTTTTTGTTAGGGTTATTTGTATGGTAGAGATAAGATTAGTAAGGGGTTCACGAAATTACTAGAAATATATACTGACAGGTTGGTAAGTCTGTCAGAGGCACATTCCAACAAATTATCAACGAATCTACAGCCTGAAAGGAGAGTTCCGCTTCATAAGTTGAGGGGTCATTTAGCAGATGGCATGCCAAAAGGAATTGTGCAGTCAGTAATATATTATGCTGCCTGTTCAATAGTCTCGTCACCTTCGATATTTGGACACATTCGGCAGTGATTCGGTTCGAATTAAATGAACGCTTACTATGTTTGGGTATTGCACCAGTGAGGGTGATTTTCATCCACAAATTTTTTTGAGTGTTAAGCTAACGCCATAAATCTTAATGAACTCAACCGGGAATATTTTATGGTCATTGCTTTAATATGAGTTGAATGGTCCATTTAGAGGAGGCTCTTGAAGAAAAATAATCGTCCCACCACCAGCACTTCTCTGTTTAACCCATCCACCAAAACGCCTATTCGAAACTCAACCTATCCGAGGAAAATTCTCAACATTTTAGTTTTAAACAACCCAACCAAATATGTGAGGACAAAGAAAGTTCACAAACCCATCCTAACAAACGAAACAATTAACCAACAAATTACAGAAATTTTATTAATTTCTAAATGGATTTTGAGCAAATTGTATGCAACCACAACCCAATAAATCCAAGGTTCACAGGTTCATAATTCCAAGCCAAACCTCACTTCACCTCACCCATTTCAAGTTTGAGTTTATATAAAATTTGGAAACCGATATTTTTAAAACAAACAAAATTTAAACTTATGGAAACGAAAAAAAAACTCGAACATCGTAACATAATTAAACACGAAACCCCTAACTCAACCTTTGTTCAAATCACCAACTCGATCATTTCTGAAATTTTGATAAGTATTAAGTACGTAGAGAATGTGTCGGTTAGCTCGCCCACCCATAGTGAAGCTAAATATGTATACCAAGTTGACCGATTATAACGTAGAAATTGCAGATCATTTTAATCAGAAAATTATGAGATCTCTGGAATTCGCCAAACGGTGAAGAAAAAGTTATTTTTCCACAAAATATCCTCGATTTCTATCGGAGTGGAGATGCTTTGCTCCTGCTCGCCATTCATGGAGCTCCTACAGAAAGAAGTCTGCGCGTGCCTCCTGATACAGTTACTGAAACCCATAACCAATATTCTATTCTGGTAATTCTCATTCAGTTGGCAAAATTAATTACATATAGTGTCAAAGTTTAGAGGCCAAAAGGGCGAACTAGGATCCAGCTGCAGTTCGAGTATACTTCGTCTAGCAGCCGTAGTGTAGCTTGTAAGCCAACCAGATACTCGTTTCCCGACCCTACCTGACTCACCTGCCGATTATTATCGTGAGTCACGTGAACATAGTAAAACGTAGCTAGAACCGATTTAACCCGACTCAACTGCCGATTGTTCTCGTGAGTCACGTCAACATAATAAACGTAGTTAAAACCTATTTACCCGACTCACCTGCCGATTATTCTCGTGAGTTACTTAGAGTTATTTACTAACCAAAGAACCTTTCCCCGATCTTACCTGACTCACCTTCCGATTATTCTCGTGACTCACGTCGACATAATAAACGTAGTTAGAACCGATTTACCCGACTCACCTGCCGATTATTCTCGTGAGTTACGTAAATATAGGAACCGTAGCTAGAACCGATTTATTCCGACTCACCTGCCGATTATTCTCGGGAGTTATTTAGAAATATTTCCTCACCGTATTTAAAGCCCTTACCAGATACTACGACTCACCTGCCTTTTTTACTCGTGACTTAGTAAGGACCATTTATAAAACCTTTCCGTTCGCATTTCACGAATTAGCCCGACTCACCTTCGGGTTGCTTCAGACCCTTGTCGTACTCCGACCTAGGGAATAGTTTCGCTATAACCCTAAAAGCGACTTGCCTATGCCATAAACCGTTTTCCGTTCGCGTCACCTACGGAAGCGATTATACTAATCATTGAAGAAAGCAGACCTTTAATAGACCCAACCAACAATGATTTTTCCCTGACTGGAAAACAAAACTGCATTACAAGACAATGAACTGTTATTACCGCCACCATATCCGAAACATCCCTTCTGAATTGCGAAAGAAGCACCCTGGTGAGCCTCGATTCAAAGGCGGGTCAGTTATTCCCTGTTTTCACAAAATTGACTTTATTAACCCACCTGAGATTAGTCGGCCTCTCGATTGCCCAACTTACAAGTTACCAGGGAAATACCAACATTTCCAAATTTCACAGGATATATAAGGTGGTTGCCAGCCTCACAAGTTCATCAGCTTAACAGTTCGGCATATGTCACTTAGTTGATTATCAAACAGCTTAGTCAACTTATTTAAGCATAAGCAGCAGTTATGGGAAGTTATGTACTATACCGGAGACGTTGATACCAAGGACTTGCCCAAGAACTCTGATTATCAGAGTAGATGTTAACGCTTCTTGTGGACATAACACTGCGGCTAAGCATAGCTGCAACCTGCCATATCGCCATTACATCAGCCTAAAGCATGCTGTAGTGATTTAAAAATCTCCAAGCCAGCTCCATACCAAGCAAAACAGTATAGACTCCAAAGCCAACTTGGTTGCCAAGATTTAATCCGTCCATATAAAAGTCGATGCCACGCTTACTCACCAGTACGTCACCCGCCCAGAAGTATGAAATAAGAAATATGGATCATAAATAGGCCTTCATGCCCACCCACCAAAGGAATATGATGCACATTCGGTGGAAAACGCCTTTCCCCAGCATCACACTGTGTGAGCACCCATTGTTAGCTTATTGTGACGTTAATCGCAGCCTTATCTGTATCAGCCGCTAACTGCTTCCCCATTATGTTCCGGAGAATAAGATGCTATAAAATATCTAATGCATCAAATGGTGCAGTACAAAGTGACTTGGAAATATCCAGTGCCGGCCGCAAAATAATGATCCTATACGAAATAATGGGGCTCGCTATCAATATTCGAAAGATTCTGAGACTCAGTCCCCAGGGACCTCCGTGGCCCTTCTGTAGATTGCAGAGTAATCGCCACCTTTTTTTGTCCTTTCTTGTACGTTGTGTTTGAAAACAGCATCCTGTTAAGAATGTGTGCCCAAAAGAGAAAGATTATGCCTCCATGAAAGGCTACAAGCTGCATTTTGTTAGGATTAATCCTAAGCCCACAGCAGAGATGTTATCCGACCAAACATGTTGGCGGCGGCGCCTATCGACGGAGACGGCTTAATTTGCTTGAGCAGCAAGGGTTTCAGAACGGCGGCTCTTGTAATAACCAAGTTTATTTCAGAAATAGTTTTTTTAAAATATCAGATTTATTATTTGTGAAGCTGGCTCAGCTGGTTCGATAGGGTCAGTGGCTAAGAAAAAAGTAGTCGCCGGCTAAACGGCAACTTGCCGATAGCTTGCATCTCTGGTCTACAAAAAAATTTGGAGTCAGTCATAAATTTGAAGAATAAACATTCAATGAAACAATAATTCTTAGAATCGAAACAACTCTCTATCTTTCTCCCTCCTGTGAACCTCCCTAACATTCAATATTATATACATACAATCGTATTAAGAATCCTTATGCATTTCCACACCAATTTTTCAACACAACGACCTTCCATATTTGTTTTGGCACATTGTATAAATGTGTTTGTGTGTCTGAATTTTTCACAGAAAAATTCTACAAAAATTTAAAAAAAAACAAACTTCAAAAAACCAAATAAAAGCAAAAAAAAAATAAAAGTGCCACAAAAAGTGGTAAGTAACAATAAACCAAGAAGGAGAAAATTGTTAAAACCTCATACCTTGTGTTCTAAAGGATATAATGAAATTTGCTTACATTACTACCAAGCATCTCTTACATTTGAGATGTGGACGAGTGGAGGTAAAGACTATGGGAAACATGTAGTGGAGGTAGGTGGATTTTTATATGATGTGTTGTGGTATTACGTTTGCCCAATTTAAATGCGCGTTCACATATATCATTCCGGTTGACAGGACAATTCTCTTATCTACAAAAATCCAACAACACAAGTAGCAGCTCTAGCCTTAGCTTCACCACTTCACATCTATAGGATTGAGGCGGGTAGGCAGGCAGGCAGCCACAATTTCATTCGATAGAATAGTGTATATTTTCATATATAAAGATTTAAACATATTTTCACCATGCAAAAATTGTTTCATTCAACAACTCACATGTATGCAGTGGCACATCATACATTTTTTTGGTATGAATTTTAAAAAAAAGTAAAGAATTTTTCAACATTTTTTTTACCGTTTGTTTAATACATTTTTATAAGGTTTTTTTCTTTGTTTTTTTTTTTTTTTTGGCAAATATGAAAAGTGGCAAGTGTTATTTGTGTATGAATCCTTCATGTTATTTACGCAATTCACACATTCTTTTCATTTTGTTCTTTCATTTCATCCATTTAATCTTTTATTTTTTTTTTTATTTTTGCTCAGATCAGTTCTGTTTTGTATGCATATGTAGCGGAAGTAAATTTATAAAATTATCACATGTTCTTAAAAAAGTATTCTTTTTTTCTAGGGTTTAATGTGTTCTTTCTACTGGGTGACAAATTGATATGAAGGGATTTTTTTTTTCTGTGAAATGCTTGTGATAGTTGTTATGTATGTATATGATAGTTATGTATGTATATGATAGTTGTTAAAACAATGTCAAGATGTATGTGAAATAAGATAATTTTTATTTAAAATCTGAAAGCACGTCGGTCATTAACAAAGGCCAAAGGCGGGCTTTACATCAGACTTCTCTATGGTATATAACGTTCGCTTTTGGTGAGAGACAAAAGTCGTTTACCAGCAAAGTGATCGGACTTAATCAGACTACCTCAGACTCTCAATCAACTTGAAAGTAACAACTCCCTTAACCTAGGGTAGATTCCTGGATATTAAGGTAAGGAAAGGACAGACATTATGGCAAATTTCGGGGTTCATCGACCCTCTATAGGAGTACCCACTAGGTATGTTAGTGAGAAGCTCAGGTTATAGAGAGAGTCAGAATTCTCTAGGTATTGAGAAATTTCTCCCGGCTAATGCCAAGCTAAGAGATTTATTTACTTGTCCAGTAAAAGGGACCTTGACAGAAAACTTAATTGAACACCATAATCTCAGATATCAAGCACAAAAAATGTCAATCGGATACTCATATATATAGGTTTTGTCCTAGGCTTTGGGATAGGAGACTTAAGTTTCTACGATAACAGGATAATTTGGTTCATTGGTAGCTCGAATCTTTAGGAGAAAAAAGATCGCAATGTGTAGTGCCATTTGATCTAATGTAATAGACTTTATGTAGGCTACCTTAAATCCTCGAAGAAGGACGGAATAAATTTTTGCCGTAATAGGCAAACAGTACGCTTACAAAAATTCAAGGCGGGTTAATCTTTTTTTCAAGCCTGTAATTTGCTGTAATTCGAAAATTATATACTATAGAACTAATCAGATGCCATGTTCAGAATATCCCTCAACCCAACATTCGCCATGGAAGTCATTGTTGGTCAAATCCCCTTAAATATCCTCATTAGAACTTCAGCAACATTGGCTGCACGTAGATTAAATTTAGAACACGATGGTTCTTTTAATGTCAAGGGTCATAAGAATATTTTGAATTCTTTGGGGAGCAAGGACTTCTTAGGTATTCCGACAGACTGTATTAACACTGAACTGAGATTCGGGGTTGTTATCTCAAGCAGGACGGAATGGGCAGCGGGTGGTCCAGTAGTTGACACTCGTAAGCTAAACTTGTATACAGACGGGTCGAAAATGGACTCCGGGTGGGAGCGGGGGTCTTTGGACCCAACACGTGGATATCGAAACCAATGGGCAAGTTGCCAACGGTATTCTAAGCTGAACTACAGGCTATACTCATACACGCCAGACTGAATATTTATAGGGGTATATGGGGCGCATATATTTCGATCTTCTCAGCAGCATCAGGCCTTGTCGTCGTGGACATTCACTACGAGAATAGCTCTGGAGTGTTTTGATACCCTTCAACAGTTGGCCACGCGTAACAGGGACATGATGGTAACGAGGTAGCGGACGAACTATAACCTGGACTGGAATAACCTCCACACCGTTGGTGGGAGCGGAACCGTACTTTGGGGTAAACTTGTCCACCATAGCGGCCCTGATTAGGGAGAGGGAACTATCAATGGCAAAGGGCCCTTGGAATAATTCTTTGGGGATGAGGCAAGCAAAACTACTGGTCCACTCCTTTTCCAATGTGACAATTTTGAACCTTGCTGAAAACGACATTAGGTTACAATCAGGGTTTCTTACCAGACATTTTAGATTAAACTACTATTTGTCGAAAATGAATCTGTTGGAATGGTCAATAATATCTGGAGGAAGACAAAACAACCATTCACATATTGTGTGAGTGTGTTGTATTGCAAAGGAACAGAAGAAAAGTTTTCTATAGGAAATTTTTAGGTCCAGAAGACATTATTAGAAACTCTTCTCTATCTTCTATAATAAAGTTCATAGGGAATATAATATAGAATTTGGTTTAGTTCTATGATTCTTGGTACAACAGATCCATATGCATCGCAGTGCCGGACGTGGGTCCAGATCTTGACTTAATAATAATATCCCTAAATCTACGGACGGTCTCTAATTAGGTGTAGGTTTTTCAAAGTCATGACAGAATGTAACCGTAAACTTACTTATCAGTGCGGCTTTAGATCTACTAAATCCCCTATAGACCTCTAATACAATGTAATTCATAACAGAATCAGATCGGATCCAGTTGACTTTCTTTAGAATAATTTGGAACCTATTGTGGACGAACGAAATAATTTTTTTATTTAGATCTACTGGATGGTTTGTGCGGTTCGGAAGTAGTGATTTGAACACAGAAGACAAAGACCTGGACGCCAAAAAGGTGCGAAGACGAGGAAATGGAGGCATCACTAGATAAAGATTTTTAAAAAGAACTTGCAAAACCATTGGGAGTCACTCAAGAAACAATTTTAAAACTTTTTCAGGCAGCAAGATTCATCCAAAAGCAAGGAAATTGAGTCCTCAAGAGTTGAAACCGCGAAACGCTGAAAGACGATTTTGCTTGTCCGAAAAAAATCCTGCTTGAACGCCATGAAAAGAAGTAATTTTTGCATCGCATCATTACTGGTGAATTAAATCGTATGTAAAGCCCGGCCAACCAGTCAAATTAACGCGAAATCCGAATATCCGTGGCGCCAAGGTAATGCTCATCTATTATGAGCTGCTGAAATCGGGCCAGACGATCACAGGAGATTTGTACCGCACACAATTGATTCGTTTGAAGCGAGGATTGGCCAAAAAACTCCCGAAATATGCATCTAGACATAAAGCCGTAATATTCTATTATTCCAACTCTCGGCCACATGTTACAAGAACGGTCAAAAAACTATTTAGAAAATAGTGATTGGGAAGTTTCGTCTAATCTGCCTTTTAGTCAAGAGCTTTCCCCAACCGACTACTATTTGTCTCGATCGATGCACAACGTACTCACTGGAATAAGCTTCACTTCAGATAAGGGTATCCGAAATTAGCTTGATTCGTTCTTGGCCTCAAAAAATGAGTATGTAGTTATTTTGGCGCGAAGTCCACATGTTGCCAGAAAAATGGGGAGAGGTCATAGCTAACTATGGCTAATATTTTAAATAAATTTTAATTGTATACTACACCCAGTACAAACATTTATTCAATAATGAAAATCTTAAGCTTAAAACTTTCTTTCTAACAGAATTTAAAAATAATCTTAAACATAAATTCTTAAGTTTTTTATCTCCCATAATGTCAAAACATCAATGAAACAATGTCAATAACGATAAAAACTAGAACACAAAAAATGTTATGATACAAATAACTAATACTACACCAAATAATACAATTTACTCAAGATTATTAGAAAACCATGAAACATTTTATGAAAAACGCATACAAATTTTTGACGTATTGCAATAAAACGATAAATCTCAGCGATAATTGCACTGAAACTGAAATTCAAACAACAATGTGACAGAGACATGGTACGTATAAAATAACATTTTGTTAACGTTAGAAACAAAATAAAATCCAACAACTTCATTTAGACATTTTCATTTTGTTTTTTTTTTCCAAAATTTTTAGATAAACATGAACTAAAACATGTTGTTAAAACAGCCCACCCGCAATTTTGAATATTTTTTGCAATCTCTGTCTATATACAGAGATGATTATGGAGACATTTTGACAAAAATAAAACGGGGTAGAAGGCATAAGAGGTATGAGGGGCCGGGGGGGGGGGCTTATATAGAGAAACGCAAAGTATGTAACATGTTTTAATGTGAGTGTTGCCAATAAATTGCAAATCAAAGTCACATTTTTGGCACAAACAGACATATTAGCGTCCTACCCACCAACTGTGATATGATATGTTTGTATTTGTATGGAATATTTGTATTAAGTATTTGTGCTTGGAAAATGTTTATATGTTTTCAAATCAGAAAACACCAGCAACAACAACAACAACACGGACAAATATAAAGCCAAGTTATTATAAACATATCTACAAATACAGAGTTGTACCAAATAATGCCAGAAGGCGTTACAGTATGTCATTCGTAAATAGGAAGGTATACAATATCATAGTAAAGTAGGGGAAAAAGTCACAAGGTATTTATATATCGTGTAGGAATGATTTTTTGACTGGAAATGGGATAAACTTTAAACATTTTTGTTTATTATCATTCGTATCTGAACAATAACTGGCTTAAGCCTGGATTTTAGTTTCTCTCGTTTGCAATTTGCACATAGCAGATGTAAGCATAAGTTCTGTGATATGCATATGCGAGCAGTATTTGTTTTAGGCGACTCCATCCCCAAACGTTGCAAGATCTTTTCGATCAACTGGTTCAAAAATTCGGGCATTAAGACAAACATAATTACTTAAGCGTCGATTTTAAGTCCATTTACAGTCTTGGTGAAAGTCGTGTGGTTTTCAAGACAGTTGTGATAAATTCAGGTTACTGTTTTTTCTTCTTTCTCAGTGATCTTCTTGGTCAAAATTTTAAACCTATCAACTCTTTTGCAGATTACAGCTAAAAATCAGTTGAGGCAATTAAACATCATTTGATATTACAGCATTTTGATTAAAACAACAAAATTTTGATTGCCTCATTATGAAATTTACAGTTTAAATGCTAACATGCTATCGTTGTAAAATAAAGGGTGCTCCAACCATAATACACGATGTTAATTGTAAGTCAGACCTTAACATAAATTTTTTTGCACAACTTAATTTAACATTTCTTTATTTCAGTGTTTGACAAATTCAGCCGTGTACCTCTCACACAATTAAACAGAGAGTTAAGATTGTTGAAGCCTTTAACAAAAATGGGCGTTCAAAGCAAAATGCATTTCGTGCACTTCGTGATTGTGTCCAGAATCGGGAGAATTGCGAGAAAATTTCAGAAAACCGGGTCTGTGGGAAATGTGAAAACAACTGTACATGCTCGGCCAGTTCGTTCTGCGGAAAACATTTCTGTTGTTCGCGATAGTGTGGCAAAAGAGCCGTCAACCTCGTCTCGTCGTCGATGTTCGCTATTACGAGATGATAACGGACTTCTTGTGGCCAAAAATTGAGGATGTGGACCTGGACGAGATGTGGTTCCAACAGAATGGTGCCACAGAGCCAACGAAACAATGGCTCTTTTGCGCGAGAAATTCAATGGCCGTGTTAACTAACGTCGTGTCGAGGTTAATTGGCCACCACGATCATGTGATTTGACACCGTTTAACTTCTTTCTTTGGGGATATTCAAAATAAAAAGTGTACGTCAATAAGCCAAGACAATTCGGCACATTAAAGACATATCAGAGTCATTGAAAATATTGACCTTCTGATAGAGGTATATCATCAAAACCGAGGCGAGCATTTGGCCGAGATTTTGTTTCGCACAAAATTGTCATAAATCCTTCTATCATAATGAAAAATAGTAAGATTAATATCAACATCGTGTATAATGGTTGGACCACCATTTACGATACCATGACTTTTAAACTTTAACCCCACTTAAAATATTTTATAAGTTAAAATAAAGAAATGCTATTTGATTTAAAACCCGTCCTATTTATTTTTCATTTAAATCAAATGGTTTTTGTTATTTATTTTTAAATATTGTTTAAACAACTGACACATCCATTAAAATCAAATGATTTATCAGTTAAAAATAAATATTAAAATTTTACCCACTAATTCCGTAACAATAACTTATTTATTTGTTTGAAATTGTTTTCGCGTTTTGCATTTTTGTTTGTTTTTTAATCACACAGTCTATAGACACATTTTCTATAAATGACCATATGTAAGTATCTGTGTGTGTTTATGAAGTTCTTGTAATTTGAATTGAAATATTTTTTGTATATAAACAAACAATTTAAATAAAAAAACAATTTGGCAAACAAAATTTAAATTTGTAATGAATGTAACGAAAACAAAAATAAACCACAAATTTCCGTTTTGTAGGTAAATTTTTATTAAATTTCGTATAAAATAAATAAATAAATAAATAAAACTGAAAATAATCGCTAAATGACAATAAATCATTTTGAATTAAAGTATAAAAAAGTTAAAATAAATATTTTGTTGAAAAATAAATGTATGTTCCTTTATTTTAAACGGAACTGAAAGCTTTTTTATTAAACTACAAATAGTAAACTACATAATAAATTTTCCATCTTTCTAACACCGATATGTAAGAAGACTTCGGTTGCTCCGGGTTTGAAAATAGCTAGTCCAGAGTCGTAAAACAAGGACCTAGCTGTCTTCCTGCTGCTCGTCTGCCTCGAAAGTGTAAAACCGCCAACCCTCCTGCTAATTTCCCCTGAATCAAAGCTTGTTTGATGTAAATACAACCATGTGGGATGTTCGAATCCTAAAAGCGGGATAGTGTTCGTCTCGAGAACATCACTATTAACGCTTAATTTAGGCTTTATCGTTTACTGGCTTCTTGGTATTGTGAATTATATTTGATGTTGCTTAAGCTGTGGATGAAAGATTGTGTTTGGTTGTTGCTCAGGTGGTCCTCCTCATAGTTCTCTCTTTTGTTTCTCTCTGGCAGTTTCCATTTTGTAGTGTCTCTCATGTAGCTTCTCTCCTTATTATTTTCTCCTGTAATTTCTCCCCTATTGTTTAGCTCCTTTAGCTTAACTCCTGTACGCCGCGCTGGCCTCATTTCCCTCATCTGGTGAATGGTTTTACTCCCAATGAAAGAGGGAAGTCCACGTGTGTCAAATTGCCCTCCTTCCTTTAGAACGATGTAATTCATCTCCGATGGATGTAATCCATCCGTTGAACGATAGATGTAATCTGTCTCCATGATCGATGAATATAAGCCATTCCCTTGCTTGACCGATGTCAACTCCCAACATGAGAAAACCCCTTCTGCTAGTTTAATCATTCATAGGATTCCCTTTTAACCACTAATGCAATTTTTTTACCCCTTTTCAGGTCTGTTGGCAAAAATCAATGTTACCCTTCCCATGTTATTAAAAATCTCCAAAATGCCCAAAATCAAAATTCATCTGAGATGGATGGAAATGGATCTTTACATGTGTGTGTGCCTAAAATGTATCCTAAAATTTAGGGTCTTCATAGAGAGCACGTTAGCATTTAAACTGTGAATTTTTCATTAATTTTGTAAACACAACTCAAAATTACGGTAGCCACTACCAAATCATTTGATTTGAAGTAAATACGGTTGTCAGCACGAATCTGTTTGCTGAGTGAATGAATTCCTTTTTTCAACCGATTTATCTTAAAGGAATTCAATTATTTTTTCCGATTCCTTAATAAAAGTTTAACAAATTCATTCCACAAAGAATACATTAAAATTTAAATTTTGGTCTAGGAAAGTACTTCAAGTTAATTATTCTTCATCATTGTGTTCGGTTGCGCTTTGCTTCAACCGGTTTGTAGGTGAAAAATTATGTTCCTCTGGGTATTAAGAGAAAAAACTTCAATCCAGCGAATTAAATAAAAAAATTAACTAATTACATCAGTTAATTAGAAGAAAATGAAAATTCATTCCTGCAGGTAATTAAAAGTAAAAGTTAGTTTGTTTTAGGGAATTACAAGAAAAAGTTCATTCTTTCTAAATTACAAAAAAAAAAAACAGTTTTTACTTCGAGGAATTAAACAAAAATGTATAATCATTTAGGGAATTAAATGAATAATTTAAAGACTTCAAGAGGAATTTATTCAGTAGACACTGAATTCTTTGACCAATAGTTGAATTGACTACATTCTTATTAATGAATTATATCTTAAATTAAATGAGCAGATAAACCACTAAAATTACAATAACTTCAGCATCAATTTAGGAGAAGATTTCTGAATCCCTACTTACTTTAAATATGAAATAACATTTTCTCTTACCCAACACCCAATAAATGGTTTTCTAGACATATGTAGATAGGAGGAAAGAGGTGTGTAGTTTGTTAAACAACATCTCTTGCAAATGGTCATCACATAAAATGGACCTTTGTGTCCGTATGTATAATTTGCGTATATATGTTTGTGAATTCCTTTTAATACCCACCTACTACTTGTTTTGACCATTTGAAGTTTAAGTATTTTATGACATTTTTGGTCATGTTGCCACATGTTTCCAATATAAGGAATATAACTGTGTGTTGTTGTAGTTACTGTTCATTTCTGAAATTTCGTACATGTTTTGTAATGTAAAAGCAAATTTTGTAGGTGGCCAAGGCACGTACAGACACACAAACACACACACACACACCACTCAACTCACTGAGATGAGAGGTCAGCCAGGTTTAGAAAATGTTACCACCACCCAGAAAATGACATCACATTATAAACGTATCGACATGTTCTTGTATTTGCTTTAATGTCATTTTGACATTATATTGGAACGGCCAGTAATGATGTTTGGTTGGTATTGGTGGTGGAGTGCAGTTGTCGTTGTCATCTTAGTAGCAAAATATTATTAGTTTTGTGGTACTTGGAGCACAATGTATCGTATCGTATGGAAGGCAGGCAAGGTAGGAGTGAGTACCTCTTTATGTCTGCCAATTTTAACATCTAATTTGCTTAAACCTTTTGCAAAGGTTGTATTGTATTGTATCGTATAACTGGTGATTTGGGAGTGTAGACTCTTAATATTTTTTTTTTTAGGTGAAATTTGACATGTTTCCAATTGAACTTATTTCTTTTTATTTCAAAAATGTGTCGTTCATATTACAATCATCATCATCATCATCAGAGTTACATCTACACATTTCATGTAACTAAATTATAGGTTTCAGCACAAAAACTTAACTTGTTTCCTATTATTGTACATATATATTTTGCATAAGTTTTTAAATGTGTATGCAGCAGTGTTTTTCCCAAAGATAATGAGAAAATATGTTCAAGCATGTTAGTTGTGTTGTGTTTTTGTGTCCATTTTGAAAACTTTCAAAACTAAATGACTTTTCATGTCACGTGTCAATTGAGCATATACTTTTTGGCAATTTTTGCCATAGTTAGTAAATAAATATAGTTGTAGCAGCAGCAGTAGTTAGTAACATAGTAAGTAATAGTAGGTGTTACCCGTACATGTTCTTTAACATACAATGTCAATTTGTAAGCGTTTGCTTAACTTCCAGAATGGGCGTTATTATGTTTTCTTTATCATAACGCCCACATTTTTTTTTCATTTTTCCCAACTAAAGTGTGCTGATCTTTATTGTGATTCTCCAAATAATTTGTTATTGTGTATGAACATTTACACCATAATTATAACAGTATGATAAATAATATTTTTAATTGTAAATGATGTCGGAAACAAAAACATTGTTCTGTCACAAAAAAATACTGAAAATTTAAAAATTGTTTCAAAAATTGCATACAAAAAATCTTTGCTTTCTTTTAAAAAGATATTTTGACGTTTGATAGTACATTTAAGATTTGTCTTCTCTACAAAAATTTTAAAGTTTTATTAAAATCTGCAGAAAGCTGTTAACAAACATTTCTTATCAGTACACATACCCAATCACTTTCATTAAGTAAAGGTTAATTCTCATTAAGTTTAAAGAATTTACATTATATGGAATAAATATTCAATAAGCTAAAACTTAGTTACATTTATTGTAGTTTTTCGCCTCCTGCTACTTAGCAAATATAACCTGCTTTAAACGAGTTCAAAAAGAAGCTTTTCAAGTTTCTAGCAAAATAACTTAATTTTATTTTGAATATGTTTTTTAAGAAACATGGTTGTAACATGATTACTGCTACTATATTATGCTTGCTATATTTGGGTATGGTTCTCATAATCAAGTCACTGGCTAATAGATTCTAACCATCAATATTATCAATATCAATTCTGACTATGAAAAATTATGATAATTATGGAACTAAAGGGTGGTTCAATTTTAAGGGCCGATGTTGAATGTGAACCACACCTAAACGTCAAGTTTTTTTCTGCATTTTATTTGACAATTCTCAATTTCAGACTAACTTAATTTGAACCATGAAAAGATACACAATAGAGCAACGCTTTAAATTTATTCAGGCTTATTATGAAAATGGGCGTTCAAATCAAAATGCATTTCGTGCACTTCGTGATTTTTTTGGTCAGCATAATCGACCAAATGTGTCCACAATCGGGAGAATTGTGGGAAATTTGAGCAAACCGCGTCTGTGAAAACACCTGTGCATGCTCGCCTAGTTCGTTCTGCGGAAAACATTGCTGTTGTTTGCGATAGTGTGTCATGAGGTCGGCCAAGCATTTACAAGGTGGCGCAAAAGTAATCCTCCCATGAGAAAATGCTATAAATTTTGCGATTGGCCCCTAATGTCAGTTCTGTTTTGACATTTGTGTAGTAAACACATGCGAAATACACGTTAATAAACAATGTTACGCTACACTGCTCCAGAACGCGGAATATTGGTGACTATTTATTTGAGCAATAATGAAGATGATTTTTCATCAAAAATAATCATGAGTGATGAGGCCCATTTCCATCTTAGCGGGTACGTAAATAAGCAAAATTTACGCTTCAGGGGCACTGAAAGTCTGCGTGTAACCCACGAAGAGCCATTACACCCGCTCAAAGTCACTGTATGGTATGCTGTTTTCGCTGGAGGAGTCATCTTCGAAGACGTCGCGGGCCAAACGGTTATTTTGCGATATTTTGTTTCACACATAATTAAACCATACAATATTATCATAATAAAAAGAAAGGACAATAATTTCCTAAATAATTTGTGTTTTATTCAAAATCAACATCGGCCTTTAAAATTTAACCACCCTTTATAAAATGCTGACAACAATCAATGAAAAATTACACAAGTTTTCAAATTCCGGTCAACTTTTGGATTAGAGCCGATGAGAACAAATCTTAACGTTATTTGAGGCGCTGAATTCGAATCTGGTTTTAATTTTTCAAGATTGGTTCTAGTTTTCGAGTTTTCGCATATTGGCAGCACTGCCCTGCCATAACGACAATCAGCTGTTGGCATCGCTAGAAACATTATCTCAATTTTATTCTTAATATTTATTTTTTTGTTAAAAAACCTGTGAAAATACAAAGAAAAAAGTGCAAAGTCGGTTCCAAGTATTTCTTTTATGTTTGTGGATGTTATATGATAAGAAAAAGTGTGATAAGTGATGCATATTTTCATTATTTTGGTTTCTCTATAGCAAATACTCACAATCCGTGAGTACAGAACGGTACAAGTGGTCACTTGGTCAAGAAATATACTTTCCATTATGAATGCCAAAGTTATAAAGAGAGCAAAAAAATCATGTAGATGATTGTTATTTGTGGTTTGTGGTTGGTCTTAATGCAAAAAAAAAAAATAGTTCAAATATCCTGACGTGACATCAGTGTCCAACCCAGTTTCCCGTGCGAGCAATGATACTTTGCCAATTTGTCCAGGTATGAGTGCAAATTATATGGGAACTTTCAGTTCATCACAGATTTTAACATGGAAGAAAAACATTTAATTTCGAGCAGAATTGCTCGCATCACGGTTGCAGGAGTGGAAATGTCTTGACACTCAAACAAAAGTTATTATTTACAGAACCAGAAATAAGGCTCTTTTACCGTATTTCAAAAAAGAAGGGAACATCAACGGTTTATTTGATACGTTCAAAATACAACTGGTTCAAATTACAGCTGGTCTGACACACAATGGAAATATAAAACCATCCATTCTGGTTGCTCATGCAGTACAAATGAAGGAATGGTACGATACAAAATTTAAAATTTTTACCAAGATCAACAAGTATCAATTGAAAATTTTTGACGATTTAAAGGTTTAAAAATAAATTTTAATTCAATTTTATAGAATAAATAATTGTATTTATATACTATTCCACCAGGTCATTAGTCTCCTAATGGGAATTCAATCGGGTTTTAGGGAATTTTTCTGTTTTTTGTGCCTGTTGGATAGTCGTGCAACTGGCTAACATTAATTAAAAACAAAGATTGGCAAAGTCGTTCTAGGTAATAACCCGGAAAACAAAACGTCTCTCCTAAATCACTTGTAAATTCACGGAGCCATCTCTCCACATAAAACTTAACCAAGTTGTTTCCCAAATTGTCATAGGCCATAATCAAAAGGGGAATATTTGATGCACCTGATATTCGAAAATTAATGGCCGACGAAAATTTTTTTAAAATGTTTAACGCCCAATGAAGAAGCAGGATGGGCATGATTTCAAGTTGTTGTTCACAACTTTCTCGGTAACCGCAAATCCCCAGATTTCAAGAAAATAATCTACAATTATTGCAAGATTGGAGCTCAAATGTCTCTCAAAATACATTTTTTGCATTCGCATCTCAATTTGGATTTCCTATAAGCTTAGTGATACTAGCGACGAGCAAGAAGAGCAACGAAAAGCAACAGACATGGATGTCAAGATATCAAGGGATTTGAGACAAGGGCATAATAAGTGACTGCTGTTGCACTTTAATGCGTGAAACAGATTTCAAACAATACAAACGACTCAGATAGACTGCTCTTTGATTCTATATTTTAAATTTTTATTGAATAAAATGGACATAAATTGTCAAAAATTGTAAGAAATTAGGTCTGTACGAGGTAATTTTGGGTAAAGTCTGGTAAAATGAGAGTAAGCAAAAAATTCTCTCACAAAACCATAAAAATGCCCAAAATACTGCGAACGCACAAAACCATATTTCATACCCAAAAATAAACGTCAAATTTAAATAATAAATGTATTTAAAATGGCAAATATCTATTTCCCTTTTCAAATGTATTTTTCATTATTAAGAGGGAAAAAGTTCTTTATAATAAATTTTTATTTAACTTTAATTTTTTCAAAAATGCAAAACAGTTAATTAATTAGCAGCAGCTGATGATTTGACAATTTTACCATTTTACTCAAACAAAAAGTACGGGTAAGTTCTGGTAAAAAGAGAAATACAATTACTCTCTCATGAAAGCTCTCATTTACCCAATTTTTATTACAAGAAACGCTTTCTGGTAAGATTGGGATCCCGCGGGCACCCGCGGTATCGTACGTCGAACACACCTATTGTTTCATTCAATATCTTGAATACTAGAGCCAATGTTAAAAAACGGAGGGCATATTTGAATTCAGCCTTAGAAATATATTTTTTACAGTCATAATACTGTCTTGTTTCAATAAGGAAAATTGTATCAATTTGGTCACCCACGTAAAAATGATAATATATAATAATTTTTACTTGGGGGGTTTTATTTTCAAAAATGCCTTATACATATAACATTGTAGTTTACACAATGCATTTATGCATTGTCGAAAAAAATGCATTGTCAAAAAGATTCTATATGAAGATTTTATATTTTTTAATTCTTTTTTATACAAACAATAAAACTCAGAATATTAATAAAATAATTCTTTGTAAGAAAAAGTGTGTGAACCCCAGAGTTGTTTTGTACGAAAAGGTTTCTTATTTTTGAAATTTTTCTAATAGAAACATTTTTAGATTCTATGCACTTTTTCATAAAGTAAAATTCTCAGATTCTGCAAATTCATATATTCTTTATAAAAAAAACTTATAAAATATTCTTAGATTCTGAGGGCTTTTCATCATGAAAAATACTTGGATCTAAGAACTTTTCCTAGTAGATACATTCATGTATTCTAAAAACTTTTCATAAAAGAAAATTCTGGGACTCTAAGGACTATATAAAAAAAAAATCTTAAAAATTTTCTTAGAATCTAAGTATTTTTCTAATAGAAAAAGTCCGTAGAATCTATGTTTTTTTATTAAAACAGTCCTCAGGATTTAAAATTTTTGTTTAAGTATTTTTCTTTTAAATAGAGCTTGAGATCTAATAAATAATAATGATTATTTATTTTCCAATATTTCGTCTCCACATTGGGTGATTTCTTCAGATCAAATAAAAGAAAATAAATTTAAGTATTTTTCTGTAAAAAAAGTTCACATTATGAAAGAAGTTTTCTTGAAAAAGTCCTTAATATCAAATTTTTTCTTTATGAGCAACATTTCGTAAAGAAAAATTCTTAAATTTAAAGAACTTTTTGATAGTTTGGAATCATAATATAATTGTAGAGGCTATATTATGGTAAAATTAATGGTTATTTTATTATCATAATATGATAACTGTATTATAATACGACTAGGGTTGACACAATCATAATCGCAAAAATATGTGATGCTCTCCGAATATGATTGGCCCAACCATGTTCTTTATCTGTGTGAAAATAGGAAACTCTAATGTTCAATCTTAAATTTTACTAGTGTTTTTAGTGTTTCTGTTAAGTTTTGGACTTTGGTGTGTTCTGACATATCGTATGTACACAGAGAATACAGATTCATTATGACAATCGAATTTTTTGCCAACTGAATATTTTTGTTGCGTCAACCGAATTATTTAGTTGTCACAACGAAATGTATTCCTGATCCAATTGAAATGAATGGTTTCAACCGAAATTCTATTGTATTAACCGAATTTCGGTCGCCACAAACAAATATATCGGTGTCCCCAATCAAACCATTCGGTTGGCAAAAAATTTGTGTATTAGAATTTTATGGTCAACATTTTTGTAGAACATTTCATTCCCGCGTTCCCCTTTTTTAGGGGTGCTTTTCACGATTTTCTAGAATAGAGTCAAGAATTTTCGTTATGTGGGGGAGTTAGAGGGTTTATAGATATGTTCCACAAAAATATTTGCGTTTATATTTTGTTCAAAGTTGTTGAACATACCCAATGCCTCAGATGTAAAATTTCCATGTGATCTTTTAAAAAGCCGACACACGTATATTTATTTGTCTCCTCTATCAGAACCCATTGTCAGCACCCCGTAATTTTGGAAAAAGTTCTAAATTGTTGTACAGTGTAATTTATTATCAAAACGTAACTAATTAATAATACTGGTACGTACTGGTATTGATATTTCGATATCGGTTATACCGATACTAATACGATACCAATACCGAAAAAATAAAAAAATTGATAACAATACCTTTATTCGTTTCGATTGCCAACCTTGGTTAATAAAGTTTTGGGACAAGCAATCATCCCCAGCATTAACTATTAAACGTAGACCATGTCTTGTCAAGGTTGTGCGCCAAAGAAAGATTATAAATGATGCAAATGCGCTCGTGCGAATAGAGCCCAAGTGTACGCTAACAAGCCTCAGTCCATTGACAAGCTCAAAGCAAACATTTTTGCCGAAATTATCGCTATATCGCCCAAAATTCTCGAAAAATTTAAGTAAATTTAAACTTAAATTTTAAACAACACCCATGAAAAGAATTCACCTTAAGGATATCAGCATTTACAGTCCATACTAAATAAACAACACCAATATACGATACAAGTAACAAATCCTTGAAATGATCCCCTCGTGTATCTCATTCCCTTTGGAAAAACAAAAACTTTAACACATAATAACAATTTTCTTTATTTCATTTTTTATTTAATTTAAAAATTAAATTCGCATTCCTTTTCACAAAGGATATCATTTTAATGAATTCAAAAACCCCCAGAAGAACTCATATACTGATGAATTAAATGAAATGCAAGCAAGAGAAAAAATACCAAAAAAAAAAAAAACGGAAAACAGAAAAAGAAGCACAAATACAAACAAGAAAAAGGAATTGTATACAACAACAAAATAAAGTAAGTCAACGATAGTGTGCCCCCCTCCTACATATACAATCACACTCACATAGAGCGAAACAAACGCCGTCATGCATACATTTCAGTGACAGGACATGATTAATGGTTGTCATTGCCAAACAAAACATAAAAAATTGTTTTTCTTTAACACACACACACACACATACACATATCCTTAAACACATACATACACAAAGAATTTTTATCGGATAAAATGCAATGTTACTTTATTTTTTTTATTTTTCTTGTAACCATCACATCATCATTGTATTACCCAACATACCAAATGACTTGAGAAAAATATTATTATAAGCTTACAAACACAAGCCTTAAGCTTAAAAAAGACTTGAGAATATATTGAAAAAGGCTATCGTAACAATTGTAGAAAAATCAAAACGTGACCCTCGTGAAAATATTATGTGTGTATGATTACTACATATAAGCTTATTCTTGCAATTGTAGAATAAGCTTACAAAAATAATATATTATTAACTGTTGAAAAAGAGGAATCATAATTGTTTTCTTTTCTCTAATTTATTTTTTATTTTAATTTTAAAAATAAATAATAATAACTCATTTTATATATAAAAAATAATAATTCATTTTAAATATTTATAATAATAATTTTTACCATAAATAAAAATAATTAAATTTAATATGCAATTGCACGTTCACTATATAAAATTTACAACTAAATGTACACGCAAAACACGTTTGACAAATTTAAAGAAAAAGTAATGGCACTTGCTGTATGCATTATAAGCGTAGAACAAAGACAACAAGACTAGAATGTATTGAAAAATATTTCTATTTCAATCGTCATATTGCGTTGATGTTGTATGTTGTTCATAAGCATACTTGAGAAAAATTTATGCATAATAATCTTTTCTCTAGCATTGTTAAATACTGCTTGTGAATTCACATTTTATAAATATTATAATAAGCGAAATTAAGAAAAGCTTAAAACACACTATTAATATAAGCTTATTCTCAAGTTGTATTGCAGTTTGATTGCTATATGGTATATTGGGTATACACTACACTACTACTATTACAATGGTTGATGATGTTAATGATGTTAGTGAGTTGAAATAGTAGCAGGAGACAAAGACGAAGAAGAAGAAGCAGAAGTTCACTGTGGCGATGATGAACTTTAAAGCAGTCGAACGTACTAAAATGTTAATGAAATTACTATGAATATTTAAAAAAAAAAAGAAAAGAAAACATTGCAAAGAATGACATGTACAAGAAAAAGCAGTTAATAGCAAAAAAAAAAACATTAGTGTACAAAACAACCATTTGACAGGATAACACCACCCTCTATTAACAAAAGAGCTTGATTATTTCGTTGTTGTTTTTTGCGGATATTGATATCGCGTTATTCATTTTTTTTTTCTAACATTGTTGTTGTTGCTGCTGTATTGGTGACAAGGAATTCCCTAGCAATTTTCGCAATTGCGTAACCTTGCCTACAAAATAAACTTCAATCAACAGAATATATAGTGAAACATACGCGGAATATAGGTGGATTAATTTAGAAGTAACTGTAAAGTAAGTTGGTAAGGAAACAAGAGCGGAGAGAGTTTTCGATCGCACAATATTCATAAGACCTTTAGTGATGCGGTACTATACCCAGTAAAATTTTTTAGATCAGATTACCTTTGAATCTGTTCTAGAACAGGATCTTTTTTGATCGATGACAATAAACCGGCTTCCATCCGCCAGGAAATTCGTAAAGATCATTCAAAAATAGCTTTTACTACCGATAACATTGATGCTGTGTGGTCTATGATTGAGCTGTACCGATATGTGACATCACGAATTGCAGGCCTCTCTTGCGATTGGTAAGGCTGTATTACAAGAAATCATACATCAATATTTATGTATGAAAATGGTATGAGTCCGTTGGATTTCACATAAGAAAAAAAATTCAAATTAGGGCTCTTCTCAATTGATGAAAAAATTTAAGAAAAATTCAATGTTAATAGTTAAAACTCACACGTGACGAAACTTGGATTTATTCATATAAACCCTCACAAACAAACCTATTTTGATTACCTCGACAAATCTTATTTTTTGGAATGGATAAACAAAAAATCGAAAAACATTGCAAAAAGTGTATAGAACTCAAAGGAGACTATGTTGAAAAATAAAAAGATTTTTTTATCCAAAAACTTGTGTTTAATCCAAAAATTAAAAGTGTGGATGTTTCTAAATGAGCCAAGTCCAACAAAAAAAAATGGAGCTAACTTATAGTGTACAAATCAGCTCAAGATCATCTGTTGAGTCCATGTAGCGGTGTCTATGTGTCCATCTGCAAACTTTGTAATAAAATTTCAGATCTACAATATTAAGATATTTATATTAAATTTGTTTTTCTCTTAGTCCAAGGTCGATGCCTTTTCAAACTGGATACAATCGTTTCATATTCGGACATACCCCTCATAGAAAAGTACTGTCGGATTTTTTTTTTTTTTTTGTTTTTAAGAGATGCATCATTCAGCAAATTCTTCCTACTAATTAGTATGTTGCTTTCTTTTAAAAGGCGATATATGAAATGTGGTAATATATGAAGGGCTTCAAATATGGCAGCAACATTGTGATTGCGCGAAATGATAAATCATAGAACAATTAGAGCCCGCCATCGGATGGAGAGTTAGCGAAAATTTTCAAGCTTTTTAGTTCATAGTCCTGTTGATTTTTAAATTCTATGGGAAACACTAAAGGAGGGCACTGCGATATGTATAAGGGATAGAAAACTTGTACCTATTTTTTTCTAAATTAATAATGCCATCGCTGGGGATCGACCCCCTAACTTTTGTGTAACAGTCCAACCTGCTAACCATTACACCACAAATGGTATTAAGACACACGAAAGCGTAGATATCTGGTTGTTATTTTGATTGTGGATGTTTCATAGATCTGTAAATTATGCCTTCAAATTTAAAAACATCCGATCTTATTTGGACTCACCATACAAATTCCGGCAAAAATTTCCAACAATTTCATTTAGATCAGGTCCTTTTACTCAATATGTGCTAAATCGTACTGTAATGTAGGGTATCTTAGGGTAGGGGTTGGTCGACTGTAATATTTTATTTTGATAGAGCATTCTTTTCTCTGCAAAAATTTTAAATCGTTTTTCTCAAAACCATGAGTTCAAAATAAACTGCCGCTGAAGAGTAGGGTGGATCAAAATTGGGTTTTTTGGAATTTCGCTTACAGCTGGAGTAGAAAAGTTATGGATAGATGTACAGGTTGGTTGAAAAGTTCCTGCGCTCGAAATGAAAGAATACTGTTTTTGTTACGAAATATATATTTTTTTTCAATATAATCTCCTAGAAGCTCAATAAACTTGTTCCAATGATCTTCCAATAATTTTATCCCATCCTTATAATGGTTTTCCGGAAGCTCTGCAAAATAACCGTGTACGGCTGCTATGGCCTCTTCATTCGACGAAAAATGCTTTCCACGAAGGAATTGTTTGAGATTTCTGATGAGATAGTAGTCACTGGGAGCCAAATCTGGTGAATTCGGTGAATGTTCAAGCAATTCTTAATTTAATTCTTTGAATTTAGCCATCGTCAAAACACTTTTGTGAGCAGGTGCATTGTCTTGATGAAAAATGTTTCATTTTCTTCTTTAAACCAGGTCTTTTCTCACGAATTTTTTCATTCAGCTGATCCAAAAGGCTGCAATAATATTCAGAGTTGATTGTTTTACCTTTCTGAAGATAATCAATCAACAAAATTCCTTTTGCATCCCAAAAAACTGATGCCATAACCTTCTTTGCTGATCGTTGTGACTTCACCTGCTTTGGAGCTGAACAACCAGCTTCAGTCCACTGTAAACGTTCTTGTTTCAATTTAGGATCATGGTGGTAGATCCAAGTCGGTTTTATTCGGCTTAAAACGCTCCAAATTACGCTGAGAAATTTGTTTTCGATCCAGTTTTTGTTGAATTGTTAATGTGTGCGGCACTAACTTTCCAAACAGTTTTTTCATACGTAATTCTTCATGTAAAATATGGAGTACTCATTCGTCTGAGATGCCTATGGCATTAGCAATTTCACGCTTAGTCAAACTTGGATCTTCACTAACCATATTATGTACCTGCTCAATGATTTCTGCTGTGGTTGCAGTTTTTTGTCGTCCTTCGCGTGGATTGCCTTCAAGGCTGGTACGACCACGTTTAAATTCACCAGCCCGAAATTCAACGGTGCGTTTTGAAGGTGAGGACTCCTTATACACTTCTAACAATTGTTCATAAATTTCCTTTGCTTTTAAACCCTTCAAAACAAAGAATCTAATGACTGCACGATATTAAATTTTTTCCATATTAAAAAAAATCAATGACACGTCAACTTCAAATGGCTTGTAAACAAAGAAAGAATTGACAGAATGACTTGGAACTTTGCATGTGTTCTCAGGACAGTTATACCAACTTGAGAAAAAAAGTTTGGAGCTAGCAGTGCCATCTCTTGGTGAGCGCAGGAACTTTTCAACCAACCTGTACAAATTATTTGTGGAATTTTTATAGTCATATCGAAATTAATCATAAATTTGCGATTTTTACCTGTAACTCTAAAATGTTTGTACGAAGTGAAAAAAATCTAATTTTTTTTTTCTTTTTATTTAGGAAAAATAAAATCCATCGCTCAATAGTTGCAGTCTCCACAGCGAATTGTTTGGCAAAAATCACCTTATGAAACTTTGTGTGATTTTGAACCGCAAATTTTATTTAATCGATTTTGTGGTTTGTTTTTTCTCGTTAATAAGAGAGAATGAGAAAATCTTTTTGATAAAAAAAAAAATTTTGATTTCGAAAAAAAAATTTCAATGTGAAAAAATTTAAAAATTTTAGATAAAAAGCACAAATCGAATATCAATTACAATATCGCTAAAACTTTTCCCTAAGCGCTATTCTTCTTCCAAAGGCCCAAGTCCGAACCCATTCTACTATACAGTAGCAAAAGATTTTAAACATATATTTGGTAGAAAAACACGTTAAAATTTTGGAGTATTAGACAAAAAAAATTCACTTTGTTCGAAAATTTCAGATTTTTAGATGAAAAGCGGAAGTCGAAAATTAATCCGAAATTGGCTGAAACTTTCTGGAAATATTTTTTCCTTCTCTCCATTGATCTAACCCTGCCCTAAGCAAATCTGGTAAAAAAATTTAAAAACAATATTTTTTTAAAACAATTCCATGCCTTTTAAATAAAAAACCTAAAATTTTAAAAAACTGTTATTTGAATATTTGATAACAGCCTAAATATTGCTTTATAATTATGTATGTTCTTACAGTATTATCCCCGCTCAAAGACGGAAACGTAATTAATTTTAGTATTGGTATGAAACGAAAATTTAAAATAATTTGGAAAATTTTGTTTCATGCCATAATAAAGCTAAAGTCACTTAATCGTACATACATATATATATTTAGTTCCTCACACCAAACAGAAATCTTATTCTCAAATTATTTCATAGATAGATCTCCCTATAGCCTTTTTCCACTGAGCTACATCTTTTATCAATTTGCAAGGATGTTAACATCTTCCCATAAGAATTATACAGGCCAAAAATTCTACATCTTTCTACATCTACAAAAGATGATCCTTTCTCGTTGTGTTCCATCTTATATCTTTCGTTATTTTAAGTGTCATCACTAAAAATATGACAAAAAAAATCGATTTTCTTTGTGCCATCACTAGCAAACTGACATTGTAGAAAATAAACAAAAAAAAAAATTATTCAACAAAGGAAAATGAGTGGCAGATGCAAAAGTTTCATTCTTATGTCTACCAAAAATTCTTCTTCAACATCATATCTTATTCCAGAATGGCCTTTAATATGTCAATGTACTGCATTCAACTTCGGGTTTGTTCTTGCAAAGCAACAACTACTCTAATGATTAATGCTTTCTCTAATTCCATTTTTTATTTTGAACAAAAATTTTTGCGTCTTTTTCTTTTATTTTTTGGACAGCTGAATAAATAACAGATGAAAGATTTTGCCAATGTAAACACATGTTTCACGTTTTTAACATCTTCCATGCGTTTCACCAATATGTTATTCTTAAAAATATTATCTTAAAAATATTACCTAAATCATAAATCTTTTTGCAAACGCTTTCTTTTTCCATTCCATTAACTTATCAATTGAACTACCCATTTTGTTTTATGTATTTAGATTGTTTTATAGAAGGTCGATTATATTGATGATGATACGAGTACTTCCAACTACTACAATATATTACTAGAAGTTCTACTGTTGCTGTTGATGCTGCTTATGTGGTGTTAATAGTATTGTTTTGTGCGCTAAAAGGCAGTAGAAAACATTCCAAGTTTGCCGCGTAAAAATAAAATTTAATTTATTATTTCTCACAAAGCATTGCAAATCGAATTGCGTTTTAATCAATTGAATTGAAAATTAGAAATAATGATGAAAATGGGATTTAAAATTTACACAAAAGGGATGGGTGATGAATGTGTTTTTTTGCAATCATGTTTGGAAAAAAATGAAGCGTACAAAGTGAGAATCTAATGGAAATGTTTGGGGGGAGGGATAAGAAGAAGTTAAGTAGAACCATATTGAATAAATTTAAGACAAAAACTGTTTTTTTTTAAATTGTTATAAAAAAGTAGAATCAAACAACTTAAGATACGAGTATTTTATACAATCAATTCTTATCTGTTTTTCAAAAGAAATAATGTATCTCATTTATTTTGTTTGGTCGCCGTTACCTGAGCACTGGAGAAAAAACACACTATATTTAACTTGTCGTCCTGTTTTCATTGTGTGTGTGTTTGTGTTTGCAAAATATTATCGCATGATTGTAACATTCATTCATTCATTCATTCATTTATGCAATGAAATTCCTTTTTATAACTTAAGTGAATAAAAATACTGAAAAGAAGTTTAACAAGGTTTTGGTAGAAATGTGAATACCATACTTGAGACGTACTTTTTTCTTAAAATTTCCTAAACAAACTGACCTTATTCTACATCCACTGTGGGAAAAACGACGTGAGTTTAAGGTCGATCACCTGTCCCGTGACCGGAAGAAGCAAAGCTGGTCTAAAAGGGCTTATCCTGTGACCTCTTCCGTGATAGGTAAAAACAAGACCGAACTGAAAGTTACTATCCCAGAATGGTTATTACCAGAACCCAACAGAAAGTGCCTTCTCTGTGGCCTGGCCCACGGCCGGTCTGAAAAACCAATTTTGTGACTGGCGAAAACAGTACAGCATATATTATAGTATGCAGCATATATACAATTTTTCAATCTGTCCACAATAATTTAATTTTTGCAAATTCCTAGGTTAGGCTCTTTATGATCACCAAAAAATGGGTGATATACACTTATGCCAGAGAATCGGCATGTTGTGCACTCCCTAAAACTGCTTGAACAAGCATTCTATTTAAAGAATTCAGTATCTCCCAGGTATTCCCTCAGTCTTCCAAAATCAACACCCGCAAGCACTCCAAAGACGGTATAATGTCTCCGTTCCTTACCCTAATCCTTGCGAAAGCTGGGCAAAACAAAAAAAACCCACATCCAGGTTATCCTACAGGACCCTTGATTTGATTATTGCACCACCGTAATCCTCATTCCAGATTTCCCTGTGCATGTTGGTAGCCCATTGTCCAAGCTCCGTTTTTGTTATTCAAAAAGGTCTCGGACTTTGAAGGAAAACAGAGATCAGGTTCGATCCATCCCTGCCCAGCTGAGGGCTGACACCCTCATTCCCCTCCACTCCACAGTGGCCAAGTACCCATATCAACCTCAGACGACCCCTGCCAGAATATGTGTTTATCGACCTCCTGCAGCCCAAAACCGTCTTTGATTTCACAGACTCTTATGACAGAGCATTAACCGCAGCCTGACTATCAGTGAAGATTTATCCCCAAAATAATCAGTAGCAGTTAAAAATCAAAAGCACTCCGTAGTTTAGCCACACAGCCACAATATCTGCCAGAGAAGCGGTGTTGTGGTCCGCAAGTCGGAAGCACATTTCCACTTCCAAATTTCCACAAAGGAAACCTAAACCAGTTCTTCCGTTTAGTTTGCAGCCATCAGTGTAGAAATGACTTGCATTGGTGTCATCCAATATACCTTCATCGCTTCACCGCTCCCTGTCAGGAAATGCAAATTTAACTTTTTAATTAATCGAGTAAAAAGCTATTTTTAGACTTAGCGCCATTTGTGTAAGTTCTGTGACCGAATTTTTAGCATTAGTCTTGTAACAGGTTGTTTTGCGTTAGTCTTGTGACATTTACGTCTGCGTCAGTCCTATGACATGTTACAAAGCACAATTCACCCCCTCCTATGACAAGGTCATCCCTGCGAGAAAAGAGCCTATCCCAGAACACGTCACCATTCACTTTAACATGGGCTTGTCCTAGGAGGGGATCAATTGCCCTCTGTGAAATGTCATAGGACTGGTCTAAAAGAACATGTCACACAACTAAACCCAAAGCACATATCACAAAAATAACGTAAAATGACATGCCATGATTTTTATATCGGTCACGTGGTAGGTACTTTGGGAACCGGTCATCTTTTCACCTATCTCGTGATATGTATTTTCGGAAACGTTCCACTTTTCAGCTTTCATAGGACAGATACCAATTCCCAACCGACCCCATTTTTCCCGCGGGGATGTTAGTTACAGGCCCCTTTCTTATGAAAGTACCGGTCGGAGGACCAGTCCCTGTCCTAATAAAGCAGTCAAGTGACATGTCCTGTGATAGTTCGGTTTCAGATTGGTCCTATTTTCGGAAGCACGGGAAACGTTGTTTCAGACAGGTCCAGTTTTCACCGCTTACGGGACTGGTCACAGGATTGGTGTTTTAAGGCCAGTCCTATTTGCACCGGTTAAGGGACAGTTGCTTGAACTTTTACTGACCCTTTTCTTCCCACAAGGCAGTGCCAACATATTTTTGCGACAGAGTTTTAACGTAAATTTTTATCTAACTTTTTGTGTGTGTTTTTCGAGTGTGGCCGACCGTTGTTATAACAAAACACAGAGTTCTACAAGAATAATAAACTAATTCCTTGAGTTGTTTAGTCCTCGATTAAGCAGTTAATCCAACTTTTGCTAGAATACTCGTAATCTTTCAGTGTAAAATGAGTATCAATCGTGGTAAAATTTTAAACAATCTGCGGCTTAAATAGTGCCTCAATCTTAAATCCATACTACATAATAAACATTACTTACCATCTCAAATATAGGGAATTCCAAGACAAAAAGAAAACTATTTACAGAATTTCTTCATACTTTTTGAAATGAAAATAAAAAGAGAAAAAACACAAACATCCTTAACGAGCTTTTGGTTTGTTTTCTTATACAGATTCATTCATAGCATCGCAATGCTGTAGTTGTTCTTGATCGTCTACCTCTAAAGGACAATAAAAAGAAAGTTTTTTGTACAAAAATTGTTTTTCCTCTTAACTTTGGTCCAAACAAAAAATTGACATTTTAACTTTTTTATTTTTACTCTGTACCGGTCATTTATTTGGTTTTCATTGGACTATTGGTTTTACTTGTATGAAGGAATATAACTTTTTAATAATGCAAAAACTATATTATATGAAAAAAAAAATATGCGTCTTTAAAAAAAACAGCATAAGAAAATTCTTTACGATAAGATAACCAGCATTGAATTTCGTTCATTCATTTATTTTTTGCAAAATATCCATTTTGTGGCAAAAAGGAAATGTTACAGAAAAATTGTTAACAAACCAAATGTTGCATACGACAAAAAGAAAACAAAAAAAAACTTTGCTTTTTCCAAAAGTTTCTTATACAATTTATATGAGAATGCATTATTTATAAGATTTAATAATAACAAGGAGAGTTTTTTTTTTGTAAAAAATAGTCAAATAAGAAAGTATAGGGTCCGCCATCTAACGTTTTTTTTAAACTAGTGCTTATTTCGTGAATGGTAACACTTAGCTCATGTCTGATTTGACAGATAATTAGTTTTATCCTTTCGCTGAACGAATATGGTTGTGTATACGCTTGAACAACGCTGGAAAATATTGCGACATTACTTTGAAAATCATGGTAATGTTGCAGAATGTCATCTTTTCAGATGAAGCTCATTTTGATCTTGGCGGGTATGTAAACAAGCAAATTAGTCGCATTTGGGGCACAGAAAACCCGCACGCATACATTCGTGAAGCCATTGGTGAAATACAGCTGCACACAATCGATAATGTGCTTAAAAATTGGACCGATCGTGTAGGCTACTGCATGGCCAGCCGAGGCAGCCATTTGAATGGAATTATTTTCCATTATTAACGGGAAGGATTGTACTTTCAAATCAAAAAAGGAATTTGAGAAAAAAGTTATTTGGCGGACCCTATAATATTTAAAATTGCTAGAAAAACAAGATTGTTTTAAAATTATTTTTATATCAAAAAAACTACTCACTGTAAAGGGTTATTATTAAATTTTAATTCGAAAAATTTATTTTGATTACAAAAAAAAGGGAGAGATTAGGTAAATAAGAGAAATATTCGTATCATAAAATGATTGGTAACACTTTTTGATCATTTTATATAACAATAAAATGCTGCCTATTTTAAGGAGGTATAATGATCCTCAAGCTTTAGCAAGTACCATCACTAATACGTAAATGATCATTACCAAAATATGTTCAAAATGTATTGCATATTTTAGGCATCATATTTAATATTGAAAAATATGTAAATGTTAAAATTTAAAATATTTAAAATGTTGCCAACCAAAGTTTTTCATCACAACGTAAGTTAACAAAAGTTAAGAAACAGATGTTAGGACTAGTGTTGCCAGAAAATTTTTGCTAATATCCCGATTTTTCAATTTGAAATAACGAAGCTTTCCCAGAATAAAAGATTAGCAGACGAAATAATGTTTATCAGCCTCTAAAGCTCTTTCATAACGATAATATATTTACTATTGGCAAACATACAGGGTGGCCCAAACACATTTACCCCAAGTTCACTAAAAAAAAAAGACATTAACTAAAAATTAATCCAAAATTTCCTTTAAAATGATTTAAAAATTTTCCTCAATTTAAGTAAAATTTTATTAAAACTTAAAATATTTTTCTCAAAATAATTAAAAATAACGAAATAATTTATATACACAGAATTAGTTCATATCTTTCTTAAGTAATATTTCTTGATTTTAGAGAAAAAAACCAAGTATATTTAATAAAAATGAATCAATTTTTAAGAAAAATATCTCAGTTTTAAGAAACTTGCATACTTAAATGTAATAAAACTAAGTTTAATTAAAAAAAAAAATAGAACATATTTAACTCCCATTTAGTTCAAAAAATGTGTCCAACTTAAAATGAGAAAGTACTTGAACTTAATGTGTGTTCATTAACTAAATTTTAGAAAGCCATTTCTATATTCAGTTTTTAAGTCTACCACTTTCTAATTTTTAAGAATATTTTTCTAAAATTTAGTTCAAGCAATTGAAAACAAAAAGTAATAAATTTTTTCCTATGAAGTAATAAAAATTTATTTTGTTTTAGAAACTGATGAACTATTTCTATGGAAAATTTTCAGATAAATTTTCAAAATTTTAATAAAATATTTTCTTTTTTTGTAAGTAATAGTTTTCTTATTTTTGAGAAATAATAAACTAAGGTATAGGATTTTCTTGTTGAAAAACTTTTAAATTATTTTCAATATTATTTTCCAAAAATTAAAAACAAACTAGTTAGTTTCTTAATTTTAAAGAAAAAATATTATTAGTTGAAACAAATTTAAAGGACCATTTAAAAAAATTATCGTGCACGATTGTAATTTTTGGTTCGTGATCGTGGGTGAGTCAAAAATGACTTATGTGCCCATCTCTAATCTTAACAGTCTTAAATATTGAACTTTAAGCAGCTTAAAATATATTTTAAAATTTTGTTAGCAAAAGGTAAAAAATTTTGAATTTGCGCTTTTGTGTAATAATTTTGTTTGCTGACTACAATACAATATATCGCAAGCACATTTTATGCATTACGGCATAACGGCTTTCCTTTAATTAACGTTGTGCCTATTAAACTTTATATTTTTCAAGGCACTACAACTATTTCAGTTGATAATAAAAAAAATTTTAAATTTGTATCTGCCAATTAAAGTTTAAGCTAAAAATGTCATTAAATAAACTTATTATATTTTTCCATTTTCTAATAATAACAAGAAATGTAACTGTAATATTTTGTATTTTTGCAACAACAATTTAAGAAGACAAAGGACCCCCAGTGTTCCTTAGCCATAGATGCCGTGTGTCACTTAGGGCGTCCCTTTTTGTAGTTCTCTCAAGCAAAACAGTTAATTAACTACGAAAATTATCTGACTTTGCCACAATTTATTACGTTTCAGGAGTACATTTTTTTAATTTCTTTACCTTTTTGCTCATAAAATTCAATTTATGTTTTAAATATATGAGTTTAAGAGCAGTTTATTATATAAACAGTTTCATATTTATTAGAAAATTTAAGGATAATTTTCAATTAAAATAAGTGCTATTTAAATTGATGATAGAAATTATTTTTTGATTTTTAGGGAGTTAAGTCCTAGTTTTTAGTAAAAAAAATTTTTCAAATAAACTTAAATAAAATAAAATTTTTCTTAAAACCAAGAAAACATTTCCTAACTAACAGTAAAATTTTAGATCACGTATTAACTAATTAGGAGAAAATTTTACTGTGTTTTCTAATAAAAATTTAGTTCTCAGTAGTAAAATTTTTCTATAATTTAGAAGTTTTGTCCAAATTTTATCAAAAATTTGTTTCTTAATTAAAGGGTGGTTAAATTTTAAGGGCCGATGTTGATTTTGAATAAAACAAATTATTTAGGAAATTATTCTCATTTCTTTTTATTATGAAAATATGGTATGGTTCAATTATGTGAGGAACAAAATATCGGCCAAATGGTAGCCGCGACCTCGGCGGCACACCTCCATCCGATGATCCAAATTTTCGATGACGCTGAGGCATAATTGAGTTTCTATGCCGTTAATGTGCCGAATTATCTCATCCTTCAGCTCTTGAATTGTTGCTGGCTTATCGACGTACACCTTTTCTTTCAAATAACCCCAAAGAATGAAGTCGAACGGGGTCAAATCACATGATCTTGGCGGCCAATTGACATCGCCACTACGTGGGATAACACGGCCATTGAATTTGTCGCGCAAGAGCCATTGTTTCGTTAGCTGTGTGGAAAGTGGCACCGGCCTGTTGAAACCACATATCGTCCAGGGTCATATCCTTAATTCCTGGCCACAATAAGTTCGTTATCATCTCGCGATAGCGAACACCATTCACGGTAAATGCTTGGCCGACCTCATGACACACTATCGCGAACAACAGCAATGTTTTCCGCAGAACGAACTAGGGGAGCATGCACGGGTGTTTGATGAAATTCTCCCGATTGTGGACACATTTGGTCGATTATGCTGAACAAAAAAAATCACGAAATGAATTTTGATTTGAACGCCCATTTTCATAATAAGCCTGAATAACTTTAACGCGTTGCTCGTTTGTGTATTTTTCCATGGTTCAAATTGAGTTAGTCTGAAATTTAGAAATGTCAAATGAAATGCTGAAAAAAACTTGACGTTTAGATGTGGTTCAGATTCAACATCGGCCCTTAAAATTTAACCACCCTTTACAAGGAAAATTTTAATAAATATTGGTAAAAAGTGTAAAAAGCCGTTTTTATTTAAATTTTTCCTCTAAATAAGTTAATTTTTCTAAATTCTAGTTCATTTTTGTTGTACATTTTCGCACGAACTGTGTGTGCAATTTTGCCACTCTGTTGAAACCACATGTCCTCCAGTCTCAATTTGGGACAATAAAAATTCGTTAATAATGGTTCTATATCGCGCACCAGCTACCTTGTTATCCACGGTGTACTAAGACTCAAATTTTAGTTTAACTTCAGAACCAGATTTCATCAAAATATGTGCAAGTGTTGGCCTAATTCATCAATTTCCATTAATATTAACAACAAAAAAAAAACCTTTCAAAAGTTAAATATATTTTTATATCAGTATAAATTTCTGTTAAAATACTTGACTTTATTGTATAAATCAGACATACGGATAGAATAATAAAAAATACATATACTCCAAAAAAATGGTACATATTGTAACCATCAACCAGAAATAAACTTATGTGAATCAGTTTGAAATAAAAAAATTATACACTTAACATACGTTTTTAGTGACAAAACAGCTAGTCGACAATGACAACATAAAGATGGCAAAAAAAAAATCATCTTATGGAATTTGAAGTGGATAATGTAAATGTTTCCTTTATGTCATCCATAAGCTTTCCTCTATTATACTCACACATGCGAGAGGGTGTGATTTTTAACAAAATTTTTGCTTGAAATATCTACATTGACATTTTCATGTTATCTCTAGTGTTGGATAATGTTATCGTTATTGACATAAAATGAGAAGAGGATGAACACAAGAGGACAAAGGCAATATTTCCTTATTTTTTGCGATGTACGAGTACTTACAATGTATAACTTTCATTTCAAGTATCATTGAAAGGTTTAAGAATTTTTCCATAGGATTGTTTTTTTTTTTTGTGAAATGTTTAGAAATCGATATACAAAAAAAAATTTAGGAAGATACAGTAAAAAAATAAATTTAGGGTTAAAAAATTGAGATCAAAAATAACCACGATCTGGTTACATTGATACTACAACAAGTTTTTTATTGAAAGCTCATTTTTGGCACTGTGCGAGGTGGCTAAATAAATTCTAAATATAAATTGACAAAATACAAATTGAAAAATATTTGAAAACATTTTAAAATTTCATAGAAATTTGTAAATCTGAATTTAGTTTAGATATTATTTAGCCAGTTCGCACCTACCTAAGTGTTTAAATTACAACTCGTTACTATTTTGATTTTTCTTGTTGGTGTACTCTCTTTGATAGAACAAAAAGCTTTGTAAAGAAAGCTCATTCTAGTGTTTAAGTTATCCATTCAGTCTAAATAAAGCTTTTATTATTCCATAAAAATTTGCAATATTTTGATAATGATCATAACGCCGCGTTTAGATATACATAAAAAAAAAACTTTTAACTGCATTTGATTCAACCTTATCAAGATTATTTTTCTCTTTGTACATCACACCTATTTTGAAACAACTTTTATTACTGTCGAACATTATCTAATTTCGGTCTTATCAACCATATTCTTTGTTTGAAATTTTTCCAAAATCAATAGATTATTTTAAAAACAAATTATAATCAGGGCAGCGACATTCATTCACTAAAATAAGCACTTATGGAAAATATGCACTAGAAACAAAAAAATATGCACCATAAATCCAAAAATATGCACTACAAAAATATTGCCGATTTTTACAAATCGAAAAAATTTGTTTAAAAATTAAATGCAGTATAAGTACAAAGTGGGGCAATAAGTATCACCCTATTGGAAAATGCTGCCATTTTTGTAACTGGAATCGTATGTCAGTTTGGTTTTGACATTCGGTAAGTAGACAAGCGATTTTGGAACCCAACGACGAAAAATTGATCATGAGCGACGAGACTCATTTTTATCTCAGTTATGGGGGACAGCAAGTCCGCCCATAATTTATGGAGCACCATTACACCCTCTCAAGGTCACCGTGTGGTGTGCAGTTACATCGGAAATGATGATTATTATTTCGAAGGATGAGAGCCCCGGTAGGCTAGTTGGTAGTGTGCTAGCTCATCAGTGCGGGGGTCGTGGGTTCAATTCCCACCAGAGGCTCTGGTCTGTTTTCGCTACAACGAGCCGATGGCCTTTGTTGCTAGTGCTCGGTTAGGGTATTAACATATAATTTGTAATTATATGATTAATATAAATAAAATAAAAATAAATAAATAAATATTTCGAAGGAGCCCACGGTACCGCTATTATAGTAAACTGACTGAATTTTTCTTACTGGAAATCGTTAAATCTGGTTCCAACAGGACGGAGCTACTTCTCACACTGCACGCGACACAATTCATATTTTTAAGGATGCCTTCCCAGCGCGTGTAATCTTTTGACTGTCCCTGACTTCTTCCTCTGGGGATATTTGAAGTCGTTGGAGTACGCGAACAAGCCCCTCACCTTGGAGGAGTTAAACATTCGAGCCGAAACTGATAATGTGACACCACAAATACAGCGCACAGTTATGCAAAATGTAATCAAAAAAATCTTAAATTTGCATCAACGCCAACGTGGCCATTTGTCGGACATAATTTTTCAAAATTAATTAGAACACGACTTATAAGTGCAAAAGAACATAATCAGTTAAAAATTAAAAGAGTTATGTCTAAAGAAAATCAGACGATGGATTTTGCCTCTCCCTGTATATGACAGCAGGATGCTGTGCTATATCAAGGTTTACAAATTATTCCCTTAGTTTATTTTTATTTAAAATATTATTTTAATTATAAAGCAAATATGCAAATATCCAATAAAAGGCAAAATATGCATTAAAAATCATTAAAATATGCAATTATAACAAAATATGCGAAAATATGCAACAACAAATTGATACATTTTGTTGAAAATTTTTTGATTCGGAAAAGTATTTGGTCAAAGATCTTTTAATCTTCTGATTAAAAACATGTATTTGCATGAAAGTCGCTGCCCTAATTATAACAAATTTTTTTGGAGAATTTCCTGGTAGTTATGCCTAACTTTAGAGTTCCAAAACACTTTCGGAATTTGTTCTATGAAAGTTCTAGAAAAGATATCGATAAGAACAAATTAAAAAAAAACTGAGTAACCGATAAAAAATCATATGTTCATTTTAATTAATAAAAATCTAGTATCGAATTTCCGATTTTTTTATAAAAATCCTCAAATTGATTTGAAAAAATCGTCAAAATAAAAAACTGAACTTTTTTAATATTTATGAATTTTTTATTCAAATCCATAAATCAACAATTTAACATAAAAAACATAAAACAATTCATCCTATAAAAACATTTTTAATAAGATATTTTTAATAAGATCTTTAATGTTTGGAATAAATTTAGACGCAATTTATACGATGCAATTCATTGCATGCTTTTTTCTCAATTACCTTTTCAAAGTTGCTTCCAAAGTAATGTCTGTTAATACGGTGATTTTTTTTTTTTTGCTAAAAAACCGAATGTGAATGAAGCAACAAAAGAGAATGCACGAAAAACCAAAACCGTGTTTTTCTTACCCCGCTTGCCTCTCTTCCCCGTTCGCCAACAAACAGGAATTGTATGCAATAATTTCATTCAAGAAAGTCACCGTCTAAATTGGCAAAAATCGTCAATTTTTCATTTGTCATTTTTTGGGCAAAAAATCGTCAAAATGACGATAAATCGTCAAATCTGGAAGCTAAGAGTATAAGAGTGTACCGATATCGCTGTTAGTTCATAGGTTGTGGGGTCGATTCCTACCAGACACTCTAGATTCTTAATTTACCTCAGCTCGATTAATAAGTTAAAAATTTTATATTTTTATGTGCGATAGAAATAAAATCTAGTTGATTTTGCGACAATCTAAATGCGGTACAAAAAGTTTCTTCTTCTGTTATTATTTATAACAAGTTTCACATTCCAATATAAACAAAAATTTGTTTTGGATTTTGTGTATGCCGCTTTGTTTAAAATTCTTAAGCGATCAGTTGTTTTTCAGTCGCTGAAATACACATATTGCACACGATATTTGTTAAAATACAATACTGTATACATTTCATACATATTTGCTTATTGATAAAAATGTTAAAAACGCATATTACTAAATTAAGATGTCATTATAATATTTGTTTAAATTCAACACATTCATATACGATTGCAGTTCATGTGAGTGGAGAAGATAAAAATATCATTAATTGACAATTGTAAATAGATACTTTTATATATCTTTTAGCACCAGCAAAATAAATTGCCCAACCAAGAATGGTTGGAAGCCAAACCATTTGAAAGTTTACCGGGACCATCCAAATTAAAGTTACTAAAGGCATTTATGCCGGGAGGTGGGTAATATACATGTTATTTTTTAACCTTAATAATGCCCTACAACACTACGTGGTCAGGGTAAAATAAGTTTATGCTGATGTTTGTAACTATCCTGCGGAACAGGACGTATCCCAGGACACGTTACGTGACCGGTTCATTGTGATAGGGACCGATTTTTTATATGAAATGACCGGTCACTTTAATATCGGCTTGTTCTAGGAGGGGGTCAAATGCCCTATGTGGCATGTCACAGGACTGGTCTAAAAGAACACGTCACACAACTAACCTCAAAAGAAATATCTCAGAACCAAAGAACATACCTCGTGATATATATTTTCGGAACCGGTCCAGTTTTCCCCTATCACAGAACAGGTCCCAATTCCCAACTGACACATTTTTTCCCGCAGGGTATCTACCAATCGACTCAGATTTATGGCCTTAGGACAAACCCTATTGAATTTGCTTAGAATCGGTTCATATTCAGATCTAACTCTCATAGAAGGGTTCTTTCTGAATTGAGCTTAAATGGTATTTAGACACATTAAACCATGGGACCATAAATCATGTCTCCCAATTTAAAGAAAAACGTACCATATTTGGATCTAGTTCTTCTGTAAACCCCACCTTCCTGGTAATTGCTTATAAACTTTTATCTGAAAAAATTTCCTAAGTGAGGGCCGCTTTCTGTAATTTGACCCAAATTATACTTGATTTAAAGTAATTCGTGAAAAAAATCCACATTATCGATGAGTAGTATAAAATTAGTTGATAGATTTTGTTTTGTAATACCTGTTAAGCTTAATACCAAAAGAACCATTTTATGGCAATTGGGTTTAAGGGCCGATTTAAGGCATTTTCATTGTGCAAAAAATTTCAAGTTCGATCCCCACGGCAACATCAATTTTGACAAATAATTTGTATGAGTATTATATTCCCACTTAACCCCGTTGAAGTAAAATATTATAACAGGTCTATAAACTAAAAAGCTTCAACTATTTCGTTACGCTCCTAACATTTACGAGGGCGGATCAATAAGTCCGTAATATTTCGAACTTCCCTCGTAGTTATATGAAATGCAGCACTGCTCCCATCAAGTACCACCTGTTAGTAGACTACTGTCAAATTTTGAGCAAGTTCCGTCATTTACTTTGCGTTTAACGGCAGGATTTTTCGAGGTCCATAAAATAGTCATTTGTTTGATCAATAATTTGATCGTTGAAGCTAAATCTCTTTCCACCGAGCCATTTATTTTGGTTTGGAAATAGGAAATAGTCACTGGAGCTAAATCCGGTGAATAAGGCGAATGAGGGGGAAATTCGTAGTCTAATTCATGGATTTTTGCCATGGAAACCAACTGTTACACGATTCCGTTGGTGGTCGATTGTGAGCAAACGCGGCAGCCATCTTACGGAAAGCTTTCTCATACCTAATTCAAAATTGAAAACACTGAGTCATTTAAGATGCCTATGTCTTCCACAATCTTTCGAACACTCAATCTCCGATCGGCCAACACCATATCGTGAATTGTTTCAATTGTTTTGAGTGTAGAGACCTCACTAGGCGTCCACAACGTTCGGCATCTTCCGTGCTTGTAAGGCCACAACGAAAATCAGTAAACTACTTTTTTACAATTGAAATCTATAGTGCAGAGTCCCCATAGTATTTATCAAGCTTTTCCTTGGTTTGATTGATGATTTTTTTTATGCAAAAAAAAAAATTTAATGAGCACTCGATTCTAAATTGTTGGTGGGCCCATACTTTTTGGTAGTTACAAATATCAGTACAAACTAAAAATATCCTGCTCCACAAAATGATGCGTGGTATAAAACTCCTCCAAGAATCATGACGATTTTATACGGTGATATGTCATAACTCAGCATTTCTGATATGAGAATTATGGCAGAAAATCGTTTGGTCATAACCCCCAAACCATAATGGGGAATATGACTAAGATGATTTTGGTCATAATCGCCAGTTTAAAATGGACATATTCCACATGGCCATAAAAATAATTTTTGTTAGGTTTTTCTGGCTTAACACGTTGGCTGCCAAAGCCTTTTTAGAATTTTGATCGTTCAGTAGCAATGTCATTTAACAATTTTGGTCACCTGAGGCCAACAACTTATTTTTGTTTCTTAGTGCCTAAAAATAAGTTTTGACTACTCGCGAATTTATTTTGGTCCCTAGTTTTGCAGTTCTAAAGGTTTTTTTGTGTCGCACATTTTCGTGCGACATGGCCTGGGAGAACATAAAACATGTTTTTCTACTGATCTCCAAATAGAATTTTTAATTTTAAGTTTATTGTTTTTCTACTGATCTCCATTTGAATTTACATACATATATATTTTTATATTTTTTTTTCTCATAAATGAATTGATTTTTAAAAGAATTAATAAAAAGACAAATTTAAATTTCCAAGTTTTTTATTATCCAAAAAAATACCATTAAAAATACACAGCGGCCATGGCAAATACACCAAAATATTCACCACAGGCCAGAGAATCCAAATTCCATGTAAAATTCCATATTAAAATGTACGAAAATGTGTGTCGTGGCCTCAGGGTAACATTTAGGTGTCGCACGAAAATGTGCGACGTGGCCTCAGGGTAACATCTGGGTGTCGCATGAAAACGTGCGACGTGGCAGCCAACGTGTTAAGGGGTTTCTACCCTGTATAGTATTCGAAGGCAGCTTTGCAGAGCAGGTAGTTTCTACTCCGTGGTATATCCGGCTTCGCTATCCTGCTATGCAGGAAACCTATCCTTCGGCATATATCGGTGTTTTTTTTCTGTGTACAATGTTCGAAGCCGGCTTCGCTAAGGCTAGTTTTTTTTGTATAGCGGCCTTTGATTGGAAAATGGCGATAACACCCAAAAAAATTTTGCTTATAATCCCCAAACATGGGGACTATATTAGTTTCGTCAACGGTTATATATGCAATCTAATTTCTGTTTGGAAATAATGTCTGAAAAATTTTAGGTCATAATCCCTGCAAAGGAAATAAGGATAATGTCCGAGAGGGTTATGACCAATCACGATTTTATACTCGGTTCACAAATGTTAGTACTAGGGTCCGTTTGTTTTTAAAAAGATCTTTCGTATTCCTTTCAAAGCAACTACTAAAGATCTTTTAAAGAAAAATCTCAGGATGTAGGAGAAATTTATTATCGATTTTTTTAACCGTTGTGTGGTGATTAAAAAAACTGAAGTTTTGATGCCTATGACAAAATTCAAATATATATGAGCATACATGACTATACATGATCGTATACTTCCAAGCATATCTGTATATGACCATACAAGATATATCTTATATTAACCATACATGATCACATATATTACCATATATCTTCGGATATGAAATTTTAGCATACATGAATAATATATGACCATACATGTATCCAAAATTTTAGGGTATATATGAGCATACATGAATGATGTGAGCATATATGAAAATATGTCGCCAGGGTATACCGTCAAATTTCGGATCCGAAAATATATGGTCATATATGTGAGCATGTATCGTCATACATTGAACTATGCATGGACGTATATGATAATGCACACTCATATATGATTACATACAAACCCATGTATGATTATGTATGTTCATATATATAAATTTATATTCTGGTTCTAGATGTGTGATGGAATGGATGTGGATGAGTTCAGTTACCAAAATTATATATGTAATACTTTATTTGGTTTAAGAGAGAGAGAGAGAGAGAGAGAGAGAGAGAGAGGGAGGTCTTATTAGCAAACGTTCGGGTTTTGGCCGACTTTATACAAAGTTCTTTTTTCACCCATATTCCAAATATTTTAAAAAGTGGCAACTCTGTATCCAAAACAGAGACAATATTATTACCAATGTTTTTGTTTTTATGTGCACTTTTAAGCTAGACAAAAATACAAAAGTTTGCTAATTTTAGCGAACTCCCAATCACGTTACTGTTCATTAATGTTGGCTCCACAACAGCGTATTCAAATCTCAAGAAATAAAATTTAATAGGAGGAAACCACAACGCTGATCTTTCCTTTTAGTATATAGGCGGTGACAAATCGATTGAGGAGTTAAACATTTTTAATCAAATATTCGTTAAAATTTACTATTTACGCAAATTTATTTCACAACAAATTTTAATATTTTGCCCCCCCCCCCCCCCCTCTTCTAGGTTCTTTTTACAAAAAATCTTTAATAGAATTTAATCGCGAACTACGTTCAGAATATGGTGATATATTTTTATTACCAGGACTTTTTGGTAAACGTAATATTCTATTTACATTCAATCCAAAAGATTATCAACAAGTATTTCGTACGGAAGGTTTACAACCAGTAAGAAGAGGTCTGGACATAGTGCACTATCATCGTAAAGTTTTAAGGAAAAATATATTTAAACATGCAGCTGGATTGGTAGCAGAGTAAGTAATTTGTAATTATTTATTATAACAATAAAATTAACGTCTTCATAAGCTTTGTTGTTGGATACTTAAAGAATTAAAGTTCACAACAAAAAACTGTAAAAAAATAGAGGATAAATATAAATTGTTAAATTTCTTTAATGTTAGTCTAATTGTGTGTTGTTTTCGGGTTTGTTAATTTGTTTCCAAACACTCAATATAAAATAGACAATCATCAAAGCATTAACCCAACAGGGGCATGGATATTGAAGAGGGTTGTGTAGCGTCAAACGAAAATACTAAGTATTCTATCCTGCTGGCTCTGATGGAATTTTTTCAATTTTTTTTTTCTCTATAATTTACTAATACAAATTTTCATGTTTCTTTGCAATAAAAAAAAAAATTTATAAAAACCTATTAAAACCACTCAATTAATAAAATTAATTTTAAAATTTTATATACAATAATATTTGCAGACAAGGTGAAGGATGGGCCAACTTTCGTTCTACCGTCAATCCTGTAATGATGAATCCCAAAACTATTAAAATTTATATACCCAAAATGGATAAAGTTGCCACAGAATTTGTGCAGCGTATTAAAGAAATTCGTGAACCCGAATCACAAGAAGTTCCTGCAAATTTTGAAGATGATATAAATAATTTAGCTATGGATTCTGTGGGTTTGGTAGCTTTAGATACAAATTTGGGTATGATACACAATAGCGATGGTAATGCTCAAGCTAAGGCCATTATAGATGGTATGGAAGAATTCTTTGAATTATTATATGAATTGGATATGAAACCATCATTGTGGAAGATTATACCTACACCAAAATTTAAAAGAATTATTAAAAGATTAGATCTTATGACAGACCTGGGACAATTTTATATACAACAAGCCATAATAAGACTTGAAAAGGAAGGTGTTGAAAAAATGGAAAATGAGAAAAGTATTTTGGAAAGATTGATTAATATAGATCCAGCAATAGCAATGACTATGGCTATGGATATATTTTTAGCTGGAGTAGATACAGTAAGAATTTCAAAGATACAGTGCAATGCATTTTCATAATATGTTATTTTTTTCAGACTACCTCTGCTTTGACTGGTTGTCTCTTAGGTTTAGCTAAAAATCCCGAAAAACAAAATAAATTGCGAGAAGAACTTCTTAAAGTATTGCCCACAAAGGATACTCCTTTAACTGAGGACAACATGAAAAATCTTCCCTATTTAAGAGCCTGTATTAAAGAATCATTTCGCGTGTATCCCGTAGCCACTGGCAACTTTCGTTCTACTGGCCAAGATACAGTACTAAGCGGTTATCGTGTGCCCTGTGATACAGATGTGGCAATGCCAGCTCAATTGTTGCTAAAAGATCCCAAGTACTATTCACAACCCAATGAGTTCCTGCCCGAACGTTGGTTACGTTCTTCGGATGCTGTTGTAGGTGTAAATGGATGCCCGCTTAATAAAAATGAACCATTTGTATTTTTACCATTCGGTTTTGGTCCTCGCATTTGCATTGGCAAACGTATTGTTGATTTAGAATTAGAAGTTGTATTGGCGAAATTAATAAGAAATTTTGAATTGAAATTTGACTATCCCACCGATAATATGTACAAAACAAATATTATAAATGTTCCGGCAAAACCATTAAAATTTAAATTTTATGATTTAGATTTTTAAGAAAAAAAAGTGTATCGATGTTTTGGAAATTATGGAGGTAGAATTAAATGACAGCTAAAATAATTACAGTTGTATTTTATTGAAAAAAATGTATTTCATTCTAACTGTTAAAAATCAACTGAAAAATGTCGTGAAATTAACAATAAACTTTGTAAAATTTATAGTAAAAATCTGATAATTAAAAAAAAAACTGGAAGTATAGTTAAAACCAATTAAAATTTAGCTAAAAACTACTTAAAACGTAGTAAATGCCATAATGGTGCTGAGACTTTACAAATGTATTTGATAGTAAAATATGAATAAATATTTCACAAAAAAAACAACTAAAAATTAAATTAAAAACAACTACATATGTAGTTAAAAATAACTACAAATGCAGTTAAATTTTCCTTCATTGAACTATTGAATTAATCATTTCTTACACTTTAAATTTTTTATGTATATAACATTTAGGACAATCTATATAAACCAACTATTTTACATAAAAAGAAAACGAGAATTGCAAAGCAATAAATTGTAAAAAAATAAAAAAATAAAGAATTATTAAAAATGTTCAAATAACTTTATATTTCACATGTTTGCCAAAATTCAGCTTAAACATTGAAAATTTATTTTCTAAGTAAAACAACTGTAATTGCAGTTAAAGTTCATGTAGAACTTGTTGAAATTTTTAAAGTGCTGACAGTTCTTAAATGACAACTTGAGATAGGGGAACCAAATGACTTCTGTAAAGGAAAACATCAGTAACTGGGTTTAAACCGTAACGGAATTAAATCTCACGTATTATAAGAAATATAATCTCACGTATTGTTATTTTAGAACTTTCAATTTACTTGTATTTTATGAGCGTGTTTTTTAGAGGTTGGGAATAATATGTTCAGTATAAGCCATTTTTATAGCTGTCACTTGATTTATGTTTAGTTTGGTTTGTCATTTCAGTGCACTCAAATAAAAAACATGAACTAAAAAATAATCCAAAAATTCCTTTAAAAATTTTCCTCAATTTAAATCAAACTTAGAAAAATTTTCTTAAAATTAATAAAAATTCCTGTTTGGGTAAAAACGAAATAGTTTATATACTCAGAAATAGTTCATATCTTTTCTAAGTAATATTTCTTGATTTTAGGAAAAAAATTATTAAGTAAAAATTCATCACTTTTTAAGATAAACAGCATTAAAAAATTTGCATACTAAATTATAATAAAACTAAGTTTATACATTTTGTATATTATTCGATCTATCTGTTTTAATTATATATTTTTAACTTTAGCAGGCTCGAGATCATAATTTAATGGAAACATTAACATTTGGAAACATTAACAATGGAATTTGTGCTTCGAAAATCGAAGAAGTTGCCAATGGGTATTTCTATAAAAAAAAGGAAAAAGCTCATTTGTACGGATAATCATTCACTAATTGAAAAATGGAATTTCGCAAAGTCATTTTCCTTAGAGTGTGTAATATATTAGCCTGTTCAAAACCATGAGTTATTTGTGGGTTGGGTGGTTCATAAGAAGGCTGAAGATGACCTGGTCGCTCGGTCGAAAATGTGCACTCCCTCTAGCGCTGATCCTTACAATTTTTTTTTTCCATTTAATAAAAAATGAGTGTTTACTATTTGTTAGTAACATCAATTTATGATCTCGAGCCTGATACAATTAAAAATATATAATTAAAACTAAGTTTAGTTCAAAAAAACATAATTTACTACCATTAAGTTCAAAAAATATGTCTAACTTAAAATGAGGAAGTACTTGAACTTAATGTGTGTTAATTTTTTTTAACTAAATTTTAGAAAGCCATTTCTTAATTCAGTTTTTAAGTCTAAAACTAGTTCAGGCGATTAAAAACAAAAAGTAGTAAATTTTTTCTATTTTAAAATACAAATTTATTTGATTTTAGAAACTGATGAACTATTTCTAATGAAAATTTTTAAGCAACTTAGTTCAGATAAATTTTAAAAATTTTAATAACATATTTTTTTGTTTTTCAAGTAAGAGTTTTAAAATTTTTAAGATATATAAGATTTTTAAGATATATAAGATTTTTTCCTAAAAATTTCTTCAGATAAATTAAAAAAAAAAAAAACTTAAGTAAATTTTTCTTAAATCGAGGAAAAATTTAGTTTTTGTTGGAAAACGTTTAACTTATTTTCAATATTTTTTTTCAAAAACAAAAATAAATTTAAAAAAAAACTAATGAATTTTCCTAATTTTAAAGAAAAAATATTATTAAAGGAAACTAATTAAAGTATCAATTAAAAAGAATTATCGTCCATGATTGTAATTTTTAGTTCGTGAGCCAAAAATAGTTCACGTGAGCATCTCTAATCTTAACAATTTAAAAATTTAACTTAAAATAGCTTAAAATTAATTTTAAAATTTTGTAAGCAAAAGGTAAAAACTTCGAATTTGCGTTTTTATGTAATAATTTTCTTTGCTGACTACAATACAAAATATTGGAAGCACATTTTATACATTACAGCATAATGGCTTTCCCATATTTGTAGTTGCGCCTATTTAACTTTATTTTTATCAAAGTCACTAAAACTATTTTTTTTTTTACTTAATAGAAGAAATTAAAATTTTTAAATGTCAGTTAAAGTTTAAGCTAAAAATGTCATAAAATAAACTTATGACATTTTTACATTTTCCAATAATAACAAGAAATGTGACTGTGAAATTTTGTATTTTTGCAAAAATTTCTTTAAATTAAGTAATTTAAGAAGACAAAGGACCCCTAAAACTCCTCAGCCATAGTTACCGTATGTCACTTAGGGCGTCCCTTTTTGTAGTTCTATCAAGGAGAACCATTAATTAACTTCGAAAAGAATCGACTTTGTCACAATTTATTACGTTTCAAGATATCCTTCGGTAAATTTTTTAAATTTGTTTATCTTTTTGCTAATGAAATTTTATTTATATTTTAAATACATGAGTTCAGTATAATTCAATTTAATTTAAACACAAAAATGTTTAGGAAAAAGCTTCTTGAACAGTGTCCTCACAAAGCGAAGAACTCCGAAAGTGGGAAAATACTTACACAATAAGTGTAAAGTACTTTAAAATATGTGGTAAAATATATTACCTTTACCATAGAAACAGTTTCATATTTATTGGAAAATTCTTTATGCAATTTAAGGATCATTTTCCCTTAAAAGAAGTGCTCTTTAACTTGATGTTAGAAAATATTTTTTATTTTTAGGGAGATAAATCCTAATTTTTAGTAAAAAAAAAAAATTATCTAATGAACTTAAATAAAATAAAATTTTTCTAAAAACCAAGGAAACATTTCCTAACTAACAGTAAAATTAAAGATGTTATATAAACTAATTAGAAGGAAATTTTACTGTTTTCTAATAAAAAGTTAGTTCACAATAGTAAAATTTTTCTGTAATTTAGAAATTTTGACCAAATTTTAAGTAAAATTTGTTTCTTAATTTCAAGGAAAATTTAATTAAATTTTAGTAAAAAATGTCTTTGGCGCCGTTTTAATTTAATTTAAGTTTTCTAAATTCTAGTTAATTTTTTTTGGGTAGATAAATTGTGTTGTGTAGATAAATTTTTAAAAACATTATTCTGTTCGTGGTCGACCACTAGAGTAAAATTAATTCGTTAAACTATGAACCGAGCTCTCATCGCGTTTACGCTAAAAAAAAACAACGCATTCTCCAAGACAAAACTATTGCTAATGTAAAACTTAGCATGGTGGAACACCAGAATGAATCTTTCCGTGATCGTGAACAACAATTGCATATGTGTCAATTCATTTCCATTTGCGGAAAGATCTTGGTTTGTGGGCTTATAAAATTTAAGTCATATAAGAACTGAACACCGTTGGACACGGCATACATTTAGCGAATGAGATCGGTGCTGATCCCGATTTTCACAAGGAAAAGTTTGTTAGGCGATAATGCTCATTTTTTCTTGAATGACAACGTGCGCCGACTGATAGCTTGAAATAAACAGTTGGCCACGTTATTACCGATATTCGGCTCCAAGTGCTGTAAAAAGTAATCGAAATTTTAATCTTCCAAATACATATGTAGCAGCCCCAGCGGTTAGATCTCAGAACTCATATTTAAATAATAATGGCAAAAAAATTTCATTAAAATAAAAACCATTTCATTGCAATTGATACAATTCATCTGTGTTTTATTTCATTATATAGTAAGTTCTATGTTTTTCAATTTATCTAGTTAACGCTATAATTAAAATAATAATACGAACATTTTAATTTTTTTTATTTGACCATTTTCTTTTATTAATAACCAATTTATTCTTTGAGCTTAAGGTTCGTTTTTTTACAAAAATATTATTTATTTTTTAATATTTCGCTACTCCATTGTGTAGTAATAATATTTTTGTAAAAAACAAACCTTAAGCTCAAAGAATTAATTGGTTATAAACGGACAATTTAATTTCATTGGAATTATTAACTAAAAATTATTTAAATTTTTAACAAAATTTTTAATATATACAATGAAAAGATTTAATTAATATTTTTCAATATTTAACTACTTAATTAATCGTATTAATTAAATATTTAATTGAAATAAAATTATTATTTGCAAACAAATCTTTAATTGGAAATAACAAAAATTTTATCTGTAAGGCCTTCTTCCAACAATTTTCTCTTTATTATCTACTAAAATTAGAATCATCTCTTAAAATATTCTTGCATTATTTAAAACATCCTTTAATAACGGTAATTCTTTAATTTAAATAAAATCGTAAATCTTAGGCTTTAAACAACACAAAAAAAAAGCAATAAGGCTACTTCATCATTTTGACAGCATATTATCGATTTTATTTTTGTTACACAAAATTTCAGTTTTCTGCACAAGAATATAAAATTTGACCTCGACTTTGAGACGATAAAATAAATAATCAACATAAAAAATTCTTGACCTAAAGCAACATGGAACGAAACAAGGAGGAGCAGTAGCAACAACCAGAGTATAATAAAAACACTAACAACAAAAAAAAAAAAAACAACAAGACATAAACATAAACATAAATAAAATGGTGTTAAAAATTACAAATATCAGCATGACACTACAACTTCCGGTAACGCAACAACAACAATACGGGAAAGAAAGCAAAAAAAAATTGAACATAAAACTCAAAAATTTCGGAAGTGCACTTAACGCACATAAAATAACAACAACCAAAAACCTGTTGGATTTAGAAATTATTTTTTATGGGAAAAAAAGTAGGGAGACACTTTTATGGAAATGTTGTAATCTTAGGAAACCAGAAACGCCTTTTCACTGCTATTTTAATTCCAAAATTTTATTATTTAGTTTTTGAAAAGAATAAAGAAAATTGAATTTATTGTACGTTTTCACTGAAAAAAATCATCGGTGGAATTTCAATATTTATATTTGTTCAAATAAATTTTATTAAAATTTTTTACTTCATATCTCACAGTTGGACAAATTTGCTTCAAATTATTTGTATTGTCCTTTTAAAATCGCATACTTAAAATATGGGCCACCTTAATTCACATCCATCCATAAAAACTACAAAAACATTTAGCCTAAATAAATTCAATTTGACAGTTAACTGACACTACCAACCCAGACAACACAGCAACACCAGCAGCAGGAGTATTACAACAATAAGACGAAAAAGTGTTTGTAAGCATTACAATAACAAAACATGACAAAAATAATCATAAACTTTTACGACTTTTTCAAATTTTACTTTTTTCCGGGTAAAATGTATGTCTGATGTGATAATGACAAAAACGAAGGAGCAGGATTTTTTTACGATTTTTATGACTTTTAGACACGTGTTAAATGCGTAAAAATTATCCTCAATGATGAGTATGTAATTTTTTTGAGTGTTAATACACAAGTTAAAAATATAAAACTAACCTAGGTTTAGTTTAAAAAAATGTGTTAAATTTTTTAAGAAATTAAAACTTATTTTTTTTTAAATATATTAAAGCAATTTTTGATATAAAAAAAATGTTTAAACGGCATAAATACTAAAAGGGTTTCTATAGGTATATCTATCTCTTTCTAAAGGGAGTATAAAAGAGACGGTGTAAGAGAACAGAAAATGATGGATTAACAAAAAAGCTTGTTATACAAAGAAAACTCTCTATTAATGTGTCAAAAACAGTTAAAAACACACCCTCTACTTATGGAAAGTATAGACACACACACCTCAATTTCCTAATATTTTATTGTATGTATATTATATATTTTTTAAAAAATACATATAAGGGTCGAATTTGACATGCCCTTCCCAAATTTTGAAAGTTTTTTTTTTGTTTCCTTTAATAAAGACTCTTTAGGATATTGAAACTTTCTCCGACTATTAACCTTTAAAATCAGACGACTTAACTGACAGTTAAGATAAATCCAATAAAATAATTTTTTAAATCCTTTAAAAAAAAACCTAAGCTTCTAAAGTTTTCGTCATATGCATTCTATCTTATTCTTTCTTAACCACTTAACTGCGTGGCGTAAACGAAAAAAATTGTTGCGAGAAAAAAATGCGGAACAGGGAATTATAGAAGCGTTTCCTTTTGGTACAATTTCAAACAAAAATCTTCTCTGTTAAAACCTCCAGTAGCAGGGAATCTGAAGGAAAAAAAGCTGTTCTACAATCGATTCTTTGGAACAAAAATTGTTGATGGGTATGATAAGGTTGCTGAGGATGACTTAATTTTAAAACAAAATGATATAGAGGCCGTGTGTAGCTCATTACTGCTGACGATTTAATCATTTCACAAGCCAATCGTTTTAGATTTTCCATTTGGACGTTGGTGTAAACGTTCATAACTGGTGTTCATAGATCTACCCCCTATATTGTAAAGATTCTGTATATAATTAAGAGCCTAACATTTTAAATTTTTAGAAGGAAAGTTAAGGACATTCAGAAAGCAAGTGGAAACTGTGTTTAATAGATTCTCTGTACCATACGACCTTAATCTAATTCTTGCAATGTATTTACCTAGGGTTTTGTAACCTGTAATATGGGTTATTACCGCCCTTAACTGCATCCAATGCAAAACCAGAAAAGTCTTGTTGTAGACCAGTTCTTCATCCCATAAGTATTTCCTCTATTCCCCAACACTGAAATTTTTCCAAATATTTTTCGTTTTGAAAATACGTCATTTAAATATTTTTTGTTTCGGGAGAACCGCCTTTGAAAGCTTGTCAGCTTCCTCGTTAGCCTACCCAGTACAGTTGTACATTATGCTGCTCAGTAAGAACCATAAAATATTGATATCATTGATAATTGTCCCACAGCTTTGGCTATTGATTATTCTAAAAAAACATTTTCTAACTACAGGTTGGTTGAAAAGTTCCTGGGCTCACCAAGGGATGGCACTGCTAGCTCCAAACTTTTTTTTCCTCAAGTTGGTATAACTGTCCTGAGAACACATGCAAAGTTGCAAGTCATTCTGTCAATTCTTTCTTTGTTTGCAAGCCATTTGAAGTTGACGTGTCATTGATTTTTTTTAATATGGAAAAAATTTAATATCGTGCAGTCATTAGATTCTTTGTTTTGAAGGTCTTAAAAGCAAAGGAAATTTATGAACAATTGTTAGAAGTGTATAAGGAGTCCTCACCTTCAAAACGCTCCGTTGAATTTTGGGCTGGTGAATTAAAACGTGGTCGTACCAGCCTTGAAGACGATCCAAAAATCATTGAGCAGCTACATAATATGGTTAGTGAAGATCCAAGTTTGACTAAGCGTGAAATTGCTAATGCCATAGGCATCTCAGACGAACGAGTACTCCATATTTTACATGAAGAATTACGTATGAAAAAACTGTTTGGAAAGTTAGTGCCGCACACATTAACAATTCAACAAAAACTGGATCAAAAACAAATTTCTCAGCGTAATTTGGAGCGTTTTAAGCCGAATAAAACCGACTTCTTGCGTCGTTTTATAACTATGGATGAGACTTGCATATACCACCATGATCCTAAATTGAAACAAGAACGTTTACAGTGGACTGAAGCTGGTTGTTCAGCTCCAAAGCAGGTGAAGTCACAACGATCAGCAAAGAAGGTTATGGCATCAGTTTTTTGGGATGCAAAAGGAATTTTGTTGATTGATTATCTTCAGAAAGGAAAAACAATCAACTCTGAATATTATTGCAGCCTTTTGGATCAGCTGGATGAAAAAATTCGTGAGAAAAGACCTGGTTTAAAGAAGAAAAAAATCATTTTTCATTAAGACAATGCACCTGCTCACAAAAGTGTTTTGACGATGGCTAAATTCAAAGAATTAAAGCACGAATTGCTTGAACATCCACCGTATTAACCAGATTTGGCTCCCAAAGGCTACTATCTCTTCAGAAATCTCAAACGATTCCTTCGTGGAAAGCATTTTTCGTCGAATGAAGAGGTCATAGCAGCCGTAGACGGTTATTTTGCATTATAAGGATGGGATAAAATTATTGGAAGATCATTGGAACAAGTGTATTGAGCTTCTAGGAGATTATATTGAAGAAAAAAATATATTTAGTAACAAAAACAGTATTCTTTCATTTTGAGCGCAGGAACTTTTCAACCAACCTGTATATACAATTTTATAGCTGATTGGTCACTGTTACAGAGTTGATAAAAAACAAAACAATTTATAACAAAAATGCATGTTTGCTAATATACAATTTCTTGCCTTTTGTTGCTGGAAAGCCATCAGCCACTGCTCGAGCTCAAAAAATCATCGTGTACTAGATATTCCTTCTAGCTCGCGCAGTCAATATGCATTCTTACCAATCTCAATAGAAATAAGTCATCGGAGCCGGATGGTATACTAGCACCGGTGCTGAAACAGTGCTCTTTAATGCTATCTCGTCCATTAGCTAAACATTTTAGCGCTACGTAGCGTGCTAAGGGTGTCCCTCGTACTGGCCAATCCCAAGCAAGCGTGCGTCTAAGAACCTTAAAAAATTTCCTTCCGATCGCAATTTTTTTAGGAGAGTATGGTTATCTTAAAAAAAAACTTAAGTCTAATTTACAATTTAAAGTTCCACAGTATGTGCTCCGCAAAAGTCGTTCTATTCGGGACCTAACAGCATTCCTCTAGGAGCGTAGCGTTGGAGTCGTGCCTTCTATCGTTTTGGTGAGATTAAAGTCGTTTTTCTAGATATTTCCAAGGCGTTCGATCTACATAACATGGCGTACTTGTGGAAAAACTTATTGCCTTTGGTGTCGTTGATGAATTCAATTGACATATTTTTAGCACTATATTAGTTATTTGGATTAACCAGATCCTTCTAAATACTTCTGGTAGAAAGATACATCTGTGTCCGTCGTTAATCTGGGCCGACCATTACCGGGTTGTTTGGGGTCCAAGTGGATATAGGCTCAGCTACAAGGAGCCATTGGCCCTTCGGATTAGCGCCTTTATAGGGATTCCAAAAGTAGAAAAGCGAAGTATTATATTGTAGAAGAATTGAAGAGAAGGATCAGAAGGCTGATGGCGAAAAGATGTGTGATACATAAATACGAAACCAATCGGTCAACCTAGTCATGTTAGATTAAGAAAGAAGGAAGTAGAGGGAAAAAGAATCTAGAGGCAAATAGAAAAAGTATGAATTGACGGAAAGCTGGACGATCAGTGGCATCTGCAAGCGCTTGCTCTGTAGGGACTGATAATCTGGTAAGAAGTTTGCTGGTTGTTTCAAGATGAGGGAGAAAAGCTAGAAAATTTGGAAGAAAAGTTTGTGTTTACGCTAGAAGCGTATCAGTTGGATCTACAAGCCTTTGCTGTGTAGGAGCTGATAATATGGTGTAAGTTTCTTGGATAAAGGTGTTATAATTTTCTTGCCAATTATTGCTTGGCTTGAATGGTGTTACGTATGCTAGATGTTGGAGTTGAAAAAGTTGGTTGTAAATGGGTTACGGCCTTTAGGGGACTATCGTTGTGGCTGTGGTTGGCCTGAGCAGACCATAGCACTAGTTTTTCGGTGTGGAGTTGCACTTTACAATAGAGTGCTGTCACCTATTGCAGAAGCATCGCTGCATATGGAGCATATGTCCAAACACATTCTCTTAAACTGGTATTGGAACCGGATACTTGTATCCCGCAATAGATTGTTAGTTAACGCATTATATTGATCTGGCGTACAGAACACCTTGGGGTTGTGCCAATGCAGCGATTACACACGTAAAACACCTGTGACCGCTATACTAATTGTTATAGATGAAGGCTAATCCCATAAGTTTCAGCTAATATTAGGGTAGTGTGATTTCTTCATCTTTATTTATTATCTTTCTTAAGACCTTTTTGGTCAAACTTTCAACCATAATTACTCCTTCGCTGTTAACAGCAAACATGCCATTAAGTTTCCTTCGTCCATAGGCCAAGCCTTGAAAAGGTTGGGGTATATAGGGGACTATTTTACAATCTACGAATAGGGTCGTGCGAATATGGTCGGCTTTAATACACGCAAGACCCAATGTTATGTGTTAACCCATAGAGCTGTGGGGTTAGCATTGCTGGAGAGCAGTGATGGAGAGCATGTTTAACTATCATCGAGAGTATTAATTTCGTATTCTATTGGGGACCTGTTAGCCTTCCTCTGTGTGAGAAAAGTATTGCTCTAGAAATTCTTAAAAGGCGTTTTTTTTTTGTATGACTCGGCCGCATCCGACAAGTTTCAGTTGAATTCGGGGTCTGACGAGTTTCAGTTGAATTCAGGGATCCCTTCCATATGTTAGGATAAGCTTGGTGAAGATACTATTGACAATTGGCTCATGTCCAAAAATAGGGCCCGGAAGACAGCTTGTTGTGCGCTCTTATTAATTCCTTCGGTATATCATCTGTTCACTTGGGTGATGCCAATGTTGAGGAGTCGGATGCTCTCGATGTTCTGGAAATGAAAATTCAGTGTGATGTCCATTAGAAATAGCAGGTTTTCTGATTAACTCACTATTTATATCACCTATATCTGAACGAATATAGTATACAACTCAATTAGATGGGCAAGAGATTCAAAGTCTATGTTGGAGCATTGGCGCTCATTATTTTATTTCATTAGAGCGTCGTAAAAATGTAGGTTTTGTAGCATTTTTACCATGGGCAAGCAAATGGTGGGATATGTCAACATATTAAATTGGACAGTTATACTTTTTAAGATGAAAAATTATTCCAAATTAAGATAGACAAACATTATTTTTTGACATTTTAAAGAAAAATTTATGGTGAAAATATTTTTTTCTCAATTTTTTTTAATAAAAATTACAGGTTTCTAAACTATTATCCTTTAATCTAATAACTTAGGGGGAGGGTGCCAAAAAGTAACCGCTTATTCATAATATCTCTAATAGAAGTAGATTTGCAGCAAAATATGATGTAACATAACTTCTCTATAGCATTTATATCTTCTCTATGTCAACCAATTTTTAGTCTTCTAGATCTGTAAATGGGTCTACAAATTTTTTAATAAAGAGTTGTGGGCGAGATATCAAACAATTTAACAAACTTTATGACCCTCTCAGTGTAATGTAGCAAGCATACTAATATTAGGCGGAGTTTTTTTATTTTTCTTTTTTTCTACCCCAAACCTTATGGGAAATGTTTAAATATAAATTGTTCAAGGTTATCGAAAAAATTGATTTATTTTATGATGATTTTTCATAAACTTTTTAATATAAATATAAAACTGTTTATTACTGCAACATTTTATTTCCGTCAATTTTGACGATGAAAAAATATTTCAAACAGAAAATCTCTTGAAATAAAACTTTGTATCCATTTAAACAAACATAAAAGTCTGAGAGTGTGTGTGTGTGTATAAGATTTCTTTATAAGGAGTATGAGAATGTCTGCGACACAAAACTGTCACTGGCAGTTATATATAATACCATTGATGGTTGAAATATTTCTTTGTGTCTGCTTTGCTTTATTTATTTTTTTTCTTCACTCGTATATTTTCCAACAACATACCAACCCAATGCTAATGGCTAAAAAGCCTTAAGAAAAGAATGGGAATTGTTGTTGTATACGAAAAAGGATAAACCAAACAAAATGAGTCTTTAGTTTTAATGCAATTTGTAACATTCATCAATTCAAAAAAAAAAACAAAACATACACATCCTCACAAAAACTCAAAGTGGAATTCGCCTCTGTTTTTTTTTTTTTTTTTTTTGTTTGTGTGTGTTGTGTGTAGATAAAAAGGAGTATAAAAGATATTCCATCATCATCATCATTGCCATCATCAGTAGTCAAATGTAAAGCTCAACACTAACAACTTAGCACACATTACTTGAAAGGGCATAAGAAAGAGATGGAAAATGTATGAAATAATGAGAAACGGCAAAAAAAAAAGACCAAAACCTTTAAACACACAAACAAAAAACTCAGCTTAAGGCTAAAGTGTGTTACGAAAAGCTTAAAACGAAAAACAAAATATGTATTCTGCAGATATTTCCTCATCAGTTTTATAGCTTATGATTGCATTGTAGCAAACACAACTTCCCTCAAATTAACAAAAAAAAAAAAAAAGAAAAAAACATATCCATCCATCCACCCTGTACAATTTGCTGTAAAAATCCATCCGTTATCACCCTGTTACTACTCTTTAGCCAACAGACCAGACTCATGTGTTTTCCTTTTTATTTCAACCATTTGAATCTAAAGTTTATGGGATGCTATCATACAATCATTCTCGGTGTTTGTATGTACAAGTGGAGGTTATACAGCAGAGATATTTTGGCATTTCACCACCAATTCGTTGTCGTTGTATACATTCACATTTCATACATGAATGTGTGTGTGTGTGGGGGGGGAGAGGGTGGGAAGGGGGTTATTGTGTTCATGGCTCATACATCAAGGATATTCACGTTTTGTCTGGTGATATGTCATGATTTTTTTTTTCTTTTTTTCTGTTCTATTTTAAGTTAAAACAGCTCCACTTCACCTGCTTCTTCTTCTTTATTGCTTTCGTGAAATGTATGATTTGTGTGTGTTTAAATCGAAGTGTGTGTGTGTGTTTTTTTCACATTCTTTGTGAGTGGGTGTTTTTTTTTCCTGTTCTCTATCTCTTATTTGTTTTTGTTGTTACAAAAAAAAGGTAGTTGGATTGTTGGACAAGAAACAACAACAAACGCCAACAAAAAAAAGCAATTCATCATAGAAAATGGCGGAAGATTTCACAACAGACGTATCTGTGTGAACAAAAAAAATGCAAAGAATACAATTTATTGTACAAATACATATTTTAAAATTAGAAAATTTTATAATTGATACACAATTTTTATAGTTTCTTTTAATTTTAACAAGTTTAATGAGGTCAGATTTTCTAATTTATATGCGTTTAATTCTGTTTTCTTAAATTGCATAAATAATTAATTGCTATATCAAGGAAATGCTGTCGAAAGATTTGTTAAACATTATTTTCTGTTTGTTTAAAACTGTATCATTTAAATCCGGTTTTGGCCATGTTTACATAGAAAAAAAAATAATTTGTTTAAATCAAACAGAAACAATATTAAATTAAACAGAAACCGCTTTAAAATCTAGGTTTGTTTTGATTTGCATTAAAATAATTTTTTACTTATTTTTAAAATCCTAAAGCAAAATCTAAAATGTTGAAATATTAATTTAAAAAGTTTTTTTTAACTTGAATAATAATTTAATAAGATTTATATCTAAGTTGTAAAAAATAAGATTTTTAAGCCAAAGGCAGGAAAGAAATCTGAACATAAAGACCAATTGGCATAAGTTTGTTTCTCAAACCATACATCAGCTTAAGTCCGTATATCAACGGGTTAAGTCTACCGAAACCGCTGTCTGTCATGTTGTCACGATGATAGAGAAGACACTAGATGCATTTGACCATTTTTTGATATATGTATAGGGCGCCTTTGAAAAATTATTCTACGGTGTGATTAAAGTATTTATGTTAAGGAGAAAGTGCAGCTCTCCAATTTTCATCAATTGGACTTTGAAGATACTCGCCTTTAGAGTGCTCACATTTAACTTATAGGAATGACCAAAAGGTCTCCCCAGGGTGATGTTTTGATGCCATTACTATGGAAACTGGTCATTGATGAAATACTCAAGAGTCTATACATGGGTTTTAGGATCGAGCCCGGTCCATGAAATAAATTTTAGTTACTAACTATTTAATTGTCTTATGCAATCGTTTGTCTCATTTGATTTTGAGATATTTGTGAAAACCACACATGTATGAGTTTGAATATCGCTGAAGCATTTAACTGTAGTTCCATGGAGGGAGCTCGACCCATTTAATAAAATTTAGTTAGAAGCTATTTAAGTATCCTAAGCAATCGTGTAATTCATTTGACTTTAAGTTGTCTTAAGGAGGCGTATATATCCCTGGTAGTTTGGTGACTTTACCTATCCAGACTTGAACACGTAATCTTTCGTTTATTAGTTCGACACATTGTACGTTTATATACATACATTGTAGCATAAAGGGTGATTTTTTTTAACCGCTTGGGCTTTGAAGATTAAAAAGATCCCATAAAATTTGCAAAAGTGAATGAATTTGGTCCGATAAATGAATTCCTATCATTTACTTTTTAAATATTATTTCATCTTACAAATTACAGAATTTTTAAAGAATATTTACAAATTTTTGTTGCTAATTTCAGAAAACATTTTACAAATTTTTGAAAATCGATTTGCTAAAATTAGCACAAAAAATACTAATTTTAAAGGAAATGTTATTTCTAATTAAAACTTACACCTACAAACTTAAATTGCCTTAAAATGTTACATAGATCACAAAGGGATCGGAAGTGAATATACCGACTCATGTCTAAAAATAGGACATCCACTTAAAATAGCATTTAAAAGTTTTTTTAGTTCTAAAAATCAGCCTTAAAATTAATTAAAATTTTACCTTAAAAGTAAAGAAAAACTTACTACCCATGTAAAAATCGAAATATATATGAACATACATGATCAAACATGGGCTTGTATATGATCATACATGGGCATACATGGTCATATACGTCCATACATGATCTCATATATGACCATATATCTTCGGATCCGAAATTTTAGGGTATATGGTGATATATGTGCATATATTATTATACATGCTTATATATTATTCATGTATGCTCGTATATGATCATATACGTCCATATACCCTCAAATTTCAGATCCGAAGATATATGATCATATATGAAATCATGTATGGTCATATATTGAACAATGTTTGGACGTATATCATATACAGGCCCATGTATGATGATGTATGCTCATATATATTTCGATTTTTAGATGGGTAAAATATTTTTCAAAACAGAAATTAACAAATTAAAACAAAATGATAAATTCGTTTATGTTTTAAGCCTTTGATTTTTTTTTTTTTTATTTTGTAAAAAATATTTTTTGAAAAAAAAAATAAAAAAATGTTGATGCTCGATAATAAAAATAAAATGAAAATTCTGTACTAATATTAATAATATTTTGTAATTTTTTTGGTTGATTTGAGCAAACAGATTTTAAATTCCACTTAAAAAAAAATTACTAAAATTTAGTAGCGGCTACTCATTTTTCTACCAATTTCATTGTACTACACGTCAGCAGACATGTGTTGCTAAGATTAGGAAAAAATACCGCTGGGCTCAAATTAGCAAAATTTCCCGTAATAACAGCAAAATTTGCAGTTAACATTACAGACTTTTTTTGGTAAGTTCAAATGTTGCCCGCGGCTATGCCGTAGGTGGTCCATCCAGGAGCTCTAATTTTGGCATACTTTTTCCAGTATTTCGGCTTGTCTTTCAGGACTGGAATTGTGGCTGGCTTGACCCTTTACACGAGAAACTTCCCATATCCCCACAAAAAAATAGTTTAGTGTGGTCGCATGATCTTGACGGCCAATAGATAACTCCAAAACGTTAGATTAATTGCTCACCAAGCTCGCCTCTCAATAGGTTCTTGTTAAAACCATATGTCAACCAAGCCCAATTCTTACATTTTGGGCAAACAAAATTCGGTAATCATCATACGGTACCTTGCTCCATGTGACGTTGCGATTTTCATCGTTCTTGAAGAATTACGGTCCAATGATACCGCCGGCCCACAAACCGCAACAAACAGTACATCTTTCAAGGTGCATTAGCAGCTCTTGAAATGCCTCTGGCTGCCCTTCACACCCAAATCGGAAATTCTGTTTGTTGTCGTACCCATTGAGCCAAAAATGAGCTTCGTTGCTAGAGACAATATTTCGATAGAAAAATGGATCTTCATCCAACTTTTCTAAGGCCCATTCACCAAAAAAATGACGTTGTGTTACGTCAGTTTTTGCAGCAGCAGAATTTTGTATGGTTTCATACCGAGGTCCTTACACAAACTTATTGACAACGGCGACGAATTTACATATCGCGATCTTTATTGACACTGGCCAATACAGCAGCAATATTCTCCTTGGTGCGCACTCTTCTTGCATATGAACTCGTCGACGGAAATTTGCTTACGACCATGTTTCCCTTCATAACTCAGGAATTAAATTAGTCTCCATCTTAAAATTTTGCCACAAATGTAGAGAGGACTTAGTTTTTAAAATACATTTTTTTCACAATTTTAAAATAATTGGATTTGGAGATATAGGTCTTTGAACATTAAACTTGAAAAACTTACGTTTTAATACAAAAATAATTTTAGGACGCCATTTTGAAGGTAATGTATTCACCTTTAAAATGGTACCAATTGAAAAATTTTAGGTTGTATTGTTTAGAAGTTATGGGCAACTTTGTATGGACAACTTTGTATGGACGTCATATTTCGAAAACCGAAAGAGTTTAGTGTCGGAAGATAATTTATTTCATAAACAGTACCTATTTACAATGTGTATGGCGAATTTCATTAAAATCGGAGATAACAAATCTGAAAATTACAGTGTTCTGTGCGGTTTGACATGGAATGGCCCCACAACAGCTTGAAGAGTTTGTTCGGTGGGCCATAAAATGGACGTAATTTACGAAACACATTTCTCACACAGCACGAATTTGGATAATAAAACTTAATGATTTACAAGTATTGTTCGTTTGTTAGGCTATTCATGGTGAAATGGCAAACCTTACTGAGTATTTTTGGCATTGCCACATGTCACGAATCTTTCTCTACACTGAAAAACCAAATAGCACAAAAATCACCCTTCATACGCAGTGTTGCCATATTTTAAGCCCTCAATTTTTCGCTATACTCCTTCCAAAGAAAGCAACACATACATAAGTAGGAAGAACTTTCTGAGTATTGATTCTTTTATTTACTACCGAGACCGGCTAATATAACATTTCCAATCCCAGGAATGAGTTTTATAAGATTGATGGTCAAATAATGTCTCCTAGAATATTTACAAATTGGATAGCGGTTCTAAAGTATTTTATAGAAATTTTTGTTGCAACTTGTCGAAATTTTCTCTAAAGTATCTTGTTGATATCATATAGGTTTTCTTAAGATCTTTTTAAGGATTTTCGTTATATTTTCTTTATACGTTTTTATTTTGGACATAATTTATTAACTTGTCAGTCAGCAAAAAGATCTTTTTTTTAAATTTATCAAAAAATCCTTTAAGTTTTGCATTCTGATATTCTTGTTATATTTAAGGCATTTTTTATTCGTTAAAGAAAATCCTATTAACCTAAATTTGTTTTTGGTTATATTTCTGCATATCACTGTCATCATCAACGACAACATACACTTAAGTAATGGTTGTTGGCCTTAAGCTTTTTATAAACAACATACCAACACACTTTTGCACACACACACACATACACAATTTCCTTATATCCCTTTAAAATAGGCTGGTAAAATACCCGTAAAGCTTATCAGCATCCATTAAAGCCCATTGGCATGAAAAAATCCCCAAAATAAAAGAAAAAAAAACAATCACTCACATTTATACAGACACACACACAACACATACATACATACATACACCGGAAAGAAACACCCAATATAATATTGAGCCAAAACTCCAGACTTGTGTTGGTGTATGTTGAGTGTGCATCAATTTAACTGTCAAAAAAGTTTATTCACCCACAAATATCAGTTTCCAAAACAACAACAACAACAGCAAAAACATAAAAAAAAGATCTGCAATATGACATGATACAAAAAAATGTATAAAACTATAACAGATTCTTTTGAAAATGCATGGCGGGCTACAAAATATTTCCTGTATCATCATCCTAAAAGCTGTAAGCGTTACGGTTGCGGGTTTTATCATATTGTATATTTTACGTTTATGATGTGTTACTCTGACCGAATAATTTTATGTCTGTATGTGTGGTGCAAAGGGTATATACAAAGTAGTGCAACGACTTTAAAGGAATTGATTATTTGTTTCGAAGACAAATTTAAACACCAAGTTCATAGTGATTTTCCAATAGGTTTATCATTATCTAGTCGAATTTGGTTAGAATTGGTTTATTCAAAACTACCTCCCATTAAAAAGCAGTTCGAATGGTATTTTGATACACAAAACCGTAGGTTGAAATTTGAATTGTGTATGTTATATGGAATCATAAATCACGTCTCCAAATTTAAAGAAAATCGGAACATATTTGGACCTAGACATCATATGAACCTACCTTACCTGTATTTGCTTCATTTAACTTTTCTGTAATTTCGTTCAAAATTATTTCTGTATTTAACGACCTGTTCATAAAAAAAGAACTACAGCCCTTTCCGAAATTTGGACAGCTTCCCGAAATTTGACACAAATTATACTTGATGTAGGGTATCATTAACCTGACCAACCATCCTGCTTTTATCAGGAATATCCTGCTTTTTGAATGCAACACTCAGAAAATTCTTCCTATAAATGCATGTGTTCATACAAATGCTGTGCATTTTGTTGAAATTTGGAAAAAAGGTTTTGGAATGGAAGAAAGAGGGGGCAATGTTTGTGGACATTTGATTTTCAGATTTTGAATACATTGCAGGTAATAGGGAAGACCTCTGCAGGTAGTTTATTACACATACGACTTTTACGGCTGATACGTTGTGCGGTCCCCTGGAAAGTTGACTACAAACAGATGTGCTCTACTAGATAAAGCGAATATTCCAAATATAATCCCGTGCTCTAGGGATAGATTTATATATCTCAGGCAGAACAATCTCCATAGTGATTCGATAGAACAGTGATACACAACCCTAATTTTGACGATGGTCCAATGAGTCAATTGAGCTGTAAACTGTAGTGCAGAAAATAAACTTTGGCGCTCCTGCCCTTTTGAATTCCATCTGCGATCAGATATAAAGTTGTCAGTCCAATTTTCCAAGACCTTGCTAACAGTTTCTGGTTCTATCTCACGAATGGCTCGGACGATATTAGCCTTAAGGGTGCGTATCGATCCTGAATTATTCGCATAGCATCGGTCTTTAGCGGCACCCCACAAGAAAGTCTAAAAGGGGCAAACTTCAGCACCGAGGCAGCCAACTGATATCGCCAAGACTACTGATAAGACTATTACCAAACTTAGTGCACAAAAGATCTTTTGTTAGATAAGCTGTGTGAAAAGGTGCGCCATCCTGCTGAAACCAAAAACTATACAAGAACATATTTTCCACTTCAGCCCACAAAAATTCTGTAATCATGTTTTTGTTAGTCTCTGAGGATTAATTGGATTCCCAACAATGTCGTGCCGTTTTCCCGATCCCCTAATGCGGCAATTCGATTTCCGAAAAGGATTATCGTTTGCCCTCAATTGCTATGTCAATTGGACCTTTTAAGCGAATAATCCGAGATCTTTGTGCAAAATACTTATCATGCTGGTGCGTGAAATACCGAGTTGTCGAGTCGATGTTCTTAGATTGAGTTGCATATTTTTGACCAAAACAGCCACATTCCCATCGGCACGCACCGCACCATGAGTGTTGTCCACTAGCAAGCCAGTCTCACAGCACGTTCAGCGGGTGCTTTATTTTGGCCAAAACTTTTTTTCAACAAGCACGCAGTTTGGGCAACACAGCACTTATTTTGGAAATAAGTTTGCAATATATCCCAAAGTTTTTGAAGCGTAAAACAATTAATTTTGTCCGGGGAAGTATGATACGTACTGAATAAGAGCCAATATATCGAACTGAAAAAATTTATCAGTGTCAAAATTACATAGGACTTAAAAAGATACCTGTATTTGCCCCACCCTTTTGATATAGGTGATATAAAAAGTAACGATATCGAATGGAGTGAAATATTTCTCACATCGCGTTAGAAAACCAAGACACTTTTTGCTTCTTTCGATAGTTCAAATACGTGCCTATTTCAACAAGAATCACCCTGAATTCTCATGCCCAGAACATCAAGAGTAAGCGATACCTCGATATTGACAACTTCCATATTTACTGATGACATTGATGAATATACAACATTGGTTCTTACGATGGAGTTCGTTATTCCTAATCTGCCTTTTGCCCCCAACCTTGAAAAGGTTTGGCCACTGCCAAAGGAAAATGAGTGACAAATGTTGATATGATCAGCGAAAGAGTATATAGGACCCAAAGTTTAATTTGATGTTCGTCTTCATTAAAAAAGACAAAAAAAGATAAAGAACCGAACCTTGTGGTACTCCTGAATAAAATCCCATCTATAACAACACGGACCCAGAAAAAACCGAATATTGTAATTTTTTTGTGTGTATAGTGCGATCCCTAAGAAAACTCGAAATACATAACAAACGGAATAAACTTTGATAACAGTGTGCTGTGCCATACAGGATCTTTAGAGTAACCACTTAACCCCAATGCCATGAAAATAACGCTAACAGATCCCACATAGAACACCTCTACGAAACCCCTACTATCGATCGCTTAAAAGTAAATTTGACTTTAGATCATTAACAAAATGACAATTAACATCACTATCGAGAGCGCAGAGCATATTCCGAGTGCGCGGTGGTTTTCAGGGTTATTAACCGAACTCTTCTTAGGGATTAGCTGAACATTGGTAACCTTCCATGAGGAAAAGACTCCCTCCCACACGGCACGAAAAGTTAAAGAAGTTAGCCATCCGGCGCCGGTTCTTATTTATATTGAGATCCACAATTTCTCTACATTTATAGTGAAAATGTGTTAAAATAAACCTTTTTATAGGAATCCGTGAGTTTAAAAATGTCATAATCCTTCTATGTATGACAACAGTGAGTTTTTTAGAAATTTATGATTTCTCTATATGAAATATTTCCTCGAAATCCCACAGTATTTTGATAGGAAAACACGCACGATATTTTTTCCAAAAAAGAACTCTATGTAATAAAATTGATTAATTTCAGAAAATTTGCGTATCTTGAAAACTTTTTTCAGCAGTGAATCTTCCAAAAATTTATTTTTTTTTGCTGCTAAAGCAAATTGTTGTTAATATTGCATAAAAATCTATTTTTAAGCCAAAATTTCATGAATTCCAGATTTTTACAAACAATATGTAAATTTCTATTACTCTTTTCACACTAAAATCCCGCTTTTTCATTTTCAGAATCTTGCCTTTTCAAACACTATATTTGTACAGTAGTTTATTTGTTTTTAAATTTACTTTAACTATTTATAAAATAAAAAGAATAATATTTTTCAACTTTTTGACATTATTTTTTAAAATAAATAAATTGCATATAAAAATATTTCCATTTAAAAAGCTGTGTTATAAAATGATTTCATTTTTTATAGTTAATGGGCTGATGGTTTAAATAAAAAAAAAATAAGTAAAAAGTTGTTTATATTTACAGACTTTGTAGTAAAATTTTATGACATTTCAAAAAACGAAATATCATTTATTTTTACTGAGTTAATTAGTTGATATAAGTAACGGAAATATCATTTGTTTTTATGGATTTATGGTTAGTTTGTTAACAATTAATATAAATGTAAAATTATTTATTTTTTACGGATATTGTAGATTCATTCATTAACATTTCAAAATAAATGAAAAGTTATTTTGATTTAAATGAAAAGTTAGTAGACCGGTTTTAAAGCGATTTTTTATTTATTTTAAATTACATTTTCAGTTAATTTAAACTACGAGCTATTTTGAGTAAGAAAAAAATCGACCTGACCTTAATTTTTTACTTATTTTCGATAAAATTTGTCATGCAAATTCGAAATAAAACCTTCAAATTTTTCACATTTTTTTAAAAAATTGAAAGTTTAAACAAATTTTCAAAGTTAATCTTAAGAATTCAGGGAAAGAAAAATTTACTTTATTATGAAATATTTTAAACGGTCTTGTGAAAACCATTTCTGAATTTTCTGTAACCTTTACTAATAATTTTCTTAAAAATTTCTAACAATGAATTGATTCTTTTAAAACTGTACAATTTCCTTGATACTAGTATATTTAAACTGTTATGTATTTTTTTCCACACTCATTGATGTTTAATGTTAAGCCCATAGAATAAAATTGGCTTAGAGTTTATCATATTGTAACTACGATATGCGGGATGGCCAACAATAGCGTATGAGAAAAAAAAACACAAAAACTGTATGGATTGATTGGTTAAAGCTCGGACAAATGTGTGAAGATCTATCAATATAAATGTTTTTTTTTTTTTTGTTCCTGTATGCTACAAATATGTTTTAGTATTTGCGCGGAGGATTTTTATATGCGTGTGTATTCAACACTCTATGGTTTATTTATGGCTTTTGTTTTGAAATATGGGTCAAATACAACAAATATTATGTGAAAATGGGCAAAATTTTTATGAAAATCCTGTTAATATTAAAAGGTTTAAAATAAAGTGCAACAAAAATGAAAACAATATCGACAAATTTTATTATAAACAAAATGAAAAATGAATTTAATCAAAAAAACCGGTATATTTTGGTTATAATCTTAGTAAAAAAATTTAATTCTTTTTATATCCGCATAAATTTTAATAATTGTTTTTAGTTTTTTTTATCCTTTAAACGTCAATTTATTCATTAATTAATATTAAATTTGCAATAAAAAAATATATTTTTTGTCCATCGGCTGGGTGCAACGGAGCGTATACTTTATTTATATGGAATAAAATTAAGTATACGCCACGTTACACCTCACATTACTTTTAACCCACGTGGGTCACCAAAACGGAAAACGGGAAGTGTTAATGGTAATGGTAACGAAATATTTTGTTGCAATTTGTATAATGTGTGACCAACTAATCCAAAAAGGAATTCGGCTGAAAAAAAAAAAAAGTTTTTTTTTTATTTTAAATTAAATTTTAAACTTTTTTTACGAAATTTTAGTTTTTAAAAAATTTTAATTTTAATACCCTTCACCACTACATTGAGAGGGTATAATAGGTATGTGCTGATGTTTGTAGCTACTAAAAATATCGGACCTAAATCCATTTTATTTATACCCGGATCATAATCTATGCATAAAATTACGAAAATATGTCAAAATAACAAAAATTTTCGTAAAATTGATAAAAAATTATTTAAGAAGCATTTTTTTGTTTTCAAATTAATTTCGAATTATTATGAATGGATTATTGTGAGTGTATTATATCAGTTGGCTCAAAATCACTTTTTGAGTCTATGTAGCCAAGCCCGTTCGCCCACCCATCTGTTCATGAAAACTAACTAATCAAACTACAGATCGCAAATATAAAGATATTGTTACAAGAAATTTCTGAAAATAGAAATTTCTTCACGCTAGAAAAATCTAGTGTAGTAATAACTGGAAATAACTAGAATACCTGACTACTCATATAAATATGGGTACTTGGTGATGCAGTAGTTCAGTTTATAAATAAAACGCTAAGTGTCAAGAACTAAAGTGTGGCTAACGTTTAGTCTATCTACACCGTGTAAATAAAGTGTACAGTTTAAAGTGTTTTTCTGTAATTTTTAGTACCTGTTGTACTAAATAATTTCAAACAGTGTTTATTATTTGCAATATAGAAAGAACTCGATTCATTTAAAAGGTAAATAAATCAACGATTTTATAAAGGGTAAAAATCGTAACAATATTTAGATGAAATTTGAAACATGAGCTTCTCTTCAAAAAAAAAAGCTCCTATCCGAATTGGGCTATCTATACACAAGGACCGTAGAAATTTGGGTGTTATTTGGGCTATAAAGGTAATATAGGACCATAAATCATAGCTACAAATTTGACGGAAATCGGATCACATTTTCATCTAGTCCCTGTACTACCTGCCTTCCCGCAAATGGCTTGAATGAACTTTTTCAGCAATTTGGTTTCAGATTTCTTCACGAAATATGAGCCAAACCATACTGTGCTGTAGGATATCTCATGGTCGGTCAGGGTCGGTTCCCTGGGTCAGGGGATATCAATAACATATCCCCTGACCCAGGTTTAAATACTTTATTGCTCAATACTGCGAAGAAGAAGTTCAAAATCATTTAGTATTTTTAGGCCGTTAAAATGGTAAATGGTATTTTAAGGACCTTCGAAGGATTTTAAATTTTATTTTATTTTCTGAATATTTCCTTAAAACGTTCACATTAGTTAAAAATAAAATGGAAACAATTCAACCGTATTCATAGCAGACAATTAATAAATAGAGAGGTTAACCTTGCAAATCCATTGGGTACATCTGAAAATATGTGAAAAATAAGTCAAAAATTTTAACCATATTTTATGCAACATTCAACAATTTAATTTTTTGTTTTTTTTTCTCAATATTCTACCAAAACCATTAAATTTTTTATTTAGGGTAATAGCTAAATAGTATTTTGCTGAATATTATTCTACAAAACACCAACCTTTGGCCCACGATATTTTTTTTTTTTGTTAAAATGTAGGGGGGCCAAAATTTGGCGCTTGCTGATATTTAACAATCAATAATATTGTATAGTCATTCAATTTAAGTGAATACAGACTGTAGAAAAAATGCAACATTTGGCCCACCTGAATCATAACAAAAAAAATATACGAGGGCCAAATGCATGGCTTTTCTGATGTTTTCAAATTGACAATATTATTGAAATAAATGCAGGTTTTACACAGAAGAATTAACCTTTAGTCTTCCTCAGTCATAGCAAATAAATTTTCGGGGCCAAATGTTGTTCTTTTCTGATATTTAGCAATTTACAATTTTATTTAATTAGCCATTTGAACTGTATATTGTACAAAATACATTTAACATTTGGCCCCCTGAGTCATAAGAATCAAAAAAGACGGGGGGCCAAAGAACGGGCCTTTCTGATATTTTGAAATTTACATTAGTTAGTTAAATAGCCAATAAACACAAATTGTGCACAAAAATGTTAACTTTTAGCCCTCTGAACACTAAAAACAAAAAATACGAGGGCCAAAGGTTGACCTTTCTGAAATTTTCAAAAATATGTTAACTAATTCTAATTGAACTAAATGCAGAATTACACACAAAGTTCAACCTTTGGCCCCCATACTAATCATAAAAAGTGGGGGAGGGGGGGGCAAATGTTGGTGTTTTGTGGCATTAATTGGTATATACTAAATAACTACGAGGGCTGATCAATAAGTCCGTGACTTTTCAAACTTCCCTCGTAGTTATATAAAATGCAACACTGTCAAAATTTTGAGCAAGTTGCGTCTTTTACTACATTTACTACAGCAGGGTTTTTCGAGGTCCATAAAATAGGCATTTGTTTGATCAATAATTTCATAGTTGAAGCTAAATCTCTTTCCACCAAGCCATTTCTTTAGGTTTGGAAATAGGAAATAGTCACTGCGGCAAATAAGGCGAATAAGGCGAATGAGGCGGCAATTCGTAGTCTACTTCATGCATTTTTGCTATGGAAACTAAGCTGCCACACCATTCAGTTGGTGGTCGATTGTAAGCAAACGCGACAGCCATCTTGCGGAACTTGACGGAACTTCCTTAAAATTTGACAGTAGTCTATTAACAGGTGGTACTTGATGGGAGCAGTGTTGCATTTCATATAACTACGAGGGAAGTTCGAAAAGTCACGGACTTATTGATCCACCCTCGTAGTTTCAAATGTAAAATTTTATGGTTTTTTACTTCTTAAATTTTTTGAGCTTAAGATTGTTTTGAAGATGCTACAAAATGGGGTAGCGAAATATTGAAAATAAATAATATTGTTATTTATAAAAAAAACAACCTTAAGCCCAAAAAATTAAGTAAGTAAAAAGGAAAAGAAAAACGTTGGTAAAAAATTAAAAAAAAAATAAATATTATATTAAAATTTATATTAATTTTGTTCAAAATTTTGATTTATTTTTTAAATATTTTCAGATGTATGCAATGAATGTGCAACTTTGCCTTCTCTACTTATTCATTGAAGTGCCTAGTATGAACAAATTCAAAAATCCTCAATTTTCAGGGCTCAAAAAAGGAAGCCTACATTAAGGAAAATCGATTTGATAGAATATTTTTGACTTCACTTTTTTTCTGGTGTATAACAGTTTTTTTCACGTGAAACCCGAACAATTTACTATGCTTCTAAAAATTTACTTTTAATCGAAAAAATTTGCATCACTGGACCAAGAATTTTTAAATTTTTTCGTACTTTAATTATAAAAATCATATTCTGATTTTACGCAATAAGTCTTATTGTATAAGATCTCAAAAATTGCAGTGGTGCTGAAAGGGTTAAAAAATAAATATTCTTTAAGGTCTGGTAGCTATAATTAAATCATTGTGTAAAACACCTGTTTTCCAAAAATAATCTTTTAATAAAATTTTATAGTGATATTACACAAACAATTTTTTAATAAAAAAAAACAAAAAATAAAACTTACTTTCACTTAAAAACTTTTATGTATTAGTTAATGTACCAAAAACACGCATTTGCTTTTTCCTCTTTATGCGCTTAAGTACTTTAGCAAATAAAAAAAATAAAAAAACACTGTTAAGGATTCTATAGATGTCTGTCTTTAAATGTCTTGGAAAACAAACTAACATTTTGAAAATTGTCTTTAAAACATACGAAAAATAACATTTGAACAACTAAATTGCCAAATCAAAAATGACGCCAACATTGTCATCATTTTTTGTCGAGCTGTACTTACTCTATAGCGTATCAAGAAGACATATCAAAACAATATTCTCCCTCTAAAAATGACAAGAGATGGTATAAAAAAGATGTATGAGTACGAATAACTTGTGTGTAACGCGAACGCTAACAGGGAAAGTATGCTAAGTTGTAAATATAGATTTTTAAAGATTTATTTGTGGTGATTGAGATAATATACGAACACTTAAAATTAGTTTAGTTTTTTACATTATACAATAGTAAAATGGGAAAAGAAGAGGGAAATGGAGGGAAATAACAAATACTGGGACCCTGAAGCAATTTTCTGTATTCCCAAAGGGAAATTTGTATACCCAGGGAAAACTCTGGTAATGGGTGCGATATGTTCATGCATTACCTTGTAATACTAACTGATTATCTGCTTAAAAATATACTAACTGATTATCTGTAAAAAGGCTGTGCCGAATCTTTAAGTACCCTCCACCAATATCCTAAAATACAAATAACGTAAAAAACTTTTAAAGTAAAATTATGAAGGTGAAAAAAATTTTTTCAGGTTAAAAACTTTTTTGGATATGAAAGCACATTTTCTGTTAGAAAAATTCAGATGAAAAAATTTTTTTTAGGTGAAAAAAAATTTTTTTAGGTGAAAAAAATTTTTTAGGTGAAATTTTTTGTGGTGAAAAAAATTTTTGGGGTGAAAAATATTTCAGATGAATACAAAATATTCACTTTTAAGCGACTGGTGAAATAATATGAGAAAATATATTATGTACCAGAGGTACCTTTACATTTTCACTCATAACGTTTTAACCGCTGGACCAATTTTGGTCATTTTCAACAGCAAACTGTTCGGGAGGATGTCCAATAATCTAGGTAAAAATGTAGACCCCCGCGTGTGTCTTTGCGCCGTGATCGCCATTTCAACAAACAGACAGATTGTCAGAAAGACAGACAGACAGACGGAAATCGCTTAATCGACTTGAAATCGCATTAGGATTACAAATAGATATGAGGTCTTAAACCTATATTTCGACATGTTACAAATGGAATGACAAACTGATATATGCATACCCTCACCATATATGGTGGAGGGTATAAAAAGTATAGCCCAGCCTTAAATTACATATGTTTTCATATATTGACTTGTATATGATCATATATGGGTAAATCTGATCATATATGCACTTATATAGTTCAATATATGACTATATACGATCTCATATATGATTATAAATTTCCGGATACGAGGTTATATAGCCGTATATGATCATATATGAGCATTTACGAATCATATATGAGCATATATAAACATTTATAATCATATACGATTTTCATATATGAGATCAAATATGGTCATATAGTGATATAAGTATATATATGAAAATACGTATATGATCAGCTTTACTCATATGTACACTCAGAAAAAAGTTAGTACTAAAATTTGTAAACAGTTTTCAATCCCACTTTATTCTATTTAGAAAATCATTTCGCTCTTTACCTTTTTCAAATTACAGAATATTTAAAAATTTTTGTTGCTAACTTTTGAAATTATTTTATAAATTTTTGAAAACCGATTTGCTAAAATTAGCAAAAAAAAAAAAATACCAATTTTAGAAAATTGTATATTGAAGGAAATGTTATCTCCAAAAAAAACTTAAATTGCCTTAAAATTTTACATAGATTGAAAAAATGGATCGGAAGTGAAGATAATTTTCACAACCGACTCATGGCCAAAAATAAAGCATCCACTTAAAATAGCACTAAAAACTTTTTTTAGTTCTAAACATCAGCATAAAAATAAACAAATAAACAATTTAAATTTTACCTTAATATACAAAAAATTTACTAAAAATATTTTTTAAAACAAAAATTAGCAAATTAAAACGATAAATTTTTTAATGTTTTTGCTATTTTTTTTTTTTTTTTGTATATTTGAACTCGTAAGACAATTTCAAAAGAAATAAGCAGCTTGAAAGTGTATCTAAAAATAATGAAGTTAATTTGTGCATTTTGATATAAATTTTTTTTTATTGAGTTTACAGCAATTTACTAAAATTTAATATCATTTAATAATTTTGTATACTAACTTTATTGTACTAATATAGGGTTTTTCAATAAGAGCGCTACAAAAGTTTTTTTAAATAAAACAAAAACGGTTTTGGATATCAATGAAATTCTCTATTCCTGTAAAAGTGTTTGATGCCATTATGTATGGAACTCGATTTGTTTTGCATGGCCACCACGGGCACGCTTGCAGAAGTCCAGACGCTGAACCCAATTTTCGACAGTTTTCAAGCATAAATCGGCCGATACGACTGCAATTTCACGTTCGATATTCGTACGAAGTTCATCAATCGTCGCTGGCTTGTTGGCATAGACCATAGACTTGACGTAGCCCCACAGGAAATAGTCTAACGACCAACCATTTTGTGAGATAACACGTCTCCAAACTTGGTTTCCAATAAATTGATTGTGACATTCGCTGTGTGGCTTGTGGCGCCGTAATGTTGGAACCACATGTCCTCCAAGTCCATATCATACAATTGGGGCCGAAAATATTCGGTTATCGTTGAACGGTAGCGATTCCCATTCACAGTAACATGCCGGTCTTGATCATCACGGAAGAAGTACGGCCCAATGACGCCGCCGGCCCATAAACCGCACCAAACCGTAATTTTTTCGGAATACAATGATGACTCATGGAGTACGTGTAGATTGCTGTCTGACCAATCACCCATTTTTGGTTTATTGACGAAGCCATTCAGCCAGAAATGAGCTGAATGGCTTCCGAATCATTTTCAAGTTGTTGCTTAGCCCACTTCACGAACATACGACGCTTCTGGTGGTCAAGCGGCTTCAGTTCTTGCGTCAATTTGATTTTGTAAGGAGGTAGGCCAAGATCTTTTCGCAAAATTCGCCACAACGACGTCACAGAGATGCCCAACGCTTTAGAACGACGTGTGAGAGACACATTTGGGCTTTCTTCAACTGAAGCCTCAGCGGCAGCAATATTCTCGACACTACGGGCACTTCTTTGTCTCAAATTTTTCCACTAGACGCTCAATTGTTGATCTGCTAGGACGATTATGACGACCATAAATTGGACGTAGCGTTCTTAACGTTGAGGCCACTGACTCCGAATTTCGGCACTAAATTTTAATAATTTCGACTCGTTGTTGGCTCGTGTATCTTTCCATCATGAAATGGCAAACCTTACTGAAGAAATATGTCGAAAGAGCGGCAAGAAATATGGCGTCGTTTGCTGTCCCTGTCGCTCTACTTTTGTAGCGTCCCTGTTGAAAAACCCTTTATAAATAGTAAATTTTTTTGCTGATTTTAGCAAACCGAATTTAAATTCCACTTTACAAAAGGCTTACTAAAATTTTTCAGCGGCTAGTAATTATTTCTACTAATTTCATTGTACTACACGTCAGCAGACTTGTGTTACTAAAATGAGCAAAAAATATCGCTGGGCCCAAAATTTTCAGTTGCCATTACAGACTTTTTTAGGTGAGTGTAAACCCGTTTACATATGATCATATATATTCCCTTTTCTTCTGGCTAGTAGTCGTTTTTATTTTATAAAAATGTTTTTAGACACATTACTTTTCAGATTCATGTAATCATATAAGTAATCACTTACTTTATACATCCAAGATAATGGATCTGTTGATTGACTTGTGGCTCATCCGCCGCCAAATTCATCAATAATGTTAGATGCAAATTAATGCGCCTATGGATATACATTACTTAATACATTATTTAGTAATGTAAAGTTTTGCTGGGTAAAAATGGACTTTTTTTATCACTTCTGGACTTATGTCGTAAACAAAGAGAATTTTATTGGATGAGACTCGATGACAATTTTCTGTTAACTAATAAAGTTTTCTTAACAAAGTAAATGAAAAATTTCTTGAAATTTAAGCAAAATATTTATAACTAATTTTTTATGAACCTTTTTTATTGGCTGACGAGTTCCAGCGAAACTTTATTAACATCGTGTAAATAATTCTCCTAGTGAGTGAACCACAAAATTCACGTTTATCCCTGGACTTACTTTCCCCACACGAATAGTACGTATTTGTTGTTTTGTGTAAGTGTCTGTGTGTGTGTGTGTGATGTCATAAAATTATGCTTAATGTTTGTTAAAATTGCTGTTTTTAAGAGATAAGTCCATAAAGTAAATTACATTGTAATTGAAAGTGCGGGTTCAAATCTTTCTACAGATATATTTTTGGATGGCTGTGTGTGTATGTGTGTGTAAAATGATTCTGTAATACTTTTAGTAGTTGTATCTGTATATGTGTAGTTATGGTGGAATTTTGTACGGCAGGGAAATAAATGTAGTGTATAACACAGATCGAGTAGTAGTAGAAGGAGCTCTATAATGCGTCAATGTGGCATAGTAATATCGACCGCATTATATTTGCGTCGAAGTTTTTATAAACGTCTATAAGAATAAAAGTAGTTTTTGTCTGTTGTTGAGTGTTTGTTGTATTTATATTTGGTCATTAATTTTTATATGTAGTTCGTTTATCTTAAAACAAAGAAACGAATATGTTTTTTGTTGTACAAAATATTTTAGTTTATGCTATATATATTTTTATTGGCTTTAAAGTTTTATTTAAAAGTAGATCAAAAATTAAATGTTTAAATTAAGCATATTGATGTTTGAATTCTTCTAAATGTACGAGGTCAAAATCTTCTAGTGACAAATTGCGAAAAGTATCTACCAGCACAACTTACGTTGAACGACTTGGTAGCCCGAAAAAGGTCGTCAATAAAATTAATAAAATGATATTGGACCATCGGATAACGAAAGTGCTTGAGGTGGCTGAGACTACAGGCATCTCAACTGAGCAGGTACAACACATTTTACATGAATATTTGGACAAGAGCCGCGATTGCTCATACTGAACATAAACGAAACCATGTGACCACTTCAGCATATTCCACAGATAACGCACCCTGAGACTATTTCCTGCTTCTAAACCTGAAAAAAATGGTTCGGCAGTAAGAGATGTGGTTCGAATAGAAAAAAACGCATATTTTGAGGACCTTGAGAAAGTCTATTATTGGAAAAAAATAAAAAATTGTAAAATTACTGGACTATATCTATTGAACTAAAATTAGATTATTTTGAGAAATAAAAGGCTATTTTTTCTCGAAATTTGAACGCCTGGCGAAATTTTTATTTCTAGTTTTTTTTAACATTTGAGCAGGTTGACTTCAAGTATATTATTATGAAATGTGCTTTAATAAATGCTGGGGCATTCCAATTCTGGTTTTACGATTCTGCCCGAAAAAATTTTAGTCGATAATCCCAATAATACAATCAAAACAGTTTGTAGTTTTACTTAATTGAAAATGTAATTGAAAATAAATTAACAAAAATTACTTAACTTTTCACCAACTTTTCGTTTAAATCAAAAACTTTTCATTTATATTTAAATATTAATAAATTAACTTATAATATTTGTAAATAATAAACGAAATAACAACAAATCCGTAATATTTCCATTATTTGTTTTTTTAACTGTCAACTAGTTAACTAAAAAATCCGTAAAAAGCAATGATTTTTCCTACATTTCGTTTTTTTAACTATCAACAAAATAAGTACAAAATCCTCAAAATTAACTAATACTTTGTTTTTTTTTTTAATGTTATAAAAATTTACTGCAGTGTCTTGAAAAAGACATTTAACTATAAAAAAATAAAAACCATGTTTTAACAAATCATTTTAAATGGAAAAAATTAATTCTTAAATAAATAATTAAAACCATAATTCTTTAAATAAATCTTAAAAAAGGGTTGCAAAAAGGCATTTCTTTGTATTTTAACTATTTAATCATTTAAAAACAAATGTACAGATAACTTTTTAAACAAACTACAGTCAGTCACTGTACTCCCGTCCGCTGAAGTATCAAAAAGAGACTACGTTTTGATCGACCACACTACCCGTAGGGAGCTGATATCCGATATTACCAACAGGTCATCCAGTAAATGATCGTCCAAAGTTCTATGTCGAAAATCCCGCAGTGTCGTGCAGTCACATAGGAGATGACCTACCGTCTCCTCCTCAACCGGTATGCCACAGCAACGGCAGTGTACATCGCGCACCCGGTGGACAATGTTGCCTCGACTGCCTATTAACCAGTGACTGGTCGAACCACGTGAGCCTCGCGGTTCTACAAGTGTTCAGTCCATGCCTCGACTTTCGGAGGTAACGCTCAAAAATCTCACCATAAACATCGCTGTAAACACATTAAAGACAGACCTTGCCCTTGCTAACTCGTTTGCCCGGTTACTAACGTAAAAGTCCCTGTAACCGGGGACACATGCCAACGTAAACATGGACTGGCAACTTAGCCTAGGCCACCCACAAAATCTTTATTTAGCAAAGTAGACGGCGAACATAATACAGAATATGGAAACATGATGGGGATATAATCCTATTTCTGGGCTTTATGTATATTTTCTTCTTGAGATTACGACAGAAAATGTTACGGACATAGTCCCAACTTCCAGTGTGAGGATAAGGTCCAAAACATTTCCGCATAGCGGGATAATGTCCATTGATGTTATGTCATGTCACTTTTTTCAAAAGAGTGTAAAAAATTTCTATGGGTTATATGGACCCAAATATAATGGGTGATTTTTTAAGGATTTGATTTAAAAAAAAAAAACATAAAATTTAGAGAAATATATCAATATCAATATATATAATTCAATGATTAAAGATGCGCCTCAAATGGTTCAATTTTGGCATACTCTCTCTGCAACATATCGGCCGGTATCTTACCAATAAATTCTTCAACATTGGCTTCCAGTGCGTCAACCGTTGCGGGCTTCTCCCAATAGTTATGAACCTTATCATAGCCCCACAAAAAATAGTCATAAGGCGTTAAATCGCACGATCTAGGCGGCCAATTGACCGGCCCCAAACATGAAATAAACTGTACACCGAACTCGCCTCTCAATTGGACATGTGACATGTGCTGTGTGACATTTGACACCGTCTTGTTGAAACCACATGTCAGCCAAGTCCAGCTCTTCTATTTTGGGCCAAAAAAAAAAGTTTGTAATCATCGCACGGCGCCGAATCGATAATTCACGGTCATCAACAACACTGGCAAATACAGCTGTGATATTTTCCACTGTCCGCACTCTACGTATGCGTGTTGGTGGTTAAATGTCCAATGTCGAATAGCCGCCTCAGAAGGTCGCCCAAACTGACCATAATATGGAAAAAGTGCACTATGCACTTTCTTCACCCAGCATGAATTTTTATAATAAAATTCAATAATCTGCAAGCGTTGTTTGTTTGTAAGTCGATACAAACTGAACATGTTTGACAGTAACATGTTACACGAAAACAGCTGAGCTGCCAAAAACAGTGTTGCCAAAAAGAAATTTGCTAAAAAAAATCACCCGATATTTTTAAGCCTCTCTTATATTGAACAAGTTGCAAAACTTATTTCTCGGCGCAAAAAAAAATAAGATTTTACCGACGACACTGCCTATTAACCAGTGACTGGTCGGGCCACGTGAGCCTCGCGGTCCTACAAGTGTCCAGTATATGCCATCTGACCCTTGACTTCCGGAGGTAACGCCCATGAATCCCACCCTAACAATCGCTGTGAGGACATTTAAGACACCCCCTGCCCTTGCTAACTCATAAATTTTCTTAATAAATCTAGAATAGGTTCTAGAACATAAACTAATTTTGAGTGAAGGAACCAGTTGTCTTTAATACAATTCCGAAAAGAACGTAGAATAATAAAAATTGCAACACAACCCCTTATTCGCAAACAAAAATTTTGCTAGCGAAATGGGACAATAAATACAGATCCTCACCCTTCGGAACATGTTATGGTCAAGTGACAGCCGTGAACTTTTACATTACCAATGGCAAAGGACCTTTGGAATAATTCTTTAAGGATGAGACAGGCAAAAGTACTGGTCAACCCCTTTTACAATGGGACAATTTTGGACCTTGCTAGGATCAACATTAGGTTACTATCAGGGTTTCTTACCAGATATTTCAGATTAAACTGCCATTTTTAGAAAATGAATCTGTTAGAATCGCCTCTGTGTCAATTATGTCTGTGAGTGTGTTATATTGCATAGAAACAGAAGGAAAATTTTCAATAGGGAATTTTTAGGTCCAGAGGATATAAGGAACTCTTCTCCATTTTCTATATTAAAGTTCATAGGAAATATAATACAGAATTTGATTTAGTTTTATGATCTTTGGTACAAAAGATCCATATGTGTCGCAGTGCCGACGGTGGGGCCAGATCTTGACTTAATAATAATGTCATTATTTTATCATAACTTAACTATACTGCATCAAAGTACGTTGTCCAAACTGTGAGTTATTTAAAATGTAAGAGCATCTGCAATTTAGTTATGCCAAGCACCAAATGTCAGCTTAAGTCTCAAAAGTAGTATCCCTGAAACTTAGGACTCTAATAGCATATTACTATCCTTTAAACCCACTATAGCATGTTCTTTAACACCTTTACAACACCTTAAAGTTTGTAGTTGACCATAAAAAGTTTTTTTTTTTTTATTTTAAAAAATAAACAAAACAATTTCCTTTTGTTTTCCAAAGAAATTAAATTAAATTTTAAGCACTACCAAAGATTTTGTGGCTGTCATAAAAACTGTCTGGCCACGTTTGGCCAAAAATACAAACAAACAAAAAAAAAAGGAAACTTCTGCAAAAAGGCAAAAACCACAAAAATTTTCATTGCTATGAAATTGTTTTAAATTGTATTTTGTGTCTCGTTTCAAATAAAGTGTAAATAAAACAATAAAGTCCTTTTGCAGCTACAAAGGAAGAAAATTCCTTAGACAGATAGAAAACTAAATAAAAACCTTAAGAAATAAAGGAAATTTGCAAATATTATAAGACAGACAGATGCGATTGCCACAAAATGGTCACTAAGGAAAAGCACAAAGAAATTTAAAGACATTTTTATATTTTAAAGAAATTTATGGTAAAAATCATAAAATTGAAATTGTTTATGAAATACTCCTCTAGCAATTAATTAATTATTTAAAAATAAAAATATAATTGTATAACAAGCTATAAAACGCTTAATTTCTTTTTATATTCTTAATTTTTTTATTTTAATTTTTATTAGCTGGTCGGTTTCCCTTAGTCCCAAAGATCCCTAAATGTCAATTATCCACAACAATGACAACTTAATAATAAACATAATACTTGGGAGCTCGTAAAAAATATTTAAGTACTTTGCTCTCTTTTTACAACCAACAGCAACAACAGCAACAACAACACCACCAGCCATTATCATATGCTAAATGAAATTATAATTTTATTATCATTAACATGGCGACTTATCACAGTGTTAACTATTATTCGACGACTTCATTTTTATGATTTTTTACGACTACACTTGAGAATCGCACTTTTTAAACACTTATGCTCACATACACATCCACACACACACACACATGCACATGTTATTATCCTTTGAACTGACATACATACAATACTAACATAACATATGTTAAGTGGACTTAAATGTCACTCTTATTTTAATAGCTCATGTTCCTGATGATATTGATGGAGGAGCTGATGTTGATGATGATGACTTCACATTTAAGTATAAATTTTCTTTTTTTGTTTTTATTATCCTTGATATATTCTTCATTTTGTTTTTTTATATACTTCAAATATTATGAAGAGCTTAGAAATTTTCTGTTTTTATGACCCTAAAGACATCACAGTACCAGCTAGCTAAATAAAATCCTTAGAATTGGCGTGTGGCCATATCTATTGTTGTAGCAAATATATACAACAAGTCCTCTTCTTACTGTTTCTAAGAGTTTATAGGATTTTTATGAGCTTTTTTTATGGTTCATTCAAAACCTTAATTTAATTGTTTATCCGGTGACAAACATTTTATTAAAGTGTTGGAGAAACATTTTACAAACGCAGGCAAAAACATTTATACACCAACACACCCTCTAAATGCGCACACATACATATGTTTTGTTGTGTCAATGATGATAGTAAAAATTTTTACGATCTCTCATCACTGTCATTACAATGAGTATCTGTTTGTACGAGGGATGATTGAAAAGTTTAATCAATTGTATAATTTTGATAGTTATTAAGTTTAGTTTTGAATGAAGTTTTGAAGAATAGTGTAGCCAGATCCTAAAAATCGGTACAGTTCTAAGTTGAGCTTCGAATGAATTAATTTTTTAATTCACTTCTGAATTTTTATTTAAAATTTAATGATCATTCTAAAGAGAATAATTGCTTGAAAAAATTCATTCACTATGATTAAAAATATTCATTTTAAAATAATCACCCTTATTCTAGTTGTCGTTATCAATGTCGTCGTCGTTTTTGAGTCAACATCACTTTGCGTCGACGTCGACATCACTTCGACACCAAATTGGTATTCTAAAACAGTGTTGTAATGACGTTGACAGTTTATCGATTTAAACAAAAACACATCTCTAAAAATTGAGTAGGCAGATTTGTTTATTTTTTGTGCGAAAAAATGTTTTTTATGTGTAATTTAAATTCTGATACCAGTGATGAAGAAAATAAAAAAAAACTAGTATTGGAAAGAAGACCCCAGCAAAAATAAATGGAAGTAATTTTTAAGGAATTAATTTTTCATTGATTCTAAAGTATCGTTTAGTTCTGATTTTTCTCTTCTAAGGAAGTTCTTTTTCACAACTTATAAAAATGTGATTTTTAATGAAATTAAACACTTTTCAAATCTATGACGCTACAAAAAGTAAAAAATTTATTGTAGTAAAAGTTGCAAGCATTTCGAATAGAGATTAATAAGGCCCGATTGCTGAATTTACCGCTAAAATTAAACGAACAGTAAAACTCAAACTTTGTATAGGAAACAAAAACAAATGTGTCAGTTAAACTCCCAGGTAGAAGATAACGGGAGATTGTGAAACTGAGGCTAAGGCTCGATTACTGATGTCCTGTAGAAATCTAAATTACAAATTCAAAATTTATTTGGAAAGAACAAAAGATTTAATTTTTCACTAAACCATAAGAAGGGCTTTAGATGCAATGAAAAAGGATCATAAAAGAAAACTTCCACCCTATGACACCCCTATGTAAAAATCATTGGTAACGATCCACATTTTCATAACAACGGAATCAAAATCACTGCTTCTTTTTCTCTTCTTTTTCTACTTTTTTTTTTTTGCTGGATAACAAGTGAGTAACAAAATCAAAGTCTGTTACTTTAAAGAATGTTAATCTTCTAATTTTTTTAAAAGGTTTGAAAGTTACTTTCGGCTAAATTAAGCAGCCTTCAAAGATGTGCTGGAAACAATAGCACCTAATTTGAAAACCGGAATCAAGTCCACATTTATTTACAAAACAATAAAGTTGACAGCTACATTAAGATTTTTAGCCCAAGGGTCGTACCAGTTCAGTGTTGGAAACGACTTTAACTTAGGGTTCAGCTGTTTCTGAAACTGTAGAAGATTTGCCACAGCTTCCTCCAGCGGGCTCAATATGAATCTTCCGCCACCTGTAGCATTACACTCGGCTTTGTTGGCTACCATTTTCTTTTTAACTTTAAATTTTAAGTCTCGCCAAACCTATAAATAAATTTTGTTATATTTTTATAATGCACTTTATATGATCATGCTATCTTTACCTTCTGCCATCCATCTCACATTATTCTCGGTGGGCCAAGTGCATTTAATAAATTTGATATTTCTTCCCATTTTCTCCGTTTTTTTTTTCAGTCATTACTTTTCCTCAAGTCGTTACTAAAAATTGTGTCTACAAAACCAGAGTCGTTTCAAGACAATATCGGCGTCACATTTTCTTACAAATACTTGTCGACAATTATCGATTATTTTCGATAACGACAACGGGAATACCAATTTCAAAAAAAAATCCCAAGACAACATTGTCTTGTGTCGATGACGACAACTAGAATAAGGGTGAATAATTCACTTGAATTATTAAATAATTTATAAATCCCATTATTTTACAAAAAGTCAGAAAGATGTTCTTTCAATCATTTTGTAATAGATTAAAAGAAATGTTTTCACTTTTTAATTGTAATGGATTTTACATTAGCTCCTTAAAATATGCTGCATTTTTATTGAATGTTCTATTATCAACTAGAGTGTTGCCAATCTCATTAACAAACACATATCTTAAATCTTTTAAAAATTGAATAAAAAGTCAATTTTGATCAGCTATTTATCCAAATTAATAAAAAAAAAGTTTGTATTTCGATTAGGAATGTATTCAACACACGAAAAAATTCTATTACATATTAAGCTTTAGGAATAAACCATATAAATTAATTCTAAGGAAATATTTTAATGGAATAGGATATGAACATTTTTTAAAGTTGAATTAGATTTTGAGAGAATTAAGCCGCAATACAATTAATTCTTTTGGAACTCTGTTCCTAGATTACTTCAGTCTTAGGTATATTTTTCAATATTCTAGAGGTTCTTCTACTTTCATGGAGTTTCTTAAACGCACCTTTGCTAAATTAGTGTGTCACATTCATGCTAAGTCCTCCCAAAGTCCTTCTTGCTGCATTAAAAAATTTATTTTATCAATGAACAGTGCCGTTACAGGTTAACGCAGTTCAAAGATTATGCAAACATTCCTTAAACTACTTGGATGTAATTTTGCTATGGAGTCCTGTAATGGTCCTGCGAATATCTTTAAGTTCTTTGAATGTAATTTTGTTAAGAACGCATGGCTTGCAAGTGAGCATTTTATTAAGACAGTGTGCATTGAGGGTAATATGAGCAACTAGTGTGCCATCCTATATCTCTTATCTTCTGAGGACCTGCGAACATTCTGATGGATAGTTTGAAAAGAAATTCTTCCATACCAGGTCATATCTCTCTGAGGTTCTAAGAACATCTTGCTGGTGTGTCGTCACAGATCACTATCTTTTAGAGGCGAACGTCTTTGTGATTGGTTTAATAAGAACGAAATTTGGACATGAAATTTTGCTGTATCAGGCCCTGCGAATTTGCTTACATGTGGCTGTGATACGGAAGTGCACTATCCCAGGTCAACTTTTTCCGTATAAATGTTTTGCGACAAGAATGAGTGCAGTATCAGAGTAAGTAAGCGAAGTTCTCCCAAAGTCCTTCGAACATTCTTGCTACATTAAAAAATTATTTAACAAAGGAAATGTGCCATTCCAGGTTACGCAATTCAGAGTTTCTGCAAAACACTCCTTGAACTACTTGGACGTAATTTGGCACATTTCCACCCCAAGGCACTTTTTCATAGAGTCCTCCAATGGTCCCGTGAATATCCATCTGATAAATGGTTTGAAAAGAAAGTCTTCCATACCAGATCATATCCTTTCGAGGTTCTGTGAACATCCTCCTGGTGTGTCGTCACAGATCACAGATCTTTTATAGGTCTATCGAACGGAATTTTGCTGTATCAGCTCCCATCGTACTAAGTCCCTGTGAACATACTAACATGTGGTGTTGGTACGGTAAACTTTTTCCTTATAAATGTTTTGGGACAAGAATGTGTACCATTAAGTTTTTACACGATCCTTTAGCTTCGTCCGTCTGGAAGACAGTTCTCACTTTCTTGGTTTCCACTTACACGTCGCTATAATGTCAATAATTTAATTAGGTTTTATAACGTTTCCCATCATTACTCGAATTCTCTGTACCACCATGGCGGTACCTACTCAAGCTTAAAGATCCTGTAGCCTCGCCCATCTGGAGGTCAGCCTATTTCGTTCTCACTATATTAGTTCCCTCTTGTATATTATTATAACTGACAATAAATTAATTAGGGTTTATAAAGTTTAAAGCCAATACTTATATTCCCTGTCAAGGAATTAAAGAAATATTTATAATAAGCCATCAGTCGTTAGAAAATATTTGTATGTTTCAGATGATGACAGGACAAGTATACTTATCAAACAGTGATATGATATCACTGATATCGACTTGTTGAGTGCTCTCATGTACTTTCGAATTTTACTGAGAGCCAGACCACTCTTTTACCTGAAGCATTCGGCTTTTTTCCCGGGCTTGCGACCGACTGACTTTTGTCAAGGTATGATTTCTTAAGAAAATCTCCGTCATATCAAGCAAGTCTCAAACTAGGCAGATTTCCATGTGGATCAAGACCGATTTGTTGTGATGCTTATGACCAGAAATTTTTTGTGATAGTCCCCGTTTTCTACACGAAGACTGCAACACAAAGACTTGTCTCAGAAATACCAGCTTTAGATATTCTACAGAGGAAAAAACTCCTAAACAGAAAACGTTTCTAAGCGAAGCTGTTATCTTACATACTACAAAGACGAAAACTTCTAACTTCAAGCTGCTGAGCAGAAAAGCTTAACTGGAATTTTTACTAACCCCACATTAGGGATTATGTTCTTTGAAAGAAATTATCTTAATGCCCATATTTAACTGGGGACTATTACCATAATCATGTTCGTCAAAGAGACTATGACTTAAGGTATAATAAGAACCCAAAAGTATTGAGTTCCTACGCAGAATTTAAACACTTTAAAAGCAAAAGGCAATTTGAGGAAAGGCATCCTGCGAAAAGAGGATTAGTATACACATACTTGTTTTACGCAGTGAAGCAATTATAATTTCCTGTACTGTGCCTTACAATATTTACAGAGGATCAGTATCATTTCGTAGAGGCGAATAAGTTTTGGTAATACCCCGTTGATATGTATTGGATTGTTACACAGAAGGTTGCGGGTTCGATTCCCAGCAACGGAAACATCAATTTAAAAATATAATATGTATGAGTTTTCTATCCTCCTTCGGTGTTCCCATAGCACTTTACCCCACCGATGTAAAATAATATAACAGGACTATGAACTAAAAAGCTTCAACAATTTCGCCAACTCTCCATCAGATGGCGAGCAACAACTGTCCTAAAATTAATCATCAATTACAGTGTTGCCATATTTGAAACACTGCCAAGAAAGCAGCACATTAATTACTAGAAAGAATTTCCTGAGTGTTGATTCCCTTAAAAAAAAATACTTGGGTATGAGTATATAGTATTGAGTGTACAAGTTAAAAATGTCGATTTGGACAACAGATGGCATAACTATCGCATATGTTTTGTGTCAATAATAACAAATATGGCATTTTGGAGGGTAAGCATCTGTCATTATAATTCAGTATTCGATAGACGCCAAAGTATAAACACACATTTTTTCAATCGCTATAATAACTCGAAATTTGTGCCTAAAAAAGATGTTTTGTGGGGAAGTCTGATAACCTTTTTTTATTTGAAGAAAACGGCTGCTGAAAATAATCGATTGTTGGTAAAAGCTTAGGATTAACATGTACCAACTCAAAAAACGATGGTTTGCGTGATTCAAAAGTGGTGATTTTGACACAGAAGACACGGAGAGTCACACAGCAAGCCATTTCCCTACGTTTAAAAGCATTGGGACTCATTCAAAAGCAAGGAAATTGGGTGCCATATAAATTGAAGCCGAGAGACGTTGAAAGACGATTTTGCATGTCGGAAATGCTGCTTGAACGCTACAAAAAGAAGTAATTTTTGCATCGTATTGTTACTGCCGATGAAAAATGGATACATTACGATAACCCCAAGCGCAAAAAGTCATATGTAAAGCCCGGCCAACCAGCCAAATCAACGCCGAAAACGAATATCCGTGGCGCCAAGGTAATGCTCTGTATTTGGTGATATCAGAAGGGTGTTCTGTATTATGAGCTGTTGAAATCGGGTCAGACGATCACAGGGGACCTGTACCGAACACAATTGATTCGTTTGAAGAGAGCAATCAATAAAAAACGACCAGAATATTTGACCAGACACGAGACCACAATTTTCTATCATGACAACGCTCGGCGAAATGTTGCAAGACCGGTCAAAAACTATTTGGAAAACAGTAGATGGGAAGTTCTGGCTCACCCGCCTTATATCGCAGACCTTGCCCCTTCTGACTACCATTTGTTTCGATCAATGCAGAACGCCCTTAATGAAAAACGCTTCACTTCAAAACAGAGTATCAAAAATTGGCTTGATTCATTATTTACCTCAAAACCGGAGCAGTTCTTTTGGCGATGAATCCATATGCTGCCAGAAAGTAGTGGCTAACGATGAAGTAGTGGCTAACGATGGACAATACTTTGAATAATGTATCAATTCATTTCTTTATTATAATAAATGCATTTTTCAAGCAAAAAAAATTAGACATTATTAACTTGTATACTCAATAATTTTTTTGTTCAAGAATAGTTTACAAAACTTTACACACGAGGGGTTTCAGCGTCTCATCTAAGTTTTTTATTTAAGGGAATTCAAATATTGTCTTGGACAATCTTCCGCCCTAAATTGCCACTAACAAGCAACAAATACATATGATTGACGTTAAATATTATTTCAAACACTATACCATCACCCCTCGTATACTTGACCATGCTAAGCAACTTAAAACATGTACACAAACTGCATTTTAAAGTTTTCTACAAAACAATAACGCACAGTTACATTAACGGTAACAGTTTTCTAATGTTTGAATGTCAACATACAAATATCAATTTGACAGTTGTAAAAATTTGATACATCCGTTCTCACTTGACGGCAATAATAGTTAGTAATAATAATAATGCAAACTGCCACCAACAATCAGTAGTCATGGCTTATTCTTATTCACTACTGCTGCTCTTTACTAACTATTCTAATAAAATCATGAAGATTAGAGTTTATGACCCTGTTGTTGGTTGTGTTGTTTGTTTGTTTACGGAAGTTGTAAAAAAAAATCTGTAAAATTGATACTAAAAACAAATAAAGCTTTTCATTTGTGTTTTCCTGTAAGCCCCACCATCCTGAATAATGTCCTGAATATCGTCAAACACCAGCCGCGACATCATCACTTGTTGTCAGTTTTTTTTTTTTTTTTTGTAATGAATGAATAACAGCAAATAAATGAGCATGGAGCACGTGAAGCTGTAGAGGATGAGTAAGGATAACACATAATGTGGTGTTATATTTACGACTTTAAGAATCTGTTAACTTGCATTCACATTTTTGCCCATTATTTTTACGATTATGTTGATGATGATGACACTGTTTGATGAGTGTGCCCTCCTCTCTCTCTCTTACTCTCTATTTTGGTTTTATTTGATGTAATATGCCTGATGATTGTTGTTGTTATTCTTTCATTTTTACGATTTTGAAATCTGTTGGGTTGTTTTTTTATATTTATATTAATATTGTTGTAAATGTTGAATTTTATTTTTATGTCTTTGTGATGGAGTACATTTAATATACTCACAAGGATAATTGAAATAACTTTTTTTACGAGTGTAGATTTTAATAAAAAAAATGAAATGTTATGAATGGATTTAAATGATTTTTAGATTTGTTTGATATTTTTATTGCCAGTGATTGACAAGGAAGGTTTATTTTATATGTAATTTCAAGTACTTAAACAAAGCCACAAGATTTAATCGTCAGGAATGTGTCAAAGTTAAACATCTGTGATGATTTTTTTGATTATAAGTAAAAATCTGAATGTCCTAAAAACCAAACTCTTTACCTAAAATATTTTATACAATATAGAAAATGTAAAATATTCCCTTAATTACTTAATTTCTTAAAAAAAATTCTCCACTACTTCAAATAATTTCAAGAATGTTTGTAGGCATTCACCTCCACACAGTCTCTTACATTAAAGAAATCAAATCTGTTATTTTATTTTTCATTATAATTCTCGCATATTAACTTGATTTATAAAAACAGAAATTCTAGAAATACCAGCACAAAAGTATGCAATAATAAAACAAAATATTTATTCATCGTGTTAACAAACAAAAAATAAGAATTTAAGAAATTGGCATAAATAAAAGAAAAATTCCAATTAAACTAATAACATACCAAAGAAAAATAACTTACAAAATATTACGATAAAAATCTCTACAAAGAGAAAAATGAATGATATCAGCGGTAAAGATGACTTTTCGGTACCCTTTAGGTTGGTCGGTTAGAATAAGAGGATGACAAAAATTTCCGTAATACAAAGTTAAGCTTCAAAGTGATATCTCGGGGATGTGGGAGTGGTGATGACAGGGCTTCATTAGTTCATTAAATTCTTTTAATTTGGTCAGATTCTTCCTTTCCTTTCCACTTAACTTCCTGTGGAGCATAGGACCTCTAGATAAATTCTCCATGATATTTTAACATTCGACAATATTTCTATGTCGTTGCAGCTTCTTTTCTATGAGTTATTAATTTAAAGCGACTTCGACGAGGCATTTTCCATAACTTCCTCCTTTTTACACCATCGACACAAGGTCAGATATTCAGTGTCGTCCTTCCTCTCAACGGCTTTTTAAACCACAGAGCCAATTTAACACTTAATAGGGGACTTTTCTCAGTAAGAATTCCGATTACGTTGAAATTTAAAAAGTTGGCTAAAACCCGTAATAGCACAATAATCGAAAAAAAACTCCGCCGGGAAGGTATACCACTTGTTTTCCCGCCATTTTTGTAAACATTAGTCTTGACAGTTCATATTTGGCAGTCGTGAAGTAGACACGTGGCAAATTTATTATAGAAAGATATTCGATAAACCAACGTGTTTTAATCGTTAAAATATTTTATCAAAATCAATTCATGATTTTCATAAAAAAATCATAATGAGTGACGAGGCACATTTTCATTTGAATGGATATGTGAATAAACAGAATAGTCGGTTCTGGGCAATGGAAAACACTCAAATTATTCATCAGTCACCTTTGCATCCATTAAAAGTGACAGTCTGGTGTGCAATTTGGTCAGGAGGAATCATTGAACCTTACTTCTTTGAAAATGAAAACGGCTTAACGGTAACTGTGAATGGGGAGCGATATCGTGATATGATTGAAAACTTTTTAACGCCACAACTGCATGCTTTGGGCTTGATTAACATGTGGTATCAACAAGACGGTGCCACATCGCATACAGCCAGGATTACAATGGAATTACTGCGAGACCTCTTTCAACAAAAAGTTATTTCAAGAAATAGTGATGTTGATTGGCCTCCACGGTCGCCTGATTTGACTGCTCCGGACTTCTTTTTGTGAGGATATCTAAAAAGTAAGGTTTATGCAAACAAACCAGAAACGCTTGAGCAACTCAAACAAAATATTCGTGATGAAATTTAAGAAAAACCGCGTGAAATGTGTGAGAATGTAATGAAAAATGTGTTCAAAAGGGCTCGCATTTGTGAGGCTAAAAGAGACGGACATTTATCTGATATTGTATTCCATACATAATTGCCGACATTAAAAAAAAACATTTTTCAAGATAAGATCCATTCTCTTTCATTTAATCAAAAATTATAAACAAACAAAGTGTCCCGGCGGACACCCTTATAAATTTGGTATTATATATTGTTTCTGAAACCCATAAAAGCAGTTCAATCTCCAATAACTTCAAACAGGATTGTTCAGAAGTGCAGGCGCAGGCTCAACTAGATTCCTATGAAGAACGGTATCTGTCTCTTATGGTTATCGAGCCATGCCGTAATTACGGGTAATAAAATGGACAACTCGTTGGCATCAGTTGCATTGAATTCGACTCTCATAAATTCGGAACCACAGCTTGATTTTAGTATGTCATGATTAGTACGTTGGATCGGTTCATATATGAAATCGGCTGTTCGAAGTGCAGACACAACGCTTGTGCTCGTCATATGGCGAGGATGGACGTTGTCAATGACTGATTGTGTGTTTCATGTTTGGAGAACGAGACACGTTAAAACGTGTTATATGTCCAACTGTCCAACTTTCTCCAGAACCAGATAGCGCATTTTGGGTTGGGAGCTCCCGCCTGATTTTTTCAGTTTTATAAAGAAGATTAGGATTTCTCCCTTTTTCTTCTCTAACTTAAATATACAAGACAAAGAAAAACCATGATTTAAGTTAATTTAAGTCATAAAAAATCATGCTTTAAGTATCATAAGCATAAAAGGTTTATAATCAGCAATATCGGTTCACATATCTTAAGGATATACGACCACAAAGCTTTTATACAGCCGAAATAGTCAACTTTAGCACCCTTTAGCACACCCTGTGTTAAAACAGGGTGTCTATAGTAATCCTTTTCTAAAACCCCATTATAGTTTCTCCTGACAGCATCTTTAGTTTAAAATATCAATACACATTGCCTTGTTCTTTGTGGTTTGAAACCACTAGTTTTACCCAGATCTACGTTATTCCAGATTATTCTACGTGTGGTGGCCACTCAATCTCACAATTTCACCTGCAGAACCGGAAAGAGTTTCATCTTTTCCAAGTTGACAATCTCGAAGGAAGATAGATCGAATTTCTATATTACACAAAAATAATGGATGCATTTGCAGATTAAATATTCGTTTTCTGCAGTGAAATGTTACAAAACACAAGCGCTATCGAAAACGAATAGAAATTCTAGACTTTAGTGGCCTTCGTTGTAAGCTTTTGATATTGAGTTTCAATTTATTTGTTAATCAATTTGTTAACCATTAAAAAAATATATTCATGCCAAATATGACTAATAATGTAGTTCAGTTACCACCCGTAGATATTGAACCAGCAATCCCCCTTATATTTGAATTAGGAGATGTTGAAAGGGCGATTGCTTCTTTAAACCCTAAGAAGGCCAATGGTGTTGACAAAATAAGTAACAAGATGCTAATGAATCTTCCTCATTTAGCAGTTAAAATTATTCTCTTTATTTTTAATGCGATTTTACACCTTGAGTACTTTCCACAAAAATGCAAGGTCTCTCTGATTACTATGATACCTAAGACAGGAAAAGATTACACTAAGGTGGAATCATATAGACTAATAAGTCTGTTATCAAATTTGTCAAAATATTAATTACTAAGCTTAACCTAATCTTGAGCGAGAAAGGATGCATTCCGAATCATCAATTCGGAAGAAGGAGATTTTTTAAGCTCGCCTCAGCCAATTAAAGCTGGAGTTCAACAAGGTAGTATATTGGGACCCATTTTATATTTTTTATATACATCAGATATGCCAATTGGCAACCGAGTTCACACTTCGATATTTGCCGACGACACTGCTTTTTTAAGCATTCATGAAATCCACCAAGTAGCAACCCAATATTTATAAGACCATATATTTCATTTGAAATTGTGGTTGGAAAAATGGAGAATAAAAATAAACGAACAAAAATGTACTCACATAACATTTACACTGCGTAGAGACTCATGCCCTTCTATACGAATAAATAGCCAAACTTTACCTCAGCACTCGGAGGTCAAATACCTTGGCATACATCTTGATGGACGCCTATCCTGGAAAAGTCACATAGAAGCAAAATTGACACAAATGAAGTTGAAAGCAGTGCAAATAAATTGGCTTAGTGGAAGAAATTCAACCCTAAGCTTAGATTGCAAGCTCCTTCTTTATAATTCGATCCTTAAACCAATATGGTGCTATGGCATTCAGTTATGGGATACTGCCTCCGTTTCAAACTTAGAAAAAGTTCAAAGGCGCCAAAATAAGATTTTACAAATGATTACAGTTGCACCTTGGTTTATTAAAAATTCGAACATCTACAAAGATTTTAACGTGTCTTCAGTTAAAGTAGAAATAGCTTAAAATGCTGCACCGTATTTAAAGAAGCTTGAAACGCACCCCAAACCAGCTGGCACGTAACATCCTAAATGATCGTGGTTACAGATGAGCCCCGAATCATAACAACATCTATGAATTATAAATTTTTTATCTAGACTTAAGATATGAGTTCTTATTGTTAGTTCATATATGTACATTGAAGATACAATAAATAATATTGATAATAAAAAAAAGTTTCATTTGAAATAAATTGAGGAAACACTGCATCCTTTTACCGGGTAAAAGTATTAAATCATTTGGATGATCCGACGAAAAATTAAACATCAAACAAAACGGTGTCACATTAAACTGGGAAAAAAATTGTCCCAAATGGGAAAAAACTGACTTTTATTTAACATTATGCTTCCTTTGAAAAGACTACCAAGGAGTGATGCAAGAAACAACGGCTTAAGTATGGCAACCTTATACTGTCCCAGTAATTAATATTTGAAGAAAAATCATATGCCAACGTGTTCAAGCTACTATGTTTGTTGTCGAAATGTTTGACCATTTGGAAAGGGGCATATAAAATCAAATTCTACTTTTCAACTAAAAGGTTTTCCAATAGGTACTTGACAACTTTGAATGTAATTTATGAACGCACTATTTCACTGATCATCTAACTGTTACTTTCCTTATTTTTCAGTAAACTCAACGTTTCATCATGGTAAAGTACACGAACGAACAACGTATGCAAATTATAAAAATGAACTACCGAAATTCAGAGTCGGTGACCGGAACTTTAAGAGCAAAATCATCTTCAGTGACGAAGCTCATTTTTGGCTCAATGGGTTCGTCAATAAGCAAAATATGTGATTCATGAATTACCACTTCATCCACAAAAAATAACTGTTTGGTGCGGTGGTGTCATTGGGCCATATTTTTTCGTCGACAATAACGATCGTTATCGCGCCATGATTACCGATTATTTTTGGCCCGAGTTGGAAAACATGAACTTCGACGACATGTGGCGCCACAAACCATACAGCACACGTTACAATCGATTTATTGAAGAGTAAGTTTGGTGAGCGTGTTATCTCAAGAAATGGACCAGTCAGTTGGCCGCCTCGTTCGTGCGATTTAACGGCTCTAGACTTTTTTCTTTGGGGCTACGTCCAAACATTAGTATATGCCAACAAGCCGACGACAACATTGAACGCGAAGTAGCGGCCGTTACGGCCGAAATGTGTGACCGAGTCATAGAAAATTGGGTCCAACGAATCGACCGCTGCCGACACGTATCCGCGGTGGCCATATGAACGAAGTTGAGTTCCATTCATAAATGTTTTGATTGTATTTCAAGTCGATCAAAAAATTTTGGAAATATCTCAAATGGTTTGCGTTTTATTTAAAAAAAAAAGTTGTCAAGTCCTTATTGGAAAACCCTATATAAACAGTATTTTTTTGAGAGCTATGCTACTTCCAAATCATACAACAGAACCTACCACCTCATTTATTGTAGCTCACTACAAAAAATGTCAACTTAAAATGATTTCTTATACAAGAAAAAAAAACTTGCTAAAACATTGAATAAATATCTGGAATTTAAATAAAACCTAAACTTGTATTATCCTAAAGACATATTAGATATTCGATATGAAAGCTGACGCCATCATATTTCGGTTGAGGAATTTTTTCACAATACCCAAGAAAAAAGCTGATCCTTAAACAAAAAGTGCTTGAAACTGGAAAATTACTGTACACTTATATTGTTGTGTTTTTTTTTTGGTTTTGTTGTTGAATTACAAAATAAGTCTTAAAAGTTTAAGTAGTAAATACCAACACGTTAAAGTAATACAGTTAATTTCTGTAAGGCGTGAACAAACACGCCTCAAGTAGCCGAGATATACAAACATACACCCAACGCCAGAGCCATAATATACAGAAAATAGCTTAAAAAAAAGTTAAGAAATCCGCTTAAAATTGTTTAAGCTAATGGTTGTAGGAAGGAAAAACGGTAGGAAAGTAGGCAAAACATTGATGCCAATTAACGCGCCTAAAAGTATACTACTATTCCAAACAAACCGTTGTACGCACATATACATACATACACTCAATAGCATTTCATAATATAACGGCCAAAAAGAGAAAAGGACTATTTAAACATTACGGAAAAAAACCAAACCGATTCAATTTCAATGAAGATTATGAGAAATTGGTGCCGTTATGGCTACAGCAATGGTTTTTAAGAGCCTTCCTTCCTTACCAACAGTTAATGGCTTACCGTATGTATAGATGTTTAATAGTAATGGCCCAAAACAAAAAAAAGAGATATGGTGGTGGGTGGTTGGATAGATGGATGAATGAATAAATGTATGAATAAATGACGGAATGGCAGTGGTAAAACTATGGGTGTGACGCAATTTAAGCTGCGTGAAAATAATGCTGACTCGTTTAATGGCTGATTTTAATAGGCCGCGAAATGACTTGTGATGCGAAATATTTAAATTACTTACATTACATTTGTTCGTTAGCATAAATTCTATATTGTAGATATATGAACGTAATGGTGTTTCATTATTATTCTTTTTTTTTCTTTTTGTGGGATTTATAATTATTTGAGCATATCATATATAGCAGATTAAAAACAGGCCGGCCAGCCAACGTTTACTTTTTTCTCTGGTTGCCATTGGAATAGATAACACCAAAACAATATACAATACCCCACAAAAGTCATTGATGGTAATATAACGCGCCTTGATTATCACCGTATGTATTATCTTTACCCCCTTTAGTATTTTTGAACACCAAACAGCAAGAGAGTATCATAGTACACAAAATATGAGTGATGTTATTTCGCCTAAGACTATGCAATAATAATCTTTGTTAAGAAATCTATACAAATGTACTAAAGTCACAAAGGGTTTACAGAGTTTTAATATTTTACCTGTGTCTATTGTTACAAAACATTTTCTTGTTTTTATCAAAAAACAAGAAAAAAAAAGAAATACCTTTAGGCAATATGAGATAACACATACAATAGCCCTTTAATAAGGATTTGGAGAAAAAAAAATGTTCAATAAAAAATGAGTTAATTAAGTAGACTTTCAGAATGTTATAATAAGGTATTGAATAAGAAAGTGAGATTGTTATTACATTAAATTTAAAAGTTAATTTTTAAAGACATTTTACATTTGGAATTAATACATTCGTTTGCTTTTTATGTTATGATATGCAAAGCTTTGTAAATTTTTTATATAAACCTCCTTAAAATATACATTGATTTTAATGTTTCTATAAATTGCCTAAAAGTATGCAATTTTAAAAAACAATTAAATTCTAAATATAAAATACAAAATTGAGATCAAAAATAATCATAGTTAAATCAATAATTTTATCATATTTGAATTATTATCTCAGTTTTCTTCAAACATTTTTAAATTAAGTACACTCAGAAAAAAAGTTAGTAGAAAAATTTGTAAACGGTTTTCCCACTTTACTATTTTTGTACTGATTTTTAGTAAACAAAATTATTATTTAGTAAATTTTTTTGCTTTTAACATTTTACAAATAACACAATTTTTATGGAATATTTACAAATTTTTGTTGCTTATTTCAGAAATCATTTTACAAATTTTTGAAAGCCCTTTTGCTAAAATTAACAAAAAAAATTTACTTATATTAAAAAAGTGGATAATGAAGGAAACATTATTTGTAATTAAAACTTACACCTAAACTTAAATTGCCCTAAACTGTTACTTATACTTAAAAAAGGATAGGAAGTGAATATACCGACTCATGTCTAAAAATAGGACATCCACTTAAAATAACACTAAAAAGTTTTTTGGTTCTAAAAATCAGTCCTAAAAACAATTAAAATTTAACCTTAAAAGTAAAAAGTTTGACTAAAATATTTTTCAATAAGAAATTATAACAAAATGATAAATTCGTTAATGTTTTTACAAGTTTTTAGCCTTTGATTTTTGTTATTTTGTCTAAAATATTTAAAAAAAAAAATAGATAAAATAAAAAAATTTTGATGCTCGATAAAAAAAATATATGAAATTTTGTACCAAGATTAAAAAAGTAAAAGTTTTTTGCTGATTTTAGCAAACAGATTTTAAATTCTACTTTACAAAAAGTTTACTAAAATTTAGTAGTGGCAGCTAATTTTCCTGCAAATTTCATTGTACTACACGTCAGCAGACATGTGTTGCTAAGATTAGCAAAAAATACCGCTGGGCTCAAATCAGCAAAATTTCCTTTATATTCAGTTGCCATTACAGACTTTTTTTGGTGAGTGTATGAATTTTAAAAAATAAATATTATTTTAGTTAAAATTAAATTTTTCATATTTAAATTAATAATGCCAACATTATAGATATTTTTTAGCATTTTAAAAATAAGTCAAAATATATTTTAATTAAAAATATAACAACCTCAGTTTAAATTCGCAGCTGTTTCTTGTTTATTTTTTAATGACACGTCAGTAAAAAAAAACAACAAAAACATACCTTACCAAATAATGGGTATAGTAATCTAAACTCCAAGGTTTTCACGTATTACCCTTTATATTATAATTCTAACTGTTTTCTATATGGGATACCCCAAAAGGTAAGTTGTTATGCTTACGTGAAAGCTTGCAAAAAATAAAGAATAATGGGTTACGCGTATGCACAGTAGGAATTGATAACAAATAACTAATTGTTATTTATTTTTCCGTAAGAAATAGTAACACATTATTTTTTAGCTCCTGGTAACTAATTATAATTTAATTCTGGGTAAGCGACAAGGTAAGGCGATGTAGTGTTGTGAATCCCAATTTCTAATAAAATAAAATAAGTAGCATATTATAGGTAATACATTATTTTTATTTTTAAATTAATGCTGAATGTAAGAAGCACTCATTACAAAGCAATGTATAAAGTAATGATATGTCATTGTCATGATTTAACTGGGAACAAATCTGTCAAATGTGTTTCAAATCGGATTTGACAAATTTTTTAATACATTTTTTGTTTAAACACTGATTTACACAAAGATTTTTGTCATCTTCATTTAAAACATTAGTAAAAATCTTCAGCGCTAATTTTCGAAAAATAATTTAAAACTAATTTTTAAGAACTTATTTCTTAAACTTTACACAATTTAATGTTAACCTATAATATATTCAAGTCATTAACTCGGTGGATGCTGCTAGCACTGTGTCCAAAGATTTTTAAAATGCACAATATCTTGAAATCTAAGGTAGAGTTAAATGGACGAAAATTCCTAAACTTCTGGAAAAGCTTCATTTTATTGATTAAAAACTTCATTAATGTAATGAAAAACTTCATAGATTTTCGTCCAGTACAACATTTCATTAAGATGATTAAGCTGTTTCATAAAAATGGAAATTGATGACATGTTACTTCATATTTATGAAACCTTTTTAAAAATGATGAAGTATTTTTAAAAAAAATATTAAGTAAAACAAATAAAAAATGCTTTAATTCGGCTGTGCCGAATCTTTGAATACCTTCTATCCATACCTTAAAAAAATTTTCTCTACTGTTTTTGATACAAATAATGTAAAAAACTTTTAAAGTAAAATTATGAAGGCGAAAAAAAACTTTTTGAAGTGAATTTTTTGTATGGTGAAAAACTTTTTTGGATGTAAAAACAACTTTTGTGGTGAAAAAAAATTTTGTGGTGAAAAAAATTTTTTAAGGTAAAAAAATTTTCTGTGGTGAAAAAAATTTTATTCACTTCTAAGCGACTGGTCAAAAAATACTCGTATGAGAAAGTATGTTATGAACCAGTCGCTACTATGATATTGTATGGAAAATTTGGAGGTACCTTCACCGATTTGTCCATTTTCAATATCAAACTGCTCGGGAGGATGTCCATAAATCTAGGTAAAAATAAGCACCCCTGCTTGTGTCTCCGAGTCGTAATTGCCGTTTCTTAAAATTTATAAAGAACAAAGTTTCATCAATATGATGATTTTTTTTAAATTGGAGTTTTCTTTTATTTAATTAATAAAGCACATAAAAATGCAAACTAAATAAGAGTTTTAAACAGCAGTGTTTTCTAATAGAAATAAATAATTTGTTACAGTATTTATTAAATTTTGTTTAATGAAATGATGAAAATTTTTGAAATGACTCTCATAAATTTTAATGAAATAAGTCATCATGTTTATAAACACTTCATAAATATGATGTCTTCATCATACAATGACAAGCGATTTACGTATGAAACAGTTTCATTAATATGTTGAAGCTTTTTTTCACAGAGTGTGGCTTTTGTAAATATGGACCAAGTCTGGAGAGGGACTCTGGACGCTATAATTTGAACAAATTTTGCACCACAGTATAATTACAAAAAAAAGTTTTCCTAGTTTTTTTTTTTTAAATTTAAGAAAAAAATCTGATTCTAAACCAAAAAGCCGGAATAAATTTTGTTAAAATAACAGATATTTTATTTTGTGGACACTCTCTGTAGGAGACACAAAACGCAATAGGATGCGTCACGTGATTGGTCCATTGGGACAGGGACCGGGCCTCGGGCCGGTTCTTTTATATGAAAGGGACCGATCACTTTAACATGGGCTAGTCATAGGAGAGAGTGCGCTTTGTCAAGACTGTCACAAGACTTACGCAAAAAGACCAGTCACTGAACTGACGCAAAGGGAATTTAACTAAATAAATTATAATAGTGTGAATTTGAAAAGATCGACTGGGTCTCGTTAGGGCTGGATCACACAACGTTCTGCTTACAAGGCATCGTTTGCCGTCTAAGCGATAGTTGGCCACTGTCTAAGTTATTGTTGGCCAAAGCTACCCTGCGGGCAAAAAGGGATCAGTTGGGAATTGGGACCTGTCCCTTGATAGGTGAAAACTAAACCGGTTCCGAAAATACATATCACGAGATAGGTGAAAAGAGGACCGGTTCCTAAAGTACCTACCATATGACCGGTCAAAAAGTCATGACATGTTCTTTTAGACCAGTCCTGTGACATTTTACAGAGTGCAATTGGCCCCCTCCTAGGACCAGCCCATGTTAGAGTGACCGATACCTATCACAATTAAGCGTGACGTGTCCTGGGATAGTCCTTTTCCCGCAGGGTATATATTGTTTTGATTTTGTGTTGAAATAGATACAAAAGAAAGAAAAACCAAAATGATGATTAAAAGAAAATGAAAAAAAAAAAAACACTAAAACTACAAAAAATAACCACCCCACCATTCCCTCCAATTTTTTGACTCATCATTCGCACCAATTTTTAAAAATGAAAACGTTAAAGCTACAAATTTAGAAAATTTAAAACAAAAAAGGACAACCGCGTTTAAAGAAATACTTAAATTTGAAAAAAATACTTAAAAAAATACTAAAAATATACCAACGGCAGGCAAGTGTGACCCTTAGGTCCCTTTGTTTGTAAAGGGTGGTTAAATTTTAAGGGCCGATGTTGAATGTGAACCATACCTAAACGTCAAGTTTTTTTCTGCATTTCATTTGACATTTCTCAATTTCAGACTAACTCAATTTGGAAACATACACAATCGAGAAACGCGTTAAAGTTATTCAGGCTTATTATGAAAATGGGCGTTCAAAATAAAATGCAGTTCGTGCACTTCGTGATTTTTTTTTTTGTCAGCATAAACGACCAAATGTGTCCACAATCGGGCAAATTGTGGTCAAATTTTAGCAAACTGGGTCTGTGAAAATACCTGTGCATGCTCGCCCAGTTCATTCTGCGAAAAACATTGCTGTTGTTCGCTATAGTGTGTCATGAGGTCGGTCAAGCATTTACCGTGAATGGTGTTCGCTATCGCGAGATGATAACGAACTTATTGTGGCCAAGAATTGAGGATATGGCCCTGAACGATATGTGGTTTCAACAGGACGGTGCCACTTGCCACACAGCTAACGAAACAATGGCCGTGTTATCTCACGAGGTGGCGATGTCAATTGGCTGCCAAGATCATGTGATTTGGCACCGTTGGACTTCTTTCTTTGAGGTTATTTGAAAGAAAAATTTAACCACCCTTTACTAGTGCTGTTGCCGTTGCTGTTGAAGTTTAAAATTCTTATTTTTTTTTAATTTTTTTTTTCAAATTTTTCTCCTAAAATTTTGATTTAAAATTCAACTTAAATTAGAAGCGTGTTTTAAAATTACGATATTTTAATTCATCAAATATTTGCTTAAGCATATTTGTGTAACTTTCTGATATATGCTGGGTCTGTCCTTTTTCTATTAGTCGCGGGTAAGGTTTTTTTAGAATGGTCTTCTTTTCAACGGTCACGGAACATATCACAGGGTAGAAACTTTCAGATCATTTCTATATCATTAGTCATGGGGTAAGTCCTTTCAGACAGGTTCCCCTGTCACCGGTTGCGAGAAATCAAAACAAGTTAACAAAGGTTATATTCTCGCTGTGATGGTTTTCATTATCTTTAATTGCTCTCTTAAGTTAAAGTCTTCATCCTGTTATACCCTTCAAAAGTTTTTATTGTAAGTTAAGAAGACAGAAAACTTCCAAAGAAAACTTATGACATAAAATACCTACCAACTTTTCAATCAATAATGACATGAATATTTTATACTGTATTTTTTGGTTTAAAAAAAATATTTTTTTATTTCTTTTTTTTTTTATCTAAATGACAATTTACACCCTTTATTACATGAAAATAGTTGACTTTATATTTGTTGTTTGTTTCTCTTTTACTGTTGTTCAAGTGAAAGGATTAAATATAAAAATTTTAAAAGAAGAAAAAACAACCCATTTTTTTTTTTGTTTTTACATTTCTGTAACTAACAACTGATGTATTCATGAAAATCATGTGATTAATGACTCGTACACTCTACAGAAATCTTTCAGGGTAATATTTACAATCATACAAATGCAGACAGACAACCCAGCTACAACAGTCACATTCCAAGGATACAAGATGAAAAAAAAAAACAAACAAAAAACACAAGGAAGCGGAAATGTAATGTAGAATAAACAACATAAAAAAAGGATATTTTTTTTTTGAAACAAGTACAAGTGTCAAGTACACATTTGTGATAAAAAAAAACAACAGAGAAAAAAAATATAAACTCATATGGTAAATTTACAGTGTCGGTCAAAATGTATTGAACAAAAAAACCATGTTTATTTAATATGAGTGTAATTTGAAATTAAGAGAATTTGAATAAAACAAAACATTTTATTTAAAATAAGATGTCTTCTGCCTGTTTACAGAATATGATCATAAGTGTTTGTTTTTAAATTACAATAATAAATAAATAAGGCATTTCTGTCCAAACTATTTTGACCGACATTGTATATGAAATCAACCAGGCACGAAATGTTTGTTGGTGTTATTCCTAAATGGCCTGATATTTTATGGTGGGTGGATAAATGACTTATAAAAAAAAAACAAACTTTGGAGACAGTTAACAAAAAATAATCAACGGAAAAAGAAACACATGTGTCATAAAATTTATAAACATTTTAGGTAAATTAGTTTTAATTTAAACAAGAAAATATATTTAAGAAAATTAAGATATTTGGAACAAAAATAAATAAAAACCCTAAATGGTTTTTATAGCTCCAAAGCAAATAAGGGACGATATTTAAAATCACTAATAAATTTTAGAAAGAATACCTTATGTACACTGAAAAAAATCCATGCTATACTTAATGAAAAAAAACACAAATTTTAAAATTGAAATTTCCGTCAGTCACGTGCCCAAAAAGGGGTTCAAGAAACCGTTTTGGTTGGAAATCCAAAATCTAATATTTGTGTAGCCTGAAGTAGGGGCTCATTACGCCAAGACACGCTAACTGACCGCTTCAGCTAAAATTTAAGATATGTACTTCCCGAAGTATGTGCCTTTTCACTGATGAGAAACTTTTTGCAATTTTCGCCTTAACGGCTATAAATCTGATATTTTGAATATGTGTTTCCTGGAGTGTGGGATAATTCACTGATAGGCTACTTTTTGGATTTTCCCCAGGAACGTGCTTAATAGAGATTCAAAGGGGAAAAGGTACCCTTTTTAATTGCATGCTTATACCGCTTTGGCTAGAAAGCCAAAACACTAAATACGCCAAACGAAATGGAATGGAAATGGGAACGAGTGGAAATGAATCATTAGACAAGGGAAACGAAATGGAATGGAACGGGGAACAAGTGTTATTGAAACATTATACAAAGCTAACGAGGTGGAGCGAAACGAGAATCGAACGGAATTGAAACACTAGCCAAGGAAAACGAAATGGAATGGGAAATGATTGGAATTGCACCACTATGACAAGGGGAACTACGTGGAATGAAACGTAGAACGAGTGGAATAGAAATACTAAATAACGGAACGAAATGGAATTGAAACATTTGACAAAGGGACTGAAATGTAATGGAACGGAGAACGAGTGGAATTAAAACACTAGGCAAGGAAAACACTAGGCAGAACGAGTGGAATTGAAACACTAATAATAAAACACTAAATAAGCGGAACGAAATGGAATGGAACGGGAAACGAGTGGAATTGAAACACTAATATAGGAAATGAAATGGAATGCAGCAAGATATTATCAATTTGAACATATTTTTTTCCATTTAAGCGATGTTTCTCAATTTTTTTCACAAATTTATCTTTCTGTTAATTATTTCGTTTATGGGTGCTTAATTAATGGAAATAAAATTTAAAACCATTCCAGTAATCAATGAATATAATTAAATTACAATCGATTCAAATTAAAGAAAAATTTCCAATATGAACGTGAAAATGAGGATGAAACGGAAAAGAGTGTTCCCTAATTCACACCGCCGAGCTAGAAAATTGAAATTTGTCATTAAGTTTCCTACTCCGATGTAGATACCCAAGAAGACGGGATTATTTTTACGAGAAGGGACAAACCATTTGAACTAAAAATTAAAATATGTGTTAGCTACTAATTGGAATTCCAAATAAAAACTTGGAAAATGGGATTAAAAAATAAAAAGTGTGCCCCTATTCAACCATCGCAAGCCGGTGTAGAGATCCACTAAGACTGAGGTTCTAAAAACTTTTACGGGGAGAACCTAATAAGGGAATATATTCCCCCTTAATTAGTGTTTCACCAAAAAATTTGTTAAAAATTAATTATTTCGATATGAACTACGTTTGACAGATTTTTATGGTCGTATTATTTTAAGTATATATCTCATAGAGGGAAATAGATAAAATTTCAAATCTCTTCTAAGCCCTGTGGGAAACTATTTCTGTAACAGAACACGTTACCTGATTGGTCCATTTGGGATACTTTCGGACGGATACTGTTTTCACCCTAATAGTATAGGTCCTATCAGACCGGTCGTGGAACTTGAACTTTAACTCATCCCTTTTTTCACAAAGGTAAGTGCAGAAAATATGGATTTTGGTATGAAAAATTATATATAAATTTTAATTGGCCGTAATTGGTACGGCCACTATTAAACACACAACAAAAATATATGAACTAAAAAAAAAATTCCGTTAAAATAGTTTAAAAATTTTCCTCAATTTAAGTCAACTTTTATTAAAACTTAGAAAATTTTTCTTAAAATTAATAAAAATTCCTACGTTTGGGTAAAAACGAAATAGTTTATATACTTAGAAATACTTATTAAGTAATATTTCTTGATTTTAGGAAAAAAACAAGTATATTAAATAAAAATTTATCAATTTTTAAAACAAACATCTCAGTTTAAAAAAAAAATTTGCATACTTAAATGTATTAAAACTAAGTTTAGTTGAAAAAAAAAATTAGGGCATAATTTACTCCCACTTAGTTCAAAAAATATGTCTATCATAAAATGAGAAAGTACTTGAACTTAATGTGTGTTCATTAACTAAATTTTAGAATGGCATTTCTAAATTCAGTTTTTATGAGTACCACTTTCTAATTTTTAAGAATTGTTTTCTAAAAATTAGTTTAAGCAATTTAAACCTATGTAATAATAAAAATTTACTTGGGTTTAGAAACTGATGACCTATTCCTATGGAAAATTTTCATGCAACTTAATTCAGATAAATTTAAAAAATTTAATAAAATATCTTTTTTTTTTGCAAGTAAAAGTTTTCTTATTTTTGAAATATAAGAAACTCTTGTATAAGATTTTTTTTCTTGTTGTTGGAAAAAGCTTAAACTATTTTCAATATTCTTTTGCAAAAAGAACAATCAATTAAAACCAAACAAATTAGTTTTCCTAAGTTTTAAGAAAAATTATTATTAAAGGAAACAAATGAAAGTAACCATTTAAAAAAATAATCGTGCATGATTGTATTTTTTGGTTCGTGGGTCAAAAGTCGCTCACCTGCCGATCTCTAACTTAAAATGGAAATGTAACTGTGATATTTTGTATTATTGTAACAATTGCCTTAAATTAGTTAATTTAAGGAGACAAAGGACCCCCAGTGTTCCTTAGCCATAGATGCCATGTGTAACTTAGGGCATCCATTTTGGTAGTTCTCTCAAGCAGAACCGTTAATTAACTACGAAAAGGATCCAACTTTGTCACAATTTATTACGTTTCAGAATATCCTGCAGTACATTTTTTTAATTTCTTTATATTTTTGCTAATGAAATTTAATTTATATTTTAAATACATGAGTTAAGTATAATTCAATTTAAATTAAAGACAAAAATGTATAGCAAAAAGCTCGTTAAGAGTAGTGTCCTCAAAAAGCGGAAGTCCTTCGAAAGTCAATAGGAAAATACTTACACAAAGAGTATAAAGTACTTTAAAATATATGGTAAAATATATTTTATTTATCATAGAAGCAGAATAAAGATAATTTTCACATAAAATTTTCACTTATTTTTAGGGAGTTAAGTCCTAGTCTTTAGTAAAAAAAATTATCTAATAAACTTAAATAAAATAAAATTTTTCTTAAAACCAAGGAAACATTTCCTAACTAATAGTAAAATTTTAGATGATATATAAACTAATGGAAGGAAATTTTACTGTAGTAAAATTATTCTATAAGTTAGAAATTTTTACCAAATTTTAAGTAAAATTTGTTTCTTAATTTCAAGGAAATTTTTATTTAATATTCGAAAAAGTACCTTTGACGCCGTTTTCATTTCAATTTTTCCTCTAAATAAGTTAATTTTTCTAAATTCTAGTTAATTTTTTTTTTTTTTTGAGTGAAGTAAGACAGTCCACAATTTTCTATTTGTATGTGTATGCCAATCTACTTTAGCTCTAGCTGAAGTTTTATACGCTGCCACTATCTTTTCCCTTACTTTACAACAATACTTTCTTTTTCTAAATTTTAATTACATTTTATTCTTAATTTTATTTATAGAATATTTAAAATACCATTTTGGTATACCTTAGATAAGGAAATAACAAAAAAATCATACTCTTGTGCTGTGGCTTCTCCCTTTTCAAATTCATTGGGATTTCTTTAAACTTTGTTAACAAAGAATGTTATCACTTTGACAGTTTTATTGCCTTTAGAAAGTTATTAACTTGATTTAATAATCAACCGTTACGAGTTTTTAAGAAGCTTGCTTATCTAATGAATTTTTGTTTGGGCTTTACACAGCATTAATTGTATTTAAATCCAAAAGGCATAGAAATTAAATGCCAATTTTTGTTGTTTAGAAAATAATAACAATTTTCCATAGCGATTGGAATATTTTCACTCATTATGAAAAATCAAAGTCATAAAAATTATTTGTAAAAAGATAAGAAAATATACAGAAGGTGCAGGAAGAGAAAGTAGAGATAAACAAAATTTAAATTTGAATAACAACTAATGGCTATGTAAAGGATTAAATTTAAAATAATAAAAAAAAAAACAGGGCCTACTTTTATGTAATACAAAATTAACAAGTTTATTCATGTTTTTAGTAAATTGAGTATTGAAAATTATGATTTCTCTAGATACATATTTACCATATTTTTTTTAAAAAAAAAGAAGCACTTACCGTGATCGCCTTGAAGAACTAGCCATCCTCTTGATTTGCATTTTTATTAAAACTTTAAACCTAAAATAAAGGAACAAAACATAAATTAACTATTTAACTACTGCATACTTTGAGACTTCTCTGTAGTCAAAATTTATTGCCTACTTTTAGGTTCAGCCCAAAAATTAACATAACAAAAACATGTTTTTAATTTAAGGCATGTATACAATAAACTTAAAACAATCTTAATTTATGATTTTTTGAGGCTAATAATATCAAGTTACATCTTAGTTAATATCTTAACAAAATACCTACTTATTGGTCAAATAATAAGCCACAATCTTTGAAATAAATGAGCTGTAAATGAAGAAAGATTTTCTAACAAAAACCAATACCAAAGTGAACAGACTCACATGTATTGTGTTGTTAATATGTGGCAACAAAAAAAAAATTATATAAAATTTATAGAGATTATTTTGTTGTTGTAAAAACATTAAGACCAAACTTTCGGTAATATTATAACAAAAAAACAATAACAACAACTTGTAAAATTTATAAACATTCAAGGTAAACAACAAATATCAATACTGCAATTTTCTATTGGATTGGGGAAAATGTAATTTCATATATTTCTTGTGGAGGTACCTAGCAAAAACATGGTATCAACTACTTACCAACCTATTTACTCGCTTAATTTTGTTCGCGATGTCCAAAAAGTAATGGGTACTCATTATTTTTTGGCTGTTCGTAGGCATAAGGGTAATGACCACCCATTACATTGTGTTTTTTGTAAGTGAGAAGGTAATGACCACTTTTTGCTTTTGGTACATCGCGAACAAATATAATTATGCGGGTAAATAGGATGGTAAGTAGTTGATATAATGATTTTGCTGGGTGTATTAGCTTTAGGGCGAACTGTATAATTTTTATTATACTTGGACCCAACTAACGAAAATTTATTATGTTTAGATTTTATATGTTGTGGTTCAAATTTAACTTATTTTATGATATATAAGTTGTCTTGTTCTTTTCTCTGTCACATGTCCTAATTACAGCAAAACCTTTAGGTGATCCCGGGGAAATATTCCTTATTAGACGGGAAAAATTTCTCCACCAACACCAAATACAGACCGCTTCGTAGAAGCATTAAGAGCTATTGGTCCTTTAATTCCCACTTTTGGTAAAGTAATTTTCTTAAAATTATTTACTACCAGACAGCTAGCAACCATTTCCCCTTTTCTTAACCCATTCTCCGCCAGTGTTGCCATATGACATCACGTGGATTCTGTGCAGTTCTGTTAGTTCGGACATACGCGAAAATGAGAGAAGCCGGTTGTCTCCCCTTCGGGCTGGACAAAAATTAAAAAATTTTATTTTTCACCGTATTTGGATTTCCACTAAAATTTAGCATTAAATCCAAAAAAACAAATGTCCTGGCCGTACACTATGTTCAATATACTTTTCTGAACACGTACAGTTAAAAGGGTTCTTTGCAGATCTCAACATAAACAGTTCTGATGAGGTCGCACCTTTGGGTTTGAAAACTTTCTCATCGTCTTCATACCGTACTGATTCCTAAAAAGATCATGGGTACTAAACCCGATCTCTAAAGGTTATGCAGAGTATGGTTAACTTTCTTGAGTCGACTGGACTTCTGAACGATCGACAGTATGATTTTCGTAGAAGGTAATCTACGGGTCCCTGATAGCATTCCTTTCGGAACTACTAACTTGATCAATTTACCCCGCCTCTCAAATATGATTCACGTTAATTGAAGGCAAAGCATATTTACGTTCATTAAAATTTGGTTCACTGGCTCTTTTGGTTTCGAAAATATTATTTACAAAAATTCTGTTTTAAACCATTCATCAACCACTCTAAAATAGAGAATAGGTGGTAATTCCCAGTTAAAATTGAACATAGGGTATTAAGACGGTACTTAGACTTTGTTATTCTAAAACATAGCGCTGAAGTCTGCTATACGCTTATTGATTATAACGCAGTTTGTGAATGCGGTCACGGAAATGTCATGAGGAATGTTAATTGTAGCAGTGACTACATTATTCCTGGATTGAGCTTCAATTAGGAACTACGCGTCACTATAGGGGAATATGGATGGCTGGAATGTCTTCACCCGTACCAAAGAATCTTTAATTACTTTACAGATGATTCTAGGATGAGCAAAGGAGTTTTTGCTGCGATTTTTTTGGCGAAAGCTGGGTATGGAGAAATGGTGTAAATTTCCCGATTACTGTAGCATTTTTCATGCGGAAGTTCTGGAGGCAAAATGGCTGTTGACCTTGCTTTTGTGCCGATTTGAAATATTCATCGATTGTCTAAGGGTGCAAGAACTTCTAATTTGTACTTATTATTGATTGTTAAGTCAAGATCTGCCTCCACAAGGCCGGCACTGCGACCCATATGGATCTTTTGTACCAAGGATCATAAAACTAAACCAAATTCTGTATTATATTCCCTATTAACTTTTATATAGAAGATGGAGAAGAGTTCCTTATATCCTCTGGACCCAAAAATTCCCTATTAAAAACCTTCCTCCTGTTCCTATGCAATACAGAAACCGCCACAGAGGCGATTGCAACAGATTCAGAAATGGTAGTTCAATTCAAAGTGTCCGGTAAGAAACCCTGTTAGTAACCTAATGTCGTTCCTTCTTCCTCTCTCATCCCCAAAGAATTGTACCAAAGGTCCTTTGCCATTGGTAGTTCGCCCTCCTTAACCAGGGCTGCTATGGTGGACCAATTCACTCCACAGTTCTGGTCCCACCAAAGGTTCCGAAGAACCCATTCTAGCTAGTTCGTCAACTACCTCGTTACTAACATGTCCATGGTATCCAGTAATGAGTAACCCTGTTACGCGCGTGTCTCAAAACACTCCAGAGCTATTCCTAAGTGAGTGTCCAAGACGACAAAGCCTGGAGTGCCTTTCCGCTATAAGAGAAGATCAAAATATATGCGACCTTTAGACACTTACCAATATTCAGTGTAGCGCATATGAGTATAGCCTGTAGTTTAGTTTGGAATACCGTTTGCCACTTGCATATTGGCTCCGAAATCCATCGGAGTCCATTTTCTGGTGGGGGCGCTGACGGGTCACTGCTGGACTGCGGTTCTTGCCAAGAGAGCTGGCGAGTGATTACTATAGGCTTTGTGGGATACCGAGGGACAAAGAGACCACATTATGTGCCACTATCCGGTTCTTGCGCGCTCCAGGGCAGGTTGTTTAGTATATTATCTATTCCGCGATCTGGAGAAAATCTCTAGAATCGAAATTCTGAGACTTCTGTCATTTGCTAGGAGTGTGTGGAGCACACTAGGTGTCATCACATCTGACTGATATTTTTTTACGCAGGTTATCGTTTCATATCTGGTAACGCTGGGCACCCAATTGTATATGCGAGGTCTTTTTGACCAGCCAGCTCAACCTAATCTAACCTATAACATAGCCAAGTTTCATTAAATACGATGTGTTTATATTGGAATACTTTCCACGTAAGACTTCTTTAGATGTTCATGTCGCCGATTCTAAAAGGTATCAAGGTAGTATGGAACTCAGTCAGCTCTATTAATATTTTTCTGAAGGATGTTTAAATGTGATAATCAGCTTTTATCCAGGAACACGTATATTTAGTAGCAGTACACACTTTTCCAAAAGAGTTCTTCCTCCTTTTTTGACACATGATCGTCCAAAGCATTAATGAGATTATTCTTTTTCGCCAGAACTATTCGCATGTAAAATAAATTTAACACAAAGTTCTTCCCCGTCATATTTGTTTAATCAACTGCAAATAGACAGCACTACTCACTTTTTCTATGTTATCTTCCAAATCCATATTTTTCTTTGACCAACTCAATGCATTGCATTAATAGCGGACATTCCCTGCGTGTTAGATGTAAAACTCTAAATTTGATCATCAAAACTTAAACTTTTCCCAGTACATTGTTTGACGATATTACATTTTTCCTTAAACCAATATCTGCTCTGTTTTTGTGAATGCGTGTGGTAAATGTAGCATATTTAAAGATTTATTTAAACAGATCATTGGTGTCACTAAATTGTCACCACCTAAGCATTAACATAATTACAACTACATGGACAAACGCTTACACACACACACATAGATACACAAACACATAGATAAATGGAAAAACGAGTAAAGCTTTTTAGATTTTTGGTCAACTAACAATGGCCACAAAATGAGGCTAACCAACTAACAAACACGCATGCAACAAAATATCCAACACATATACAATGAGATAGTAAATTTTGAGTGTATGTGTGTGTGTACAAGTATCATCAAAATGTTGTTTACATTACATTGCATGTAATGTTTAGATGTATGCACTACTACAACATTATGTGTGTGTTAGTGTTTTGTACAACCAAATAATATTACCTGTAATTTGTGCACACGAGTGTGTGCAAGTGCTCGAGTTGTTGTTAAGAGCAGGTTTTTAATAGTTAATACAATTGTGTGGCTTATAATTGTATGTGGTGGAAGTAATCGGGGGGGGGGGGGGGGGGGCTACTAAATAATTTACCTTTGCATACATTTTGCCATACAAGAGGTCCAAGATGTTATTTTCCTTATTATATTACAACATTTTGGTTACAATAACTCTGCTCATTATCTTATAGTTATCCAATTCCCTTAAGAATATGTTACTTGACCATAATTTTTCATTGTGGTTGTTCTTGTATTGCAACAACTTCTACAACATTTCTAGTAGTATGTTGTCAATTTAAGATTGATGTTATGATGTTCTGAGTGTCATTTATTTTGAAAATGTTGTATACCATAATGTTATTTCTAGCAGTCGTGTCTTCGTCGTAGCATGTTTCATTCTCTACAATATTTAGTACAATCTACTTTAGTAGTTATACTACGTGGTTAGCAATTACTTAAGTTAGTTGCATTTTGGGGATTTTGCAATTACATTTTATCATGTCATAATCAAAATTAAAGCTAAATATATACATGCTACAATGTTTTGTGGTCTTCTAATTAAACAAATTAGTTGTCATTATCAGGTTTTAGTAAAGAAGATGAATACAAAATTTGCAATATTAATTATCAAAGGATTTTAAAAGATTGGAAATGTAAAATAAAAAAGTTATTTATGAAAATTATTTAAAATCCTTGACTGAAGGTTAGGTTGAACAAAAGTAATCGGAAGTGAAAATGCCAACATACACTTAAGGCCTAAAGTCGGCATGTTGTGAGCTCTCATGTAGGTTGGAATTTTGCTGCAGATCAAAGCACTTCTTTACTTCAAATACTCGACCTTTAGCTTACAGTAAAGAAGCAAACCTTACGATTTTTTGTTTACTTTTCTTACAAGTTTTAGATTAGGTTGGATAAGAATAGGCAGCATCCCATTTTGATGCAGAAGATTAAGTGGCTACACTAAGTTCTATACCAAACCAGTCAGATCCACTGACAATATTAATACAGACAGGTCCGTTAGATCATAGTAAACCGGGTGACCAAATCGAAGCCTCATATTCTTACTACTTGTGACAGCTCCTGCATAAATCACCGCCAGAAGATTAAGCAAAAGGAAACGGAATAGTTCAATCACCGCTGCGGTACGGCGTCAATCAAAAGTGGTCCAAATCCTCCTCGTGATCGATCAAGTTGGCTCATCAGTCTTAGCAAACTGCAGGTAGTACCACTCAATTTTGAGTTTGTCGATATCACAGTCCAAAACCAAAGTCCCACTAACAGCTACCCTGCGGGAAAAGGACCTATCCCAAGACACGTCACGTGACCGGTTCATTGTGACAGGGACCGGTCACGGGACTGATTTTTTAATATGCAAAGCACCGGCCAATTTAACATGGGTTTGTCTTAGGAGGGAGTCAATTGCCCTCAGTGACATGTCACAGGACTGGTTTAAAGGAACATGTCACACAACTAATCCCAAAGAAAATATTACAGGACTCGTACTTACAAACTCATCACGACCCAATACAGGATATAGACTTTTAAACCGTTCACGTGGTAGGTACTTTAGGAACTGGTCCTCTTTTCACCTATCTCATCATATGTATTTTTAGAACCGGTCATGCTTTCACCTATCACGGGACGGGTCCCAACTGAATCCTTTTTTCCCGCAGGATAGTTAATCAGTAACATTATTGTCATTACTTCACCCGCAACCCGGTTCCCATATGAGTGTCAATTTGTAATATCTGGCTATCTAGCTCGGAGACACCCGGCATTTATGGACAATCCTTGATGTGGTAAATACACACTCAATCCAAGACATAGCGTATTATATGACGACTACTTCGACTTGTAAAATGCAGCACTAATTCGGCAGCCTAAAGAACAGTCGATAATCTCTTATCATATTTTTGCCTGTTTAGCCATGTTCGTTCCCATTTGCCTCGCGAGGTCTATTGGTAAGCAATGCAGAATGATCAATATACCCTTCGTAATGGGTGGTACGAAGAGTACCTGTAATTAGTAACGTTATTGTGTGTGGCTCTCTTGAAATATGGTAATGGCATAATCCATCCCATATGGGATCCCTGATCACATCAGGTTTGACGTTATTTAAAACGCTTTCTATTTCCAGAAAAGCTACACATTGGCTTATATTTGGGCGATCTTTATTCTCTATTGTACGAGTGCAGTACGGTATCCACTGACTTATTGTGGGTATGTTGGTAGGCGGATAGTAGACCCAGTTCAATTGGCATTCCAAGGTGTAAGCCTCTCCAGGGTACGATTCATATCTATTGTTTTTAGAAAAGTGTGGACAACTCATAAGCATCCCTTAATCCAGTTTAGCCCATAAGCCAATTTTTTTTTAAGAGAAGCAACACTCAGGAAATTATTCCTGCTCATTAATGTGTTGCTTTCTTTGGAAATTGGATAAAGGGGTGATGAAAGGTGGTGAAACATGAAGGGATTCATATATGGCAACACAGTAATTGCGCGAGGTGATTAATCGTAGAAGAGTGGTTGCCTGCCATGGAGAGTTGGCGTAATTGTTGTAGCTTTTAAAACCATATTATGTCATTTTACTTCGGCGGGGTTAAGTGCTATGGAAACAACGAAGGAGGACACTGCGACATACACTATTGGACAATTTAAAGTGCAATTGAGTACGGTGTAAAAGAAATGTTAAAAAAAAAATTCTTAGAGAATTTATAAAAAAGACGTATACTATCCCGTTATTCCTAGACGTTTTGTTTACTTTGTAATAAATAAAAAATGTGTTTAGTCTTATCTTGCTGCGCTGGGGATAAAAATCAAATAGTGGGGCTGTTTTGCAGTTGGTCAAAATAAAGTGCAATTTTGTTACATGTACAGTTATTTTTTTTATTGTCCAAATATTGAATTAAAAATTAATGGTAAACTCTTTTAAAATGTGAATACGTTCATAATATCTTAATTTTTTGTTTCTATTATTATTTTAAAGTACAAAACAATAGCCCAAAAAACCCAACAGCTTCAGACAACATAAAATGAAACAGTTATCTAAAGAAGTGAAGGATTTATTAGTAAAAGACAGTAAAATGGTCTTACATACAAAAATCTGGCCCAAAAATATGAAATTTCTTCGTCAGGAGCAAGAAAAATAGTTCAAATGTACGAAACCAGGAACTCAAATGAAAGTTTTAAGAAAACGCAATACTTCGCAGCGCGACGACCATCATATCGCAATTTTGATTAAAAAAAAACCATTTTCTTCATCCAGAGTGGTAAAAGATGAATTAAAATTAAGCGTTTCATCCCGAACCATACGCAGAAGGCTAAATGAAGTCGGTTTAAAAAACACCTTTGCAAAGAAAAAACCACTGTTACGTCCTGCAAATATAAAAAAGCGATTAAACTTTGCCAAAAAATATCTAAACATGCCAAAAACATTTTGGGATAAAGTTATCTGGTCAGACGAGTCGAAATTTGAGTTGAAAAATGAAAAACATCGAAAGCGTGTGTGGTGTGAGCCTTCTCAGAAGCTAAAGTCTAAAAACTTAACACATACTGTTAAGCATGGAGGGGGAAGCCTAATGGTATGGGGGTGTTTTTCCTCAGCAGGTGTAGGGCGACTAGTAAAAGTCGACTCCAAAATGACTGGAGAGCATTACGTTAACATTTTGCAAGAAAATCTTAATAGTAGTGCTGAGGAAATGTGCTTGGGGGACTTTATCTTTCAGCAGGATAATGACCCCAAGCACACGAGTAAGGTGGCAAACAATTATTTCAGGGATAATAACATCGAAAAACTAGATTGGCCGGCACAGAGCCCTGATTTAAACCCTATTGAGCACCTATGGACCATTCTCGATGATAAAATTCCAATGGAATCACGTACCAACATTCCAACATTTTGGGAAAAAATGCAATCCGAATGGAAGGTGATTCCACAAAATATTATTAAAAATCTGGCTTCAAGTATGCCCAACAGACTAAGAGAGGTCATTATCAATAAGGGAGGAGCAACAAAGTATTAATATTTTATTATGTTTATGTTTCATATTAAAATATTTTGAATTTGCACTTTATTTTGTCCAACAAAATCTTTTACTATGTTTAGTTTTGTTGAATTTATGAAAAAAATTTAAGTTTAATATATATGTTTTTTTCTTTTTTGTATCATATAGTTGATTAAATAAATAAATTCAGTTAAATTTTAAACAATTGAATTCATTATAATTATTTTTTCTTCAACGATAGGAAACATATTTAGAGTTGCACTTTATTTTGTCCAATAGTGTATCTGAGGGATAGAAAACTCATACAAAGTATTTTTCTAAATTGATGTTGGCGTAATTGGGAATCGAACCCGCAAACTTCTGTGTAACAGAAATTTTTAAAGAATTTATTTTAAACTCTTGGAAAACTTATGGCTTTGATAAATTCTATAACTATGTTTTTGAATTTTGCGTGAAAGTTTGAAACCAGAAAAAACACGTTGAAGAAAAAATCTCATGATATTTATTCATAAACAGGCAACATTTTCGATGGCGTTTTAAATATTTTCCTTTTAAAGTATACTTTTTTTATATTCATTAAATTTTAATTAACTTCTTTAGATATTAGTGTTAAGAAAAGATGTTCAATTGTTACACATGGTAACAAGAAATTTCAGCTACAATGATGCTAACACAAAATGAATGTAGAATATTATTTTATGGACTCTTGAAATGTCCGTCTGCTTAAGAGGCGAAACTCAGGTTGCTCAGTTTTACTCATCTTGTATGCTATTTTCCCAAGAAAGTTTGGAAATCATCAAAATCGGTCAAGCGGTTGAAAAGTGGTGAGTAAAAATGTGTGGACAGTTCAAAAATATCGATACAAAATGGAACATTATACTATCAACTAAAATGTACCATTTTGTATGGAAAATTTCCGGATGTCCTCACAGAACTTTTCAACCTTTCGTCCGTTTTTGATCATTCACAACTAAAAGCTTCTTGAGAGCAAACTGTCCTGTGTATTCACACAGATTTCAAGAAGCCATAAAAGTTCGAGCAACCTTTTCAAATTTTTTTTAAGGACTTAATTCCAACACTACCATTTCGCATTGCAACCATTGATGCTGACGGTAATAATCCAAAATTTGTTTCAGAGTGTTGAGCAAGATGTATTATTTGTTATGCAACTAAACTTTAAAAAAAATTTCTACTACTAGAAAATTCATTTAAAAATCTGAAGAAAAAAACTTTGCTTTTAATACTTCAAATATAAGTTTTTCTTTTGTTGTGAATATTTTTATGATGTTTTAAAATACCTCCCATATGAGTAGAGTTTGAAAATTGTTTTTCTTCAGCTATTTTGTGTTTTTTTTTTTTGCAAAATATTATGAATGAAATTTTTCTTGAAATATGGTAATAAACAAAGAAACTTTATGGGCATGTGGAACAAAAAAATAAAACTTGGTGTGTGAGTGAAGTGAGAAAAAGTATAAATTGAAAAAGTTGTTGGAGTTTTGAAAAAAAAAAAAACAAACATACTGTTAAAAAAAATTATTTCCAAACAAAGTTGTCCATAAATTTAGTTAAAAATTTTAATATTAGTGGTGATGGGGGGAGGTTATGTTTAGGAGTGTTGATTCAATTTTTTTAGCCTAAAATTAGGCAATGGTTTTTAAAAACAATTATTTTAAAATTCTGAGTAGAGAGAATATTTTAAATTTAGGACTAAATATTAAATAAAAAGATTCATAAAAGCGTTGTAAATATCATGAAGTTTTACCTCGTAAAGTTACCAACTTAATACAGTATTCAAGATAGACGAGACCTTATATGAATTTCCTCAGTATGTATTATTGTATTGTTTTTATCAAAATTACACAATATTATTTAAAATTAATAATAATTAATGTTCAACGAGAAACGCACTTTTAAAAATGATCAAAATTTTGTAGTAGTAACTTTAATCTAATCTCTATTTTTACAAATATTTGCATCAAGTATGCCCCTTAAATTAGGCAATGTTTTTTGTAAATTACAAAAACCCCCTGATGTTAGGCAATGTTTTAGTTATTATTTTGTGTTGCTTTTTTTGTAATTTCCTTTAAAATATATATTAAAAATTGCCAACTTTATTTTTCTATTCTTTGCACCTGCAATATTTTGACGCAGTGATGCTTTTGCCTGACGTTGGTATAAATTCATTTTAAACTTTAGTTAAACAATATTAAGCTCATTGTTGTTGGCATATAGTTGTTGTTATATTAACTCATATTTACAATGAGAAAACTAAAAGTTTGTGAAAAAGTTGAAAAAAAACTAACAACTGGTGCTATCATAACATCCTGTTTAAAAAATATAAGTCAGAATAAAACATGATAAAAATTTGTAGGTTAAAACCGACTTAAAGTTGTTATATGAGTTGAAAGTCAAAAAAGCGAATAGATCCAAATTCTCTAATTAATTTCGGTCAAATTAGTCTGGAAATAAAATAAAATGTACAATTTTGGTATAAGTTGATGGACACATAATGTGTAAATTTACATTGAAATTGTGTTACACAAAATAAATTTATTAAAAAATACGAAATTTGTAAATTTATGCACGAAATTCTTAAAAATGTGTGCATTTAATTTTAAGCATAAAGTGTTTAATTTTAAACGCATTTGGTGTTTACACATTTTCTAGTAGTGAGTTTACAAATATTTTTAAAGTGTATTTTACAAATATAATTAAAGCATAAATAGAGTTTTATTACAGTTTAAACCGAATACGAAAAAATTTTAACAAATGACGGCACAACTTCAAGAACCCATATATTCGGATCCTACACAACCACAAATAAAAACTGCCATTCCAGAGTTGCCACAAATTAGTATTGGGTGTATAACTAAAAAATGCGGGATTGACAACAGATGGCGTATCTTTTATACGTGGTTTGTGCCTTTAATAACTTGAATGGCACTTTGGAGAGTAAACGTTTGTCATTAATTCTGACTTAGTCATTGTACAAAATAGTAGAATTTTATGCCAACAAAGTATCATTTGCCTGAAGTTTGGCTTTATTTCTTCAATTTGAAGCTAATCCTGAATATGTTTCATCAATTTCAACGTGCGAAAAATAGTTTTTGCGGTTCAGAGGTGATGATTTTTACACGGAAGTCAAATACCGCCCAGGTCAGCCAAAAAAGGAGGTATTATTTGATGGTGATTGTTGTCAAACTCAAGAAGAACTTGCAAAATCCTTGGGAGTCACTCAAGCAGCAATTTCAAAACGTTTGCAAGCAGGAGGATTCAACCAAATGCAAGTAAATTGGGTACCATACGAGGTGAAGCCGAGAAACTTTGAAGGACGATTTTGCATGTCCGGCATTCTGCATTGAGCGCCATAAAAAAGCCATTTTGGTATTGAATCTTTACCAGCGATGAATAATGAATCCATTACGGCAACCCGAAGCTCAAGAAATTATTTGTGCAGACTGGCCAACTAGCCAAATCAACGACAAAGCTGAATATACATGGCGCCAAGCTAATGCTCTGAATTTGGTGGGACCAGAAGTGTGCCATCTATTATGAGTTGCTGAAATCAGACCAGACGATCACAGGGGATCAGTTTCGCACACAATTGATTCGTTTGAAGCGAGCATTGGCCAAAAAAACGCTCGGAATATGCGACCAGACATGAAGCTGAACGTTTGGCCACCCATTGCAAAACCGGTTAAAAACTATTTAGAAAATAGTGGTTGGGAAATTTTGCCTCACCTGCCTTATTGTCCAGAACTTGCCCCGATTGAAAATTATTTTTTTCGATCAGAACAGATTATCCGAAATTGGCTTGATTCGTTCCATATGTTGCAAGAAAGATGGGATAAGGTCATAGCTATCGATGTTTAATACTTTAAAGATATTTATATTGTACCAATGTATCACATAAACGCCTAAAATTTGCCAAAATTTAATGCAATCTTAAGAAATGAGAGAATAAAATTTAAAAAAAAAGTTATTAAAAGTTTTTTTTATAAAATCTTGATTATTCACGGAGACTAGAATTTAGGGGATAAATTAAACAAATATAATTTTGTATTATTTCGGATTCATTGAAGAGTCAACGTTTCGACGGTGGTTGCAAATATCTACGCTTGAGGGCACCAAATCTTTGGTTATACCAATTTTCTTTGAAACATTCGCACGATTTCTAAATTCAGAAGAATATGGGTTAAGGTCCTTTATATAATTTTAAAAATCCCACTTTTCTTAACTGTTACATGTTCCTTACGAATTCATTAACAGGCTTGATTTTTTATTTATCATATATTCCAAAACCACGTTTACATTACGCTTCAAATTAAGATTTCGAAATCTAGTTTAAACTGGATTTAGAGCGTAATGTTAATGCAGTTTAAATAAATTTTCATTCCTTGTCGCATGATCATTCACTTGATTATGATCATTAAATAATTTATAAATTCAATTCTATTACAAAATGCTGTACAATTGTTCTGCATGCATTTTGTAATAGATCAAAAGAAATTTATTTACGGTTTGCTAGATGCTAGATCTTTCACTAGCTCTATGGATTGTGTAATATATGCTGCATTTTAATTTAATTTTGGTTTATCAACTAGAATGCTGCAAGAATCAATAATAAAGAAATACCTTACATATTTTACAAATTATATAAAATGCAAATTTTCATTAGACATATTGTAAGAGATTTGAATTAATAAAATATATAATGATTCAAGTTGATTGTAATTCAATAAGGAATTAATTCAATTCTATTAAATATTAAGTTTTTGGAATGAGAGTTATGTTCAAGTTTTATAGTGGACATATTTTTTTTAAAAAACCGAAGCTAACATACCAAATGTAAATATAAACAATTATTATATTGTATATATAAATGATGAATTATCAGCTCATAATCGTAAACTTTTATGGTCAGCAAAGACAAAAGCTAAGGAAACAGGATGGAAATTTGTATGGTTCAATAACGGACATGTCCTAGCTAAAAAAAGTGAAAATTCTAGTGCCGTTTTAATCTTGAACTTTGCTGATATTGAACTTATTGTGTAAATAAAACATTTTATTCTCATTGTCTTATAAAACTTTGTAAGAACAATCTTTTTAAATAAAAAAAGAAAAAAAAAAAAAAAACTAAATACAAAAAACATGAATAATATATTTCGTCAAACAGTTGACAGTGTTAGTCGAATAAGTCACGAATTTTTAAGTTATCCGATTTCCATACTTTTCTTAAATATCCGTTCCCTTCGTACAAATTTCAACTCCTTTTTGACTACAGTGTGTGGTGTGATGCATCTTATTAAAATCATTGTTCTTGTTGAAACGAACATTAAGGACGAAGAAACCCCCTTTTACCGTATAAATGGTTTCAACTCAATATTTATAAATAGAGAAGTAAGAAGAGGAGGAGGTGTAGCAGTATACATTAAAGAGAAGCAATCATACATAAACATAACCATCAATACAAAATCATTTGAATGTCTGCATATTAACATACAGGCAAAAGAAAGTATTTGTCTCTTTGCAATATATCGTCCACCAACCGCCAATGTAAACACATTTATAAGAGAACTCGATGATTTGTTAAACACAACAAATAAACAACAAAATGTTAATGTAGTTGGGGATATAAACATAGATCTCTTAAAAAAACACTTCACAACTACTCTTTACCTTGATATGATGTCATCTAACGGCCTACAATGTATAATTAAAGATTGCACGAGAGAAGACTTTAACAGAGATTCTCACACGTGTATAGATCATATGTTTGTTAAAAGTAAACAAATCAATTCAAACATTTATGCTACTATAGTAAAAACAATAATATCGGATCATTACTCCTTTATATGTTGTCTCTCAGAGTTTAATGTAAACAAAAAAATAATAAATGATACCCAATACATCAAAATAAGTAACAACAAAGTAAAACAGCAGATATGTACAACAAACTGGCACGAAATAGGAAACTTTACAAACCCAAATACGATGTTTAATTCAATCAATAAAATATTTAACAAAATTTATGAAAATTCAAAAATAATTGTACAAAAAAAGAAAAAAAGAATTTCAAGTCCATGGATAAATGATAATCTAATAAAAAGCTGTGAAGTTCGGGATAAACTTTATAAAAAATGGTTAGAAAACAAAAGTAAGAAATTAATTGAAAATGAATATAAAAAATATAGAAACTCCTTAAATAAAAAACTTAATTACGCTAAAAACTTTTATTATAAGAAAAAGTTTTATGAAAATAGAAACAATATTCGGGCAACATGGCAAGTCATAAATGAAATAATAGGTAGAACGTCCAACAATGTAGATGAAATAATTATTAAAAACTTTAAAAACATGAATTTATCTGATATTTGCAATAATTTTGCAATAAATTTTAAACAAAATGTAAAAGATATTTTGCATAACTGTGAAATTAAAACAATAAATCAACCAGTACAAGTACTTCAAAACTCCTTTTATCTGGCAAACACATTCGAAGAAGAAATCTTCAATATTTTAAATTCGCTTAATGTAAATAAAAGTGCTGGTCATGATGGTATAAGGCCGATTGATCTTAAGAACAATGCCGCGGTTATGACTCCAATGATCACAAAACTTATAAATCTTATAATAAATACAGCAATCATTCCTGATATATTGAAGGTGTCACATGTTCGGCCAATATATAAAAATGGCACAAAATCGAATTTTAACAATTATCGTCCAATTTCAATCCTATCCGTTGTTGAAAAGATAATGGAAGAAGTCGTATGCGTTAGATTAACGGACTTTATAAATAAATACCAAATAATAAATACAAATCAGTATGGATTTCAAAAGAGGAAAAATTTAAACCAACTTCTTGGTAACTTTGCAAACTATATAAATGAACAATTAAGTAAAATCCATCACTGCCTTACATTGTTCATTGACTTTAGTAAAGCGTTTGACACTCTATCGCATACCAAACTACTACAAATGTTAGAGAACATAGGAATTCGTAGAAATGCTTTAGAATGGTTCAAAAACTATCTTACCCTGAGAAAATACTTCGTTTAAATTCACAACAACTTAAGTAAAGAATCAGATTCAGATTTTGGTGTACCACAGGGCTCAAAATTAGGACCAGTTCTTTACATAATTTATTCGAACGAGCTTATTAATGTGTTAAGAACTTGTAAAACATTTGCATATGCGGACGATACAGCTATGGTTGTAGCTCACAAAAACGTAGATACCGCAGCAACAATAATGCAACACCAGCTCGATACTGCGGTTAAGTGGTGCCACGATCATGGTTTAATAATTAATGCATCGAAAACCAAACTTATGCATATTAAACCACCACACATATTATTTAGAGAAATTAATTTAAAATTTCACTCCACTGAATGTTTGCATAATAGAAAGCTTTTAGATTTCAACTATAATGACGACCTATGTTCCACTTCAATTGAAATTGTCAACACCTACAAATACGTAGATCACAACTTTAAATGGATGGTGCACATTGAAGAAGTTCGTAAAAAACTGAGGAAAGCTGCCTTCATGATGCGACATTTAAGTTACAGTTCAAACAGGATGGTAGTCAGACAAGCATATTTTTCCTTAGTAGAAACTCATCTTCGTCATGGGATAACAGCCTGGGGTAGCTCAACATATTGCAATAAGCTTCAACGAAAACAAAATCAGCTGCTAAAAATAATTAAAAACACCTACACGACAAACAATTCACTGAATACTGCAACAATCAATATAAACGCTGATAGATTAATGGTTAATACTAACACCAATTACGACACAGCAAGTAATATTGGCCACTTACAAAATGTATCCGATAATTTGAATGATCATGTTCAAACAAACAACACGTATAGTACAACAAATGCGAGCTACAGCTCATCAACTAGCAATATAGCTAAAGTTTTGAATATTTTAGACGTTAACAGCATCTATTATACTACATTGTCAATAGAATTTTTCAATGACTCCAGATTTCTGAAAAGAATTGATCACATCCACCAGACCAGAATGAATGCAGAAGGAAGATACCGTGTACAAAGACACAAAAATCATTACGGGAAAAGCACCCTATCTGTAATGCTACCAACAATATTCAACAAAATGACAAATTAACTAATAAATAACGCAACCAATTATTATAAAAGGAAAAAAATATTTAAACATTTTTTTATAAACCAGCAATGAATGCTCTATTATTGTTAATTATTGTAAATTGTAAATTATAAATGTAATTTTAAATTTCTGTACCTGCAGACAAGCCGCAATGGCTTCGCAAGGTCATAAATGTAAATGAATTTAATATTTTACTATCAATAAATAAATAATAATAATAATAATAATAACTATTTAGACCACTTAAATGAACTTTTTAAACTGTTTTTAAGATGAGTATCCCAATCGTAAGTAATGCTCAAAACACTTTAAAATCTTAATCTCGGAATAAGTTTTAACTTACATGTTAGATTTGACTCAAGTGCTTTCTATAATACCCGCCACATGAATTTATGATGTTCACTTTTAAGAAGCTGAATTCAAATTAAATTAATTTATTCGATGATCTGAATGTAGGGTACAACACCAGATTCCGTTATTAACCTCTCTTGTGAAAATTGGAAATATAAAACATTTTACATTTTAAAGGCTTAAAATGTAAATACTTTTTGCAATATAAATATTTTTTTATTTTAAACATGTTTTTGTAACGCTGCAGGTAACTGTCAAAATTGATTTTACTCAACTCTAGTGGTTATTAGAGTTATTTAAAATAATTCCAATGAAAATCTGTATGTAGAAATAAAATAACAACATTTGCAAAAACTAAACTAAAAACAATATTGCATAATAAAATTCACTAGAAATTATAAAAGTTTGTTATTTATTTTTTCTTATTGGAACTGGGCAAAAGTTTATTGGATAAGGGCAGAAATTTTATTCTTATTATTATAATTATTTACTATTTAAAAATAAATGTAAGATGGTATAAGAGTGGGTGGGAAAATCCTATTGGGGGAAGATCTTTCACTCACTATAAATCAAGTATATATTTAAAATTTAATATGATAAAAATCATTCCATTGGAATTTAAATATTTCCAAGTCCACTGAAAAGGTGGGCTAGGGAATCTATTATTATTATTGATATGTTTGGGGTCGCGAAATTATCATAGTACAATGGTATTTGTTCTGGTCCCGGCTTGCCATGCCTACCGCTTAATAAAAAATAAAGAAAAAAGGGAAAACAAAGGAAAACAATCTTTAATTCGTAATATACGAGGGCGGATCAATAAGTCCGTGACTTTTTGAAGTTTTTTTTTTTTTTTTGAGTTTTTTTTTTTTTGCAAAAAAAAAATATATATATATTTCAACATAATCTCCTTTTAGCTCAATGCACTTAGTCCAACGTTTCTCTTGTTTTTGTGTCCCTTCCAAAAAAATAGGATTTTTCGAGATCCATAAAATAGGCATTTGTTTGATCAATAATTTCATCGTTGAGCTAAATCTCTTTCTACCGGTCCATTTCTTTAGGTTTGGAAAAAGGAAATAGTCACTGGGGGCTAAATCCGGAGAATAAGGTGAATGAGGGGGCAATTCGTAGTCTACTTCATGGATTTTTGCTATGGAAGATGCCTATGTCTTCCACAATCTATCGCACATTCAATCTCCGATCGGCCAACACCATATCGTAAATACTTTCCATTGTTTTGGCTGTAAAGACCTCAACTAGGCGTCCAGAACGTTCGGCATCTTCCGTGCGGACTTGCCACAACGAAAGTCAGTAAACCTTTTTTTTTACCATTGAAATCGATGGTGGAGAGTCCCCATATTATTTATCAAGCTTTTCCTTGGTTTGATTAACGGTTTTTTTTCGCGAAAAATAATGTTTAATGAGCACTCGAAATTCACTTTTGTCCATTTTTAAAAAAAGCCACGAGGTTGTTTGTTTTGAACAGCTGTTAAACGCAAAGTAAATAACGAAACTTGCTCAAAATTTGACAGTAGTACAGTGGTTTCCCGATGTAACGAACATTCGATTTAACGAAATAGCGATTTAACAAACAGGCAAAATTTTTACATTACTGACTGTGTATAACGAATTAAAATCCAATTTAGTACTCGATTTAACGAACAAATTAAAAAAATATGTATAAAAAAATAATTTATTTCAAGTCATTCTAAGATTTTCTTCTGCATTTTTTGCATTCTAATATTCTGTTGATCATGTATGTTATTGTACATACACACATCGGTTGAAAAACCCGTAGGATGACACTTAGGTGACGCCACAAATTCAAAATCTATATAATTTTTTGGAACTGCCAACCTTCAGATGATACCTGTCAAAATTTAATGACAATTCGTTCATTAGTAAACAATTTACAGCTGGTTTAGTGACGCTAATTTTGCGATTTTGTTTTTTTTTTTTTTTTTTTTTTTGTTTTTTTTTTGGGAAAAAACATTGTTCAAGCATGTACAAATGGAGAGAGTGTTACTGGATTATTGATTAAATATGGTTTAGCCAAATCTATAATAAGATATGATATGAATTGTTCTTTTTAATAAATATTTGTTTGATTAGTACTGGATTTAATGAATTTTTCGATTTTACGAACAGGGCTGACAATCAATTGTTCGTTAAATCGGGAATGCACTGGAAGTTCGAAAAGTCACGGACTTTTTGATCCGTACTCCTATTTGCAGAAATCTGTGTTATCTTATTAGCTTTTAAATTGGCAGATTTGTTTCTCAGTGCTCTAACCAAAGACATTAATTTATTAAAGAAGGAACATTAGATAAAGCTATTTCCCAATAGATGGCGCATCTGAAAATAAATTCTCCCTATTAGGCATATTTTGCTACAATATGCAACAGGGTATTATTGATTTTCTATTACGTTCGTAACATAAAAGAATATTTGCCAAAAACTATACAAAAATATATGATTTATGTGTATATTTAATTTTCTAAATCAATAGTCATTTAGATGTTTAAGAACACAATATTACAATTTTTCGTATGTGTATTTATTTATTTATTTTTTTTTTTTTTTTTTTTGAAAGAAAGAATTAACATAAATATGCAGTTTGCAATGGCTCAATACTTGAAAATCATACGAATTTACCGAAAAAATACCATTTTGATCTGTGAAAATTTGTTTTTAACATAAAAATGTGAAACAAATGCTTTTATCAAAACATTTCAAAAATTGACTTTATTATTATTATTATTAAATAAGTCTGCTAGTGACAGTTTAATGTACTAATGAAATATGTATTAAATGTCATATTTGTGGTTCGTAAGATAATTAAAAGCCAAATCCAAGGCCATGCCGACCTAAGCATGGCGCAGGGTATTATTTTTTATTTACTTGAGCGCCATCTACTTCTAAGTATAGACACTAAAGCAATTATGCATTTTGCTCTATCTTTATATATACATTTCTTTGGCTCTAACATATTAGCTGTGTTTATGCGGCAAGCTATCAAAGTTAGCTCATGTCAGCCCCATACACTAAACGCAGGCTACACAGGAATAACATTAGCCTACTTTGATATTTTGCCGCATAAGCACAGCTATTTTAGTGCAGACAACAATTGAATTTTTAATACGAATGACGCTATAATGCACAAACATCTTAATTATAAACTCAAAAAAATACTAATTTGAAGTCGAAAATGTTCTATCAATCGCGTTTTCGAAATATGGGCCTTTATTTTTTTCAGCTGACCCAGCGAAAAAATAATTTATGTCTCAATATTGGGGAGAAGTAGCCTAAAAATGTGTTATTTTTTATGGATTTGAATTCTAAGAAAAATTTGTTTTTTATTTAAATATAATAATGTCGGGAAATGTTAGAGGGTATTTTAAAGGGCTCAAAAGGATCTCAATTTTTTTTAATTTTCCTTAAAAGATTTATAGTTGTTTTACATTAAAATAAATAAATTAAAACCATGTTCGTCTGTAATGCATTAATAATGAGGTAAAATTTGCAAAAACCATTTAGTGAATCAAAAATATTTAAAAAAAATTAAAAATTTTGAACCAAATTTTGATATTTTTGCGTCAACTAACATTTGGTACTAGATTTTGATATTTTGATGTAGCTACTGCCCACAAAACCTCAACCTTTGTACCCCACAATTTTTATTGTTTAAATTCAGGAGGGCCAAAGGTAGGCGTTTTGTGATATATTTCTATTCATATAACAAGCCAATTAAACTAATATCCGTTTGTTCACAATTAAATTAAACTTTGGTCTCCCAAAATTTTTTCAATTTACATTATTATTATGAGCCAGTTGAACTAACTGCAGATTGCACACAAAAAATTTAACCTTAGACTCCTCTGAATCTTACGAAACAAAAAGATCGAGGCACATTTGTTGGCCTTTTCTAGCTAGTTCACATAATCTTTGGCCGGCCATAATCTAAAGTACCAAGAAGGACAAGGTGCAAAGGATGGCATCTTCTAATATTTTCATTTTAAAATCGGTAATATATTTCCTTGTAAAATAAATCGACTTATTTTACATAATAATCAACAGTTTCACTTTTTATAGCAACTATTTACACACAATCATACACTGAATTTTTAATTTAATACAATTTAACACAGTTGCACAATAAATTAAATTAATCCTCAATGTTATTTTGCCGAATTGTTGCCGTATTGACGATCTAGCTCCAATTGAAGTCATATCTCTAGGTTGTGTGTAAGGTTCTAGTCTTTGCTATGTGATAGATAATATTTAAAACATAATGTCGCCATCTAGAGGTATCTATGTTAAGGTTACCTTGAACCATAAAGTGCTGCCATACAGAATTGGTTTACATTTTAGGGCTGCCGAATGGGGATTTCTCTATCCGCGATTCCGCAAAATTTATTTATACAATCCGTAACAATATTATTTCTATAACCAATTAAATAACCAACATTTTTAAGCAGAACTTTTTAACATATTTAAAAAATTTCAAAACATCTGCCAAAAATTATGAACTAATTTTCTCCCTTATACAATACATTTTCAAAGCTTACACTATGCAACAAAATAAGGGCCATGGTCACGGGCGTGAATGATTCCTATGATACGCTAAATTTATGGCCGTATAATATTTATAATTTTTTAAGCTACTACACTATGAAACAAAAGAAAAAGTTCTTCTGAACTTAATTCTGTCTTTAGATGCCCACAGGGAAATTTTTTGAGGATTTATTTTTTTGTGCAACAATTTAACCCAATATCTGCCATTTTCTTGGGTCATTTAAGTACTTTTTTAAGATATGCCAAATGGAAAATTTCGCATTTTCTGCGAACCTGCTGTAAAATCCTTGTATGTAATCTGTGGTCCTGCAAATTAACACTGTAAATGTACTAACGTAGATTTTTCACGATGTTTACTTTTTTCCACTTTTTTTTTTTAATTTTAAAAACGTAAAATTAGATCACTAATCTAAAAACAACCCAAACACATTCGATGAGAAAAAAATCGTCATAGAATCTTATATTAGACATTAAAACAACATTTCACAGAAGCCCATTTGCATTGTTATTTTACAAAACTACTAAAATTACAAAAAATCTTTCTTAAAATTTATATTTAATGAATAAAATTTTTGAAGGGCTACACACAGAAAAATATATTTTAAAATCAAGCTGAAACAACTTAGGTTGCATCAACCTTAAATAAAATAGAAACAGCTTTGAAATCCAACTACACTCACCAAAAAAAGTCTGTAATGGCAACTGAAAATTTTGCTGTTATTACGAGAAATTTTGCTAATTTCAACCTAGCGGTATTTTTTGCTAATCTTAGCAACATATGTCTGCTGACGTGTAGTACAATGAAATTAGTAGAAAAATTAGAAGCCGCTACAAAATTTTAGTAAACTTTTTGTAAAGTGGAATTAAAAATCTGTTTGCTAAAATCAGCAAAAAAAATTTACTAATTATTGTGAATATTAGTAGAAAATTTTAAATAATTTTTTTTTTTTAAAGTATTTTCACTTCGATCCCTTTTTTTTAACCTATAAAGCATTTTAAGGCAATTTAAGTTTGTAAGTATAAGTTTTAATTATTAGAAACAAAAAATTTCCTTAATATCCATTTTTTTGAAATTAGTATTTTTTTTTTATTTGCTAATTTCAGCAAATCGGTTTTCAAAATTTCAATTAGCAACAAAAATTTGTAAATATTCTGTAATTTATAAAATGTAAATAGCAAAAAGATTTGCTAAATAATATTTTTTTTTATTAAAAATCAGTACAAAAATAGTAAAATGGGTTTAAAAACTGTTCACAAAGCTTTCTACTAACATTTTTTTCTGAGTGTAACATTGTGTTGAAACGAAATGGTAGCGGTTGTCGGTAGGGGTAATGCTATTTTATCTAAGTTCAGTAACAGTATTTTAAGGGTAATGCTATTTCATTTATTTCTAGTTATAGTGTTGCACAGTGTTGTAATAAAAGTTTTCTATATTTTTATTTTATAAATATTTTAAATAAAAAGGTTTGTTTGGTAGCTTAATACAAGTTAAAGGCTTAAATAATAAAATCAACTAAAACATAACAGCAAAAAAAAACTTTTGTTCATAGGTTAATTAAAAGTTGTTGATATTAATTTGTTGTTTCCTTAAAAAATTTCTTAAAAAAAAATAACTGACAAAAACAGTAACAATTTACAATGAAGGTATGTATTTTTAAAAATTTTCATATTAAACATTGTATCCCAAATATTTTTCTATATAAAGGGTGTCCCAAGAAGAACGCAATTTTTAAATCTGGCAACATTCGAAGTGTCATTGTTTGACATTTGAACAATTGTTATTGTTTGCTAGTAGAAGGTACGAGGTTAGTAAAAATGGAGCGCTACACGAATGAAGAACGCATTCTCATTGTGAAATTGTTTTACCAAAATGGTGAAAGTTTTGCGGCTACAGTTCGCAAATTGCGATCAATTTGGGGTCACAATAATGCTCCAAAAGAGTCAACTGTAAAGAGATTAATGGATAAATTTGCCGAAACTGGGTCTGTTAGTGATGTAAAGACAACAACGCGCCATCGACCAGGTCGATCGACCGAAAATGTCGCAGCTGTACGTGATGATGTCGCTCAAACTCCATCCACCTCAATTCGACACCGAGCTCAGCAAATTGGTGTCTCCAAATCCACTTTGCAGCGAATTTTGACGAAGGATTTGCATCTTCATGCATACAAAGTTCAATTGACTTAGGAACTGAAGCCAGCTGACAGCGAAGGGAGTTCGTTAATTGGGTATTGGAGAGACAACATGTAAATGCTGATTTTGCCGATAAAATCATCTTCAGTGACGAGGCCCATTTTTATCTTGATGGCTTCGTCAATAGGCAGAATTGTCGCATTTGGCAAATGCATCCTCAACGTGTCACTGTGTGGTGTGGTTTTTGGGCTGGAGGAATCATTGGACCTTTTTTTTATGAAAATGAGGCAGGTCAAGCGCAAACAGTGTTCGGTATCGTGAAATGATAACCAGTTTTTTCTTGCCTAGAATTGAAGAAATGAATGTGGAGGGCATGTGGTTCCAACAAGACGGCGCCACATGTCATACAGCCAGAGAAACAATTCAATTGCTGCATCAGTCATTTCCCGGTCGTGTTTTTTCGCGTTTTGGAGATCAGAATTGGCCGCCTAGATCGTGCGATTTAACACCATTAGATTTTTTTTCTTTGGGGTTTTTTGAAGTCGATGGTTTACGCGAATAAGCCGACGACGACTCAAGCCTTAAAAGAGGAAATTGGACGCTGCATTAATAAAATACCGCAGCATTCATGCAAAACGGTCATTGAAAATTTCATTAAAAGATCGCGTGCATGCCAGCAAAGCCGCGGCGGCCATCTGCACGATATATTGTTCCATACATAACCTCATTCTGTCTACTTTACGATATAATAAAGTTTCACGATTTTTTTTAAATATCTGTGTTTTATTTAAAATTTTAAAATTGCGTTCTTCTTGGGACACCCTTTACATATATATTTATTTTCTTTTTTGCTTGTTAATTTTCTTTATACCATGTCTTCCAAAAAAAATCTTGTTAGTTGTAAGACGTCAATCAAAATAACAATTTTGCTATTACTTTGTTGTACTTTTCTTTTGGGGGTATTGTTGTTGCAGTTGTGTCTTGTCTGTATTATGATAATTTTCATTTTTAGATTATTTTAGTAGAAAAAAAGAATTTTGAGAAGTTTTACTATCTTTTTCATTGTACTCTACCGCCTGGTATATGATTATAAAGACTGCATTGTTAATTAGTAGTTTTTCCAAGAAATTCAATTAACTTGTCAATCAAAATATTTGCTAGAAATTATAAATGTTTATGATTAAAAAAAAAAAATATTTTTGTTCGCCATATTGTTTTATTAAATTTTTTATACAGGTAATTAAAATTGAATGTGTAAATTATGAGAAATAAAATTTTTGATTTAACGCCGGAGGTTTTATCGGGCCTTATATGTTTAAGGAATCTGTGGGTAACACAGTTACTGTGACTAGTAAGCAATACAGAACAATGATCAAGTTTTTATATAGATTTTATTGCAGCAAATTAATGAATTAGGACTGGAGGATATGTGGTACAACTTCACACATAACTCGCATAACAATGGACAACAGGATCGCTCGAATTAACCTCTCCAAAATTTTTTTTGGGGGATTTCTTGAAGTCACGTGTCCATGTGGACAAGCCCTAGATTCAGAAAGCTCTCAAAAAGAATATTCAACAAAAGTTCAAGAACTTATCGTCAAAAGTTCTCTCTGAAACGATGTAGAATGCAGTACAAGAAGCTCAAATAATAATCAACAATGGGGGCGCTCACTTGACCAATAAAATCTTCAAAAACTAATGGAAAAAACTTAAAGATCCAAATAAACATTTAAAAGAAAGTAATCATGTCGTTTCATTTTAAAAATATAGCAAAACAACATCGTGATACGCTCACTGGCTGAGGCAGCATGTCCCAGCCCAAACTGCTGAAGCTAGGAACTTGAGATTTGGTAAGTAAGTTCCTCTTTGGACATACGCGTCCGATAAGGGGGATTGTAGAGGCAAAAAGTTGAAATTCTTTCTCGTGACGGCCCGCCCTAACCCTTTTGCATAGAAACCTGAACTTTAAAATATGTGTAACCTGGCGTATATCTAACTCATTGATAAGGCACATTTTGGAATTTTTGCCTGGAACGATTTAAAAATAGGGATTCTAAGAGGGAAAAGTCTGCCCCTTGAGCAGTCCGCTCAAATTCTTTTGCTTCGAAACCCGAAATTTAGAAAATATGTTCCGTAGAGTATCAATGAGTTGATAAGATACATTTTGGAATTTATGTCAGAGACGATTTAAAAATGGGGGTTTAAAGGGGAAAATGTCTCCCACTTTAGCTAGAATCCTGAAATTTAGAATATGTGCTTCCTGGAATATGTGTTTGCTGAGTAAGCTAATTTTTGGAAATTTCTTCAGAAACTTCGTGAAAAAAGGGGTTCAAAAGGAAAAAGTTTTCCTTCTTAACAGCCTTGTCACACCGCTTTGTCTAGAAAGCTGTTATTTGAAATATTTGCTAACTGGAGTATGGGCGAATTCACTGACACGATACCTTTTGTAGTTTTTTTGCCTGAAATGTGGATTCGAAATAGGAAAAATTAAATTTAATAAGAAAAATTAAATTTATAGAACGAGTGAAATTGTAACACTAAAATTGGGAAATGAAACAGGGAACGAGTGGAATTGAAACACTAGACAAGGGACCCAAATTATAATGGAATGAAATAGAATATAATGGAATGGAATGGGCAATGAGTGCAATTGAAATATTAATAGACAGAAAGAACGTAATAGAATTAACCGAGAACGAGTGGAACTGAAACACTAGTAGATGAGGGCAACGAATGGAACGGAAACGAGTGGAATTAAAACACTAGATCAGAGGAATGAAATGTAAAAGAACAGGAATAAGTGGAATTGAAAGACTTGCTAATAGGAATAAAATGGAATGGAACGGTTAACAAGTGAAATTGAAACACTGGAAGAGGACAATTAAATGAGCAACGAGTAGAATTGAAACACTAGAAATGGAAACGAAATGAAATAGAACGGGAAGCGACTGAAATTAAAATACCAGACGAGGGGAGTGAAATCGAATGGGGAACAAGTGGATTGGAAACGCTAAACACGGCGAACGAAATGAAATAGAACTGCGAACGAATGAAATTAAAACACTAAACAAAGAATACCAAATTGAATGTAACAAGTCTGGATTCTAGTAATATTTATCGATTTGATAATTTATTTTCTATTTTATATTTATTTCTATTTTAACGGTTTTTCTCAAATTTTTACATTTTTCGAAAATATTATCTGTCAATGTGCATTTTATATGTGAAGTAATGTCATTCCCACTCTTCCATGTTATTTATCATCTTATCAGTAGTAATGAGAGTTGTTATTTCAAGTTGTTTTCATTGCTAGTTCCCAGTGGTCATCCATACGAACAGTAAATCCTTGGTTAAACTCAAGAAGTTAAAGTTATAAAGTGGGAAAACCTCAACAGCAGTCATCGTGTTTTTTTTATTATTAATCTCTACACTATTTTAATATCGTTCAAATTCAACTTTTTTTCTATTAATTTGTGAATTTTTGAATTAATTAAGTTAAACTGAAATTTTTGTAAGCAAAAAGCTACATCCAAAAATAATGAACTAAAAGTTAGAAAAATTAACTTATTTGGAGGAAAAATTGAAATGAAAACGGCGCCAAAGACAATTTTTACCATTGAAATTAAGAAACAAATTTTACTTAAAATTTGGTAAAAATTTCTCAATTATAGAAAAATTTTACTATTGAGAACTAGATTTTTATTAGAAAACAGTAAAATTTCCTTCTAATTAGTTCATTTATCATCTTAAACTTTACTGTTAGTTAGGAAATATTACTTTGGTTTTAAAAAAAATTTCGGAGGACTTCCGCTTTGTGAGGACACTGCATTTAATAAGTTTTTTGCTAAACATTTTGGTCTTCAAATTAAATTGAATTATACTAAACTTAAAATTAAAAAAATGCACTGCAGGATATCCTGAAACGTAATAAATTGTGACATAGTCGGATCCTTTTCGTAGTTAATTAATGGTTTTCTTAGTATGAACTACAAAAAGGGACGCCCTAAGTAACACACGGCATCTATGGCTAAGGAACACTGGGGGTCCTTTGTCTTCTTAAATTAACTAATTTAAAGAAATTGTTGCAAAAATACAAAATTGTTGCAAAAATACAAAATAACACTAGGGGTCCTTTGTCTTCTTAAATACAAAATATCACAGTTACATTTCTTGTTAATATTGGAAAATGGTAAAATGTCATAAGTTTATTTTATGGCATTTTCAGCTTAAACTGTAACTGACATATACAAATTTTAACTTTTTTAATTATTAAATGAAAAAAATATATATATAGTTTAATAGGCGCAACGTCAATTATAGGAATGCCGTAATATTTCAAATGTGATTGCGATATTTTCGATTATTTTTACCTTTTGCTAATAAAATTTTAAAATATATTTTAAGCTACCCTAAGTTCAGTTTTGAAACTGTTAAGATTAGAGATGAGCACGTGAGCGATTTTTGACTTACGAACCAAAAACTACAATTATGCACGATAATTATTTTTAATGGATACACTTAAAAAAGTTTGTAAGTTAAAATAACTGAAAATATCATTTAAAAGAAATGATATTTCATTTAAAAACCGGTCTACTTAATTTTCATTTAAATTGAATGTCATTTGTTATTTATTTTTAAATGTTGATTAATCAACTGACACATCCGTAAGAAACAAATGATATAATCAGTTAAAATAAATGTCAAAATTTTACCTACCAATCCTTAAAAAATAAATGTTTTTTCATTTATTTGAAATTATTTCCGTTTTTGTATTTTTTGTTTTTTTTTAATATACATGTACAATACAAAATGTATGTATGCATATGAAGCTATAAACCATTTTTTGTGTGAAGGTGTTTGTGTATGTATGTGTGTTTATGAAGTTCTTGTAATTTGTATTGAAAAATTTTGTATATATTCAACCTTAAATAAAAAAATAAATTGAAATTTTTTGAATATTTTTTTTTTTTGAAACAGACAGCAAACAAAATTTAAATTTGTAATAACTGTTACGGACACAAATAAACCACAAGTTTCCGTTTTGTGGGTAAATTTATATTAAATTTCAAACAAATGAAAAAAATAAATGAAACTGAAAAAAAAATGGTAAATGATAGTAAATTATTTCGAATAAATGTATAAAAAGTTAATATAGATATTTCTTTGAAAAATAAATGTATGTTCCTTTATTTTTAAATGGAACGGAAAACTTTTTTATTAAACTACAAACAGTTAACTACATAATATTCTGAGTGTACTTAAATTTGTTTTCTTTAATAATATTTTTTCTTTAAAATTACGAAAATTAACTAGTTTGTTTTAATTTATTCTTTTTGGAAAAAAAATATTGAAAATAAGTTAAACGGTGTCCAACAGAAGCTAAATTTTCCTCAATTAAAGAAAAAGTTTTTTTTTAATTAATCTGAAGAAATTTTTAGGAAAGAAGTCCTATACCTAACGTTATTATTTTTAAAAAATTGTAAAACGTTTACTTGAAAAAAATAATATTTTATTAAAATTTTTAACATTTCTCTGAACTAAGTTGCTTGAAAGTTTTCCCTAGAAATAGTTCCATCAGTTTCTAAAGTCAAACGAGTTTTTATTATTACATAGGATAAAATTTATTACTTTTTGTTTTTAATCGCCTGAACTAATTTTTGGAAAACAATTCTTTAATATTAGAAAGTGTTATTCTAAAAAACTGAATTTGGAAATGGCTTTCCAAAATTAAGTTAATTTTTCTACTCGCGAAAAAAAAATATACACGCATTTAGTTCAAGTAATTTCTCATTTTAAGGTAGACACATTTTTGAACTAAATGGGAGTAAATTATGTTCTAATTTTGTTTTTTTTTTAACTAAACTTCTTAAAAAATTATAACTTTTTATTGTATACACTTGTTTTTTTTTCCTAAAATCAAGAAATATTACTTAAGAAATGTATGAACTATTTATGAGTATATAAACTTTTTATTATTTTTTAGATAATTTTTCTAAGTTTGAATAAAACTTGACATCATTTGAGAAAAATTTTAATTTTTTTTAAGAAAATTTTGGATTTATTTTTAGTTCATCAATTTTTTTTTTTTTTTTTTGAGTGAAGGTGGATATCTGAAACTTTAAATTAAAACACCCATTACCAAAAAGTCAAACAAATTTATTTAAGCTTAAAAATTCTTAGAAAAAAGAATTTAAATTTCTTCCTTATAAATGGTGTTTTTTATAGAGTGACACAAGTTTAAATAATAATAAAACAAGGAAATATACTTTTAATATCAATGAAACGGGCTTTATTGGAAAGAAAATTTTATGAAATTATTGTTTAAATATTATTTCTGCCATGTAGCCGCCACACCAATTTTCAAGAACTTTTCCAAGCATTTGCCATCGTATTTCGCCAATAACTCTTCTAATGTTGATTTCCAGGTGTTCAATTGTTTGTGGTTTATCGACGTAGTCAAGTGACTTAACATAAAAAATGTGTTAAATAACACGATCTTGGTGGCCAATTAATTGGGCCATTTCGTGAAATTATTTTTTCATAAAAAGTTTCTTTGACTAAATCAATTATAGCGCCTGCTGTGTGGCATTTGGCTCCGTCCTGTTGGAACAACTTATCAGCAAGTTTAATGCCACGTAATTGAGGTACGAAAAAATTTCGAATCATGTTCCTATACCGTTCACCATTGACAGTGACATATGGGCCAATGATTCCGCCAGCCCATAAAGCGCACCAAACAGTTATTTTCTGTGGATGTAATAGTGTTTCGACAAAAGCTTGTGGATTCTCCTCACTCCAAATGCGACAATTCTGTTTATTTACGTACCCATTCAACCAGAAATGGGCTTCAACGAAAAATAAAATTTTGAATGGAAATTAAAAATCAATATCAATTTGTGCTTCAGCTCATTCGCGGAATTGACGGCGCATAAAATGGTCGTTTGGCTTTAATTCCTACACTAGTTGAATCTTGAAAGCTTTTAAGCCAAGATCCATTCGTAAAATCGTCTATAAAGTGAAAGGACACAACCCCAGTTGCTGATAACGGCGATGAATTAATTGATTAGGATCATCTTCAATGCTTTCCTGTACAGCAGCTACAGATTCTTCAGTGCGCACTGTTCGGCCTCTCACGGAATGCACATTATTAGTAACAGTAAATGTGATCCAAAAACGATCTAGTGCTCTTCGAACTAGCCACTCTAAAGGACGATTATGTACGCCATTAAATGGAAGAAGTGCACGATGAGTTTAACGAATAGAATAATTATTTTGATTTAAAATTTCAACAATTTGCACGCGTTGCTCTGGTGTAAGTCGATTCATAATGAAATTTCAAAGAAAACTAAATAAAAAGCAACTATCAGCTGTTAAATGGGTTGTCAAATAGAGCAGTGCTGCCAACTCAAAGTTGGGACACTCTAAAAAAAACACGCTTTATATTCCGATATTTAAAGCTAGTTTTGTACTCGTATAAGAAGCCGCGCACCATAAGTGTTGGGCGCCATCCGATTGCTCCAATTAAATGACTGATATGATTCTGGAAGATGTCACTCAGAAATCAGAAATCCTTTACGATATGATTTACAGGAGGACAGAAAACAAAAGTTGTGTTTTCTTTATGTTCATATAATGTATGTATGATATTCCAATTTCACAATACAATTTCATAAATAAACCATAAAACCAAATTTGGCGAAAAATTACTATCATTATATCTTTGTTGTAAGTATATAATATTCAATACCATGCCACAAATGGTCATATTACAAATTAGTAACGGTAACATCATAACAAATTATAATGACATAACAAAAATGTTGGATAAATATGTTTTACCAAAAAAAAAAATAAATAAATAAAAATGGTCAACTAAAACTATAAGTAAATCCATGCATAACTAAATGGCTAAAAGGTATCACACAAAGATGTAAGAAGTACAAATACTAAAAGTAATAATGATAAAAATAAAATGATAATATATACTATAAAAACTAGACATTATGATAATAAAAATACGCCCTAACATGTGGAAGCTACAGAGTAGAAATATAAAGAAAATAAGCAACAACAAACTTCATCTATTTAAGATGATTTAAGCATCATGATCATAATAATGTGGTATGGTCAATATGACCAAAATACACCATATCAAAGATTTATAAAATTGAGGGGGAGCGATATGTGTACGATATATTATACAGGTACACACGGTAACAATGTTTTCAAATGGTGGTGTAAGGATTTCGTTCAATTTTAATTGGTTTACGTAGTTAAACCATAATTTTTATGGTAACAAAATTTAATTTCCTTCAGACAAAACGTGTTGTAGTGCTTTCTTTTTTTATTTTTTACTTTTCAACATATGTGTTGAAAATATAAAAATATTTTTACTTGTGTTCCTTTGGTACGTACAAATTTGCACCCAATTAAGTAGTTGGTGGCCAAAAAAAAAAAAAAAAAGATATCAGTCTAAGAAATTGCCTTTTTGTGTAGTACTTTTTTTTTCTTTATTTCTATGAGTACACGAGTATGTGAAACTAATTATAACGAAAATATTGTTCATTGTGCATAAAAATCGACAAATTATGGAAATTTAGAGGATTTTTTGCTTTTTTTTTGTAATATAAAAGACCACTAGAAATAAAGGGTGTAGTGCTTGGACAATATTCAATTTGAGTTTCGTGTAGAATAAAAGACCTACACTGGTGCAAATTTCTTCATAATTTGTAAACCAATCTTATGTATTAAGCTTAATCGAAAGTTAAATTTGAATTTAATTGTTGGTAAGATTTCAACGGGCAAATTCAGTTGTTGGACCTTAGAGAAAATTTATCGTAAATTCTGAAAAAACTTAGTTTCTGAAAATAAATATTTTATCTCTTAATATCGATGAATATTAGAAGTAACTGACGATAAAAAATACCGTTTGAGACGGAAGCCAAATAACTTCAGTATTATCGATAAATCCTTTGGTATGCTAAACTCTGGTTCGAAGTTTACTGTCAGATATGATTTATCTAATTATGACCAACGATATGTTGATATTACTCATACCATTTTAAAATTAAGTATGAATATTATTAAAGTAAATATAATTCTAGTTAAAATAAATTTTTCGAATTCAAATTATTTAATACGTTACGTACACTCACCAAAAAAAGTGTGTAATGGCAACTAAAAATGTTGCTGTTATTACGGGAAATATTTTTTGCTAATCTTAGCAACACATGTCTGCTGACGTGTAGTACAATGAAATTAGTAGAAAAATTAGTAGCCGCTACTAAATTTTAGTAAACTTTTTGTAAAGCGGAATTTAAAGCCGGTTTGCTAAAATCAGCAAAAAAAAGTTTACTAAATATTGTGAGTATAAGTACAAAATTTTAAATTTATTTTTTTATCGAGCATTAAATTTTTTTTTTATTTTATTTATTTTTTAAAAAAATATTTTATTCAAAATTAAAAACAAAATCAAAGGCTTAAAAATCTTAAAAATTGTTAAAACATAAACGAATTAATCATTTTGTTTTTATTTGGTAATTTCTCTTTTAAAAAATATTTAATATTTTTTGACTTTTAAGGTCAAATTTTAATTGATTTTTAGAACTAAAAAAACTTTTTTGTGCTATTTTAAGTGGATGTATTATTTTTAGACATGAGTCGGTATACTCACTTCCGATCCCTTTTTTAGTTTATGTAACATTTTAAAATTTTTAAAATTAATTATTTTTTTTGTTAATCGTAGCAAATCGGTTTTGAAAAATTTGTAAAATGATTTCTGAAATTAGCAACAAAAATTTGTAAATATTCTGTAAAAACTCTGTAATTTGTAAAATGTAAATAGCAAAAAGATTTGTTAAATAATAATTTTTTTACTAAAAATTAGTACAAAAATACAAAAAGTGGGATTAAAAACCGTTCACAAATTTTTAAACTAACTTTTTTTTCTGAGTGTGATAGCAATGATGCATACACCCAGAGAATAGATTGGTTGCAATTCGATCAAAACCATTAACATTTATTTGTGAGGATTTTATTTTATTTGAAATAACCTAAAATTCATTAATAAAGCAAAAATGTTGTATTGGAGAAAAAGGGAAAAAAGGAAAAGAAACTAAAAATAAATCCTATAATTCAATTATTGGTATTTTCAATCATCTTTAAAAATAAAATTCATTTAGTATTTGTGTGCAGTGAAAGCAACAATTTATTTAGTGAATATATTAGAAATTTGTTACATTCTATCAAATTTATAAAAAATCTGTCGATACTCAAAAGTGGTAACTACAAGTACGGTTATTCTGATCAATTATATTACCTTATTTAATTAGGGTTTCAGTAGAAGCAACCGAATTGTGGATTGTATTGATAAAAGACGTCACTAATGATTGGTATTGGTAAACAAATTTTATACTAATATTTGTTTTTCTAACAAATTGTTTAAATTCAAAATTTACCATCAAAATTTATAAGTGTTTGTGGTGTGGTGGGTAGAGAGGTAGCTCAGTACTCCAAATTTCCGAGTTCGAATCCCGGAAAAGGCAAACATTTAAAAAATTATCTTTTTAATTAAAATAAATTATTCAAAAGTCCAAATGGCAAATATATCAAAGAAAATTAAAATTAGTTGTGGTACAGTAAGCCCAGGTTCGGTACCGGAAAAATCTAAAAATAATTTTTTTTTAAATAAAATTTTGTGGAACGTATTAATATTTCTGTGGAATATAAATATTAAATTGTACAACTGAATATTAGCTTTCACAACTAAAAATATAATTTATTATGAAAACAGTTGTCGTAACCGCCAGAATTCTATTGGCAACAAATTCGGTGGCCACAACTGTTGATGAATCATTGCCGCATCTGCCCTATTCTCCAGATTTGGCTCCCAGCGACTTTTTCCTGCTTCCAAATTTTACACTCAGAAAAAAAAGTTAGTAGAGAAATTTTTAAACGGTTTTCAATCCCACTTTACTATTTTTGTATTGATTTTTAGTAAAAAAATTATTATTTAGCAAATCTTTTTGCTATTTACATTTTACAAATTACAGAATTTTTACAGAATATCTACAAATTTTCATTGCTAATTTCAGAAATCATTTTACAAATTTTTGAAAACCGATTTGCTAAAATTAGCAAAAAAAAATACTAATTTTAAAAAAGTCGATATTGAAGGAAATGTTATTTTTAATAATTTTAACTTATATATACAAACTTAAATTGCCCTAAAATGTTACATAGGAATAAAAAAGGGATCGAAAGTGAAGATACCGACTCATGTCTAAAAAGAGGACATCCACTTAAAATAGCACTAAAAAGGGGTTTTTAGTTCTAAAAATCAGCCCTAAAAACAATTAAATTTAACCTTTAAGATTTTTAAGCCTTTGATTTTTTTTTTTTATTTTGTATAAAACATCTTTTAAAAAATATAATCAAAATTTTTGATGATCGATAAAAAAAATAAATCTAAAACTTTGTACTAATATTAATAGTATTTAGTAATTTTTTTGCTGATTTTAGCAAACAGATTTTAAATTCCACTTTACAAAAAGTCTACTAAAATTTAGTAGCGGCTACTAATTTTTCTACTAATTTCATTGTACTACACGTCAGCAGACATGTGTTGCTAAGATTATCAAAAAATACCGCTGGGCTCAAATTAGCAGAATTTCCCGTAATAACAGCAAAATTTTCAGTTGCCATTACAGACTTTTTTTGGTGAGTGTAAGATATACATCGACTAAAAACGATTCGAGTTGAATGAGGGTGTCATCTCTGCAACAGCAGCCTATTTTAAGGACTTACTTTGCGGAGGTCTTAAAAATTGGATAATCGCTGGATAAAGTGTACGAGTATCGATCTAAATGGAGACCATGTTGAAAAATCAAAAAAGAATCAACCCAAAAATATGTGTTTTCTATGTTTTTGTAAAGACACGCAAAGAAAAAACATGGTTGAGAGAATCATATTCAAAGAGCATCATACATTTTTGGGTTTATGATTATGCCAACCATAGTCGTACTATATTATGGTTATATTATGATAATAAAATATCCATAATTTTACCATAATATTGACCCTACAGTTATATTATGAACCAAAAATTAGCATATTATGATTCTAACTAAACATATTATGATATTGAATTTATCATAATATATTGCATGTAATCATAGTATGCTCAAAATGTTATTACATTATGGTCCCCATAACTATATTATGATTTCTGGATTATCATAATATGATCCACATAAAATCTTTATATAGAATCTTTTTCACAATGAATTGATTATTTTAAATAATATTACATGTATATAGAATTTTCGAAAAAACCCTCAAAAAAATCTTCTTAAGTTAAAAAAAAAATAAACTAAATCTTAATAGGTCAATTGATGAAATGTTTTAATGCCACATGAAAGGTATTTTCTACCCATCTGATATTTGTCCAGTTTTAGTAAACAATATATGATTGTTCTTTTAAGACATTTTGTAAATGTCAAAGTCATGTTTTATTTGATGTATAATTATTCATTGATTGTCATCAAAATTTTATGGTTGCATAATTATCATATTTTTTTCATAGTCAGAATTTTTGTTACCACAGTATGGTTACAGCCAATCATGTTATAAAAAAGAAGTTGTGACAACCATACTCGATTACAGCAAGCACAATATAGAAGCAGTGATCATGTTGCAACCATGTTTTTTTCTCTGAGTGGACTTGCGCTAGTATGTGTTATTGTTGCATAGTGACGAGGGATTTAGGGGAGTCGGGTTTGCCCTGCAGCTTAAGAGTTAATTTACATTATGAAGGCTTCTTTGGCATGCGGAGCATGTGTTTGGGATAGTGGGCTCGATCCGAGCCGTGTAAACCATCCTGAACGTAGTTATGCCAGGATCGCTCTCGTTATATGTTCTTTTGGTGGCCGACATCCAAGAACGATATTCATACGATAATAATTGATGGCATCATTTACCGTGACACGACAAATATCGTTAAGAGCCGCTTTGTAGAATGTTTTATCTAAGGAGCTCCTCAGATACTGATGTATATCACCCGCGAAGGTCCTTTCTGACATGTGTCGGGGGGGATTAAGCACCTTTAGATAATGATTCTGATCCCAAGAACAACTGCTTCGAGAGTATATTGCAATGTTCTTTTAAGTTTAGGACCTTCTGCTCCTCATTAAGATGTTTTTTGTCCTGAGGCCAGATTTCTGCCAGCTTTAGAGTTTTCGCTAACTCTGGTTTACCACACAGGAGCCACATAGTTTTCCACCACTGACCGACCAATCGTTTTATAGGTTGCCAACAAGGTTTCTTTGTCCTTGACCAAAAACTGATAGCTACTTGAGGACCTTGTTCTCAGCATTTTGTTCCAGTAGCATGCGCAGAGTATCCAAGTATTTTGGGTTCAGTTCCAGCCTTACTTCCTTTGTCCAAATGATGAAGAAAACCGCCGAGAATTTTGCAATTTCCTAGCGGTGAAGAAATTTGTAAGATCCCAGAGATAATTAATACTACCGCATAAAATATCGACATTTTGACCTGTTGCCAGTATCGTGCAGTCGTCTGCATAGGATACCAATTCCACAGCTTCCGTGAAATGTAGTAATTATACGCAGAGAAAAAACATGGTTGCAATATGATCGCTGTTACTTTATTCTGCTTGCTGCAATCGGGTATGGTAGTCATAACCAATTTATTGTTTTTCTAACCATCAACATGGTCGCTACCATCATTATTTAATTAATATTTTACTATTTTATGATTGTCATCTTCTATTTTATATCATGATTGACTGCAACCATACTGTGGTAACAAAAATTCTGACTATGAAAAAAATATGTTAATAATGCAACGATAAAAAGCTGGCAACAATCAATAAATAATTTTACATCAAATAAAACATGACTTTAACATTTACAGTCATAATATTGCCTTGTTTTCATAAAAACCAAAATTTTATCAGTTCAGTCAGTTTGTTTTTACTACAAAATGTTTAAAAAAAACAATCATATATTGTTTACTAAAACTGGACAAATATTAGATGGGTAGAAAATACCTTTCACATGTCATTAAAACATTTCATCAATTGTTCCATTAAGATGAATTTTTTAAAGGGGTTTTTCAAAAATTCCTTATACATATAATATTATTTACTCTTATCAATTCATTGCCTTTCTTTGAAAGAAAAATTCATAGATTCAGAAGAAAACACTTAGATTCTAAGGACTTTTTCTAGTAGAAATATTATTAGATTCTAAAGAAAAATTTCTAAAAAAAAATCTTAAAAACATCTAAGATTTTTTATTAAAAAAGTCATTAGAATTTAAAAAAAAGTTTTATATATTTTTCTTAAGGAAAGTCCACAGAATCAAAGTTTTCTTGAAAGAAAACAAGTTTTCTTCAAAAAGTCCTTATTATAATTTTTTTTTAGAAAAAACATTTCTAAAGGAAATATTCTTAAATTTAAAGAGTTTTTTCATAGTTTCTAAGAACTTTTCCTTTAAGAAATTTTCTTAGATTATGGATCATATAATGATAATCCAGGAATTATAATATAGTTATGAGGGACTATAATATGATAATATTTTGAGTATAATATGATTACGTGCGATCATATTATCATAAATTCAATATAACATGTTTATTAACGACTATAATATGGTAATGTTTGAATCGTAATAAAACTGAAGGGACCATATTATGGTAAAAGTATGGTTATTTTATTATCATAATATGATATCCATTATATAGTACGACCATTGTTGGCATAACCCTAAACCCAAAAATATATGATGATCTTCGAATATGATTGCCCCAAACATGTTTTTTCTTTGCGTGTAAACAATATGGGGAAGAGAAATCCATTCTTAGGGACTATCTCATAAAATATCGACATTTTGACCCCGTTGCCAGTATCGTGCAGTCGTCTGCATAGGATACCAATTTCACCCCTTCCGTGAAATGTAGTAATTAAACAATATCGGGAAGAAAAATCCATTCTGAGGGACTCCTTGTTCAATTCTACTTGTTTTGGATTGCTTATTTCCAAACTCCACGAACGACTGGCGGCCACACAGATAGTTCACTATCCACCTTTTCGTGTGTTTAGAAAAATCGAAAACCGCTTTGTCCCGAAGAGGGTCGTATGACTTGCCGTATCAAATGAATCGTCGTCGTGATTCAGACTATGGCTTATCTGTGTGGTGATGGCAGTTAAAGCAGTAAACATGGGTTTGTTGGGTTGGCATTCCTTGCTGGAAATTCAAAACACTCCAAGTCGTTCTGGTACATAGAACCGAGTGTCGCGGGACGGATTTTCATTCTTTGTCAAAATACAACATCTGGTAAAGTAAGTTGTAAGTATTTATTTATTTATTTTATTAAACATATAATTACAAATTATATTTTAATACCCTAACCGAGCACTAGCAACGAAGGCCTTCAGCTCGTTGTTGCGAAAACAGACCAGAGCCTCTGGTGGGAATCGAACCCACGACCCCCGCACTGATAAGCTAGCACGCTACCAACTAGCCTACCGGGGCGCTCAGTTGTAAGTAGATTAAATAAATTCCACTAACATTGACAACTTACCCTGTAATTTTAGATACAATACATATATTTCCTATTTGTATTACTTACAACCGTTTGTACGTTTAGTGCACGCCCTGAATGAACGAACGAAAAAACAAAAAAAAAAAGCCAATTAACTTTTGTACTTAAGATGAATGTGTTTTATTGACGACGCGTCGTAATTGCAGGCATAAATTAATTTCACGACTTAATGTCGCAAAATTACATCGTTGACTTTATTTTCATATGGTACCAAATTACATTTTTACGTCCAACAAATAAGGGTGTAAAGTTTCATTTCCAAAGGTAATGAGAATCTTCCCCCTCTAAACGTGTATTGTTTTTAGGTTCAGATTGTATTATAGGTATATTTATGAACATATTTTGCAGTTAAGGTAATTTTTAGGCCTTGTCATTTAATTTTTTTTTTCTTTATTTTATTTTCATTTCAATTTGGTCTTCTTATAGATGTGACCTTTAGGCCTTTAGGCAAGTAGATGAAGTATAAGAAGTAAAAGGTGTATTAAGTGACACAAAACAAGACAATCTTTAGCCAGTAGTCAGTTGGTAATTGTGTCACACTAAAAACCATTAATTCTCGTTAGTCTTGCAACATAAGACAGCGGCCAAATAATAATATGGTCATAGAATATTTTGCTATATATTAAATTAACCCAAAAAGAAAGAAGAACAACACCTTGCAGATAAATATTAAGGCAGTTAGGTAGAATTTTAAATACCCTTTGTAATTTAATAATTGAAAAAATTCTTTAAATTTTGTAACCAGTCGAATTGTACAATGACTGCAACCGAATAATTCGACTTCAAATTTCATTCAAGTACTCGCAATAAATATCTCAGTAGGATCATTTTTTCCTATTTCCCTATTCATTTAAGAATATGTTACAAATGGATTAACAAATAGAAAATACCGTACTTCGTTCTCGCAGTACGCTCTCAAAACCAAAAGACGTTTATATTAATTTACTATAAAAAAAAAAAATTATATATTTATTTGTAAGAGTATTTTGTTTGTATATTAATTAAAACACAACATTAAACGTAAAGTTACGAAGGTGTTAGAAATTAAGATAAATGTTTTAATTAGTTATTTAAGTGAATTTTTTTTTTTTTGGTTTAATTTTACTTAAATCCAAAATACAGAGTGAGGTAAATAGCACATATTTTAAATTATTTTATTTATTTAATATAAATTCTATTAGACATTGTGCCCAAGCAACATCATAACCAACAATACAGAAAGAAATCCCTAAATTATCATTTAAGCGGAAACCATAAAATTGTTTGTACACAACACTACAAAATATCAACCAACACCCCTTTTTCTCATTCGGTTTCTGCACATCTCTTTGGTATTTATGGAATTCTAAGTTTTGTTTGTTATATGTTTTTAATAACATCCTGTATTTTGTTAAAAGTAAGTAAAAGTGAAAACCGTTAAGTTTTTGTCACACAACAAAAGAATGTTTGTTGTAACAAAAACCAAAAACTTTTTGGCATTTTCATATAATTTTTTTTTTTGTTCCTTCTTATTTGTAACGCTTAACGCCTAAATATAATGGGATTTTGGGGAATTGTTATGGTGCTGAAGATATGTGGGCAATAAAATAATTTAAAGTAAATTTAATACTTGTTTTGATTTAAGTTTAGCAATGAAATTAAAGTTAAATAATTTGAAATGTATGTGTTATTTATTTGTAATGAAAGTTATGCTTGTGTATTGTTACGAGTTTAAAATGGTTTATAAGAGTGGAAAAAATTAAAAAAATGTGTGTGTGTGTGTGAAGTTAACCCTTTAACCACTAAGACCGTCTACAGAAGGTCATTACTAAAGTCCAATTATATCCAATTATATATTTTTGGTGCAATAATAGCCAACCACATTTTTGTCTGTTTGAATTTACCTTTCGAACAGTGCCGGTTTGAACACGCTCAGTTGAATAGTTTGATAGATACACCCATTTCTGTCAAGATTTTTGTCAAAACAGACACGAAAATTATTTATGATTTTGGTGCAAAATTAAAACTAAAAAAAAAACCTACTTTCCCACAGCTCAATCGGCTCGAAATTTTTTTGGAAAGTAGCTTCAAGCTGTATTTTGATAATTTGTTGCGTGTTTGATTTGTGAAGCAAATAGTTTTGTTTGAGTCGAGCTTTTTGTCTTCAGGTTGTCTTTAATTTTTTCCACCTGGCGCTTTCAGGTTAAATTTTTTTGACAAATGGACTTCACATTCGTGCTTTTTAGTCCAAATTGATACTAGAACCAAAATTTCAACTCCAGTGGTTAAAGGGTTAAATTCCATTAATTTTCCCATATTGAATTTGGCAACATATTGATACTTTCACCATTTGGAAGAGGTTACTTAATCGGATTTGGTGCAACAGATAGTCACACCATCCTTGATATTAACTATGAAAATCGTTTTTCTAAAATTCGGTTAGGGTTAATTTATTTCCTTTTTAATAAATCCAGTTCTTTTTAAAGGGTGGTTAAATGTTAAGGGCCGATGTTGAATGTGAACCACACCTAAGCGTCAAGTTTTTTTCTGCATTTCATTTGACATTTATCAATTTCAGACTAACTCAATTTGAACCATGAAAAGATACACAATCGAGCAACGCTTTAAAGTTATTCAGGCTTATTATTAAAATGGGCGTTCAAATCAAAATGCATTTCGTGCACTTCGCGATTTTTTTTTTGGTCAGCATAATCGACGAATTATGTCCGCAATCGGAATAATTGTGCATATATTTCTGCAAATCGGGTATGTAGGAAATGATAAAACACCTGTGCATGTTCGCCAAGTTCATTCAGCGGAAAACATTGCTGTTGTTCGCGATAGTGTGGCAGATAAGCCGCCAACCTCGACTCGCCGTCGGTGTTCACTATCGAAAGATCATAACGGAATTCTTGAAGCCAGAAATTGAATGCCACTTGCCACACAGCTAACGAAACAGTGGCTCTTTTGTGCGACAAATTCAATGGCCGTGTTATCTCACCTCAATTATGCCTCAGCATCATCGAAAATTTGGACCATCGGATGGAGGTGTGCCGCCGAGGTCGCGGCGGCCATTTGGCCGATATTTTGTTCTATACATAATAGAACCATACCATATTATCATAATAAAAAGAAATTACAATAATTTCCTAAATAATTTGTGTTTTATTCAAAATCAACATCGGCCCTTAAAATTTAACCACCCTTTATATTGCAAATAATAAACAACAGTTGAAATTAATTAACTAAATAAATCGCCACTTTAATTTTGCCGAGTTGTTGCCGTTTTAACGTTGTGTTTCAAACTGAAGCACATATATTTGGTTGCTCATTTTTATATGTGATAGCAACCTCTAGTAGAAAGTGTTATAAATATCCAGACTTATCCAGAGCTTGATATTGGCAATATCGAGAACATAATGTTTTTGTCCAGACTTATCCATAATCGATCAAGAAAAACCATGGATGGTAACCAAAACAAATGCGGTTATCGGTAAGGGTAACGCTATTTTCTATAATTTCGGTAACGTTATTTTCTATTATTTTGGTAACAGTATTTTAAGGATAACGATTTTCCAGTTTTTTCGTTAAAGGTAGTTTAGGGATAACGATTTTTTCAGATATTTCGGTAACGGTATTTTAGGGATAACGATTTTTTCTGTTATTTCGGTATCGGTATTTTAGTGATAACGGTATTTTCTATTATTTCGGAAAAGGTATTTTAAGAATAACGATTTTTTTTCAGTTATTTCGGTAACGGTATTTTAGGGGTAACGATAGTCAGTTGAAAGGGTATTGAATCGATAACAGTATTTTAGCGGTATTGCCTGCCACCCCTGAGAAAAACTGTCATTTTAATCAAAGTCGATACTAAATATCTCATGTATATTACAAAATATTTAAAAACTGGTTTGGAATTAGAAAGAATATATTTACTGTACATACAATCCATTCCTAACAAATTTTTTTCAAAAATGGTCGGTGGATCTAAGCAATAATAAGGTGAAGATGTGTTGAAGTTGCTAGTTGCCAAGTGGAATTTATTTACACTTTTGGGCTAGTGTGCGTGACCGTGAGAAGAAGAAAATTCTCCGTTCGTAATTGTAATTTTTCGATCGTGATCGTACGTGAATCAAAAATCGCTCACGCGCCGATCTCTAGTGGCAACCTTACAAAACAAATGTTTAAAATAGAGGCGGGCAGATGACACGAAATTTCGAAATTTACATGGTTTTTTACAAAATACTAGTTTTTGCTAAAATACTGGTTTTTGTAAAAATACTGGGTTTTAATTTTGAAAAAAACGGGTAGTTTTAAAATACTTGTTTTTGCAAAATATTGGTATAAGCAAAATACTGGTTTTATGTAAAATACTGGTATTTGGTAAAATACTGGTATTTGGTAAAATACTGGTATTTGCTAAAAAAAAACTGGTATTTGCTAAAATACTGGTATTTTCTGAAATACTGGTATTTTTTAAAAAACTGGTATTTGCTAAAAAAAATGGTATTTGCTAAAATACTGGTATTTGCTAAAATACTGGTATTTGCTAAAATACTGGTATTTGCTAAAATACTGGTATTTTCTGAAATACTGGTAAAAAAACTGGTCTGCTAAAATACTGGTATTTTCTAAAATACTGGTATTTGCTAAAAAAAAAAACTGGTATTTGCTAAAATACTGGTATTTTCTGAAATACTGGTATTTTCTGAAATACTGGTATTTTTTAAAAAACTGGTATTTGCTAAAAAACTGGTATTTGCTAAAATACTGGTATTTGCTAAAATACTGGTATTTTCTGAAATACTGGTATTTTCTGAAATACTGGTAAAAAAACTGGTATTTGCTAAAATACTGGTATTTGCTAAAATACTGGTATTTGCTAAAATACTGGTATTTGCTAAAATACTGGTATTTGCTAAAATACTGGTATTTGCTAAAATACTGGTATTTGATAAAATACTGGTATTTGATAAAATACTGGTATTTGCTAAAATACTGGTATTTGATAAAATACTGGTATTTGATAAAATACTGGTATTTGATAAAATACTGGTATTTGATAAAATACTGGTATTTGATAGAATACTGGTATTTGGTAAAAAAACTGGTATTTGGCATAATACTGGTATTTAACATAATACTGGTATTTGGTATAATACTGGTATTTGGTATAATACTGGTATTTGGTATAATACTGGTATTTCCTAAAATACTGGTATTTGCTAAAATATTGGTATTTGGTAAAATACTGGTATTTGCTAAAATACTGGTATTTGCTAAAATACTGGTATTTGCTAAAATACTGGTATTTGCTAAAAAAAAATGGTATTTGCTAAAAAAACTGGTATTTGGTATAATACTGGTATTTGGCATAATACTGGTATTTGGTATAAAACTGGTATTTGGTATAATACTAGTATTTGGTATAATACTGGTATTTGGTATAATACTGGTATTTGGTATAACACTGGTATTTGGTATAATACTGGTATTTGGTAAAATACTGGTTTGATAGTGTATTGATATTTGGCAAAATACTGGTATTTGGTATAAAACTGGTATTTGGTATAATACTAGTATTTGGTATAATACTGGTATTTGGTATAATACTGGTATTTGGTATAACACTGGTATTTGGTATAATACTGGTATTTGGTAAAAAACTGGTTTGATAGTGTATTGGTAAAATTGGTAAAATGCTGATTTTTGGTAAAATACTAGATTAGGTAAACACTGATATTTGCAAAATACAGTTTTTTTAAATGCTGTTTTTTAAAAATAGTGTTTTAAAAATAATATATTGGTATTTGGTAAAAAAATTGTATTTTTAAAATACTGGTATTTGGTAAGATACTGGTATTTGGTAAAATACTGGTTTGGTAGTGTACTGGTTTTGATAAAATACTGGTTTTTGGTAAAAAAACTGTTTTTTTAATACTGGTTTTCCAAAATACTGTTTTTTAGGCAAAATACAGGTTTTTGCCAAAATACTGTTTTTTTTTTGTTGCCAAAAGACTGGTTTTTGCCAAAATTATACAACCCACTCCAACTCAACTCAAGAACGAAACGGCCCTATCTGAAGTTTAGTTCACATCCAAAGGGCTTGGAAAAATAGAGGCAATATACGTTTTTAATGAGTGCTCACATTTCTTTAAAAGCAACAATAGGTTAACGGCATATTAAATAATGGAATTTTAAAGAGTTATTTCGTGTTATGCAAGACATGCACCTTCATGCTCAAATGTTTATGTTTTTGTTAAACTCCTTATATTTTAGAGTGTTTTGTATAGAATACAACTGACAAAATCTGACACTAGACCCAACCTCTACAAGGATAGGCCTATGTTCAAAGGAATATGAATGACAAATGTTGCTGCCATCTGCAACATCGTAGAAAGAATTTAAATTTTGACCGAGAAAGTTATTCAAAAAGTCCGAAAATAGTAAAGGAGAAACTACGGTACCTTGCGGTAACCCCGGCATTTAATTGAAACTCATTGGATGAGAGCCCATCTACAACAACTCTTCTAGTACGAAGAAACTTTTAGTAAAGAATCTAATTTTCCCTCAACTTGTTAGTTTTATTTTATATGATTATAAATTTAAGTACATTGCAAAGATAAAAATTATATTAACTTATAACAAAAAAACGAATAAAACTTTTCGAAATCACGTACAAAGTGTCAATTTTTATGAAATAAAAAAAATAAAAATTCAATAAGAATAAAATTCAGATAAAATAAGCTCAATTTAGTAGACAAAAAAACGTGTTTAGTTTCATAAGCACAGGATTAATTGCTAGAAACAAAAATTTATAAAGAAATAAAAAACATTAAAGTAATTAAATTTTAGTCATAAAAAAACATCCCTAACATATGCTATATTTTTTTGTTTGTTTGTTTCTTCTTTCTGCTTGCATAACCACAATTTTTTGGTAGCTTTTGTTTACTAATATTTGGTTAATAAATTAACCACATAAGTTAAGTTTAGTGTGAGTTTTTAAATCAAAAAAGAAATAAAACACGAAATGTTTATTTATTGTTGATACCCTGATGTTTAGAACAACGACAGCAGCAACAAATAAGAATAACATATGCATGAGTTTGTCTCAAATTTTCTTAAAAAAAGATTTATGGTTTTCATAGTAATGAGAGGAAAACTTGATGCCAAAAAATATGCAACAATATTATACAAAATATATGTATGAGTTTACTAAATACAAGTAAATACTTTGAGTCATTTGAATAGGGAAATAAAGAAAACACATACGGTTCGAAGGACCATTTATGAAAAGAAAAAAAAACTATTTGGACATTAGTTATTTGAAAGAGCTAAATATTTATAGGTTTTAAAATCACAAAAACAGTATAAGCTCAGAGTTTTAAAATGTGCTAGGGAAGTGTTTCAACTTTCTTAATTGTTAGTTCATGCGAAGGACCAACATATTTAAACATTTTGATTACAAAATATATGTATGAGTTTACTAAATACAAGTAAATACCTTGAGTCATTTGAAAAGTGAAATAAAGAAAACACATACGGTTCGAAGGACCAATTATGAGAAGAAAAAAACTATTTGGACATTAGTTGTTTGAAAGAGTGAAGTAGTTATAGGTTTTAAAATCACAAAAGCAGTATAAGCTCAAAGTTTTAAAATGTGCCAGGGAAGTGTTTCATTTTTCTAAATTGTTACGTCATGCGAAGGTGCGAAGGACCAACATATTTAAACATTTTGATTACAAAATATATGTATGAGTTTACTAAATAGAAGTAAATACCTTGAGTCATTTGCAAAGGGAAATAAAGAAAACCCATACGGTTCGAAGGACCAATTATAAGAAGAAAAAAACTATTTGGACATTAGTTGTTTGAAAGAGTGAAATATTTATAGGTTTTAAAATCACAAAAACAGTATAAGCTAAGAGTTTTAAAATGTGCCAGGGAAGTGTTTCATTTTTCTAAATTGTTACGTCATGCAAAGGTGCGAAGGACCAACATATTTAACCATTTTCATTATAAATGTTTACCATATTCTTATAACTTGTTGTATATAAACTTCACAGCTTACAATATCAAGGAGATTTATTAACAAAACAACTAAAAACAGAAATGAAGGAAAGGTAAAACATATAATGTGAGTGTATGTTTTTGAAAAGGTGTATTGTTTGTCTACTTATATATGTATATGTTGGGATCCCTGTTTTTATTTTTCTTAAGTTTAATTAGTAAATTTTTCTTTTCTATTTTTTTTCTTTTTTGTAATTAGTAAGATTCATTTACACACATTTTCTATGTGATACAAGTATGTGAAGAATTTCATAATTAAAAATACATATGTATCTACCCGAGTGAAAAGTTTATATATAATCATATGAGGTGTTAACTAATAATATATTGTTATATATAAAAATATATGTCGGTATGCATTAGCATTTACATTAATTTTTTATTTAAAGTATCTGAGCGCCCCGGTAGGCTAGTTGGTAGCGTGCTAGCTTATCAGTGCGGGGGTCGTGGGTTCAATTCCCACCAGAGGCTCTGGTCTGTTTTCGCTACAACGAGCCGAAGGCCTTTGTTGCTAGTGCTCGGTTAGGGTATTAACATATAATTTGTAATTATATGATTAAAAAAATAAATAAATAAATATTTAAAGTATCTTATATTGTGCCATATAAAACCTCATCACATATTGATATACATAAATAAATAAAGGCATCATGTAAAATTATGTATAACACTATAAATAATTATATTCGGCTTATACAGAACCATATATTTTTATATATGGCTTATCCAGAACCCTATATACTTTACATATATGGCTTATAAAAAACCATATATATTTATATATGGTATCATATATTAGATATATAATAATATATGATCCCGAATTAAATATTATTTAAATATGATGTGAGATATAATTATATATATGATTCAATATATAGTCCACTGCAAGAAATATATTTTTATATGATATAAGATATAATTATATATGGTAAATTGTTTCTTCATATCAAATTTTTATATGATATATAATAAAATTATATATGGTACAATATGTGCAGACAAATTAAAGATATTTTTATATATGTTTCCCTATTTAGAGTATTTTTAATTTGATATATGATATAATTATATGCGGTTTCATGTCAATGATTTAATTCTTACTAAATCCCCAAATATATCACTGGATCCCCAAATATATCACCGAATCAAATAAGATCATCTAGATATTACAACAGATATTAAAGAACATCGAATTGGATATGATTATATATAGCACCAGATAATTATTTTTTTTTTACTCGGGTATGTGGTAATATGATAAATTATATACGCAAAGAAAATAGATGTTGTATGAAAATGTTAAAAGTTCTGGGCACAAATCTAAAGGTTAGAATTAATTATAGAAAATTTAATTTAGTAGAAAGTCAAATATTTAATTTATTTTTATAAATTTTTAATGATTGATAATGAAAAAAAAGTGGGGAATTTATATTTTAGTAACAACTTGATTTTCTTTGCAAAAAAAAACTTAAAATATGATGGTGGTAACTAAGCATTATATCTTTCAAGATTCCCAGAAAATAGTTTAGAAATTAATTCTTATTAATATCTGTTCTAGAATTGGTTTTACCAAAAATGTATATCGTGTCATTAGAAATGTGCTTTGGTTAACTTCTCACATTTTGAGATTAATTTGTAAAAAAAAACAGAAAATTTTTTCACCGCATAAAAACTTTTATGTTTTTAAAACTTTTTCCTAGATTATATAGAATTATTTTTTTAGCATATAAGAACCCTTAGCTTAAAAATCTTGGATCACTCATAGAATCCTTATTCAAATTCCATTTTTTAGGAATTAGAATTAAAAAAAAAATAAAATTTAACTGCACTTGCCAGCTATTTTACCTACATTTGTTAGTTGTTTTGTTTTTTCAGAAAAATTTATTTATTTTCTACTGAATTCTACTGAATTTGTAATTATTTAACGGTTTTTTTTAACAGTTAAAAATAACTGCAATTTTCAATTAATTTGAATGCAATTAAAGTAATCTTCTTTTTAATGTGGATTAACGGAAAATCTGAATATTTGTGCAAAATTATAAAGAAATATGTAGAAAAACTGTATCTTTAAAAAAGAAGTGCAATAACTCCCAAATTTTAATTCACAATCCTGGATTACATTTTCCACCCTCCAGAGTGGATTTTGTTGCTTTCGTCGCGTACTTATATACATTTTTGTATTATGCCATCTCTATTTTAATACACTTCACTTTACAGGATGGAGTACTCCGCCATTGTGAATCTTAAACTTTGAAATGAAAAGATCCAAAAAAAAATTAGTTTGGGGATTGTTGCATTTGTTTTGGGAATTAGTTCAGTGATGATTTTAGGGTTTTTTTTTCATTATGAAATAAACCCCAAATGAAAAAAATCAAAAAATTTCGTTGTTTTAATTTTCTATCTATTTGGGGACTATTTAATTTTTTGGGGATTATTTCATTATTTTTAATTCCGAAAATTTTAAAAGTTTATTTCATTTAAATTTAATTTGGGAGTTATTTCAATATTTTTCTTTTTGGTTTTTTTTTTACTTTGGGAGTTGTTTAATTTTTTTGTTTGGGAGTTACTACATTGGGGTTAGTTTCATAGAGCAAAATAAATCTAAATATGTAACATAAAATAACTCTTTGAAAACAATAGCAACTATACTTGCCCAAGGGTTTTTTGGCTTTTATAAGATAACAGATAAAATAAATATGACTAAAGGTGGTTCGTAGAGGAGGGCTGAGGCAAAAAACTCCAATGGACGATAAGTTTCTATGTGGTCCTACTTACCGCTTCAGAGTCCAAAAAGCGGAAACAATATAATTTATGGAGCCAATTTTTAGTGGCATAACTAACTAGCATTGAGTTTAAGATTATGAGAATAAAAAAAAATTAAAATCGCTTCGGCGGAAATTCAAAAATTAACCAAATGGCTTTAGCAGGAAATGTATGGGTCGGCCATCAAAGGCATAACACATAGTTTCATCTTCTTTAGCGTCTAAATGTGCCTTAACAGCTGCTAAAGATTAAAACATATTTTTGGATAAAATTTTCTTCTTAAAATCCCAAAAATTTCATAAAAATGTTTATTACATAAAACATTTTCTTTTGGTTTAATATAAAAGCAATTATATATTTTGTTATTGTTTTTTTTTATTAAATCCTTTCTATATACCTTCAAAATTTCATAAAATATATTTTAATTTTGCTACACCAGCATAAATGAACCAAAGAATGAATGAATACAAAAAAAATACATTTTTCCTCTAAAACTCTTAGGAAAATCCCGTGAAAGGCTTAACATAAGTCTGATGAACACCTGAGACATTCAATTACGTTGCCATGGCAAACATTCCAAAAAATACAAGAAGAAATACAATGGGTTTGATAGTAAAACCAAACGTACACTTGGTGTGGTACGACTACATGTAAACAACAAAACAGAAAGAATATTGTCAACATTGTGGTTTAGTAGTAGGGTGAATGCGGGAGTATTCGTGAAGTGGGGCATATAACTCACTCCTGATTACCTCTGTATTTAGACAGTAATTATATGGGTCTTATTGATAACATTGTACTATAATTTTTAGGTCATCACCACTATCCTTAATAATCCCCACAAATTAAAATGTCATATTGCCTTAATGCAATGTTAGGTTAGGTTAAGAAGGGTTATGCGCCTAAGGGACGCATTTCCACCCGGAGACCAATGCGGTCCATTGTGAATGCCGTCAGTATAGAGGAAGAAGAAAGAGAGAGAGATAGAGAGAGTTAAAGAGAAGTAAAGAAGAAAAAAGTTGAGAGGTCCGAAGATATAAAGAAACTACGTAGGACAAGACTCCCCCTACAATCCCCTCATCAGAAAACCCCGTCCTATTTCTCTAACAAACCCTACTAGATCCGCTGGATTACATCCAGCGATACACCCCAGTTCTTCGTGAAACCTATCCCCTAGCCATTTCTGCCCGAGAGCCTGCATCCTAGGAAAGTGGTACAGTACATGCTCTACCGTCTCCATTGTCACCACAGACCCCCCTAAGATGTGATCCAGTATCACCTCCGTGGCCCTAAGATTCCTATTATCTCAGCCTAGAAGACACTGCACTCATCCGGGAGTCTGAATGACATTTTCACATCAGTGTCAGTAATATAAACACCGGCACCAGCGCCAGTGTCCATCTTGGATCCGTCCGTTAATACTTTCCACCCCTCAAACAGTCCATTGGATCCACGCCAAACTTCCCTATCCGGGAACTCCACCGGTGGAGTTACACCGAAGTCCAAGATCATACTCCTATGATCCGAAATTCCCGCCAGAATACTACCCTGATCAAGCAGACCCACTTCGTACAGAATTCTTGTGTGATTATCCCGCCTAGGTCAAATCAACGACGACTCATAGAGTCTAAGTAAGCTCCTAGCAGCCACACTCCTCACATAATTTTCAATGGGGGACAGATGTAGTAGGATATCCAACGCTGCCTGTGGCGTGCTTCTCCTTGCACCTGTGATGCCAAGAGATGCACTCCTCTGAGCCTTGTTGAGCATCTTCCTATAGCTGTCCACTCTCAACGCATCCCACCAAACAGTGCATCCGTAAGTGAGAACAGGCCGTACCATAGATGTGTAAATCCAGTTCACCATAACCGGTCTTAGCCCCCAATTCTTACCGATGGAGTTTCTGCATCTGTAGTAGGCATTGAGTCCCCTTTTCATTCTCTCCTGGGTGTTTTTCTTCCAAGACAGTTAACAATCGAGAAAGTTCCCCAAATACTTAGCACTGTCAGATGAAGTTAACTCGACTCCATCCAACACTGGCCTCTTAAAACCCTCTATCTTGTACCTTCTGGTAAAAAGTACCAGCTCAGTCTTAGGAGGGTTTACACCCAGCCCTCTATCCTTCGCCCATGCCGAGAGTTCGCCCAACAACACTTGCATAATTTCACCGACCGTGGACAGAATTTTACCCCTGACCAGCAGAACTATGTCATCCGCATAGGCAACGACTTTCCTACCTCTGGAGTCAAAACACCTGAGGATCCCATTGACCGTAAGCAACCACAGGAGAGGAGATAGAAACCCCTCCCCCCCTTGTGGTGTCCCCCTGGTAACCTTTCTCCTGATACTCAATGCAATGTTAGTTATATCTAATTATTTTTTTTTTGGGCTTTGTGACAATTTCATAAATTTGGTAATTCTCAAAAATTCAGATTTTAATTAACCTTTTTTAACAGTATAATGTTACGGTTAAATATTTTTATTATTAACTAATTCCACTATTTATTCAACGATTATAAAAAAAGAATATACTTTTTTGGAGCAAAAAATTTAGTAATTAATTAAAAAAATAATATATTGACTAAAGTCAATACCATAAACAAAAAACCCAATCAAATAATTTTTACAACAATGCATTACATATATAATTTTTGGGAGATATGACATTTTAGTTTTTGGCCATTTTGATTTGAGGGGTTATTGTTTAAAACCGAACAAAATCCGGCAAAGAGTTTTCCAATATTAGCGTCGATTTGTATTTTATGACCTCTTACAAAGTTTGTATGAAGAAATGGTGAATACATGGAAAAAGTGCACAGAAAAAATTATTGCCAACAAAATTTCAATTAAAATTTTTTTATTGATTTTTTCTTTATTTCCAATTAAAAGTTTAATCATATCAATTAAATTTTTAATTGATAATGAACTTGGTACAACAACTATTCTAGTTTACAATAAATACTAATGGCAACATATAAAACATACAATTATTTTTATTGCAAAATTGCATCTCAAATCTCTAAACAAAACAAAACAACAAAAAAAAATGTTTATTAAAAATATTTTTAATATAGCATATTAATAAAAGCGTCATAACTTAATTTTTTAAGAAAGAACCCCGCACTCATTGTTTAAATTTACAAAAACAACATAGTCTATGAGCAGGGACAATTGTCCTATGAAATGAACAGCACTGTTATATGTAGTGTTTGTATGCAACAGAGGTATACACATCAGTGTTGCCATATAAGGGGATTCGGCTTCAGATACAAAAACTTATTGATAAAAAAAATTAAATTGTAATAGATTTTTTAGATCGATAATTAAAAGCTATTTCTTTCAAATTAATGACGAATTGGTTTTAATGCAGATTGATAAATTATTTTATTTAAGATTAATAATTTTATAAATCTATGAATAAATTATAATCACTTAATATCAATGATTCATTTTTACTCGATTGAATAATTTGCTTTTTGATTCTGTTCGGGAACGATTTTTCTATGAAAAGAATCAACAAAAATCAAATTGATTCTCTGAATTTGATATTAATTGCATCAAATGGAAAATTATTCAAACAATAAACAGAATTTTGCACATCGATTCGTTAAAAATTGAATCAGATTTAAAAATTAAATCAAGGAATTATGTTTAAAAAGGTATATTATAAAGTTTTAAAAAATTGTTAAAATTTGAAATTATTAAAATCTGAATTCTTTTATGATGCCACCTTTTTTTTAGCAAACAAAATCTGCGAAAAATCATTTTAGAAGAAAAAGAAAATTTGATCATTTAAGAATTTGTTAAGAATTTTTGGCTAACATATTTCAACTTTGAAAATGGGAACGTAAGAACATACATTTTTGGGGTGCTATTGTAACCTCAAAAGTACTTAGGTACTCCTATAAACTATTTGGTACAAAGTATTTAGAAATTTTCATGCGTTGATGATAAAAAAAATTTTAAATTTAATTAAAATTTTAATTGATTTGATGCTGAAACTTCAATTAAAAATTTAATTAAAATTTTAATTGATTTTTGATTAGAACTAACATTAAATTTATAATTGATATAGTTTAAAATTTAATTGAAAATATTGCAGATTATTGATTAAAAAAATTAATTGATATGATTAAAAAAATAATTGAAAAATTTCAATTAATATTAACAGAAAATACGAAATAATACAACAAATCTTTTTGCTGGTGCAAATTTTATTAAATTTTCAATTGTATTTACAAATATTTTAATTTAAACTGGATTTTAGTTTTTTCTGTGTATCCTTAATAATTCCCACAAACTAAAATATCATATCGTCCATAAAAAGCCTGCATATTGCACTTATAATACGTAAATATTATTTATTTTTTTTTTTTTTTGGGCTTTGTGACATTTTCATAAATTTGGTAACTCTCAAAAGTACCAGGTATTAAAACCATTCCGATTTTATTTAACCTTTTATCAGACGTATAATTTTACGATTAAAAATTTTATTTATAAATTTAACACTCTATTTATTCAGTGACAAACAATTATAGAATAAATCCTTACCCTTATTCTAGGAATAGACCTTTTTGGGGCAAAAAATTTAGTAATTATTTAAAAAAATTATATATTAACTAAAGTTAATGCCATATTGCCCAAAACATTAAAAAAAAATCAACAATACATTGCATATATAATTTTTGGGCGATATGACATTTTAGTTTTTGGCCATTATGATGGGGGGGTTATTTAATACAGGGCAAAAGTGCAAATGAAGTTTGCTATTTTTCCCAAGATTATTTGTTATCTTCCCGGACAATTTTGCATTGAAACCAAGCAAAGCCATTCTAGGAAATTAAAAGTAATAAGCAGAGAAAACAAATTTCCTTGGTTTACTGTTTTTGCTTTTTTTACTCAGATTTGTTTTTTTCTGCTCCTTTGGATTTTCCAGTCTTTAGCTTTAAAGTAGCTTTTTCTTAAAATTTTTGAACTTTAAATTGCTTTTTTCACATTTTTATGCCTCAAAATATTTTTTCTGCAAGTTTTTTTTTAAAGTGATTTTCCCCAACTTTTACTTTTACCTTTTTGCCAAAATTTTTTTGTTTTTTTTTTTTGTCTTCTCTGGTAATGAGTAAAAATGTGGCGAATGCTCCCACCTTTGCCCTATTTACCCAGAGTATACAACAATTCTGCAGATCTTGGAATTTGAAAAAAGAAACAAATTATTAATAAAAAATTGAAATTTATTAAAAAAAACACATGTACACAAAACACTCAGGCATCATCATCGTCAGTAGCGTTGGGAGAGAAAACAAAGAAAATTTAATGTATGTTTTATTCAAAATAGGGTTCTACAATATATGTTGCAATTCTTTCAATTTAATCATTTTTACTGTGGTGTTTAAAGCAACATGGATCTGATTAGATATGGTGTAGCAGATCTCTTTTGATATGGTCTTTTTCATGGGGTGTTATATATTATTTTCTATGATATAATACATATATAATATATCTTATCATATAAAGCATATCTCAATTTATAAATAACAATATATATATGACTAGATGTGGTTATATATGGCACAATATAAAAGAAATTAAAATAATACAGGTTGGTTGAAAAGTTCCTGCGTTCGAAATGAAAGAATACTGTTTTTGTTACGAAATAAATTTTTTTATTCAATAAATCTCCTAGAAGCTCAATACACTTGTTCCAATGATCTTCCAATAATTTTATCCCATCCTTATAATGGTTTTCCGGAAGCTTGCAAAATAACCGTCTACGGCTACTATGACCTCTTCATTCGACGAAAAATGCTTTCCACGAAGAAATTGTTTGAGATTTCTGAAGAGATAGTAGTCACTGGGAGCCAAATCTGGTGAATACGGTGGATGTTAAAGCAATTCGTACTTTAATTCTTTGAATTTAGCCATCGTCAAAACACTTCTGTGAGCAGGTGCATTGTCTTGATGAAAAATGATTTTTTTCTTCTTTAAACCAGGCCTTTTCTCACGAATTTTTTCATCCAGCTGGTCCAAAAGGCTGCAATAATATTCAGAGTTGATTGTTTTACCTTTCTGAAGATAATCAATCAACAAAATTCCTTTTGCATCCCAAAAAACTGATGCCATAACCTTCTTTGCTGATCGTTGTGACTTCACCTGCTTTGGAGCTGAACAACCAGCTTCAGTTCACTGTAAACGTTCTTGTTTCAATTTAGGATCATGGTGATAGATCCAAGTCTCATCCATAGTTATAAAACGATGCAAGAAGTCGGTTTTATTCGGCTTAAAACGCTCCAAATTACGCTGAGGAGTTTGTTTTCGATCCAGTTTTTGTTGAATTGTTGATGTGTGCGGCACTAACTTTCCAAACAGTTTTTTCATACGTAATTCTCCATGTAAAATATGGAGTACTCGTTCGTCTGAGATGCCTATGGCATTAGAAATTTCACGCTTAGCTAAACTTGGATCTTCACTAACCATATTATGTACCTGCTCAATGATTTCTGCTGTGGTTGCAGTTTTTGGTCGTCCTTCGCGTGGATCGTCTTCAAAGCTGGTACGACCACGTTTAAATTCACCAGCCCAAAATTCAACGGTGCCTTTTGAAGGTGAGGACTCCTTATACACTTCTAACAATTGTTCATAAATTTCCTTTGCTTTTAAACCCTTCAAAACAAAGAATCTAATGACTGCACGATATTCAATTTTTTCCATATTAAAAAAAATCAATGACACGTCAACTTCAAATGGCTAGTAAACACAGAAATAATGACAGAATGACTTGCAACTTTGCATGTGTTCTCAGGACAGTTATACCAACTTGAGAAAAAAAAGTTTGGAGCTAGCAGTGCCATCTTATGGTGAGCGCAGGAACTTTTATATGGTCCTGCATACCGAGACTTGTATTTATATATGATAATAACTTTTTTACTCGTGTGATTTGGCCAAAAAAAAAATTTTTGTCATTCACGGAAAACATTGTTTTTGGTACACAAATTGTTATCCATCATATTTTCAATTAAATTTCACCTCCCTTCAGTGTATAACCCTCTTAATATTACAAATATTGTACGTTGTTTTGGTAGCCCTTAGGGTAATACAGCAGCTACTTGTTCCCATTTATGAAAAAATATATACGATATATATTTTTTGCGTTATTGTTTTGAGCTACAAAACAAAATGAAACGTAGTACAAAACAAACACAACAAAAAAACATTGCAACCATTTAAGGATTTTAGTTTAATAAGTACAAGGCTTTCTAAAACAGCTGAGGTAGCTTTTGGTTACGGGTTTATATTTAAGTTAAATGAAAATTGTCTTTTTTCTGCCACCATGTGATGCAGTTATATGATAGACTAGGGAAATTTTCTTAAATGTTTTGTCAATTCTTCTTCAATTAGGTTTTTTTTGTTTTCTTTTTTTTTTTTTCATAAATATATTCAATAATAAAATAACGTTTAAGTTAATATTTGCCGTTTAATATTTATTGACAATTTGACATTACCAAACCCTTATTGTATTTTAAATATTTATTTGCATCATCAATAAATTCCATTAAATGTTTAAATACAAATGTAATACAGTTTAATTTAACTAAAGAATTTTTCCAGGTTATGCATGCTTGTATCTGCAATAATTATACCAACACCTTAGTATTGTCTATATATGATTGTTTAAAATTTTATTGTTAGGTTCTGATGGTTGCCACTACTTCTTCTTCTGCTGCTGCTTCTTCAACAGTTAGTTTCTTCAATTAGTTGGTACCACCCCCTATTGCTACAACAATAAACTCTGATTAAACTCTAATTGAAATGTCAAAATGATGACACTTGTATACACACCCATATTGATGAGTTCATTGTAAAATAAGACAACAAAATTAAATTGTAAATTTATACACCCATCTTTTTAAGCAATCAATGGTCAGTTTATACACACACACATTCACACACACATTCACGGTAGGAGTCATTCGTCTTACAAGTATAATAATTAAAATAACAAACAGCCTTAAGACTCATGTTACAATGTGGTTCTTAGAATATAATTTAATATAATAATTCTTTTTTTAAATTTTGAAAATGTAAATACTAATTTTAATTATTTGCAGTAAGACCAACATATGACCATAAATGTGGCGTATGAGTGTTATTAATTGAAAATATCACATAAAGTATACGCCACAAACAAACGTCAAATTTCCTTCATACATTAGGTCTGTACGAGGTAATTTTGAGTAAAGTCTGGTAAAATGAGAGTAAGCAAAAATTTCTCTCACAAAACCATAAAAATGCCCAAAATACTGCGAACGCACAAAACCACATTTCATACCCAAAAATAAACGTCAAATTTATTCATAATAAAAAATAGCTTAATTAATAAATATATTTGAAATGGTAAATATTTACATTTTCAAATGTATTTTTCATTATTAAGAAGGAAAAGTTCTTTATAATAAATTTTTATTTAACTTTAATTTTTTTCAAAAATGCAAAACAGCAAATTTATTAACAACAGCTGATGATTTGACAATTTTACCATTTTACCCAAACAAAAAGTACGGGTAAGTTCTGGTAAAATGAAAAACACAATTACTCTCTCATGAACGCTCTCATTTACCCAATTTTTGTTACAAGAAACGCTTTCTGGTAAGATTGGGTTCCCGCGGTCACCCGCGGTAACGTACGTCGAACACACCTATTTTAAGGTAATTCTAGTCCCGCTTTTTTAATAATTGTAGAATAGACGTCAATCTAGCAGCAAGTACTTTCCCATAATGTATATTTTAAATCATATTTAAGCCACTTATTTGTCAAAACTCTAGGGCATTAATTCACACCTTAGGGAACACATACACGCAGAGAAGAAACATGGTTGCAACATGATCACTGCTGCTATATTAAGCTTGCTGCATTCGAGTATGATTGTCACAATCAAGTTATTGTTTAATAAAAAGGTTGTAACCATCAATATGATCGCTACCATCATTATTATAATAAATATTTTTACTTTTTTATGATTGCCACTTACTATTTTATACACTCAGAAAACAAATTAGTATACAAATTTGTAAACTGTTTTCAATCGAAATTTACTATTTTTGTATTGATTTTTATTAAAAGAAAACTATTATTTAGCAAATCTTTTTGACCTTTAAAGTCAAGAAATTTACTAAATATATTTTTCAAAACAGAAATTAGCAAATTAAAATAAAATTAAAAATTCGTTTATGTTTATACTATTTGTAAGCATTTGTTTTTTTTTTTTAATTTTGTCTAAAATCGTTTTTAAAAATATAAAAAAAATTAAAAAAATTTTGCTCGAAGAAATAAATTGTAATTTTGTACTAATATTAAAAATATTTAGTATTTATTTTTGCTAATTTTAGCAAACTGATTTTAAATTCCACTTTACAAAAAGTTTACTAAAATTTAGTAGCGGCTAATAATTTTTTCTAAAAATTACATTGTACTACACGTCAGCTGACAAAAAATACCGCTGGGCTGAAATTAGCAAAATTTTCCGTAATAATAGCAAAATTTTCAGTTTCCATTACAAATTTATTTCTTGAAAAATAATGTCTTTCTTGTGAAAAAAAAAATGACTAGCAATATAAATAAAATAATTAGATATAAGATAAAGTCTGCAGAACTCAAGAATTGTTTTGTATTGAAAAGGCTTCGTATACAAAATACTGGATTTTAAAGAATTTTTTGTAACAGAAACATTTTTAGATTCTATGGAATTTTCCTTAAAGTAAAATTCTCAGATTCTGTAAAAAGTTTCTTAGATAAATATTCCTAAAAAAACTTACGATTCTAAGGCCTTTCTTTGAAAAAAAAAATTTTTAGATTCTGAGGACTTTTTGTTGTAGAAACATTCTTAGATTCTAAGGACTTTTTCTAAAAGAAAAATTTTGAGATTTTAAAAACTATCTAAAAAAAAAATCAAAATGTAATTAGAGTCTAAGAATTTTCCTATAAGCAAAAGTCCACAGAATCTAAATTTTTTTTAAGTATTTTTGTTTAAAAAATAGTGCATGGAGTCAAAGCAGTTTTCTTAAAAAAGTCCTTAATATCAAATTTCTTCTTTAGAAAAAAATATTTCTTAAGGAAATATTCTTAAATACAAAGAACTTTTTCATAGTTTCGAATCGTAATTTAACTGTAGGGAATATATAATGGTAAAATTATGTTTATTTTATTATCATAATATGATAACTATATTATATTACGACTATGATTGGCACAATCAAATATGATTGCACCAACTATGTTTTTTCTCTGCATGCACTTTAAAAATCAGACTTTCAGTCTAAAGAGTTTAAGCAGGACATTTGGGGAAATTCCCTTCTTATCCAGCCTGTAAAAATTTCTGAAAATTCTGTCTTGGTAGATGTCTACTCAAAAAAAGGTACCCAAATGGCAAATCTAAAGTTCCTAAATGCAATTATTTGGGCTGAGTGAGTAAGCCCCATGTTTACCACGCTCTTATTGAAAATGCAAAAAGTATCTTTTGGGAGCACACATGGTGAAAATATATTTGCCGTGTTTCCAATACAATATGTTAACCTGCAGATAAACCATGTTCGCCTGTAAACAAATATATGTTTGGATCAGGTAAAATGCTAGAAAACATATATATGTTTGTTTGTAAATATATAGACACTTAAAATAGTTTGTAAATTAAAACAACATAGAATACCATTTAAAAGAAATTATATTTTATTTAAAACTGGTGTACTTACTTTCCATTTAAATCAAATCTTTTTTATTTATTTTTCAAGGTTGTTTAAACAATTGACACATTACTTAAAATAAATAGTTAATCAGTAAAAATAAATGTTAAAATTTAACTTAACAATTCCGTAACAAATTACTGATTATTAATTTGTTTAAAATTGTTTTAGATTTTTGTTTTTTTTTTTTTCATCTACAAAATGTATGTTTGCATGGCTATAGACACTTTTTGTGTGAATGTGTTTCTGTATGTATGTGTGTTTATGAAGTTTTTGTAACTCTTGTAATGAAAAAAATAAATGATACTGAAAAAAATCGGTAAATGATAGTACATTATTTTGAACAAATGTATAAAAAATTTAATATAAATATTTCTTTAAAAAATAAATTAATGTTCCTTAATTTTTAACTGAACTGAAAACTTTTTTATTAAATTGCAATCAGTAAGCTACATTATATTCTGAGTGTATGTGCAGCATTACTATGCTGGCATCCCCCAAACATAATAATGATACAATTGCAAATATATATATTTTGATGGCAAAGTACAAAAATAACAATGTTTGGCTAGAAACATATTTACAATAACGGTAAAAATAAAATATTTGAAAGTATACTTTTAATATATGTATTGTAGGCAAAAATATATTATTTTTTCGAGCATATTTTAAAATGCAGGTTTCTAGTCAAAGCATTTTACCATATTACTGACGAAAATTCCTAAAAGTACCTTATCAATGGATTAGTCCATACTTTGGGGAACATATATTTCAAATTGCAACTTTCTAGCAAAATGGTTTGGGGGCATTTTTGAGCCTCTCCAGGGAACATATCTCTTAAATATCTGTTTGCTGGGCAAAGTGGCTTGGGTAGGCCGTTAAGCGGGAGACTTTCCCATTTTAAATCCCCATTTTTACAATGTATCTTAAAAAAAATACCAAAAAGTACCTTATTTGGGAATCAGTTCATCCTGGGAACAAATATTAATAAAAGGGTGTAACAAAAAATAAGACATACATTAATTTTTGGACCCACTTGAAATATGAATAAAATAACTGTGTTCAAAACTTGTAGTATGAGGTAGTTTTACGATTGGCTCGGTGGCTCGATGATTTTAACTCTACACAGAAAAAACTAAAATCGAGTTTCAATTAAAATATTTGTAAATACAATAAAAAATTTAATTGAATTTGGACCAGCAAAAGAATTTGTTATATCAATTAATTTTATTTTGCTAAAATTAATTGAAATTTCTTTTAGTTTTCTTCGATCTTCTTGATTTGTATATTATTTTAAATTGAGCTTAAGATCTCTTTTTATTTATAAAAATTAATTATAAATATTTATTTAATCCAATATTTCGTCACAACATTGGGTGACTTTTTTAGGGAAAATTTTTTGTATTATTAATCTTCATTTATTAATTAATTAATATTCATTTATTAATTAATTAATTTTCATTTATTAACTATACAAAAAATTTCCCCTGAAGACGTCACTCAATGTGGTGATGAAATATTGAGTTAAATATATATTTATAATTAATTTTTATAAATAAAAAGAGATCTTAAGCTCAATTTTAAATAATATATTAATTGAATTTTTTCAATTATTTTTTTAATCATATGAATTAAATATTTAATCAAAAATCTATAACATTTTCAATTAAAGTTTTAATTATATTAATTAAAACTTTAATTAAAGTTCTAACAAAAATCAAATTTTAAATTGAAATTCCAGCATCAAATCAATTTAAATTTTAATAAAATTTTTAATTGAAATTACAAATTCAAATCAATTAAAATGTTAATCAAATTTTCAATATTTTTTTATCAACTTTACATATGTTTATGTGTAATCAACGCATGAAAATTTCTAAAAACTTTGTACGAAATAGCTGCTAGGAGTACCATAGTACTTTTGAGGTTACAATAGTACTGGTGCATGCCATCCGCAGTGTTGCCAAACAAAGTTTGTTCCCATCCCAGCAAAAATATCGGCTGCAAAGAACTGGTTGTAGAACAACTTGTACTTGCATGCTACCTGTTCTACTTTAGGTTCTATCATCAATGATTTTTGTTTGAGTTTGTCCCAAAACCAACTGGTTCTTTAACGCAAAAGTAGAACATATACCCGTTCTTTGGAACCTGTTCTGGAATATGTTGTTCCATTGGTGAATTTTATATGGGAATTTTAAAAAAGAATAGATTCCGTAAAGCTTAACAAGAACTTGGAAAAATATGGGCATCTATTTTACCCCTAACTTCGTGTTTTTGGAGCTATGTTTCTAAACTCGATGTGTTCTAATTCTGAAGAACTAGTTCTACAACGCGTTCTTCAACATGTTTAGTTCCACCGATTCAGTGGAACCATTAATAGAACGGGGGCTCGTTACCAGAGAACCTGTTCTAGAACAGATAGCTATAGCAACAGGTTCCACAATTTTTTGCTGGCATGTAACCATTTTTAAAGTTTAAATATGTTACCGAAAAACCCTTCACAAATTGTTACATAATCAAATTTTCCTTTTTCCTAAAATGGTTTTTCGCAGATTTTGTTTGCTAAAAATTAAAAATAAATATTTTAGAAAAAAACGTGGTCTTAAATACAAATTGTCCCAATTTTTATTAAATTTTAAGATACAGTTTTAAAAACATGATTACTTGATTTAATTTTTAAATCTTATTCAATTTTTATATATTCAATCAAATTGACGCTTTTATTAATTTTTAATAAACATTTTTTTTTGTGTGTTTAGGTGTTTGAGATGCAATTTTGCAATTTAAATAACTGTAATAAAATAAAGCAAAATAATATAACTTTTATATTATCATTATCAATCAAAAATTTAATTGATATGTTAAAACATTTAATTGAAAATGAACAAAAAATCAAAAAATAAAATTTAATTGATTTTTTTTTGCAATAATTTTCTCTATGTGAATATTTGTAATATCCTTGCATTTATTTAATTTTTAGATATTTTTTTATTAAACAGAAAGTCTCTGACCATTTTAAAAGAAATATTTTATTTAATAAATTAACTACAACGCATATTTAATGTAAGTTTATGTCTATGGAGAGTAAGAATAATAAGAAAATGAGCCCACAAGGTGTCGTAAAGCAATCAACAAACGAGCCAAAGATTGCTATTGTGGTTACAATTACATACGCATATATAATTATGCTTATACAGTTAACTATGTTGTATATATAAATAAACGATTATATATGAAATAACAACGCACCACACACACACACACATACACACACACCAAAAGACGACCTTTTTTCTCTATATATAAGATATTAAAAAGGGCAATACACGTACACAAGCACAAACTCATAAAGACAATTAAAAATCACCCAAAAAAAAAAATCTTATTTTTAGTATGAGTTAGTCAGTCTTCCATTTGTAATTAAGTTAACTACATAAAAATACAACAACAACAACAGCAACCTAACAAACAGCATACACCTAAAGAAGTTTATTTGTGAATATGAGAATATAATAGACAAAATGGTCATCAAGTTTTTAAAAAGTCGTAAGTACTCGACTCAAACTATGATAAAATAAAAACAAACGTAAGTATTTTCGTTGCAAAAGAAACGAAACAAAAAGGCAAACAAGCCAAAAAAAAAACTTTAGACACTAAATGGTAATTAAGTGTTAAATAAACAACATCAATTACTAAAACTAACACATACAAAAGCGGGCAGCAAGCAACTACATAAAAATATATGGAAAAGATATGGGAAAAATAAAGAAAATATCTTTATATCTATAAAGATTTGTATGTGTTATAGACACTAGTCAGTCAAATGGTCGTCTAATATTAATGTACTAAAACTTGTATATAGTATATAAAAATTAAGTAAGAGAAAAAGTAAATTTCTAAATTGTCGATTCACTCCAAGCACATAATTTTAACTCTTCTTTGCATGATGAGGGAAATTTCCATCATAACATTTATTCACCAAAAAACTGCACTCAAACAGGTGTATTGTAAAGTAGTTGTTGCTGGCAACATTTAACATGACCTTTAAATAAACTGCAGCACAGCTGTCAAAAAAAAAAGATCAAGTATCACTATCAATTAATAGATTTTAAATTGTCGCTCCGCTGTTTTTTGTGGTGAGACAAAAACGTGTAGAGTCTTGTGTATTTTAAGGAAGCTAATCTGATATTTTTTGGAATAAAAAAGAAAATAATGAGTGGAAAAAAGGATTATTTTTCGTGTTTGAATTAATTTTATATTTATTTAGTACTGAGCCAAACATGTGACTTTGTATGGTGATTAATATCTCCATCATTTTGTTTTTTAATTATTTATATTTTATAAATATTTTTCCCCATACAAAAAATAAATTACATCAAAATCATACAAAAAAGAGTTAATTTAGCTGTTTATTTGGATTCCCTAAAATATCTACGAAAAGTTATTGGATCTAAATGACATACATCCCTGCGGGGAAAATGGGGTCAGTTGGGAATTGGGACCTGCCCTGTGATAGCTGAAAACTTGAACGGTTCCGAAAATATATATCACGAGATAGGTAAAAAGAGGACCGGTATCTAAAGTACCTACCACGTGACCGGTTTAAAAGTCATGACATGTTAATTTAGATCAGTCCTGTGACAAGCCCATGTTAAGGTGAACGGTACCGTGACCGGTGCCTATCACAATCACAACCTCGCAGGGATAATACAAAAGGGCCCGAACTCAATTTTTAACTTCCTAATAGGTGTGGAAATAAACTTAAAAAATTTTGTTATAAATTTTCCTTAATTGCAATTTTTAATTTTATTGTTGCATATAGTGCAAAAAATATTGGATTTAAAGAATTTTTATATACAAAATTTTACGATTTTATTAATTTTTCTTCTCTTACCTCTAAAGAAATATAAAATCAACAAGGACCTTTCTTCATTAAGCCAGCAATATATAAAAAAATTACATTACTGACTGATTGGCTCAGCATAGATATCGAATATGATGTGATTTTTGAAAATTTTACGTGGAGTGGCAAAAAGGGGGAAGTCTCCTCCTTGACGGCCTATCCAAAGCCATTTATTTAGAAACCTGAAATTTAAGGTGTGTATTCCCTGGAGTAAAAAGGCAAAAAGTCTCCCCATGAACTACCTGATCAAACCGCTTTGTCTTGAAACTTAAAACTTGGAATTTGTGTTTCCTGGAGTATAGGCAAATTTATTGATGAGACATTTTTTGAATTTTCCTCAGAAACGTAGTAAAAATTGGGTTTTGGAAAGAGGAACACCCCAAGCCGCTTTAGCTAGAAACCTAAAATATGTGTTCCTATACGGCTAATTATCTGATGAGGAACTTTTTGAAATATTCGCTATGACGTGGTAAATATGGGGATTCAAAAAGAAGAAACGCCTCCTGCTTTAGCTAGAAACCTGATATTTAAAATAAATTATACCTAAAACACTAAAACTGTGAAACGAAATGGAATGAAACATGGAACGAGTGGAATTGAAAAATTAGACAAGGAGACCGTAATTTTATGGAACGGAAAATGGTTGGAATTGAATCACAAAACACAGGGTAACCAATTTGTGTGGAATGTGAAACTAGTGGAACCGAAAACCAAGAGCAATAAATCGGAAAGGATAACGAATGGAATAAAAACGCTTAACACAGGGAACGAATCGGAATGGAGCGAGTCTAGTTTTAAATGATAGTTACCGATTTCAATATTTTTTTTTCTATTATAGCGCTTTTTTTAATATTTACGTTTTCGAAAACTTACGGTAACTATTTCGTGTATTTAAGAAATTTTTACGGGGAGAAACAAAATGGGGAGGGGTAAGCCCCTTAGTGTGGAAATCTGAAATTTAAAATATGTATTTCCTGGAGTAGGACCTACTAAGTCGTTTAAAAGATATTTTCAACATAAAGGTGAAAAATTGGTGTTAACTAGAGAAAAAGTGCGCCTTAATAATCCAACCCAAACCGTTGGAGGTAATATTTTGAAATTTGTTGGCTGATATAATGGGTTTCTGAAGACTTTTTCGGGGGGAAGCAAATGGGAGATTTTTTTAAATTTTTCTTACTGGGGGAATAATAGTGAAAATCTCCCCATGACATTTTAATATGTGTTCCATGGATTATGGACTAAATAACTAAAGAGATACTTTTTAGATTATCCAAAAGGAGAAAAGTGCCTTGATGTTTTGTCTTGTTTCTCTATGGTTAAGTCGAATGCTGTGGGGTATGATAACGTGCACCCTAAATTTATAAAATGCTGTTACCATTACACCTGCCTTATGTAACATATTTCTTCAACCACATTATAACTTCCAGTAGTTTTCCTTCCAAATGGAAACATGCCAAAATTATCCCAATCCCAAAAACTAACTCGGATTTTCGACCAATAGCAATACTATGTTATCTCTCGAAAGTTTTTGAAAAGATTTTGCACACCCAAATGAGTAGATATATTCATGATACCGGTTTAATGTCAGATAAGCAATCTGGTTTTCGTCCTAATCATAGCTGCGTGACAGTCCTGGTTAATGTCTGTGAAAACATTAGGCGTGAACTGGATGATAGCAAAATAAACTTTCTTGTACTTCTTGATCACTCAAAAGCGTTTGATACGGTCAACCACCATACCCTTTGTATGAAACTTAGACGCTTTTTTAATTTTTCAACTACTTCCACTCAGCTTTTGTCCTCATACCTCATGAATCGTACGCAATCCGTATATGTAAATAATAAGTCATCCCAATCTTTGAATCTCGAGAGAGGTTTACCCCAAGGTTCGATTTTGGGTCCGCTGCTATTTTCCATATATATTAATGACTTACCTGAATATCTTTCGTATTGTAAGATACACATGTACGCAGATGATATACAACTCTACTTGAGCAGTCCTGTGCAATCTATAAAAGAGAATATTGATAAAATCAACGCTGATCTTAATAGTTTATACCGGTGCACGCAAAAAAAAACATGGTTGGGAGAATCATATTCGAAGAGCATCATAAATTTTTGGGTTTATGATTGTGCCAACAATAGTCGTACTATATTATGGTTTTCATATTATGATAATAAAATATCCATAATTTTACCATAATATGGTCCCTACAGTTATATTATGATTCAAATATTACAATATTATTATTCTGTATAAACATATTATGATGTTGAATTTATCATAATATGATTGCATGTACTCATAGTATGCTCAAAATGTTATTACATTATGGTCCCCATAACTATATTATGATTTCTGGATTATCATAATATGATCCATATAAAATCTTTATATATAATCTTTTTGACAATGAATTGATAATTGTAAATAATATTACATGCATAAGGAATTTTCGAAAAAACCCTCAAAAAAATCTTCTAAAGTTAAAAAAAAAATAAACTGGATCTTAATAGGTCAATTTATGAAATGTTTTAATGCCACATGAAAGGTATTTTCTGTCCAGTTTTAGTAAACAATATATGATTGTTTTTTTAAGACATTTTGGTTTTTATGAAAACAAGACAATACTCGTATTAGGACTGTAAATGTCAGTCATGTTTTATTTGATGTATAATTATTCATTGATTGTTGACAGCATTTTATGGTTACATAATTATCATATTTTTTTCATCGTCAGAATTTTCGTTACCACAGTATGCTTACAGCCAATCATGTTATAAAATACAAGGTGTCAATCATAAAATAGTGAAATATTTACTATAATAATGATGGTTAGACAACCAATAATATGGTTGTGACAACCATACCCGATTGCAGCAAGCACAATATAGTAGCAGTGATCATGTTGCAACCATGTTTTTTCTCTGCGTGAATGGAGAACCAGAACTGGTCTGGGTAAACCTGGTCAGTGGTTACTTTTGGGCTTTTGGCGACATTAGAATGAGTTTTGAAGGCAAATAAGTTGTTCTACAATCAATTCTTTCAAACAGAAAATTTTGCTGAATACGAATAAAACTTTTTTCACAATCGAATATAACTAAACATTTTCAAAGGATGTTGTTATACCTTGACCATATATAGTTTTGTCATTTTATTGTATCTTCATGTGTATGTGTGTGTGTGTATATGTAATTGTGTCCAATGGTATAGGTATGCGACATAACACAATAATGTTATTTTTCGTTTGATAAATGAATTGAAACTGTTTAATTACTCCCCAAACTGTCGTATAGACTTGAACTTTTCTCCATATCCTTATGAATACATACATACATACATATAACTGTATATGTGTTTGTGTATGTTGTAATAGTGTATTTAAAGTATCTTGTGTAACATCCTTTTTGGTTTTCTTGTTGACTTGCTTACTGGTCCAGTAAGTAAATAACTTGACCGTAACAATTTCGGGGTTTTCAGTTTTAAAACTTGTACAAACACACACAGGTTTATATATATGTGCACATAGCGAGTGTGTGTGTGTGTGTGTGAGTGTAGATACTACATAAATATATTTTATGTAATTTACCAACTCAAAGAGTAGTAGTAGTAGTACAATAAATGTCTTTTATGATATTTGCCTGTACTATGTGTCATCCTTCTCATTGCTTATGTAACCCATAAGAAATGTAACTCAATTTGTTAATGCTCCCTTGATGATTTTAACTGTATTTATATCTAAGTTTAGTTTATTTTATTTTATTTTTCTTTTAAAGTTGCATTAAATGGCCAGCGCTATGATGGAGCCATTGGTTTTCTATTAGAAAATGTTTTGTACATTTTTAGTATAAGATCTGCTTCTAGTTTGACCTGAATCTCGTATATTTTTGATATATCATGTTAACTCATGATTTATAAATATTCATATTCTTCATTATTTTGAATACTTTTTTGTCATTTATTTTACCCGACTACAATTTGTTCTACCCACAGAGTTATGCCAAATATTAAGATTGGCAAGCTTCTAACGAACACATTCCACATTTTGTTGGAGAATTTAAATTAACTTCTAGTGTCCTTATCCAACAATCTATTTATGGAGCGCTGATTTAACGCCTTTTTAAAACAAGTCTAATAATTCTCAACAAGTTTATTGCACTTATATCATATAAACATCATGGTAGCCCAAAACGAGCACTAATTGAAGTTTATCTGTACTTGTAGTCGATAAGCCGACCAGATTCGTGACTCCGTCACGTACCGCAGTTGTCATTTTTAAAAAACTTTCTATTACTCCGAGTTTCTAGATGGATAGCTCAGCTATTTCAGTGTCCTTGCATTCAATTTGTTCACTACAGGTTTTATTTATCACTTTCTATGCGTTTCACTGATTTTAATTTATTAAAACTTTTACTGTTGTAGATCTCAACTAGACAGTCTCCACGCTGTTGCTCTAGATTGCAAACTCCTGATGTGAATCTCCTAATCTTTCTTCCTCTTTTTCTGATACTTATCTGGTCGGATGCACGCAGAGAAAAAACATGGTTGCAATATGATCACTGCTACTATATTCTGCTTGCTCCAATCGGGTATGGTTGTCACAACCAAGTTATTGTTTTTCTAACCATCAACATGGTCGCTACCATCATTATTTAGTTAATTTTTTACTATTTTATGATTGTCACCTTCCATTTTATATCATGATTGGCTGTAACCATACTGTGGTAACAAAAATTCTGACTATGAAAAAATATGATAATTATGCAACGATAAAATGCTGGAAACAATCAATAAATAATTATACATCAAATAAAACATGGCTTTAACATTTACAGTTATAATATTGCCTTGTTTTCATAAAAACCAAAATTATATCAGTACAGTCAGTTTGTTTTTACTACAAAATGTCTTAGAAATATTAAATACCTTTCACATGTCATTAAAACATTTCATCTATTGACCCATTAAGAAGATTTTTTAAAGGGGTTTTTTTTCGAAAATTCCTTATACATATAATATTATTTACACGAATCAATATTCATTGCCTATCCTTGAAAGAAAAATTCATGGATTCTGAATCAAATACTTAGATTCTAAGGACTTTTTGTAGTAGAAATATTATTAGATTCTAAAGAAAAATTTATAAAAACTTTCTAAACAAATCTTAAAAATATCTAAGATTTTTTTATTAAAAAAGTCATTCGAATTTAAAAATATTTAAGTATTTTTCTTAAAAAAAGTCCACAGAATCAAAGTTTTCTTGAAAGAAAAGTTCTAGAATCTATGATTTTTTTCTTAACAATTTTTCTTCAAAAAGTCGTTAATATCAATTTCCTTTAGAAATGCTTTTTCTATAAAAAAAATTGATATTAAGGACTTTTTGAACAAAAATTGTTAAAGAAAAAATCTAGATTCTAAGAACTTTTCTTTCAAGAAAACTTTGAAACTTAACTTTTTTTTAATATTCAATTTTTTTAAGCTAAAGATCTTTATAAAAAAGATCTTTAGCTTAAAAAAATTGAATATTAATATTAAAATAAGATCAAATAAAGTTATATTATTTTTAACTTTTTTTTTTTTTAATTCTAATGACTTTTTTAATAAAAAAATCTTAGATATTTTTAAGATTTTATTAGAAAGTTTTTAGAAATTTTTCTTTAGAATCTAATAATATTTCTACTAGAAAAAGTCCTTAGAATCTTAGTATTTTCTTCAAAATCGATGAATTTTTCTTTCATAGATTTTGTAGAATCTAAGTTTGTTTGAAATATATGAACTTTTATCTAAAAAACAGTTTGGAGAATCTGAGAATTTTAGTTTAAGGAAAAGTCCATAGAATCTAATAATGTTTTTATCAGATAAATTTATAAAAATCTATTATTTTGTGTAAGAAACCTTTTCGTACAAAAAAAAAATCATTGGGTTCTACAGACTTTTTGTTATAAAAAATATTTTAGTAATATTTTGAGAACTTTTTACAAACAATGAATTAATAAACATATTTATTTTTAAATTCTAATTGTTTTTATTGAAAAGAACTAAAAAACAAAAAATCTTTCAATATAATCTTTTTGACAATGAATTGATTAGTGTAAATAATATTATATGTATAAGGAATTTTCGAAAAACCCCTTAAAAAAATCTTCTTAATGAGTCAATTGATGAAATGTTTTAATGACATGTGAAAGGTATTTTCTACCCATCTAATATTTGTCCAGTTTTAGTAAACAATATATGATTATTTTTTTAAGACATTTTGTAGTAAAAACAAACTGACTGAACTGGTAGAATTTTGGTTTTTATGAAAACAATACAATATTATGACTGTAAATGTTAAAGACATTTTTCATTTGATGTATAATTATTTATTGATTGTTGCCAGCATTTCTATTCTGTAGTTTCTCTTCTGTAGTTTCCCTCCTGATGTTTTCTCCTATATCCCTCGCTTGTCTCATTTCCCCTATCTGTTGTCTGCTAAGTCTACTTTTGGGAAATAGACTTTCTTTCCCTTGATGGATGTTTCCATTTCCTTAATTAATGAATGTAATCCACTCCCATAAGCCCCTTTCTGACTTATGAAAAATTCCAACTTAAAAAACCCTTATACTTGTTTTATCTACTTATTCATTCATTTTGGGAATTTCCTTTTCCGGGTTACTGAAAATCCCCGAAATTCTAACTCACCGAAATTGCCTTAAATGGATCAAAATTCATTTCCACAACCAACTGATGTTATTCCATTGGTCCATAGTTAAAAATATATTTTACCCTTCCCATGTTACCATAAATTCCCAAAATCCCCAAGGTTGAAAATCATTCCAGACGGATGGAAATCTATCTATATATGTTTGTATGCTAAAATTTGTGTTAATATTTTGGGTCTTCCCAGGTTTTAGTCAATTCTCACTTCAAACTAATAGCCGAAATCTTTCATTTTTGTCTCAATATTTTCTCAATTCCCTTTAGAGCAATAGTCAAGGCCTCTTTTTTCGCCTAGCTATTTACCTTATAGGCTGAACAACACTGAACAACATTTTTGTGAAACGCATGGAAGATGTTGAAAACGTGAAACAAGTGTTTACATTGGCAACATCTTTCCTCTGTTGTTTATTAAAATAGAAGATAATAATTTTTGTTCAAAATAAACATGAATTTAGAGAAAGCATTAATCATTGGAGTAGTTGTTGCTTTGCAAGAACAAATCCCAATTTTAATGCAGTACATTGAAAGAAGAAGAAGATGTTTCCTTTGTTAAATAAATTTTTTTTGTTAATTTTCTGCAATGTCAGTTCGCTAGTGATGGCACTAAGAAAATCGATTTTGTTTTTGTAATTTTTTTAGTGATGACACTTAAAATAACGTAAGATGTAAGATGGAACAAAATGAGAAAGAATCATCTTTTGTAGATGTAAAATGATGTAGAATTTTTAGCCTGTATAATTCTTATGGGAAGATGTTAACATCTTTGCAAATTGATGAAAGATGTAAGATGTAGCTCAGTGGAAAAAGGCTATTGATGCTAGTATTTGATAACTTTTATATTCGTCTCGATATTTCACATGCCAACTGCTTGCGTCATATATAAAATGCTGGGTTTATACAACTTTAAGAAGCTCGTGTTTTATTAAATTCATATTATTGCCGATATTTGAAATCATTCGCATTTGTTCCGGTGTTTAATTATCTAAAGTTACCCAAAATTTCGAAGTGGCCAAAACCATTCCGTTTCGAATGTAATCCCCATCGATCCTTAATATTATTATTATTGTGGAGTTGTGATACCAAAAGTTACCAGTTGGTTTTTGTTCACACCGAAATTATATTATGAACCACCCTGTGCCAAAAGGTATTTATGAAACGGACCTAAAATATTTAAATGATGACAATTAAATAACACCTTACTCAGCAGAGACATATAATTGCAATCAGCTGTTTCCACAATATATAAATGAGAAGATTGAAGAAATCTTAGGCAGACATTAGCAGCCGTAAACGCTACCAATATATAAGTCCTACCTTAAAGTATATTCACCGTCCAAGGTAGCTTCGACTTCCTAAGATACTGCAAACATCCTAGGAGCCTGACTTATCATTTGCATCCTGCGTACATCCAAAGTTATTGAACATAAATTTCCTAAAAATGTATGTTATTCCAGGGAAAATCCACCTAAAGGCCTGAGAAGATCCCTGAATTCCTGCTAAAGTCCCGCAACAATCCTTGAGTTCCTTGAACTTAATTTTTCTAAGCAAGTGCGTTATACAAGGTTGAATTTCTCTAAAGTTTTTGAAGGTTTTGTGCACTCCTTTAAGTTTCTTGAATGTAGGTTTTCTTTAGAAGTGTGTTGTCCAAGGTCCCTCTAAAATTTTGCGAAAATCTTGCTTACATGCTTGATTTCCTAGTTTTGCTGAGAAAGTGTGTTGCAAAAATTACATCATTTTGAAATTTTGCATAGGTCCTGTGAACAACCTAGAGGTGTTTAACGTATTCTTTTTCTAAGAAAGTGCGCCATATAAGGTAAAGTCTTTTAAGAACCAGTAAAGGCCCTGCGAACATTCTTGAGCTTACAAGTGTGCCGATCCAAGTCTCTATCCATTCGAGGTACCGCAAACAACCTTGTTCAATCCCACGTTACTAACCTTTTGACGTTTTACAATCATCTTTGTCAGTGTTGTGGTAAGGAAATGTGACAAAGGAGAAATCCTTCGAGATCCTGTAAAGGTCCTGTATATATTCTTGTTCATAAATAGTGCAGTCCTGTGAACCTTCTTGAGTGTGTTTTGATAAGGAAGTGTACTGTTGCAGGTCACTATCCTTCTCTAAACCTGTGAACATTCTTACACTTGGTTTTTTATAGGAAACTCTGCCACCTCCGATCGCGTCCTTATGAGATCCAGCGACCTCAAAACTTCTAGGCACAAAGCAAATTTTTGTACGCCCTTATTGGCCCAATTAAGCCATTCTTATTGGAACAACAACATTAAGACAATTTTTTTAAAGACCCTTCCATTACAGAACTTTTATAACAAAAAGAAATCAAACGTTAAATGTGGTTTATGAATGAAGAAAAATATTAAGAAAATTGTAAATTACGAAAACAATATAAAGCAATATTAAGAAAATTAAGGATATCATAAGTTGCTGGCAAAATCTTCACATCCACAGTAGCGTGGATCGAATTCAATCTTTAAAGGAATTTTGCTTAGTACAGTCATAGACAAGTAAACAATAGAAATCAAAAATATTTTTCAAAAGTTTCAAACAAATTGGAATTGATCTGCAAATTGTCCAACGAAGTGATTTTTTTTTTCAAAATCAAATATAATTGAAATATATTTTTTTCACTTTTTCTAATTAACGAAGGAAATACAAATAATTTGGAAAGGACAAAATTTGCGATCTGCAAAGCGAATTTTTTAATTTGATGTGGGAGCCGCAAAATTTTGTGCGATCAAAATTTTTATTTTTTTCTCGTACCCATGCAAAAATCGAAATATATATGAACATACATGGGCATACATGGTCATATACGTCCATACATGATCTCATATATGACCATATATCTTCGGATACGAAATTTGAGGGTATATGGTGATATATGTGCATATATTATCATACATGCTCATATATTATTCATGTATGCTCGTTTATGATCATATACGTCCATATACCCTCAAATTTCAGATCCGAAGATATATAATCATATATGAGATCATGTATGGTCATATATTGAACAATGTATGGACGTAATTGACCATGTATGCCCATGTATGATCATGTATGCTCATATATATTTTGATTTTTACATGGGTAAATAAAAAAAAATCGATTTCTAAAAAAAATCACTATTCGAAAATTATAGATGATCATATGAGAAGAGCAAGTTACCTATACCTGCCGTAGGCGAAATTCCCCCCAAGGATAAGTTCGATCCACGCTTATGCACAGTGTAGTAGAAAGGAATAACAATTTCTGGTTGTTAGTTGTAGGAACTTAACTTGAATGTAAACAAACCTGGTTAAAAAAGTATCGAGTTTTAGCGGTTTTATGAAATTATTGGAAAAACTAGCAGGCAAACCTGTCATGGAAAACTGTTGAGTTACTCAAACTAGATGATTCACATATTAATAAAAGAGTGGATATTTAAGCAATTCGCTTCTTATTAGCTAACTCACTAAAAATGTCTCCAGAAGTTTTTAGTACAAAGCAAATACTTCACTTTAGGAAGGCACCAAAAAGAGCAGCTATAAATAAAGCAAATAAAGAAGAGGAGAATACAAATTTGTTGAATTGTTTTCCTGTTTTGGAAATGAGATGACACTTTCCAAAATGTATTTACATTTTTCAGTTACAATTAATACAAATTCTCCAATACTTTCTTACCATAGTTGCATTTGTAGTCAATGTTTATAATGGTAAGAGTATGGTATAGTATCGCATATGATGATAGAATACGAAACGTGTATAAACATCATATAACAAACAGCCATTATAATGATGATGAAAAACTTGGAAGTTGGGAGAGTTTAAACGAAACAACAATAACAAACAACAGCTTGTCCTTTTTACGCCATTTTGTGCGTTTACTTATGTAACAGTAAATGTTCAATGTTATACGTTTCCCATTCCATGCCAAAACTTTTAGCATTATTTTCTACTACTGTTAATGCTACTACTACTCCTGCTCCTATATTCATCTTTGGTACTCCTGCTTCTTCTGCTATTTGGTAATGTTAAAGTAAAATGTGTGGAAGACTGGTTGAAATGGTTGGTTAGTATGTTTGTTTGTATAAATGCTATATGTACGATAATAATATGTACGTTTATGTGTTTGTATGTTATGTGAGTTTCATTTTCATTTTGCAATTTCATTAAATTCCAACATCCGCCATAAATCTTCTTCTTTTCCTAGTGACTGCCACACATTGTAACATCCCAGCAATAACAAGAACAATAACAAAACTGAAGAAGGAACAAACAATATCACCAACAGTGAATAAGAGTCAAACTAAAAAAATGTTTGTATGTTGTAGAAGTGAATAAAAGGACGAACAATTTAAAGTTAAAAAAACGCTTTTTGGCCTGAAACACAGCGATAACTGCTACTTGTGCTACTTACTACCCAGTTAAAAAAAAAATAAATATTCCAAAAAGGGCTAACAAAGCACTTTAGCTAATGGAACAAGTGCTTTTCCAATCCCAAAATGATAACATAATTACACAAAAGAGACCGCTGCTCGAAAAGGCGTCGAAAAAGTACTGGGGAAACAAAATTTCCAGCTTTGGTAAAACTTTAAATTAGGTGGCCTTATTATTGAATCTTCAAAATAAAATTTAAAAAAGTTGTGTTAGGTTAGGTTGAAAAATAGTAATGAATAGTAAAGATATTCTTTACAGCCAATTTATGTCCAAAAAAACAAAAACCGTTTAAGCCCGAAATCCCTCCCTATTCTAGGTTTTTCATCCTGTTGACGAAATTCCTCACTCTCCACTAAGGTCACCCACAGTTAGAATATTTTTGCAAGAAAAGTGTTGAACCCTAATCCCAGCTAAGGCCAAACAGCCACAAAAATAGTATTCTAAGGATTTGTAATCCTCCCCACAGGCCCTACAAGTCACCGAGTCCGCACGGCGCATACGTAATAGGTGTGCCCTCAGCTTTTAATGCCCGTTGAGAATACTTATTAACTTACTAATGTTGCTTTTACTAAGTTTCCCTTAGTTTTCGCTCTGTCCGGATCTCCCCAAGGAATTCTTTTTCACCCACTCCTGTTGGTTCAGTGGCCTTCGTAATCATAAATATATCATACCACTCGATTTAATATACCATATCACTCGTAGGGAGCTGATAGCCGGAGAACTAGGCCCAACTCGGAAGATCTAAATAGCGGATAATACTACCCAAAGTTCTTTATCGGATGCCCTGCAGTGCTGGGTAGATGCTGCAGTACTGAGGTCCAGTCCAAGTGTACAGTCCACCGCATTATCTTCTTCTCAACCTTCGGAGGTAGTGTGCAAAGATCCCACACTTAATGGTTCTCAGCGGTGTAGCGACTAACATCCCTGTCCTTGCTAACTCGTCTGCCCGCTCATAACCATAAAAGTTCCTGTGACCGGGAAACCATTTTAGCGTAATCAGGGACTGGCAAGTTAGCCTTTTCATTTCTATTTGACACTGCCGGGGACATATGTAAGCACCATATGGATATTTACAAAAATACCCACGGTTCCCCGAGCTCCAACCTCATACAAAAGCCCGTAAGCTTTCCTGCTATCCAAAATCTCCGCCTGAAAGTCACTGGCATGATCAGGTAACATGAAGGAGCGGAAGACCCCAGATCCTAGCCCACTACTCATATTCGACCCCATACTCCTCTATAATAAATAACAGTGTATTCACATAGTTCAGTCCTAAAAACCTGAAATGGTTTCGCGTTCTCCAAGATGCCTGCGCATAGAGAAGAACCTTCGCTAGCCAATTCGTTCCCTGCGATGTTATAATGCAATACTAGTGATGTATTCGATTTCCCCCTTCCACCTTATGATATAGAGTTCGAAGAGATTGCCTGGATATCCTCTTGGCTATCTATAGATCCTTATATTTCCGATAATACCTCCAAGATTCTGTGATTGCCCTGATCTCCGATTGAAAGACGGTGTTATGATCATATATATATATATTCCATATATTCCGTATAGAAGTGAATGTCTGGATTGTTCCTCAGAATGGTACCTTCAAACCAGGATTTTCTGCTCGGTATTCGTGTACAGAAAATTGAAGTTTTCGAATAGAAACTATACATGAACAATCTCATATCAACGAAAGAAATTTAACAGCCAACTAAAGAGAAGAAACATTATTTTTTTTCGAATACAGCAAATGTAGCGCATTAAAATGAACGAATGACAAACAATCACACAGACCAAACGACCGACATATAAGTGATAGACAGACCCTACATAAATATATTCATGTTTAAGTCGAGTCTTCACTTGTCAGAGTTAAGAAGAGAAGGCTTAATATAAAATGTAAAAATTAACGATTTTTTTTTCTAACTTCACTAAAATGAAATGAAAGATACAATACGATACAACAAGTACTAACCGTGTTTTTTTTAAGCCGTTTAGACAGGCTCAATTAAATAGATTTTTACCTGTTCATTTTGTCCAGTGAACTTTATGATTAGATGGACAGATATATTTTGACAATCAAGACAAGTTGGAAGAATATATGTCGGAAGCAGCAAATTAACTTAAAGTCGTTAGTTACAGGGCCTTTAAATCCAATTACAGTAGTTCCTTTGAAAAATCATATGAATGTATTTCTAGAAGCATTGTTCCGCAGTCTTATATTGCATTTATTGTAATCTGCAATATTTGAATTGGAAGCAACTTCGTTAGATTCGATTATGTAGGTCCATTCAAGCGGCAGTCTAATCGCTTTATTCTAATGTTTGTTGGATTTTAGCTTTTTTGTTCGTTATTTATGTATACGAAAAGAACACTTTTTAGTTTTAATTTCTTTATATTCCATTTTTTATTTATTTTCCATTCTACAGAATATTTTTCTATTTGCTCGTGTTTTGGTTTTTTTTAGACAAGGCTGCTTCATGTAGCTTGTTTTAATCTCATCACATAACAGTGACAATATCTTTAAAAAAAAAGTGGGCGTGGTAGTAACGGAGAATATTTGTTCAAAATGCAAAACAAAGAAGAAAATTGTCTTTCTTTTGTTACATGTTGGACACTCACATTTTCATGATATTTTATCAGAAAATGAAAATTTACTTTAAATTGGAAAAAGATTTGTTGAATACATTTAGTTTTACTCGTTTTATAATAGGAATTATTATTTGTTTGTTAACTGTTAATCTAAAATTGTTATGATGATAAATTTTAATGTATTTAAATTGAAGAATAAGAAGAATTTTCACTTTTTATTAACACGTGGTCTAAATTTTATATTATCAGTTTTCGAAATATGGGGCATTTAAAAAAAAAAAAAAAAAACGGGAGTGAAAAAATTATGTTCAAGACAAAGAATGGATAGGGGTAGGTAGAAAGGGGGGTAGGGGGCAGGAGAAGGGGTAGAGGAGTAGAGGTAAGGGGGTAGGGTGGTAGTGGGGGGGAGCGGGAGGATGGTAGGGGTAGGTGGGTAGGGGTGGGGAGGGTTAGAGTAGGAAGGGTTATGTGTAGGATAAGGACCAAAATGAGATCCAAACAGTGCTTCAGATGCTTGGACAGAGGTAACATTTGCAGGAAATGCTGTTAACCAGGTCATAAGTCAAAGAAATGTGTTGCAGACTAAAGATGCGTAATTTGCCAAGAATCCGGGAAGGTGCTGCAAGTAAATAGATGATGATCCGTGGAGTAAGCCCTATAAGATAACGATGAAAAAACTGGGAGGAATGAAACTGGTATTAAAGAACCGGCGTGGGCGACCACTATAGTGAAGACACTGTTCCCTATTGATGAGGATGGACTGGAACGGAAGGCTAAGCTACAGGCAAATGACTTTACTCCTCTGACTATAGAGGAGCTACAGTATGCGTGTTGAAAGTTGAAGAAAAACAAGAGCCCTGGACCTGATGACATTCCAAACGAAGTAATCCAGATGGTGGGAGATATATGGCCCGAACTACTTACAAACGTGTTTAACATATGTATCGAAAATGGTGTCTTTCCTGGGAAATGGAAAATGCAGAAACTAGTGCTGCTTAGAGAGGGCGAAAAACCACTTAATGAACCTGGCTCATATAGACCGCACTGGGGAAGCTATTGGAGAGCATTCTCTTGCGGAGACTGGATAAGTGTGTGCAGGACCTCGGAGGACTATCCCCAATGCACTATGGCTTCCGAAGGGAAAGGAACACAATCGATGCAATAGGTAAAGTTGTTGATATAGCTGCACGGGCTAGGTTAGCGAAAGGTTTTTTGTAATTATAACACTCGATGTACGAAATGCCTTCAACACCGCGAAGTGGAACCTGATACTGGAGGCTCTTAGAGGCCAAGGCGTGGACAGCTACCTTTACAACATAATCGCGGATTAGTTAGATAACAGGATCCTCTTATACGAGACAGAGAATGGAATTGAGAGATATTGTATTACCTCCGGCGTACCAGGCCCCTTTCTTTGGAATATAATGTATGATGGCCTATTGATAATTGGCTATGCAGATGATATTGCACTGGTTATATCTCAACCAGGACCCGAATTAATCGAAATAATAACGAACGACAGGATAATTCGTTGTAGCAGATGGTTAAGGAGAAATGGCCTGGAACTGGCGGTGGCAAAGACCGAAGCAATTCTGGTAACGGATCGTAGGACTTATAGGACACCGAGAATTTACGTGTAGGGCAGTGAGATACAATTTCAACAAAGTATGTGTTACCTGGGCGTTCAACTCGACGAAAGACTCAGCTTTAGTCAGCATAGGCATGGGGTACGAAATAAATCTATGCAAACGGCAACGTCTCTGGCCAGAATAATGCCGAATTGCGGAGGTCCCAGGCCATACATAAGGAGACTTATAAACAGTGTGGTAAATTCCCAACTACTTTATCCTGCACCAATAATTTCAACGGTGAAGACCATAAGCGCAAGAACGAGAGAATTGCAGAAGCCATAAAGGATAAGGATAAAATGAAGGAGCGGTTGTTTTCGAACCTCCTGATCCAAGGATAGGAAGGAGGACGTAGGAACCGTACGGAAATAAACCCCTGTCCTGATGAAATGCTGACGCAGTTCCGGGGTGGAGTTATCGTGGGGCCACTAGATGATAGCGCGCTATCACTACGTCCAAAAAAGAGAGACCACCCTATCCCTATCTCTACCCCTACCCCCTACTATAGACGATACGATTTGGAAACAGTTTCGTACTTATAATTACAATACGCTCCGTTTATTTAAAAGGGGAAATTTTTTTTTCAGTTTACAATAATTTAATATAAACTTTAATTAAGCAAATTTTTCATATTCAAAAACAGTAATCCCATCAAACAGAATTCAATATATTTATTGCACCACCAGCAAATTTGGAACAATATTTATTAGGTATAAAAAAATAAATTAAATGGTATTTAAACGACTGTTTTACCAACAACAGCAACAAAAAACTCTTTCAACTTTAACACATACACAAAAAAAAAAATATGTACATATGAAAACATTACATGTCAGCATCAGAAATTCACTACCAGAAGCAATGAATACCAAGAACAACAACAACAGCACAATGAATTGTAATGAAACAAGCAATAAGAAGAACAACAAGTAATTTTCATTGTCACGTGGCAGTAATTACCGGTGTTGTCGCTGCTACATCGAACAGACAACGATGACTACAACTCCCCTTTCGAACTCTCCATATGAAATCGTATAAACGTAGTTATAGCAATGCATACATATGCAAATAAAAATGTACATCGATGGTCATATATTGAGGCCACGATAAGAATAATTGTTATACAAGTTGAGATAAGGATGCCAAATGACTTTTGTATGATAGAGAAATCGTGCTATGCCTAAATCAAGTTGGTAAAATCATTTCCACTTCCGTGGTATCAATTTATGATCATCATGTGTTAGTTTATTTGTATATTTATTTAAAATCGGTTGTTAAAAATTTTAGACTCATCATCATTTGAAGATATAAGCACACGAATAGGATACGACTGGATAGAATAATACATGCCCTTCTGAGATACCCACCTCTCATAGCTGACATCTTATCATTGGTCCATTGGCACCGAAATCTGTCCTCGGATCGGTTCTTTTATATGAAAAGTATCTCTCACTAAGAGTAAATTACTCTTTGAGTAAATTACTTTTTTGTAAAATGTGTCCAAAAATAAATTTCCATAAAATTAACTTGTAAAAGTAAGAATTTGATAAACAAAACGATTAGGCGTAAGTAGGGTTCGATCACAGAACGCTCTACTTGGAAGGCAAAGGCTCTACTGTATAAGCTATTGTTTTGATTTTCTGTTCAAATAAATAAAAAAATAAAGAAAAAAGGAAAGTAACATTGAATTGACACTGAATGAAAAAATATGAAAATGAGAGTTAAAATAACACAACAAAACAAAAATACTAACCCTGCCGAAAAGGGACCTATCCCAGGACACGTCACGTGACCAGTTTATTTTGATAGGGTCCAGTCATGGCACCGGTTTTTTTATATAAAAACGACCGGTCACTTTAACATGGGCTTGTCCTAGGAGAGGGTCAATTGCCTTCTGTGACATGTCACAGGACTGGCCTAAGAGAATATGTTACACAACTAAGACCAAATAACATATCACAGAACTAATGCAAAAGAACATGCTATGACTTCTAAACCGGTCACGTGGTAGGCACCGGTCTAGTCTTCACCTATCACGGGACAGGTCCCAATTCCCAACTGACACCTTTTTTCTCCGAGGGAATTTAGTAATAAGCCCTCGATTAACCTGTCACATTGTAGGTCGCTTGAGATTAATTCACTCATCATTCCCTGTACGGTAACTAAAATTGGGGGGAAAATGTAATTTTAAATGAAAAATTGTTCTTTAATTAATGTTAATTGAAATTTAGACAATTACATTAAAACATTTGATAACATAAATATAAGTCAATAAAATCAATCTAAATTTGAATTTTAATAAATAAAAACGCTTTAACAATGAAGAATACCAAAAAAATTAAAAGTTAAGAAATTTAAATCTCATTATAGAAGTCGAACAAAATTCAACTCAACCCAGTAAACACGGTAATACGAAGAAGATTTCCCAATCATATAATATTTTATTTTGACATTAAATTTATATAATTTATTAGTTTTAGAGGATATAAAGTTGATATATTTGCAATAAATTATTTTTAATATTGCCGAATTATCTTGCGACTGATAAAAATACGATACTTTCAAAATACAATTTTATTATTTTTTTTGTGATGATATAAAGAAGATATTTTCGTAATATCTTATTGACGATATTTCTTTCAAATGCTTATTGGAAAACCGAGAATACAGATACATTGTGACTACCGAATTTCTTGCCAACTGAATAATTTGGTTGCAGGAACTGAATTATTTGGTTGTGATAATCAAATATATCCTGACAAGATTGAAATATTTTGCCTTAACCGAAATTCTGTTGTACGAGGGCAAACAACTCCAAACAATGTTTTGAAGTTGTCACTTGTACTCTTCGATCGGCCAAACATATCGTGCATTTTTCCGACATTTTCGAGTGTATTGACCTCAATTGACCGTCCAGAACGTTCAGCGTCATTTGTACTTGTGCGACATCAACGAAAGTCAGTAAACCACTTTTCCTTGGTTTGATTGACGGTTTTTTTTTTGCAAAAAATAATGTTTAATGAGCACTTTTTTCCATTTTTAAAAAAATCCACGAGGTTGTATGTTTTGAACAGCTGTTAAACGCAAAGTAAATGAGGGAATTAGCTCAAAATTTGACAGTAGTCTTACTTGATGGAAGCAGTGATGCATTTCATATTACTACGAGGGAAGTTCGAAAAGTCAGGGACTTATTGATTCTGTTGCCACAAACAAATATATCGGTGGCCCCAACCGAACCATTTGATTGTCAATATAAATCAGTTTTCTATATGTATAACTTATTAAATTACCAATAATTACAAACTATATACACAGAGAAAATAGATTGATTTTGACAACCGAATTTTTTGTCAACTGAATAGTTTGGTTGCAGCTACCGAATTATTCAGTTGTTGCAACCAAATGTATTCCTGATCCAATTAAAATTTATGGTTTCAACCGAAATTCTGTTGTATTAACCGAATTTCGGTCGGCGCAAACAAATATATCGATAACTCCAACCAAATCATTCGACTGGCAAAAAATTCGGTTGTCACGATGAATCTGTTTTTTCTGTGTGCACCCAGAAAATAGATTCTGTTGCAGCAATCGAATTTTTTGATTGTAACTACCGAATTGTTATTGAGGCAACCGAAATACTCTTGTCACAGTCACATTACTCATGTCTCAATAGATTTTCAGTTGTCCCAACCGAAAAATTAGGTTACCACATTGCGGACAGATAAGAAAAGTTGACGTTTTCTCAAGCATATTTGTACCACTACACTGGTATGTTCTGGATCTGTCCTACTTTCAACGTTACTGGTAGGATTTCCCAGAACAGTCTTCTCTTTATCAGAGTGGCACTCTTAAATCTGTTCGGTTTTCAACAGTCACAGGATAGGTCCAGTCAGACAGGTCCTATATGCACTGGTCAGGGGACAGGTGCACGATTAAAGGTATCGCAACCAATATAACAAACCAATTATACCTCCCATCCTGCAGTAATGCAGATAAAAACAGACATTTAAAAATAGCACGTTTAAAAATAAATACAACACCCTTTCATACTATGTATCCCAGCCAACTCACAAAGAACCGATTGCAAAACAACTTCCTTTTGCTTTCAACCTGTTCCGATGATTTTTGTTTGAAATTGTCGCAAATGTTACCGATTCCTTTATTTCAAACTATAACCGATTTTTCTATAAATACGAGTAGTTTTGTAACAAGTTATCATTCAGTTATACCTTACATTTTAGTTCAGGGGTTCAAAAATAGTTCCACACAATCAATTTTATTGGAAAAAGTTCTAAAATAAATGGGCTTGGTAATCAAAATTTTTCTGGGATATTAAATATTCTTGTAGTATAAATGTTGATGTCTATGTTTAACATCCTGCTGTTACAATAACAATTCATTGAATTTTAACGGCAAAATTCGCGCGCGTTTTATATATTTCCATACTTACATTCCACATGCTATAATTTGATGAAAAAGTAGGAAGGGACTTATACATACAGTGGGGTGCAAAACGAAAGTAAAAAATTTAAATATGAGGTACCTTTTCAAAGTTTAACCTTCTTAACCTTATAAGACTAGCAAGCACCGGTTTGCTAAAAAGTATAATAAAAAATAAAAGAAGTCTACAAAAGAAGTATCCGTAAAGCATTTTGGAGGACGTCCACGATGCGCACGTAATGGTGCGGAATGTGCATGTGATGATGCTGATTTGCACAAAAATGTATAACTCCTGCTGATTGAATTATGCGATAATGATCCGAAGCCTACATTGAGGTTGGTCAAAGAGCTCATAGGAGAGAATGGAGTTCAAGTCCTTGATTGGCCGACACAATCACCGACTTGAACCCCATTAAAAAACCTCTTTGGAATGTGGAGGAGAAGTGTTTTCGATGAACGATTCCAAAATCGAAAACAAGTTTTTGAAATTCTAGAATCTGAGTGTATGTAATAAGTAATTTTATGGAATCCATGCCACGCTAAAGAGCCGAAGACATTAAAAATATACGAGATATTTAATTGTTGCTTTTGTTTTGCCCACATTTATATGTTTAAGTTTATGTTTTTTTTTTAAATAGTTAAAGTACTAGTTGGTCTCTATTTAGTGTTACTTATATGTTAGAGTATATAATTGTAAATAAATTATAAAAAGGAAGTTTTTGTAGCAAATGAAAAAAAAATACAAATTTTTTTGAATGGAGTTTGTTGCTTTTGTTTTGCACAACACAGTTTATTGGGATTCCAATGAATTAAACAGTTGTTTTTTGTGTCTGATTCTGTTTAAAATGTTTTATTTGTTTAATGTATCGGCTTTAAGTATAGAAAATGCCAATAAGGATTGCATGAAAGGATGTTTATAAAATAGGTATGAACTAGTATACTCTGGGTTTTAAGAATAAGGTAAGGTATTATTATATACTTATTAAGTAATTTCTAACACTTCGGCAAGTTTTCTTTTTGAAATTAAAAGTCTTTTGGAATTAACAATCCAAATGATTTATGCAAAGTGAAATCGATTTAAAAAAAAAACTATAGAAATCTAGACTCACAAGGGAGGTATCCTCGGTGTCACTCACCGATTGCACTAAAATTTGGATATGTGATAAAGAAAACAAAATAAACGAATATGTCACTTTTTCAACGGCTCAATGTCACACTAAGAGGGTAAAAAGAGGGGAAAGAAAATTGCCTGTTTTTGGTATTTTTCCTTACTTCCTCATGTAAAAAAAGAAATATATATAAACATACATGGGAATGCATATGATCACTTACGTTAATGCATAGTTCAATATATGACCATACATGATCTCATAAACAAGGGCGGGTCAATATGTCCGTGACTATTCGAATGAAACAGAGGTTTTTTGGATAAAAAATCTTTTATTTTTCAACAACGTCTCTCCAATTTTTGTATCCCTTCCAAAGAATACGATTTGTCGAGGTCATCAAAATAGGTATTTTTTAGTGAGACGATTTCATCGTTGGAGTCAAATCTATTTCCGGCAAGAAATGTCTTTAGGTTTGGAAACAAGAAATAGTCACTCGAGGCTAAGTCCGGGGAATAGGGATTTTTGCCAGTTGTCACACGATTGAGTTGGTGGTCGGTTCTGAGCAAACGCGGCACCCATCTTACGGAAAGCTTTCTGATACCCACGTAACCATTCAAAATTAAAACCACTGAGACTGAGTGAGATGCCTATAGCTACCACAATCTCTCGCACATTCAATCTCCGATCGGCCAACGCCATATCGTGAATTTTTTTTTAATATTTCGGGTGTAGAGGCCTCAACTGGGCATTCAGAACGGCATCTTCCCTGCTTTCACGGCGAAATTTATTTACAAAAAAAAAAACACTTTTTTGCCATTGAAATTAATGGTGCAGAGTTCTTATAATATTTATCAACCTTATCCCTGGCTTGAACGCTTATTGAGCACACGAAATTCACTTTTTTCGATTTCCTCCTCAAATCACGCGGTAGTCTGCTATCAATGGCTCTCAAACACAAACTAAATGACGCACCTTGTTAAAATTTTGACAGGACCCAAGAAACATTTTTACGGACCGTATAATTAAATTTTCGAAAACAGTACGTTTTGACTCCGTTTTGGTGCATCCGTTTCTGTATCGTCAAATACGGACTTCCTCGACTTTCATTCGTTTTTATTCCGTTGCTTTTGAATTAGTTTTGATGTCAAAACAAATAATTGAAACATGTCTGTGATCATTATACGGGTCGCGCGCTAAAGTTTTGAAAAACAAATACACGGTTAATAAATTTAATAAATTAATTTTAAGGTAAATATTTATGAAATTTAAAACAATTTTTTACGGTGATGTCCGCAAATTTATGCAATTTTGCAAATAAAAATATTGTTTGACAATTCATAATAGATTTTGTTAAAAAATGTGTAAATTTGCGTTGTATGCTACATCATTTCGTAAACGCCACTAATTAAACCAAAATTAAAAATTTGTTTTATTTGTTCATAATATTCAATAGGGCAAAACCGCAGTGATGGACAGAGATGCTGGAGATTAATATTTCATTTAATTAAATTTGTAAAAGTTTTATTTTGTTATTTTATTTTATTACATATCTATATAAATAAATTTAAAGAAAAAAACTATAATTTGTAATTCCAAATCAAAAAATTTTGACATTTACATAAATCCGTTTTTTGTTGAAAAAACGGTAGGAATACGGATCCGTAAACGGTCCGACATTGACGGACTTTTAACAGACAACTCCATTTTTCATCTGATATATCCGATCCGTAAACGGTCCGTCATTGACGGTTTTTAAATGGATTCGAATCAGTTTCGATGTTCCTTAAAATCCGTTTTCTGGTCCGTATACGGATCCAGAACGGTACGTAAATGGAGTTGGATTCCGTTTATGACGGACCGAAAACGGTACGTAAACGGAAGGTATTGTTTCTTGGGGAGTCAACTGCCAGATGCCAAGCTACCGGTAAAGCTAAGTATCCTACCATGTTAAATATTCCAAATGTCGGAAGGCGACACGAGACGGTCATCTATAAACCTTAGTCTCCTAACACAAATCCTGGGACATTCGCAGAGAACATGCTCCGACGTCTGCGATTCCAATTCGCGAAATCAACATTAGGGTACCGGAGAGTGCAGTGCCCAGTAAAGTACCCCGTCAAGGTCCCTAAGTCCTTCCTTACAAGGGCTAATAATCGCCTCGATACACCACTAGACAGAGAAATAAATCTCTTGGCCTGGCGTTTGCCACGAGAATTTCTCCAAAAGCCAGAAAATTTCGACTCTCTCCATAGTCTGATCCTCCCCATGTCCATATATCTTCGGACAGAATATAAACCGTACAACATGACATACCACCTTTTTATAGTCGAAATACAAAAAAAAGGATCGTCCAGTTAATGAAAATTCGAAACTATTATATTTCTGAAAGATCTTAAGAGCAGCAATAAGTTATCATGAAACAATTTTGAATGAGCGATGACGATTTTTTACATTTTAACCGAGAGCGCAGAGAAAACAGACAAAAATTATTGGCCATATATTTTTTATGGATTGGTTTAAAATTGGCAACCATCCAGAAGGCAATGACCCTTCCAAGAAACAAAAAGCTGAAAAGATTAACAAATATCCGAGCTAGCGTCGAAGCGCACTGCTAACATTAAGATTTGTCAGAATCTCGACTTCACAAGAATAGTATATTTGTCATAGCATAAATATCCTTTAATGTATGTTTCGCTGAATATTCCGTTTGCCTTTTGATTTTTTGACAGTCAAAAATATAAATTTATTTTTCGGGCCCAGTTTCCTTATTCAATTAAATCAAAATATATAAATTGTGACCTTAAACACAACATTATGTTACATATGTTGTTTTTGTTATTGTACGAGGGCAGTTTGACAACTTTGTGATTTTTTTTACTTCTCTTGTAGTTAATTACATATCAACACTGCTCTTATCAACTACCAATCGTTCAATGTTGAGCAAGTCGCCTGATTTAGTTTGTATTTGACGGCGATAATGGAAAAAAGTCAATTTCATGTGCTCATAAAGCATTATTTTTTGCATAAAAAACCATCGCCGAAACCAAGAAAAGACTTTGAAAAACAAAGGGGACTCTGCAAGTGACCAAGAGGTTGTCACGCCAGAAATCGTCGATGAAATTATGTTGGACGATCAGAGAATGAAAGTGCGTGTGGTGACTGAGGCTGTAGGCATCTCATTTTACATGAATATTTGGACATTAAAAAGTTATCCGAGCGATTGCCTACACGCAACCCATTGACCACTTCAAGGGAGTGCCAGAAATTCTTAAAAATCTCTATCAAGCATATTCCGCATATTGTTTTATTTATTTTTTTTTTTTTTTAAGGAGAAGCAACACTCAGAAAATTTTTCCTTCTAATTAATGTGTTGCTTTCTTTGGGAAGAGGGTAAAAGCGAGATGAAAGGCGATGAAAAATTGTGAAAGATGAAGGGCTTCTACAACACTGAAATTGTTGTTTATTTGATGTTGTTGTCGCTGTGGATCGAATCCGGAATCTTCTGCATAATAGTCCAACCCGCTAACCATTACACCACAACGTCCACAATGTCACTCCCTTCGACAATTTACTGTTTCCAAAACTGAAGAAACGGATTGGTGAAAAAAGATTTGGGTCGAATAAAGAGTTCATCCCTAAAACTAACGTATACACTCAGAAAAAAAGTCAGTACAAAATTTGTAAACGGTTTTCAATACAAAAACAAGTAAGAGCGGCTAAATTCGGCTATGCCGAATCTTATATACCCTTCACCATGGTTGGGAAAAAACTGAAGTTTATATATGGACATATATGAAATGGACAGATTTATATACGGACGCCTTTAAGAGGAAATTAACCATTTAGTTTGGAGATAAAACTTGGACTCGGGAAGATTTATGGTTCCAGAAAATAGGTATTTTAAAAAAATGTATGTTTTGGGCATAACTTTTTTGTATCTGAACCGATATTTCCGAGTTTTCCAGCAAATATGTTATACTAAAGATTTTCGATCTTTTACTATATAAGACGTATCCATAGGTCATAATACAGCTCTAGAATAGTGTTTGTTGTTTGTGTATAAAAGGTGAAGAGGTGAAAGAAAAGAATTTCAACAAATCGTTAAAAGAAATCACTAGAACTGCATGTGTTTTATTTCTACAAAATAGTTTGATTTAGCTGGCAAATTTGCATTTGGGATTTTATTTCGCTTTTTTATTAGAAATATTTGTAATTTCTTTAGCTTAATTTTAAAAATTTGAAGGAAAATAGCTTATAATTTTTTTTATAAATTATTATAAGTTATGACCTAAAATAGTTGCAAAGGTAAATTATGTATAAAATTTTCTTAATATGTGAGAAATAAAATGGTTTAAAAATCTTTTTATAAATTCTTTTAAATCGGAGCAAAAAATAGAAATAAAACCGTTTGTATTTTGTTTGTATCAGAGGGTTTTTATACAAATTTTGATGTTTTTAGCCTATTTATGGATTATTTAATTATTAATATAAAATTTTATTTAAATTAATTATTAAATGTAAAAAAAAAACAAAAAATAAACAAACAAAAATCTTAACGAACCCGCGACCCTTCCACCTGTGGTGAAAGGTATAAAAACGTTTGTATTTTGTTTGTATCAGAGGGTTTTTATAAAAATGTTGATGTTTTTAGCCTATTTATGGATTATTTAATTATTAATATAAAATTTTATATAAATTAATTATTAAATGTTAAAAAAAACCAAAAATAAGCAAAAAAAAACAGTCTTAAGAAAATAATAAAAAAAAATGTACAAAATAAAAGTGAATTGACCTGAACGAGATTCGAACCTCGAACCCCCCTCAATAGAGGTACATATATAAAAGTCTTCGTTCATTAGGGATTTGTTTAGTTTTTATTTAAATGACAAATCTTTGTATGTGTGTTGTTTGTGTATAATAGGTTGAGATGAAAGATAAGAATTTTAACACATGGATGTGTTGTTATGCTCAAAATTCTACATACATTTTAAACAAAGGGATTTTCCTGGAAAAATGAGAGGTAGTCCTGGTTTTTTTGCTAATATGTCAGCCATTTATTTACCGATCTGTCTGATTTTTAATAGCAAACAGAAATGGATCACATGTAACAGAAATAAAAAACAATCAAGTCCTCATCATGTCTGGGTTCTTCGGAAAACCCATTTCAACACACAGACGGACAGACGGACAGACGAACAGACGGACAGACGGACATCGTTAAATCAACTTCGCTCTTCATAAGGACCCAGAATATATATACTTTATAGGGTCTAAGATCAATATTGTAGAAATTACAAACGGAATGACAAACTTATATATACCCTTCCACCTGTGGTGAAGGGTATAATTAGCAAATTAAAACAAAATGATAAATTCATTTATGTTTTTATTATTTTGATTTTTGTCTAAAATAATTTTTGAAAAAAAAAGAAAAAAATGTTGCTTAAAGCAATTTCAACAGAAATTAGCAACTTTAAAGTGCAACAAGTGCATTTAAAAATAATTTAGTTAATTTGTGCATTTTTAATAATTTTTTTATAAATTCAAATTTTGATATACAATATTTTACAATTCATTAAGTTTAGTTCACTATAAATGATCAAAAATTTTTGTTAAAATTTTTTACACAATTTTACGAATGTTTAGTAGTGGGTATTAACTTTCCTGCTATTTTAATTTCCCCAATATTTATTCAAATTTGTTTGCTAATTTAAGCAAATCGATTTTAAATTGCAATTTACAATTTTAAAATTTAGTAGAGCTTAATAATTTTTTATACTAATTTGATTGTACTAATATTAATAATGTTTAATAAATTTTTTTGCTAATTTTAGCAAACCGATTTTAAATTTCACTTTACAAAAAGTTTACTAAAATTTAGTAGCGGCTACTAATTTTTTCTACTAATTTCATTGTACTACACGTCAGCAGTATTAGTACAAGTTAATAATATCGATTTGGACAACAGATGACATAACTATCCCATATGGTTTGTGTCAATAATAACAAATATGGTATTTTGGAGGCTACACATCTGTCATTATAATTCAGTATTCGATTCGAAAGTCTAAACACACATTTTTTCAATCGCTTTAATAATCTCGAATTTTGTGCCTAAAAATTATGTTTTGCGGGGAAGTCTGATAGCTTTCTTTCATTTGAAGAAAACGGCTGCTGAAAGATATCGATTGTTGGTAGAAGCTTACGGTCAACATCAACCAACTCAAAAAACTTGTGAACTATGTTTTGTGCGATTCAAAAGTGGTGATTTCGACACAGAAGACAAGAATAGGCCTGGTCAGCCGAAAAAGTTTGAAGATGAGGAATTGGACGCATTATCATTCGGCGTCACATAACAAGCCATTTCTCTCTATGTTTAAAAGCATTGGGATTTATTCAAAAGCAAGGAAATTGGGTCCCATATGAATTGAAGCCGAGAGACGTTGAAAGGCGATTCTGTATGTCGGAAAGGCTGCTTGAACGATACAAAAAGATGTAATTTTTGCATCGTATTGCTACTGGTGATGAAAAATTGATACATTACGATAACCCCAAGCACAAAAAGTCATATGTAAAGCCCGGCCAACCAGCCAAATCAACGCCGAAGCCAAATATCCAAATATCTCTTGAAATCGGGTCAGACAATCAAAGAAGACCTGTACCGAGCACAATAAATTCGATTGAAGAAAGCAATCAATGAAAAACGAGCAGAATATTCGACCAGACACGAGGCCACATTCTTCCATCATTACAACGCTGTGCCAAATGTTGCAAGACCGGTCAAAAACTATTTGAAAAACAGTGGATGGAAAGTTTTGGCTCACCCGCCCAGACCTTACCCCTTCTGACTACCATTTGTTTCGATCGATGCAGAACACCCTTACTGCAATACGCTTCACTTCAGAACTGGGTATCAGAATTTAGTTTGATTCATTCTTTACCTCAAAACCGGAGCAGTTCTTATGGCGCGGAATCCATATGCTACCAGAAAGATGGGAAAAAGTAGTGGCTAACGATGAACAATACTTTGAATAATGTATCAATTAATTTTGTTATTATAATAAATTAATTTTTCAAGCAAAAAAATCGACATTATTAACTTGTATACCCAATAGCAAAATTTCTCCTTAATAACAACAAAATTTTCAGTTGTCATTACATACATTTTGTGGGTGAATGTATTTTGAGGACCTGGAGAAAACCTAATATTGAGAAGAAATAAAATAAATTGACAAAACGTTGGACTAAATGTATCCAGCTTAAGGGAGACTAAGTGTTGAAATAAAACGCTTTTTTGGCGAAAAAAATATTTTGTTCCCTAACTAATCAAGCCGCCCACGTATTGCATTCAAACAAAGCCTTCGTGTGCGTATGTTTTGCACACAATCATACAACAAAACTTGTATTCTAAAGTCTTGCCGTTGCGTTGTTATTATGATTGCGTTTGCATTTTCATCATTAAAACGGAAGCCACACTGAAGGCGGACATCCGTTTGACAACGGGTGGTTTGGTTTCATTTCGTTAGTCAGTCGATCGTATGAAAACAATACAAATACATTTATAATGTGTGTGTGTGTATGTGCGTGTGTGTGTAGTTGGAGACAACCATACATTTTATCACATTTTCAACACTCATCATTTGGGAGGATTTTAAGCCATAGAAATTTATTTAGTTAGTAAAACGCGATATTATTTTAAAATTTTCTGTTACACATTGCATTGTTAAACGACATTTCATTTTGTATTGAGGTATTTTTTGTGTCTGGATGTCTATGTGTGTGTTGATATTTTTCCTCATTCGCAAGGTGAAAGCTCTTAGTGATTTCATTTGGTTTGTTTGGCCAACTACAACTAAAGTGTCTACACACAGTCGTTGCTGCTGCTGCAGAGCCACAATCAAATTGCGGTTACAAGTGTTTGGTATCTGTATGGAGATTTTTAATGTATAAAGGTTTACTACTGATGTTGTTACATAACTACTGCTGCTGTTTCAATTGTAACCTCTGTTTATTACTACCTACAACGTCTATCGATGTTGTTGTTGTTGTTGTTCCCATTATTGCATTTGCTGCTAAGTGACAAAATTGTTATTTTCACTTGTGGCGACAAATGTACTTTAAATTACAATCTTCATAAATTATAGTTTGATAGAAAAATAAACTCCATCTCCGTTTACGTTAAATGTAGCATAAATGTTTGGTGTATTTAATGGTTTTTTGATGACAAAGCATTTGAATGTTATTGTGCATGTAGTTGTTAACAGATTTGAAATCAAATGACAAATTTAATGAAATTCAAATAAGAAATGTTAAAATATGAAATAAATTTTGTATATATTTTCTTTTTGGGGGGAAAAAATAGAATGATTTAAGAATCTTTGATAGCCAACAGTGTTATTTTTTTTTATTTGTAGTGACCAATAATAAATATTTTGCTGAATAAATATGTATTTAAGAAATATTATGTGACAGCCGATAGCCCACGAGTCAATGTTGTTCTATGTGATAACTCCGAATAGCTCAGAGATTTCATCCATCTTCGAATTATAAGATTCTTATGTCCATAACACGCCAAAAGTAATTTAATTAGTGATAAAGAAGAATTCATTATCTAAGAAGATACAAATTTCAGAATCCACATCATCATTCGTTAAATGAGTAAATGATCATTTTAGGTTTGTTGAGCTGGTTGATAAGCCTCATCTATTTTTATTTTTGTTTTGGAGGTAGCTAGTTACCTACAACCTTACGAATAGAGAGTAAAACAACTATTTAATGGTAAGGTTAATGTAACTGGTTATAGGTAACGCAAAAATAACTAGTTGCAATTCATATCAAAAAAACTGGTGACTTGAAGGTAGTTAATAACTGGTTGCTTATAAAGGGCATAATAATACCTTAAATAAGGGCTGCAAATAACGCATTATCAATAGGTACTACATTAGTGGCTACATATAATGAATTTATACGTCATTACAGAACTAATAACAAGTAAGGAAATTAATAACTACACCATTTCAAAATTAATTTTAGAAAGTACCAACTATTTTCAGAAACTATTTATTTTATTTCAGATATTAAGAATTTTATTTCAGAAATTAATTAAATAACTGATATTAAATTAATATATGTAAAATTAAATTGATACCATCTGAAATGAAATTAATAACTTCTGAAATTAACTGATGAATCTGAAATTAAATTTAAAATTTCTTAAATTGTTATTTTCTAAAACTAAATTGATAATTTCTGCAAATAATTAATAATTTCTGATATTAAATTGGAAATGGTGTACAAAGAAATAATATATTAGGTTTGTTTTTTTTCGAATTTTATATAAATATTCCATACAAATACAAGTAGATATAGATTTGCTTTGTACTTATAGATATATCTACTTAAAAATTAAGAATGTATAAAAATGCTGCCAAGTCTTAGAAATTATTGGCTTTTCTCTTTTAAATGTAAACAAAAATTTTTGTTATAAAAATATTTAAATTTTTGTATTTTTAATTTGATAAAATATTAAAACCAACAAAAGCTAACACATGAATTGTTTTTGTAAGTAAAGGTAGAGCAGGGCAAGCAATACAATTGCTTTATTTCGCTTTCATGCGCAGTTCATATACCGCTTTCGTACAAAGGCGGCCCCAAATGTTCAAATTATATTTGTTCACAAAAAATAAAGTTAAGACAGGTTAATTGGGATAGTCTATTTCTTTACAAACCACAAAAATCGTTTTTTTTTTTCTACATTTTGATGGTTCAAAATTGATGATTATTTTAAACGACTTTCGATTGCTTTTAATACTTTTGTCGATTATTAAACAATGATTGAAAATAAACAACAAAATGGTTTAAATATAATGAAAAATCAGTAGTCCTCTTATTAATTGTATTTTCGATTAATTTAATGTGTATTTTAGATTATTTTTAACGAAATAATATTGTGAGTGTATTCATTTTTTATTTGCTTTAAATTTGAATTGATTTTTGATAACAATTGGAAAAAAAATTTAAAAACAAAACCAAAAATAAATTTTAACTGCCAAAAATAAGTAGTTAAAACACATTATTAGTAACTTATTATTTTCACATTGAAAGTAATGGCTGTATAACACATTATTAGGAACTCATTATTTTTACTTGAAAAGTAATGCAATGGACAGGACAATGTCATTATTGGTAATGCAAAAAGCAATGAGCTGCTATTACTAAATTTTTCCTGGGTAATGTGTTGCTTTATTTGGAAAGGGGGTAGAGAAGAGACGAGATATGGTAAAAGATGAAGAATTTCAAAAATGCCAATACTGTAATTGCGCGAGATGATAAATCTTAGAACATTTGCTGCCCGCCATCTGATGGAAAGTTGGCAAAATTGTTGAAGCTTTTTCGTTCATAGCTCTGTTATGTTATTTTACTTCGGGAACACCGAAAGAGGACGTTGCAATATGTATGAGGTATAGAAAACTCATACATATTGTTTTTCTAAGTTGATGTTGCCTTTGCTGGGGATCAAACCCACAGAGTTCTGTGTAACAGTTGAACGCACTAATGAGCGTTTTACACAAGAGGCCGCCACTGTTGTCTGAACCAATATACCAATATTCAATGTCTTGCCGCTAAAGCCTATTGTGAAAAAGCGTCATTGGTAAGCTACCAATGTCATTTGGTTGAAACGTAAAGAACAATACCCTAACATGTCAAATTTCGTACCAGATAAAGTGTTTTTCTGGGGAGTTTTTCTTTATTACTTTAATATGAAAAGTGCTGCATTACCCAGCTAAACCATGGTATCAACTATTTACCAGCCTATTTACTCTCTTAATTACTTTTGTTCTCGATGAGCCCAAAAGTAATGGGTATTCATTATGTTTTGGCTGTTCGTAAGCGAAAGGGTAACGACCACCCATTACTTTGTGTTTTTTGTAAGTGAGCAGGTAATGACCACTCATTTCTGTTGGGCTCATCGCGAACAAAAGTAATTAAGAGAGTAAATAGGCTGGTAAGTAGTTGATACCATGGTTTTGCTGTGTATGGCGAGCATGCTCAATCTGAACAATCGTACCGTAGGTAGTTTGATCGCTTTAAAAGTGGTGATTATGAGCTCGAAGACAGCCGGGTCAACGCAAGAACCCAAATTGGGAGTCGCGACCCCCTGGGGGATCGAAGCTGCATACATAGCGGTCCGGGAAGAGAAAATTCTTTAAAAATAAGAAGGTAATAATAAAAAATTTTCCTTTTCAGGTGCCATAATTGTATTTAAAAAAATCAAAAAAAGGAAACTGATAGAAAGTTGTGGTATTCCAAGTCTTAACACTTCAGACTCCAGCATTTGTTTTTTTTTTTTTTTGTTTAATTGAACACACATAATTTGTTATTTATTCTATAGAACACATTCTAAGAAGCTAAAAAATAATCATCAGAATGCTTAAGAATCAATTTTTCCTATTAAAAAATCACAAATACTAAGAAGCTTTTTTTTATAGAAAACACCTCAAAATCCTAGATTTTTAAAGTTTTTCTAGGGTAATGTAATTAAAAGATTCTTCAAAAAATTTAATTTGGTAAATCTCTTTAATTCTGAAAATTCTACAATTCTATCTGTCGTATTTTTTACTACTACTATTTTTTTTTGAAAATCTTCGGATTTAAATGTTTTTATTTAAATATAAAAAAAATAAATAAATTTGAGGGCCCGTCAGCCAGTACAAATGCCTCAAGGGGTCGGTGAAATGAAAGTTAGTGGGTTCTATGTGGACGAATGCCAAACGTTTCAGGGGTTATCAGAATCATTGGGAGCGAATGAGTCGACAGTTAGCAAACGGCTTTAAGCCATGGGATTGATTCAAAAGCAAGGACGCTGTGTGTCAAACCAGTTGAAGTCGCGCGACGTCCAAAGGTGATTTTTCGCTCCTCGAACGCCAAAAAAATCGAAGGGCTTTTTGCATCGAATTGTGACTGGCGATGAAAAGTGGATCCATTAAGACACCCCCAAACGCAAAAAGTCATGGTTTTAGCCCAGACAGCGATCGAAATCCTTCGCAAAGCCGAATGTTCATGGCATAAAGATTATGCTCTGTATTTGGTGGGACCAGAGCGGTTACAAGCTGCTCAAACCGAATGAAACGAACACGGTGGAACACTATCGGATTCAATACATGAGTTTGAGCCACGCTCTAATGCAAAAACGCCCGGAATACGAAGAAAGGCACGATAAAAAGATTTTGCAGCATGACAATTCTCGGCCACAGGTTGCAACACCGTTCAAAATCTACTTGGAAACGCTGGAATGGGAAGTCCTACCCCACACACCGTATTCTCTAGACATCGCTTGTTCGATGACACATGGCCTGTCCCAACAGCAGTTCACTTCGTATGGGTCAATGTTTGGATTGCCTCTAAAGGCGAGTCGTTCTTCCGAGCTGATATCTAAAAATTGTCAGAAGGATGGGAAAAAGTTACGGTATATACCCATATTCGACTCAAAACCTTTATATTTGTCATAAAATTTCATGGCTACAGTCAAAATTAAAAATTTCGCCTCTAAAGAGGTTAAATTTGTTTTTGAATATTTTAATTTAATCTCAATTGAAAAAAAACTACATATTTCAGTTCATAAATATTCAAATGAACTAAAAACGACAGAAAAATACAAAATTTGCATTAAATATTCAACAGAAATAGTACTAACAATAAGTGAACTGCTAAAGAGCTTTCAAAACTGAAATGCAGGCATATTAAAACTTAAACAGATAACTTAAGATGAAATGACCAAAAATGACATGTATAGTTTTTTGTTTAGCTTGCAAAGGAAGAAAAAAATCTAAACACTAGGATATTGAATGCCAAAAACAGGCACATATGGTTTAACTAAAGCACTTACTACTTCAATATAGTACAATCACTATGCTCGTATGTATAAAGTGTAGTACTTTCAAATTCAGCATCTTATGAGGCTCTGACCATTAGAATGGACTGTGTAGTACAGAAGTTACTCTATACACAATGGCGTTGTTATTTGTAGTACATATTTAAAAATGTTTGTATGTGTTCATTAGATTGCCTTAACTAAAAAAGAAACTAAATGGTTTTGAAAAACAAAACTCCATTATGCCCAAAAGAAAAACAAACACACACAGACACAACTGCATTGAAGGGATCAAACTCAAACAGGCTTCAAAATAGAAAGAAGCACACAAAAAAAAACAAATGATGAGGATAAACGACGCATAAATGACTAAAGCAAATAAACATACAAAAAAGCTAAAACAGGAGAATGAAAACCCAACTCAAGTATATGCCTGTACACAAAAGTCCATCAGCTTAAAAGGATGCAAACGGCAAAATAAAAACTACTACTACTTTTGAAAGGAACTAGGCAAAAAAAAAACCAACGAGTTTTAGAAATATAAATTTGCAGTTTTATTTCACACAATTTTAAAGATGCAGTGGAGAGATGGTCTTGGCATAAATATATGCTCGATAAGATGAACTTGTTTGTTTTGTTGTTGATTTGGATTTTTTTTCTCCTCATGCTGAGGACACTTTTCAAGTTGTGCTCGTAAATAAATCAATAGGGAACTATTTTTAATGTGTAGATAAAGAACACAGTGGCGTATTACAGAAATTGATAATTGGAAATACATGTACGTGTTTCAACTAAAATCTTTACAACATATTCCTAAAGTAAAAAAAAATATTACATATGAGGATAAACAGGAATAATTTAATACTAGATTCATTGATGCGTGTTATTATAAACACTTCCTATTCTTAATTATTACACTAGGTTACAACCAGTTTGTCCACTGAACACATATATGATAATTTTTATGTATTCTACTTTTCCGAGTTCCTAAAATTTTAGGGGCTGGTAAGAGTTGCTAGATAATACACTGAGCTCAGGTTGAGGTTGGAAATGATATAATAACCGCGGAAAGGATAACCTGAGTAATTGAAGGTTTGTCTTCATACAAATTGCCACGTTTGGATGAAATTCTTCCTATAATGTTAGAGAGTGATCAGAATCTGATCACTGCCCAGCCACTGTTTTCCAAATAGTTTTTGCAACATGTGGTCGAGTGTTGTCATGGTGGAAGATTATGGCCTCGTGTCTGGTCGAATATTCTGGTCATTTTTCTTTGATTACTCTATTCAAAGGAATGAATTTTGTTCGCTATAGGTCGCCTGTGAGTGTTTGACCCGACTTTAACAGCTCATAATACAAAACATCCTTCTGTTCCCACCAAAAACAGATCATTACCTTGGCGCCATGGATATTCGGCTTCTTCGTTGATTTGGCTGGTTGGCAGGGCTTTACTTATGACTTTTTGTGCTTGTGGTTATCGTAATGTATCCATTTTTCATCACCAGTAAAAATACGATGCAAAAATTACTTCTTTTTGTAGCGTTCAAGCAGCATTTCCGACACGCAGAATCGCCTTTCAACGTCTCTCGGATTCAGTTCATATCGGACCCGATTTCCTTGCTTTTGAATAAATCCCAATGCTTTTAAACGTAGGGAAATTGTTTGTTGTGTCACTCCCAATGATAATGCAAGTTCTTCTTGCGTTTGACAACAATCATCGTCGAGTAATACTGTCATTTCCTCACCTTCAAACTTTTTCGTCTGACCAGGCCTCTCCTTGTCTTCTGTGTCGAAATCACCACTTTTAAATCGCGCAAACTATCGTTCGCAAGTTTTTTGAGTTGGTGGATGTTGACCGTAAACTTCTACCAACAATCGATAACAATCGATAACTTTCAAATGAAAGCAGATTATCAGACTTTCCCGCAAAACATCTTTTTTAGGCACAAAATTCGACATTATTATAACGATTGAAAAGAAATATATGTTTACACTTTGACGTTTGTCGAATACTGAATTATAATGACAGATGTTTACCCTCAAAAATACCATATTTGTTATTATTGATACAAACCATATGTTATAGTTCTGCCATCTGTTGCCTAAATCCACATTATTAACTTGTATACCCAATAGATGTAGAAGGAGTTTTTAACAATGTGATGTTGAAACTTTTGTCAGCGACTGGATAGTGACCATGCTAGGCTCTCAAATTGTCAATGCTCGTCTGGGTAATATGCAGGCGATGTGGAGAACTGGTATCAGGGATGTTTCTAGATGTAAGGATACTTTCAGCAACAGATCTGAGAGTGAATGCAAGTAAAGAATAACTGCTGCTTTTTACCACTAAGGCCAAATCGAGATTCAGACTGCCGCATAATCACAGCTGCAAACTCACCTTCACCGAACATTCTAAAAAATTTTACATTGACTCGAAACTATCGTGTATTCTTAACACAGAGAAGAAGGGTTAAGAAGGCGATGGTTACTTTCTTGGAGTTACTGGTGCGAAAAGCACTTGTCCATCGGAATTTCTCAAAGCTATGCTTCATATTATTTTCATTGATTTATATGTGATGGCGGCTGCTGTTAGCTGTGCGAGACGACTTGTTTCTACGGCTGCCTCCATAGATGCCTGTGCAGCTCAGAATACAATCTGACTGCTCTATTACTAGGATTGAGGTTCGATAGACCTTTTCTCGTCAGCTTTCCTTCTAGAGAGCAATAAAACGGAAGGGATCCAACAGCTGGATTTGGCATCGGGGTATGGTTCGAAGGTGAGTTTTGGGGTAGGATCTGAGGTATTCTCTGGTGATTGTGACATACAAGGCTTCTTCATGCTACTTGATTATGCCAGTGTCGTTTAGGCTGAGATTCTGTTCGGTAAAACGTGGATATCTTCGTCGATAACCGGGTGGCGCGTATGAACTCATATTACATCTTCTATCCTTGTTTCTCAGTATAAGAAAGAACTGTCTAGGCTAAGTTGAAAATCTCTGATTACGTTGGTTTGGGTCCGGGTCACAGGGACTTTTGCGGAAATGAGCGGGCAGAGGAGTTCGCAGGGCAGAGTCATCCTTTAATGTATCTACAGCGATGTCAATCGCTACACCGCAGGACACTATAAACAATGAGATATTCCGCAAGACGAGTGTCAGATGGCCTCGACAGAACACTTGTCGGACCGCGAGGCGTACTAAATCTCTCCCCAGTAGGGTAGGACTGGCTGAGATGCATACAAGAAAAAGACTATGATGGAAGGAGAAGGTAGACATTCACTGGGATTGCCCGGCACAGCAGGTCGTCAGACATAAAACTTTGGGCGATTAAATATTGGACAACGTGTGGGATATATCGGACGTAGGATCTTATCCGTTATCTCAGTCTTATGTTTTGGCTGTAGTACTTCGGATATCAGCTTTCTACAGCTGGTTTGTTCATTCAAAACGGGGACGCTATAATCAAATCTATTTGATGCTTACGAGGGCGTGAGCTACCAGCCAACCATTGCGACCCTTTAAAAAGCTATATGGCTTTTAAATTTTTTTTTTTTTAGTTTTTGTATTGAGACTCAATAATTTTTTAATGGAACGCGATATATCAAAATTTTGTAGCGTTTACCTTGGCTCAAAATACAAAGTCATTAGCCGCCGAAAGGCAATGGAAGGAGTAGGAATTTACAAAAATAATTTTCTTTGATAAAAAAAAAACATTTTAAAAAATGATATCCCAAAATCAAATTTCCTAAAAAAAATTGAATTTGACTTTTATTTTATAAAACCCTCTTAAAAATTAAACAAAATAAAATTTTTTACATTTACAATTTTTTGTTCCAAGTGTAAGATATGTAAAATTTGCAAGGTTTTATTTTTGATGATTTTCATTACGCAAATCTCTAACATTTTCAAAAATTCCCTTAAAATTAGATAGTAAAAATAGGCAAAATCTGGTTCCGGGAAGTTCCGTGATAAAATATTTTTGTATCCTATATAAGTTTTTTAATCATCCATATTGACCCCTCACCAACTTGACGACTCTGTTATGTGAACTATTTTTTAATATAATTTTTTTTTCTCACTCCCGTTTCATTCATCTTGATGTAAACTTTAAAGCTTATATAAGGTTTTGAAGTTAATGTTTAGAATATCAACTGCAGTAGGCTCTAAATGGAGTAGAGTTACTCGAACTTGTACTCATATGCTCTGTTTGTAGACATGTTTGTGATTGTGATTAGTTTTTTTTTCTTTCTTTCTTCCTATCAAAATGGGGTTTAATATACATAAATTTTAAGCAGAGAGCTGCATAAAGTTGGTAACAGGATATTACAGGATATTATGGTCTTAAATAATTGAAAAGTGGACAATATCAAAAAAAGAGTGTAAAAATAAAATAGAAACTGAACACATAGCTACAAAATAAAAATACATATTTAAAAGCAATTTGTGTTTTTAAACAATATTTATTTTAAACATTTCTTTCGAATTCATTTTCTTCAACAATTTGCACATTTTTTTATCAAATCTTTCACTTTTTGCAGCAATCATCTTTGGAGCCAGTTTTGCAAGGACACTTGCAATGTTGGTCACAGGAACAGTTGTCACCACATTTGGTTGCAGTACATTTGCAATCTACGAAGAAATTGTAATAATTATTTTTAATTTTCCAAATTTTATATAATTTCTTTTAAAACTCACCATTAGCACATCCTTTGCAAGGCATTTTTTTTATTTTTATTCAAAATTAAAAACGCTGATTTAGGAAAAAAAAACTTGTTGTAACTTTGATTTACTTTAAACTTTGCTTGACTTCAAATTATTGATGTAATATTGCATTGTATTGTAACTTTTATATATTTTTCCAGGAGTCATTTTCATGTGTTTAGTGTCGAGTGCATTGTTGTTGGAATTTTTTTTTAAAAAAGTTCTTATATTTTCTTAAATATTCTTTACCGTGTGCATTGTTAAACGTTAAGTTATGTACTGATTTATCTTTAGCGAAATTTTAAATTTTCTTTTTGCACACTGCTGCTGATATATAAAATTGCGTTTTATTTAAAGATATCTCACAATTGTTAATTTTTTTTATGATACTCACCCTACTTGACTCATTTGTTATTGTTCTTTATTTATTTAATAGATACTTAAGTTAAATAAAAATATAAACAATATTTTGCGAACCAAGTATTTTGTTTATTTTGAAATTGATTAAATATAAGGTCCGTTCCCGTACTTTATCGTGGTAACCCAAAAACATATAATGATCAGTTTCTAAACAAAATTTTGTGTAGATATTGAGAGAAACCAGAAGAAAATTGAGCAAATTTTGCTGATTTAAAGAAAATTTTTCCGCTGTCTGCACAAATTTGAGAAAATTTCCCTGGCCAGTTGGATTTTACAAAAAATCAATTGCAAATTTTCGCAAAGAAATTTAATTGGAATTAGAGAAAACCCTATACATATAAAAACCAAGAGAACGATTTTAGCTGACATCGTTAGCCTGTGAACTTCCCTCGTAGCTATATGAAATGCAACACTGCTCCCATCAAGTACCACCTTTTAATAGACTACTGTAAATTTTTGAGCAAGTTCCGTCATTTACTTTGCGTTTAACAGCTGTTCAAAACATACAACCTCGTGGATTTTTTAAAAATGGAAAAAAGGGAATTTCGAGTGCACATTAAACATTATTTTTGCAAAAAAAGACGTCAATCAAACCAAGGGGACTCTGCATCATCGATTTCAATGTAAAAAAGTAGTTTACTGACTTTCGTTGTGGCCTTACAAGCACGGAAGATGCCGAACGTTCTGGACGCCCAGTTGAGGTCTCTACACCCAAAACAATTGAAAAAATTCACAATATGGTGTTGGCCAATCGGAGATTGAATGTTCTATTGTGTTAGACATAACGATCTCACATGGCGCAATGGTTTCAATTTTGTACGATCACTTGTTTATGACAAAGCTTTCCGCAAGATGGCTGCCGCGTTTGCTCACAATCGACCACCAACGGAAAATCCATGAAGTATACTAGGAATTGCTTCCTCATTCACCGGATTTAACCCCCAGTGACTATTTCCTTTTTCCAAACCTAAAGTAATGGCTCGGTGGAAAAAGATTTAGCTCCAACGATGAAATTATTGATCAAACAAATCACTTTTTTATGGACCTCGAAAAATCCTGCTGTTAAACGCAAAATAAATGACGGAAATCAATTTGACAATAGTCAGGTGGTACTTGATGGGAGCAGTGTTGCATTTCATATGTACTCAGCATTACCAAACTTTTGAGCGAAATTTTGTCGAAAAATTAAAAAAATATGTTCTACGATGAGCAACTTTAAACTCGGGTGCCAAAAAGAAGTTCCCTCGGTTTTTCTTTTGGTATTTTTTCCAAATATACAGACACCTTTTAAATGCGCAGAGAAAACAGATTCATTGTGACAACCAAAGTTTTTGCCAAGCTAATGACTTGGTTGGCTGATATATTTGGTTGTATCAACATAAATTCGGTCAACACAACAATATTTTGCATAGCACAATATATTTTAACTGTGTCAGAAATATATTTGATTACGACAACCGAAAAATTCGGTTGCTGCAACCATATCATTTAGTTGGCAAAAAAAAATCGGTTGTCACAATAAATTTATTTTCTCTATGTGCTATAACTGCAAGAATACGATGAATTTGATTCATTCCCTGTAGGAAATGTCGATAGTGAAACTGTACTGATTCACTATTGACTTTTTCTCCAGTACTACTGACTAATTATGCCCCAGCCAACGCTCTCTGCTGTAGACATTTAACATGTGCTTGTCATTGCGAATTTACACAACTATTGACTAAGTGTAGACATTGGAATTAGGGATTCACTTAAAGATGTTTTAAATGGACCCACCGATTTACTTTTTTGTGGTGATAGAAATTCGGTTACTACAATAGAATTTTGGTTAAAGCAATATATGTCAATTGAACAAATTCGTCGTTCTTGGGCTGTAATAAAGTCAAATAAGGCAAACTGAGCAATTAAGAAAAATGTATTCAATTTTCGTCTACAATAGGCTGCTAGTTCCGCGAAATTTTCGAAATTAAAACTTTATAAATCATGTAAATAGAAGCACATATTTCGCATATTGTGTAAAGTGTGTAAAAACTATGAAGTAAATATCATAAACTTATGATGATGGTTATGATACAGTATAATGATATACGAGACCTTATATGAGTCCCTCAAATGATTTAAACACATTAATCGGGGATCCTGGATAGTTGTCCGAATAGTGAAATTGTGTTTGCTGGTGATTTTGAAATTCACAACTTTTCATAGAGCTTTTCGCCGCGCACAATTATTTTGCACAGTTAGTGAATGATCCAACACACCTTCCATGTGCAAATTTCTAGCTGAATTTTTTACTGCAAATCCGTTTCTACCAGTAAGAAAGCAGTGGCTCGAGCTCGATAGTGTTATTTCATAATGAAATAACACCTAAAGGGAAAAATGAAAAAACTTCCAAAATATAATTAAAAAGACCCCAAGATTTAGAAGTTATTTAATTATGAAAAAATTCCCAATTTGTATGAAATTTTTTGCTGAGTTATTTCATTTTTTCTTGTGACTTAAGTTTTATGAGAGTTATGTCACTGCACCTTAAAATTATAAAGACAATATTGAGCAGATCTTAAATATTGTTCCGAAAAGTCGTTTGTTATTCTTGCCAGTTTTTAAGAATAATTACGAAGGGAGTTTTTAACCGGTAGTTCACAAAATCTTTCAAAAATTTAAATTTTCTTCAGACTCTGGGGAACTTTCAAAGAAGGCTTTATATAGAGTACTTTTTTCAACAGTGGGCTTCAATTTCTGAGAATTTTTACTATAAAAAATAATTAAATGCTGGTAACATTTTTCTATAGTAAACACCCGAATTTGAAGGACTTTCATATAGAATAACGCTTATACTCGGAGCACTTTTCAAAAAGTCCTTAGAATTAAAAGGTTTTTCAAAATGAAAAAAGTTTCAAAATTTTAGAAGGTTGTCATAGAAAATTATTCTCAAATTCGATAGGATTTTTTTTTTAAATGTTTGTTTTTCTAAAAAAGGTCTTCAGAATTTGAGGTTTTTCTATAAGAAAAATTCCTCATGATTCGAGAAAAATAATCTTCATAATCTAAGAATTTTAGGACTTTTTCGTTTGGTAAAAACTCTCCTGTACAATTCCCTACAAAAAATTCTCCGATTTGAGATTCGTTTCTTTATAGTTTCAGGATTTTTCTATAAAAAAAATTAAAAATAAAAAAATCAATTGGATGTTTGCATAAAATAGCTTTTGTCCTTTGATTTGTGAGTTAAATAGAGATATTTACAATTAGCACTTTCAAGGGCACGAAGATTGTTGATGAAGGTCATAGCTGGCCAGAAAATGCATTCCATTTGGCTTGTGTCTAAATAACTTTTTCTGTGTATTCTCCATGATTACTTAATAAAAAATTACAATTTTTCTATAACAAAAAGTTCACTACAAGGCTCAGTTCCAGAAATTTGAGCCTTTTTTTTAAATACCTTAGAATCTTAAGGTTTTTTTATCGGAAAAAGTTGTCAATTTCTTAGGAGGTTATCTACAAAAAAAAAACATAGAATAAACAAAAAAGCTTTTAGATGCTAAAAATTTTTTCTATTTTAATCCTGTCAGATTCTAAGAGCTTTTTTCTATTTAAAAACTCAAATTCTGAAGATTTTTTCTGTAAAAAAGGCTTCGGATTTTACAGATTCTGACAAAATTACCCTACAGACAATTCTTCAAAATGTTAGGGTTTTCTTAAGGAAAAAGTCTTCAGAATCTGAGAATTTTTTTAGGAAAAAATTTCTTATAATTTGAGCAGTTTTATACGAAAAAGTCCTTATAATTTGAGGTTTTTCTTAATGAAAAATTCACAGAATCTGAGGGCTTTTCTATAGGCTAAAGCTTTCAGAATCTAAAGATCTCTTATAGGAAAAACTCCTCAGAATCTAGGAGTTTCTTTTATAGAAAAAAGTCCTTAAAATCTGTAAATTTTTCAATAATTATAAAATTAGGATTTTTCTAAACAAAAAGTTCTCTACAGGAAATAGTTCACTAAATTTGAGGAGTTTTTTAAATATCTTAAAATCTAAGATTTTTTATAGGAAAAAATTTTCCAATTCTGGGGAATTTTTCTATGGAAAAATATAAGTTAAGATCTTTTTCAAATAGAAAAATCTTTTAGAATAAGACACTTTTTCCTATTAAAAAACTTTTCGATTCTAAAAATTTGTATCTTTCGAAAATTTGCCAGATTCTAAGAGCTTTTTCTTATAAAAAAACCTCATATTTTGATGATTTTTTTCTGCAAAACAGCTTTGGTATTCTAAAGACATTTTCCCACAGAAAAGCATTCAGATTCTGGCGACATTTTCCTATAAAAAATTTGTCAGAACATGAGAGGTTCTTTTAGGAAAAACTGTTCAGATTCTGAGAATTTTTATATGAAAAATTCTTCAGAATCAGAGCAGTTTTTGTAAGAAAAAGTCTTAGAATTTTAGGAGTTTCTTTAATAGAAAAAAAGCCCTTAAAATCTGTGGATAGTTGAAAAATTTGGATTTTTCTAAACAAAAAGTTCTCTACAGGAAATAGTTTACGAATATCTTAAAATCTAAGATTTTTTATAGGAAAAAGTTTTAAAATTCTGGGGAATTTTTTCTATGGAAAAATACTTAGAAGTTAAGGTGTTTTTCAAATAGAAAAATCTTTTGGAATATGACACTTTTTCATATTAAAAACTTTTAGATTCTAAAAATTTTTATCTATTGAAAATTTACCACATTCTAAGAGCTTTTTCTTATAAAAAAAAAACCTCATATTCTGATGATTTTTTTCTGCAAAACAGTTTTGGTATTCTAAAGACATTTTCCCACAAAAAAACATTCAGATTCTGGCGACATTTTTCTACAAAAAATTCCTTAAAATTTTAGAGGCTTTTTTTAGGAAAAAAACTGTTCAGAATCTGGGAATTTTTTTTTTTTTTGGAAAAATTCCTCAGAATCAGAGCAGTTTTTGTAGGGAAAAGTCCCAAGAATTTGAGAGTTTTGTTATAAAAAAAGTTCACAGATTTTAAGGGCTTTTATATAGACAAAAGCTTTCACAATATAAAGATTTTTTATAGGAAAACCTTCTCAGAATCTAAGAGCTTTATTTTCGGAATCAGTGAATTTTAAAATAATTAAAAAATTTGGGTTTTTGGTAACAAAAAATTCTCTCCATGACACAGTTCTCGAAATTATAGTGTTTTTTTTTAGAAAACAATCTTATTATCTAAGAGTTTTTTTTATAGAAAAAAGGCTTCAAATTCTGAGGACCATTAGTTTATAGTTTGTAAATATATTTTAGTGCTTCAAATAAATAAATAATAGATTTGGAGGACTATTTCTTTAGAATACGACACCTTTTCCTATTAAAAAAAAATAATTCTAAAAATTTGTATCCATTGAAATTCTATCAGATTCTAATAAATAAAGGGTGATTCAAGTAGAGATACTTTTTTCAATAGCCTTTTTTTGACAGATCACGTGTGAGTCGTGTCATGCTGTCATGTTATTTTTGTTTTGTATTGTTTGGCATTTCATAATGGAAAGACTTACGCCTGAACAACGTTTACAAATCGTTCAACTTTATTACGAAAATTCACGTTCTGTGAGGAATGTGTTTCGTGCACTTCGCTCAACTTTTGGTCAACATAATCGGCCTACACAAACAAACAAAATTGCCGCATTTGGGACGAAGAGCAACCTGAAGATTTTCAAGAACTGCCATGATAACCGACTATTTGATGCCTGAAATTAAAGCTCGTGATCTCGGCGACATTTGGTTGCAACAAGACGGCGCCACCTGCCACACATCGCATCAATTAATGGATTTATTGATAGAAAACTTCGGTGAGCACATAATTTCACGTTTGGGCCGGTCGATTGGTACCAACTTTTTCCTGTGGGGATATGTAAAGTCTAAAGTTTATGCGGACAAACCAACTTCGATTCAGGCCTTGGAGGAAAGCATCACGCGTGTCATTCGCCAGTTACCAGTCGAAATGCTCGAACGAGTCATTGAAAATTGGACTCAACAAACATTCCCCATTAAATTTTAATTTTCTGTGTTTTTTTCTTTAAAAAAGTAGGGAACCTCGAAATGAATCACGCTATACATATTCAGTTTTTTTGCTAATACTTATTCAAATCTTTATCTACAAAATACTGACTATAAAGATAAATATTGCACTCACCTAAACACAAAAAGAAAAACACCACTGCACCAATCTTAATTATTTTAAATAAAACCCCAAACACTATAATGATATAAAAGCACAAGCTGAAATGATAAGAATATTAAACAGAAGTTAAAAATTCAATTAAACAACTTTTATAAAAAAATATATAAAAATTAATAATAACTACAAAAATGCCTTGCAAAGGATGTGGTAACGGTAAGTAGTTTAAATTAAAAAAAAATAAAAAAAATTAAATATTTCTAAACTTAATATTAAATATTTTAGATTGCAAATGTACAGCTGAAAAATGCGGCGATAAATGTGATTGTGGTAAACATTGCAAATGTCATTGCAGGGAACAACATACACATGATGAAACATGTCATTAAAGGAATACAATAAAAATAGGCCAGCATATAAAGGACCATAAATAATCGAAGGACCATTAACGCAAGAAAATCCAACAAATGGGGGATGTACAAAATTATGTAAAAAGCTAAACAAATAAATTTAAAAAAGTTTACAACAATTTAAAACAAAAAATCATTTTAAGGGATTTCTTTTTCTTTTAAAATTTTCCTCGTTAGATTGAAAAACAATTACATGGTATTTTTTTTAACAACCAGCTCCGCAGCAGCTGCTCCATAGCAATTTGGGCGGTATACCCTTCATAATGTTAATGCTCAACTGTGCATAAAATCAATGTTAAATTATGCAAATTTTTTTTTATTATTATAAAAGCGACAATTTCAATTTTTGTTAAACAAACTTTTTCATTCTCTGTCAAAATTACTCTCTATAGTGTCGTTAACAAAAATAAGAAATTTTATTTTCCCTAAAATTTTTGTTCGCCAAATTCTTCAACACAACAATAAGAAGCAACAAATAACTAAAATAACATTAAAATCAACACCTCTACGCTTTGATAAGCTCTTTATAAAAAGGAAACAGCGTTTTAGTAGTGTTACGACGATGTAATTTTTAAATAATTTCCAAAACACTTTTAGGATTTTTTTAGTTGTTTTTTCAGTGGAGTTTCTTTGTTTGATTTTTTACTTTTGGGAGTTGAAATTTTTATACGCCCCTATATGTGAGTTTGTCTGTGTATAAGTAGTGGCACATTTTGGTGGAGCCATTATAACCACTTTTAGCTCATTATGTGGAGGCGTTATTTTGCCTATAAGCGCTTTTATTTTCTAATAAAAACCATTACAATTTTCCATTTGGTTTTAAGTAAACCTTTAAAAGCGATATACTTTGTGGTTTGTTTTTATTATTTTTGTTTTTTTGCTGGTTTTACTTTCACTAAAGCAAAAACTATATCTTTAAGATACGAGGGAGGATCAAAAAGTCTGTGACTTTTTTAATAAAACACTGAATTTTGGATAAAAAATCATTTTATTTTCCAAATTTGTCCAACGATTCTCCAATTTTTTTTATTCTTTCCAAAAAATATATGAAAATGTATTTTTAGTCTGGTTCAAGATCATAGAAATTTTTTTTTTAAATGATAATTTTTCTTATTTTTATTTAATAATCATGCAGAATACACAGAAAAAGTTATTAGACAGAAGCCGAATGGAGTGCATTTTCTGATCCGCTACGACCTTCATCGACATTCTTCGTGCCCTTCAAAGTGAAGGTCGTAGCAGACCAGGAAATGCATTTCACTTAGCTTGCGTCTAATAACTTTTTCTGTGTATTCTCCATGATTACTACATAAAAATAAGAAATATTTTTCATTTGAAAAAAATTTTCTACTAAAAATACATTTTCATACATATAAGTATTAAAAAGATCACCGATAAAATATAAACTTCACTTTCCAAAAAAATTATATTTATCGAGGTCATCAAAATAGGTTTATTTCTGAGATGATTTCATCGTTGGAGTCAAATCTCTTTCCACCAAGCCATTTCTTTAGGTTTCAAAACAACAAATAGTCTCACGGGGCTGAGTTCGGAAAATAGGCCGGATGAGGGAGATAAGTCATGAATTTTTGCCATGGAAATTGCCATATTCTCCCCCCAGCAAAAACATTTTATCAACTACTTACCCCTTACTACTTTGGCTGCTCGTAAGCGAGTGGGTAATGACTACCCATTACTTTGTTTTTTTTTTTGTAAGTGGAGGATAATGACCACTCATTACTTCTTGGACATCGCGAACAAAAGTAATTAAGCGAGTAAATAGGCTGGTATGTAATCGAAACCATGTTTTTGCTGGGCCTCAATCCTCAAATCAAATCACTCGGAAGGCTGCTATTAATGGCTGCCAAACACAAATTAAATGACGCAGCTTGTTCAAATTTTAACAGAAGTCAAATGACAGATGCGTGTAGACAGGAGCAGTATTGCCCTTTCATTTAAGAGGCGGGCAATTCAAAAAGTCACGTATTTTTTGGGCCGCCTATCCAATTTTCCAAGACTTTGTTCAGAGTTTTTGATTTTACTTCACGAATGTCTCGGACGATGTTAGCCTAAGGGTATGAATCCTTTCTTGATTATTCGCAGAGCATCTGTCTTTAACGGTAGCCCTCAAGAAAAAGTCTTAAGGGGTCAAATCGAAGCTGCGAGGCGGCCATTAGACATCGCCAAAACTGCTGATAACAGGATTACCAAACTTAGTGTGCAAAAGATTGATTGTATGATGAGCTGTGTGATATGGTGCGCCATCCTGCTGAAACCAAAGATTATCCAAATTCATATCTTCCATTTTAGCCCATACAAAGTGCGTAATACTGGCTCTGCAGCCTTCGTCGTTGACTGAAATCGCGTTGCCAGCAGAATTTTCGAGAAAAATCGACCAACGATGCCGCCAATCCAAAATTCACACCGAACTGTTACTCTCTGTGCATGCATTGGCTTCTCGACAAAGACGTGCTAGTTTTCCGATCTCCAAATGCGGCAATTTTGTTTGTTGACATAGCCGCCGCAATGAAAATGCGCCTCGTCAGAGAAGATGACTTTTCGGTCAAATTCGATGTCCGATTGGAGCTTTTGCAAGACCCAAACTGAGAAGCCGTAACCAAGTGAATGGTCATTTGCCTTCTTTGTTATTGCTGGCACAATTGGACCTTGTAAGCGAATAATCCGACATCTTGGTGCAAAATTCTCATCATGGTAGTGCGTGAAATGCGAGTTGTTGAGATCGATGGCGAAACGTAATTATCGATTGAGCTGCACACTTTTGACTATAGCAACTACATTCTCATCGGTACGCACCGTAGGACGACGGAGACCGGAGAAAAATTATATCTCGCAAGTGGTGATCATTTCCTGCTGCGCATCTTTGAGCTCTTTTCAAAACATTTGCCAGGTGTTTTGTTAGTGATTTCGTCGCGTATATTGTTTTTTAATTGCCGGATGGTTTAGGCTTATTAATATAGACTTATCCTTTGCTTGTAATCTATCGGTTTCAATTCCTGGACAAGCTGAATTTCGTATGGAAACATTCTTTGTGTATGCAAAATTCTCTGCAGCGACCCTCATGAAAGGCCAAGTTGTGTATGTTTCTCCATCTTTCCAAATATTCTCTTGTACCTGTTTAATATTGCCACCCGTGTGCACCATTCGTCGTCTGCCTTCACCAGTTGGGTTCCTAACTGCCCCTTGTTGTCGAAAATTTGCAAACAAATGGTTTATTGTCGACGTTGTTTAATTGTAGACTGTTCCATTTTAAATTCCCCAAGTCTTCTTTACAAAAAAATACTAAAAATTAATCAAAAAAAAGGAATTCAAACCCCTTCGGTAATTTTGCGCCACTCTGTATGATCAGTGAAAATTATATATATGATCATTAGGATCATACTATAATCATACTATAATGGTAAATTCCAAAACACGTTCAAGTCTATTTTTTTTTTGTTTTAAGTGATTTTTAATTTATTTTAAATTACATTTTCACATAATTTAAGCTAATGGGTGGTTCAATTTTAAGGGCCGATGTGATTTTGAACAAAACACAAATTATTTAGGAAATTATTGTCATTTATTTTTATTATTCAATTATGTATGAAACAAAATATCGGCCAAATGGCCGCCGCGACCTCGGCGGCACACCTCCATCCGATGGTCCAAATTTTCGATGGCGCTGAGGCGTAATTGAGGTTCTATGCCGTTAATGTGCCGAATTATCTCATCCTTTAGCTCTTGAATTTTTGCTGGCTTATCGACGTACACCTTTTCTTTCAAATAACCCCAAAGAAAGAAGTCCAACGCTGTCAAATCACATGATCTTGGCGGCAAAACGATATCGCCACTACGTAAGATAACACAGCCATTGAATTTGTCGCGCAAAAGAGCCATTGTTTCGTTAGCTGTGTGTCAAGTGGCACCGTCCTGTTGAAACCACACATCGTGCACATCCATATCTTCCAATTCTGGCCATAAAAAAATCGTTATCATTTCACGATAGCGAACACCATTCACTGTGTATCTTTTCATGGTTCAAATTGAGTTAGTCTGAAATTGATAAATATCAAATGAAATGCAAAAAAAAACTTGACGTTTAGGTGTGGTTCACATTCAACATACTTTCCAAATTGGTACGACTCATTCAACAATTTCACACTGAAAAATTAAAAACCATAAAAAATTTGTGTGGTTTTTTCAACTTTTCGGCCTTCCAAAAATCCGGGAGAAACTGAGCCAAGGTTGAAATTTCCCCCCGAATGAGCACTACCTAAATCATGAATAAAAATACGTAAGTAGGTGCAAAACACCCTGTTTTAAATACAATGTGAATCTAAAAGTCGTGATATTTCGACTCAACGTGGTACTTCAAAAATTTTGCCAGATCCATAAAAAATAGAGAGGAGTTTATTTCGGCTGGTTTATTGTGTTTTTAGTAAAACATCTGCTAATTTCAGCAGTTTTTTCATCTGGGTTCATTTTAAGAAATTTTTAGGAGTCTTTTCTGCTATTTTTACAGATTTAATTCTATCAGTGCACCGATTGCAAACAGATTTCTTTGTAATAAATTTTAAAAATATTTATTTTTTTTTTTATTTTAATCATCAATTCGATGTGTACCGAAAATACTAATGCCAACAATTATCACTTTTAGATGTCAAACAAATAAATTTGATTGAAAATTAATCAAGAGTAATTTTCTAAAACTATCAAATTATACAAAAGAAAGTTGTATTTAAAAGTACGCACTTTAAAAATTCATGATTTTCTAAACAATAACTAGTGTTATTATAACTACAGCAACAAAAAAAAAAAACTTGAGAGACTATGTTTAATTAAACAATAGTTAAAACAAAACAAAAACTAATAACAATGCTTAACAATATGCCTTCTTCTTTTTTTTTTCTATAGAAAACAACAATAACAAAAATAGTAGTTAATATGTATATGCAGCAACACCAAAAACCAGTTAGCCATATCATACATAACCAACATAATCAGGGAAAATATGTATGTTGCAAGGCTTTTGTTTAAACAAACACCATCAACCTCATCATGAGGAACAAACAGCATACATATCATCGTCATCGTCATCATCATCATTGGAATCATTCAGAGAAACAAAACAAATTTGTTCATAGTATGGAAGCAGAGTTTGTTTTTAACGCCTCAGGATATTGTAAATGGTTTTGATTTCAAAATGTCGTTGTTTTAGTTAAAACTAAATACAACAAAACTCGAACAATGTGTGTTATGTGTGGTTGTATGTAAAAGGGTGTGTGTGTGTGTATGTGTGTTAGTAAGATATACCTTAAACATGTGTTAGTTAAACCAAGGATACTACAAAGTAGAGAATGCAGAGAAAAAATGCAACCGATCCGTAGTTCAAGACACGGAGCCAACAAAAGAACAGCTAAATCTACCTGAGAATTATTTTAGTGAAAAAAAATTTATAAATCAAATTTTATTAAATTTTAAATCAATAATTGCATAATTTATTTTTATTTTACCCCAGGACAGTGTTGTCAGAAAAGTTTTAGCTCATACCCCATTTTGCAAATTCAAATAGCCAAAATTCCCCCAAAAACTTTTTAAGTCCCCAAATTTGCCCCTAACTCAATTTTTAATCTACCCATGTAAAAATTAAAATATATATGAACATTAATGATAATACATGGGCTTGTATATGATCATACGTTGTCATATACATCCATGCATTATTCAATATGTGACCATACATGATCTAATATATGACTATATATCTTTGAATCCGAAAGTTGAGATTATATGTATGCATGTTTAATTATGATCAAAAATGGTCATATTCGGCCATATACCCTCAAATCTTGAATACGAAGATATGTGATCATTTACGAGATCGTGTATGGTCATGTATAGAACAATATGACCATATATGGTATGTATGATCAAGTATGTTTCGATTTTTACATGGGTAATTACAAAAATAGAAACCATTGCAAAATGCTCTGAAATTACGAGTCATAACAGAAAAGACAAAATTGGTTAAAAAAAATATTATATTTATAACATAAAAAATAATGTAAAAAAAGAAAAAGTACACTTAGAATATTATTTATGTTACTGTTTGTATTTTAATAAAAAAAAATTTCAGTTAAAAATAAAATAATATGTATTTATTTTTCTAAGAAATATACAGGTTGGTTGAAAAGTTCCTGCGCTCGAAATGAAAGAAAACTGTTTTTGTTACGAAATATATTTTTTTATTCTATATAATCTCCTAGAAGCTCAATACACTTGATCTTCCAATAATTATTGGAATTATAATTTTATCCCATCCTTATAACGGTTTTCCGGAAGCTCTGCAAAATAACCGTCTACGGCTGCTATGGCCTCTTCATTCGACGAAAAATGCTTTCCACGAAGGAATTGTTTGAGAATTGTGAAGAGATAGTATTCACTGGGAGCCAAATCTGGTGAATACGGTAGATGTTCAAGCAATTCGTACTTTAATTCTTTGAATTTAGCCATCGTCAAAACACTTTAGGAGCAGGTGCATTGTCTTGATGAAAAATGATTTTTTTCTTCTTTAAAACAGATCTTTTCTCACGAATTTTTTCATCCAGCTGATCCAAAAGGCTGTAATAATATTCAGAGCTGATTGTTCTACCTTTCTGAAGATAATCAATCAACAAAATTCCTTCTGCATCCCAAAAAACTGATGCCATAACCTTATTTGCTGATGTTTGTGACTTCACCTGCTTTGGAGCTGAACAACCTGTTAACGTTCTTGTTTCAATTTAGGATCATGGTGGTAGATCCAAGTCTCATCCATAGTTATAAAACGACGCAAGAAGTCGGTTTTATTCGGCTTAAAACGCTCCAAATTACGCTGAGAAATTTGTTTTCGATCCAGTTTTTGTTGAATTGTTAATGTGTGCGGCACTAACTTTCCAAACAGTTTTTTCATACGTAATTCTTCATGTAAAATATGGAGTACTCGTTCGTCTGAGATGCCTATGGCATTAGCAATTTCACGCTTAGTCAAACTTGGATCTTCACTAACCATATTATGTACCTGCTCAATGATTTCTGCTGTGGTTGCAGTTTTTGGTCGTCCTTCGCGTGGATCGTCTTTAAGGCTGGTACGACCACGTTTAAATTCACCAGCCCAAAATTCAACGATGCGTTTTGAAGGTGAGGACTCATTATACACTTCTAACAATTGTTCATAAATTTCCTTTGCTTTTAAACCCTTCAAAACAAAGAATCTAATGACTGCACGGTATTCAATTTTTTCCATATTAAAAAAATCAATGACACGTCAACTTCAAATGGCTTGTAAACAAAGAAAGAATTGACAGAATGACTTGCAACTTTGCATGTGTTCTCAGGACAGTTATACCAACTTGAGAAAAAAAAGTTTGGAGCTAGCAATGCCATCTCTTGGTGAGCGCAGGAACTTTTCAACCAACCTGTATATTTTAACTTTTTTATACATTTGTTCCAAATGATTTACTGTCATTTATCCATTTTTTCAGTTATATTTATTTTTCTGATTTGTTTTAAAAATTTAATAAAAATTTATCTACAAAATGGAATTTGTGGTTTGTTTGTTTATATATATATGTGAACTTTTTGTTTACTGTCATTTTGCCATTTTTTAGTTTCATTTATTTTTTTGAATTCTAATAAAAATTTATCCACAAAACGGAAATTTGTGGTTTATTTGTTTACAGTTATAGTAATTACAAATTTAATTTTTTGCTGTCAATAAAAATATATTCAAAAAATTCCAATATTTTTTTATTTAAATTGTTTATTACAAGAACTTTATAAACACACACATAAGGCCATTCACAAAACATGTGTTTATGAAGTGTGTGAGTCTACATTTTAAAAATTTAACAACAAGCAAAAATACAAAAAAGCGAAACAATTAAAATAAATGAATAATCAGTTATTTTATACGGAATTGGTAGGTAAAATTTTAACATTTATTTTTAACTGATTAATTATTTGTTTTATTACTGATGTGTCAGTTATTTTGATTTAAATAAAAAATAGACAGAGTTTTAAATGAAATACCAATTGTTATGTATAGTATTTTCTGTTACTTTAACTTGCAAACTATTTTAGTAAAATGATAAAAAAAATAACATATTTTTAAAAAGAAAAATAAAGAATTTATAAAAACACTTTTTTTTGGAGTAAAAAACTGTTTAAGGTAGGAAGATCTAAAAATAAAAATTTTAGAGCACAAAAAAAAAATCTTAAGAAAAACTCTATTAAAGCTCTTTTTTTCTTTGTTCTTAATAAAATTTGAAAAAGTTGATTTTATAGAGGGTTCTTAGTTAAATGTCAAAAATAATTTCATTTCAATATATATTTTTAAAGACTGAAAATTGTTTGTTAAAATGTCTTCGAGAATAAATGATTTGAACAAAATTATTAAATCAAAAAAAAAAAACATTTAGAAATGACGGAAAAAAGTATATAAATTCGAATATCATTTACAAATTCATACACATTTAATTTTTCTGAGTGACGTAAGTGCATCAATTTCATAGAAAATTTTAAACTTTACTACATTATTTAAAAATTAAAGTATTTTAAATAAACTATGTAGTTTTGTTTAGCAATTTCTCCCGATTTTTGGTCTAAAATAAAATCTGTTAAAATTTACAATATTTCACTTAAGAATTAGTGATTTTAATACAATTATATAAAAAAAATTGTAAATTCTTAATAATAAATAGAAAAAAAAAGTTTTTAAATCCCAAATACTTCGTGAAAACTCTAATATCTGTCCCCCGCTAAATATATTCCTAAGCCGAAATTGATATCCCCAATTTGGGCCAAATCTCCTTATCTGGCAACACTGCCAGACCGGAAAAGTTTTTTTTTTCTGTTTTTACAATAACAAATTAAAATTTTAATATAAATTCGGCCCAGAATAAAAACGTATAACGATTGTCGCTGTGATAGAAAAGAAAAAACGTCGAAACTAGCGACGTACAACAATGACTGCAAAAACTGTCATGATTGTTTTGGTGTACAAAATACAGTAGAGATCATTTCCTCCTAAGTATATTTTTCGCTTGTTTAAAACATAATATTTTTTGGCTTTTACATTTTAATAATTAAAATAATTAAATAGAAATCGCTTATAATAACTTGGTTAAAATTACGTTGTACATATACACTACGAACACACGAGAGCCACAGAATTTTGTTTTGCATCTTTACTCGTTATATGTAGTTTGTTTACAAAAATGTTTAAAAGGGGGCAACTCTGCTTAGAGAATGAGTAACACTAAATGAAAATAAAATAGATTCTCACAACTACAAAATTCAACATGTTTTAATTATCAATTTGTATGGAAAAATACGACACGTTGTCATTCTGTTTATTCACTTAAATATCAAAGATAAAAAATTATTTTCACATAAAAAGTATAATTAACGAATTATTTAAAATTTTATTGCAATGAAAAAAAATAAATGTAAAATTACTGTTTAATAAAATCATTGCTGATCTTTTTTAGTTCAACGTTGGTCTCAATTGACTTTATTTTGCACATCCTCTACACTATAGTGTCCTTAGTTTTATGGACAAAAAAAAAGAAAAGCTTATTGCAGTATTTGTTGCATTAGTTAAAATAAAACTATGCTAACTTGCCTCTTGTTGCAGAACTATACAACCACAAGGTGTGCCAAAATGTAGCACTCTATCGAAAGATGCTATAATTATTGCAATTGATGGCAACTGTCAGTTTTGTTTGAATATTCGCAAAGTTATTAGATACATAATGCAAGTCGACAAAAGCCATGGTAGGATAAGTTCCGAGGACCATTTTCACCTGAACGGATACGGAAACGAATCACAGACTACGCAGACAGGTTACCAATGACATATGTTAAACAAGAATCCTCGAATCGTATGGTTATTTTGACATTGCAGTGATTTGCAAAATGAGATAGAAACAAGTAAAAAAGGGCTAAATTCGGCTGTGCCGAATCTTTGAATACCCTCCACCAATATCCTAAAAAGATGTTCTCTTCTGTTTTTGATACAAATAATATAAAAAAACTTTTCAAGTCAAATTATGTAGGTAAAAAAATTTTTTGAGGTGAAAAACTTTTTTAGATATGAAAATAACTTTTTTGGTGGAAAAAAATTTAGAGGTGAAAAAAAATTTAAGGTGAAAAAATTTTTGGTGGTGAAAAAAAATTAGTGGTGAAAAAATGTTTGAGATGAATACAAAATATTTACTGCTAAGCGACTGGTGAAAAAATATGAGAAAATATGTTATGTACCAGTCGCTACTATGAAATTGTACTAAATTTGTTTAGGCAATTTAGGGCACCTTTACATTTTCACTAGTTTTTTTAAACACGGACTGCACAAAAAACACATTTTAAAGCATAGTTTTTGTCAAATACTCAATTTTGTTCCGGCTAATGGACACTAGCTCTGCAGCTGAATATGCCTAATGGAGAGAATGCACTTTCTGATGCGCCACGTATTGATAAATAGTTGCAACGAATGTTCTTTCTTGAGAAAATTTAAGTGTGTTTGTAGGACAATATGCCTAATCGAGAGAATACAGCAAAGAAATTAATTTGTTAAAGAAAGAACATGAGTTGTAACTATTTGTCAATAGATGGCCCATCAGAAAGTACATTCTCTCCATTAGGCATATTTTGCTGCAGAGCAAGTCTCCATTAGCCATATTGTGCTACAATATGCAGTAGATTATTGATTTATATTTTGTTTGATTGATTATTGATTTTATATTTTCTTCGTAACATAAATGAATATTTGCCAAAAACTATAAAAAATATATGTTTTATGTGCATATTATACCCTAATTTTTTAAATCAATATTTATTTAGATGTTTAAGAGCACAATATTGCACTTTATTCATGTGTATTTTTTTTATAAATGAAAAAATTTACATAAATATACATTTGCCGATCCCTCAATTCTCAAAAATACAAATGAAATAAAAAAAATATTGTTTTCCTCTATGAAAATTTATTTTTTGACATAAAAATGTGAAACAAATGCTTTTATTACGTCAAACATTTGAAAAGTTGACTTTAAAATTATGTAATAAGTCTACTAGCAACATCTGAATGCATTATAATTTAAAGTATGTAGTTAATTTAATATTTTTGGTAAATAAATTAACTGAAAGCCTAATCCAAGGCTATATCGCCATGGGCAGAATATAGTTTTAATGTGATTCTGCGCCACCTATTCAAAAGTAGCGGCACTAAAGCAATTATGCATTATGCTCTTTCTTTATACATAAATTTCTTTGGACCTAGCCATGGGGCGGGGTATTGTTTTAGTTAATTCAGCGCCACCTATTCAAAAGTAGCGACACTAAAGCAATTATGTATTTTGCTCATTCTTTAGATATAAATGTCTTTGGTTACAAAAACAAAATATACATTTTATTGAATGAAACGAAATACCAACAAAGCTTAACAGAAAAACCCAATCTGGTTTACTATATCTCCTATAGTAGCCAAGGAATTGGAGATATTTGAACGGAAAATCCTAAGAAAATGCATCGGAAAAAATTATGAAAATTTCATAAAACGATTTTCAAATAGTTACGTCTATGAAAATGCCGATGTTCTACCCTTCTTAGGTACTCCATGTCGTTGCAAGCCAGATATGTTGAGAAACATCTGGGCTGGATCTACATATCTTTCTCCTGTCGGTATATTTAATGGACGCATTATAGACGATACAGCTCCCCTGGACCTTACCTCATTCTATATGAGCCCAGCCTCCGGCAATCATAGGGGCTGAAGATGATATACGTATATACTTAATTTTGCAGGAACTGTAATATGAATATGTTTTGTCAATTTATGTAACGAACTTTTGTTATTTAGTTTTAGTAATGTTATTTATTTAGTTTTAGTAATGTTATTTACAGAGGTCTGCTCTGATAGCGACTTTAGCATTGTTGATTTTTACGTTAACTTAGTTATTAGAGTAACACACATATAGCTCTAAGAATGTTATTATTCTCATAGTATGTAAGACAATAAATGTAATCCAACAAGAAGAAGACTTAATAACATTTTTACTTACTTAACAGAAAAAAATAGATACAGAAAAATTGTACAAATTTGTATGGACAATTTAGAGGTACTTTCACATTTTCACTCATAACTTTTGAACCGCTAAACCGATTTCGCTCATTTGAAATACCAAACTGCTCAGGAGGATATTCAATAATCTGGGTAAAAATAGGTACCCCCGCTTGCGTCTTCGCGTCGTGATCGCCATTTCAACAGACAGACAGACAGACAGACGGACATCGCTAAATCGTCTATATACTTTATGGGGTCTTAAACCTATATTTCGACATATTACAAACGGAATGACAAACTGATATATACCCTCACCATATATGGTAGAGGGTATAAAAACAAATTCCATATAAATTGTATGGTACATAATTTTTATACGTATATCTATCCCTTTCTGTGTATCACTGCAATTTTGACATTTCTTTTTACTCATTTTCTAGCCGCCATTTTGATTCAATCAGCTGTTTCCTGTCTGAGTAGTCAGTGCTACGAATTATCAGAAACTGCAATTTCCTAAATTGCATTTTAAAGTCTTTTCACATAAAGGAACCCCCTCCACTATTACTAAAATAATTTTTTAGGTGCTTTTCCCAGGTAGGAAAACAATTAGTAAAATCATCTGCGAATTAGAGAAAATCCTACAATTACTAAATAATCTTTTAGGTATTTTTCCCAAAAAGGATAATAATTGGTAAACGCATAAGTATGTTATTTGTTTGAGACGGCCAAAGGACCAACGCCAAAATATGAGCGATAACAAATTGTATAAATACTGAAACAATTCAATGTAATAAAAACAGAACTTATTTTATCAGCAAAGAAGAAGCGTCTCTTGATTTTCTTAAGTGAATATTTGGAAACTGATAAATATTCCCCAACCCAAACAAAATTTGCGCTTTTGAGGCACTGAGAACACGATTTTGGTGAGCAATACAGAACTATGGTCAACGAATTTTTATTATCTCAAACTGATGAATTGGGACTGGAGGACATGTGGTACCAACTGGACGGCGCGACAATGAACATTTTAATGGATGCATTTCCGGGTCGCCTTATGTCTCGTTTTGGCGATTTACAGTGTCCAGCAACATCACTTCAATTTTATCGCTCCAGACTTTTTGCTTCGGGATTTTTCGAAATCACTGATCTATGTAAACAAGCCACAGGCTCTGGTAGCTCTCAAAAAGAATATTCGACAGGAGTGCGAACGATGGAAAATGTGGTAAAAAGGACTCAAATGGAAAAATTCTTAAAAATCTAAATAAACATTTAAAAAAATAATTAATTATGTCATTTCACTTAAAAAATATAGCAAAATATTATTTATAAATATTTTTTGGGCCACCCTGTACTATGTACCATTATGAGTGAAAAGAAAAGAATATTTTGCAATTAACACACAATAATATAAAATAGACAAATACACACACTTGTACAGTTACTCGCACAATTGCATATGAAAAGACTCCAAATTGCTTAGCAATATATTTAGATATCTAACAAACTTGTGAGATATCACATTTTTATTTAAAACTCGATCTGATTTTTAGCGAAAAAAATTATAAATTTAACAAAAGTTGTGCTAACACAGTCGATCGTAGATCCAATAAAATGTTTTGCTGCATATTAGTAGATTGAAAAAAAAAACTTAAAAACTAAAACTAAAAATTAATCAAAATTTCCTTTAAAATAGTTTAAAAATTTTCTACAATTTAAGTAAAATTTTTTTTAAATTTTCTTAATATTAATAATAATTCCTATGTTTGGGTTAAAACGAAATACTTTATATACTTAGAAATAGTTCATACCTTACTTAAGTAATATTTCTTGATTTTAGGAAAAAAAAAAATAAGTATATAATATAAAAATTTAACAATTTTTAAGAAAAAACATCTCAATTTTAAGAAATTTGCATACTAAAATGTAGTAAAAATAAGTTTAGTTCAAAGAAAAAATTTAGAACATATACAATTAGTTCAAAAAATGTGTGTAACTTAAAATGAGAAAGTACTTGTACTTAATGTCTGTTTCGTGAGTAGTAAAATTTACTAAATTTTAGTAAACCATTTCTAAATTCAGTTTTTAAGTCTACCACTTTCTAATTTTTAAGAATTCTTTTCTAAAAATTAGTTCAGGCGATTAAAAACAAAAAGTAATAAATTTTTTCCTATAAAATAATAAAAATTTATTTGATTTTAGAAACTGATGAACTATTTTTTTTAAGGAAAATTTTCATGCAACTTAGTTCAGATCAATTTTAAAAATTTTAATAATATATTATTTTTTTTTTAGTAATAGTTTTCTAATTTTTTTTTAAATAATAAACTTAGGTAGTTTTAAATAATAAACTTAATTTTCCTTATTTCCAAGAAAAATATCATTAAAGGAAACAAATTAAAGTAACCATTTAAAAAAATTATCGTGCATGATTTTAATTTTTGGTGCGTGATTTAAAAATGGCTCACATGCCCATCTCTAACCTTAACAGTCTTTAACATTGAAGTAGCTTAAAATATTTTTTTTTTAATTTTGTTAGCAAAAGGTTAAAAATTTCGAATTTGCGCTTTTATGTAATAATTTTGTTTGCCGACTACAATACAAAATATCGCAGGCACATTTTATACATTACGGCAAAATGGCTTTCTTATAATTGACGTAGAGCTTATTAAACTTTATATTTCACTTAATAATAAAAAGTATAAATTTGTATATGTCAAATAAAGTTTAAGCTCAAATCCCATAAAATTAACTTATGGCATTTTTCCATTTTCCAATAATAACAAGATATGTAACTGTGATATTTTTTTATTTTTGCTACAATTTCTATAAATTAGTTAATTTAAGAAGACAAAGGACCCCTAGTGTTATTTTGTATTTTTGCAACAATTTCTTTAAATTAGTTAATTTAAGAAGACAAAGGACCCCCAGTGTTCCTTAGCCATAGATGCCGTGTGTTACTTAGGGCGTCCCTTTTTGTAGTTCTCTCAAGCAGAACCATTAATTAGCTACGAAAAGGATCTGACTTTGTTACAATTTATTACGTTTCAGGATATCCTGCAGAACATTTTTTTGAATTTGTTTACCTTTTTGCTAATGAAATTTAATTTATATTTTAAATACATGAATTTTGTATAATTCAATTTAATTTTAAGACAAAAATGTAAAAGCTTATTAAGAGCAGTGTCCTCGGAAGTCCTTCGAAAGTGGGAAAATACTTACTCATTGAGTGTAAAGTACCTTTACCATAGATGCAGGATAAGGATTATTATCACTTAAAAGAAGTGCTATTTATTTCGATGTTAGAAAATATTTTCCTAATTTTAGGAAGTTAATTCCTAGTTTTTAGTAAAAAAAATTATCTAATGAACTTAAATAAAATAAAATTTTTCTTAAAACCAAGGAAACACTTCCTAACTAACAGTAAAATTTTAGATGATATATGAACTAATTTGGAGGAAATTTTACTGTTTTCTAATAAAAATTTACTTCTCAGTAGTAAAATTTTTCTATAATTTAGAAATTTTGACCAAATTTGAAGTAAAATTTGTTTCTTAATTTTAAGGAAAATTTTATTAAATTTTTCATGAAAAGCGTCTTGGCGCCGTTTTTAATAAAATTTTTCCTCTAAATAGGTTAATTTTTCTCAATTCTACTTAATTTTTTTTTAGTGTAAAATCAAGAAATATTACTCAGGAAGTTTGGGAAATTTCCACACCCAGCAAACCCACACATTACTAAATAATGGGTAAAGTAATGTATAGCCATAGGGGCCGATGGATTACTTTACACCTTACTTCATTGATGAATTTTATAGGCGATGAGCCTCAAAGTAATGTAAATACCCATTACTTTAGAGGTGATAATGTAAGGGGTTACTTATATGGTTACGAGAATGGAAAAAGTAATGTGTCTAAAAATAGATATTTAAAAAAGAGCAATTTTTTATTAAAAAAAAATACAGGTTGGTTGAAAAGTTCCTGCGCTCACCAAGAGATGGCACTGCTAGCTCTAAACTTTTTTTTTCTCAAGTTGGTTAACTGTCAATTCTTTCTTTGTTTACAAGCCATGTGAAGTTGACGTGTCATTGATTTTTTTTAATATGGAAAAAATTGAATATCGTGCAGTCATTAGATTCTTTGTTTTGAAGGGTTTAAAAGCAAAGGAAATTTATGAACAATTGTTAGAAGTGTATAAGGAGTCCTCACCTTCAAAACGCACCGTTGAATTTTTGGCTGGTGAATTTAAACGTGGTCGTACCAGCCTTGAAGACGACCAAAAACTGCAACCACAGCAGAAATCATTGAGCAGGTACATAATATGGTTAGTGAAGATCCAAGTTTGACTAAGCGTGAAATTGCTAATGCCATAGGCATCTCAGACGAACGAGTACTCCATATTTTACATGAAGAATTACGTATGAAAAAACTGTTTGGAAAGTTAGTGCCGCACACATTAACAATTCAACAAAAACTGGATCGAAAAGAAATTTCTCAGCGTAACTTGGAGCGTTTTAAGCTAAATAAAACCGACTTCTTGCGTCGTTTTATAACTATGGATGAGACTTGGATCTACCACCATGATCCTAAATTTAAACAAGAACGTTTACAGTGGACTGAAGCTGGTTGTTCAGCTCCAAAGCAGTTGAAGTCACAACGATCAGCAAAGAAGGTTATGGCATAAGTTTTTTGGGATGCAAAAGGAATTTTGTTGATTGATTATCTTCAGAAAGGTAAAACAATCAACTCTGAATATTATTGCAGTCTTTTGGATCAGCTGGATGAAAAAATTCGTGAGAAAATACCTGGTTTAAAGAAGAAAAAATCATTTTTCATCAAGACAATGCACCTGCTCACAAAAGTGTTTTGACGATGGCTAAATTCAAAGAATTAAAGTACGAATTGCTTGAACATCCACCGTATTCACCAGATTTGGCTCCCAGTGACTACTATCTCTTCAGAAATCTCAAACAATTCCTTCGTGGAAAGCATTTTTCGTAGAATGAAGAGGCCATAGCAGCCATAGACGGTTATTTTGCAGAGCTTCCGGAAAACCATTATAAGGATGGGATAAAATTATTGAAAGATCATTGAAACAAGTGTATTGAGCTTCTAGGAGATTATATTGAATAAAAAAATATATTTCGTAACAAAAACAGTATTCTTTCATTTCGAGCGCAGGAACTTTTCAACCAACCTGTATACAAATATTTTATTTAAAATTTTTGTAATTTAAAATAATGTGGTAAAGATGGGAATCGAACCAAGGAAATCTGGTTGCCAGCCAAGAACTCTACCCACTGAGCTATCGACGTATATAGTATTTGATTGCTTTAAACTTAAATGAATTGTTGCGCTTCGTTTTTTCGCTAGTGTTATCAAAACAAACATACATTACCCTTTTGCTTACAAAAAAACACAAAGTAATGTAATATATCAATTATTACTTTACATTTATAAATCATATATAACGTAATCAATAATGAGTAACGTATTACTTTATGCTTGCAAATAATGAAAAAGGTAACGGGCTATCATTGCAAGGTAACGCATGAGAATATCGCACCCATTACCAAAGTTTTGCTGGATATGAACTATTTCTGAGTATATAAACTATTTCGTTTTATCCAAACATAGGAATTTTTATTAATTTTAAGATAATATTTCTAAGTTTTAATAAAATTTTATTAAAATTGAGAAAAAATTTTAAACTATTTTAAAGGAAATTTTGGATTAATTTTTAGTTCATGTTTTTTTTTTGCAAAAATTTCAACCGTTTTCAAAATGCTACATAACATTCTTACATTTCCGTTATCGAGAATCAAACCGGCAGCTCTTAACGAAATATACCACAGATTTCAATAAGAAATTGTTTTAATATAAATAATCATGTTTGTTAAATTTTGCTAGTGACTGTACTTAGTATTTGTTAAAAATCTGCAAAAGCCCTAAATGCAAATAACAGACAAAAAAAAAGGTATTTATATTCTTTGTTATTATTATGAAGATAAAAACTACTTTTTAATTTATGTTTTATTCTTAAACAGAAAAGACTTGTCTTCTTTTCAAAATAAGATAAAGTCTTAATTAATTGACATAAAATAACAAAAACAACTACAACAGAATAATCTTTGGCTTTTGCAAAGATGAGGAGATTTTATTAAAAAAAAAACTAAATAAATTGTCTTTAAAATATCACCACTTAAAAGCTAATTAAAAAGGAAATTTTCGAGATTTTTTTTTTAAATTAATATCTGGATGTAAGAACGATTTTTGTGTTAACTTTTTTTCTTTTTTGAGGTGAAAACAAATTTTTGTGGTGAAAAAAAAATATTACAAAATGTTTTATTTATCAGAAAATGTAGAGGTACTTTCCCATTTTCATTTGTAACTTTTTTGCTCATTTTCAATACCAAACTCGGGAGGATAATAAACAATCTGAATAAAAACAAGTAAAAAAGGTCTAAATTCGGCTGTGCCGAATCTTTGAATACCCTCCACCACAGGGGCTGAAGATGATATACGTATATACTAAATTTTGCATGAACTGTAATATGAATATGTTTTGTCAATTTATGTAACGAACTTTAGTTATTTAGTTTTAGTTTAAGTAATGTTATTTATTTAGTTTTAGTAATGTTATTTACAGAGGTCTGCTCTGTTAACGACTTTAACATTGTTGATTTTTACGTTAACTTAGTTATTAGAGTAACACACATATAGCTCTAAGAATGTTATTATTCTCATAGTATGAAAGACAATAAATGTAATCGAACAATAAGAAGACTTAATAACATTTTTACTTACTTAACAGAAAAAAAAATAGATACAGAAAAATTGTACAAATTTGTATGGAAAATTTAGAGGTACCTTCACATTTTCACTCATAACTTTTGAACCGCTGAACCGATTTTGCTCATTTTAAATACCAAACTGCTCGGGAGGATGTTCAATAATCTGGGTAAAAATAGGCACCACCGCTTGCGTCTTCGCGTCGTGATCGTGATTTCAACAGACAGACAGACAGACATCGCTAAATCGACTTAAAATTGCATAAGGTTCACGAATATATATACTTTATGGGGTCTTAAACCTATATTTCGACATATTACAAACGGAATGACAAACTGATATATACCCTCACCATATATGGTGGAGGGTATAATGAGCAACCCCGCTTTGGGCCTTTGGGCCGTGCTCACCGTTTTAACGGACAAACTAACACGGGTAGATCGGCTTAGAATTAAATAAGTATCACGATTATATATGCATATTTTGATGTGTGCCAACGCAATGACCTGAACTTCGAAGATTTAGTTCTGTCTCTCAGGGGATGCCCCCACTAATGCAGTGCATTGTGTTGGAATTAGGAAAATAGGTTATGGGAAGGGCGAATATGTAGTAGTTTTTGTGACATTTGACATGAATTTATCTATATTGTAGGTAACAGGAAAAGCTGGCGTGAGAAGTTTATTGCGCACATACGATTTGTACGACTGATAAACGAAAATTCCCTGAAATGTGTTGTGGGTTTCACTGCACAGTCGACTAAAAATGGATGTGCTCTACTAGACAAGCGAGTATTCCGAATATAAGCCCGGACTCTCTCACTCATCTCGGCAGAACAATAAACAACCCACATTTCGAAGATGCTCCAACGAGTCAATAGAACTGAATACCCTACAGTCATTAATGAGTGCCGACGCTCCCCTTTGTACACAGTCCAAAAGCTCCAAAATGGGCTTTGGGAGTTGTATTCTAACTTCGATCGGATATAGGTGGTATAAATAATAAGGGGATTGAATGGAGTGAAATTTTTCTTACACCATTTTTGAAAACCAAAACATTAGGAATTCATTTGATTTACAATTTGGGAATTTAATTAATCATTCTTTTTAATTATCTATTTTTTCAATGACATTCAAAAAATGGAAAATTAACAATTATATTATTTTATTACAGTAAATTTAAAGATTTCTTACAAATAAAGGGTTTGCCAATAGATACTTGACAACTTTGAATGTAATTTGTGAACGCACAATTTCACTGATCATCTAACTGTAACTTTCCTTTTTTTCAGTAAACTCAACATTTCAACTTTAAGAGCGTTAACTCCAATTTCCGGTCGTTATTCTCGCCCTAGTAGACCAGCAATAACAAGTTTTGTGTAAAAATTTGAGTCTTTATATTCATTGTGTTATGCCCCGCCGTGCCAGTGAGACAACGGGTTGGTCGAAGTGACGTAAATATCGCAGCCGTTCAGGTGCCCGTAGCAAACGATCCGGAGCAAACTGGACATCGCCAAGACCACTTTATGGCGAATTTTGCCTAAAGATCGTGGTTTACACCCATACAAGATCAAGCTGACTCAAGAATTGAAGCCAATGGACCATTTGATGCAGCGTACGTTCTCCGATTGGGCTCTGGAGAAGATGCGCCAATATGATGAATTTCATGGCAAAATCATCTTCAGTAACGAAGCTCATTTTTGGCTCAATGGGTTCGTCAATAAGCAAAATATGCGTTATTGGTTTGGTGAAAATCCACATGTGCTTCTTGAATCACCACTTTATCCACAAAAAATAACTGTTTGGTGCGATTTGCATGCCGGCGGCGTCATTGGGCCATATTTTTTCGTCGACAATAACGATCGTCACGTTATTGTGAATGGCGATCGTTATCGCGCCATGATTACCGATTATTTTTGGCCCGAATTGGAAAACATGTATTTAGAAGACATGTGGTTTCAACAGGACGGTGCCACAAACCATACAGCACACGTTACAATCGATTTATTGAAGAGTTAGTTTTAGTGTTATCTCAAGAAATGGACCAGTCAATTGGCCGCCTCGTTCGTGCAATTTAACGCCTCTAGACTTCTTTCTTTGGGGCTACGTCAAATCATTGGTCAATGCCAACAAGCCGACGACGTTGGAAGAACTCAGAGTCAACATTGAACGCGAAATAGCGGCCGTTACGGCGAAATGTGTGACCGAGTCATCGAAAATTGGGTCCAACGTATCGAGCGCTGTCGACGAGCCCACGGTGGCCATATGAACGAAGTCGAGTTCCATTTATAAGTCGATCATAAAGTTTTGGAAATATCTCAAATGATTTGCGTTTTATTTAAAAAAAAGTTTTCAAGTCCTTATTGGAAAACCCGATACAAGAAGAAAACAAAAAAAGCAATTATTGAATTCACAGTTAAAAATAATTAATCTGTAAAAATAAAACGCCAAAAGTGAAAAAATGGAGGTTTTAAAAACTCGCCAAAATTTTAAAAAATCGTTGAAAAAAGGCCAAAAATCAAAAAACCATAAAATTGGGGGAAAAAATCAAATTAAAGAAAAACGCCTAAAAAAAATTTAAAAAACCGGCGCAATTTGAAAAAATAGACAAAACTGAGAAAAAAAATCGCTTAAATGTAACTAAAAAAAATTTTAAATAAAAAAAAATACAAAAGTTCAATACCGCCAAGTGTAGCCAGCCCTCTCTCTCTGCAATTAATAGTTCTCGTGACAAACGCGATCTACATTTCTGACCAAGTAACTCGAAACTTGAGACCTCAGGTGGAAAAAGATTTTCCTTGGGGCTTTCAGTTTTCGAGATACAGCAAATTAAATCGATTAAATTTAAGCGATTTTTTAATTTTGAAAATTTTTTTAAATAGCGATTTTTTTTTTTTTGATTTTGACGATTTGTTTTAATTTTAGTTTTTTTTTTTTTGTATTTAAGACTTTTTTAAATTAACGATTTTCTTAAATTTTGGTGACTAATTTCAATTTGAGTGTTTTTTCAAATTTTGTTTTTCGAATTATATCAAGTTTTACAATTTTAGCGTTTTTTTCAATTTTAACGATTTTCCTTATTTTGGTGATTTTTTAATTTTGGCGATTTTTCAATTTTAATGAGTTTTAACAATCAAGCAATTTTATGTTTATTTTGGAAAATCTTTAATTTAAGCGTTTTTCTTAATGTCACTGATATTTTTCAATTTTAGCGATTTTTAATTTTTGGCGATTTTAGGCGGTTTTTCATTTTCTTGTATTTGTAAAAAATATTCATTTTCTTTTAATTAAAACTAATAATGTAGTTATTTATTTTCTAAATTTTAAAATCTAATGAAGAAAGTCGAATGTCATTCCCAAATTACTTAATCGAATAAAACAAAATCGAAAATTGAATTAATTGAATTCCAAAATTGAATCAATTGAATTCCAAAATTTATAAATCGATTGAGTTCATTAACTTATAAATCGAATTATGCTAAATGAATGGTCTTTTTAAAATTAAATCGATTGCGACCAACTAAAAATTCATTTCCATTCAAAAATTGTAGTATGAGAATTCAATCATTCCATAGTCAATCAGAATTGAAAATCGAATGAATGACAAACTGATTTATACCCTCACCACATATGTGGAGGGTATAAGAATGGTCATGGAAATACTTTCATTACAATTGATAATACAGGGTGGCGCAAAAATAACCTTCCGATGTTTTTTGGCTGTAATTTAAAAAAAAATTAAAAACTTTGATTCTTCTTGTGAATTATTTTTATTTGGTCTTTTAATTTTTTTTACATCAAGTAGAGAATATGATGTCATGTAAATGGCCGCCGCCACAGTTGATTGTCATTTGAGCCCTTTTGTATGTCATTTTCCATCACTTTGGCCAAAACTTTCGGCGATAGGTCCTCACATTCTTGACGGATATTGTCTTTAAGAGCTGCAAGAGTCTGAGGCTTGTTGACATAAACCCGCGACTTCAAAAAGCCCCACAAAAAGAAGTCTGGAGCGGTCAAATCAGGCGATATTGCTGGCCAGTGCAAATCGCCAAAACGGGACATTAGGCGCCCGGGAAATGCATCCTTTAGCATATCGGTTGTGGCACGTGCAGTGTGTGGCGTTGCACCCTCCTGTTGGAACCACATGTTTTCCAATCCCAATTCATCAAGTTGCGGCAAAAAGAACTCGTTGATCATTGCTCTGTAGCGCTCACCATTCACAGTAACCGTTTGGCCCGCGACATCTTCGAAGAAAAAAAGGTCCGATGACTCCTCCAACGAAAACATCACACCATACAGTGACTTTGAGCGGGTGTAATGGCTCTTCGTGGGTTACACGCGGATTTTCAGTGCCCCAGAAGCGTAAATTTTGCTTATTTACGTACCCGCTAAGATGGAAATGGGCCTCATCACTCATGATTATTTTTGATGAAAAATCATCTTCATTATTGCTCAAATAAATAGTCACCAATATTCCGCGTTCTGGAGCAGTGTAGCGTAACATTGTTTATTAACGTGTATTTCGCATGTGTTTACTACACAAATGTCATAACAGAACTGACATTAGGGGACAATCGCAAAATTTATAGCATTTTTTGATAGGAGGATTACTTTTGCGCCACCTTGTATAAGGAGTTTTCTATAGAAAATTTTTATGTTAAAAATTCAGCAGAATTTTAATCTGAGTATTCTTTAGCAGAATGAATGCGAAATGAGTTTTATATAATGGAGAAGATATCTGGCGTCATATCTCAAATTGTAAAAAATTTTAATGGAGAAGTATCAGCTTATGACCATTAATAAGTAAATACATTGCGATTTTTCAAATAATCTTATCATACATTTTAATAATTGTTTGTAATTATACCCTTCACCACAGGTGGAAGGGTATATATAAGTTTGTCATTCCGTTTGTAAAGTATATATATTCTGGGTCCTTATGAAGAGCGAAGTTGATTTAACGATGTCCGTCTGTCCGTCTGTCCGTCTGTTCGTCTGTGTGTTGAAATGGGTTTTCCGAAGAACCCAGACGTGATGAGAACTTGATTCTTTTTTATTTCTGTTACATGTGATCCATTTCTGTTTGCTATTAAAAATCAGACAGATCGGTTAATAAATGGCTGAGATATTAGCAAAAAACCAGGACTACCTCTAATTTTTCCAGTAAAATCCCTTTGTTTAATATGTGTGTAGAATTTTGAGCATAACAACACATCCATGTGTTAAAATTCTTTTCTTTCATCTCCACCATTTATACACACACAACACACATACAAAGATTTGTCATTTAAATAAAAACTAAACAAATCCCTAATGAACGAAGACTTTTATATATGTACATCTATTGGCGATGATTTTGTGTGAGCTTCAATAGCTCAGTTGTCTAGACGCTATGTCACAAATAATTTTTTTCTCTAAGCCCGCGGTGTTCGAGGTTCAAATCTCGGTCAGGTCAATTCACTTTTTTTTTGTACATTTTTTTTTATTATTTTCTTAAGATTTTTTTTGCTTATTTTTGGTTTTTTTTTAACATTTAATAATTAATTTATATAAAATTTTATATTAATAATTAAAATTCTTTTCTTTCATCTCCACCTTTTATACACAAACAACAAACATACAAAGATTTGTCATTTAAATAAAAACTAAACAAATCTCTAATGAACGAAGACTTTTATATATGTACCTCTATTGACGATGATTTTGTGTGAGCTTCAATAGCTCAGTTGTCTTGACGCTATGTCACAAATACTTTTTTTCTCTAAGGCCGCGGGTTCGAATCTCGGTCAGGTCAATTCACTTTTTTTTTGTACATTTTTTTTATTATTTTCTTAAGACTTTTTTTTGCTTATTTTTGGGTTTTTTTAACATTTAATAATTAATTTATATAAAATTTTATATTAATAATTAAATAATCCATAAATAGGCTAAAAACATCAAAATTTTTATAAAAACCCTCTGATAAAAACAAAATACAAACGGTTTTATTTCTTTTTTTTGCTCCGATTTAAAAGAATTTATAAAAAGATTTTTAAACCATTTTATTTCTCACATATTAAGAAAATTTTATACATAATTTACCTTTGAGTGCAACTATTTTAGGTCATAACTTATAATAATTTATAAAAAAAATTATAAACTATTTTCCTTCAAATTTTTAAAATTAAGCTAAAGAAATTACAAATATTTCTAATAAAAAAGCGAAATAAAATCCCAAATGTAAATTTGCCAGCTAAATCAAACTATTTTGTAGAAATAAAACACATGCAGTTGTAGTGATTTCTTTTAACGATTTGTTGAAATTCTTTTCTTTCACCTCTTCACCTTTTATACACAAACAACAAACACTATTCTAGAACTGTAATATGACCTATGGATACGTCTTATATAGCAAAAGATCGAAAATCTTTAGTATAACATATTTGCTGAAAAACTCGGAAATATCGGTTCAGATACAAAAAAGTTATGCCCAAAACATAAATTTTTTTAAAGTACCTATATTCCCGAGTCCAAGTTTTATCTCCAAACTAAATGGTTAATTTCCTCTTAAAGGCGTCCGTATATAAATCTGTCCATTCCATATATGTCCATATATAAACTTCAGTTTTTTCCCAACCATGGTGAAGGGTATATAAGATTCGGCATAGCCGAATTTAGCCGCTCTTACTTGTTTAATTGTTATGATTTTGAAAAAACTGTTTCTTATCTTATGCGCACGTATTTGCGAATTTTTGAAACATAAAATTGCTTTCAATTCATAAAAAATGTAAAGCTTTTTTAAACCTTATCAATTTTGTGTGCAAATTCACTCGGTACTTGTTAGTGTTTCAAAAGTTTTATTGCTTAAAATATGAGTATAAAACTAAGAATACAAATTATTAAAGTTTATCAATTAAACATAACAAGTTCTTCTGTTAAACTTAAAAATAAAAATATCCATCAAAAATGACTTGCAAGGGATGTAATAACAGTGAGTATAAACATTTCGTTCAATCATGGAAAATAATCAAATAATTTGGCTTTAAATAAATTTTCTAATTAATTTTAGTTTGCCAATGCTCTGCTACTAAATGTGGAGATAATTGTACTTGCAGCAAGGAATGTAATTGTGTTTGCAAAAATCAGCCCAAGGATAAATGTTGTGAAATTAAACATTAATTTGATAAATCATATATATATTTATTGCAACAATAGAAAGCAAGATCAATGTTAAAAATTAAAATAAATATTTAATAAAATTGTATTAAAAATTCAAATTTAAAGTGTTGTTATAAATTTAAAAAGCGCCCTCTTTTTAGAGTATTAAGAATTTGTTTTTATTTAACGCCAAGACATGAACCTTAAAGTTGTACTTATAACAGCCCTGTTTTAAGATTATACTTTATAAACTTGGCAGTACTTATTTCATTTTGCTTTACTTTGACATTTCTATGCTGGACATTATTTTTCATTGAAAAAAAAAAGATGGCCGCATTTTATAGTAAAAGCAAGTGAAATTTTTATTCATTAATTAAATATAAACAAATTGATAAAAATGTATAATTTTATAATAAAATTATTAAGAAGTATTTAAATTTATAGAAAATTATAAAGTTTATAGAATAAGTAATAGAGTAATATGAAAATTTTCGTATTAGAAATCGGTGTCTGTGAATTTATTGAGAACAAATATTGAAATATGGTATAAGCTGTAAAGAAAACGAAAAAAAAGTGGCATATTACAAAAAATAAATTGGAGAAAGGAAAACTTGAAAAAAAATATTATAAACAAAAACGAAAAATAGTAAAATTTAAAAAAAAAAATGTGGACTTAAGAAATTATAAATATTTAAGTAGTTACTAATAACGAATTTTGTATAAAGTTGATATAAAAAATATAAGAAAAAATGTTGCAGTATAAAAATACTGCACAAAATAATCCAGCAACGACGCCAGCTACAGCCACGCCTACGCAGACACAAGTACAGCAACAGACAGCATCGAATGCTGCTGGACAACAGGTTCAGACCCAGGTGGCACAACCTGCCCAGGTTAAGGCCACCTTTGTAAATGCTCAGGGTCAGCCACAAATTGCGGGTACAACATTACAACCCAATCAAATTCCTTTATCGCAAATTATAAATTTGCAACAATTGCCACAGCAATATATACAAGCTGCCCCCCAACAGGGTGTACCGCAACAGGGTCAGGCTTTGCCACAGAATATGTTTCAAATTGTACAACCAATGCAAACTGTAAATATAGATGGTCAAGAGGCTATATTTATACCGAATTTAAATTCACAATTATCTGCCGGTCAACCTATGAATTTAAATGGTCAACAAGTTTTTCTAACACCTAATGGTCAGATTGTTAGAGCTCCTCAAGCAGCTCCACAACCTACATCGGTTCAGTTACAGCCTGGTACACAATTTATACAAGGTCTGGGTCAAACTATACAAATACCAGCTGGCTTAGGAGGTGGTGGTTTACAGGAGCAAACATTTTTTACCATACCGGGTACAAACATACAAATACCAGTGACTACAATACATAATCCACAAACTCAACAACAATTGCAGCAACAGCAATTGCAACAATTATTACAACAGCAGCAGCAACAACAACAAAATCAAGCTCAGGCCCATGCTCAAGCACAGGCTCAGCAACAGGCCCAACAACAACAACAAGTTCAGCAGCAGCAACAACAACAACAAAATTCTAACTCAAGCAATGCAAATTCCAATCAAAATCAATCTTCGTCTACCAGTTCCTCCTCAACCACCAATAACTCTTCAAATTCCTCACAGTCCACAATGACAACCACAACTTTACCCAGTACTATTTCCATACCAGGTACTAATATACAAATACCCACCTCAGTGGCAGCAGCCAATGGTTTATTAGGTAATATACAACAACTTTTAGCTGGTAATCCTAATGCTTCGATCAAATTGGAAAATGGTCAAACATTACAGAACATACAAATACGTCAGGCAAATCCTGCTGCAGCAGGAACTCCAGCTCAGCTGCCACAAATTGTACAATTTCCACATGCTCTACAACAACAAGCTGCCGCAGCCCAAACCCAGCCAACATTACAACAAACCACCGTAGCAGTTCAAATCCCCATACAAACTGGGGTAGGTGGACAGACAATATATCAAACGGTTCATGTCCCTATACAACAACTGGGTGCTACAGCAGGTGGTTTAACAACGGCAAATCTATTGCCAACAGCTCAACCCATGCAAATGCCACAAATGATGCCGCAATTTACACAAATAGCCCAGATAATAACACCCAATGGACAAATACAACAAGTGCAGTTGGCACCAATTAATGCATTGAATTCATATCAGCAACTGCCGGCCAATGCTAATATTATACACATACAAAATGCTGCTCAGCAGCAACAGGTGCAAGCAGCGGTACAGCAACAGCAGCAGCAGCAGCAACAACAAGTTCAACAACATCAGCAGCAACAACAACAAGTGGTAGCAGCTCAACAAGCCCAACAAGCAGCCGTGGTAGCTCAGCAGCAAGCTCAACAACAACAGCAGCAGCAGCAACAACAACAACAACAGCTGCAGCAACTACAGCAACAACAACAAATTATAAATGCCATAAATGCTGCCAATGAATCGGGAGCTCAAATACCCACTAATCAGCCCATAACCATTACCAATGCCCAAGGTCAACAAGTGACCGTAATACCAGCTCAACATTTACAACAATTACAAAGACCTAATCCAGCAACACACACAACCACCAATGCAGCCACACAACAACAACAGGCAACACAACCTGCATCAAATCTAATACAATTACAACAAATACCAGGTTTACAGGCATTACCCATACAAAATATACCCGGTATAGGTCAAGTGCAAATTATACAAGCTCAACAGTTGCCACCCAATTTACAGCCACAAAATATACAACAACTTATAGCTGCCAGTGCTCCTGCACAGCAACAATTACAACAACAGCAACCCCAACTGCAGCAGCAGCAACAACCTCAGTCCACCACTCAACACCAACCACAACAACAACAGCAGCAGCAACAACAACAACAAACGCTTAGTAACCAACCTACTCAATCTGCCCAAACTAGTTCCACTACCACTCCTAATGCCACCAACACCAATACTATTCAATTACAAGCTCCAAATAATAGCTCTCCATCGGTTTCACAGCAACAGACTTCCCAATCTGCTCCTCAGACCCCCACGAGTAGTACAGGAGTACATCCAACCAAACAAGAACCTCAGTCGCCTACACAAATTGGCCAGACGTTAATTACGAATATTAAACAAGAACCACCAGATAATGCTGCAATTTCAACATTGAATAATGCTTCCAGCGTTGCATCACCCGGCACCACCCAAATCAAATGGTTAATGCCACAGGCTACTACCGTTACCCAGGTGAGATGAGTTATTTTTAATTTTTGTTAGAAAATAATTGTTGGATATTCTTGATTTGTCGGTCACTCTGATTTATAGATTTCAAGGTGTTGAAAAAAAAAAACAATATTAATGAAAAATGTTTAATTTACACTTGAATAAGTAGTAGCCCTATATATAAAAAAGACGCGTTTCAAAATGCACCACTCAAGTCAAAAGCAAAGGCAAAAATTACTGATTCCAAACAACAATATATTTTCTGTAACTGACTGTAGTATATTTAACAAGTAAGAGCGGCTAAATTCGGCTATGCCGAATCTTATATACCCTTCACCATGGTTGGGAAAAAACTGAAGTTTATATATCGACATATATGGAATGGACAGATTTATATACGGACGCCTTTAAGAGGAAATTAACCATTTAGTTTGGAGATAAAACTTGGACTCGGGAAGATTTATGGTTCCAGAAAATAGGTATTTAAAAAAAATTTATGTTTTGGGCATAACTTTTTTGTATCTGAACCGATATTTCCGAGTTTTTTCAGCAAATATGTTATACTAAAGATTTTCGATCTTTTGATATATAAGACGTATCCATAGGTCATATTACAGCTCTAGAATAGTGTTTGTTGTTTGTGTATAAAAGGTGAAGAGGTGAAAGAAAAGAATTTCAACAAATCGTTAAAAGAAATCACTAGAACTGCATGTGTTTTATTTCTACAAAAACGTTTGATTTAGCTGGCAAATTTGCATTTGGGATTTTATTTCGTTTTTTTATTAAAAAATATTTTTAATTTATTTAGCTTAATTTTAAAAATTTCAATGAAAATAGTTTATAATTTTTTTTTTATAAATTATTATAAAATATGACCTAAAATATTTGCACTCAAAGGGAAATTATGTATAAAATTTTTTTAATATATGAGAAATAAAATGTTTTAAAAATCTTTTTATAAATTCTTTTAAATCGGAGCAAAAAATAGAAATAAAACCGTTTGTATTTTTTTGTATCAGACGGTTTTTATAAAAATTTTGATGTTTTTAGCCTATTTATGGATTATTTAATTATTAATATAAAAGTTTATTTAAATTAATTAGTAAATGTTAAAAAAAAACAAAAAATAAACAAAAAAAAGTCTTAAGAAAATAAAAAAAATGTACAAAAAAAAAGTGAATTAACCGGGATTCAAACCCGCTGTGATGCATCACCTGTGATGCATCACCCGTGATGCATCACCCGTGATGCATCACCCGTGATACAACACCAGTGATGTATCACCAGTGATGCATCACCAGTGATGCATCAGCAGTGATGCATCACCAGTGATGCATCAGCAGTGATGCATCACCAGTGATGCATCACCCGTGATGCATCACCAGCGATGCATCACCAGTGATGCATCAGCAGTGATGCATCTCCAGTGATGCATCAGCAGTGATGCATCACCAGTGATGCATCAGCAGTGATGCATTACCAGTGATGCATCACCAGTGATGCATCAGCAGTGATGCATCACCAGTGATGCATCAGCAGTTATGCATCACCGGTGATGCATCACTAGTAATGCATCAGCAGTGATGCATCACCAGTGATGCATCAGCAGTGATGCATCACCAGTGATGCATCAGCAGTTATGCATCACCAGTGATGCATCACTAGTAATGCATCAGCAGTGATGCATCACCAGTGATGCATCACCCGTGATGTATCACCAGTGATGCATCACCCGTGATGTATCACCAGTGATGCATCAGCAGTGATGCATCAGCAGTGATGCATCACCAGTGATGCATCAGCAGTGATGCATCACCCGTGATGCATCACCAGTGATGCATCAGCAGTAATGCATCAGCAGTGATGCATCACCAGTGATGCATCACCAGTGATGCATCAGCAGTGATGCATCACCAGTGATGCATCACCAGTAATGCACCAGCAGTGATGCATCACCAGTGATGCATCAGCAGTGATGCATCACCGGTGATGCATCACCAGCGATGCATCACCAGTGATGCATCAGCAGTGATGCATCACCAGTGATGCATCAGCAGTGATGCATCACCAGTGATGCATCACCAGTGATGCATCAGCAGTTATGCATTACCAGTGATGCATCAGCAGTGATGCATCAGCAGTGATGCATCACCCGTGCTGCATCACCAGTGATGCATCAGCAGTGATGCATCACCAGTGATGCATCACCAGTAATGCATCACCAGTGATGCATCACCAGTGATGCATCACCAGTGATGCATCACCAGTAATGCATCACCAGTGATGCATCACCAGTGATGCATCAGCAGTAATGCATCAGCAGTGATGCATCACCAGTGATGCATCACCCGTAATGCACCAGCAGTTATGCATCACCAGTGATGCATCACCAGTGATGCATCAGCAGTGATGCATCACCAGTGATGCATCAGCAGTGATGCATCACCAGTGATGCATCAGCAGTGATGCATCACCAGTGATGCATCAGCAGTGATGCATCACCAGTGATGCATCACCAGTGATGCATCAGCAGTGATGCATCACCAGTGATACATCACCCGTGAATAGAGAAGAATTTTCAGATTTTTGTAATATTTGCCCAGGTCTAATGGCCTAGCAGAGCGTACACATGAGACATGTGAGACATGTCACATGGTGATGCATCAGCAGTGATGCATCACCAGTGACACATCACCCGTGATGCATCACCCGTGAATAGAGAAGAATTTTCAGATTTTTGTAATATTTGCCTAGGTCTAATGGCCTAGCAGAGCGTACACATGAGACATGTCACATGAGACATGGCACATGAGACATGACACATGTGACATGTGACAGTCACATGAGACATGACACATGTGACATGTGACAGTCACATGTGACAGTCGCATGAGACATGACACATGTGACAGTCACATGTGACAGTCACATGAGACATGACACATGAGACATGTCACATGAGACATGTCACATGTGACAGTCACATGTGACGTCAAATGTGTCATGTCTCATGTGACTGTCACATGAGACATGGCACATGTATCACTGGTGATGCATCACCAGTGATGCATCAGCAGTGCTGATCACCAGTGATGCATCACCAGTGATGCATCAGCAGTGATGCATCACCAGTGATGCATCACCAGTGATGCATCAGCAGTGATGCATCACCAGTGATGCATCACCCGTGATGTATCACCAGTGATGCATCACCAGTGATGCATCAGCAGTGATGCATCACCAGTGATGCATCACCAGTGATGCATCAGCAGTGATGCATCACCCGTGATGCATCACCAGTTTTAAGAAAATAAAAAAAAAATGTACAAAAAAAAGTGAATTGACCGGGATTCGAACCCGCTGTGATGCATCACCAGTGATGAATCACCTGTGATGCATCACTCGTGATGCATCAGCAGTGATGCATCACCAGTGATACATCACCCCTAATATTTGCCTAGGTCTAATGGCCTAGCAGAGCGTACACATGAGACATGTCACATGAGACATGGCACATGAGACATGACACATGTGACATGTGACAGTCACATGAGACATGACACATGTGACATGTGACAGTCACATGTGACATGTGACAGTCGCATGAGACATGACACATGTGACAGTCACATGTGACAGTCACATGAGACATGACACATGAGACATGTCACATGAGACATGTCACATGTGACAGTCACATGTGACGTCAAATGTGTCATGTCTCATGTGACTGTCACATGAGACATGGCACATGTATCACTGGTGATGCATCACCAGTGATGCATCAGCAGTGCTGATCACCAGTGATGCATCACCAGTGATGCATCAGCAGTGATGCATCACCAGTGATGCATCACCAGTGATGCATCAGCAGTGATGCATCACCAGTGATGCATCACCCGTGATGTATCACCAGTGATGCATCACCAGTGATGCATCAGCAGTGATGCATCACCAGTGATGCATCACCAGTGATGCATCAGCAGTGATGCATCACCAGTGATGCATCAGCAGTGATGCATCACCCGTGATGCATCACCAGTTTTAAGAAAATAAAAAAAAAATGTACAAAAAAAAGTGAATTGACCGGGATTCGAACCCGCTGTGATGCATCACCAGTGATGAATCACCTGTGATGCATCACTCGTGATGCATCAGCAGTGATGCATCACCAGTGATACATCACCCCTGATGCATCACCCGTGAATAGAGAAGAATTTTCAGATTTTTGTAATATTTGTCTAGGTCTAATGGCCTAGCAGAGCGTACACATGAGACATGACATGTGAGACATGTCACATGAGACATGTCACATGAGACATGACGCATGAGAACATGACACATGTGACATGTCACATGTGACAGTCACATGAGACATGACACATGAGGCATGTCACATGAGACGTGACACATGAGACATGACACATGAGACATGCCTCATGTGTCATGCCTCATGTGTCATGTCTCATGTGACTGTCACATGTGACATGTCGCATGTGTCATGTCACATGAGACATGGCACATGTATCACTGGTGATGCATCAGCAGTGATGAATCACCAGTGATGCATCAGCAGTGATGCATCACCAGTAATGCATCTCCAGTGATGCATCTCGGGTGATGCATCAGCAGTGGTGATGCATCACCCGTGAAGCATCACCAGTGATACATGTGGCATGTCTCATGTGACATGTCTCATGTGACATGCCTCATGTGTCATGTCTAATGTGTCATGTCTCATGTGACTGTCACATGTGACATGTCTCACCGGTATACCCGGTCTACCCGGTTAACCGAGCTACAGAATTTAAAATTTAAAGAAATCGATAGCGTTTTTTTCAAAATTGATAATAACGTATCTTTGGTTTGTAAATGCCTACATTTTTCGTATACTACATATTTATGTATTGTATACACCCAAAGAAAAGATTGGTTGCAATTCAATCAAAACCATCAACATTTATTTGTAAGGATTTTATTTTATTTCCCATAACCTATAATTCATGATTATTATATGGATTATTATTGGAAATTAAAAAGGGGGAAAAGGAATAAAATTATCCAATTATTGGTATTTCCAAACAACTTTACAAATAAAATTAATTTAGAAATTGCGTACAGTAGAACCAACCATTTATTTAGTACAATCAATCAAATTTATTAAAAAAATTTCGGTTAGATAGCGATAACTACAAATAGGATTATCCTGATAAAATATACCGTTAAATTAGGGTTTCAGTTGAACCAACCGAATTGTGGATTGTATTGATTATATAGGGTTTTCCAATAAGGACTTGACAACTTTGTTTTAAATAAAACGCAAACTATTTGAGATATCACTTGTGATTCATCACCCGTGATCACCGTGATCACCCGTGATCACCAGTGATGCATCAGCAGTGATACATCACCCGTGATGCATCACCAGTGATGCATCACCTGTGATGCATCGCCAGTGATGCATCACCCGTGATTTTTTTACATTACACTGGTGATGCATCACTGGTGATGTATCACGAGTGATGCATCACTGGTGATGTATCACCTGTGATACATCACGGGTGATGGATCACAGGCGATGCATCACAGTGATGCATCACCATGTGACATGTCTCACATGTCATGTCTCATGTGTACGCTCTGCTAGGCCATTAGACCTAGGCAAATATTACAAAAATCTGAAAATTCTTCTCTATTCATGGGTGATGCATCACGGGTGATGTATCACTGGTGATGCATCACTGCTGATGCATCACCATGTGACATGTCTCACATGTCATGTCTCATGTGTACGCTCTGCTAGGCCATTAGACCTAGGCAAATATTACAAAAATCTGAAAATTCTTCTCTATTCACGGGTGATGCATCACGGGTGATGTATCACTGGTGATGCATCACTGCTGATGCATCACGGGTGATGCATCACAGGTGATTCATCACTGGTGATGCATCACGGGTGATGCATCACAGGTGATGCATCACTGCTGATGCATCACTGGTGATGCATCACTGGTGATGCATTACTGGTGATGCATCACTGGTGATGCATCACTGCGGATGCATTACTGGTGATGCATCACTGGTGATGCATCACTGGTGATGCATCACTGGTGATGCATCACTGGTGATGCATCACTGGTGATGCATCACTGGTGATGGATCACTGGTGATGGATCACAGGTGATGCATTACTGGTGATGCATCACTGCTGATGCATCACCCGAGATGCATCACTGGTGATCAGCACTGCTGATGCATCACCAGTGATACATGTGCCATGTCTCATGTGACATGACACATGCGACATGTCACATGTGACAGTCACATGAGACATGACACATGAGGCATGTCTCATGTGTCATGTCTCATGTGTCATGTCTCATGTGACATGTCTCATGTGACATGTCTCACATGTCATGCCTCATGTGTACGCTCTGCTAGGCCATTAGGCCTAGGCAAATATTACAAAAATCTGAAAATTCTTCTCTATTCACGGGTAATGCATCACGGGTGATGTATCACTGGTGATGCATCACTGCTGATGTATCACCATGTGACATGTCTCACATATCATGTCTCATGTGTACGCTCTGCTAGGCCATTGAACCTAGGCAAATATTGTGACATGTCTCATGTGACATGTCTCACATGTCATGTCTCATGTGTACGCTCTGCTAGGCCATTAGACCTAGGCAAATATTACAAAAATCTGAAAATTCTTCTCTATTCATGGGTGATGCATCACGGGTGATGTATCACTGGTGATGCATCACTGCTGATGCATCACCATGTGACATGTCTCACATGTCATGTCTCATGTGTACGCTCTGCTAGGCCGTTAGACCTAGGCAAATATTACAAAAATCTGAAAATTCTTCTCTATTCACGGGTGATGCATCACGGGTGATGTATCACTGATGATGCATCACTGCTGATGCATCACGGGTGATGCATCACTGCTGATGCATCACGGGTGATGCATCACTGCTGATGCATCACGGGTGATGCATCACAGGTGATTCATCACTGGTGATGCATCACAGGTGATTCATCACTGGTGATGCATCACGGGTGATGCATCACAGGTGATGCATCACTGCTGATGCATCACTGGTGATGCATCACTGGTGATGCATCACTGCTGATGCATCACTGGTGATGCATCACTGGTGATGCATTACTGGTGATGCATCACTGGTGATGCATCACTGCTGATGCATTACTGCTGATGCATCACTGGTGATGCATCACTGCTGATGCATCACTGGTGATGCATTACAGTGAAGTAAGATGCATCACGGGTGATGCATCACTGGTGATGCATCACTGCTGATGCATCACTGGTGATGCATCACTGCTGATGCATTACTAGTGATGCATCACCGGTGATGCATAACTGCTGATGCATCACTGGTGATGCATCACGGGTGATGCATCACTGCTGATGCATCACTGGTGATGCATCACTGCTGATGCATCACTGGTGATGCATCACTGGTGATGCATCACTGCTGATGCATCACTGGTGATACATCACGGGTGATACATCACTGGTGATGCATCACTGCTGATGCATTACTAGTGATGCATCACTGGTGATGCATAACTGCTGATGCATCACTGGTGATGCATCACTGCTGATGCATCACTGGTGATGCATCACTGCTGATGCATTACTAGTGATGCATCACCGGTGATGCATAACTGCTGATGCATCACTGCTGATGCATCACTGGTGATGCATCACTGCTGATGCATCACTGGAGATGCATCATTGCTGATGCATCACGGGTGATGCATCACTGCTGATGCATCACTGGTGATGCATCACTGGTGATGCATCACTGGTGATGCATCACTGGTGATGCATCACTAGTGATGCATCACTGGTGATGCATCACTGGTGATGCATCACTGGTAATGCATCACTGCTGATGCATCACTGGTGATGCATCACTGCTGATGCATCACTGGAGATGCATCACTGCTGATGCATCACTGGTGATGCATCGCCAGTTTGTAATATTTGCATCACTGCTGATGCATCACTGGTGATGCATCACTGGTGATGCATCACTGCTGATGCATCACTGCTGATACATCACGGGTGATACATCACGGGTGATACATCACTGGTGATGCATCACTGCTGATGCATTACTAGTGATGCATCACTGCTGATGCATCACTGGTGATGCATCACTGCTGATGCATTACTAGTGATGCATCACCGGTGATGCATAACTGCTGATGCATCACTGGTGATGCATCACGGGTGATGCATCACTGCTGATGCATCACTGGTGATGCATCACTGGTGATGCATCACTGGTAATGCATCACTGCTGATGCATCACTGGTGATGCATCACTGCTGATGCATCACTGGAGATGCATCACTGCTGATGCATCACTGGTGATGCATCGCCAGTTTGTAATATTTGCCTAGGTCTAATGGCCTAGCAGAGCGTACACATGAGACATGTCACATGAGACATGGCACATGAGACATGACACATGTGACATGTGACAGTCACATGAGACATGACACATGTGACAGTCACATGTGACAGTCACATGAGACATGACACATGTGACGTCACATGTGACTGTCACATGAGACATGACACATGAGACATGTCACATGAGACATGTCACATGTGACAGTCACATGTGACGTCAAATGTGTCATGTCTCATGTGACTGTCACATGAGACAGTCACATGTGACGTCAAATGTGTCATGTCTCATGTGACTGTCACATGAGACATGGCACATGTATCACTGGTGATGCATCACCAGTGATGCATCAGCAGTTATGCATCACCGGTGATGCATCACTAGTAATGCATCAGCAGTGATGCATCACCAGTGATGCATCAGCAGTGATGCATCACCAGTGATGCATCAGCAGTGATGCATCACCAGTGATGCATCAGCAGTTATGCATCACCAGTGATGCATCACTAGTAATGCATCAGCAGTGATGCATCACCAGTGATGCATCACCCGTGATGTATCACCAGTGATGCATCAGCAGTGATGCATCAGCAGTGATGCATCACCAGTGATGCATCACCAGTGTCATGTGTCATGTCACGTCACATGTGTCATGTCTCATGTGACTGTCACATGTGACTGTCACATGTCACATGTGTCATGTCTCATGTGACTGTCACATGTGTCATGTCTCATGTGCCATGTCTCATGTGACATGTCTCATGTGTACGCTCTGCTAGGCCATTAGACCTAGGCAAATATTACAAAAATCTGAAAATTCTTCTCTATTCACGGGTGATGCATCACGGGTGATGTATCACTGGTGATGCATCACTGCTGATGCATCACCATGTGACATGTCTCACATGTCTCATGTGTACGCTCTGCTGGTGATGCATCACTGCTGATGCATTACTAGTGATGCATCACTGCTGATGCATAACTGCTGATGCATCACTGGTGATGCATCACTGGTGATGCATCACTTGTGATGCATCACTGGTGATGCATCACTGCTGATGCATCACTGGTGATGCATCACTGGTGATGCATCACTGCTGATGCATCACGGGTGATGCATCACTGGTGACGCATCACTGCTGATGCATTACTAGTGATGCATAACTGCTGATGCATCACTGGTGATGCATCACGGGTGATGCATCACTGCTGATGCATCACTGGTGATGCATCACTGGTGATACATCACGGGTGATGCATCACTGCTAATGCATTACTATGCATCACTAGTGATGCATCAGCAGTTATGCATCACCAGTGATGCATCAGCAGTTATGCATCACCAGTGATGCATCACTAGTAATGCATCAGCAGTGATGCATCACTGCTGATGCATCACTGGTGATGCATCACTGCTGATGCATCACCGTTGATTCATCACTGGTGATCAGCACTGCTGATGCATCACTGGTGATGCATCACCAGTGATACATGTGCCATGTCTCATGTGACAGTCACATGAGACATGACACATTTGACGTCACATGTGACTGTCACATGTGACATGTCTCATGTGACATGTCTCATGTGTCATGTCTCATGTGACAGTCACATGTGACGTCACATGTGTCATGTCTCATGTGACTGTCACATGTGTCATGTCTCATGTGACTGTCACATGTGTCATGTCTCATGTGCTATGTCTCATGTGACATGTCTCATGTGTACGCTCTGCTAGGCCATTAGACCTAGGCAAATATTACAAAAATCTGAAAATTCCTCTCTATTCACGGGTGATGCATCACGGGTGATGTATCACTGGTGATGCATCACTGCTGATGCATCACCATGTGACATGTCTCACATGTCTCATGTGTACGCTCTGCTAGGCCATTAGACCTAGGCAAATATTACAAAAATCTGAAAATTCTTCTCTATTCACGGGTGATGCATCACTGGTGATGCATCACTGCTGATGCATCATTGGTGATGCATCACTGGTGATGCATCACTGGTGATGCATCACTGGTGATGCATCACTGGTGATGCATCACTGGTGATGCATCACTGCTGATGCATCACTGGTGATGCATCACTGGTGATGCATCACTGGTGATGCATAACTGCTGGTGCATTACGGGTGATGCATCACTGGTGATGCATCACTGCTGATGCATTACTGCTGATGCATCACTGGTGATGCATCACTGGTGATGCATCACTGGTGATGCATTAGTGGTGATGCATCACTGGTGATGCATCACTGGTGATGCATAACTGGTGATGCATCACTGGTGATGCATTACTGGTGATGCATCACTGGTGATGCATCACTGGTGATGCATCACTGGTGATGCATCACTGCTGATGCATCACTGCTGATGCATCACGGGTGATGCATCACTGCTGATTTATCACTGGTAATGCATAACTGCTGATGCATCACTGGTGATGCATCACTGGTGATGCATCACTGCTGATGCATCACTGGTGATGCATCGCTGGTGATGCATCACCGGTGATGCATCACTGCTGATGCATCACTGGTGATGCATCACTGCTGATGCATCACTGCTGATGCATCACTGGTGATGCATCACTGGTGATGCATCACTGCTGATGCATCACTGCTGATGCATCACTGGTGATGCATCACTGCTGATGCATCACTGGTGATGCATCACTGGTGATGCATCACTGCTGATGCATCACTGGTGATGCATCACTGGTGATACATCACGGGTGATGCATCACTGCTGATGCATTACTATGCATCACTAGTGATGCATCAGCAGTTATGCATCACCAGTGATGCATCAGCAGTTATGCATCACCAGTGATGCATCACTAGTAATGCATCAGCAGTGATGCATTACTGCTGATGCATCACTGGTGATGCATCACTGGTGATGCATCACTGCTGATGCATCACTGGTGATGCATCACTGCTGATGCATCACCGTTGATTCATCACTGGTGATCAAGACTGCTGATGCATCACTGGTGATGCATCACCAGAGATACATGTGCCATGTCTCATGTGACAGTCACATGAGACATGACACATTTGACGTCACATGTGACTGTCACATGTGACATGTCTCATGTGACATGTCTCATGTGTCATGTCTCATGTGACAGTCACATGTGACGTCACATGTGTCATGTCTCATGTGACTGTCACATGTCACATGTGTCATGTCTCATGTGACATGTCTCATGTGTACGCTCTGCTAGGCCATTAGACCTAGGCAAATATTACAAAAATCTGAAAATTCTTCTCTATTCACGGGTGATGCATCACGGGTGATGTATCACTGGTGATGCATCACTGCTGATGCATCACCATGTGACATGTCTCACATGTCTCATGTGTACGCTCTGCTAGGCCATTAGACCTAGGCAAATATTACAAAAATCTGAAAATTCTTCTCTATTCACGGGTGATGTATCACTGGTGATGCATCACGGGTGATGCATCACTGCTGATGCATCACTGGTGATGCATCACTGCTGATGCATCATTGGTGATGCATCACTGGTGATGCATCACTGCTGATGCATCACTGCTGATGCATCACTGGTGATGCATCACTGGTGATGCATCACTGCTGATGCATCACTGGTGATGCATCACTGCTGATGCATCACTGGTGATGCATCACTGGTGATGCATCACTGCTGATGCATCACTGGTGATGCATCACTGGTGATGCATAACTGCTGATGCATCACTGGTGATGCATCACTGCTGATGCATCACTGCTATGCATCACTGGTGATGCATCACTGCTGATGCATCACCAGTGATACATGTGCCATGTCTCATGTGACAGTCACATGAGACGTCACATGTGTCATGTCTCATGTGACTGTCACATGTGACTGTCACATGTCACATGTGTCATGTCTCATGTGACTGTCACATGTCACATGTGTCATGTCTCATGTGCCATGTCTCATGTGTACGCTCTGCTAGGCCATTAGACCTAGGCAAATATTACAAACTGGCGATGCATCACCAGTGATGCATCAGCAGTTATGCATCACCGGTGATGCATCACTAGTAATGCATCAGCAGTGATGCATCACCAGTGATGCATCACCCGTGATGCATCACCAGTGATGCATCAGCAGTGATGCATCACCAGTGATGCATCACTGGTGCATCACATCACTGGTGATGCATTACTGGTGATGCATCACTGGTGATGCATCACTGCTGATGCATCACTGGTGATACATCACGGGTGATGCATCACTGGTGATACATCACGGGTGATGCATCACTGGTGATGCATCACTGCTGATGCATTACTAGTGATGCATCACTGGTGATGCATAACTGCTGATGCATCACTGGTGATGCATCACTGTGATGCATCTTACTTCACTGTAATGCATCACCAGTGATGCATCACCAGTGATGCATCAGCAGTGATGCATCACCAGTGATGCATCAGCAGTAATTCATCAGCAGTGATGCATCACCAGTGATGCATCACCAGTGATGCATCAGCAGTGATGCATCACCAGTGATGCATCACCAGTAATGCATCACCAGTGATGCATCACCAGTGATGCATCAGCAGTGATGCATCACCAGTGATGCATCAGCAGTGATGCATCACCAGTGATGCATCACCAGTGATGCATCACCCGTGATGCATCACCAGCGATGCATCACCAGTGATGCATCAGCAGTGATGCATCACCAGTGATGCATCAGCAGTGATGCATCACCAGTGATGCATCACCAGTGATGCATCAGCAGTTATGCATCAGCAGTGATGCATCACCTGTGATGCATCACCCGTGATGCATCACCAGTGATGAATCACCTGTGATGCATCACCCGTGATGCATCAGCAGTGATGCATCACCCGTGATGCATCAGCAGTGATGCATCACCCGTGATGCATCAGCAGTGATGCATCACCCGTGATGCATCAGCAGTGATGCATCACCAGTGATACATCACCCGTGATGCATCACCCGTGAATAGAGAAGAATTTTCAGATTTTTGTAATATTTGCCTAGGTCTAACGGCCTAGCAGAGCGTACACATGAGACATGACATGTGAGACATGTCACATGGTGATGCATCAGCAGTGATGCATCACCAGTGATACATCACCCGTGATGCATCACCCGTGAATAGAGAAGAATTTTCAGATTTTTGTAATATTTGCCTAGGTCTAATGGCCTAGCAGAGCGTACACATGAGACATGACATGTGAGACATGTCACATGAGACATGTCACAATATTTGCCTAGGTTCAATGGCCTAGCAGAGCGTACACATGAGACATGACATGTGAGACATGTCACATGGTGATACATCAGCAGTGATGCATCACCAGTGATACATCACCCGTGATGCATTACCCGTGAATAGAGAAGAATTTTCAGATTTTTGTAATATTTGCCTAGGCCTAATGGCCTAGCAGAGCGTACACATGAGGCATGACATGTGAGACATGTCACATGAGACATGTCACATGAGACATGACACATGTGACATGTCACATGAGACATGACACATGTGACGTCACATGTGACTGTAACATGAGACATGTCACATGTGACGTCACATGTGTCATGTCTTATGTGACTGTCACATGAGACATGGCACATGTATCACTGGTGATGCATCACCAGTGATGCATCAGCAGTGCTGATCACCAGTGATGCATCTCGGGTGATGCATCACCAGTGATGCATCACCTGTGATCCATCACCAGTGATGCATCACCAGTGATGCATCAGCAGTGATGGATCACCAGTGATGCATCAGCAGTGATGCATCACCAGTGATGCATCACCAGTAATGCATCACCAGTAATGCATCCGCAGTGATGCATCACCAGTGATGCATCACCAGTAATGCATCACCAGTGATGCATCACCAGTGATGCATCACCAGTGATGCATCAGCAGTGATGCATCACCTGTGATGCATCACCAGTGATGCATCAGCAGTGATGCATCACCAGTGATGCATCAGCAGTGATGCATCACCTGTGATGCATCACCCGTGATGCATCACCAGTGATGAATCACCTGTGATGCATCACCCGTGATGCATCAGCAGTGATGCATCACCAGTGATACATCACCCGTGATGCATCACCCGTGAATAGAGAAGAATTTTCAGATTTTTGTAATATTTGCCTAGGTCTAATGGCCTAGCAGAGCGTACACATGAGACATGACATGTGAGACATGTCACATGGTGATGCATCACTGTGATGCATCGCCTGTGATCCATCACCCGTGATGTATCACAGGTGATACATCACCAGTGATGCATCACTCGTGATACATCACCAGTGATGCATCACCAGTGTAATGTAAAAAAATCACGGGTGATGCATCACTGGCGATGCATCACAGGTGATGCATCACTGGTGATGCATCACGGGTGATGTATCACTGCTGATGCATCACTGGTGATCACGGGTGATCACGGTGATCACGGGTGATGAATCACAAGTGATATCTCAAATAGTTTGCGTTTTATTTAAAACAAAGTTGTCAAGTCCTTATTGGAAAACCCTATATAATCAATACAATCCACAATTCGGTTGGTTCAACTGAAACCCTAATTTAACGGTATATTTTATCAGGATAATCCTATTTGTAGTTATCGCTATCTAACCGAAATTTTTTAATAAATTTGATTGATTGTACTAAATAAATGGTTGGTTCTACTGTACGCAATTTCTAAATTAATTTTATTTGTAAAGTTGTTTGGAAATACCAATAATTGGATAATTTTATTCCTTTTCCCCCTTTTTAATTTCCAATAATAATCCATATAATAATCATGAATTATAGGTTATGGGAAATAAAATAAAATCCTTACAAATAAATGTTGATGGTTTTGATTGAATTGCAACCAATCTTTTCTTTGGGTGTATACAATACATAAATATGTAGTATACGAAAAATGTAGGCATTTACAAACCAAAGATACGTTATTATCAATTTTGAAAAAAAACGCTATCGATTTCTTTAAATTTTAAATTCTGTAGCTCGGTTAACCGGGTAGACCGGGTATACCGGTGAGACATGTCACATGTGACAGTCACATGAGACATGACACATTAGACATGACACATGAGGCATGTCACATGAGACATGTCACATGAGACATGCCACATGTATCACTGGTGATGCTTCACGGGTGATGCATCACCACTGCTGATGCATCACCCGAGATGCATCACTGGAGATGCATTACTGGTGATGCATCACTGCTGATGCATCACTGGTGATTCATCACTGCTGATGCATCACCAGTGATACATGTGCCATGTCTCATGTGACATGACACATGCGACATGTCACATGTGACAGTCACATGAGACATGACACATGAGGCATGTCTCATGTGTCATGTCTCATGTGTCACGTCTCATGTGACATGCCTCATGTGTCATGTCTCATGTGACTGTCACATGTGACATGTCACATGTGTCATGTCTCATGTGCCATGTCTCATGCGTCATGTCTCATGTGACATGTCTCATGTGACATGTCTCACATGTCATGTCTCATGTGTACGCTCTGCTAGGCCATTAGACCTAGACAAATATTACAAAAATCTGAAAATTCTTCTCTATTCACAGGTGATGCATCACAGGTGATTCATCACTGGTGATGCATCACAGGTGATTCATCACTGGTGATGCATCACAGCGGGTTCGAATCCCGGTCAATTCACTTTTTTTTGTACATTTTTTTTTTATTTTCTTAAAACTTTTTTTTTTGTTTATTTTTTTTTTTTTTTTTTAAACATTTACTAATTAATTTAAATAAACTTTTATATTAATAACTAAATAATCCATAAATAGTCTAAAAACATCAAAATTTGTATACAAACAAAATTCAAACGGTTTTATTTCTATTTTTTTGCTCCGATTTAAAAGAATTTATAAACATATTTTTAAACCATTTTCTCATATATTAAGAAAATTTTATACATAATTTCCCTTTGCGTGCAACTTTTTTAGGTCATAACTTATAATAATTTATAAAAAAAAAATTATAAACTATTTTCCATCAAATTTTTAAAATTAAGCTAAAGAAATTAAAAATATTTTTAATAAAAAAGCGAAATAAAATCCCAAATGCAAATTTGCCAGCTAAATCAAACGTTTTTGTAGAAATAAAACACATGCAGTTCTAGTGATTTCTTTTAACGATTTGTTGCAATTCTTTTCTTTCACCTTTTCACCTTTTATACACAAACAACAAACACTTTTCTAGAGCTGTAATATGACCTACGGATACGGTTATATAGCAAAAGATCGAAAATCTTTAGTATAACATATTTGCTGAAAACACTCGGAAATATCGGTTCAGATACAAAAAAATTATGCCCGAAACATAAATTTTTTTTAAATACCTATTTTCTGGAACCATAAATCTTCCCGAGTCCAAGTTTTATCTCCAAACTAAATGGTTAATTTCCTCTTAAAGGCGTCCGTATATAAATCTGTCTATTCCATATATGTCCATATAAAAACTTCATTTTTTTCCCAACCATGGTGAAGGGTATATAAGATTCGGCATAGCCGAATTTAGCCGCTCTTACTTGTTTTTTTTTTTTTTTTGAAATTGTAACCCTCTTCTTTTAAATTGGCACGAAATCTCGAGATTTTTATATACACCACTTTAAAAAAACAATGAAAAAAAGCTGATAGACATTAAATTATGAGAAAAATATATTTATTAGAAGTAACTATGTGTGTTTATTCAAAGAGGAAAATATCAAAATCTCGAAATTTCGTGCCACTGTAAACGGTGGGCAACTTGAATATATTTTTTAGTCTTTATCACTTGTCGTGTTACACTTATTGCACCTAAAAATTTGGCATTGCTTATGCATTTTGACATTTTTTTGGGCTAGAAAAGTGTTTTTTGCGTTCCCGTACTTTTGGGTAATTGTGTCATTTTATGAGAGTATTTTGTGCTTACTCTCATTTTACCGAACTTTACCCAGAAAGTAAGGGAACACAGCTAATATAATTTATTAGTAGCTGTGTTTGTGCGGCAAGATGTAAACAGGATCATTCACTCACTATAAGCTGATAGCATCCATGTAAAATACATTGAGAATAACGTCAAAAATTATATGTTAACTCTTAACTTGAATAAATGTCTCATTTATATTGGATTTCCGAACATAATTTTAGGCACAAACACAGCTAACATAATATAGATTTTCTCTGCTGTCATATTTGACATATTTGGTAGAAGTGATCTTCAAACAAAAGCTTTCTGATACGTTTTCGCGGGTACCCAAATGAAGTTTGTGATAGAAAAAAAACACTGACTTAATGTAACAATCTTTAGAACAGGGGTGCCCAAAAGTTCCTTATGGAAGAGCAAACACCAATACATTTAAAGAATAACTAATTTTTATTTAATATTTTTTATTGTAAAAACCAATAAATACAAAGAAAAAAGAAAAAAAATGTTTCATATCATACGTTTAACAAAAACAAAATCTACATTAATGGTCGCTGTCGTCAATATTTACCATTGAATTGAAAGTGTTGTTGCTTGGCACTTGCGTGTATACAGTGAAGAACCACAAAAAAAACTAATAAGACAAAGTTGTTTGTGTATTTCGTATTGCTAGTCCTGAGTGATTTATGTGTATTAAAACACACAGCCTATAGCTAAGTGCTTTTACAAAAACAAATGAACACCAAGCGCATATGGCTTGGGCACCCTTGCTTTAGAACAACTAAAATTCTGCAAAACCAAATCTAATTTTTTATACTCTTTAAGAAACAAAATTAAAAATAAAATGGTGGTGGTTATTTGTAATTAATGAAAAAAAAACAATTTCCATACAACATAAACGTACATTTTTAATTTGTTTTCCCTAACAAGGTTACCTAAAACAGTCTACTCATCCTTACAGGTACAGCAGCAACAAGCCCAATTGCAACAACTACAGCAGCAAATCCATCAAGTCCATCAACAACAACAGCAGCAGCAACAACAACAACAGCAGCAACAAGTTGTGTCAACCATCGACAGCATGGCAATACCAGTGACTATACCTGCCTCTTTACAGATTACAGCAATTCCTCAAAGTCAGCAGCAGCAGCAACCGCAGCAACATCTTCAGCCACAACAGCAACAAACTAATCAATTTGTATTGCAGCAACAACACCAACCAGCTCGTGCTACTTTAATTAAGCCTCATTCAACACCACAAACTCTTTTGGCTACTGGAATTAATGCTGCTACAGTTACAAGTGCAACAGGTGCAACACAAATTACCATTGCTACTACAACTGCCAACAGTAGTAATAACAGTAACAATAATACAAGTCAACAAACCACCTTATCGCAGCAGCAACAACAACAATCTACTTTACAACAACAGCCACCTTCTATACCACCACCTCCTCCACAAACTTCTGTCAATGTTAATATCAATTTGAATGATCCTGGCAATTTGGGCAATAAGCCACGTTTAAAACGTGTTGCCTGCACTTGTCCCAATTGTGTAGAGGGGGAAAATAAATCGGATCGTAAAAAACAACACATCTGCCATATACCCGGCTGTAATAAAGTCTATGGTAAAACTTCCCATTTAAGAGCTCATCTAAGATGGCACACAGGCGAACGTCCCTTTGTCTGTTCTTGGTTATTCTGTGGTAAACGTTTTACCAGATCCGATGAATTACAGCGTCATCGAAGAACTCATACGGGAGAAAAACGTTTTCAATGTCCTGAATGTAGTAAGAAATTTATGCGTAGTGATCATTTATCGAAACACATTAAAACTCATTATAAAACTAGATCACCTCTAGAATTGATGGAATTACAAAATATTGCCATTAAACAGGAGAAACAAGATGGCACAGAGGGAGATATAAATGCAATGCAGGGTATACAAAGTAATTTAGTTACCATCGATTTACCAACACGCCAGCAGCAACAACAACAACATCAGCAACAAGGAACAACACAACAGGGTACATCTATTGGTGGTTCAATAGGTGTTTCAAATAATTTGAATGCTTCCATGCAATCGGATGGTAGTTCTGTTAGTGGTAATAATGCAGGCAGTATTACCGGTGGTGGTCTAATGCAAGATCCTGATATATCCAATCAAACTGATTCATATGGTGAAGATGAAGATTGTGAGGAAGAAGATGATGAGGAAATGGAAGAGGATGAAGATAGTGGTGATGATGAAGAAAAAATGACAATTTCTATTAATGAATTTGCAGAAAATTCTAACTAGCAGGATATTGATATGTTAATAGAACAATATATGTTTGATGATTTTTGAAATGAAACGAATTGAGATAAAACAACAACAAAAAAGGGAAGGTAAATCGTTGTATTAGAATGAGAGAAATAATTGTAAGCTTAGAGCTGTTGAAGAATTATTATTAACAGTTGGGTGATTTTTTTTTTTTTTAATTAAATTCAAGTTATTAAAATTTTGTTTTGAATTGTTAATGTGTGATTAGTTGCTTAAATTTCTGAGCAATCATTAATATGATGAAATTTGATTTTAATTGTTCAGATAATTATTGAAATAATTTATATTCCGTCGCAAAAAAATTATTACCCAGCAAAACCACACACTACTTAATAATGTGTCAAACACCAGTGTTTGACAGTGTTTTTTTTTTTTTGCTTTTTCCGAATTTGGTGAAAATTTTAAGATCAAGTCCTGTCTCAAAAATATGAACCTACAATTTATTTATTCAAGTCAATAATATAAAGCCCCAAGGGCCAAAAAAAATTTGATCCAAACATGTTTGCGTGTTTTTATAACACGCGGAATGAGTTAATATACATAATCACAAAAAAAGTTACTGTACCAAAATTTATTATTTAATTTAGAACCAAAAACATCTGATTTATTAGCTTAATACATTTTGTTTCATATGGTGTTTGTGTTAAAAAGTTTCACCATTTCAGTAGACGAATAGAAATTTTGACTTTAATTTAAATTTGCCAGGTACAAATTTGTCTAATAATTTGTTTGTGTTGGTCTGAACAACATTACAAAAATATAACCGGTTTTGGTATGAAAATACAACTCTGTTTCAGTATAAATGAAAAAAGTATTGCATAATATCGAGTTATGCACCATTTTACAGCTCAGGTTTGAAAAAATAATAGAAATTAAAAGAAATGAAAATATTGTTAATATTTTTTGTCCCCAAAAAAATTTCCTTAAATTTTGTTGTCATCCCCAAAAAAAAAATCCGTGGATCACTAAACTGAAATTTTTATCCCCACTCACGAAATAAAATCTCCAATTTGGTTAAACTGACAACACTGCTTTACAACTTACTTTATTGATGAATTTTACAGGCGATGAGCTTCAAAGTAATGTATGTGACCATTACTTTAAAGGTGATAAAGTAAGTGGTTACTTATATGGTTATAAGAATGGGAAAAGTAATGTATCTAAAAATAGATTTTGATAAAATAAATTTTTATTAAACTGAAATTATAACAAATAGAGTACTAATGTTATTAACTATAACGAGGTCAGGATGGGAATCGAACCTGGGAATTCTGGTTGCCAGACGAGAACTGTATAACTTTGCCCGCACCCATTTCAATTAAACTCAATAGCAATGGAAGAACGTACTATGGTCCGTTGAGTCCAAATTCAACCTCCGGGGTTCAGATGGAAGAGCCTACATTCGACGACCACGAGGCGAAAAGTTTAATCTCAAATACACATCCGCCACAGTGAAGCACGGAGATAGCCCTTTTAATCTCAGTTATGCTTCCATATGCTGAATGGGAAATGCCACTTTCATTAACACTCCAGTACGATAATGACCCTAAACATACGGTAGGGGTTGTAAAAAATACGGAATATTGGTAATAAAGTATTCCAAAATGGTGATGAACTTTTCGCCGAGTTGGAAAAGCAGTGGAATGAAATTCCCTAAGATTATATTTCAAAGCTCATAGCCTCAATAACGGCTATGCTACAAAATACTGAATATTGAGATCAATTTTTAGATTTGTATAATAATTTTTTTAAGAGTTGCAAATGTTTTGAACACTTGTATTTACACTCATTTTGTTAAACCTAATTTTTCTATTGTTGTAAATTTATGAATATTTTTTTTTTTTTTTGTAAAATAATATACTGACTTAACGCGTTGTTACTGCCAGGGATAGTCCAGAGATCATTGCATCAATGGAGTCAGCATCAAAAGTTGACTTAAAGGCAGCAATCCATGTGTTGGCAGCTGACACCTCTGGTTCAGCCTTCCTCAACAAGGCAGCTGCAGTCGATGCCTTGACAATATCTGATTGATAGGCAGACCTGGCAAAGCTCATGCAGTGATCAAGCTCATCCATAAGTTTCTCTTGGGTGGAGCTGGCATCTCCAGATCAGTCTTTCTTCTTTCCTGAAGACAGAACTCTAGACTCTGCCACCATGTAGTGAAGTGATGCTGCACACATTGCAATGTGAACAGTTTTCACATCCTTCTTAGGCAAGAGAGAAAATACATAGATGCCTCTTAGGGAATACTTGAAGTTAGTGTAGCCGAAAGAAATCATGGTGGCATTTGCTTACTGGACGAGGAATCTCTTCACATGATATCAAGATGTAAAATGCAACCTCTGGGTGAGCTGCAGCAACTCTTGAGAGCGTCATGGTTGCTTTCTTCCTGTCAAAGGTGTGCTCAATGTCATAAGTTCTCATGAAAGCTAGAGCATCACCCTTCATCTTGCCTCCTGGTTTAGTCATGACCTTGGTGCCTCTAGTCAGAACTAGCACACAAAGCTCAAGGGTGTCCTTCATTCTCTGCTTAGGGTCTGCAGTCTTGGACACCATATGCATTCTGATAGCAGCCGTATTAAAGTCTTGATAAGAGTATAAGGTAACGCAACCTCTAATAGCTTCCTGAACGGCAGCTGGAGCAGCTTTAGCCAGCATCTCTCCAAGAGCAGTATTATACAACTCTGCAGTCTCTCCTGAGTAACCGGGAGTCACCTCTTCTCTAGTCCAGGCATGGTTTGAGTAATTGCTGGCAGCCATATTTTCAGCTTTTACTGAGACTGCTCATGACCTTGGTGAAATCAAGATATTAATGGATCCCTGAGGTGAAAATTCAGGTGGCTCAATTTGTTCAGCGGAATGGGTGTCTGTGCTAGCGTCTTCTGTACCAAGATTATTTTAAATGAATAAGTTAAGGTCTAACGCTGAGAAAGCTTGGTTAACCCAATTTGTGATATCACTGTCCGAGGAGCACTCTGTAATTCAAAAATGAACTTCACAATACTGTCCTCAGAAAGAATGAAGATCCTGTTTAGTGTAGTTCTTAGTAGCGAGCCTAGTACCGACACTGGCAAAGATGACTTTCAATATATTTTAATTGATTAAAATCTGCTAACTTTACTCAAAATAACCAAAGCTTAATGCCTAATTATAGTTTTGAATGCCAAATTTATATGGCAATATTTTTGGTTAACGTTTTCCTCTGGTTATTTATTAGATAAAATACCCGCCCTAAAGAAATGATATTGAAAATCATTCTACTGTCTTTTTAATTCTTCAACAATTCTATACGAGAGAGCATAAAAATTAAATATTGTACATAGAATAGGATAACTTTAAATTATATGAAAACTGTATGAAAAAGAAATTAAGTATTCAAAAATTATGACAAAAAAAAATTAGTATTTGTAAAATATTAAATTAAAATATAAATAAGTAAGAATTTTAAGAATTTTTTTTTTTAACTAGAAAAAAAAACTCAAGTTTAAAAAAAGGCTTAAATTTTGAAGACTAGATTTAAAAGAACCTCCACCCTAAGAATAAAGTTCTGGGGAAACGAATTATTACGTTTTGTGGTTACATCTTTAGCTTATATTTTAAAATAAATAGTATTTCATATAGAATTTTACATTAACAAAAAAAAATTATATAAAAAAATCTATTTAAAAGTACACTGAGAAATACTTTTAAAGTTATTTCTTAGAAGAAAATATAAATATATAAAATAAGTATTTATAATATTTAATTAGATTATTTCATAAAATGCTAGTCGTAGCGTTTTATAAAATAATTTTTTTTACATTTGATGACTTTTTTTCAGATTCAAAACAATTTTCTGCAACACAAATGCCACATGATAAATAATATTTTTAACAGAAAAGATGTTAGATGCTGAAGGTTTTTAAATCCAGTTTGTTTTCTTGTTTTCTGAAATTTGTTGTATCAATTAAAAAAAGTATTGGTAAAATAGACTGTATGCAAATTTTTAGCCAACTATTTGTAAAAAATATTTTAAGAAAACCAATTAATTTCCTTTTAAATAAAATTTTAAAAATTTTCTATATCAAATTAAAATATTATTATGAATAAAAATAAGTGTATATAAATTATATGTACGTCTCTTTTTTTTTTTTTTTTTGTATATAAAAATATTTAAAAATATAAACATTAATATGTAGTAATGTTTAGATAATAATTGTGGTTTTTTGAAAATTTTTAACTTCTTTTTTTATATTAATTTTAAATGTATGTTAATTGTATTACTCATTTATGTTTTTTTTTATATTTTAAGAAACTGATGTTTTAATTTTTTTATATGTTTATTTGAGAATTATAAATTCTCTTAAGATTAGAGAAAATTATGATTAAACAAAATAAAATAATTTTGTTTTTTAATACACTTTAATAACAATTAATATAATTATATATTTTAAAGCACTCACAACAACAAAATATATCATATTTCATGGAAAATATAATAATAATTAAAAAAAAAACGAAATATATATTATGTCAAAAAAATAAATATACTTGAGCGTCTTTTTACTCAACCACATATATTTATACAGGTTGGTTGAAAAGTTCCTGCGCTCACCAAGAGATGGCACTGCTAGCTCCAAACTTTTTTTTTTTCTTAAGTTGGTATAACTGTCCTGAGAACACATACAAAGTTGCAAGTCAATTCTTTCTTTGTTTACAAGCCATTTGAAGTTGACGTGTCATTGATTTTTTTTAATATGGAAAATATTGAATATCGTGCAGTCTTTAGATTCTTTGTTTTGAAGGGTTTAAAAGCAAAGGAAATTTATGAACAATTGTTAGAAGTGTATAAGGAGTCCTCACCTTCAAAACGCACCGTTGAATTTTGGGCTGGTGAATTTAAACGTAGTCGTACCAGCCTTGAAGACGATCCACGCGAAGGACGACCAAACCTGCAACCACAGCAGAAATCATTGAGCAGGTACATAATATGGTTAGTGGAGATCCAAGTTTGACTAAGCGTGAAATTGCTAATGCCATATGCATCTCAGACGAATGAGTACTCCATATTTTACATGAAGAATTACGTATGAAAAAACTGTTTGGAAAGTTAGTGCCGCACACATTAACAATTTTAACAAAAACTGGATCGAAAACAAATTTCTTAGCGTAATTTGGAGCGTTTTAAGCCGAATAAAACCGACTTCTTGCGTCGTATTATAACTATTGATGAGATTTGGATCTACCACCATGATCCCAAATTGAAACAAGAACGTTTACAGTGGACTGAAGCTGGTTGTTCAGCTCCAAAGCAGGTGAAGTCACAACGATCAGCAAAGAAGGTTATGGCATCATTTTTTTGGGATGCAAAAGGAATTTTGTTGATTGATTATCTTCAGAAAGGTAAAACAATCAACTCTGAATATTATTGCAGCCTTTTGGACTAGCTGGATGAAAAAATTCGTGAGAAAAGGCCTGGTTTAAAGAAGAAAAAAATCATTTTTCATCAAGACAATGCACCTGCTCACAGAAGTGTTTTGACGATGGCTATATTCAAAGAATTAAAGTACGAATTGTTTGAACATCCACCGTATTCACCAGATTTGGCTCCCAGTGACTACTATCTCTTCAGAAATCTCAAACAATTCCTTCGTGGAAAGCATTTTTCGTCGAATGAAGAGGCCATAGCAGCCGTAGACGGTTATTTTGCAGAGCTTCCGGAAAACTATTATAAGGATGGGATAAAATTATTGGAAGATCATTGGAACAAGTATATTGAGCTTCTAGGAGATTATATTGAATAAAAAAATATATTTTGTAACAAAAACAGTATTCTTTCATTTCGAGCGCAGGAACTTTTCAACCAACCTGTATATAAGTTTGTCATTCCGTTTGTAATTTCTACAATATTGATCTTAGACCCTATAAAGTATATAATCAGCCAGATCGGTTGATAAATGGCTGAGATATTAGCAAAAAACCAGGACTACCTCAAATTTTTTCCGTAAAATCCCTTTGTTTTTATATGTAACAAACACATCAATTTGTTGAAATTCTTTTCTTTCACCTCTTCACCTTTTATACACAAACAACAAACCAATACAAAGATTTGTGATTTAAATAAAAAAACAAACAAATCCCTATTGAACGAAAACTGTTTATTTAATTCTATTAACGATGATTCCACATGACCTTAATAGCTCAGTTGTCTAAACGCTATGTCACAAATACTTTCTTTTCTCTAAGGCGCGGGTTCGATTCCTACACAAGTCAATTCAATTTTTTTTTGTACATTTTAAGACTTTTTTTTTTGTTTATTTTTTGTTTTTTTTTAACATTTAATAATTAATTTAAAAAATATTTTATATTAATAGTTAAATAATCCATAAATAGGCTAAAAACATCAAAATTTGTATAAAAACCCTCTGATACAAACAAAATACAAACGGTTTTATTTCTATTTTTTGCCCCGATTTAAAAGAATTTATAAAAAGATTTTTAAACCTTTTTATTTCTCATATATTAAGAAAATTTTATACATAATTCCCCTTTCAAAGCAACTATTTTAGGTCATAACTTACAAAGCAAAAGATCGAAAATCTTTAGTATAACATATTTGCTAAAAAAACTCGAGAAATATCGGTTCAGATACAAAATAGTTATGACCAAAACATACATTTTTTTAAAATACCTATTTTCTGGAACCATAAATCTTCCCGAGTCCAAGTTTTATCACCAAAATAATGGTTAATTTCCTCTTAAAGGCGTCCGTATATAAATCTGTCCATTCCATAAATGTCCATATATAAACTTCAGTTTTTTCCCAACCATTGTGAAGGGTATATAATATTCGGCATAGCCGAATTCAGCCGCCCTTACTTGTTTTAATTTACTGATGGACCCCCTGACCCTTGGAACTGACTTCACTTTTTATAAAAGCTATGTTTGTTAGTTACCCAGCAAAAATGAAGCTGCCAAAGAAGCAAAAAAAGCATCACTACTATGGCAAAGGCATCACTTCTTTTCTGATTGTTTCATCGAATGAATTTTAACATTGTCGTGTCATAGCTACTAGCATTACTCTTACTTACTCTAAGGAAGTAATGACTATGCAATGATTAGATATTCTGATGCATGAGTGGAAAATGTTCATATACTTTGGAATATTTAAGCTTTGATGAAAATTTAATTCATATGAATGCAGAAACTGATATAGAAATACACTTTTTTTGAACAACCCAGCAAACCCAGGGTATCGACTACTTACCAGCCTATTTACTCGCTTAATTACTTTTGTTCGCGATGATCCCAAAAGTAATGAGTGGTTATTACCTTCTCACTTACAAAAAACACAAAGTAATGGGTGGTCGTTACCCTCTCGCTTACGAACAGCCAAAAAATAATGAGTACCCATTACTTTTGGGCTCATCGCGAACAAAAGTAATTAAGCGAGTAAATAGGTTGGTAAATAGTTGATACCATGGTTTTGCTGGGAAATACATAATTTTGCATTAATGAAAAAGCTTTTTTGTGGCAACTTTGAATTATTTTTCAAAAATTTTAATGAATTTTTGGACAAATTTAAAAACTGGTTGCACAATTTTGAAACATTCTTAGACAATTTTTAAATATTTTTGAACAATTCTAAAAAATTTTTGGACAATTTTAAAAACTTTTTGAACAGTTTAAACCAATATTTGAAACAATCCTGAAATAATAATTTATCACGAATTTTTAAAACCTGCTCTCTGAAAAATAGTTACAAATAACCAATATGTTTTGGTCTTTGGTAACCCTTATAGTTTCTTTTTATTTTTTTGGGCTTCCATGACCATTAAAAAAGATTTTAATTTTTTGTGGTCTTCTGTAACCATAATGAAAGATTTTTCTTTTTTCGGTCTTTCTGCTTTCAAAGAAATTTTCATTATAAGTAACCAGAAGTTTTTTTGGCCGCATAGACCTAGTTTTTTGCATTTTTTGAATGTTGTTCTTGCTCAAAGACTTGTAAGTTTATGAAAAGCTTCATAGAATTAATGATACACTTTATAGAAACAAAAAATCGTCAGGTAATGAAGCATTTTATAGAATCTATGAAACAGTTTCATAAAAGTAATTTCCAAAAAAAGTTTCATTTAATGCTTTTTGCCACAGAATTATAATTTTTATTACCATTTGTATTACTAACAGTATTTGCATTTGTTGCGGTTTTTTTTTCATCCTCACTTTAGAATCGATAACTGATAATAATACCAGTATTTTCGGCTGAAGAAAAATCAATGAAGGTAAGAATCATTATCTGCTATATTTAGGTGAGCTAAATTTTAGATACAAAATTAGTTAATATAGAAACCCAACAAACAATACGTACAGTTTACGTAACGGTTTCGGTCCGTCATAAACGGAATCCAACTCCGTTTACGCACCGTTTTCTTTATCCGTAAACGGACCAGAAAACGGATTTTAAGGAACATCGAAACTGATTCGAATCCGTTAAAAGTCCGGACCGATATATCGGATGAAAAACGGAGTTGTCCCTCAGTGACGGACCGTTTACGAATCCGTATTCGGTCTGCATTCGTACCATTTTTTCAACAAAAAACGGTTTTGTGTAAAGGCATATTATTTTAATTTTTAATAGCAAATTTTTAATTTTTTTCTTTAAATTTATTAACAAAGATATTTAAATTAAAATAATAAAACTTAAGAAACTAAATACAACAAATACCAAACAAAATTACAAACAAATACGATATTAATCCCCAGCACAATTAACATCCGTCAATCCACTGCGATTGCAGCCCATTAAAAATCATGAAAAAAATAAAAGAAAAATTTAATTTCGGTTTAAATGGTGGTACTTAGAATATGATGAAGCAGACAATGCAAATTTTTCACAAAATCTCTTTTAAGCTGTCGGGCAAAACTTGTTTTAACTTCGTAAAACTTGTTTTCAATTTCATAAATATTTACCTGAGGGATATTTAAATATTGGTTTTTTATAACTAAACAAATCCAAAAGGAACGGAAGAAAAACTAATGAAAAACAATGGTCCGTATTTGACGGTACAGAAACGGATACGCCAAAACGGAGTAAAAACGTATTGTTTTCGAAAATTCAATTATACGTACGTTAATGTTGCGTTTATGTACAAGCTTCGATGGATACGTATTTTCGGACCGTAAACGTACAGTAGAAGCCGGATTGACGAATCCGTACGTATCGGAGAGTCCGTAAAAATGTTTCGTGGTATATTAATTTAGCTAAAACCGGTCTTTGAATTTAGCTAAAATTTCAATTGAATTATCTAAATTTGTAGCAAAATTTACAAACAACGTTCAATGATATTAAGAATATTTTCTGCTAAAATTTCGAAAAAAAACTGGGTTTTGGAAATATAGTTGGTTTAGAAAAACTCATATATGAGGACGGAGTATTAGAAATTCGGTCCATTTTGCTCTACCTCGCTTAGTTTTAGAGATATTGGCTATTTTAATAAATAATTATTTCTTTTTGAAAAATGTTTTTTTTTTTTGGTCGCTCGAGTCAGGAATCGAATCCGCCTACTGGTTTCAGAGTCCACATCTAAGCTACTACACCAACAGCACTCACTACTCAATGGTATATAAATACAATTTTAGTACGAAATTTCGTGTATTTTAAAACTGAAGCGATTTTATTCAAACTCAGCACCATGATTGTGTGGCATAATTTGTTTCTGTGTACCAAATATGAGAAAGATATCAAAAAATTTGCGGATCCTAACCAAAATCAATAAAATACAAAATACTCTCATAAAATGACAAAATTACCCAAAAGTACGGGAACGCAAAAAACCACTTTTCTAGCCCAAAAAAAAAAATGTCAAAATGCATCAGTGATGCCAAATTTTTAGGTGCAATAAGTGTAACACGACAAGTGAAAACGCGCTAATGGAGAAATGCGAAAATTGAAATAAGACTCAAAAAAATATATTAAAATTGCCCGCCGTTTACAGTGGCACGAAATTTCGAGATTTTGATATTTTCCTCTTTGAAAAACACACTTAGTTATTTCTAATAAATATATTTTTCTCATAATTTAATGTCTATGAGCTTTTTTTCATTGTTTTTTCAAAGTGGTGTATATAAAAATCTCGAGATTTCGTGCCAATGTAAAAGAGGGGGTTACAATTTCAAAAAAAAAGCGGCAAGAAAAATTAAAAGGTGCCGATCTGTCACATTTTTATAAACAGAAAATATTTGCAGTTTTTAGAAAGTAAAAAAACAGCTTATTGTAACCCGAAAAGGTCTAAATTAGCATTGCTGAAGTTCCTTAGTTTTATTTTTTACAATTATAAAACAGCTGTTTTTGTTTATCAACTGTTTTTTTGACAATTTACCCAAAGAAAACGTTTGGGTAACTTTCGGTAAAAAGAGAAACACTAATACACTCTCATAAACGCTCTCATTTACCCAATTTTCGAGTATGGGAACGCTTTTGGGTAAGTTTGGGAACCCGCGGTAACGTACGGTAACAGACTTAATGTTTATGACAGGACTACGATTTCCTGGTTAATTTATAATTATATTACGGGACCAATTTTTTCAGTTATTTTTTCCATAACCTACTGCATATTAAAAAAATAATAACAGTTATTTTGGGTCTCTGATTAAAAACAGTATTTGATTTACAATCTGCGTTAAACTAAGTATAAAGATAATCTACATCCTCGCCCTAAGTAATCTTTCCAAAAAAGTATATTCAAAACTTTAAGGTATGACATGACCACTTAGCTTTTCAAATTACAAAGTTTTTTAGTTATTGTGGCAAGCACTATTGGTGACAAGGACACTACATAGTGGTGTAACCCACAGATCTCAATGAAACTTGGATATTTGATTGTGGTAACAAAAGTAATAAGCATTCGGGTCGAAGCATATCTGCTCAATCTAATTTTTAGATGACAAAAATGTCATTTAAGTTTGCTCGAAATTTTAGGTATACACTTTGAATATTTATTGCCTTCAAACCCGAAGGGAAAAACCCAAGGACGGTACAAACATATATGACAAACAAAATGCCAAATTCCTAGACACAATCGTAGCTTCCTAGCCACCACAACTAAATTCATAGCTTTTATAAAGACAACAAGTACAAGAAAGATCAAGAACTTTAGAAATATAGTAAATATAAAAGCTTTGAATTTAGTTGTGGTGGCTAGAAACCAGGAGGCTAGGAAGCTAGATTTGACATTTTGTTCATTCTGCATGTTTGTACCGTCCTTGCCAAAACATGAGATTCCGCATCAACAAATATATTTGTCCGATAGTTTTTTCTCCTCTGCTACATATGCAAGTTTCGTTAAGATCAGTGGGTTACACCATTGTGTTGTTTCATTTTCCAAGTTCCCCATGTGATAGGCAGTTTATTATTTTTCTATGCCTTAAAGTTGAAATGGAATTGATAAAAATGTATGTACAAAATCTTAAAACTTACCTTAACTAAAGCACTAACACATCTAAAGCTGATCACACTAACATAACACTACACCAAGCAATTACTAAAAAAACAATGGAGCCTCAAAAAGAAGACTCACTAAAAGGCTTTTTGATTTAAATTTTTTTTTTTAAGAAAACTTTTCTTTTTTTAATAATTTCAGCCTTTTGCTTTTATTTTTTTTCACTTTTTTCTTTTATATTGAAATTTACTTTATTTTTTTGGCAAGAGCACAAACTTATTTTTTAACTTTTATCACTCACGCTGCGAACCTTTTGCATCTTTATAACAAACAAAAAACGATAAATAACTGACTTTAAACAACATTTTCGACTTTTTTTCTTTTATTTGCTTAAGCTTTCTTTAATTTTTTACTTTAAATTATTTTTTTTACAATTTTTCACTTGCACTGCGAAACTTTTGCGTATACATTAAAAAAACTAACGGAACTTTTGACGCTTTATTAAAATTGGTGGCAGACACTCATAGTTGTATTATTTTAGTACAGCAACTGAGTTGTAAAATTAAGTACCTCAAAAGGCTGCCAGATTTTGTTATAATTGCTCTGTGATAAAGGAAAGGGAAACTGTGGAAAATTAATAATGCCGCCCACACACGAGGAAACAGTAGAACTAAGTGTTTCTACTAATAGGTTTGTTTTTTTTCGAATTTTATATAAATATTCTATACAAATTTAAGTAGATACCTAAGAAACATTTTGACGGACTCTCCAATACGTACGGGTTTATGAATCCGGCTCCTACTGTACGTTTGCGATCCGAAAATACGTATCCGTCAAAGCTTGCACGTAAACGGAACATAAATGAACCGTATAATTGAATTTCCGAAAACAATACGTTTTTACTACGTTTTGGTGTATCCGTTTCTGTACCGTCAAAAACGGACCACTGCTTTGCATCAGTTTTTCTTCCGTTGCTTTTGGACAAGTCTTACGATGATGTGTGCAAAATTATGTTGATTTGCAAATAAAAATATTGGCCGACAGCTTAAAATAATTGTGTGAAAAAAATGCAAATTTGCATTAAATATTAAATTAAATATTTGTTTTATTTTGTTCATGATTTTTAATGGGTCACAATGGCAGTGATTGATGGATGGTAGTTGTGCTGGAGATAAATATGGTATTTGTTGTATTTAGTTTATTAAGTTTTGTTATTTTAATTTAAATATCTGTTAATAAATTTAAAAAAAAAAATAAAAAATTGCTATTAACAATTATAATACTATGCCTTTACACAAATCCGTTTTTTGTTGAAAAGCGGTACGAATGCGGACCGAATACGGATCCGTAAACGGTCCGTCATTGACGGACTTTTAACGGACACCTCTGTTTTTCATCCGATATATCCGGTCCGTAAATGGTCCGTCATTGACGGTTTTTAAACGGATTTGAATCAGTTTCGATGTTCCTTAAAATCCTTTTTGTAGTCCGTTTACGGATAAAGAAAACGATACGTAAACGGAGTTGGATTCCGTTTATGACGCACCGAAACCGGTATGTAAACTGTACGTATTGTTTGTTGGGATATCTCACAGAGCACGAATTTTAGTAATAAAATTGTTGTTTTTAATCTAATCAGAATCCTTATGGAGCATTTAAGGTATTACATTGAAAAAATGTACACTGAAAAACCAATCAGCAAAAATATTACCCTTTATATGAGTGCTCCTGTTAACACCTTGCCGCACGTACACAGCAAGTAATGCTGCATTTAGATCGAAAGTTATTCTAGCAAAAAGTGTATTGACTGCTTAATTTCAGTACAACCATTAGCAGTTAATAAATTTTTTACTATATTAACTCTGCAGCTTAAATTACTAAACAATACATAATTTACTCTAACACTTTCCCTTCACACCCAAAAATTTTTAAATTTTTATTTAATGTATTTTCGCAAATGAAATATTTTTATTATTTATTCTATTATTTTGATATTTAGTATTTAAAAAGAATTAAGCAAATTTAATTTATTTAGACTTATAATACAGGTACTATAGTGAATTCTTACGTGATAAACTTTTTCAAAGATTTTCAGATTTTAAAGTGTTTTGAACATTCCTTATCATTGTAATACTCATCTAAGGCCATATAGCTTTAAAAATAGTTTCAATTTTTTACAAACGTAGAATATAACAGGATTTAAAGATACTAAACAAAAATTTATATTTTTTAAACAACTAACAAAACTATTTGTTTATTATAACTTTAAAAATAAATGGCGATGCCGCTCACGTTCTCTTGGTTTTATATGAGCAAATTACAAAGGTTCGAAATCTTTTCAAATTTGTTTTTTTGCGACTCCAATTGGGTTTCTTTGCAAATCCAATTAGTTTTTTTTGATGATTTTCCAATTGGATTTAAAAAAGGTTTAACGATCAGGGAAATTTGCTAAAATTTTGGGAGAAATCGGGAAAATTTGCTAAATTTTCCCCTGTTTTCTCACAGTTTTCGAACCTTTGTATTCTGTTTAAATTTTATTTGGCCGCTGCCGGCGTTGCAATATCTATACTATTCTTACTCTATGCATAAAATCATATGGGAAAATATGTACCAAAACACGTATTTTGAGCAAAACATGTAATTTCGCCCAAAACACGTATATGGAAATGCAGTATAAGCCTTTTTGGTTCAAAATAACAGTCCGCATACGGCATCCTATGTACGGAGTCAACTCTCTTGGTCTATACCAGAGAACTGCAAAATCAACTTTTTTCTTGATTTAATCATACACAAAAATTCTTGTTCACTTTTAATAATTCAACAAAATTCACTGTAGAATAAAATCAGCATCATGTTACTAAACACTGTTAAGTGATTACATTTGCATAAAACATAAACGACAGATGATTCACACTGATTCCAATTACGCGTTCAGTAACATGATGCTGATTTTATTCTACAGTGAATTTTGTTGAGTTATTAAAAGTGAACAAGAATTTTTGTGTATGATTAAATCAAGAAAAAAGCTGATTTTGCAGTTCTCTAGTCTATACATTCGGTGGTATGGATTTTGAATGAATTTTTCTTCTTCTTCACTCTTTTAAATTAATTCTTTGTTAACAAAAAGTAGTAAAATTTGTTGTTTTTTACAACTGTTATACTAAAACAAAGACGTGTTAATATTTCATATGGCATCACGTTTTTTTGAGTTTTTCTTTTGCCTATTTCTCGTCATTCACAAATACTAGTGACGGCCAAATGTAAAAAAGTGGCGGCGATCAAAAAAAGAAAAATTAACTTTTTTAATTAAAAAAACAATATAAATAATAAAAAAATAAGTGAAAAAAGTGAAAAATATAACAACAAACACTATTTTTTGTTAATATATTATCATAAATTGAGTAAAACCCTATTTTTTTTGTGGGAAAAAACAAACCCCAAAAATATTTTTCTTGCTAAAAAGGCATAACTTTTCATTTTGCTAGAAAAAACGAGACGAAAAGAAAATATAAAATAAAACCAAATAGCAATAACATATATAAATTATTGTAGTGAGGTGAATTTAATTCTTTTTGCAAATGATTATTATAGTTTTTATACAATAAAATGCATGTGAATGTTGGAAATTAAAAGAAAAAAAAATAATTATTAATGTATTAATTGTTGTTTGTGTATTTGTTTGTTGTAATTATTTTACTAGATTTTTTTTTGTTCTCTTGTTTAGTTATTTTTTCCACATTTCCTAGGCCTAAAAAATGCAACACTGCAAATAGTGTTGTTGTTTGTAAAGCAAAAACGAATCACACAGAAATTGAAAGAATAAATAAATAAATAAAAAACAATTTTGTGGTTATGTTTATTAAGTCTGTTTAAAAAGCAAAATACAATTAACTAGAAAATAAAATTTAAAATGACAATAAATTTTAATAAATAAAGATTTTAGTAACAAATTATAAAATTTTATCAAATTTATAGAAAATTAATTTGTTTAACTTTAATTGTAGTAATAATCAAAATCGACAATAAATTTCAATATTTCGGGAGCTCCATATATTGGCTTAAGTGAAATAACTTTATTTTAATTGTTTTTCTTAATACTGAAAAAAATAAAACATCTGTGTATATTTTTTGTCATTTAAAAAAAAAAATGGTTTCGGTTAAAACAATAACTGATATTATTACCATAACTTTAACTATAGTTATAAATATAATTACAACTATTACTATCATAAGGCCTATGTGTAATTTAATTTTTTTATTTCGGTATTATTTCCCCATTTTTACAAAAGTGTATTTTTGTTGATTTTATTATATAGTTGGATGCCTAATTTCACCTTTGTATGAATATGTCTGTCTGTATCTTTTACTATACCCTACACCACAGAGTGGTTAGCATCTTATGATTTTGTGCTGATATTTGTAACTACCAAAAATACTGATCGATATAAGGTTCATTCGTTTACTTTTCTCAGTGAAGTCCAGTAAGATTTACTCAGTAACAAACTTACAGAGAGTAAGACTTGTTTCCTCTCAAAATGAAAATTTTCTAAAAAAGTACGGCCAATTTACTATCAAAATGAAAATTTTTTAAAAAAGTACGCGAACGGAAAATTTGTATTAATTAACAAGTTTGTTAAACAGCTGATTGTAAAACCAAATGCAAAAACAAATATAATTGGTCGACATGAAAAAAAGGATTCTTGTTGTAAAATCTTAAGCAGAAACATTTAAGAAGGTTTTCTTATAATTTCTACAATTCGTTGAACAATATTTGTTGCTTTTTGTAAAAAACAACGTAGTTGTAAACATTTTTTTTGATTGTAATTACAAAAATTTAAACACATTATTTTCAGTCATATGTTTTTTCTGCTTGTAAATTCTTGCTGGCAATAATTTGTTCAGTAAAAATTTGCAGAAAGAAAAAGAACTCTCAACACCAAACTGTCACATTATTTTCTCTCTTTTTTCTTTATGTTTACTGAGTATTTGTGTAAACGAACGACATACAGTAAAAATTTGTACAAATTATTGGGTAAACGAACGAAGCAACAAAACTCCCTATCACTTAGGAGAAAACCTGAAGGTCTTTTACACGGAAAACTATAATCAAGACGAATTTACTTTACAGGTGGTGTTGATTGTACAACAAGTACAACATTACAGAACAACATGGGTTTTTATTGTTGTTTTTGTTGATCGATATGTCAAAAACAGCTGAGTGAAACAAAGCAAATTGCTTGTGGAAAATGTATGTATACGTATGTACGTATGTATATATGCATGCACTTTTAAAGAAAGAAAAATCTAAACATAAGCAACTTCTCACATTTCTCTCTACAATTATTTTAAAAAAAGGTAGCTTAGCTGTGTTAATAACACCACCTGCTGTAAATTCGCCTTGACTATAACATTGAAGAAAACTCTTAAGCACAGAAAAATAATCGTTCCTGCAACAGTCTTTTCTATGCACCGAAACGACTCGAAATCTAGCGTTTTTCCACCAGCGACTGCCACTTCAGCAGAAGCAGAAACAAAAGATTTCATTCTACCCTGCTACAACAACACGTTCCCGCGACAGTCGGTCCTATGCAATGGAACGACTCAAAAATAATTATTTTCAAAAGATGATTTTTAAAATCGCCAATTCAAAAGCAATAAATTAATTTTCGGATTTTTTTGAAAGGTCTTGACTTTAACTTAAAACATTGATCTTTTTAAAAGTTAATAAAATTTTTTTGTTGAAATTTTTTTTAAATCAAAGATTTTAAATGAAAATTTTAATTTATTAAATACAATTTTAAATTTATTAAATACAAAAATTAACTCTCCAATTTAAAGCAAAAAATTTTAATATGCGAATTAAAAAAAAAAAAAGAAATCACCAATTGTTTCCTTTTTAGAAATTAAATCATTACTGATTGAAGTATTTTTTTTAAAGGTGTGCATAAGGCTTTACCGAAAAAAGTGTGTAAGAGGACTTTTCTGTGTCTTGAATGTCGTCCTGCATAGACTATACAGACAGGTTACCCATGAAATATGTCAAACAAGAATTCTCCAACCGTATGGTTATTTTGACATTTCAGTGATTTTCAAAATGAGATAGAAACAATAAACTCAGTCTGTGTCGTCCTGGTTCGATAGATATTTATGGACAAATTTGAAATTAAATTTTCAACTTCAAAGTCCCGACGACTCGAAAGGGGGCGTGCTTGAGAAAAACAAATTTTTTAATAAAAACAAACGGTACTGTATTAAAAAAAATCGGAGCTATGCCCGTAAAACAAGGTTTTGTAAATTTTTTAATTAGGGCCAGGTAACTTTTTGCTTTTCGGAGCCTTTGGTGTAGGTTATTCCATAGTCGTCATCGAACGACTATATTTTTGTGTTATTGTCTGTTTTTTTTTCTCTTTATTGCGTTTACATTGCTGCTTTAGATTTTTCTTTAGTTGTGTTTGTGTTACTAAAGTTTTTTTTGTTTTTGCTGTTGTTATTATTATTATTGTGACCCCATTCCCTACCTTAAATCCTTTTTATTGTTGTTGTTGTTGTTGTTATTACTAAATCTCCCTACCATCACACATTTAATTAACAACCATCGACGTCATTGCTGTACTATTTATATTTTGTTTGTTATTGGTCAAATTGTCTTATTTTGTTTTTCTTTTTTAATGCGAAGTTTTCTTTGTTTTTGTTTCATAGATACGGGTTTTGCGTAGTTTAATTAAGATCATTAAATTATTTTATTTATATACAGATAAGAAAATAAGAATATGGTTCAAGTGTTAATTTTAAAAATGTTCTATCTTAATTATCGGGAACCTGTGTAATCTTTAATATATATTGTAGATTCTATGGTAAGCCAAAATTATTTTTAACATTCTTCCATTTGCTGTTGTTGATAGACTTCTTGTATGCCTAGGTATTGAACTGGTAACCTTAATATATTGGCCACGTTTTTTATGTCTAGGGTTTCTTATGGACTTTTTTCTTCATGCAATGCTCACAAATATATCGAATGAACCGTGAGTAACATAATTTTTCTCATAAAATTAATTAGTATTTGGTTGTTAATAAGTCCGTTCAAGTACTTTTCTCAGTCAAGTTCAGTAAGAATTATTCAGTAACAAACTAATAGGAAGTTGGATCGATTTAGAAGTTCTTTAAACAGTTCAATGTACCATCAAATGCAGAAATATATTATAGCAGAAGCATTTTAGAAGATTTTCTCTTTCTTTCCATAGTTAATTTTGCAATATTTATTGCTTTGCATTTGATTATTGTATTTACAAAAAACCATCTTGCGAAAATTTGTCCACTAAAAATTGCAAACTCTCAATATAGAAAAATGTGTGAACAGTATTCTCTTTACTGAGTATTTCTGTAAACGAACGTCATCTAGTCAAAATTTGTGCAAATTATCTAGTAAATGAACGGAACTGTTATCATATTTTATTATCAACATAAAATTTGAAAAATCATCAAGAATTTTAAAAACATATATCGGAGATATTTAAAATTTATATTATATCGATCACGTTTCGAAGATGCAAGCGGGGGTGCCTATTTATAGCCAGTCTATTGGACAACCCGAGCAGTTTGGTATTGAAAATGAGCAAAATCGGTCCAGCGGTTAAAAAGTTTTGAGAGAAAATGTGAAGATACCTCTAATTTTTCAATACAAATTAGTTATTTTAGTTAGTGTTTCCAATAATTAGACCCCTCCGGTTATCCGGTTAGATAATTATTATTTGGGTCGATTAATCGGAAAAATTGGCGATTAATCGATTAACCGTTTAATGCAAACCAAATGTATTTCTTTTCTAAATAACAAAACGATGAGCTGCTTTTCTGTAACATATCAAGTTACGAGGGCGGATCAATAAGTCCGTGACTTTTTGCAAAAAAAAAAATATTTTTTAACATAATCTCCTTTAAGCTCAATACACTTAGTCCAACGTTTTTCCAATTTTAGTATCCCTTCCAAAAAATAGGATTTTTCGAGGTCCATAAAATAGGCTTTTGTTTGATCAATAATTTAATCGTTGGAACTTAATCTCTTTCCACCGAGCCATTTCTTTTGGTTTGGAAATAGGAAGTAGTCACTGGGGGCTAAATCCGGATGAGGTACCAATTCTTAGCACAATTCATGGAATTTTGCCATAGAGACTACACACGTCACACGATTACGTTTATGGTCAATTGAGAGAAAACGCGGCACCCATCTTGCAGACTTTCTTTGCAGCTTTCTTAAATCCAACTTATCATTTAAATCGAAATCACACTGCCTGATATCAACAATCTTACGCTTCGATCTGCTAACATCATATCGTGGATTTTTTCGACATTTTCTGGTTTATTGAACTCATTTGGCCGTCCAGAACGTTCAGCGTCATTTGTACTTGTGCGACCACAACGAAAGTCAGTAAACCACTTGTTTACCATTAAATTGATGGTGCGGACTCCCCATAGTAATTATCAAGCTTTTCCTTGGTTTGATTGACGGTTTTTTTCGCAAAAAATAATGTTTAATGAGCACTAGAAATTCACTTTTTTCCATTTTTAAAAAATCCACGAGGTTGTATGTTTTGAACAGCTGTTAAACGCAAAGTAAATGACGGAACTTTCTCAAAATTTGACAGTAGTCTATTAACAGGTGGTACATGATGGGAGCAGTGTTGCATTTCATATAACTACGAGGGAAGTTTGAAAAGTCACTGACTTTTTGATCCGCCCTCGTGAGTCTTTTGCATTGGCTTATAAGAGTTTGTTTATAATATTCGAAGCATCCTGAGACTTTTTAAGGAATTATGGCTTAGAATCTGAGTGGTTTGTGTATTCCCCATGAATACTAAAATAAAAAATAAGAAAAATTTCTAATTTAAAAAAAATTTCTCTATGATCTCGAACCATCTTCGAATACATTTTCATACAAATAATTAAACTGAGAACTCTTTAAAAAGCAAATTTTGCCAGACATGTTCAGTGGAAGTAAACCATTAAGCCGCAGTGTCGACAGTGTTTTGTCGAAGTACAACATTTTGCCGATAAAACTGATATTTTATTTTATTTATTTGTCACTGTTCATAAATTAGAAAATAGCTGCATTCAAAAAGGCGACCTAAAAAATTTTTCCAAGATTTAAAAAAATCAATAAAACTTTTGAACACTCATATTCCATAGGTGGACCTATGGACTAGTAAATTGTTCAAATAAGAGAATTCTTAAATACTTTTCACGAAACAACTTGTTTCTACTAAGGTTCTTTAACTTTTTAATTTTTGTTTTTTTTTAACGAAACTTTTTAAGAAAATTTTCAAATTGCAAGCAATATTTTAATATTATTATAGAATATTAGTAACGTCATAGTGCTTGTAAGAAAAATACCTAGCCACGTGTTTGATTGCTTAGAATAAACATTTTAATAAGTTTTTTGTTCAAGCTTTGCTTTTTTAAAAACACAAAAATATTTTCTCATATTCAAGGTAGAAATAGCTTCAGAATCTGGATTTTTGAAAGTTAATTATTTTTTAATAATATAAAGCAATAATTTAACAGCTAAATTTTCTGTTCCAAAGAACGACTTGTGGAAAAACTTCTTATCCTTTATGATATTTGTTTTAAATGATTTCAAAAGTAATCTGTTATATTGCTCCTAAAACCACTTCTGTAACTAGTTAGTTGTTAGCTATATCTTACATTTATGTTAAATTAAATGGTTTCGGGTTCCATAGAATTGGTTCCAGTGGAATATGCTGAAAAGAAAGAATTCCAACGGAATTAAAAAGACAATTATATGACATTGATTTGACACAAATTCAATCTTGTACTGAAGGACATAAAAATATAATTTATATTAATTCCATTTTTTAAAGGAATTGAAACAAAAATTAAAAATTGTCTATCGTATATCCTAAAGCCTATAAAGCACTTGTTTATGATGCATTAAAAAGTAGTGTAATCCTTAAGAATCTCTTTCATTAAATTTTAAAAGAATTCAATGTATTTTAGTTAGTTTTTTTATTCCTCAGATTTGCTTTTGAATTTTTTGCCCAAAGTTTCAAATTTTTGAAGTTTAAAGAAAAAATAACGGAAAAAATCTAAATTAAAAATTTAACCAAATAATTTTTTGAGTTTTAAATTATTTCTTTCGACGTTAACCGAAATAGAGGCAATTAATCGAGGAATCAGTTAATCGATTAACAGAATTGGAAACACTAATTTTAGTACAATTTTTTAGTAGCAACTGGTATTCATTTCGCCTAGAAATTAATAATATTTTGTATTTATCTCAAAAAATTTTTTCACCACTAACATTTTTTTTCACCTCAAAAAATTTTTTTCACCTCAAAATTATTTTTTTCACCAAAAAATTTGTTTTAGCATCCAAAAAAGTTTTTCACCTCAAAAATTATTTTTCACCTCCATAATTTTACTTTAAAAGTTTTTTTTTCACTATTTGTATCAAAAACAGTAGAGAACATTTTTAAGGATATTGATGGAGGGTATTTAAAGATTCGGTACAGCCAAATTTAAGCCTTTTTTTCCTTTTTTATTTTTAAGGTTGTACATTTTGTAAATCTAGTAATGGCAAAGCACTTTTTACTAACGTTGGCAGAGCGTTCTAAATTAATGCTCTGCCAGTATTTTATTTTTTTACCATCGGCAATTTCTGGCTGGGTAGTGACTTTGAAATTGTTTGTTCGAATTTTAATGTTATTAGTACGATTAATCAAATAATTTTTAAATGATTGACAACCCAGGAGAAATTACTTAAAATTATTCTTTTTTTTTCGATTAATCGTCAAAAGTTATTCAAATTGCTCTACTTGAAAATAGTGACTTTGAAATTGTTTGTTCAAATATTTATTTGGTTAGTACGATTAATTAAATAATTTTTAATCCAGTGATAACACTAGTGGTTACTTATGTGCTTACCTGTATAGGCAAAAATAATGAGTCTGCAAATAGATTTTCAAAAAAAAAAACAAAATTTTATTAAAAAAACAACAGTTTTGAACTTTATTTATTTGAACTTAAGTATTGGTAACGAATTTATAATAAACATAAAAATAATATTCCTTAATAAAATTCATTGCATACGTATTTTTCCTTTTTCCGATATTTTTGGATTTAAACAGCTCTTTTTTGCTAATTTATTTCAACAATAAAATAGTACGAAATAATTTTTTCAACCACCGGTAAATTAAATTTAATAGAAAATTAAGTCTTTTCATTTAGAAATTCAAATTACATTTAAGTTTCCTTGTAAAATTGAGAAAATAACAAATGAAACTTTATTTTTTATTAAGTGATAGTGATAAAATTGTCAAAATTTCCATCTAAATTGAGATTCTTCTTTTGAAATTAATAAAAAATTTCCTACCATAATTTATATTTTCTATTTGCAATTGATATTTTCGACTATAAATTGAAAATTTTTAACTTAAAAAAAGGAATTAAAAAAATTTAAATCAGTTTACAGTGAAAAATTTTATTGTTATTTTATTTTTTTTTTTCATTTAACACAAAAATCTTAAATTACATTTGATATTTTCTCATACCTTGTGTTAATGTTATTTACTTTCTTTAGTAGTGTGTAACATACAGTATATTTGACTTTTTTTTATTTAGTTCCTAACAAACAAATTATATTGGTTATTGTTGTTTAATGAATTGTTTTATGTTTAATTTCAGTCTCTTGTTTTGTCATACATTATTTTTATACACATACATGTTTTTATTTTATATTTTCTGTTTTGTTGTATGAATGTTTAAACAAAAATTTTAACACACAATCAACATATATTATAAAAAAACATCTAACATTTAAACCTTTTTACCAAAAAAAAAAAAAAACCAAAACCAAAATCAAAATAAACCAAAACCAAACAATTCCAATTAAACCAATAAACCAACCAACCAACCAACCTACAACAATTAATAAATTAATAATCAACCAACAAAAAACTTTATTAATATTTTTTTTTGCAGAAACGCTTATCATCAGGCGGTTATTATGAAAGGTTATAATTTTTTCATACTTACAAATTTATTAACTAAAAAAAAAACAAGCAAATTTACTAAATTTTCCAAAGCAAATTTACTTTAATTTTCTATTTATCTGTTTTCTATTTTGTTATAAAGTTTTAATTTTTCCAACCTTCTATTTAAACACAAACTTCAATATTAAAAGTTTCTAGTTTCAATTTGTTTATTACTTACACAAACAATTTAGGCAACTTATATAAAATGTCTCGTAATAAGGACAAATATGATAATGGCTCTCGTAGACAACATACTTTAATGTCAGCCGAAGAAGCGGCCGCTGGAAAAAAATCTAACTGGACTGGCGTTGAGATAACAGGTGGTTTATTTTACTTTTGTTTTTGTTAATCATTTTAGAATTTTCAAATACAATTTCTATTTCTTTGTGTGTTTCAGGTTTGGTACGCAATATAAGTCCTTCGTTGTGGGAATGGGAATATTTAACTGCTTTATTTTTAAATGATAATCATTTGTTACGTTTACCAGCTGATATTGGACTATTGGTTAATCTTCGTACATTAGATTTATCCAGTAATAAATTACGTAGTTTACCTGCTGAATTAGGCGAATTGATACAATTAAGGTAAATTGAGAAATTAACATTTTTATTGTATTTAAATAGTTCTGTAAGAAAAACAAAATACATTTTCTGAATGATAATATTTTCCACAAATGCTAATGATTTGTATTCGGTATACAAGTAATAATGTCGATTTGGACAACAGATGGCATAACTATCACACATGGTTTGTGTCAATAATAACAAATATGGTATTTTGGAGGGCAAACATCTGTCATTATAATTCAGTATTCGACGCCAAAGTGTAAATACACATTTGTTTCAATCGCTATAATAATGTCGAATTTTGTGCCTAAAGAAGTCTGATAACCTTTCTTTTGAAGAAATCGGCTGCTGAAGGTTATCGATTGTTGGTAGAAGCTTATGATTAACATCCACCAACTCAAAAAACTTGTAAACGATGGTGATTTCGACAAAGAAGACAAGGAGAGAGGCCTGGTCAACCGAAAAAATTTTAAGATGAGGAATCGGAAGCATTACTCAACGAAGATTGTTGTCAAACGCAATAAGAACTTGCATTATCATTGAAAGTTACACAACAAGCCATTTCCCTACGTTTCCCACATGAATTGAAGCCGAGAGACGTTGAATAGCGATTTTGAAAGTCGGAAATGCTGCTTGAACGCTACAAAAAGAATTAATTTTTGCATAGTATTGCTACTGGGGATGAAAAATGGATACATTACAATAACCCCAAGTGCAAAAAGTCATATGTAAAGCCCGGCCAACCAGTTTAATCAACGTCGAAGCCGAATATCTATGGCGCCAAGGTAATGCTCTGTATTTGGTGGGATCAGCAGATTGTTTTGTATTATGAGCTGTTGAAATCGGGTCAGACGATCACAGGGGACCTGTACCGAACACAATTGATTCGTTTGAAGAGAGCAATCAACGAAAAACTACCAGAATATTCTACCAGACACGAAGCCATAATCTTACATCATGACAACACTCGGCCACATGTGGCAAGACCAGTCAAAAACTATTTGGAAAACAGTGGATGGAAAGTTTTGGCTCACCCGCCCAGACCTTACCCCTTCTAACTACCAATTGTTTTGATCGATGCAGAGCGCCCTTACTGGAATACGCTTCACTTCAGAACGGGGTGTCAGAAATTGACTTAATTCATGCTTTACCTGAAAACTGGAGCAGTTCTTTTGGCACGTAATCCATATGCTACTAGAAAGATGAGAAAAAGTAGTGGCTAACGATGGACAATACTTTGAATTATGTATCAATTCATTTTGTTATTATAATAAATGCATTTTTCAAGAAAAAAAATCGACATTATTTACTTGTATACCCAATAGTAAATATTTATAGCAAAGAGAAAAAATCATAATTCCAAAATAAAACCGGTAAGATTTAAAGAGTAAAAAAGACATTTTATACGCTGCACCACATAGAGTATAAATTAGTTTGTTACCATTAAAAATAATATATACTCACATTTCTCGTAACCGGACTAAATCAGCGTGACGGTCGGTGTCCACCTGCGAGAGCTTTCACTGTAATTATACAAGGTGAACCAAAATGCTACAATTTTTGTAAATGACGGCAGCTTCAAGTTTTGTAAAGTAATTAGATACAGAATACACGTTAGCAAGCAAAATGGAAGATTTTCTGTTCAAATTTATCATGAGCGACAGGACCCATTTTCATCTGAACGGATACGAAAATAAACAAAATTTGCGCTACTGGTGCACCATTTACGCCGGAGGTGTCGTTGTTCCTTATTTTTTAGAGGACGCCTTTTGTCACACGTTTACACACACCAAAAAAATCTGTAATGGCAACTGAAAAATTTGCTGTTACTACGGGAAATTTTTGTTTTGTTTTCGGGGTTGTCATCCCAGGCAGGTCGGAATGGACTGCGGTTGGTCAGGTAGTAGACACTAGCAGCCTAAACTGGTACACTGACAGATCGAAAATGGACTTCGGTGTGAGAGCGGGGGTCTTTGGACCCAACACGAGGACATCGGAGCCAATGGGAAAGTGGCCAACGATATTCCAAGCTGAACTACAGGCTATAGTCATATGCGCTAGACTGAATATTGGTAAGGGTCTAAAGGGCGCATATATTTCTATCTTCTCTGATAGCCGAGCGACGCTCCAGGCTATGTCGTCTTGGACATTCGCTTTAGGAATAGCTCTTGAGTGTTTTGATACCCTTCAACAGTTGACCGCGCGTAAAAGGGTTATTCGTGGACATGTTGGCAACGAGGTAGCGGACGAACTAGCTAGAATAGGTTCTTCCACACCTTTGGTGGGACCGGAACCGTACTTTGGGGTGAATTGGTCCACCATAGCAGCTCTGGTTAAGGAGGGAGAACTACCAATGGCAAAGGACCTTTCTAATAATTGTTTGGGGATGAGACTGGCGAAACAATTGGTCAACCCCTTTTCCAATGGGAAAATTTTGGACCTTGCTAGGAACGACTTTAGGTTACTAACAGGGTTTCTTACTGGACACTTCGGATTGAACTACCATTTGTGAAAGATAATTCAGTAGGAATCGCCTCTGTGTCGGCTATGTCTTGAGGGAGACGAAACAATTATCCACATTTTGTGTGAGTGTGTTGTATTGCATAGGAACAGGAGGAAAGTTTTCAATAAGGAAATTTTTAGGTCCACAAGATATTAGGAAGTCTTCTCCAACTTCTATATTAAAGTTCATTGGGAATATATTACAGAATTTGGTTTAGTTTTATGATTCTTGGTACAAAAGATCAATATGGGTCGCAGGGCCGGCCGTGGGGCCAGATCTTGACTTAATAATAATAATCGCACGTGTCTACTTCACGAATGTCAAAATCAAACTGACACAAGATGCCATTTTTTTAAGGAGAGGCAACATTCAGCAAATTCTTGCTACTAATTAGTGTGTGGCTTTCTTCGGAAAAAGGATAGAGGAGATATGAAAGGCGGTGAAAAATGAAAGACTTCAAAGGGCCTTGCATATGTAAATAGCAGCACTTTCCAACACGGTAATATTTATTGCCTCACCTCGTACCAAATTATGTGCTGATTGGAAGGTTTCGAACTGATGACTATCAATCACCCTATAGACAAATAAACCAAGCCTACTACCACCCAATAGTAGAGGCTGTATGTTACTATTGAAATAATTAAGTTTGTTTAAGGATTTTTAAACACGAAAAATATTTTAAAGACTTCTATGGGTAATTTGAAAAAATTAATTTTTATACAAATTAAAGATGTTTTAAAATCGTTTAATAATAAGTGTGTTCCCGTACGTTACCGCGGGTTCCCAAACTTACCCAAAAACGTTCCCGTACTCGAAAATTGGGTAAATGAGAGCGTTTATGAGTGTGTATTAGTGTTTCTCTTTTTACCGAAAGTTACCCAGACTTTTTCTTTGGGTAAATTGGGTAAATTGGGTAAATTCTCAGAAGAACAGTTGTTAAACAAAAACAGCTGTTTTATAATTGTAAAAAATAAATCTAAGGAAGTAAAAGCAGAATTGTTAAAAATTATTGCAAATTGAAATAAAAACGATTTACAATAATAAAATAATTAAATAATAATAAAAAATAATAAAATAATAAAAAATGTCAATGAGATCAGCGGTTTTTTACTTTCATAAAACTGCTTCTGTTTATAAAAAAAACTAAAACTATTTTCTGTTAATAAAAAAGGAACAGATAGGCACCTTTTAATTTTTCTTACCGCTTTTTTTTTTAAATTGTAACCCCCCTCTTTTATTACATTGGCACGAAATCTCGAGATTTTTATATACACAACTTTAAAAAAACAATGAAAAAAAGCTCATAGACATTAAATTATGAGAAAAATATATTTATAAGAAATAACTAAGTGTGTTTTTCAAAGAGGAAAATATCAAAATCTCGAAATTTCATGCCACTGTAAACGGCGGGCAATTTTAATATATTTTTTTTAGTCTTTTATTTAAATTTTCGCATTTCTCCATTAGGGCATTTTCACTTGTCGTGTTACACTTATTGCACCTAAAAATTTGGCATCACTAATGCATTTTGACATTTTTTTTGGGCTAGAAAAGTGTTTTTTTCGTTCCCGGACTTTTTTGGGTGATTTTGTCATTTTATGAGAGTATTTTGTGCTTACTCTCATTTTACCGAACTTTACCCAGAAAGTAAGGGAACACAGCTAATTGGTGACACTTGCGCTTTCCAATAAAAATATATACCTAAATTAACATTTTCAGTTACTTATTTATTTTATATTTATTTTTTGTTTATTTCCAGAGAACTTTTATTAAATAATAATTTTCTTCGGGTACTTCCGTATGAAATTGGTAAATTATTTCATTTACATGTTTTGGGTTTAATGGGTAATCCTCTACAAAAGGAATTCTTAGCCATCTATAATGAACCCAATGGAACACAAAAACTATTAACATTCATGTTAGATAATTTGACAGGTAAGTGCTAATTTTGTTGGTTTCTTTTAATATAAAAATTGCTGAAAAATTATTAAAAATACTATAACATTTGAAAAAAATTTAAAAAATTTATAAAATAATTTTTCGAGATAAATTAAAAAGTCATTTACTTAAAAATAATACATATTTGGCAAATGTGATTTACAAATATTATTAATTATGATTTAAAAATATATGAATAACTACCTTAATATTATAGTTATTGAAAAAGTTTTTTTTTTTTCAACTATCTATTGATGAAAAAGAAAAGTTATTTTCAAGATTTCTATTTTAATCTCCCCTGTTATTATTAAACAATTTGTTTTTTTTTTTTTTTTTTTAAATATACATTTTCAAAAGGTGCAAATAATTGATGACTTTGTAAACTTTAATAGACTTGTAAATCATCTTTTGTATACAAAAAGAAAAAAAGAAAAACTTAACTAGGAAAATTTCTACACAGTAGTTAGATGATTTTCCAAAATAATACAAAAAAAAAAACATTAAAATCGATTAAATAGCCGCTTCAATTAACTGCAATTTTCCCGTATAAAGTGAAATGAAAATGAAATTGTTTTGTTGTTTATGTGGTTAGAAATAATAATAGCAACAACAGCTACGGCAACAGTGAACAACTAACAAACATTTCTTTTAAAATTTTTTACAACGTCGGCTAACGTCGTTGTATTTAAATTACAGTTTAAAATTAAACGCCTTCCCATTTCAGCAATAACCATAAGACGCGACCAATTATGCTACCAACCAAACTATACGATATCGTCATCATTATTAACATTAAACAGTGATTTAGTTGGACACATTTTTTGAAAAAAAGGATAATTTAAAAATTTTAGATTTATAGCAATTTCCTAAAAGTTCTATTTTTAAGGTCAAATTATTGTTGGTAATATTTTTGCATATCAGTTGAAAATCCAATTATTGCTATTATTAAAATATTTTTTTTTAGTATCTCAATAGTAAGAATGTCTATTAAAAAGAATATCTACAAGGGCGGGTCAATAAGTCCGTGACTTTTGAATTTCCCGCCTGTTAACTGAAAGGGCAACACTGCTCCTGTTAACGGGCATCTTTTAGTTGGCTCCTGTCAAAACTTAAATAAGCTGTGTCATTTAGTTTGAATTTGACAGTCATTGACAGCAGACTACTGCAAAATTTGGGGAGAAAATAGAGAAGAAAGTAAATTTCGTGTGCTCATAAAGCATAATTTTGTGCGGAAAGAAACCATTACTTAAACCAAAGCTAAGCTTGATAAATACTATGGCAACTCTGCACCATAAATTTTAATGGTAAAAAGTGGTTTACTGAATTTCACAGTGGCCCTATAAGCACGGAAGATGACGAGGTTTCTACACCCGAAACAATTGAAAAAATTCACGATATGGTGTTGGTCGATCGGAAATTGAAAGTGGGAGGGATTGTGCAAACCATAGGCATCTGACTAAGTAGGTTTCTATTTTGAATGATCACTTGGGTATGAGAAAACTTTCTTCAAGATGGGTGCTGCGTTTGCTTACAATCGAACGCAAACGCAATCGTGTGACAACTTCGTTTCCACGGCACAAATCCATGATTTAGGCTAAGAATTGCTCCCTCATCGGTCCCATTCTCCGGATTTAGCCCCGAGTGACTATTTCTTGTTTCCAAACGAGAAGAAATGGCTCGGCGGAAAGAGATCTAACTCTAATGATGAAATCATCTCACAAACAAATACCTATTTTGATGACCTCGACAAATTTTATTTTTTAGAAGCGAAAAAAAAAAAATGGAAAGTGTATTGAGCTCAAAGGGGACTATGTTAAAAACTAATTATAAAAACAATTATAAAAAAAGACAATTTCCCCTGAAGAAGTCACCCAATGTGGTGACGAAATATTGGGATAAATAAATATTTATAATTAAATTTTTTATAAATAAAGGATCTTTAGCTCGATAAGGAATATTACATGAATAGAGAAGATCGAAGAAAACTAAAATAATTATTAAAATGATTTTTTTTTATCCAAAAACCTGTGTTTCATTCAAAAAGTCACGTACTTATTGATGCGTAATTAAGAATATCTCTTAAAAACCCTAAACGATGATCTTTTGCTTTGCTTTGTTAATAACTTAAATTTGTAGGGTCTGTTTGGAATTTTAATCATATGACTTTACAAGTCCTGCTAAGAATCTAAATGTTATAAGGTTCTAATCGTAGATCAGAATCAGAATATCTGTAAAAAATTAAAGGAAACTTCGCAACCGAAGATTTTTAAAAGTTCAAATTGCGAACAAAAGTTCTAACAATAAAAACTGCAATCGTATGTAGATCTTTAAATGGGCTTATTAAAAGATACAGGGTGGGGCAAAAAACATCACCAGATTTACTTACATTATAACGTTTCATTAAAGTGAAAACTCATTTGGTTTTTAACTGATTATGTTTATTTGTACTTGTAAAATTTTGTTTAAATTAATTGTGAAAAATTATGTCTAATTGCCGATTCAGTTGTGGGTGCAAATTTGTGCATAACTGTGAAATAATTTGTAATGTGGCGTAGTAAATTTCGGCGCGTATGTTATTCTTTAATTCCTCCAAGGTACAGGGCTTGTTCACGTACACCAACGAATTCAAATGTCGACAGATCGGGAGATGATCAAGTCAAATCAATGAAACGTGAGATTACGCGCAAATCGGGAGATCTGTATGGTCAAGTCAAATCAGCGAAACGTAAGATTACGCGCGCTGGCAAGTGTTGGAACCACATGTCCTCCTAATCCATATCGTCAACTTCTGGTAAGAAAAATTCAGTCAACATGGCTCTATAGCATGCGCCGTAATAGTATTATCTGCGGCCCCTTCAAAAACTAATGTCCAATCACCTTTTCCAGTGTAACTGCATACTACACGCTCACTTTGAGAGGCTGTAATATTGCTCCATGAATTATGCAAGAATTTTCCGTTCCCCAGAACGGTGAATTTTGCTTATTGACATGGCCGCTGAGATAAAAATGAGCCTCCTCGTCACTCATTATCAATTTAGATGAAAAATTATTGGTGAAATTAATGGTATCTTTTTAAATCAATATCATACCTTCGCAGAGCAAAACAGCTCCCGCAGACGGACAGTTCCCATAGACGAACATATTTCTTGCTCCCTCTTATAACTTAATAAAAAAAACTATCCTGTAGGCGGACATTTCCCGTAACCGCACAAAATCAGTGTGACTGTCGGTGTCCACCTGCGGGAGCTTTCACTGCATTGCAAATTTATTTTCAAATTGAGTGCATTTTTAGAAAAGAAGTTATGACCGAAATGAAGCACCCACCAAGCGTGCTACACGCAAGTTTCTGCAAAAATTTTGTGAGATTGGCTTAGATTAGATTCGAAAGGCCCTATGCACCGCGACCAATAGATGTTGATTTTTTGTGCAGCCTAATTCTCTGCCCTAAATATTAAGGCTTCCAATGAAGGCAGTCACCTTACTAGGCATAGATTTCCAAATTTCCGAGGGGGATTATGTATATTCACCAAGGAGTTGTAGTCTCCTGCCGCGAAGCCTAGGACACACGCAGAGTATATGCTCCACTGTCTCAGCGTCAAATTCACAGAACCTACAAGTATTTAGGTCAGACAGACCTCTGATCCTCAAATGGTATCTGAGATTACAGTGTCCAGTGAAAAATTCTGTTAAGGCCCTTAAGTCGTTCCTGTTCAGAGAAAGAAGTCTCCTGGATTTTTCACTAGATGGGACGATGAATCTCTTAGCTTGGCGCTGGCCAATGGTAGTTTTCCAGCACTCAATGACCTTGGTTTCTTACCAAATGCTAAGTTTTTCTCTGATATAAACCATGGGTACACCACCAAAAGGTTCGGGGCCAAAGAAGTGACGACGCAGTTGGCCAACAAACGGAACGTTCGTTGCCCGCATGACGAGGGGCATGCCCAGGAACCCAGTTAAGAATCAATTTGTTGGATCCACCAAGTATATTGAGATACTCAATGCAGTTCAGGGCAAGCTTAGACGACACTCTGATGCGCTTCTAAGACACTCTGATGCGCATACAATGATGACAAAGATTTCCGTCTGGAATATGGACGGATACTTGCCCATAAGCAAAAGAGACTGGATTGCTAGTGGCCAACACTCATGATCTCGTCGACGTACGGTGCGTGACAATGAGCATTGAGCAGCTTCAACTCAATTTATATAAGAACAGCGACTCGCCATCGATCTCAACAAGTCGGCATTTCACGCACCATCAGCATAATGAGAATTCTGCATAAAGATCTCGGATTATTCGCTAACAAGGTCCAATACACTTCGTTACGGCTTCTCAGTTTGGTCTTACAGAAGCTCCAATCGGACGGCTATGTCAATAAACAAAATTGCTGCATCTGGTGCTGGTTGCACGTCGTTGTCGAGAAGCCAATGCATACACAGAGAATGATAGTTTGGTGTGGATTTTAAAGTTGTAGCATAATTGGTCCATTTTTTTCGAAAATGTTGCTACAAAGTCATGATTACGGACTTTTTATGGCCTGAAATGGAGGATATGATTTTGGATAATCTTTGTTTGCGCAGTAAGTTCGGTAATCATGTTATTAGCCGCCTTGGAGATGTCAAGATGTGATTTGACCCCTTTAGACTTTTTCTTGTAGGGTGCCGTTAAATTCCTATGCTATGCAAATAATCTAGAAACGATCCACAACCTTAAGGCTAATATCGTCCGATCCATTCGTGAGAAGAATACAGAAACTGTCAACAAAGTCAATACGAACTTCTCGTCTATTACTTTATTTCTGAAGTTATAAAATTTCCATTAAAACTACTGTTTATCATCATAGAGAAATGTAAAAGAAAGAGGAGCTCTACATAAAGTAATATTGACCAGACAGTCTGACAAACAAACAGACTGTTTGTGGTACAAAAGTCAATGCAAAAGGCAGGCAGGCCAGGCTAGTTTAATAAATCAGACAAGGAGTTTTTTTTATAATATTTTGTCTTCATCTGACCAAAGTGGTATTTTTTTTTTTTAATATACATTTAAGTTGTTTTAATATACAAAAACACTAAACAAAACAACGAGTTATAACAAATTCAAAACTAAAAGAGAAAGTTTCCTTTTTGTTTTGTTTGCTGTTGCCTTCTTTTACTCCGGCAACAACTCCAAGTAAAAGCAACCAACCAACCAACATCGTCATCATCATTAACATCTTGGTTACCAATGTAATATTTTTCAAAAGTCAGAGTCTGTGCAAAAGCCTGATCTGATGGACTAGCTTTTATTTACAACACAAAGTAAAACAAAAAAAAAAGTGTTGAGAGTATTGTGTTACTGCTGCAACAAGATTAAGTTGAAAAAAAAGCTAAAAAAAATTAAGTTGATTTTTCTTTTTATCGTGTTGCATGTTTATAGATTTAAACATGCATGAACATGCCACATAACTACCACTTTACATGCAAAAAGTGTTGAAAAAAACTTGCATTTGTTTCATTTCTTCTGTGTTGTTTTTTTTTTTTTTTGTATATAAAAACATATGCCTGTATTTTTATTACCTTAACTTTACCAAAAATAAAAACAGCTTCTGTTTTTTTTTCTTCATCATAATCACAATCTTTTTCTGCTGCTTTTCGTCGTGTTGAAAGTTTCATATGTTCAATTTTCATTCAGTTTCATTTTTATTATTATTGCCACTTCATGCCACATTTTATGGTGTATTTGTGTTGTTTATTTTTATGATCGTTTGCCAAAAAGGGAGATTTTTTCGATTAAATATTTAGAAAATTTGTATACAATTTATTGGCCTTTATTTGAAATAGTTTTTAGAGATCCTAATTAGATAATTGAATGAAAATCTGTATAAATACTACAGCTTTTGCATGTTGATGTTACCAACTTGTAATGATTGTTTTTGCTTTTTTTAAAAGGAGGCTCAGTAGCCAAAGGAGGGTCTACAAGGTGGCCCAAAATGTGTCACTCTATTGGAAGAAAAATCGATAATCCAAAATCGAGTTTCAATTAAAATTTTTGTAAATACAATTAAAAAATTAATTGAATTTGGGCCAGCAAAAGAATTTGTTATATCAATTATGTTTTTTTTGGTTAAAATTAATTAATGTATTATTCCTTATCGAGCTAAAGATCCTTTATTTATAAAAAGTTTAATTATAAATAAAGGATCTTTAGCTCGATAAGGAATAATACATGAATAGAGAAGATCGAAGAAAACTAAAATAATTATTTAAAATTAATTAAAAATTTTCAATTATTCTTTTAATCATAGTAATTAAATTTTGAATCAAAAATCTTCAACATTTTCAATTATAGTTTTAATTATATCAATTAAAACTTTAATTAAAGTTCTAACCAAAAATTCAATAAAAATTTTAATAAAATTTTTAATTAAAATTTTAATAAATTTGTTTGATTCAAATCAATCGAAATTTTAATGAAATTTTCAATATTTTGCAAGCTCTTTAAAACCAATACGTCATTAATTTAGCAGAAATAGCTTTTGATTATCGATTTGAAAAATCTATCCAAATTTAATTTAATCTGAAGCCAAATCCATTTATCTGGCAACACTAATGTGTATACACTACAATTTAAATAACTGTAATAATAAATTATAGTGCTTATTGTAAACTAGAATATTTTTTACACCAAGTTAATTATCAATTAAAAATTTAATTGATATGATTAAACTTTTTATTAAAAATTATCAAAAAAAATCAAAAAAAAAAAATTTAATTCAAATTTTTTTGGCAATATTTTTTTCTGTGTCAGTTTTATTTTAATATAGGGTTTTCCAATAAGGACTTGACAACTTTTTTTGTAAATAAAACGCAAACTAATTGAGATATTTCCAAAACTATGATTTATTTGAAATACAACCAAAACATTTATGAATAGAACTCGACTTCGTTCATATGGCTACCGCGGGCACGTCGGTAGCGGTCGATTCGATGACTCGGACACACATTTCGGCCGTAACGGCCGCTATTTTACGTTCAATGTTGTCTCTGAGTTCTTCCAACGTCGTCGGCTTGTTGGCATAGACCAATGATTTGACGTAGCCCCAAAGAAAAAAATCTGGAGGCGGTAAATTGCACGAACGAGGCGGCCAATTGACTGGTCCATTCCCTGAGATAACACGCTCACCAAACTTACTCTTCAATAAATCGATTGTAACGTGTGCTGTGTTGCGTGTGGCAGCCTCCTGTTGAAATCACATGTCCTCCAAGTCCATGTTTTCCAATTCGGTCCAAAAATAATCGGTAATCATGGCGCGATAACGATCGTTATTGTCGACGAAAAACTATGGCCCAATGACGCTGCCGGCATGCAAACCGCACCAAACAGTTATTTTTTGTGGATGAAGTGGTGATTCATGAAGCACATGTGGATTTTCACCAAACCAATAACGCATATCTTGCTTATTGACGAACCCATTGAGCCAAAAATGAGCTTCGTCACAGAAGATGATTTTGCTCTTAAAGTTGTGGTCACCGACTCTGAATTTCTGTAGTACATTTTTATAATTTGCATACGTTGTTCGTTCGTGTACTTTACCATGAAAATCTTGAGTTTACTGAAAAAAAAGGAAAGTAACAGTTAGATGATCAGTGCGTTCACAAATTACATTCAAAGTTGTCAAGTACCTATTGGAAAACCCTTTATTTGTGAAGAAATCAGATACAGATAACACGTCGACTGGCCATGGATCACTAAAATTCTCACTAAACTCCTCAAGGTTTCAAAAAGGATGGTTCAACGGCACCCTTAAATCGACCGGCACTGGACATTTTGAAGAATACGTTTTTATGTCGCCTAATGTTCTCGATTTGGCGTTTTGCAAGGGTTAGCAAGATCGCCCCCAATTAACCACTCCAGATTTTTTTCTTTAAGGTTTTTTTAAAGTCACATTTCTATGTGAATCATCTTCAGACTTTGCAAGCCCACAAAGAGAATATCCAAATATTTTTATCGCCCGATGTTCTCGGGAAAATGCGGTAAAAATAGCAGTTTTGTTATCATACGATTTTTTAAACATTTTTCCTATAACTGCTAGCCAATTTGGAATTTATGTATTTGTAAAAAAAGTAATGAACCAAAGCTGATAAATTTATTAGATTTTTAAATAATTTTTTCTAATGAATTTATTAGATTTTGTTCTAAAAGTCATTACGTTTTGTAAGGATACCAAAATTCCAAATTGGGTAGCAGTTATATGAAAAATATTTGAAAAGTTATATAAAAGTAAAAAAGTGTGGGATACGATTCGGTTCAAACGAATCGGAGTCTTATTTTGGCTTAACTGAATTGTTAATTATATTTTCAAATTCATCCCATAAATATGATCTTCAGGATCGAAAGTGTATAACAACCTCTAAAATTTATTCCTAATCAAATGGTTTACTTTACAAAAAATATTATATTTAATCATTAAAAACTTATGCATTCGAGCCTTAATAGACAAATTAAACCTTGTTTGGAGTAAATAATTCCAGTTTTAAGCACAAATTTTTAAAAATTGTGTTCAAACGGCCTATATTTGAAAATTTTAACATTAAATAAATACAAACAATATTTATTAAACTTAAAATAGATATAAAACAGTAAAACGTAATTAAGACTAATGTTATAAACAATTACTTTAATTGATAGTCTTTGTTTGGTTTTTATTTTTGAAATTTTGCACAGTGTCCAATATTTTTTTTTTCCTGAATAATTGTATTTTTTTTTTAAGGTTATGTTAACAATTTCCTAACGAATGACTTTACGAATTTAATAAATTAAAAAATTACTTAATTAAATAAGCTTTTATTTAATTTTTATGTAGCTGTGCTAGCTTAATAAGATTCGGAAATAATGTGATCCAAAATTTGTTAATTAAGTGTACAAGTTTTATTTTTGTTAACTGTTAAAAGTTATTATTATACCCTTCACCACAGGTGGAAGGGTATATATAAGTTTGTCATTCCGTTTGTAATTTCTACAACATTGATCTTAGACCCTATAAAGTATATATATTCTGGGTCCTTGTGAAGAGCGAAGTTGATTTAACGATGTCCGTCTGTGTGTTGAAATGGCTTTTCCGAAGAACCCAGACATGATGAGGACTTGATTGTTATTTATTTCTGTTATATGTGATCCATTTCTGTTTGCTATTGAAAATCAGACAGATATTAGCAAAAAACCAGGACTACCTCTTAATTTTTTCCGTAAAATCCCTTTGTTTAATATGTATTTTGAATTTTACGCATAACAAACACATCCATTTGTTGAAATTTTTTTCTTTCATCTCCACCTTTTATACACAAACAACAAACACATACAAAGATTTAAATATTATTTTATTTATTTTATTTATTAATCATATAATTACGAGGCCTTCGGCTCGTTGTAGCGAAAACAGACCGGAGCCTCTGGTGGGAATCGAACCCACGACCCCCGCACTGATAAGCTAGCACGCACCAACTAGCCTATCGGGGCGCTCGGATTTAAATAATTTAAATTCATTTAAATAAAAACCAAACAAATCTCTAATGAACGAACACTTTTTATATATGTACCTCTATTATCGATGATTTTGTGTGAGCTTCAATAGCTCAGTTGTCTAGACGCTATGTCACAAATACTTTTTTTTTCTCTACGGCCGCGGGTTCGAATCCCGGTCAATTCACTTTTTTTTGTACATTTTTTTTTATTTTCTTAAGACTTTTTTTTTTGTTTTTTTTAACATTTAATAATTAATTTATATAAAATTTTATACTAATAATTAAATAATCCCTAAATAGGCTAAAAACATCAAAATTTTTATTAACACCCTCTGATACAAACGTTTTTATTTCTATTTTTTGTTCCGATTTAAAAGAATTTATAAACAGATTTTTAAACCATTTTATTTCTCATATTATAAGAAAATTTTATACATAATTTCCCTTTGAGTGCAACTATTTTAGGTCATAACTTATAATAATTTATAAAAAAAAAAAATTATAAACTATTTTCCTTCAAATTTTTAAAATTAAGCTAAAGAAATTAAAAATATTTTTAATAAAAAAGCAAAATAAAATCCCAAATGCAAATTTGCCAGCTAAATTAAACGTTTTTGTAGAAATAAAACACATGCAGTTCTAGTGATTTCTTTTAACGATTCTTTTCTTTCACCTCTTCACCTTTTATACGCAAACAGCAAACACTATTCTAGAGCTGTAATATGACCTATGGATACGTCTTATATAGCAAAAGATCGAAAATCTTTAGTATAACATATTTGCTGAAAAAACTCGGAAATATCGGTTCAGATACAAAATAGTTATGACCAAAACATACATTTTTTTAAATACCTATTTCCGAGAACCATAAATCTTCCCGAGTCCAAGTTTTATCACCAAATTAATCGTTAATTTTCTCGTATATAATTCTGTCCATTCCATAAATGTCCATATACATATAAACTTCAGTTTTTCCCAACCATGGTGAAGGGTATATAAGATTCGGCATAGCCGAATTTAGCCGCTCTTACTTGTTTTTTTTTTTCTTTTATTAACAATAAAAAATATAATTAAAAAACAGAAATAAATTAAACGTAAACTTCATTCATTAACTACATTAATTATTTTTATTGAAATGATGCTTGCATTTTAATTTTAAAAAGTACGCTCAAGTCACGAAAAATGCAATTTTGTAAAAGTAAAATTTCTGAGGTGAATACCCTTATTATTTTAAGTTACTTTTTTAAGCTTTTTGTATTGGAAACAATTAAATTGTTGATAAATTTGTCAATATGTAATATCAAAATTTTCTGAAATTGTACATAAGAAATTTTTAGCAACCTTTACAAATTGTTTTTCACTTTTTGAATAACACTATGGAGTTTAGTTTTAAGAAGCTTTTTACATTTTTCACTTGACCAAATTATTTTTAAACAATAGATTGCTAAATTTAAAATTACCTACCGTTTTTTTTATATTCTTAACAAATTTTTTAACATTTGTTAATAAGCGAAAATATTTAAACACCCCTGATATTTCAAAATTTTAATTGCTTTAGTTGTGATTTTTTTTTATTTTTTTTTTGGTAATTGAACACCTGCCTAATAATAATTTCGTGTGGTTTTTGCGTAATTCATTACTAAAAAAAATTACCTTAAACTTTTCAAAGAATTAAAACAAACAACATAGTTTTTGATATTCAAATTTTGTATGTCTCATATTTTTAAAGTAAATTACGGTTCAGTTAAAATTGCAACTGACTCACTGCTGGGCCTAGCAAAATTTTTTACTAATTTTGTAATTCGAATTGCTAAAATTAGCAACATTTTTTTTAATATATTTTTTCTTCCTTATAATTGAAGTTTTTTTTTAAATTAAAAATTTTTTAAGTTCACCTGTAAAAATAGCACAAACATTTTCAAAAATTAGTTAAAAAGGGCCCTGCGTAAAACCCTTCTGAAATTAGTAAGATTAGTACGATAAGTTCAGTAAAACTATAACCTTTAAATATACAAAATTTTAGTTTTAATTGCTTAAAATTTTAGTTAGTTGAAAATAGCAAAATACTCTGCTATAATTGTCCTTAATATTAATAGACAAAAAAAGCAAAAAAAAACTAAAATTAGGACTGGTCTAAAGTTAGCTAACTTTTTGAAGCCAATACATACTTTTCTGTGTCTTTAAATGCCTTTAATTTGCTTTATTAATTTCTAAATACTGTTTTTCATTTAAAAGTAATTAAGATCTTAAGAATCAAACCGTTCTTAATATTACAAAATTAAACTTTTTGTGAAATCTTGTTTAAGAACTTCTTTTGTCAATTTTGAATGAATTAATTTCAGAAAAACTTGACTAATAATCAAACGACAAAATAAAACTAGAATTGAAGAACAACGACACATAATAAAACCTTCAATTAAACTTTACTACTCATGGTTGTAACATGTAGGTACTTTATTCAATATTTATAACACTGTTCGTTACTTGAACAGTGTAAAGGTAAAACAAATTTGAAAACATTTAATTTAAAATGTGTTAACAAATAATAAATTTAGAAATTTTCTAAATTTTATAATCTAACATTACGCGTTCAGAAAGTGATTTTATTTTACATTTTAATGTATTCCCTGTTAAAAAAAAAATCCCACTTTTTTAAAAACTGTTTCCACTTTTTTAAAAGGCTATTTCGGCTTTTTGAAAACTGTTCTAACTTTTTAAAAACTGTTCCCATTTTTTTAAAAACTGTTCCCACTATTTAAACGTATATACATACTTATCGTTAAAGGTTATTTTTGTTTTCAAAATTATTTTTCATATTTTTAAATTAATTGGTTTAAAAATTTTATTTAAAATATACAATTTTTTAAAAATTTAAAACCTATTGTATGACTTGTGTTCTCACTTTTAAAAATTGTTCCCACTTTTTTAAAAACTGTTCCCACTTTTTAAAAAAAACTGTTTCCACCCTTTTAACGGATATACATATTTACCGTTAAAGGTTATTTTTGTTTTGAAAATTATTTTTTATTTATTGGTTTAAAAAAATGATTAAAAAGATACAGTTCATTGAAAATTAATTTTATAACTTTACTTATACACTCACCAAAAAAAGTCTGTAATGGCAACTGAAAATTTTGCTGTTATTACGGGAAATTCTGCTAATTTGAGCCCAGCGGTATTTTTTGCTAATCTTAGCAACACATGTCTGCTGACGTGTAGTACAATGAAATTAGTAGAAAAATTAGTAGCCGCTACTAAATTTTAGTAGACTTTTTGTAAAGTGGAATTTAAAATCTGTTTGCTAAAATCAGCAAAAAATATTAGTACAAGGTTTTAGATTTATTTTTTTTATCGAGCATAAAAAATTTTGACATTTTTTAAAAGATGTTTTATACAAAATGAAAAAAAAATCAAAGGCTTAAAAATTGTTAAAACATAAACGAATTTTACATTTTGTTTTAATTTGGTAATTTCTGTTTTGAAAAATATTTTAGTAAATTTTTTTTTCTTTACTTTTAAGGTTAAATTTAATTGTTTTTAGTGCTGATTTTTAGAACTAAAAAACCCTTTTTAGTGCTATTTTAGGTGGATGTCCTCTTTTTAGACATGAGTCAGTATCTTCACTTCCGATCCCTTTTTTAGTCCAATGTAACATTTTAGGGCAATTTAAGTTTGTATGTATAAGTTGTAATTATTAGAAATAACATTTTCTTCAACATCGACTTTTTTAAAATTAGTAATTTTTTTTGCTAATTTTAGCAAATCGGTTTTCAAAAATTTGTAAAATGATTTCTGAAATTAGCAACAAAAATTTGTAAATATTCTGTAAAAATTCTGTAATTTGTAAAATGTAAATAGCAAAAAGATTTGCTAAATAATATTTTTTTTACTAACAATCAGTACAAAAATAGTAAAGTGGGATTGAAAACCGTTTATAAATTTTTCTACTAACTTTTTTTTCTGAGTGTACACACAAAAAAATAATTTGTAATTGTTGGTGTTATTTCAATTAAAATTTTGTAGTAAGAACAAAAAAATTAATTGGATTTTTTACAATTTCTAATTAAAATTAGTCTTATTTTTAATATAACAAATCACAATTTCACAATGTCCGGTTGGGTACTAACTGGGACTTCAAATGATACATTTGTTGTTGTTTCTCATATAAATTTTGAATTAAACTGTTCGATAAATAAATCAAATAAAATTGTTTTTATTATAAATATAAAGTACAATCTTTTTTTTAATCTTAAATAGACTGATCCCAAAAAGATTTTAGCGTTTTTTTAAACTGTTCCCACTTAAAAAAAAAACTGTTCAAACACTATAATAAGTGATAACTTTAAAGTTTTTTTGTTTTTAGTGTTTTTAAGTTTTTAGTGTTTTTAAGTAATGTGTAATTTTTAAGAGCTTTCGGATTTGATTAAAAAAACACATAAAATATTGAGAAATGTATGAAATCTTTATTTGAGTCGATAGAACAGTCTATATAATTAAATGTTTAAAGATAATTTCAATTGAATGTAGCGGCTGCGCCTCAAATGGTTCATACACTTGGTCCAATTTCGGCATACTCTCTCCAACATATTGGTCGGTATCACACGAATAAATTCTTCAATATTGGCTTCTAGTGCGGGCTTGTCCCTATAGACATCAGAGAACTCAAATGCTGATTGCAAAACGTTCATACGCAATCAACACAAGAATAAATATGTGTTTGCGTTCAAACGGTGAATATACTCCAACACACATATTGTCACTGATTTATAATCATATGTCGTTTTTATACCATTGATTTTATTCTTGTTCGTTCGAGTCAACAATAATTATTTTGATGTAGAAGAAAAAGCAATAAATAACGCGTATAAGTGTATTCATAATTTAAACAAAATAGTTTCTTATCTATAAAAAGGGGGTGGTTTTGTAGAAACACATTTCATAAATTAGGGTGGGTCTAAAATCCGTTTTTTAGAATTTTTATTAGTAATACCAAAAATATTGTTCTTTGTGATTTTTTTTTTTAATTTAGGTCGATATCTCAGTCTCTCCCAATCCGGTTGAAGTTAAGTATTGCCTAATTTTCCAATCAAAATAAATGAAAAAAAAAACTTAGACAATATTTAAATTTTTTTGGATTAGGGAAGCCTGAGATATCGCCCTAAATTTTTTTTCCAAAAAAATATTTTTATTTTGCAAAGAAGAATATTTTTAGTATTGTATTACTAAAAAAAATTCTAAAAAAGCGGATTTAAGTCCCACCCTAATGTACATTTATGAAATGTGTTTCTATTTTTGTTTTAAATTTGAATACACTCATACGCATTGTTTGTTTTTTTTTCTGATTTATTCAACGCTGACTTTTTGTTGAGTGATTACATTTGCAGTAAACATAATCGACAGACGATTCACACTGATCCCAATTACGCGTTCAGTACCATAATGCTGATTTTATTTACAGTGAATTTTGTTGAATTATTAAATGTGAACAAGAATTTTTGTGTATGATTAAATCAAGAAAAAAGTTGATTTTGCAGTTCTCTGATAGACATTAGCCTTAACATAGTCCCACAAAAAAATCTAAAGGCGTTTAATCGCACGATCTAGGCGGCCAGTTGACCGGCCCCAAACGTCAAATAAACTGTTCACCGAACTCTCCTCTCAATTGGTCCATTGTTTCGCAGGCTGTGTGGCTTGTGATACCGTCTTGTTGAAACCATATGTCAGCAAGTCCAGCTACCATTATTGCCAAAAAAAAGTTTGTAACATCGCACCTATTCCTGCCAACGGCAAATCGATAATTCACGGTCATCAACAACACTAACGGATACAGGTGCGATATTTTCCTCTGTCCGCACTCTACGTATGCGTGTTGGTGGTTGTTTAATGTAAATTTGGTGCGAAAATTAGTGACAAGATTCCGAAAGAAAGTCGCCCAAACTGACCATAAAATGGAAGAAGTGCACGATGCACTTTCTTATCTGCAACCGTTGTTCGTTTGTAAGTCGATTCATGGTTTAATTATAGACTAAACTGAACATGTTTGACAGTAACACTAAATCAGCTGAGCTGCCAAAACAACTGTGTTGCCAAAAATAAAGTTGCTAAAAAATCTTCCTTTATATTTGTTAATTCATTTTGTAAAAACGATGATATTTTTTTTTTGTTAAAAAGTATTATTTGTTTAATAAAATAGATTTAGAATCTTGTATGTATTTTTCAGACAATAATGTGTGCATGGAAAACTGTTCCCACCTTCATTAATATTAACTTATGTATACTTTGCACAAATTAAAGTTGTTAAAGATTTTCTTAAGTTCTATAATTCTCGATTAAATTTTCCAAATTTTTTAAGAATACTTTTTCATCCTAAAATCCAGAAACTTGTTTTTATCTTAAAACGATTTTTATCAACGTTTTTTTATTGCACCCAATTTTTTAAAAACTGTTTTCACTTTCAATATGAATGTCGATGATTTTATTAAATTTACCAAATTTTAAAGATTTTTTTCTTTGTTAAAAATATACATAAATTAATTTAATCTTTTTCAGCATGATCTGTGGATGCTCTATCCTTTTACCGACAAAATTGTGTAGTTGTCAATTTTTTTTAGTAATCTGACAATTTTATTACCGACTTTTGTCGCTAAAAATTGAGAGAACTACCCCTCTTAAAACTATTTTGATCAACCATTTTTAAATTGTTCTCACACTTAATCTGGAAAATGTTTTTTCTCATAATAAATAATATTTTTGGAAAAATGTAGAAAATTTGTTATTTAAAAAGGATTTTAATCAATCTTATCAAACTGTTCCCACTTAAAAAAACTGTTTCCACTTTTTGGAAAACTGTTCCCATTTTTTTTTTGAAAACTTAACACCTACAATATGAATATAAACATAAATATTTTGGGAAAAATAGCAGCTGTCAAAGATTTCAATATATTGTGCTATATTTCTCGTTGAATTTTTTTATATTTTTAATTTTTTGTTCCTATTCTAATGATCTGTAGTGTATGGTTTGAATTGTATTTATAAGTAGCAAATTACAAATTACGATTAAATTCTTTTTTTTTATTTAAAATCACACATACATATGTTTAACATATTACAATGACAGCAACAACTACAAGATATTTAAGTCTAAAACGGATGAACAGAGTGAGTGATATCGAAAACAAATATTTAGTAGAAGTTAAATAGATATGAGGTGGTTGTTGCTTATTTTTTTTACAATAGAAACTCGAACATAAAGTCTTCCAACATTTTAGATGTAAAACTTTGAACAAGAACTAACCGGCCTCGACATAAATACAATAACAACAAAAACATGAAACTACAAGAAAAGCTTCTAACAATAATATTGTAATCTAATGCAATCATAAAAAACATAAGTTCTCGTTTATGTGGAAAAGTTTAAAGGTTTGAAACTTGACTAAATATTAAATGACAAAGAGAGTGAGAGTTTTTAAAGAGATATTAGAATTTGAAATGTTTTTAACGCTCTTGTGTGGATTGTATCTTGTGGTTAGTTTTTTTTTGTTAAAAAGTAAAACTAACAGTGTTTTTTTTGTTTACTTTGTTTTGCTTGTTATAAAACGGGCTTTTCTTGTAACTCTTGTCTTGTTGTATTACTAAACCGTGGTTATAAAGCTTTTTTTTGTGTGTTTGTTCATATTACACTTCTTTTTTTTAACCCAGTGGTAGGCTGGCAGCTTAGTTAATTGAAAATGAATTTTTAGTCTGCCACAAGTCTGGCTTGAAAACGGTCGTGCGGTTGAGATAAATATATAAGCTCTTGTTTGTGAAAAAAAATCTTTAAAGAAAGAAAATTTCAAAACAACTTTCGCGTTTAATTACGGTCTTTTTATGCAATTAAAGAAAATCCGTTTTTGAAAACATCCGCCTTAAAAAGGGACTCAAAAAAATTTTTCAAACAAAAAAAAAGAACACCGTTCGATTCGATTATAAATCAATGTGAGAAATAACAAATGTTTGAGACAAAAATACAAAATTTTGAAAATATTTTACATAATAAAAAAAAACAGATAAAATAATTTAAAAGGAAAAAAATTAAATATTTGTTTAATATTAAACAATAAAAAGTTTTAAAAGTGATTGAAAAAATTATTCGATTGTATCACTTTAAGTAAACTATTTAATTCAAAATTTAAAATTCTTCAAACAAAAACTAAACTAAATTGATACAAAAAAAAATAAAAAATATCTGGCTAAAAAGGGACGAAGTAACTTCAAATCCGGAAAAAAAGGAAAATTTTAATAAAAAACTCAACTAATTTGACATTCAGCAAAAAACAGGAAATTTTTGAAAAAAAAAACAATTCCAGTAATATTACTAAAATATTCGAATAAAAGAACTCGAATATATTATCAAAGAATTTGATAAAAATTAATGCAACTAGAATACAAATTTATAAAATTCTAAACGAAAATATTCAAATTAAACAACTCTGGTATTTCACTTCAGATATTTGAACAAAAAAGGATGCTATTATAATATTCGATTAAAAAAAAATGTAAATACAAACTTAAAAATTGGAATTATTTTAAGCATAATTTAAATAAGAGTCATCTAATAAAAAATATCGAATAAAAATAAACGAACAAAAATAATCGAATAAAAATAATGGTATAAAAAATTTTAATTTACAATGTGTACACCATTGCAAACATAAACCGCCGTTCATATTAAAATCACGTTCAAATTATTTTCGAAAAGAAAAAAAATCGGATAAAATATTCCAATAAAACTAAACAAAAATTTTAATTTATTACAAAACAATAAAAACAAAATAAAATATTGAAAAAATTAATATTTGATAACTTTTCTAAAAAAAAATATTCGAATAAAAATTATTCGATTAAAAATAATTGTTTAAAAATTTTGATTTAAATTATTCCTCTTTTAATTTGAACCAAAAATAATCGTTTAAAACAGCTTTTTTAGAAGAAAAAAAGTGTTTGCTAAACAAAATTATTCGATTAAAAATTTTTAAAATTTCCTTTTTACAATAAAACCTAATGTTTGTTACGCTCGGCAAGCTTATGTTACTTGCAACGCCGTTCAACAACAATAACGACGAATATTATGAGACCCCATACACAACAGCAACAGCATCTCCAGCAACCATATTGTGGAATAGATCAGCAACAACATCCCTCTAAAAATAATCACATCAATTATTTAAATACACAGCAAGTATTACAACAACAACAATCGGCAGTTCATTTGCATCAGCAACAACAAAGCTATCATCAACAGCAGCAGCAGCAACAACAACAACAACAACAGCTACACCATCTTAATCATGGTCCTTTACCACAACCACCTCCCCCACATATGTGGAATACTCAACACAATCCAAATTGCTATACTTCCCAACCACTTTCCTCTACAAGTGCAGGGAATTCCACACGAATTGCTAACTCAAATGCCGGTCATATAAATTTACAAAATTGTCCACCATATCCACCAAGAGTTTATGTACATCCTAGTACACAACATCCTGGTTTTCCCCATCCTCCTCCACCCAGTCATGCCAATGAACGTATGCCTTTAACTGCACCCAATTATGCAAAATTACCACCCTTATCGGTGGTCAATCAACAAAGGATTAATGAATGTGCTGGCATACCTTTAATATCCACAGCCACGGCTCATTTGACACCTGGACAAAGGCAAAGGATATCAAGGAAACAATCACACTCACCACCAGGTAGAAATTGGCCAAATGTATTACCCAACAATACAACTGCTCAAAATTATGCTGCTATTCAATACGCAGCTGCTCATGCCCAGGGAGCACCATTAATGCTTAATAAGCAGCAACAAAAACCAGAATATTGGTCGCCCAACTCCTATGCGTTACAGCAACAGCAATATGCAAACAAATCCATGCAGTTTACTAAACCCCAGGATAGAACTCGAACTCCTTTGCGCTATCAAAATTCAGCTCCAGCAGCTTTAACTTCATCCAGATCAAAAGAGAATCTAGAACAACAAATGAAACATGGCAAGGATAACGAAAATTCATCCTCCAACAATGGTGATTCGTCTAATAGCAATGAGACTTGTCTGCCCAGGATTATAAAACCGCGGAAAAGACGAAAGAAAGATCGCAAGACACCAAACAATATGGTAAATGCGGTCTATATGAAAATGGATAATAAAAATTGTCAAGATAAATCAATTATGGGCGGAGGAGCATCCATAAAGACTTATAAATCTTCAGAAGACCTAATGAAATGTCTACAAAAATTTACCCAAATAAATAATTTGAATGAAGACAAAATGCACAGACAAAATCAAGAATCTTTCTTGATGGAAAATAATTCCAAAGAATTGACGCATTTGAGTTGTACTTCGGGAAGTAATGATATAAATCATGGTATATGTTTTTGTTCAGAATGTGATCCTTTAAGATCTATATGGGATTATCCTTTAAGAAGATCATTATCGGACTCATCATCGTCATCAACAAGTGGTACAGGATCATTAAGTGATGATGCCAAACAACTTAAAACCAGAGCAGATATAGTAGGAGTTATTGGATCTAAACGCAACAACAAGGAACATTTAAATACAACTCCTAACTGTACCAGCACATCTTCAACTCAACATGAACTTTTGGAAAATTCTGCAGACAATGGCTTATACAATATGAATATATTAAGTGGCATTAATATAGCAAATGAACTGTTTAAACATAATCACTCTTCGATAGACACTTTTGCCAACCTTAACAATCCTCTGGCATCTTTGTTACCCGAAACGGCAGAAACCTTATTAACAAAATCGATCAATGAAATTTCCAAGAAACTAATAGAGACATGCTCTAATGAATCTTCTGATTTACCATTGTCTGCCTGTAATTCTTTAACATCATTTTCAACAACATCCTGTTCATCCTCCTCCTCCTCCACATCATCGTCTAATTCTACATGTGCAGATTTATCTTGCAATGATAGTGGTATTGAAAGTGCTCACATAAATGCTGGAGATGATTTAGTTTTTAATTTTGATCATTTGCATATTACGGCAACAAAGTTGTCATTGTTGTCATCGTCGTCACAATCATCGTCGACATCCTCTTGTGGCAATATATCAACGTCTTCATCGCCTACAGTGAAATTTGCATCAAATTTTCTAACAACACAAACATCATCATCATCATCTACTACAACAGCAGCATCACCACTGCCACCAACACCACACCAAACTCCTTTAACACACTGTAAACAAACAATTGCAACAGCAAATACTTTAAAGGCAGCACCCACCTTGAATTTTTTGGTAGATGTAAATAATAATCAGTTACATGTTGTTGCACCAAAAACGAAAGACATGAATCTAATTCAAAACAACAACCAACAGCAACTGCAACAGTTCAATGATCTGGTACAAAATCATCAACCTCCGCAACAGCAACAACAACAACAACAACAACTGCAGCCGCCACACCGACATGATCAACAATTTTTCAATAATTGCTTTGATTTGATGTGGCAACAACATGAAAGACAATTGGGTAACAACAACAATAATGATCAATTAATATCATCTTCTTTATCTACGGCTTCAAATAATGTTGCTATGTCATCATTTTTAGATTCAGTGGGTTCATTAAAAACAGTATTTTCTACCATATCATAAAACAAAAAAACAAAAAAAAAGGGAAATACACAATTAAACAATGATTTTAAATTTCATTATGACTATTCATAATGAATATTTAAAAGTTAATATCAACACTTAAAAATTTAAAATCATACAAAAGTTACTTAATATAAGATGTAAAGATTTAAAAGAAATACTGGGAATTATACCAGAGACAAATTTATTGTGAAATTTGGTTAAAATAACGTGAATAATTTTGGGAGAAAAGTGTAATAAACAATTTTATTATACACACGAAGAAGATTGGTCAATAATTTTGAGATATACCGATATTTTTAGAGGAAATACTGGGAAAATAATATCTACTTTTGAGTCATCATAAATATAAAAATGTCATTAAACATTGAACTTCTACTTAGAGAGCAAATTTAAAAACAAAATGGATTATATAAAAAACCAGTATTTTTTTTTTGTCATACTTTGGAATAAAGTAATACAAATTTGGAAAAATTTTACTTTGTAACAGAAGGCAAAACAATTTTGAATGGAGATGCTGGATAAAATGAAAGCAGCTTGTTCATAGCTTGAATATAAAAAGAATTAAAAAAACCTTAAAAAAAATACTGGGATATGGCAAATTTATTGTGAAATTTTGTTAAAAATAAACAACTAGAATAATGAGAAATTGCAGTAAATAATTTAATTAAACGTACGAAGCTGGTTGGCCAATAATTTTAAGATATTCGATTATCTTTAGAGAAAATACTGGAAAAAAAATGTAAATTATTTAACTTTATAAATCATCATAAATAAACGGTTGTAAACAGTGAAATTAAAAAGCATAATTTAACAGCAAATTGGATTAAAAAAAAACAGTATTTTTTGCATTATGATAATTTGGAATAAAGAACTACAATTTTAACAAACTTAAACAATTTTCAATGGCATTGCAGGAAAAAAATGGAAACATCTTTGGCATAACATGAAGATAAAATGGAATTTAAATACTCTTTAAAAGAAATACTGGGATATTAATTGTGATATAATTGTGTGCAAGTGGCCGAAAACAAAAAATTTATGTTTTGAAAACATTTTTGTTATAATTTTAAGGATTTCAAAAAAACCAGTATTTTATAAAATATCGCAATTTAAAAAAAAAAAAAGAAAACAAAATTTGGCAAAATCTGTTGTGGTGATAAAAGTTAAAACGATTCTGTATGATAAAACTGGAGCAGCTCTGTTATATCATGGACATATAATGATATTTATTGAAAACCAGTATTTTCTGCAATATCTAATTCAGAACGAAGAATTAAAAATAAAGCGGCAATCATAAATGACATTTTTCATTTAAGGATACACTGGAATCTTTAAAACAATTTTTATATAAATACTGGGAAAAAATTTTAACACTTAAAATACAAATAGAAGCTGAATTTATTTAAATTATATTTTTTGGTGTTGTGAACTTTGACCGATAATTAATCTGATATTAACACGGATCTTAAAAAACCAGTATTTTGTGCAATATCCTGATGTCAACTGAAATTAACATCTTATTGTAAACAACTTCTTAAACAACAACAATAATGTTTTACTTCATCATTAAAAGCTGACTCATCATAATTTTTATACAAATTAAGATGTTCAAAAAACCAGTATTGTAAGGATTTTACATTGAGAGCATTAAGTGTTTGATGGAATCACCAGCTGTGTTTTAAACTTCTTTATAGAACGCAGCTGTATCAATAACTTCTGTAAAATTGTAATATTTTCAATATAATTGTATCTCTTAAAACCGGTATTTTTTGCGTAATCATAGTTTTGAATTACAATAAGACACACATTCTAAACAGTTTCTTAAACATTAATCAAAAAAACAACAAAGCACGCAGCTGTATCATCAACTTAAAATAAATTCGGATATTTTAAATATTGTGAAGTTGAAAATTTTACGCTTTAAATTTTAGATGACAACCTTGAAACACAATTATAAGAAATTGTGGTATTTTGAAAATTAATGATTAAACTTTCAAAGCCTTAAATTTGTAATAAAAAACATTAAGAAATAAATGAATTATTAAATTCTAAAACAAAATATAAACAAATTTCGAAATATTCCACAATATTTTAGTGAATCCTAAAATTAATAAATGCATATAGAGACTGGTTAAAAAAATATGAAAAAAATGTATAAAATTACTTTAAAATATAAAAATTCTAAATCAACACTGAAAGACAGTAAACACCATTTAAAAATTAAAAAAATAAATAAAAAATACATCAAATAGCAACATAAAGTTATTGGCATAATCAATATAACAATAAATAGTGGTTTATAAATTGCTGTGAAATTATCTTTAAATACTCTAAATAAAGTTAAAAATAACCAATTTTCATAACATAAACGGACAAAATGCAATTGAAAATGGCTTCAAAAATGCTTCAAGTGCTAATGATATTTCAAAATAAACTAGAACTTTTTAAAACTATCAATGAGTTCATAAAATACTATAAAATAATGGTTTTCAAAATACAACAAAAAAAAAATTACTTTAAAACATACACTGATAAGACTAACATATTTATTAAAATACTGGTTTTTAAAATGCATAAATATAATTTACTAAATTGTGAAAAAGTTAAATAAAAAATTTAAACTTTTGAAAATTAAACCAAAGAAAATTTCTAAAAATTTAAAAATTAAATTTAAATTTAAACTCACAACTCAAGTTATAATAGAAAATACTGGTTTTGAAAATACAGCATTACGTAGTTAAAAGCGAGAAACGGACAAATTTAAATTTTAACAAATACACAAGCCAGAGGATTAAAAAATTATTAAAAATTTCACAAAAAAATTGAAAAAAACCCAATTTTTAGCAGAAAATACTGGGTTTGATAGTGTAAAAAATTTTGCTTAAAGTTGTAAAAACTAAAGACTGTGATTTAAACTTTTCAACAATGCATAATTCATCTATAATAAAAAATACTGGTTTTTAAATGCACATAGAGAACTGGTTAAGTAGTGAAAAATCTAAATCAAATGAAGACAAATGTGAAAATAATCAACAAAAGAAATTTAACAAAACATATAAAATTTCTAATCTCATCAATTTCAATTAATATAAAAAATACTGGTTTTTAAATTGGTTAAAATTTTACAAAAATACTGGTGAAAAAATAACAAACTCCTTTTAATTTATTAAATAATTCTTTAGAAACGTATGGCTTAAAATATGTTTAAAATAAAAAAACTGGTTTTTAAATAAAAATTAAATGCTGACATAACTTCTACAAAACTGCCCTAAATCTTCCTTCATATATAAATTAATATTAAATATAACTTGAAGTTAAACTTTTAATGCAAAATACTGGTTTTTAATACTGTAATACCAGCAAAAAAAAGTGTTTTAATATTTTAAACCAGTTTTAACGGTAAAACAATTATGCTGTGAGGTGTTTTAACATTGTAAATCTTCATATGAACTCAAATATTAACTTTAATATAAACTTAAATCATAAAAACGTTATAAAAACCAGTATTTCTTAAAGAAGGTGTTTCCTGATCAATCAATAATTTGGTGTTATAAAAACGATAAAAAATTTAACATCATTAAATTTTAAAATAATAATGATTACGAAATTTTGACCTCAATTCAAGTGTTAATGAAAACTAAAACCCATTATTATTATTATTAATAAAAATATTGCATAACCTACGAAACACAAAAGCAGACATTAACATAAAAAACTGTTAACAAAATTTCTCAACGACATCATCATCATCATCAGCGTCATAATTTTGCTGCTGCTGTTGTTGTTTATTACACAAATGTTGTTATAATTTCCTGTTTCCGTTTAATTGATTTTTAAATGACTTGCAACGGTTAAATTTACTACGCACTATAAAAAAAACGAACCAAACCAAAAGATAGCACGAAAAAGCAACAAAAATGTAAACCTTAGACAACAAAATTATACAAAACCTAAAAAAAAAATATCTAAAAATAATATAATCAAAGCTTTAGCTTACAACATATTATACAAAAATGGATTAAAAAAAACTTTAAAATTAAAAACCCAGCGGGAATATTAAATTCAACAAAATAAACTTAAAAAAAAAAATCAGCAAAAAAAAACTTTCACTTTCACTCTCCATAAAGTACTTTATCCAAACTACACAAAAGGCTTTAAAATATAAATAATAAAGACAGACAGACACTCACGTTAGTCAGCCAAGCAGACAATCAGCCAACCAACCAACCAAACAGACAGACATGGTTTTACAATTTACAAACAACATCTTTTGGCCAAGCAACCAAACAACCAACCAACAAATCAGCCAGTTAGTCAACCAGGCAGCCAACTCTTAAAACAACCATCGATCGAAGTAACCAACCATCCAACCAAACCATGCATGTTTCCATAATAATATGTATATAAAGTAATCTTTAATTCCTTTTTTTTTCATCATCTTAAATGTGTATGCAAATATTTTTTTTTTTTTGTATTTTTATGTCCATTTATTTATACAATATCATCATAATTTTGTTTGTGTAATGTACTCCGTACTTCATGTTCAGTTTGTTATATTATTGTTTCTTTTTTTGTAAAAAAAAATATTTTTGCTTAAGAAACGTGCTTTATTTACATTCAGTTTTTCTTTTGTTTTTTTTTTGTTATTAAGAAATATTTATTTTTATTTTATAATCTTTTTTTCTATATTATCTTAAGACAGTATAAGAACAAGAAAATATATTGTTAGGGAAAAAGTAATTTCGTATATTAACAGCGGTATTCATAAAAAAATCTTAATTCAAGTTTCAAATGCATTTTAGTTAAAAAACATTTTAAGCCTAAAAAAGGTTTATTAAAAATTCGTATTCATAATCAGTATTTTAACTAATAAACGATTTAATGATTTTTTAACTTGAAGATGGCAACACTGTATTTTTTATTTGTCATATTAATCGTAATGATGCAAATCAATGATTACTAAACCATACGGTACTCGTTTCTATATATTTTTTTGTCGTTTTTCAGAAAAATATTGTTTTTATAAAGCAAAATATTTATGAAAACTTGTTTATTAACTAAAAAAAGAAAAAGAGTCAAAACAAAATGCCCAATAAAAATGTTACATAGATAATGATTTTATTGTAGATAAAAAAGTATTCAAATAACCGGTTTTATTTTCTTTACTTTGATTAAACAACACACCACTATAAAACACGATAAATAATATCCAAAAATATTATTATTTTTGCTTAAATTTTTTATCCGGAATTGAAAACGGGTCGCTCCTCTTTTTGTAAATTTTAGTCTGACGATTGTTTGAAATTTGGGCAATAGTTTCTATTATAAACAAAATACAATTAAAAATATCACATTTTCCATATAAAAATGGTTCTTACCAATTCTTTTCATCAAATATAGTGTCCATTATTTATTAAACAAAAACAAATAACTTCTTTTGTTTAAATGCCAAATTTTTGCAAAAATGTTTAAAATGATAATAAACACAAAGCAAGAATGTCATCTTAAAATAGGTTTAAAAAAGGGCCGAACCAATTTTAAAATTCGTTTATTTAAACAAGGTTGAAAAAAGGTATTTTAAGCTAAAATTCGTTTATGAATACAATTTTAGCAAATTTTGCTTAAAATTGATTTGAAATACTGTTTAAAATTTTTATGAATACCGCTGTAAAACATCTGTTAGATGTTAAAATTTGTATGTCAAACCCTAGTGAATGATAAAAAATCTATCATATAACTTAAATTGAGGTTAAAAATTATGCGTTGAAATATGTTTTAAATAGCTTTAAATAAGGAAATGCTGGGTAATAATGGTAACACAGAAAACCAAACCAATTTAACATAAAATATAATACAGTGGTTTCCCGATTTAACGAATATTCGATTTAACGAATTCGCGATTTAAAGAACAGGCAAAATTTTTACATTACTGACTGTGTATAACGAATTAAAATCCAATTTAGTACTCAATTTAACGAAGAAATAAAAAAATATGTAAAAAAATGATTTATTTCAAGTCATTCTAAGATTTTCTTTTGCATTTTTTGTATTCTAATATTTTGTTGACAATGTACGTTATTGTACATAAAAAAATCCGTAGGATGACACGTATGAGACGCCACTAATTTTAAATCTATATAATTTTTTGGAATTGCCAACCTCCAGATGATACTTGCTAAAACTTAATGAGAATTCGTTTTTTAATGAAAAAGTTACAGCTGTTTTTGCGATTTTGAAAACAATGGATGCAAGGCAATTTCATGTGTTGATTTCTCATTCTTTTTTTTTTTGGGGAAAAAAACAACGTTCAAGCCAAAGCTTCTTAATCGAGACAAATGGTAGAAAAGTGGTTTTCTGACTTTAAACGTAGTCGTACAAACACCGATGTCGCCGAACGCTCTGGTAGACCAAACGAGGTGATGATATCGAAAAAAAAAACAAAAAAGTTCGCATTATCGTTTTGGCAGACCGTAAAGTGAAATTGCAGGAAATAGCTGATACCTTTAAGATATCAAAGGAACGTGTCTGCTTTTATTTGCATGAACATTTCTCCATGAGAAAGCTGTTTTTGAAATAGGTGCCGCGTTTGGGCACAGTGTACTGAAAACAACAACGTGTCGATGATTCCAAATGATGGCCAAATTGCACGAATTACACTTTATATTGCTTCCGCATCCATCATTTTCGCCAAATTTGGCTCCCAACGATTTTTACCTGTTTTCAGACCTTAAAGAGATTTAGTTCGAATGAAGAGGTGATTGCCGAGACAGAGGCCTATTTTGAGGCCAAAGATAAATCATTCTATTAAAAAGGTATCGAAATGTTAGAAAGCCGTTAAAGTGATTGTATCGCTAATTCCGGTCCTAAGGAAATAGGTAAAAGGACGAAAGAGGTAGAGTAGAGTTTGTGGACATTTGTTTTGAATTTCTCTATATTGAAAGTAAAAGGAGAAAAGTTTGAAAGGGAGTTTTTCCCACCTACTGCCCTACTTAATCGGTCACGGATGTGAGTGGAAAAGTACTAAAGTACTGAATTTTATATCCCTAAATCTTCTCTCTGTGTAAGAACACAATATTGCCAACTCAAACTAAAATTTGATAACCGTATCCCAGTAAAAAAAAAGTAGCAAAAGAAGAGAAAAAGAAGCAGTGATTTTTATTCCGGTGTTGTGAAAATTTGGATCGGAACCAATGATTTTTACATAGGGGTGTCATAGGGTGAAAGTTTTCTTATGGTTTAGTAAAAAATGAAATCTTTTGATAAATTTTGAACTTGTAATTTAGATTTTAATAGCCTCATTTTCAAAACCTTCCGTTAGATTCTACCTGGGAATATAACTGGCATACATATATGTTGTTGTTTCCCATATAAAGTTTGTGTTTGACTTTTGGTTAAATTATAACGGGACATTCAGCAATCGGACCTTATGTTTATTCGAAATTCTTGCAATTTTTACTACAATAATTTTTTACTTTTTGTTGCAATAATAACTACGCTTTTATAAATAAAAAATCTGGTAAATTGTAAGTTAAAGATTGAAACAAATAACATAAACTTAAATCATAGTTATAAGTGTCAAATTTAAGTGTTAAATTTCATTAAAAATCACATTTTTCGAAGTTGTGAAAAATAACTGCCGTAGAAGAGGAAACTCAGAACTAAACGATACTTTGAAATCAATGAAAAATTAATTCCTTAAGAATCACTTCCATTTATTTTTGCTGGGATGTAAAGTTAGCAATAAGAACTTTTATTAACAAAAATCGTCAAAGTTAAATTAATAGACAATTTTAGATATTTTATATCAAAAACGATTAATATATTTTTTTTTTTTTTTGCTAAAAACGTAAAAAAAAATGTATAAAAACAGATTCAATACACCGGTTCAACATACCGGTATAAAGGAATAGGTTTTGGAATAGCGATATTTTGTAAAATCAAACGATTCGGTATTGGTACCGGTTATCAGTTTGAAAGGGCTTTGAAACGTATAACGATATTAAAATGGTACGGTTTAAAAACTCACGGAAGATCAGACTTTTATATAAAATTGGTTTTAATACTGAATTGTTAAAATAAATTTGATATTATCAACTTGTGCTTTGCCGATGGTGCTTTGTTGCAGAGGTCTCTGTTACAATATCTGTTTACAGAAATTTAGTTTTAATCTTCAGAGTCAAAAGTAATATAAAAAGATAATAAATTCATTGCTTTTGTTAAAGTCCTTAACCCCTGATTACGTGCCTCGTCATCATAAAATCTCACCTCTGACAAATTGATGTATTATTTTAATTTGTTTTTGTGATTAAATAAATTAAGCTTCACATAAATATATATTTTTAATTACATATCACGAGAAAATCAACAAAATTTCTCAAATCATTTTCATTTTCTTTAAAAGCATTTAACGAAATTACTTTTTCCTTAATCTTATTTATCGCATCTTAAATTATTTTTTAACTAACAATATTAAGTACTTAATTTCTATCGTGTTTTTTTTTTATATATAGTTTTTAATAAGAGCTTGTTATTTGTGCATAAAATTATATTTAGTTATTATCGTATATGTATTTTTTTATTATCAGCATAATTAGCATCTTCATCATGATCATCACAACATCATAATCTTCCATCATTATGCAGCATATTTATGCAAGTAATTAGTGTAGATTAAAGTGAAATTAAATGTTATTATATTTTTATGTGTCTTTGAGTAGGGGATCATGGCTTTTATTTCATTTTTATTTATTTATTAAGAGAAAGGTTTATATTTTATTGTCATTTATTTTTATTTTCTTTTTAATATTATTTTTAATTAAAGGTTAAAAGGTTTCCATTAAAAACTTAGTTAAGATATGATGGGTGAAATTATAAATGTTAAAAAGGTTATAGAAATATAGTTTAGGTAGTTTAGCAGAAGATTTAGAAAGAACATGATATATTTGATCTAGAAAGTTTATTTTTTTTTTGTTATTAAAATTTCAAGGAACCGTTAGTTTAGTATTAGGTTTGATAAACTTTAAAATGGGGTTTAAGGATTAAGAGGTTAAATTGTGTTTTATATTTTTCTTTTTAATTGTAAAGATAAATTTCAAAAAAAGTTTTTTCGGTAAGTTAATCCATTACTGTGTTTAGGTGTTCAGTATTTGAGCACAATTTTAAGTTGTTAGATCAAAACTTGTACGCAAATTTCTTAACTAATTGGACAGAAGTTTTTATAGACAAACACATTAAGAATGATTTGTACTTTTTCGGGGAATTAAAAGAAGGTTCGAGGACGCTAATTTGCAAATTGTTCGGGAAATTAAATGAAGGCTCGAGGACGCTGACGTCTTACGCGTTCAACAATGTTTAACATTTCTGCCAAAATTACCAATGATTATGAGTGCTTGTATTTTTTAGTGTTGCCAACCATCAATATAATAATACCCATAGTTGTACACAATTAGTAGTAGGAATATAGAGTCTTTTAAAAATAGTAGTCAGATTATAAGTTGGATTAACTCGACTTGTTAAGTGCTCGGTTAATAGTGCGTTAAGACCAAAAAGTTAATCTACTCATTTAATCTAGGTCGTTTACACCAATCTCAATAGATTAACTTTACCGTTTTAAACAGCTGTTCTCTTACAACAATAATAAAAAAACGCGGTATTTTATCACAATTTGTATTTTTAAATTATAAAATGATTCAAGTTAAAACAAGAAAATTAATTGTTTACGCTTCTGCAAGTGGAGACTTCTGGTCACTCACTATTCCATAGTGAGTTGGAAGCTTTCTATAAAATAAAAATAGTATGCAATTATTTTCTATGCTTGCACAAAATATTAAGTTTAACTTACCTCTTTTTTTATCTACTTCAATTTCAGCCATGACAAATGTTTAAAAAATTTTTGCTAACTTTTTTTTATAGAATTCACTTGTCAAAAAAGCAAACACAGTTGTAAAAAGCAGTAGATTTTCTGTTAGTAGTAAAAACACACAGAGTCGTATAGATAAAGTATACAGAATTTGGGTCGATTAAAGGGCTAACTATATTATACTTTTGTTAACTTAAGCTACTGTCAAAAATCAACGAAAAGTCTGTCAAATGCTTAATCAACTTATTGAAGACTTTTTGGTGTCTACAATGTACTTTTTAAACTTAAATACTTATTGCACTTAGTTGCAAATATTTGTACTTTTGCAAAAACTGTTTTCTTCTTATATTTCCAAAATATATTTGTCTTTTCGAAAAATATTATTTAATGTGTTCAATATATAAATATTTTACAATTAACGAGTAAATCTATATTTATTTTAAATAATTTAAAGAAACAAATGAAAACATAAATAAAAAAGTACTAAAAAATGCAACAGTGCTTGCATCTTAATCGAAAAACAAATACAAAACCCACCCCTTTTGTTATACATGCACGTTTGTTTTTTAACATTTTCAATTAAATTTTCTATAAAAATATTTTCCGCGTACATTGCAGTTTGTTTTTTTTTTTTCATAAACAGTTTTTTTAAAAACACATGATTCCTTAAGTAAAGTGCGGTCAGTTTCGCTGTTTGCTTAAGCAAATGACACTTGACGAAACTTAACGAAAAGTTTGTTAAGTACAATATAGTCATACACATTTGATTACATGTATTCGCCCATTTGCTTAAGCTAGCAAAAGTATAATATAGTTAGCTCTTAACTGTTAATGGATCGGCTTAAATATGGACTTAAACTACCTCTTTAACGCTAGATTAGGCACTTAATCTATGTTTGACTAGATTAACTTTTTGCTCTAAACGCACTATAAGCAGTTAATCCTACCTTTACTAGATTCACTTTTCTATGCAAATTAGATATTTTAAACACGATTTAACTCTGAACTTTCAGTTTTTTTTTTTAATAAAACTGTTTCTAATTTAAAATTTAATATTTTATTGTATTTCCTTCAAGGTTCCTATTGTAAATAATTTAGACTCAAAACTCATTAAGATATAGATAAAAAAAAAAATCTTGAAAATTATGTTTTGGTTTAGTTTTTGTAAAAATAATTTTAGTTTCAAATTTTAATACAATACAATATTTTTTAATTTTTTCTTTGTGTGAATACTTGAGTTACCAACCTTGTTATAGTTTTGCAGTTTTTCAAACTTTAAGAGGTTTCGCTTCAATTTTATTTTATCATTATTTTTTTTTTATTTTTAATTAATGATTTCTTGCGAAAACAAAACAATACAAAAAGTAAATCAGTGAAAATGTCACAGATTTTCAACATTATTTCGCATTTGTTTTTTTGTATATATTTTTTTTTTTTTTTTTTGTAAAAATATTTTACAATATTGTAACAATGAAGCACGAGAAAATCTCTGGGTTTTTTTTTATATATATAGTTTATTTGTAAGTTGTTTTTTTTTTTTCCTTTTCATTTGCAACTACATGGTGGCATGCAACTTGAATTTTCACACGATCACATTTTATTTATTTTATATAAAAGTTTTTTTTTATATTTGTTGTTGCTAAGAAATATTTTTATTGTTTAAGATTTTAAAGAGAAAAAAAATAAGATTTTTGGATTTTGAAAAAAAAAATAGTTTTTTTAGAAATATTTTATTTTTACAATTTTTTTTTGCACAATTAACAAGCCATTCATTGGATTTTTATTAATATAATATTTAAAAAAAATTATTTATTTTATAAATTTTAAGTTATTGTTAAATAAAACCTTTAAAATTTATTGTATGTTATAAATTTAAAAAATTTCATTTCCGTGTTTTTTTTACAATTTATAACTTGTTATAAAAAAAGTATTGTACAAATTTATGTTTATTTTTTCCCCCCGTTTAATTATTTTACTTTCATTGAACCTATGTTTTTTTATATATTAATTTTTTTAACTATAAATATTTATTTTAAATTAATACTACTATTATTTTTTTGTATATTGAGAAAAAATAAAAATAATAAAAAATCAATAAATTTTGTTGTCTAAATTAATTTTCATTTTAATTCCAATATTAATGTTTTGTTAACCTTAATATTTAAGACAGTTTAAACAATTGTATATTCTTTTTTTTTTATTGCTTGTCACTTTAGTTTTGAAAATTATTGTCGTAAGATGTTTGTTAAAATGTTGTTCGTTTGTCTAGTGTATGTTTGAAGTTGTTGTTTTATTGATTCAACATCTATTTTTTATATATAATGCGTGGGAATTAGTTAATGTTTAAAAAAAAATCTACTCTTCTCTTTAAATTGTCGTGACTTTTAAGTTACTGTACGTGACCGGAATTCATTTAAAACTACATGTTGTTTTGTTTTTATTTATGATTTATTTATTTTTTACATCTTATAATAATTGTTTTTTTTTCTAATACAGCTGCTAAAGTATTTAAAAAATATAACTTACATATTTATAAGATTCCATGTTGTTTACCTTGAAGCTTTTACTTTATTATTGACCAAATATTTTTAATTAAATTGTCATTTAATTTTCAATTAATTGTCATTGCCTGAAAATTATAGCTCTTCTTTTGGCTTACAGTGTATTAAAAATTTTCTCCACACTAATTGCAAGAAATTTTTCAAAGACAAATCCTTAGTTATCTAAAAAGTTATGTTTGTAAGATAGGAGACAAAAATAAACAAAAATGTAGCACTTTCTTAGCGGCTTAATCCTATATTAAGAAGCTTAAAAGTAAGCCTGCATTCTTTTAAAGAAAACAAGATAAATTTCATTAAAATCTATGGACAAATACTAAAGTTATGACTAATTTTGAGAGAACTGCAAAATCAACTTTTTTCTTGATTTAATCATACACAAAAATTCTTGTTCACATTTTATAATTCAACAAAATTCACTGTAGAATAAAATCAGCATCATGTTACTGAACGCGTTATTCGGATTAGTTTGAATCATATGTCGATTATGTTTACTGCAAATTTAATCACTCAACAAAAAGTCAGCGTTAAATAAATCAGAAAAAACAACAAACAACGCGTATGAGTGTATTTATAATTAAAACAAAATAGAAACACATTTAATAAATAACATTAGGGTGGGACTTAAATCCGATTTTTTTGAATTTATATTAGTAATAAAAATATTCTTCTTTGTGAAATATAAATATTTTTTTGGAAAAAAAAATTTAGGTCGATATCTCAGGCTTGCCTAATCCGGAAAAATTTAAATATTGTCTAAATTTTTTTTCATCTATTTTGATTGGAAAATTAGGCAATATTTAACTGTAACCGGATTGGGCGAGCCTGAGATGTCGACCTAAATTAAAAAAAAAAAAATTCACAAAGAACAATATTTTTGGTATTCCTAATAAAAATTCTAAAAAAACGTATTTTGGACCCACCCTAATATACATATAACATTTATGAAATGTGTTTCTACAAAACCAACACCTTTTTATAGATAAGAAACTATTTTGTTTTAATTATGAATACACTCATACGCGTTGTTTGTTGTTTTTTCTGATTTATTCTACATCAAAATAATTATTGTTGGCTCGAATGAACAGAATAAAATCAATGGTATAACAACGACCGATGATTATAAATCAGTGACGCAACAATTTGCACGTCGTTTGATTAATTTAAAATCATCAACATATATGTGTGTTGGAGTATTTTCAGCGTTAAACGCGAACACATATTTATTCTTGTGTTGATTGCGTATGAACGTTTTGCAATCAGCAAATGCAGTTCTCTGATACACACCCAAAAAACAAAAAAATAACTAGAATTTAGAAAAATTAACTTTTTTGGAGGCAAAATAGAAATCAAAACGGCGCCAAATACCAAAATTTAATAAAATTTTCCTTAAAATTAAGAAACATGAAAATTTGCTCAAAATTTTCTAAATTATAGGCAATTTTTATCATTGAGAACTAAATTTTTATTAGAAAAAATAGCAAAAATTCCATCTTAAGTTTTACTGTTAGTTAGAAAATGTTTCCTTGGTTTTAAGAAAAATTTTATTTTATTTAAGTTCATAAGTTAATTTTTTTTTACTAAAAACTAGAACGTAATTCCCTAAAAATAAGAAAATATTTTCTATCATCAAGTTAAAAGAAGTACTTTAAGTGAAAATTATTTTTAAATTTGATAAAAAATTTTCTAATAAATATGATACTGTTTCTATCTTTTATGGTATATTTTAAAGTACTTTACACTTATTGTGTAAGTATTTTCCCACTTTCGGAGGACTTCGCTTTGTGAAGACACTGCTCTTAACAAGCTTTTTGCTATACATTTTTGTCTTTAAATTAAATTGAATTTTACTTAAATCATGTATTTAAAATATAAATTAAATTTCATTAGCAAAAAGGTAAACAAATTAAAAAAATGTACTGCAGGATATGCTGAAACGTAATAAATTGTGACAAAGTCAAATCCTTTTTGTAGTTAATTAACGGTTCTGCTTGAGAGAACTACAAAAAGGGGCGCCCTAAGTGACACACGGCATTTATGGCTAATGAACACTGGGGGTCCTTTGTCTTCTTAAATTAACAAATTTAAGGAAATTGTTGCAAAAATACAAAATATCACAAAAATATGCAAATTCGAAATTTTTTACCTTTTTCTAACAAAATTTTAAAATATATTTTATGCTACTTTAAGTTCAATATTTAAGACTGTTAAGATTAGAGATGGGCAAATCAAAAATTACAATCATGTACGAAGATTTTTTTCTACTCCAGCTTACGTACGATCACATGAGCAATTGAAATTTTAGCTGGCGCTCACGAAACACGAATTGAAAAAAATATTTCGAAAACTTAAACATAAAAGAATTTATTTTATGTTATCACTTGAACCACGAAGTGTTACTATACTTTATACATAGTTATACAAAATATCCTATACCAGATTTTATTATTTTTTAAAAATTAGAAAACTTTTACTTGAAAAAAAGAATATTTTATTTTTAAAATTTATCTAAACTAAGTTGCATGAAAATTTTTTCTAGAAATAGTTCATCAGTTTCTAAAGCCAAATAAATTTTTATTATTACATAGGAAAATTGACTAAAACAATTTATAATAATTAGAATGAGGTAGACTTAAAAACTGGCTCTCTAAAATTTAGTACTAATTTTTCTAAGTATTATAAAATTTGACTTAAATTGAGAAAAATTTTTTAACTATTTTGAGGGAAATTTTGGATTAATTTTTACTTCATGTCTGATTTTTTTGAGTGCATATATTAAAATATATCAAATACCAAACACACAGAAACAAAATTTAAATCAAACAAAAGCATCATTAAATCAAATAGACACAGCTTTGAAATTAATTTAAGCTTGTTTTATTTTAATTTAATTACGTTTCTACTTACTTTTAAAAAGCTAAAACAAAAATCTATAATGTGGACATATTAAATTAAATATGAAAATGATTATTTTAACTAGAAGTATATTTACTTTAATAAGTTTCATACTTAAGGGGTTAAGTTTCGATGGCTCAAAAAATTGTATTTTTATTTTATTAAAAATTTTGAAAATTCAGCCATATAGACCTCATTAACCGCTAACGTCGTAATTAGGATAACTCAAGAAATTAAAAAACAAAAAAAGTTTTTTTCTGTTAGTAAATGAATAAAGCTCCTGCTTGAACGAAGGAAAAGTTAAAAATTTAAATAATAAATTTTTGGCGTAGTTGTCAAAAAAGGTCCCATTTTTTGGTCAAATTTTCTCCACGTATTTCCTCATAAATTAAGTAGTGATAAAGAAAAGTTCATTCAGCACTATACAATGTTATTTTGAAGAAAAGTGCAAAATTTTAACAAGATGGGTTCATAACTTTTTGTTGAATCATGACAGCTGATTTTAAAAATAGAGTTTCGAGAAAAACGCGATTAAAATTTAAAAACAAAAAAATTTAAAATTACATAGAATCATCGACACCGCCACCATAAAATCAAGAACCTGCTACAGCGGCCATATTCAGGGCAACCTTTTGCTCTTGCCTGTAAATGATTCGAATTTCGAACCCAAAAAATAATAAAATAAAAATAGTAAAAAAAATATTCGTAAATATAATAAGAATAAGAGGTTAATTGAAATATGATATAATAACACTACTCGACAGGGTTTTTGCACAGAATTATACTATTTTGGGCTCCTTGACACGAATCTGAAGTCAAAAAAGTACCATTAAATCGTGTTTTCGAAATATGAGGCTTTCGTTTTTTTTTTTGAATATTGTGTTTTAATCTGCATCCTATCTGCAGTGGCTATCTAAAATTATTATTTAATAATAATTAATAATTAATTTATAGATTGGAAAATATCAAAGAATGCCAACCTACGATTTAAGGTGGGCCAAATGTTGGTTTTTTTGTGTACAATATGCATTTAGTTAAGCTGAACTATATAGCATGATGATAAAGGTTGGCGTTTCGCGGCATTATCTACGCCAAAATATCATTTCAAATTCGGATATGTGATAGAGGATTGAAAATAAAGACTAACGAGTTTTTTACATGGTTGGCATTCAATATTTTTTCATAATAATGGTAGTTGGCTACCACAGCCACTTCAAGACCGATATGAAAATTTCAAAATGGCGATTCCATTAAAGGCATTTGTCTTTTTGTATATTCGGGTTTATTGCGCTATTTTACCGACTTGATTTTCAAATATCTTAAACTACCTGTTAAATAACGCTAAACTACCGAAACATCGATTTATAACGGTATTTTGCAGATATAACCCAATGTAACAGGTAATATGAAATAAACCCCGTGATATTAGAAGACACATGTCACTATTGGAATCGTAGTTTTAAAATTTTCGTATCGGTACTGATCAGAGCGTGGTAGACAACTACCGTTATAATGAAAAGGTAGTGCTAACCAACCATGGTTTTTTATGCTGCCCAATATGTTGCCACATATTTGAAAAAAAAAAAAACTTAGGGAAAAGTCACCTATAAGACAAACGGTTACGAATATGGTAAACTACAAAAAAACGGAAAACTGTATTCATTTTTAACCCCATTTTTGATCTCCTCAATATGGAATTAAGACGTGCTTTTTTTTCTCATATTGGCTTTTTTGGATTTCCGAGTTTTGAGCTTTAAATTGATTTTTACAGATTTTTTTTTACCTCAGTGCTTTTTTGTAATGAAAAAAATATTTGTTCTCCCAGTTTTGTTTTTTTTAAGAAGTGGGTTTTTTTTCAACTTTTTTGCTTTTACTTTTGCTTTTTTCAGTATTTTTCGCTTTAACTACATACATTGAATTTTGCTTTTTTGTCTTCTCTGCCTATAACATATCAAGATCACACCTTAAACACTAAAATAATTGAGTGTATTAAAGATTCCGTTTTAAAAACAAGTACAAAGTTAATTTATTACCAATAACTAAATATTTAAACAAATGTTCACGACTCATTTTATTATTTTGTTCTTCTTATAAACTAATAAAGATTTTGAAAATTACATCGTAAAATATACGATATTAATGACTTTATTTATTATTTTACAAAAGGGCTTTTAATTTATTTTATGGAGCTCTAAAACTAAAAGTCAACTTAAGTATTAAACTCTTCAACTTTTTGTTTATTAACAATTAAGTTTTTGGTGTTAAAAAAAATATTTAACGTGTTTTTTTTTCTTCTTTTTTTTTGCTTCACCTTTTAAATATTTAATGGGTATTATTGTTTTTTACCGGTATTTTCTAAAAACAAAAAAATCAGCTAACACATTGTTCTTATAGCTTGGCTTAAATGATTGACTGACTATTTATTCAATCTGTGATAAAAATCTTAAACGACCACTTAAATGTTTGTTTAAAGTTTGGTTTAGTTTTTTTTTACACAATTAACACAGAATGTGTGGAAAGCAAGTATACTACGTGGAGTCGTTCATGAACGAAGTACTAGTTCAATTGAAGTATTTACTCTGTCGATAGAACTATATTACTACTAAACGCTATTTTAGTTCAATCATTCATTTAATTAATTGGTTTAGTTATATATTTTTTTAACAAATTTATAGAAACATTCGAATTCAAATTTGAGCAAAATAAATAAAATCGTTAAAACATATTTTTTTCGCAAAATATTTTTCTTCATATTGTTAATTCTAATTTCCTAAAATTTTATACCTCTATAAACTAAAATCAATAAAAGAGGAACAATATGAAAAGTTCGATAACAAAATAGCCCAGGAATCTATTGGGGCAAAGAACGATTGATCTAGAAATAGAAAAGCGAACTAGGTTTTTATCAGAAATTGGCATAAAAAGAGCGCCCACTAGAATGCCCAAGTCTATAGTGCAAAGAATTTTATTGGACGAAAAATAATCAAAATTTTCAGCAAACTTCATTAATTTTCTTCACAAATTTAAGAAAAACTTATAAACTGGGATTCCTTTAATTGTTATCATTTTATGGTCCTTCGAACGAAAGGAAATAATTAAATCTTACAATATATCTAAATGAATTATTGCAAATCTAAAAATTTATCACATAAGCAGGAGTTTTTTTAAATCAACCAACCAACAAAACAATCAAATCTTTTTTTACAATGAAAGTAATTAAATTTTCAATGAAATTTCGATAAGGATAGGGGAAAGAAATTTGGGGGGGAAAGTTTTTAGAAAACGTATTTTTTTAGCGGCACGATCACATATTTAGGGGGCAAAAAGTGGGATGTTTTACGGGTCAATTTTGCTAACTAAGGTCTTACATGATTTTTCCTGAAGCTTTTTTTACTTAAATTTCTTATATTTCAAAAGAGTAGCAGCTTTGAATCAAAACCATAGGTAATATGGGTAATAAAATTTTTCTTTCCTGAAGTGCGACGGCGGATCAATAAGTGAATTTTCAAACTTCCCTCGTAGTTATATGAAATGCAACATTGCTCCCATCAAGTACCACCTGTTAAATTTTGAGCAAGTTCCTTCATTTACTTTGCGTTTAACAGCCGTTCAAAACATAAAACCTCGTGGATTTTTTTAAAAATGGAAAAAAGTGAATTTCGAGTTCTCGTTTAACATTATTTTTTGCGAAAAAAAAACCTTCAATCAAACCAAGGGAAAGCTTGATAAATACTATGGGGACTCTGCACCATCGATTTTAATGGTAAACAGTGGTTTACTGGCTTTCGTTGTGGTCGCACAAGTACAAATGACGCTGAACGTTTTGGACGGCCAATTGAGGTCAATACACCCGAAAATGTCGAAAAATCCACGATATGGTGTTGGCCGATTGAAGAGTAAAAGTGCGTGAGAGTTGATGCCAGGCATTTCATACGGCAGTGTGGTTTCGATTTCAAATGATCAGTTGGATTTAAGAAAGTTGTCTGCAGGTTGGGTGCGGCGTTTACTCTCAATTGACCATAATAGACGGGTGCACACGTGTGTAGTCTCAATGGCAAAATTTCATGAATTGGGCTACAAATTGGTACCTCATCCGCCATATTCTCCGGATTTAGCTCCCAGTGACTATTTCTATACCTAAAGAAATGGCTCGATGTAAAGAAATTTAGCTCCAACGATGAAATTATTGATCAAACAAATGCCTATTTTATGGACCTCGAAAAATCCTATTTTTCGGAAGGGATACAAAAATTGGAGAAACGTTGGACTAAGTGTATTGAGCTAAAAGGAGATTATGTTGAAAAATAATTTTTTTTTTCAAAAAAAAAAAAAACTGTTTTTTTTTTAAAAGTCACCGAATTTTTGATCCGCCCTCGTACCTCATTTGAATTAAAATTAATTTGAATTTCCTTAATTTCAGTCATCTTCCCATACATAGAAACAAGCGGTTTTAACCCCTAGACAGATAATTGGGCCGCTAAAAAAATACTTACTCATTAATATTCTGTCCTTTAAATTTATGCAAATTTCAATTTTTCTATATCCTAATTTTAGCTAAATCTATTGGTGCCACTAAGAATACCTTCCTTGTTCGTTTCTTTATTAGTAACAAGTCAATAGAGTTTAAATGATTGTTGCTTAAGTGTTGCTGATTTAAGTTGCCTGTCTTGCTGACTGCCTATCTGTGTATATCTACCTTCTTTTTACAACTAAATGTGCTATTGTATTTTTGCCATAGAATTGAGAAATAAAAAAAAGGTTTATGAAACTTCTTCATCATCTTTATATTTTTAGTCTCTTGTTCTTTTTATATTATTGCTTCTTATTTACCGGCAGTGGGTCAGTAGATAATTGGGTCGTTTACTACTACTTGTTGTTGTTGTTTACTACGCTTATTTGTTGTATGTTTGCGCCATCCATCCATCCAACCAACCATGCATGCTTCTTCCATCCATTCAATAAGACCCAGTCAAACTTTTTTTTATTGTACGTAGAAACTTAAGTAGTTTCTTAGTCGTCTTCTTTCGTTTTGATTATCATTATCATCATCAGCCAACATCATTAGCAGACAGTTTGTACAGATCTACTTCAATTGTTTGTTAATATTGTGTTAAAGTTCTTTATGAATTTTTTTTTATCAGTATTGCCCACTTTTTTGAAGTAAAAAGCGCATAAAAAATTGTAAAGGGTGTAAAAAGCATACTAGTTTGTTTTTCGATAAAAGGCGTAAAAAGCTCCATTAATTTTTTGTATTTTTAGAAGAAAATTTTCAAAACATGTTTTACCAATTTTCAAAAATGTAGAAAGCTTTCTTATGTTTTACTTGGGGAAAAAAATATAGTTGACTGTTGACAGTTGACACATAAATAATGTATATATCCTCTATATTCATCCAAATTTTGATTTTGAACTACTCTAAGTGAACACGAGTTTGCCATATAACAGTTTATAGCTGTAATTTAGCCTTGAACTAGTTTTAAAGTTCGATACTTCGTTACCGTTAGTTTTAAACATCAGAATATTTTAGGGAAAAAATTAAATTTTTTTCTAAAATTTTACTAAATTTGTTTTACCTTTTTAAGGTGGCTGCTTTAGTTTCAAGTTTCAGATTTCTAGCTTAAATGGTTTGTAAACCCATTTTTAAACTAATTTTTGTTATGTTTTAATTGATTCCAAAAAGTACCTCTTCAGTGAATAAACTCATATCAAAGGGAACCATTTTTTTAAGTTTTCTGGGCAGGACAGTAATGGGGAGATTTTTCCCCTCTGTATATTGGTTCACCCATGTCAAATTTTAAGTTCCTAGCTCCGGCGGTTGGGCTGGGTGATTATGGAACACTTTTTTCCCCATTTCAACCCATTTTTAACACTTGCTCATTATATATTCCAAAAAATAGCTTATATCAGATTTTTAGCTAAAGGAAATTGAAAGGACAGTAAGGGAGAGACAATTCTCCTATTTGCTCCTTCCCGTAAAATAGCTGAGTAGAAAATTTCAAAATCCTTGCTCCAGCTGGATGATAAATTGCGCACTTTTTCATTTTTTCAATTTTTTTATTGTGGCGCCCCGGTATGCTAGTTGGTAGCGTGCTAGCTTATCAGTGCGGGGGTCGTGGGTTCGATTCCCACCAGAGGCCCTGGTCTGTTTTCGCTACAACGAGCCGAAAGCCTTCGTTGCTAGTGATCGTTTAGGGAATTAAGATATACTTTGTAATTATATGTTTAATTTGTTATTTTTAAATTTTAAAAACGTATAGGGTGGCCATTTAAAATTTTATATTTGAATCAGCTATAAAAAAAAAGTACTGATTATTTTTTCAAATTTCTGGTTTTATTGGAAAGGTTTAACTTTGTCATTTAAGAATGGAACACAATATCATTCATATGACTTCCACGACTGGTCGATTTTTCTTCGAAAATTATCAAAGAGCTGCCGTTACCGTCAACCGTTAACGTTACCGTTCAAGAGAATGACATGGACGACATTTGGTTTCAAGAAGGGGCCACTGTAACACAGCCAACGCAACCATCGATATTTAACGCACTGTTTTTGAAAATCGAATATTCAGTCGACATTGTGATGTCAATTGGCCGCCTCGGAGCTTTGGTTTCAGCACTTTGGAATATTTTCTGTTGGGAGCCATTAAGGATAAATGTTACGCAAAACATTCAGAGACAATTGAAGCGTTGAAACATGAAATCGAAGTTGCCATTGAAGAGATTCGATCGGAAACAATCGAAAATGTACTTAAAAATTTGATTGATCGGATGAGGTACTGCCACTCTTAACTGACAAAGTTCAATCTTTCCTATAAAATCAGAAATTTAAAAAAAATAATCAGTACTTTTTTTATAGCCGATTCAAGTTTAAAATTTTAAATGGCCCACCCGGATCTCTTTAAGTGACTTAGTTAATAATCCAGTGAACACATAATTTAAATTTTAGATTTCTAGTCGAAAGGAGCTTACGCGTCCCCATTTTACCTCTTCCACGTTAAAATTTCCTAAATTTTGTCGGTACGGGAATGGAAACCTTTATGGTGAAGAAATTCCACTTGTTCCCCGTTCCATTTCGTTTTCACTTTTTGCCTTCTGTATCCCCATTTTACCACGTGTCTGTCAAAAAATTCCAATGAATTAGTCCATACTCCAATGGACACATATTTTAAGTTTCAAATCTCTAGCCAATGCGTTTTGGCGGTTTTTAAAGAGGCGTGGGGAGGAGTCTTTTGTCCTTTTTTACCACACTCCTGGCATAAATTTCAAAAAGTTCCTTATCAGTGATTTAGTTAGCCAATACTCCATGAAACACACATTTTGAATTTCAGCTTTCTAGCCAAAGGATTTGGCCAGGTCTTTAAGTGAAAGAATTTTCCTTTTTGAAACCCCCATTCTATCACGCCCCTGTCGGAAATTCTAAAAACGTATCTTATCAGTAAGTTATGCCATACTCTAAAGAACATATAATTAAAATTTCAGATTTCTAGTCAAAAAGGTGGGAACAGGGCGTTAAGGGGGATAATTTTTCCCTATTTAAACCACTTTATCACGTACCTGGCAAAAATTTCAAAAAGTTTCTTTTTAGGCCATGTTTTTAGGATGTAGATTATCTTTAATTTTGCGTTTATAATGTGTTTTATTTTGTTTTATTTCAAATAAAGACCAAAATTCTATATGGAAAATAGTACAATAGTTTCATCAAAATTTTAATAATAAACTTAGAAATGGCGTTTTCAGATTTAATCAAACCTATTTTAACTGACGTCCCAAAAAAAAGAGGCCTCAGTGAGTTAAACCATACTCCTGGGGACAATACATATTTAAAATTTCAGGTTTCTAACCAAGTACTATAAATATTGTTAAAAGCACCAAGTTGGCACCATTGTTTTTTATAGATGTTGCTAAAAAAAATGCTCTGTTTTATATTATGACGTTAAGGCTGTGTTTTTTAAAAAAGAAAAAACTTTTTCCGTGAAAAGAAAATTATTTACATTGAATTAATAATAGAAAAACGTGCTTTCAAAGTGTTTTTATACCGTCTGTTTTTATTTTCTTTAATACAAACTGAAGTTTTTATTTTTGTAACTTTATTACCAGATCATTTCAGACAAAGTTGTGTTTTATTAAACGAGGCTAGATTGATAAGTTATTAATCGATTGACCATATGATGTAAACTCCGACTCTCTGGTCTGAAATTTAAACCTCACTGTGATTTAAGGAAATCAATGTTTAAACCTATATGCAAAATATGATTACCTATAATATGGATGTAAGTAGCTCTATTCAAGGTTTTTGTATAAAAACATTTGGGAGTCATGGGGAGTATGACCTTCGAAGTCAATTAAATCATCATTCCATGTTGGGTTTAAATTCATAATTCCATGTTATTAAATTCATCATTGGCAAGATGTCGGTAACACTATTTTTGATTATTTCGGTAGTTGTTTATATTATCATGTATGTTTATATATACAGTGGATTCCCGATTTAACGAACTCTCGATTTAACGAACAGAAAAAATCCAATTATGTACTCGGTTTAACAAACAAATATAAAAATACATATAAAAAAATACGTAAAACTTATTTAAATACATACATATGTAAAATAAAATCAAAATCTATATTTCTGAATTACTACAAATAGATGGAGTAGTCAGGCCAACAGTTGTAGTCTTGGTCAATATTTTTTAACCACCATTTCTGTTTGGTTGACATTTGTCAGTTTTGTTGGAAAATCATTGTGAGCGACGAGGCACATTTCGACTTAGGTGGCTTTGTTAATAAACAGATAGCTTCTACTGGGAAACTGAATATCCTTAATTGGCACACCAACAACCTTTGACCTTCGTATTTTACGAGAACTTTTTCCTGACCGCATTATGTCAAAATGCGAAGATTTCGATTAGCCCACTTGATCACCTGATTTGACTGTCCCGACTACTTTCTTTGGGATGATGCTAGAGAACAACATTATTAAAGAAATAGGAGCAATAACACCCGTAATACGCCAAAATTTTGTACAAAATATAATTAAAAGAGCACACATTTGCGCAGCGGCTAGATGCAACCATTTAGCCAATATAAATGTTATAACCCGAACTTTCATGTAATAAAATATAATTAAAAAATATTGTACCGTTTAAGATTTATTCAACAAACATATCGGCCTGGAACATATCGAACACCCTGTATTTGATTTCGTTTACAATGAATTATGTATTGCCATCTACCTTTGATTATTTTTTTAAATTTGTGTAATACCCCATTCATACTGAACCCCAAAATACATATTTTCGTTATTTTTAATTTTTCGATTTAAAATTTGTATGGAATTTAAAAGTTGAAAACTTAAAAAAAAAAAATATATGTGTTTTGGGGTTCAGTTTGAATGGGGTTTGAATTTTTTTCAAAGCATTCTAAGACATTAATTTTACGAGAGCTTCCTGCGGAAGCAAAAAACAAACATCAATAACAAGTTGTTTTTAATAATTACTTTTTTATTAATATTATTTTTTCGTTTTTTTAATAATAAAATATGATATTAATTGTCCTTTGTATTTGTTATTACATGAATATATATTTTTTGTTTAATACTGGGTATAACGAATCTTTCGATATAACGAACAGGGCTGAAAATAAATTGTTCGTTAAATCGGAATTCCACTGTATTTCTATTTTCACATAAGTTTGTAGAAACTTTTCGATTATCCCTCGTACTTATCATATAACAACATGCCATGCAATGCAATTTTATTATTCATTGAAATCTTGTTGATTCATTTACCATTTTTTTGTTGTAGTTGTTGTTGTTTGCATTTTTTTTTGTATATAGCACGATGTCTGATTTCCTGTTAGAAATTGAAAGTATTTTTTTTTTTCAACGCTATTAACATTTGGTTTTTTGTTTTTATTTCTTCTATTTTAATTCAATTTGATAAGCTCTATTTACAATATCTGTGTTTTACATATCTTTAAAGATGAATATCTTAAAATCGTTAAACAAAACAAGCAATATTTAAAATTTTATCGCTTTCATTTTATTTATTTGTGTTGTTGTTGTTGTTATTGTTTAACGCCTTTAAGTCATGTTGTAGCAATTAACTTGCCATCATACTACTCTTTCAAGAGTGGTGACACAAATATTCCAAAACTTACTTTAGAGACAATTGTTGTTAAAAATACTAACAATCGCGCTCCAACTATCATTTATGTCTAGACATTTCTTTCACTTTTTGCCTCCTAATGCTAAATCATAAATTTGTCATAAATACAAAATAAAATATTTTTTTGTTGTAAATTATATCAACTGGATTTTATATTTTTTTTTCTGCACACCAAAAATTAGAAATTTCAATTTATTTTTAACTGTTTTGAAAGTTTTTATAATTGTCCAGCCTAGAAACGGTATCATGGTTTTCATAACAATAAAACTCCATTTACCTTCTGCATTATTTAAAAATATTAAAAAGGGTCTCTTTTTTTGACAATATTTTATAAACAAATTGTGTTATTAAGTTAACACTTAACCTAAAGAGAGAGAGAGAGAGAGTATCGCAAAATATGGGATTATTAAGGGTGGGGCAAAAACCATCATCTGATTCTGATCTTTCACTATAACTTTTGTTTAAAGTGAAATATTAGTTGATTTTTAACTGATTATGTTTATTCGCACTTATAAATTGTTTTTCAATGAATTGTGGAAAATTATGTCCGTAAAATGGCGGCCGTGGTTGATGATGCAAATTTGGGCTCTTTTAATTATATTTGGAATACCTGTGCGCAGCATTTATGGTGCAACGTTGTCAATTTCGGTTCGAATGTTTTTCTTTCTGCAAGGTTTGTTCGGTATACCAACGACTTCAAGTATCACCAGAGTAAGAAGTCCAGAACATTTAAATAGTTAGATCTGGCTGGCCAAGCCAAATCACCGAAACGCTAGATTACACGGGCTCGGAAGGCATCCTTAAAAAATAGGTATTGTGTCGCGTGCAGTATGACAATTGACCTTGTCCTGTTGAACCACATGTATTCTAAATCCAGATCGTCAACTTCCATTAAGAAATATTGAAATGAAAACGACATCGCGAACATAAGTAATTAAGCGAGTTCATTGTGATTGGGACCGGTCGCGGTACCGATCACTATAACATGGGCTTGTCCTAGGAGGAGGTCAATTGCCCTCTGTGACATGTCACAGGACTGGTATAAAAGGACAAATTTGAAAAACCTCTCCAGCGTTACCTTGTAAATTATGTACAAAAATAGTTTTGGAGTTATGAGGAACAGTGGCTTTGAAAACGTGAATTGTGGGAAAAACGCTTTAAAGTTTTGAACACTAAAAAATCTGGTATTTAACGTTTATAAGCTAATTTTATTGGCTTACCTCACACTGAATCATCAACGCCAGGTCCATAAAGGATGTTGCTATCATCCATGATGTCTAAAGCAACTTTTTGCTCCTGTCTACGATGAATTCTTTAGTTTGTCTCTTAGCTTCCTGCTTTGCTTTGCTTATACGTATGGAGTCAGTTGATCGTGTCCAGTCATTAGCACTTGATCCACTATTGATTTCCATGTCTTGCATGAAGGTTAGTAAAGCAAAAGAACTTTTATTGAAGACACTGGCTGCCACATAAGCTGCAATTTCACTCAAGTGCTTTGGTGAAATTTTCCAAATAAGTTAGTTCAAACTCTCATTGTTGTTCTGCGTGAAGCTTCCGACACATCGTTGTTAGAGGGCATCTTTGCTCATATCTTCATAGATAGGCTTGATTGATGGCATTCAAAACATCCTCGGGAAGAGCACTGTACGTGTGTTTGAACGAATCCAATGCATTGTACGTCTGCTCGATAGAATTTTTACTGCTACACTTATTATTCTTAACATATTAAGCATTTATTTAAAAAAATTAAATACCTCCCCCCCCCCCTTAAATTTTAGTAAAAATTTCTAAATTATAGAAAAATTTTACTACTGAGAACTAAATTTTTATTGGAAAACAGTAAAATTTCCGCCAAATTAGTTCATAAATACATCATCTAAAATTTTACTGTTAGTTAGAAAATGTTTCCTTGAATTTAAGAAAAATTTTATTTTATTTAAGTTTATTAGATAATATTTTTTACTTAAAACTAGGACTTAACTTCCTAAAAAAAGTACTCTCTAACATCAAATGAAATAGCACTTCTTTTAAGTAAAATTATTCTTAAATTTGATAAAAAAATTTCCAAAAAAATATAAAACTGTTTCTATGGTAACGGTAATATATTTTACCATATGTATATTTTAAAGTACTTTGTACTCATTGAGTAAATATTTTCCCACTTTCGGAAGACTTTTAATTTGTGATGATACTGCTCTTTACAAGCTTTTTGCTATACTATTTTGTCTTTAAAATAAATTGAATTATACTAAACTCATGTATTTAAAATATAAATTAAATTTCATTAGCTAAAATTAAAAAAAAAAATGAAATGTACTGCATTATATTCTCAAACGTAATGAATTGTGACAATGTCAGGAACTACGAAAAGGGACGCCCTAAGTGACACACGGCATCTATGGCTACGGAACACTGGGGGTCCTTTGTCTTCTTGAATTAACCAATTTAAGAAAATTGTTGCAAAAATACAAACTATTTCTAAACTAACTAAATTTCTTGTTATTATTGGAAAATGGAAAAAGGTCATAAGTTTATTTTATGCCATTTATAGCTTAAACTTTAATTGACATATACAAATTTTAACTTTTTTTTATTAAGTGAAAAAAAAAAAATAGTACGATAAATATAAAGTTTAATAAGCGCTACATCAATTATAGGAAAGCCATTATGCCGTAATGTATAAAATGTGCCTGCGATATTTTGTATTGTAGTCAGCAAACTAAATTATTACATAAAAGCGCAAAAGACTGTTATGATTAGAGATGGGCATGAGAGCCATTTTTGAATTACGCACCAAAAATTATAATCATGCACGATAATTTTTTTTAAATGGCTTCTTTATTTGTTTCCTTTAATAATATTTTTTCTTGGAAATTGGAAAAACTAACTAGTTTGTTTTTAATTTATTGTTTTTTTTTTGAGAATAGAATATTGAAAATAATTTAAACGTTTCTCAACAAAAAATCCAAATTTTATTATTTTTTAAAAATTAATAAACTTTTACTTGAAAAAAAAAAGAATATTTTATTAAAATTTTTAAAATTTATCTGAACTACGTTGCTTAAAAATTTTGCCTAAAAATAGTTCATCAGTTTCTAAAATCAAATAAATTTGTGAAAAATTTTATTTTTGTCTTTAACCGCCTGAACTATTTTTTAGAAAACAATTCTTAAAAATGGGAAAGTGGTATACTTAAAAACTGAATTTGGAAATGGCTTTCTAAAATTAAGTGAACAAAAAATTAACACACATTAAGTTCAAGTATTTTTTCGATTAAAGTTAGACACATTTTTTGAACTAAATGGGAGTAAATTATGTCCTAATTTTTTTTTTTTTTGAACTAAACTTAATTTTATTACGCAATTTTTTTTTATTATGCAAATTTCTTAAAACTAAGACGTTTCTTCTTAAAATTAATAATTTTTTATAAAATCGACTTGTTTTTTTTTCCTAAAACCAAGAAATATTATTTAGGAAAAATATGAACTATTTCTGAGTATATAAACTATTTCGTTTTTCCTCAAACTTGGGAATTTTTATTCTTTTTAAGAAAAATTTTCTAAGTTTAAATAAAATTTAACTTAAATTGAGGACAATTTATAAACTATTTCGAACTATTTTAGTTCATGTCTTTTTTTTTTTTTTTTTTTGAGTGCAGAGTACTTTTAATAATTGCATTTCATGCGGAAGGTTTTTGTTCCAAAATGCATTATTCTTGCAAAAAAAAAAAAAAAAGTTATAACCCTAATGTTGGTATAACACAAAATCTTTCTTAATATCCTCTAGAAAAGAACAATTCAAAGATTTTTAAAATGCAGAAAGTAACACAAAGATTTCTTAAAATAAATTTATTTACAAGATTGTATACTTAGACTTAATACTTAATGGAACTAAATAACTTTTCACAAATATAAGCTTTTTAGAAACCAAATGAGTTCTGACAGCGAATTTTATGCAAAGGTGATATTGCTGAGTCTCTCTTATACCATGTTTGTTGAAAATTTGGTGTTCTATATATTTTATATTTATATATTACTTCCCTTTCCGGTTAAATAATAAAACAAAATTTATCATAAATACATATTAAATGAAAACTAAAATGAAACTTAACTCTTTCACTTTTTATTTTTGTTCACAAACATGAGAAACTTCCTTAAAACAATGGCAAAATTTAATTTTAATCAAATATGTACTACATCGAATTTTAATGAAATTTAAATTTGAATTCATGATAGAAAATGAAAAAAAAAAAGCGTGCCGCAAATAATAAAATAATGGCAATAGTATCAGAGCAACGCCATCGATAGCAACGCGTTCCAAAAATACTATAACCAAATTCAAGCATAAATAACCTTGATGATTTTTAAACTGTTTTATTTTTTTTTTTCGTATTAGGTACATATGTATAGTGTTACCACTTCCGTATATGGTCAAATTTAAAAGCCATACCATTAAAATACATTAACTATTCAAGTAGTAAATGTTATAAATAAATCCATCGGAAAAAATTAAGAGGCTTTTTATAGTGTTTTAACGTATTTGTAATATAATCATATTTAACACTAGACTTTAGACCAAATTATGCTATAAACAACAAAACCAAAAGTGGGGCGCAAAGTAGTTTACAAAAATTTAAGCCAAATGAAAATATTGTATAAAATAAAAAAAAAAAATAAACAAATTTCATAACACTCTATAACCGTTAACATACATTTTAAAGAAATGAACAAGAAATTAAAAAAAAAGAAACAAGTCATTAAACAACTTAAACTTTTAACTAAATTTAAGCTAATGAGGCTACCATGCAATATCTCTTTCAAACTTACATATGGAACGAATATCTTTTATGTCGGTTTGTCTGTCCGTCCGTATTGGAACAACAAAAAAAAAGAAACCTATTTAATAATTTGTTTAGATTTTGAAATTTTAACACTAATTATCTGGGTATCATTATGATTGTTTAATGTTATTATTTGCTGCTGCCGCTATTGTTATTGATGTTGATAATGATGACTAATATTACCGAATTACATATGTAAACTAAACTAAACAAGTAAAAACATAAAATTCGACTTTATCGAGTTTTTGTTTATACCTTCCAGAGATTTTGTTAGCGATGTGCTGTATTTTTCCATACAAATTGACAATTAAAACGCGTCGTGCATTGAAGTTGTGAAATAGAATCTATTTTATTTTCAAAACGTATTTTCTTATTCTCTTGATTTTTGTTTCTAATTCTCTTAACAGAGTTCCCGCATTTTAAAATTTTGTGTGTACTACCGAATGCACAACATACTGTTAGCCAACTTAGTATGTTATGGAGTTTTATTTTCTGGAAAAATCTTGCCTTGTGAGATTGTAGCAAACATTGCTTTTTTAAAATGCAAAATTTTTTGCGGCCAGAAAAAAAAAACGCAAAAATTCAACCCTGTTTTAACAGCTGTTTACAACTCTATTGTTTACAAAATAGAGTTTAAAATTTTCGAGTACTCAATACTTTTCAATACTTTTTAACTAAGTACTCTATACATTTAACGGTTGTTTTTTTGTTAAATTTTTTATTTTAATTAAAGTTTAATTTAATTTTTATTTAATTGTTATTTTTAGTATTTTTTATTTGTTTTTTTTAGTATTGAGTACTCCAAAAAATAGAGGATATCGAGTACTTAGTACCGAAATACTCAGTAACAAATAAATTGCCAAATTTAATAAAATTTATTTCAAAAGTTAAAAAACAAAATTAAATCGTAGTGTTTTACATTTTCATGTTTTTGATAACAATAAACACTTCCATAATAAATAAAGACGTTACTGTTTTAGAGGCGTTAAAAACCTACACACACACTCACTGCAAATGCCAGCTGTTTTAAAAGACAAATTGCAAACCTCTCAAAAATTAAAGTGCATAAAAGATAACATTTTCGCATTGTATTAAGGCAAAATTTTTAGAAACGAATGCAAAAGTGCAGTTTTCTGGTAAAAGGCAGATAAAATGTAATATCTATTGTCAGAAAAGAAAACGCCATTATTTTCTAAAATTTTTATTAAAATAATTTTTTCTTTTTATTGTTTTTATTAAATTTAAATGTAAAAACCGAGAAAAAATTGGGCCAGAATGTGGTAATCAAAAATTAATAAAATTTGTTGGGAAAAATTGAAATTGATTGATTTGATTTACAAGTCAAAATTTTAATAGGTGAAACAAACGACAATCGGGTGTATCTTTTCAACTTCAAAAATAACACAAAATTATCTGGAAACCAAAAAAAATATTAATTTAAAATCGATCGATTTTCAAATAGTGTATAATTTTAAGGGCTTCGATCAAAAAATAAAGCAATACTGATTGAACAAAATCCATTTAAATTTTATAATAATTTTACGCTCACTGGCTAAAAAAATATTAAAAAATGGCTAAATCCAAATTTTTCTGGCTAAGCGTGTTAAAAAAGGCTAAATCGAACCATAAAATGGCTGAATTGGCAACGCTGGTCGTTAGTAAGGAAAGGAGACAGTAAGTGTGTTCCCGTACGTTACCGCGGGTTCCCAAATTTACCCAAAAGCGTTCCCGTACTCGAAAATTAGGTAAATGAGAGCGTTTATGAGAGTGTATTAGTGTTTCTTTTTTTTACCAAAAGTTACCCAGACTTTTTCTTTGGGTAAATTGGGTAAATTCTCAGAAGAACAGTTGATAAACAAAAACAGCTGTTTTATAATTGTAAAAAATAAAACTAAGGAAGTAAAAGCAGATTTGTTAAAAATTATTGCAAATTGAAATAAAAACGATTTACAATAATAAAATAAATTAATAATAATAAATAATAATAAAATAATAATAAATGCCAATGAGATCAGCAATGCTAATTTAGCCCTTTTCGTGTTACAATAAGCGGTTTTTTACTTTCTAAAAACTGCAAATTTTTTCTGTTTATAAAAAAGGGACAGATCGGCAACTTTTAATTTTTCTTACCGCTTTTTTTTTAAATTGTAGCCCCCCTCTTTTACATTCGCACGAAATCTCGAGAAAAAACAATGAAAAAAAAGCTCATAGACATAATTATGAAAAAAATATAGTTATTAGAAATAACTATGTGTGTTTTTTTAAAGAGGAAAATATCAAAATGTCGAAATTTCGTGGCACTGTAAACGGAAGGCAATTTTAATATATTTTTTTGAGTCTTTTATTTCAATTTTCGCATTTCTCCATTAGCGCGTTTGCATCACTGATGCATTTTGACATTTTTTTTTTTGCTAGAAAGTGGTTTTTTGCGTTCCCGTACTTTTGGGTAATTTTGTCATTTTATGAGAGTATTTTGTGCTTACTTTCATTTTACCGAACTTTACCCAGAAAGTAAGGGAATACAGCTATTGGAAAGGAGAGTTTATTTCCTTCTCCAGTACTTTTTACACTAAAATAAATATGACAGTTCTTGCAGTCACCGCCGTACTTTTGGGCTCTTTTTCTCACTGCAACAGTTCTGTTCTGAGCCGACAGATAAACAGCTGAAATAAAAAATAAAGATAAAATCAGTATACAGTTTATTATATATACTTATGCTCCTTATGTCATACTAAGACCATCTAGCAATGTCCGCCTGTATTTTACGAGTAAAATGGCGATCATGACGAGAAGTCGCGTGTTTTTTACCACAAAAATTTTTGTCACTTTGACGTTTCCTTAATTTTAGTGCTTTTATTTGATCTCTTACAAAAAGCTGTATTTAATGCTTGTTGGATAATTTTTTTTAATAACTCGAGAACTCATAACCATTTCCTCACGTCGCGTCACATATGGTACTAATATTTGACGCGGCTTGGTGAAAGGGACCTTATCTGGCCAGAGTAAAATTTTCAGTGCAGGACTGCATTTTCTTCAGAATTTTGTTCTTTATCCAATGCTTAAAAAAAACACAAATTTTACCTCTGGCAAGATAAGGACCCTTCCGTCACGTCGATTCACATATACAGTTTTGGTAACAAGATAGTAAAAAATTTATTGGAAATTAACAAACATCATTAAGGGCAATTTTATTTTTTAGGAATTTTGATTTATCACAAATTTTAAACGCTATAATTAAGTAAACACTGGAGCTAGTGCAATAATATGTCTTAGTTACTACCATACCAAGATTGTTCAAATTCGGAGAGGGTTAAGTCCAAAATCTTGATATTTTTGGTTGGTTATATATGGAACTGTTGTTCCATACATAACGAAAAATCGAGCAAACTAGAATTACCATTCATTCCTTAAAAGGGGAACTATGCACTAATATTTATTATACAAACATCATCATTGTAAATCTGGAATATATTTACAACAACTAAATTATAATAAATGCCAAATATGTCCATAATTCTATTATTTATACGTTAAAAGACAAAGTTTACGATGACGATGATGATTTCGAAATAGTAATTTAAAACGGTTTCTTAAAACCAAACGAACAAGAGTAGAGCAAAATTTGAGAAATAGTATAAACTCTACCTGTGTCAGAATTTAAAAGAATGATTTTTTTTAGCAAAGAATAACAAATACAGAAATTCTACGGAAAAATTTGCTTGTTTCTTGCTTGCCAATCACTGCCTTGGAAACCATCTAATAGTTCCGTGTTGAAAAATAAAAAAAAAATGTTTTTTTTTGTAGGAGCAGACTTTAAAAATGAAAGATTACAAAAAAAATTTAAATTCATACTTAAATTGAGTATAGAGTATTAAAAAAACCGGCCTTTTGAAAAAACCGCTTTTGGTTTTCTTCGAAAAATCGAATTTTAAAAAAACCGGTTTCGGTTTTTGCAAAAAAAAACCGTTAATTTGTTAATTGTTTTTATTACAAACAAAAAAAAAAAAGAAATTTAACATATTAAGTGATAAAAATAAAAAAATACATTCTTTGAAAAAAAAAAATATATAAATACATATATATATTCATTTAAATTTAATTTTTTTGTTGTATTTCATTTCAAAATTTTATTTATTGGTTTTGATATTTTTTAATATAATATCTTAAAAATTAATATTATAAAACTATATTCATATCAAATGAATAGAGATCATTAAGTTTGTAAATTAGGAACGTTAGTAATTTGAACGTTTAAAACCTTTGGCATTAAAAAGTTTTTTTAATATTACATTTTAAATATGTAAAAAGAAAATCCATTTTTAACTTCTAAAATAATATTTTAGAAATAATATGCAATTTAAATGTTTCGTTTTAAGACGATTTTTTGTTTGCTTTTGATAAACCTAGAAGTGAAAAATACTCTTTCACTAACAGTAGATGTTGGACAAATAGTCAAAAGACAATTATATAAATTTTCCAACTTTTCAGTTCTTTTGTCGCATTTATCAAGATATATGAAATCATCATTTAATGATGAATGATTTTGTACAGTCTCTTTTTTAGGATTTTGAATACTGTTTTTTGTGTCATTTAGATTAGAAATTAAACTATTTGAATTTGGAATATCCAAAGTTAAGTCTTCATCGGAATCTATCAGGCTTACATCTAAATCTTCATAACCAAACAAAAGATTATAAACGTGTTCGGAAAAAATAAAAGAGACCAAGTAACCCAGTTGGTGATGTAATTAAAAAAACCGGTTAACCGAACAAAAAAGACCGGTTTTCGGTTTTCTTCGAATTTACAAAATATTCGAATCCGATCGGTTTTTAAAAATAAAAAACCGGTTGACCGGTTTTCGGTTTCGGTTTTTTAATACTCTAATTGAGTAAGAATCGTATATTGATTCCTATGGTTTCAACTTGGAACAAAGGGCTGTAAAAATTATTAAAGGAAATATAAATAAATATGTTCCTATTTAATTTAATAAGGTTTCTGTTTGAGTAAAAACATCTTTGTGTAACAATGTAATCTAATATATTTGATACCGAAATTTAACAACAGACATGTTGGGATCCCCGGAAACAAAATTTTGGATTAAAACAAGAGTTTTTAAAATATTTAGATATTTTTCCAATATCATCCGTTTTTAATATTTATAATATTGAAAAGCTGTCAAAACACTTTATAGACTACTAAATTGTTTTTTATAAATCTTTAAAATTAATAAAAACATAAATTAAGTCAATTAACGAATAAACTCTTTTAAAGTTCAGCCATACAACGGCATGAGTATCAAAATAAATATGCTGTTCAAATACAGTACAACAATGCGAAAAATAAGGAAAAACAAAATACAAAACTACTTTAAAGAAGGTTATGTAAAATGTCAGACAGTTAAGAATCTAACGGCTTCAAAACAAAAAACCAGAAAAAATATTATTAAGGTATTGCTTTGTTAAAAGCTAAAAATACTTAAATTTGGAAAAAGAAAAAATAAATACAAATGTTTCTACTGTTAACATTTAAAGTAATAAAAAAAAATATATAAACAATAGATACAAAAAATTGGGTATTACACAGAAAAAGCACAGTTTAAAAAGTAGATTAAAGTTGAAACAAAAATTAAAGAAAAAAATATACTAGTGTGATTTTAAAAATTGTATTCAGATACTTTATAAGTAGTGTTCCATCAATGTATGAAGATATGGTTATTAAAAAAAAGTAATATTTATGTTAAACATTTTTTTAGGGTTTATTACTTTTTATCACTTTAAACAATTCCCTACAAACATTTGAAAGACAGTTATGTCGGCAAGAATATATTGGGACCAGTTCTTATATGAGAAAAAAAGTAAGCAAAATTTAAAGTTTTTTTGTTTTTATTTAAATATATTAAAATATTTATTATTTAAATTTGTATTGGAAATATTGCTTTATAGCTTTGTGTTTTAAAAACTATTTAATTTTAAGGATTCATTATTTGCATTGACTGCAGTTTTTTTCAGTAAAAACCTAAAACAAGTTAAAAATATTCTTGAAATCACATACATTCAAACGAATACTTCTCCATTGCCCATTTATTTAATGTTTTTTTGCTTGTTTTTTACCACCAACACTTAGAAATTAACTGTGTTTATGCGGCAAGCTATCAAAGTTGGCTTATGTCACTTCCATATAAATATCTGGGTTTATGCGGAAACCTATCTACGTTGGCTTCTGTCATACCCATACAAATATGACATAAGTAACGCTTAACACTAAACGTTAGTTTATGTCCAATTTCCATGGGAATGACATAAGACAACTTTAATAGCTTGCCACATAAACACAGCTAATATGACATAAGCCAACGTCTAGTCCTTTTTCTCATCGATATAATGCCGCCAATTAAAACATTTATGCATATTTTGGTAATTCAAAGTTTATTTAAATAAAAAAAGTTCTCACCTCCACATCGAAAAAAAAACTTGCCAATTTTAGTTAAAATAACCAAAACGGCAACGCTGATTGCGGCAATAACTTCGACGATAAATTGACGAAAAAAATTTCTTAAAATGGCGCGGATTCATCTATTGTTTTTTTTATTGCCAAGAAATGTCGACTTCGGGTAACAATTTCCCCCTAGCGGAAGAAATTTTTGCTATGCGTCACTATCTTCGCGGATTTATCTTACGGACTATAAATTTTCGAAACAAATTTCCTAAAATGTCGCGAATTTATCTTCTTGATGTATTGCTAAGAAATATTGCTTTCTGGTAACAATTCCCCACTACGGAAAAAACTTTTGCAATACAAAATCTGCAGCAAAAATATATTGCGGCAATATCTTCGCGGATTCAACTTCCAGACTATAATTTAAATGTCGCGGATTTGTTTTCTAGAGCTATTGCTTTCGCATTGCTAAGAAATATTGCTTCTGATAACAATTCTCTTCTACGGAAGAAACTTTTGCAATACAAAAACTTCGGCAAGAATACATTGTGGCAATATTTTCGCGGATTTAACTTTCAGACGATAATTTGGCGGAAAAAATTTCTTAAAAGTCTCAAATTATTCTTCACGAGGTATTGCTTTCATATTGCTAAAAAAAATATCGCCCCTATGGACGAAATTTTTTTGTAATATGAAAACTTCGGGTTCTGATGAGATATTTTCCCAGATCGAAATACCTTATTTTAGTTAATATGCGGAGAAAGGATTATTGCCATAATAATAGCTTACAACTAGGCGATATTATAGTGAGAATCTTCTTCGTATTGTCATTGTTTATTGGGTTATGTCAAGTTGGCCCAGTTTGACCAGTCTGATGATTTTGTAGAAGTATAAGATCTTTGTAATCTGATTTCATATTAACAAACACATAATATTACCTAATTTTATAATTGAATTAAAGTGAAACAAAACAAAAATGTATGTTAAACTCTATTTAATATTTCCACATCATTGTTGTCATCTTCAACATGATAGTGTTCATTATCTGATTTTTGACGAAATTTATAATAATAAAAACTGTTGTTACTAGTTTTTTTTTTTCATCTTTTTTTTTGTCCAAAAATATTGTTAAAATTACCAAGAAAGATAATACATCTTTGTGTTACTTTATTTTTATGTGTCAGTTATATATTTTTATTTATTTGTAAACAATTATTAAGCTTTATTGCAGCAATAATAAAAACTGTTCCGGTCAAAATATTTTGGTAAATATTAAATAACGGATGGTTTTTTTTTTCAAATGCGTTACACCATTGCCAATTGAAGTTTAATCCATCATGTGTTTATAATTTAAAGCTCTTTAATTTACTATGTGCTTTGACGAATTTTATTCGTTTTGGAAAAAATACGCTAATGTGTTGGTAATTAAAGAGAGTAGACCAATAAGAGAACCCAAAGTCGTTAAAGTGGGGGGAGTGTTGCCAACTAAAAGTGTCAATCTATATGGTTTGAATATAAAATATACATGGGCAAAAAGTAGTAACACACTTTTCCTTAAAATCTAATTGGTTTCTCCTGTTGATCTACTCCCTTTGTGATAGTGAGTGTTTCACTGTATTGAACTATAATTATCAGTATAATTTTAGTTCTCAATGATATTTTGCCAATTTATTCACAAGCCAAAAGTGTATAAAGATCTTATATTATTATTTTTATTTTGAAGGATTTTGCGTATTAGTAATTTAAATTAAAAAAAATTAATCATACGCACCTAAATAATCTTGTTTATAATTAATCTGATGTTTACTTTTCCGTTTAGCTTTAAACATTTTGACAACTTTAAGTTGGAATGACTTTTTAAAAAAAGTCAAAAAAGCATTAATTTTATTTAATTATAAAACCATGTCAAATTCAAAAATTATGAAATTTAATAATGGAAAGTATATTCCAACCTACATATTATTTAACCAAAACAAAAACTTGCGCATAACATGATGACAGCAATAATAATATAACATGTAAGTTAAAACTTAAAAATTGTGTATTTGTAATTTAAATATTTTACAAAAATAAAGTAAAATTTTGTGTTATGTTTTACGAATAGAGCACCCACCCCCTCTAATTTAAGCTATCACTACTAGTTGCGTGACATGTAACAACGACAACAACCACCACTTAAAAAATTGTTAAAAAGCTAAAGAAAATATTTAATTAATGATTTCACCGATTTAATAGTAACAGCAGTTGTACAAGCACATACATGAATTTTTATTTTTATACATATAAAAGGTTTACTTGGAAAATGGTATAAGTCCAATTTTTTTTAAACTGAGATATAACAAGTTTTGAATTTTAGTGTTTTTAAAATTGTAAATTAGCAAATTTTGCAAAATGTTTGTTAGTTTTATTAGTATTTTAATTATCACACTTAATTGAAAAACTGAATTTAAAAAAAATTAAGGAAATCAAAAATTTAGCGGAAATAGAAATAATAAGAAAAACATATTTGGAATCAGAAGATCAAAGTTGTGCTACACAGATTGAATAATTGAATAATTTCCTAAAATTAATTAAAAAGCTTCATAATTTTTTCATTGATTTAATGCAAAAATTCATCAATCTTATGCAGATAATTCTCTAAGTGTTTTTAAGTAAACTTACAATACAAGAATATGCAGTGGATAGTAGCCGCCAATGAATACGTGGGGTAATATCTATATTTCGGGAACTGGCAACACTAATGTTAATATCTAAAATCTGGCAATACCATAATAAAGTTTGACATTTTTTTAGCATAAACGTACCCACAACGTTTTGATGTACAGGTGCTATTTGCTTTGTTTACAGTGAGTTAAGGTTAAGGTTTTCGTTGGATTGCTTTTCACAACTTTCGACGTGGATTATCTCAACAAGAATGTGACGATGAACTCAGTGCTTTGTATGGCAATAAAGCACCATCAAAAACCACAGTACGTATATCGCTGGTGTAGTGAATTCAATCGTGGTCGTAGTTCTGGCGCCCACGAATTTCGTGAAGGTCGTCCAAAATCGGTTGTTGTGCCATAAAACATCGATGCAGTGCGTGAACTGATAATCAAAAATCGTCATGTGACATATTGTTAGATAGAGGCATCCTTGCACATTAGTTCCACTGCAATAAATTCGATTTTGCATGAACACTTAGTTGTAACAAAAATTTGTTCTAGTTGGATACCCCATAATTTATCAATCACTCAAAAAAAGTCTCGCGTCGATTGGTGTAAGGAAATGATTAAAAAGTTCGACCGTGGTGCTTCAAAAGACGTGTATAAAATCGACCGTGTGGGTATTCCAAGACGTGGAAGAAGCACAGCGAAGCAAATGGTCGCCTGTTTCTTCGGCCGAATGGGTCATGTGGCCACTGTTCCGCTTGAGCAACGCAATTCTGAGTGGTACACTATCATTTATTTGCCGGAAGTCTTCTAAAAACCAAATTCGTAAAACCAACTGCCGAAGACAAATCATTCTCCATCATGACAATGAGAGCTCTCACACATCTCGTAAAACAGGTGACTCATCCTCCGTACAGTCCTGATATGGCACCCATTGACTTCTTCTTGTTCAAAGGTAAAATGCGTGGTCAACGATTTACGAGCACCGAAGCAGTTGAAGCATTCCTAAAGCATGTTTTGGAGGTGTTTCAAGTGGTATGGAAAAACTGCTGACAAATGGTTTGAACGAATGCAAAAGTGTATTGATCATCAAGGGAAATATTTCGAAAAACAATGAAGCCATTTTCATTTAAAAATGTTTGTTTTTAGTTGCTATTCCCAAAATATAAATAGTACCCCTCATACTAGTAGCGGGTAAAAGGGGTCAGTTGGGAATTGGGACATGTACCGTGATAAGTGGAAACATGACTGCTTTCGAAAATACATATTACAAGATAGGTGAAAATAGGACAATTCCTAAAGTACCTACCATGTGAACGGTTTAAAAGTCTATATCACGTGATGGGTCTGAAAGTACCAGTCCTGTGGTAGGTGAAATTAGGATCGGTTTCTAAAGTACCTATCACATGATCGGTATAAAAAGTCTATATCACGTATTGGGTCTGAAAGTACTAGTCCCGTGTTAGGTCAAAACAGTATAAGTTCTGTGTATGTTCTTTGGGGTTAGTTGTGTGTTCTTTTAGACCATTCCTGTCACAGAGGGCAATTGACCCCGTCCTTGGACTAGCACATGTTGAAAGAGATCGGTCCTTTTCATATAAAAAAATCGGTCCCTATCACAATGAACCGGTCACTTGACGGTTCTCTTACCGCAGGGCTATGAATGCAATAAAAAACCCTGCATTTTTTTTTTTTTTGAAAATGGACTTATACCACTTTATTACAACGCTTTATATTAGGCCTAGAAAAATTATTTAGACTTTGAAAAAAAATAGTAAACACCTAAATACTTAACTACCTTCAAATACTAACAAGACAACTATTTTTTTTTTTTTTTTGTTCCAAACAAATTATATCAAGGTTTGCTTAAAATAAAAGTATTAACTGAAGACAACATTTAATACAAAAAAAAAAAAAAACATGCATGTTAAAGTATGTAGTACCTCATATATAATGTGCGTACGAGTATGTATATAAAATAGACCATAGCATACAATATAAAATCAAAACATTATAAATTCTAACAACAAATGGTTGAACTTGAAACATTTAAGTTTGGGAAACCAAAATTTAAATTTCTTGTGATTTCAAACTTTAATTTGGCAATAAATATTTTTTTTTTTTTGAAATATTAACTTTCTAATAACTTGTTGCCCGTACTGTCATCAAAATATACCATATAGCAATCAAACTGCAATACAACTTGAGAATAAGCTTATATTAATAGTGTGTTTTAAGCTTTTCTTAATTTCGTTTATTATAATGTTTATAAAATGTGAATTCACAAGCAGTATTTAACAATGCTGGAGAAAAGATTATTATACATAACTTTTTCTAAAGTATGCTTATAAACAACATACACATATTGAACAACGCAATATGACGATTGAAATAGAAATATTTTTCAATACATTCCAGTCTTGTTGTCTTTGTTCTACGCTTATAATGCTTATAACAAGTGGCATTTCTTTTTCTTTAAATTTGTCAAACGTGTTTTGCGTTTACATTTAGTTGTAAATTTTTTATAATGAACGTGCAATTGCATATTAAATTTAATTATTTTTATTTATGGTTAAAATTAATTATTATTATATATATTTAAAATGAATTATTATTTATTATATTTGAAATTAATTATTCTTATTTATTTTTAAAATTAAAATAAAAAATAAATGAAATTAAAGAAAATAATTATGATTTCTCTTTTTCAATTATTAATAATATATTATTTTTGTAAGCTTATTCTACAATTGCAAGAATTAGCTTATAGTAATCATACACACATAATATTTTCACGATGGTTCCGTTTTGATTTTTCTACAATTGTTACGATAGCCTTTTTCAATATATTCTCAAGTCTTTTTCAAGCTTAAGGCTTGTGTTTGTAAGCTTATAATAATATTTTTTTCAAGTCATTTGGTATGTTGGGTACATGTTAGTTGTTTATAAGCCACAAAATAAATCATGTCATATACATTTGATTTTACCACCATCCATTACAACCAGCCATGGATGGGTGGACGTATAGATTAGTTAAATGTATGATATTTTTTATATGTAAATTAGTTAAATCAACGAAGCGTACGTTTTCGAAACAAAAAAATTAATCCTCCCCTCTTTTTTTTTTTTGTTTGAATATTTGCTAAAAGAAACAAAAAAAAAAACTAATAACATTTTTATAAAAGAGTTCCAATTTTGTTTGATATGTTATTTATCATGAGTATCATTTATGGTGCATTTATCTAAGATTTAAATACAGTGGTTTGGGTTGGGAAGAAAGTTGAAAACCTTATTCTAACTCTGCCATAATTGAAAATATATTTTAGACATAGTATCGGACAGAACATTTGCAACAACAAACATTCCAAATTAAATTTTAAGTGCGTATAAGTGAGTGGAATATTGTAAAATATTAATTTAAATAAAAATAAGTGTTTATTATTTTTAAGGTTATTTTTTTTTTGCTAGTTTATGGTATTTGTTACTTAAGAAATAACTTTAGAGATATTTTGGATTCAGTTATTTTGAGGGAATTGTTAATGTTCTTGTTGTTAATGGATCAAAATCTGTTAATTTTAGGATTTTGTTGGAGGCATTCGCAGTTTCTTGGTAGAAAGTAACATTTTTCATCAGTTGTAAAAATATTTGAAAATAAATACAAGCTTAGCTATTCCGAAATATCGATAATAATATCTGATAAATTTAGTAAATAGTTGTGAAAGCGTATTGTGGACGATTTTAATGAAGGAATTTCTCAAAACACAACTCTATTAAATATTAAGTGCATAAATCATAATTGTTTTCTATTTAGATAACGTTTTCAAAAACTCAATCTGTGGTGGTTAACCGCAAAGGCGATCGGCCACGACAAACTTATCAAAGAAAAAACGCATTAGAAGTGAGAGAGGTAAAAATGTTTTCTTTTAAATTGGCTCCGAAATTGGCAAATAAATTAAAAATGCCCGTTAACAAAAGAACCATTTCCGAGCATTTTCTGACGCTACCAATCCAACTTTACTATTTTTGTACTGATTGTTAGTAAAAAAAAAAATTATTTAGCAAATCTTTTTGCTATTTACATTTTAAAAATTACAGAATTTTTACAGAATATTTACAAATTTTTGTTGCTAATTTCAGAAATCATTTTACAAATTTTTAAAAACCGATTAGCTAAAATAAGGAAAAAAAACTTAAATTGCCTTAAAATGTTAATGCCTGGTTTTCATTATGTCATATGAACTGACTCAAATGAATTCTCGTCATTTTGTGTCATATGCGTTTTCATTTCATCTTAAAACCTGGCAATAAGTCGATAAAGCAGAGCGTGTCAAAGACTTATGTCAAATTTTGGTGTCAGTTGACTGACACGCCGTTTTCATTACAAAGGTCAAATATGATGAGGCGAGCGAACAGCTGGTAAGAAAATATTAATTTGTGTTCAATAAAAAGTGGAAAAAATTTAAAAACAAGTAAAAAAGGGCTAAATTCGGCTGTGCCGAATCTTTGAATACTCTCCACCATAGGGGCTGAAGATGATATACGTATATACTAAATTTTGCATGAACTGTGATATGAATATGTTTTGTCAATTTATGTAACGAACTTTTGTTATTTAGTTTTAGCAATGTTATTTACAGAGGTCTGCTCTGTTAGCGACTTTAACATTGTTGCTTTTAACGTTAACTTAGTTATTAAGAGTAACACACATATAGCTCTAAAATGTTATTATTCTCATAGTATGTAAATGTAATCGAACAAGAAGAAGGCTTAATAACATTTTTACTTACTTAACATAAAACAAAAATAAATACAGAAAAATTGTACAAATTTGTATGGAAAACTTAGAGGTACCTTTACATTTTCACTCATAACTTTTGAACCGCTTAACCGATTTTGCTCATTTTAAATACCGAACTGCTCGGGAGGATGTTCAATAATCTGGGTAAAAATAGGCACCCCCGCTTGCGTCTTCGCGTCGTGATCGCCATTTCAACAGACAGACAGACGGACAGACAGACGGACATCGCTAAATCGACTTAAAATTGCATAAGGATCACGAATATATATACTTTATGGGGTCTTAAACCTATATTTCGACATATTACAAACGGAATGACAAACTGATATATACCCTCACCATATATGGTGGAGGGTATAATGACAAAAAGAAACAAATGGCTATATCTAGTGCGGCGTTTTGTGTTATTACATTACCATTTCTTTCTTTATTTAAAAAATTTCCATTGCAATTAATTTTTCCAGCAAAAGAAAAAAATAACAGCTTTGCGATCGTCAAACAAAAAAAAAATTGACAACTTGTTGTCAATTTTATTTTAGATTAAAAATGCTGCCATATCTGTTGACAAACTGAAATTTGACGTTTTCACTTGTCTGTCATTTTAACGGCAGTTCGTGTGCATAACTGACTGCAAACTTAGATGACACCATATGACAACCCGTTTTCATACAATTGCCAATAATTTGGACAAATTGACATTAAAAATTACGTGCGTGCCGTTAGCATCGAAAAGTTAGCATCGATTTTTTTAAAAGTTGGCAACGCGAAACATTTTATACTGCCGTATCTGCTCCCACAACGATTGCAAACTATGTTGCTATGTCATGGGAATGGCTTTATTGTAGTGATTTATTTAAAAAATAACATTAGTAATGTAAATTAATTAAAAAATAAAGAAATTTTTAAAAAATATAAACTTTATAAGTCTTTTATTATCAACAAATATCACTGGAAGATTCCAGTCCGTAAAAGGGTGAAACTAGGAAGAGTGGCAAGGAGAAGTATACATCGAACGAAAGGTATGGACTAGAGGAATCAGAAAAACTACCGTGCTATGAAATCTACGGTACAGTTTTGGAGAAACGCTGGAAGATGAAATTTATGGTCCGAGTGGGTTAAAAGATGCACTTTACATAGTGGCAAGGAGAAGTGCATATCAAACGAAAGGTATGGACTAGAGGAATCAGAAAAACTACCGTGCTAAGAAATCTACGGTACAGTTTTGGAGAAATGCTGGAAGATGAAATTTATGGTCCGTGTTTGTTAAAAGATGCACTTTACATAGTGGCAAAAAAAAGTGCATATCAAACGAAAGGTATGGACTAGAGGAATCAGAAAAACTACCGTGCTAAGAAATCTACGGTACAGTTTTGGAGAAATGCTGGAAGATGAAATTTATGGTCCGTGTGGGTTAAAAGATGCACCTTACATAGTGGCAAAAAAAGTGCATATCAAACGAAAGGTATGGACTAGAGGAATCAGAAAAACTACCGTGCTAAGAAATCTACGGTACAGTTTTGGAGAAATGCTGGAAGATGAAATTTATGGTACGAGTGGGTTGAAAGATGCACCTTACATAGTGGCAAGGAGTAGTACATATCAAACGAAAGGTATGGACTAGAGGAATCAGAAAAACTACCGTGCTAAGAAATCTACGGTACAGTTTTGGAGAAATGCTGGAAGATGAAATTTATGGTCCGTGTGGGTTAAAAGATGCACCTTACATAGTGGCAAAAAAAAGTGCATATCAAACGAAAGGTATGGACTAGAGGAATCAGAAAAACTACCGTGCTAAGAAATCTACGGTACAGTTTTGGAGAAACGCTGGAAGATGAAATTTATGGTCCGAGTGGGTTAAAAGATGCACTTTACATAGTGGCAAAAAAAAGTGCATATCAAACGAAAGGTATGGACTAGAGGAATCAGAAAAACTACCGTGCTAAGAAATCTACGGTACAGTTTTGGAGAAACGCTGGAAGATGAAATTTATGGTCCGAGTGGGTTAAAAGATGCACCTTACATAGTGGCAAAAAAAAGTGCATATCAAACGAAAGGTATGGACTAGAGGAATCAGAAAAACTACCGTGCTAAGAAATCTACGGTACAGTTTTGGAGAAATGCTGGAAGATGAAATTTATGGTCCGTGTGGGTTAAAAGATTCACCTTACATAGTGGCAAAAAAAAGTGCATATCAAACGAAAGGTATGGACTAGAGGAATCAGAAAAACTACCGTGCTAAGAAATCTACGGTACAGTTTTGGAGAAATGCTGGAAGATGAAATTTATGGTCCGAGTGGGTTAAAAGATGCACCTTACATAGTGGCAAGGAGCAGTACATATCAAACGAAAGGTATGGACTAGAGGAATCAGAAAAACTACCGTGCTAAGAAATCTACGGTACAGTTTTGGAGAAATGCTGGAAGATGAAATTTATGGTCCGTGTGGGTTAAAAGATGCACCTTACATAGTGGCAAAAAAAGTGCATATCAAACGAAAGGTATGGACTAGAGGAATCAGAAAAACTACCGTGCTAAGAAATCTACGGTACAGTTTTGGAGAAACGCTGGAAGATGAAATTTATGGTCCGAGTGGGTTAAAAGATGCACTTTACATAGTGGCAAGGAGAAGTGCATATCAAACGAAAGGTATGGACTAGAGGAATCAGAAAAACTACCGTGCTAAGAAATCTACGGTACAGTTTTGGAGAAATGCTGGAAGATGAAATTTATGGTCCGTGTTTGTTAAAAGATGCACTTTACATAGTGGCAAAAAAAAGTGCATATCAAACGAAAGGTATGGACTAGAGGAATCAGAAAAACTACCGTGCTAAGAAATCTACGGTACAGTTTTGGAGAAATGCTGGAAGATGAAATTTATGGTCCGTGTGGGTTAAAAGATGCACCTTACATAGTGGCAAAAAAAGTGCATATCAAACGAAAGGTATGGACTAGAGGAATCAGAAAAACTACCGTGCTAAGAAATCTACGGTACAGTTTTGGAGAAATGCTGGAAGATGAAATTTATGGTACGAGTGGGTTGAAAGATGCACCTTACATAGTGGCAAGGAGTAGTACATATCAAACGAAAGGTATGGACTAGAGGAATCAGAAAAACTACCGTGCTAAGAAATCTACGGTACAGTTTTGGAGAAATGCTGGAAGATGAAATTTATGGTCCGTGTGGGTTAAAAGATGCACCTTACATAGTGGCAAAAAAAAGTGCATATCAAACGAAAGGTATGGACTAGAGGAATCAGAAAAACTACCGTGCTAAGAAATCTACGGTACAGTTTTGGAGAAACGCTGGAAGATGAAATTTATGGTCCGAGTGGGTTAAAAGATGCACTTTACATAGTGGCAAAAAAAAGTGCATATCAAACGAAAGGTATGGACTAGAGGAATCAGAAAAACTACCGTGCTAAGAAATCTACGGTACAGTTTTGGAGAAACGCTGGAAGATGAAATTTATGGTCCGAGTGGGTTAAAAGATGCACCTTACATAGTGGCAAAAAAAAGTGCATATCAAACGAAAGGTATGGACTAGAGGAATCAGAAAAACTACCGTGCTAAGAAATCTACGGTACAGTTTTGGAGAAATGCTGGAAGATGAAATTTATGGTCCGTGTGGGTTAAAAGATTCACCTTACATAGTGGCAAAAAAAAGTGCATATCAAACGAAAGGTATGGACTAGAGGAATCAGAAAAACTACCGTGCTAAGAAATCTACGGTACAGTTTTGGAGAAATGCTGGAAGATGAAATTTATGGTCCGAGTGGGTTAAAAGATGCACCTTACATAGTGGCAAGGAGCAGTACATATCAAACGAAAGGTATGGACTAGAGGAATCAGAAAAACTACCGTGCTAAGAAATCTACGGTACAGTTTTGGAGAAATGCTGGAAGATGAAATTTATGGTCCGTGTGGGTTAAAAGATGCACCTTACATAGTGGCAAAAAAAGTGCATATCAAACGAAAGGTATGGACTAGAGGAATCAGAAAAACTACCGTGCTAAGAAATCTACGGTACAGTTTTGGAGAAACGCTGGAAGATGAAATTTATGGTCCGAGTGGGTTAAAAGATGCACCTTACATAGTGGCAAAAAAAAGTGCATATCAAACGAAAGGTATGGACTAGAGGAATCAGAAAAACTACCGTGCTAAGAAATCTACGGTACAGTTTTGGAGAAATGCTGGAAGATGAAATTTATGGTCCGTGTGGGTTAAAAGATTCACCTTACATAGTGGCAAAAAAAAGTGCATATCAAACGAAAGGTATGGACTAGAGGAATCAGAAAAACTACCGTGCTAAGAAATCTACGGTACAGTTTTGGAGAAATGCTGGAAGATGAAATTTATGGTCCGAGTGGGTTAAAAGATGCACCTTACATAGTGGCAAGGAGCAGTACATATCAAACGAAAGGTATGGACTAGAGGAATCAGAAAAACTACCGTGCTAAGAAATCTACGGTACAGTTTTGGAGAAATGCTGGAAGATGAAATTTATGGTCCGTGTGGGTTAAAAGATGCACCTTACATAGTGGCAAAAAAAGTGCATATCAAACGAAAGGTATGGACTAGAGGAATCAGAAAAACTACCGTGCTAAGAAATCTACGGTACAGTTTTGGAGAAACGCTGGAAGATGAAATTTATGGTCCGAGTGGGTTAAAAGATGCACCTTACATAGTGGCAAAAAAAAGTGCATATCAAACGAAAGGTATGGACTAGAGGAATCAGAAAAACTACCGTGCTAAGAAATCTACGGTACAGTTTTGGAGAAATGCTGGAAGATGAAATTTATGGTCCGTGTGGGTTAAAAGATGCACCTTACATAGTGGCAAAAAAAAGTGCATATCAAACGAAAGGTATGGACTAGAGGAATCAGAAAAACTACCGTGCTAAGAAATCTACGGTACAGTTTTGGAGAAATGCTGGAAGATGAAATTTATGGTCCGAGTGGGTTAAAAGATGCACCTTACATAGTGGCAAGGAGTAGTACATATCAAACGAAAGGTATGGACTAGAGGAATCAGAAAAACTACCGTGCTAAGAAATCTACTGTACAGTTTTGGAGAAATGCTGGAAGATGAAATTTATGGTCCGTGTGGGTTAAAAGATGCACCTTACATAGTGGCAAAAAAAGTGCATATCAAACGAAAGGTATGGACTAGAGGAATCAGAAAAACTACCGTGCTAAGAAATCTACGGTACAGTTTTGGAGAAGCGCTGGAAGATGAAATTTATGGTCCGAGTGGGTTAAAAGATGCACTTTACATAGTGGCAAGGAGAAGTACACATCAAATGTGTACAATCAAAAGGTATTGACTATTGGTTTGTGTCGTTACTTCATGTGCTGAATCATTTCCTTCTACCAAAGGTTCTATACAAAACGGGATACATTTTAAAAACTTGGATATTGCTGCTTTCTCAGAAATATACTAAAATATGCCGAAACCAGAAGTATTTATGATGTATGGGCGGTAACTTAAACTATCTAGCCACTGGTACTTATCCATTGCTTGAAATTACGGGCATTTGTAATGAATTTCATGATTCGGCGGAAGATAGGTCCCACTACCGAAGTGTGTACATCTATTGTTATTTATTCATAAAATTTATCATAAGAACCATTGCTAGAAGGAAATGGTGAAGCACATGAACGAGACAAATAATTCTAGAAATTCAGCATACAATACGATATGGGAATCAAAAAGCATTAAAAACTTTTGAGAATTTACAAATAAATAATAAATGTACCTCTACAAGTCTAAAAGGTACTTTTATTTATTTAGTCAACTAGACTTGTATCGTTGGTGAACAAACTAGTTCAATTAATGTATGATATTATGTACATGTATTCTAGACTAGGGATAAATATGTTAACATAAATTTCAGCAAACGTTACTTGGTGTCTACACCTGACATTATTATAAATATTTTTCTATTTGCAAACGTCAATTTCAATCGCAGAGTAACGGGACTAAATTATCTATATTAATATTAGGGGTGGAGAACACGTATTTATGTTAATATTATATCAACTCACAATTTTTAGTCAGCCGTCTAGTAAAGTCGTTTGTTTACTAGTGTTTATTCGCGTTGTTTTGCTTGTAATTTTTAATATAAAAAAAAGTGTTTATTGGAATAAAAAAAAATTGTGCTCTAAGTCTTTTGAATAAAAAATGTGTAGTAAAACAAACAAAATGTCATTAAAAACTACTGCTGCATTCTTGGTGGCATTTATGTATGTGTATCTGGCGTGATTTTTATATAGTTGTTATAATATTTATTATAATAACTCTGTTATAATATGAATATAACACTAAGAGCAACATTAATATGGAGTCGACACGCAAATATAATTCTCTCTGCGATTGGATTTGACGTTTGCAAACAGAAAAATATTACATCAATCGCAGGTGTAGACACCATGTCAAAATTTAAAAATCGATATATATTGTTGGCAAATATGCCGCAATAATTCTCCAGCAGTATTGGTAAGCAATTATTCCTAAGATAAAACATCAAATTAGCTGTCATTTTTTTGGACAATTATAAAAAAGACGGCACACCTCACCATGTTCATTCTCTTCTTCAGCTATTTCTTTATTTATCACGCATAAATGCTATCATCGATGGTTGTCCTCTGGCGCGATCAAATATCTACTTTTGAATACCTGTGGGGCATAGACAAATTATCATCATCCACTGAATGGCCGTAATCATCATTATTGCCACCTCTAGTAAATAGTTTAATTGAACTAGTTTGTTCACCAACGATACAACTCTGGTTGACAATAAATATATAAATGTACCTTTTTTAGACTTGTAGAGGTACATTTATTATTTATTTGTAAATTTTCAAAATTTTTGATGCTTTTGGAATCCTTTATCGTCTTGTATACTGAATTTCTAGAATTATTTGTCTCGTTCATGTGCTTAATCATTTCCTTCTACCAAAGGTTCTCATGATAAATTCTCAAAATTTTCTGAATAAATAAATAACAGTAGATGAACACACTTCAGTAGTGGGACCTATCTTCCACCGAATCATGAAATTCATTACTAATGCCCGTAATTTCAAGCAATGGATAAGTACCAGTGGCTAGATATCTATAGTTTAATTTAAGTTACCGCCCATACATCATAAATACTTTTACTTTTGGTTTCTGCATATCCAAGCTTTTGAAATGTATCCCGTTTTGTGTAGAACCAGCATTTCTCCAAAACTGTACCGTAGATTTCTTAGCACGGTAGTTTTTCTGATTCCTCTAGTCCATACCTTTCGTTTGATATGCACTTTTTTTTGCCACTATGTAAGGTGCATCTTTTAACCCACTCGGACCATAAATTTCATCTTCCAGCGTTTCTCCAAAACTGTACCGTAGATTTCTTAGCACGGTAGTTTTTCTGATTCCTCTAGTCCATACCTTTCGTCTGATATGCACTTTTTTTTGCCACTATGTAAAGTGCATCTTTTAACCCACTCGGACCATAAATTTCATCTTCCAGCGTTTCTCCAAAACTGTACCGTAGATTTCTTAGCACGGTAGTTTTTCTGATTCCTCTGGTCCATACCTTTCGTCTGATATGCACTTTTTTTTGCCACTATGTAAAGTGCATCTTTTAACCCACTCGGACCATAAATTTCATCTTCCAGCATTTCTCCAAAACTGTACCGTAGATTTCTTAGCACGGTAGTTTTTCTGATTCCTCTAGTCCATACCTTTCGTTTGATATGCACTTTTTTTTGCCACTATGTAAGGTGCATCTTTTAACCCACTCGGACCATAAATTTTATCTTCCAGCATTTCTCCAAAACTGTACCGTAGATTTCTTAGCACGGTAGTTTTTCTGATTCCTCTAGTCCATACCTTTCGTTTGATATGCACTTTTTTTTGCCACTATGTAAGGTGAATCTTTTAACCCACACGGACCATAAATTTCATCTTCCAGCATTTCTCCAAAACTGTACCGTAGATTTCTTAACACGGTAGTTTTTCTGATTCCTCTAGTCCATACCTTTCGTCTGATATGCACATTTTTTTGCCACTATGTAAAGTGCATCTTTTAACCCACTCGGACCATAAATTTCATCTTCCAGCGTTTCTCCAAAACTGTACCGTAGATTTCTTAGCACGGTAGTTTTTCTGATTCCTCTAGTCCATACCTTTCGTTTGATATGCACTTTTTTTTGCCACTATGTAAGGTGCATCTTTTAACCCACTCGGACCATAAATTTCATCTTCCAGCGTTTCTCCAAAACTGTACCGTAGATTTCTTAGCACGGTAGTTTTTCTGATTCCTCTAGTCCATACCTTTCGTTGATATGCACTTTTTTTTGCCACTATGTAAGGTGAATCTTTTAACCCACACGGACCATAAATTTCATCTTCCAGCATTTCTCCAAAACTGTACCGTAGATTTCTTAGCACGGTAGTTTTTCTGATTCCTCTAGTCCATACCTTTCGTCTGATATGCACTTTTTTTTGCCACTATGTAAAGTGCATCTTTTAACCCACTCGGACCATAAATTTCATCTTCCAGCGTTTCTCCAAAACTGTACCGTAGATTTCTTAGCACGGTAGTTTTTCTGATTCCTCTAGTCCATACCTTTCGTTTGATATGCACTTTTTTTTGCCACTATGTAAGGTGCATCTTTTAACCCACTCGGACCATAAATTTCATCTTCCAGCGTTTCTCCAAAACTGTACCGTAGATTTCTTAGCACGGTAGTTTTTCTGATTCCTCTAGTCCATACCTTTCGTTTGATATGTACTGCTCCTTGCCACTATGTAAGGTGCATCTTTTAACCCACTCGGACCATAAATTTCATCTTCCAGCATTTCTCCAAAACTGTACCGTAGATTTCTTAGCACGGTAGTTTTTCTGATTCCTCTAGTCTATACCTTTCGTTTGATATGCACTTTTTTTTGCCACTATGTAAGGTGAATCTTTTAACCCACACGGACCATAAATTTCATCTTCCAGCATTTCTCCAAAACTGTACCGTAGATTTCTTAGCACGGTAGTTTTTCTGATTCCTCTAGTCCATACCTTTCGTTTGATATGCACTTTTTTTTGCCACTATGTAAGGTGCATCTTTTAACCCACTCGGACCATAAATTTCATCTTCCAGCGTTTCTCCAAAACTGTACCGTAGATTTCTTAGCACGGTAGTTTTTCTGATTCCTCTAGTCCATACCTTTCGTTTGATATGTACTGCTCCTTGCCACTATGTAAGGTGCATCTTTTAACCCACTCGGACCATAAATTTCATCTTCCAGCATTTCTCCAAAACTGTACCGTAGATTTCTTAGCACGGTAGTTTTTCTGATTCCTCTAGTCTATACCTTTCGTTTGATATGCACTTTTTTTTGCCACTATGTAAGGTGCATCTTTTAACCCACACGGACCATAAATTTCATCTTCCAGCATTTCTCCAAAACTGTACCGTAGATTTCTTAGCACGGTAGTTTTTCTGATTCCTCTAGTCCATACCTTTCGTTTGATATGTACTGCTCCTTGCCACTATGTAAGGTGCATCTTTTAACCCACTCGGACCATAAATTTCATCTTCCAGCATTTCTCCAAAACTGTACCGTAGATTTCTTAGCACGGTAGTTTTTCTGATTCCTCTAGTCCATACCTTTCGTTTGATATGCACTTTTTTTTGCCACTATGTAAGGTGAATCTTTTAACCCACACGGACCATAAATTTCATCTTCCAGCATTTCTCCAAAACTGTACCGTAGATTTCTTAGCACGGTAGTTTTTCTGATTCCTCTAGTCCATACCTTTCGTTTGATATGTACTGCTCCTTGCCACTATGTAAGGTGCATCTTTTAACCCACTCGGACCATAAATTTCATCTTCCAGCGTTTCTCCAAAACTGTACCGTAGATTTCTTAGCACGGTAGTTTTTCTGATTCCTCTAGTCCATACCTTTCGTTTGATATGCACTTTTTTTGCCATTATGTAAAGTGCATCTTTTAACCCACTCGGACCATAAATTTCATCTTCCAGCGTTTCTCCAAAACTGTACCGTAGATTTCTTAGCACGGTAGTTTTTCTGATTCCTCTAGTCCATACCTTTCGTTTGATATGCACTTTTTTTTGCCACTATGTAAGGTGCATCTTTTAACCCACACGGACCATAAATTTCATCTTCCAGCATTTCTCCAAAACTGTACCGTAGATTTCTTAGCACGGTAGTTTTTCTGATTCCTCTAGTCCATACCTTTCGTTTGATATGTACTACTCCTTGCCACTATGTAAGGTGCATCTTTCAACCCACTCGGACCATAAATTTCATCTTCCAGCATTTCTCCAAAACTGTACCGTAGATTTCTTAGCACGGTAGTTTTTCTGATTCCTCTAGTCCATACCTTTCGTTTGATATGCACTTTTTTTGCCACTATGTAAGGTGCATCTTTTAACCCACACGGACCATAAATTTCATCTTCCAGCATTTCTCCAAAACTGTACCGTAGATTTCTTAGCACGGTAGTTTTTCTGATTCCTCTAGTCCATACCTTTCGTTTGATATGCACTTTTTTTTGCCACTATGTAAAGTGCATCTTTTAACCCACACGGACCATAAATTTCATCTTCCAGCATTTCTCCAAAACTGTACCGTAGATTTCTTAGCACGGTAGTTTTTCTGATTCCTCTAGTCCATACCTTTCGTTTGATATGTACTTCTCCTTGCCACTATGTAAAGTGCATCTTTTAACCCACTCGGACCATAAATTTCATCTTCCAGCGTTTCTCCAAAACTGTACCGTAGATTTCATAGCACGGTAGTTTTTCTGATTCCTCTAGTCCATACCTTTCGTTCGATGTATACTTCTCCTTGCCACTCTTCCTAGTTTCACCCTTTTACGGACTGGAATCTTCCAGTGATATTTGTTGATAATAAAAGACTTATAAAGTTTATATTTTTTAAAAATTTCTTTATTTTTTAATTAATTTACATTACTAATGTTATTTTTTAAATAAATCACTACAATAAAGCCATTCCCATGACATAGCAACATAGTTTGCAATCGTTGTGGGAGCAGATACGGCAGTATAAAATGTTTCGCGTTGCCAACTTTTAAAAAAATCGATGCTAACTTTTCGATGCTAACGGCACGCACGTTTAAAAATTACATAGTGAAAACCATGCATAACAGGTCAATTGAGAAGTCCCCGTCCTGACACATATGTAGATGGCGCTACTAGACTTAAATCTACATAATGTTTATCTTCAAAAGACACGTGTATAAATTTGACAGCTGTCGGATTATTAGTTTGTGAATTATAGCATTTTGAGTGAAGCAACTTTTGTTATTGTGAAAAAAATGGAAAAAAAGGAGTTTCGCGTGTTGATAAAATATTGCTTTTTGAAGGGAAAAAATACAGTTGAAGCAAAAACTTGGCTTGATGACGAGTTTCCGGACACAGCCCCAGGAAAATCAACCATCAAGGATTGGTATGCTAAGTTTAGACGTGGTGAAATGAGCACCGAAGACGGTGAACGCAGTGAACGCCCAAAAGAGGTTGTTACGGACGAAAACATCAAAAAATCCACAAAATGATTTCGAATGACCGTAAATTGAAATTGAATGAAATAGCAGGTACTCTAAACATATCAACTGAACGTGTACATCATATCATTCACGAATATTTGGGTATGAGAAAGCTCTGTGCAAAGTGGTGGATGCCGCGCGAGCTCAAAAGTAACCAAAAACAAGTCAGTGAAAACGAAGGCGAAAATCCATAATTTGGGCTTCGAATTGCTTCCGCATCCACCACTATTTCCTGTTCTCAGATCTTAAAAGAATGCTCGCTGGGAAAAAATTTTCGTCGAATGAAGAGGTGATCGCCGAAACTGTGGCCTATTTTGAAGCAAAGGACAAATCGTACTATAAAAATGGTATCGAAAAGTTGGAGGGTCGCTATAATCAGTGTATCACCCTTGAAGGGAACTATGTTGAATAAAAAAAAAACGAATTTTTCCAAAAAAAAAATAAATAAATAAAATATGTTGTTGCACAACAAAAAAAAATATGATTTTTTTCTTCGTAAGGCAATTTGGAGTTTGTGCATTTTTAATATCTTTTTTCATAAATTAAAATTATTTAGCAAAATTTAGTAGCTCTTACTTATTTATTATACTAATTTCATTGTATTAATATTAATAATATTAAGTTTTTTTTTTGTGATTTTAGTAAACCGATGTTAAATTCCACTTTAAAAAAAGTTTACTAAAATTTAATAGCGCCTACCAATTTTTTCTACATATTTTATTGTACTACACGTCAGCAGACATGTGTTGCTAAGATTAGCAAAAAAAAATACCGCTAGGCTCAAATTAGCAAAATTTCCCTTAATAATAAGAATATTTTCAGTTGCCATTACAGACTTTTTTTGATGAGTGTAATAATCTGTTAGAACTAGAAAATACTTTAATTTTTTTATTAAAGAATGTAAAAACTTTGTGAAGTTATGTTCTTGGATGTATTGCATCATAATTAAACCTCCACTTTAAAATTTTCATCGTAACTAAAAATCCTTTTCTTTTCATAACCGCTTTTTTAGATGCAATGGATCAAAATATTGTGGAAGAGAGAATTACTTTCGTGACGTTATTGTAGTTTTGCATTCAATCGATGAAGTTTTGTTTAAAATTCACCAAATAAAACTTGAGCAAAGCAGAAATCACTGTTGCTAACTAAGATTATTTTTTTTGGCAAATCTAGCGATTTTCCAACACATTTAGTACTGTATTTGAAATGTATTTGTTATTTTAAAGCATTATAGACAATTTTTTCTAATAATAAGTAAAAAAGCCTTAAATTCTGTTATGACGAATCTTTGAAGACCCTCCACCAATGCCATAAAAAAGGTTCTCACTGTTTTTGATACAAATTATGTAAAAAGCTTTAAAAGCGAAATTATGGAGGTGAAACAAATTTTTTGGGGTGAAAAACTCTTTTGGATGTGATATCAAATCAGGGATGGAAAATATGATTTCTGTTATTGTACCAACAAAATTTCTTCCGCTTTTTTTTCAACAATTTTATCTTATTGAGTTAGATTTGCTTAGACACTAAAAATACTTAAAAAAAATTTAAATTGACGGGGTGAAACAAAATTTATCGTTAATTTTATGTAGTCGTATAATTACCACAAAACTGTAAAATTTTACTCTAATTTTTATAAATGTCACACCTTTTTTTCTGAGTGTCTGCCTCGAGGGCAATTTAACCTTTTCAGGATTTGCTATTAAAAAATTTAAAGGCATTTAATAGCATTTTAACAATAATACACTTTTTTATTATTTTTTGTTTTGAGAGGTAATTTAAAAACAGCTGTTCAATGTTGCCACTTCCGAATATTTTAGTACAATGTATATGCAAACATTTCAACTTAAAACTGACTTTATTTTTCACTATAGTGGCTGAATAAATAAAAACAGGGTTTTAATTTAAAGTTGCTTTTAAAAAGAGTCGACTTTATGTTGTTTTATCAAGTTATAAATTGAAAATTTGAAAAAATTTCAAATTGTACTAGATCAGCCGCGGTAGTACCACGGTACCAACTAAGTTAAAAATGTACCAAAAAAAGTACAATTGTACCATGTTTTCCAACCCTGTATCAAATTTTGCGGTTGGAAAAAAGTTTTGATGTAAAAAAACAATTTTTGAGTTGTAAAAAAACTATTTTGTATTGAAAAATCTTTTATTGATGAAAAAAGTTTTTTGAGGTGAATATAAAGTATTTTTCAATTCTAAGCGTTTGGTTCAAAAACAAAAGAGAATATTTTACTTGCCAGCCGCTACTATGAAATTGTACACCCATTTGTATGGAAAATTTAGAGGTTTCTTCACATTTTAATCCATAACTTTTTTTAGCGCTGTGCCTATTTCACATATTTTCAATACCAAACAACTTGGAAGGATGTACGTTCATATGGGTAAAAATAAGCGCCTTCGCTTGCGTCTTCGACTCAAAATTGCATCAAATCCGATCAAAAAACATTTTTTCGATAATAAAATTTGTCGTCCACAATGTCTACAAAAAACAAAAACCCCTACCAAATATCGTTTTTCGGTCTAAGTTTTCTGTCGAACTCTTAACATTTAGCGTTATAAAATATTAATTATTCATTAGACAAAAATCTAGCGTAAATATGAAATTCATTTATGAACTGTCTGCGTTTTCATAATCCCCACATGTCTTTCAAATATCAGCTGAGAGCTAATTTTATTAACATATGTAACTGCTGAGGATTATGAAAACACAAACAAATCATAAGTGAATTTCATCGTTACACAATAAATCAACGTGGGGTTAACTTTATCAGGTTTTTACAATTAAACAATTAAAACACTGTGTGACGCGAAGAATGATGATAAAGGTCATAGCTGGCCAGAAAATGCATACCATAAGGCTAATAACTTTTTCTGTGTATTTTCAATTAAAAAAATATAATATAATGTATATAATTTTTCTACTGAAAAAATAACATTTCATGTAATGAATAAATTTTTATAAAAAATTTAAACTAAAATCGAATAAGGGCCGCATTTGTCAGTGATGCATTTTGAGTTTTTTTGTTTAGGGCCAAAATACCTTAGATAGGGCCAATTTTTCTGTGGAATGTATTATTTTTATTAAGTAAATTTATTTGTCAATACAAAATTTTACTTATCAAGAATTTTTTTAGTGTTGCCGTTATTTGACAGTCTACTTTGTTTCTTTTTTTTGTATTTACTTGATATACGTAAATAATTTTTATTTGAAACAAGACAGATTTTCAAATAAAAGTAAAAACTTTTTCTTTGACCAACAAAACATTGTTGTAAATAAAAGTAGTGTTCGAAAAAGGGAGAAAATTACATTAAAAAATGTACTGTATGTTTTGTAGTAGTTGAATTTTGAGCTGAAAGAGCCAAAATAGATTAGAAAGTACCACAGGGCCATCAAACATTCAAAAGTGCCACAAATGGCCCAATTGTGCCACATTTTGCATTACTGGCATTTACCCACCGCTGTTGTATTATGATTACTACACCCAGAAAACAGTATCAGTTGTGGCCACCGAATTTGTTGCCAATCGAATTCTAGAGGTTACGACAACTGTTTTCATATTAAATTATATTTTTAGTTGTGAAAGCCAATATTCAGTTGTACAATGTAATATTTATGTATATTCCACAGAAATATTATTACTTTCCACAAACTTTTTTTTTTTAAAATAATTTTTAGATTTCTCCGGAAGCTGGAAGCTGGGCAATCACATTCATAGTTCACATTCTTGCTTACTGCTATTTGCTATTTAAATATTTGAATATTTTATTTTAATTAAAAAAATAATTTTTTTAATGTTTGCTTTTCCGGGATTTGAACTCGGAAATTCGGAGTACTGAGCTACCTCTCTACGCACCACACCACAAACACTTATAAATTTTGATGGCTAATTTTCAATTTAAACAATTTGTTAGGAAATGAAATATTAGTATAAAATTTGTTTATCAATACCAATCATGAGTAACGTCTATTTTCAATACAATCCACAATTCGGTTGCTTCTACTGAAACCCTAATTAAATAATATAATTGATCAGAATAACCGTACTTGTAGTTACTACTTTTGAATATTGACAATTTTTTAATAAATTTTATATATTGAACCAAATTACTAATATTTAAATAAACGGTTGCTTCCACCGCACACAAATACTAAACGAATTTTATTTTTAAAGATGATTGGAAATACCAATTATTGACTAATAGGATTGATTTTTAGTTTCTTTTCCTTTTTTTAATTCCTAATACTACATTTTTGCTTTATTAATGAATTTTAGGTTATGCCAAATAAAATTAAATCCTCACAAATAAATGTTAATGGTTTTGATCGAATTGCAACCAATCTTTTCTCTGGGTGTAGGATTAAACTATGATCATTACTACTCTCAATCATAACATGATGCTCTTTTCTCAGCGTGTAATTTAACGCACCTTAATTTAATTTTGGGTGTATTTAAGTGTAGAGTGTTTCAAGTATGTACAAATATTACATAGACAACAATATTTATGCTTTTGAAGTTGGGCAACCGTAACGAAAAAGAAAGTGAAATTCAAATATCAAAAAAAAAACTCAACATCAAAAACCAAAGCAAAAAAAAAAAAAATGATAATATTTATACAAGGCATTTCCAATTTTGTTTAATTTGAATTTTGATTTGTATGCATTACAAGCGAAATTACCAAAGTAGTAAAGTTGACAAACCGAAAGTCACATTTAAAATCAAACACAAATGTGTGCACACAGATAGGGAGCAGCAGCAGCTGGAGGAGGAGAAGGAGGAGGCCATAGGAAAAATGGATCGTTCGCCGCTTATAACATGTTTTCAGGTGCTTCATTATTATAACCATTAGATAACTAGTTAGTTTGCTTAAGACGACTAATAGAAACTGAAAAGAAACAAAGGCACCTTTACTTACTTTATTCACATAAATTGCACTTATGCCAACTGGGTTTTGAGTTGTGTTTTCGTTTTTTGTTTGACCATAATTGTTGTTGATCAACATACTAAATGAAATGCAATGCTTACACTTTTGAAATCAACATTTTTACTAAAAAGGTGCTGGTGTTGGTGATTTCTTCTTTCTAGCAACAAGACAACACTCAAAAAATGTGCGAACACGCGCGCGCCTGGTACACACGTACTACATTTTTCTCTTTGTCCGTCTATTAATTATTTAACCATCTTTTTTTTTTTGTCCATGGCAAAGAAGAAAAAGTTTTGATATTTTCTTCTCTTTATTATTACAAATATTTAATCATTTGTTTTGTGGTGATTTTTCACAACAAAGTTTCAATATATTATTTTTGCCAATTCAAACCATAAACAGTGTTATTAACGATTTACTACTTACTACTACTGCTGCTGCTTAGTCTCATGCTGTTAGCTGCACATGCGCACTTTTTAAACCAGTTTAACTGCATTTTTTTCGCTTTATATAAACAAATGGAAACATTTTCAATTTTTATTAATATTTGTTGTTGTTTTTATTTATTTCCACAATACTTTAATTGGTTTGTAGTTTTTTTTTCTATTTCTTTAATTTAAATGTTTATAAAAGTTTTGTTTTTTTTGTAAAATACAATCTTTCATTTAATGCTTAAATCTTTGACTCATTTAAAAATGTTTTATAGTTTGTGGATTGTTTTTTTTTTTTGCGCCATTCATACACTTTTCACTATATTTAGTCATTCTTGCATTTCAATCACTTATATCTGGCAGCATATGGATTCCGCGCCAAAAGAACCGCTAATTTTTTGAGAACAAGAATGAATCAAGACAATTTCGAATACTCTGTTCTAAGTGAAGCGTATTCCAGGGTGAGGCAAAACTTCCCAACCACTATTTTCTAGTTTTTAACCGGTCTTGCAACAGGTGGCCGATGAAATATTACAGCTTCATGTCTGATCATATATTCCGGGCGTTTTTCGGCCAATGCTCGCTTTAAACGAACAAATTCTATTCCGTGATCGTCCCCTGCGATCGTCTGGCCCGATTTCAGCAGTTCACAGCAGATGGGACCCTTCTGGTCCCACCAATACCTTGGCGCCATGAGTATTTGGCATTGATTTGACTGGTTGGCCCGTCTTTACATACGATTTCTTCTGCTTCAGAAAGTCGTAATGCATCCTTTTTTCATTGTCAGTAATGATTCAATGTAAAAATTACTTCTTTTTATGGCGTTCAAGCAGCATTTTTGACATGAAAAATCTTTTTTCAACGTCTCTCGGCTTTAACTCATGTGGTACCCAATTTTCTTACGTTTGAATGAATTATGCTGCTTGCAAACGTTTTGAAATTGCTGCTTGAGTGACTCGCAATAATTTTGAAAGTTCTTCTTGAGTTTGACAACAATATTGGGCCTGTTCGGAAATGCATCCCTGCGCATTTGCGATGCTCATGCAAATCAGTTGATGTCGATGCAGTTTGGTTTACATTTTCGAACGCTCTTTCGATAGCACTTTCGTGTGCAGTCGGACTCTTATTAGTAATTTGAAAGATTCCGCACCAATCTTGACTCTAAAAAATGCACAGACAAAAATAAATTAAATAAATAACAAATTTTATACTTATTTGTTCATGCGATGCGCATCGCATGCAAAGCACTGATACATTTCCTAACAGGCCCATTCATCATCACTTCTGAACCCTACAAACCATCTCTCGCACGTTGAAAGCGATGGAACATATTCAGGATAAGCTTCGGTGAGCCATCGATGTGCCTCAGATGCATTTTTTTTAATTGTAGAACTTTCCGGAAATTATGTTTTTTTGCCACAAAATTCGACATTTTCCAAGCAAAAAAAAAAAACACTATTTCATTAAATGACTAAGTGAGAATAAATGACAGATGTTCACCCTCCAAGTTACCCAAGTTATTAAAGACACAAACCACGTGTAAAAGGTACGCTATCTGTTGTGTATCCCGCATTTTTAAGTTATGCACCCAATAGCAAAATTTTTTACTTTGGGCAGCAAGTTTTTTTTTGTCATTCCTTAAACGAGTTAGAGCCCTGCGGAAAAAGGACCTATCCCAGGACACGTCACATGACCGATTGAATGTGAACGGGACCGATCACTTTAACATAGGCTTTACCTAGGAGGGGGCTAATTTCCCTCTGTGACATGTCACAGGACTAAAAGGACATGTCATGACTTTTAAACCAGTCACGTGGTAGGTACATTTGGAACCGGTTCTCTTTTCACCTATCTCGTGATATGTTTTTTCGGAACCGGTCCAGTTTTCACCTATCACGGGACAGGTCCCAATTCCCAACTGACTCCTTTTTCCCGCAGGGAGATAATGCTAGTCCCTGTATCCCAAATATTATAAAGGATGACCCGATTGATAAGGCCAACTGGTTGAATTTTTTGCTGGAAATTCGTTTCTACCGAATAGTAATCAATCACTTGCTTAGATCGAGGGAGTATCTCACACTATGCCTAATATATTTTTTCGTGCTAGAGCCGTTAAAAGGATTCTTGTGAATCTCGATGTAAATAAGTCAGCGGGCCTGAATGTCTTGCTGGTACTGGTACTAAAACACTGCTCTTCCTTCGACGATAATGCATCCATTGACGATATTGCATCGGTGGACACCATAATCGCTAAGAACCTGTAACCGATTAAATGCTGATACAAAATAAAAACCATAACCGTTATTTTTCAAAAACCTTAACCGTAGCAGTACTTGAAAATTTTCCAATAAATTTTATCAAAAAAGGTAAAAAGTTTAAATGATTTTGACTTGGTAACAGGTTTTGTCGATTTTGCTTGCCAACACTACCAAAAATCTTCACAAAAATTCTAAACGGCATTTTTAGACATTAACCCTCTAATGCCTAAGGTCGCTAAAAAGCGGTCTTGGTATCTTATGTTTTTATTTTTTTTTTGTTTAAATGACAATATTTTATTAAGGAAATTGCATTATGTATATCGATAGAAAACATAATAAACAACTTTCTGCAATGAGCGACTTTGAAGCGAGAAGAATGTAAATTCAAAGTTTCGTAAATTTGGAAAAATTTACTTTTTAAAATAGAAAAAAAAAATTAAAAAAATCATCAAAAATTTATTTACATTCTGGTAAATATTATTGATAACAGCAAGCCTAGTCTAAGAAAATTAGTTATTATTTTTGTTACAGTACACACGGGCTACTGTCAGGACACGTTCTACAAATATTTCTCTAATTCCAAAACTAGCTGAGATTTTTTTTTTTTCAAATTAAGCACAACTGATTGCTCGAAGTTAGTAGTGAACAAATTTAAATTTTGTCAAAATTTATTGACAATTTTCAAAAAGCAACAATCGCCAGAACTTCTACAATAACAAAATTAGATCACCAATTTTTGGTACATAAAGGGTGTCCCAAGAAGAACGCAATTTTTAAATCTGGCAACATTCGAAGTGTCATTGTTTGACATTTGAACAATTGTTATTGTTTGCTAGTAGAAGGTACGAGGTTAGTAAAAATGGAGCGCTACACGAATGAACAACGCATTCTCATTGTGAAATTGTTTTACCAAAACGGTGGAAGTTTTGCGGCTACAGTTCGCAAATTGCGATCAATTTGGGGTTAAATAATGCTCCAAAAGAGTCAACTGTAAAGAGATTAATGGATAAATTTGCCGAAACTGGGTCTGTTAGTGATGTAAAGACAACAACGCGCCATCGACCAGGTCGATCGACCGAAAATGTCGCAGCTGTACGTGATGATGTCGCTCAAACTCCATCCACCTCAATTCGACACCGAGCTCAGCAAATTGGTGTCTCCAAATCCACTTTGCAGCGAATTTTGACAAAAGATTTGCATCTTCATGCATACAAAGTTCAATTGACTCAGGAACTGAAGCCAGCTGACCATGGACAGCGAAGGGAGTTCGTTAATTGGGTATTGGAGAGACAACATGAAAATGCTGATTTTGCCGATAAAATCATCTTCAGTGACGAGGCCCATTTTCATCTTGATGGCTTCGTCAATAGGCAGAATTGTCGCATTTGGGGTGAGGAAAATCCTCGAGTGATTCACGAGAAGCAAATGCATCCTCAACGTGTCACTGTGTGGTGTGGTTTTTGGGCTGGAGGAATCATTGGACCTTTTTTTTATGAAAATGAGACAGGTCAAGCGCAAACAGTCAATGGTGTTCGGTATCGTGAAATGATAACCAGTTTTTTCTTGCCTAGAATTGAAGAAATGAATGTGGAGGGCATGTGGTTCCAACAAGAAACAATTCAATTGCTGCATCAGTCATTTCCCGGTCGTGTTATTTCGCGTTTTGGAAATCAGAATTGGCCGCCTAGATCGTTAGATTTAACACCATTAGATTTTTTTCTTTGGGGTTTTTTGAAGTCGATGGTTCACGCGAATAAGCCGACGACGACTCAAGCCTTAAAAGAGGAAATTGGACGCTGCATTAATGAGATACCGCAGCATTCATGCAAAACGGTCATTGAAAATTTCATTAAAAGATCGCGTGCATGCCAGCAAAGCCGCGGCGGCCATCTGCACGATATATTGTTCCATACATAACCTCATTCTGTCTACTTTACGATATAATAAAGTTTCACGATTTTTTTTTTTAAATATCTGTGTTTTATTTAAAAATTAAAAATTGCGTTCTTCTTGGGACACCCTTTAGTTTTATGTTATTTATAGTGAAAACTTAAATTATTTAATAATTGGATTTCCTGATTCGTCTTCAACCTTTATTGTGTTATATCGCCTAAATAAAGCGATATATTCCAAAAGCAAAGTATAAATATTATCGATATGAGGAGAAAGAGCATTAGAGGGTTAAAATATATTTTGCTTTTATAATCTTTGTTTTAAGAAGATGATGATTAATAGTTTTTTAAGTCCAACTAAAAAAAAAGCCAGTCATAATTTCATATATTAATTAAAATTCATAATTCCAATAACAATTTCAAACAAATTTTTCAAAAAAAAAACTATATGTTTGTTTTGGTGAAAGAGAGAAAGTACTTTAAATTGGATCAAATAAAATTTATTAACAAACAAAAAATAAAAAAAAAAGAACCAAATAAGCCACCAAGTTGAGTCTCCTACGTATAATACAACAAATTAAAAAAAAAATACTACTTCAAAAGTATTGAATTTTCATAAATGAAAAAAAAAAAAAAAAATATCAACCTTTCAACCTACGCTAAGATAAATTTTGTTTATAAAAAAAAATAAAAACATAAATATCAAACATTGAAATGACAGTTAAATGAAAGAAAGCCAAATAAACTAAAAACCATATAAATTTTATTAAGAGAAGGGAACCCGACCGACAAGACAGCCAACATACAATGCAATCAAAACTGAAGAATGGAGAAGAAAAAAACACCCGCGCTTTCTAAATTTAAGTTTAAAAAAAATAATAAAGATTGAATGCACATTATTACAGGCAACTGAGACAAGATATATTTATTGTTGCTACACTGTAAATGATGATGATTGAATGATATATGTACATACGTAAAGCTGTATAAATTAAACAATATGTATATACTACGAGGGCCGCTCGAAATGTTCTTAGCCTAACAATGAAAAACAAGAGTTAGATTTTTAAAATTATGTTTATTTTTGCAATATAATCTCCGGAAATTTCAATACACTTAGTCCAACGCATTTTTAGCACTCCTATCCCTTGATTAAAGTAATTTTGCTGAAGCTCTATAAAATAATCACTTACAGCTGCAATTGAATCTTCAATCGAGGTAAAAGGTTTGCCAGCAAGGATTTTTCACCCAGAAAACAGTATCACTTGTAGCCACCGAATTTGTTGCCAATCGAATTCTGGCGATTACACAACTATCTTGATATTAAATTATATTTTTAGTTTTGAAAGCCAATATTCAGTTGTCTAATATAATATTTATATTCCACACAAATATTATTACGTTCCACAAAATTTTATTTAAAAAAATTATTTTTATATTTTTCCGGTTCGAGCCTGGGCATTCAGATTCACAATTCATGCCGTTGCTTTCTTTGATATATTTGTTATTTTAACATTTGAATATTTTGTTTTAATTAAAAAATAATTTTTTAAATGTTTGCCTTTACCGGGATTTAAAGTTGGAAATTAGGAGTACTAGGCTAGCTCTCTATTCACTAGCCTACACTCAGAATATTATGTAGTTAACTGTTTGTAGTTTAATAAAAAAGTTTTCCGTTTCATTTAAAAATAAAGGAACATACATTTATTTTTCAAAGAAATATCTATATTAACTTTTTTATACATTTATTCGAAATAATTTACTATCATTTACCATTTTTTTTCAGTTTCATTTATTTTTTTCATTTGTTTGAAATTTAATAAAAATTTACCCACAAAACGGAAACTTGTGGCTTATTTGTGTCCGTAACAGTTATTACAAATTTAAATTTTGTTTGCTGTCTGTTTCAAAAAAAAAAAATATTCAAAAAATTTCAATTTGTTTTTTTATTTAAATTGGTTGTATATATACAAAATTTTTCAATTCAATTTACAAGAACTTCATTAACACACATACATATACAAATACATTCACACAAAAAGTGTTTATAGCTTCATATGCATACATACATTTTGTATTGTACTAGTATATTAAAAAAAAAAAAAAATACAAAAACTGAAATAATTTCAAATAAATGAAAAAAACATTTATTTTTTAAGGATTGGTGGGTAAAATTTTGACATTTATTTTAACTGATTATATCAGTTGTTTCTTACGGATGTGTCAGTTGATTAATCAACATTTAAAAATAAATAACAAATGACATTTAATTTAAATGAAAATTAAGTAGACCGGTTTTTAAATGAAATATCATTTCTTTTAAAGGATATTTTCAGTTATTTTAACTTACAAACTTTTTTAAGTGTACAAACACTTATAAATTTTGATGACTAATTTTGAATTTAAACAATTTGTTAGGAAATGAAATATTAGTATAAAATTTGTTTATCAATACCAATCATTACTAACGTCTATTATCAATACAATCCACAATTCGGTTGCTTCTACTGAAACCCTAATTAAATAATATAATTGATCAGAATAATCGTACTTGTAGTTACCACTTTTGAACATCGATAATTTTTTAATAAATTTTATAGATTATACTGCACAGAAATACTAAACGAATTTTATTTTTAAAAATGATTGGAAATACCAATAATTGAATAATAGGATTGATTTTTAGTTTCTTTTCCCTTTTTTTATTCCCAATACAACGTTTTTTCTTTATTATTGAATTTTAGGTTATTCTAAATAAAATTAAATCCTCTAAAAGAATAAACGGTTTTGATCGAATTGCAACTAATCTTTTTTCTGGGTGTTTGGGAACAGGTAGAATTCACGGGGAACGACTAAGGAAGGGAGAATTAGGTGGGATGGTCAAGTAATTCGTACTTTAATTCGTTGATTTTTGCCATTGCTGGTGCGTTGGCTTGATGATTTTTTTTTTGTAAACCAGGTCGTTTTTTTTTATCAAATTTTCAGATTCAGTAATATTGTGAATTTATTGTTTTACCTTTTAGAAGATATTCGATCAATAAAATACCTTTGTAATGGCAGAAAACAGTTGCCAAAACCTTACCCGTTGTTTTTGTCTTTTTTGGTGCACTTCCACCAGCTTCAGTTTATTGTTTTAATTGTTCTTTTTGCCTCTAATGTGTAGTGATGGATCCATGTTTCCTTAACAGTTATAAAACAAAGCTTAAAATTCATTTTATTTCGCTTAAATCGATATCAAGGATCTTGAGAAATTATCATTTCTGATCAACAGTTAACAAAAGTGGCACCCATCTTGCAGAATGCTTTATCATCTGGAATTCTTGATGCAAAATAAAATGGACTCGATCATTTGAGATACCTATGGCATTACATTTTTCACGTACCTTCACTCTTCGATTGTCTTATACCATATCACGTACTTTAGCTGTGACTTCTGCTTTTAATGCAGTTTTTGTACGTCCACTTCGTGGTTCATCCTCAATGCTTGTACGACCACGTTTAAATTCAGTTACTTAATTTTTTACTGTTACATATGAAGGAGAAATTTCACCTAATACATTCACCATATCATTATGAATTTCTAGTCCCGATAAATCATTCTTATGTAAATATTGAATGACGCCATGAAGTGTATTTTTTGAATAGCTGTTACTATACAAATGAGTTGGCAAATCGAATAAAAATTTAACATGTGATTATATGACAGATGGAAGTTTCCAATGCACTTAACTTTTTGCTGTTTATACCGCCATCTCTGTATTAGGCTAAGAACATTTCGAACGGCCCTCGTAAATGTTTCCACAAAGTTATAATGCTTTTAAAAAATACTTCAAACTGTTTTTAATAGCTTATCAAATTAAAAAACAAAAACAAAATAATCATTAAAGGGCTTGAAATTGATAGTTTTTTTTCTAACAAAGGCACTTCGAAAGGTTACTGCTCGAATAAGTTGTCCCCGTATCAAGTTTTGATACTAAACTGCATTAACTTTATTTAAATTTGAATTCAAGAGATCTATAAAATTGTTACAATAAATAACACTGGATCAATTCAGGAAATTCGGGCGCCACAATGAATTCATTTTCTCTTAAGTATTATTTCAAATGGAAAATTTATCTAAAAAGTTAAAAGTCGGACATGCCGATTATATGATTCCCTACACTATAGTTCAATTTGGGTCATATTCTGGGAAGGAATTTTAGTTAACGGGGAACAAAATATTGTGAAATATATAATAATAGGTGTAATAAAAAATGGGCCTGGGTCAGATATTTTTGGTAGTAACCAACATTCGAACAAAATCATTATACCCTATACCGATTACTGCAATATTAGAACATCTCTCTGTCTGTTGGGTCATATTTTAATTACCAAATCAATATGTCACATAAATATCTGTTTGACAGTTTAAAACTTTATACGTCAAAGTTTTGGTCAGGTGCGCAAAAATAAGTTCATCAGTTTGGTCTCGAGCTCTACTTTAGAAATTGATATGGTTCACACAACATTTTTGCACATAAGAACGAAACTTTTGGAATGTTTTGCTCTTTAAAACTGTAAAAAAAATAACCAGGATGAATTGGACCAAAGTTGAACCCGGGTTTTTTTGCATCAAATCGCTTTGGTTTGGTAATACCATTTAAGCTTAATACATTCAAGCTCAAAAAGGAGCTTTTGATGGGTACTGTGTTAAAACATGGATCGATTTTACCAAAATACAAACTTATGTAGCAAATTTTATCCACAAGGGTATTTCGATTAAAAACTAAATTTATTTTTCAGTGTAAAAAAAAAGATTCCTGACATAGGGCAATGTCAAAAAAGCTCAGTTAGGTTTGCCATTTTACGAAGAACGCTTGCAAATCATTGAATTTTATTATCAAAATTTGTGCTGAGTAAGAAATGTGTTTCTTATGGTTGTCATAATATACCCACCGAACATGCTATTTAAACTATTGTGACCAAATTTCGCGCCAGTTTCACTTTATTGGTCATTAGTCCATCAACTCTTGTGCGAAGAGTGCGTACCGAGGAGAATATTGCTGCTGTATCGGCCAGATCGCGATATGTCAATTCGTCGCCGTTGTCAACAATTGGGCTTGAGTTATTCGACCACTTCGAAGATTTTACGTAACGACCTCGGTATGAAAGCATACAAAATACACCTGTTGCAATAACTAAAGGGGACGTACCACTACGTCGTATGTTTGGTGAATGGGCCTTAGGAAAGTTGGATGAAAATGACTTTTTCTAGCGAAATATTGTCTTCAACGGCGATGCCCATTTTTGGCTCAATGGGTACGTCAACAAATAGAATTGCCGAATTTGGTGTGAGGAGCAGTCAGAGGCAGGTCAAGAGCTGCCAATGCACCCTAAAAGATGCGATGAAATCGAAAAGTTAATGGGATGATTACCGACTTTTGCCCAAAATAAAAGAATTGGATATGGTTGGCATGTGCTTTCATTAAGACAGTGCCACACGGCACGCGATACTATGAACCTATTGAGAGGCGTGTTTAGTGAACAATTAGATCATGTGATTTGATCCCACTAGACTATTTTTTGTGTGTATATGTGAAGTCTGTCGTGTACAGGGACAAGCCAGCCACAGTTCCAGCCCTGGAAGACAACACTACAGCTGCCATTGGTGAGATACACTCACAATATTATTTCGTTAAAAATAATCTAAAATACATATTAAATTAATCGAAAATACAATCAAAAAGAGGTCTACCGAGTTTGCATTATATTCAGCCCATTTTGATGTTTATTTTAATAATCGACAAAAGTAGTAAAAGCAATCGAAAGTCGTTTAAAATAACAATAAATTTTTAACTAACAAAATGTAAAAAAATATAATAATAATTTCTTGTAATTTTTATTGAAATAATTTTGTATATAAACAAACAATTTTGACAAAAAAAAGGAATTATATGAATTTCTATTTTTAGAAACAGAAAACATAAAATTTTACATTTAACAGAAAGTATCAACTCCTACTGAATGTCTGTAAATTCAAATAGTTAAAAAATATATTTCTATGAATTTTAATTGTTTCGTCATTAAAAAACAACCTCTACGTAACGGAAAATATATTGTAAGTGTAGCGACCGAAATGCTGGAAAAATATTCCAAAATTTCATCTTACGGATGGATCACATCTTTAAAAATAATCTTTAAAAAGTAATGGCTCTGGGAGATAGGTCTAATAGAGAGAGACTAATTCTAACCAAATTCGTCCAATAAAACCTTGTGACAAATTCCATTCAAATATAATTATATTTGCAGTTAGATTACAGGGTTTGCATGGACATACGGACGAGGGGACTGAGATTGTAAAAATCGACTCCGAAAGTAATTCAGAGTTGCTTAGTGTACTAAAAGGCGTGGGTGGCACATACTTATTATACCCGGACTACGTACAATAATTATATTAATCATCTAATTTAAAAGATCTTCATTTTAATCATATTGTGTAATCAAAATCACATCACATATGGTTTTCTCTTTATTCAAAAAAAAAAAGGAAAAAAAAAACAATATAGAAAATTATAAACACATTTGCGTGCACCTTTTAATGATAAAATTTTGCTTTATTAATTTTCGCTTTTTGTTTATTTTTTGTTAATAATTTTGGCATAAAATTAAGATAAATTATATATAAAAAAAAAATAATTGTGTTCAACAACAATGAAACAATAGTATTAAAATTAAGTTGTTAGTGAATATTTCTGTATGTTTTGTTTGTCTTAAAAGAAAATTTAGAAAAGAAAAAAACAACAACTACAACATATACAAAAGAAAAAAAACTATCAAAAATAATTAACTTTAAATAAAAACAGACATTTTGAAATAAAAAGTGAAAGTTTTTCCCGCACCAACAGCAGCCAGCCATTCAACGCAGCAGCATTAATGGCAAACAGGCAACAAACATCCAAATGAAACAAAAGCAAACATTTATGCAACAAAACCGAAGAAAAAAAACATCGAAACTTTAATTAATACAATAGTTACAAAAAGTATAGAGATTAAGCAATTTTAAATTACACAAGATTAGCTTTTAAATTTAAAGGACCCCTGCGGGAAAAGGATCTATCCCAGAACACGTCACGTGACCGGTTAATTGTGATAGGGACTAGTCACGGGACCGGTTTTTTTATATGAAAGGAACCGGCCACTTTAATATGGGCTTGTCATAGGAAGGGGCTAATTGCCCTCTGTGACATGTCAAAGGACTGGTCTAAAAGAACATGTCACACAACTAACCCCAAAGAACATATAGCAGAGCCAACGCAAAAGAAAATGTCATGACTTTTAAACCGGTCACGTGTTAGTTACTTTAGGAACCGGTTCTCTTTTCACCTAACTCGTGATATGAATTTTCGGAACCGGTCCAGTTTTAACCTAGCGGGCCAAGTCCCAATTCCCAACTGACCCCTTTTTTCCCGCAGGGACATTTATACAAGTTTGTCCCGGTTTACACACAGCAATTTTAATTGCAGCAATTCTGAGAGAGGAAAAAGAACGGAAACGGGTACTTTTTATACGTAAAAGAGACTTTCACAGTGTGGACACGAATGCAAGTTTAAAAGAGAATTTAAGAAAATTGATGCAAGAAAAAATTGCTGGGTGTGTATTCGGGACTTTATTATCAAGTGCACCGTAGCGTATGAAAATGTGCAGTGATATTAAATGAATAAAATCGATTTAAACTTTATGACATGTTCTAAGGGTTTATACTTCTATAACTCAGCAAAACTTTGGTAATGGGTGCGATATTCTCATGCGTTACCTTGTAATGATAGCTCGTTACCTTTTTCATTATTTGCAAGCATAAAGTAATAAGTTACTGATTATTGATTACCTAATATATGATTCATAAATGTAAAGTAGTGATTGAAATATTTTTGAAAATCTATTTTTAGATACATTACTTTGTGTTTTTTTGTAAGCAAAAGTGTAATGTATGTTTGTTTTGATAACACTAGCGAAAAAACGAAGCGCAACAATTCATTTAAGTTTAAAGCAATCAAATACTATATACGTCGATAGCTCAGTGGGTAGAGTTCTCGGCTGGCAACCAGATTTCCTTGGTTCGATTCCCATCTTGATCACATTATTTTTAATTACAAATATTTTAAATAAAATATTTGTAATAATTTTTTTTAATAAAAATTCCTCTTTTTTAAAATATTATTTTAAGACACATTACTTTTTCCATTCTCGTAACCATATAAGTAATCCCTTACATTATCACCTCTAAAGTAATGGGTATATACATTACTTTGAGGCTCATCGCCTGTAAAATTCATCAATGGCTATACATTACCTTATCCATTATTTGGTAATGTGTGCTTTTGCTGGGAAGTAGATATTTTACCACAATTCAGTTAAGGGCCATGAAATACTTAAATTTGCAGATTTCATAAATTACAGGAATTTAAGTTTTAATTTTTGTTACCATCTTTGATTTTATTTTAAAATTTCTCCAAATCCATATACTTTTTGGTCACAGTGTGTATATCCCACAATCATGGTGATACAATAAGATCAAACAGATACAAACGAATATTGCAGACTAACAAAAAAACAAAGCACAAAACAATGAACAATTTTGATTCCTTTGATAAAATGTAATGGTTGTTGTTAGCGTTTATTGCCAAAAAAAATGATTTTTCTTAATAACGAAAGTAAAAGGTTTTCAACAAAAAAAAACATTTTATTTGTTAATAAATACTGAATTTAAATTTAATACCATCCAAATAAAGTATAAAAAATGATTCACATGATCACGATTTCCCTAAGAAGACAAAAATCACACTAAAGTGTTTAAATAACATTAATAGTTTTTTTAACACACAGTGCCTTTCAAAAGTATAAAATAGGGAATTTTAGTAACTTCAAAAAATATATATCGCAATTTTAAAATTTTTTGTAGATAAATCTATATTTTTAAGTTCATTCTTTATTTCTAATGAATTTAATGTTTAGTCAGATGGGCGCCGCATTTGTTAACTGTTGATCAAAACTGATAATTTCTCAAGCTCGATGGTATCGATTTAAGCGAACTTAAATTGATTTCAAGCGTCGTTTCACAACTTTTGAGGAAACATGGGTCCATCACTACACACCAGAGACAAAAAACAAAATTGGGTTGCTAAATTTAAACGTGATCGTACAAGCATTGAAGATGAACTACTAAATGGACGTTCAAAAACTGCAACATCAGAAATTTTAGCTAAAATACATGATATGGGATCAGACTATCGATGAGTGAAAGTGTGTGAAATAGGTAATGAATGCCACAGGCATCGGGTCCAATTTTTTGGCATCAACAATTACAGATGAAAAAGTTTTCTGCAAGATGGGTGCCGCATTTGTTAACAGTTGATCAAAAGCGCATACAAATTATAATTTCTGAAGCTTGTTTGGATCGATTTAAGCGAAATGAAATGGATTTTGATGAAACGTGGATCCATTACTACCCAGCAAAATAAAATGGATGTTATTCTTTACGAATCTCTTTTTCAGAACATCCAAAGAAGTTAATAGTGCAAATTTTTCGATTTGTAAGAAGTCATTTTAAACAACTTCCAAAATGTTGATATTAACCCCTACTAGTAAAAAAAAACAATTATTTAGTTAGTCCATAAATGGTTAATTCATTAAGTCATTAAATGCCTTATTGAAAACATATTTTGCATGCCAGTGACATTCATTTTGTCCTGGTCGGAATAATAATTCTTGGCGTGTTCAAAATTACATTTTTAACTTAAAAAAAAGCCACTCCCTATAATTATTTTGTAGTCCCTATATTTAACAACTTCCGTAAACTAATGAAAAAGTCCATCTGATCATCAATTTTTCATTGCACCGAAATTTTCACAACTTCGTGTTCAGTAGATGTAGTGTTAAACTACTTCTTCCTCAGCTTTTATTTTGCTGGGTACACACCAGAGACAAGAAAACAATCAAAACAATATACTGAAGCTGGTAGAAGTGTATCAAAGAAGTTAAAAATAATTTAATCCGTTGGTGAGGTTATAGCAATGGTTTTCAGGGATTACAAAGGTATTTTATTGATCGACTATCTTCTAAAAGGTAAAACAAGAAATTCAGAATATTATTGTAACCTTTTGGATTAATTGAATATGAAAACACAAAAAAAATCACCAAGACAACGCACCGGCACACAAGAGTGTTTAACAATGAATTCAAAATTGTAGTACGAATTGTTTGACCACCCATCTTATTCTCCTCAGTTGAGGTCCCAACACCCAAAACAATTGAAAAAATTCACGATATGGTGTTGGCCGATCGGAGATTGAATGTGCGATAGATTGTGGAAGACAGAATATTATTGTCATCATTTGGATCAATTGAATATGAAAATTCAAGAAAAACGATCTGGTTTACAACAAAAAAAAAAAATATATGTATATTATTCACCAAGACAACGCACCGGCACACAAGAATGTATAAAAATGGATTGAGAATTGAAGTGCGAATTGTTTGACCAGCCATCTTGTTCTCCTCAATTAGCTCCCTGTGACTTCTAATTGTTAAATCTAAAAAAAATCCTTAAGGGCTAACTATATTATACTTTTGCTAACTTAAGCTACTGTCAAAAATCAACGAAAAGTCTGTCAAATGCTTAATAAACTTATTGAAGACTTTTTGGTGGCTACAATGTACTTTTTAAACTTAAATACTTACTACACTTAGTTGCAAATATTTGTACTTTTGCCAAAACTGTTTTTTTCTTATATTTCCAAAATATATGTGTCTTTTCGAAAAATATTATTTAATGTGTTCAATTTATAAATATTTTACAATTGACGAGTAAATCTATATTAATTTTAAATAATTTAAAGAAACAAATGAAAACATAAATAAAAAAGTACTAAAAAATGCAACAGTGCTTGCATCTTAATCGAAAAACAAATACAAAACCCACCCCTTTTGTTATACATGCACGTTTGTTTTTTAACATTTTCAATTAAATTTTCTATAAAAATATTTTCCGCGTACATTGCAGTTTGTTTTTCTTTCATAAACAGTTTTTTTAAAAACACATGATTCCTTAAGTAAAGTGCGGTCAGTTTCGATGTTTGCTTAAGCAAATGATACTTGACGAAACTTAACGAAAAGTTTGTTAAGTACAATATAGTCATACACATTTGATTACATGTATTCGCACATTTGCTTAAGCTAGCAAAAGTATAATATAGTTAGCTCTTTACTGGCAAGCGTTTAACTTCGAATGAAGATGCAATTGCAGTTGTAAACGATTATTTTGCAGAGCTTTAGGAAAATTAGTTTAATCGAGGGATAGGAGTGCTAGAAAAGCCTTGGACTAAGTGTATTAAAGTTTCAGGAAATTATATTGAAAAATTAACTTTTTGGCACAGACTTCTATTAAAACTTTTAAGTATTTTGCGATTTGTATCAAATCGCGTTTCCGAAATATGTGCCATTCTTTTTTGATCCAGAGAAAAATAATTTTTTGTTCAAGTCTTTGACTTGTTTTACGGTTTTGTATTCTAGATCAAATTACATTTCATTTGAATAAAATCATGTTGGGAAATGTCAAAGCGCATTTAACCCAAGAGTACTAATGTTTGTCGGTTCGACGAGCACCGTTTTCTTTTTTTTGCTATTGATGTAAAATATGATTAGTACTCTAGGGTTAAAGGACTTTGGAAGGATCTCAAAAGTTGAGTTATTTTTTAAATTTGCCTTATAGAGGCGTCAACTTTGCAAATCCATATAATACATATAGAAACATTTGTTAAAAAAAAAATTTGCAGATAATGTCACGAAAAGTCTTTGGCCGCCGCACTTTTTATTGTTTAGATTTGGGGGTGTGGTTCACATCGACTTAAATGCAATTTTAATAAGTTGTAAATGAGACAAAATTAATGAACTTTTTTTTTTCTTAACGTCCAATCTGATGTTTAGTAGGTTAAAAGCCAATGCATTGGGTTTCAGGAGACTTTCCCAAAGTGTCTTTTCGCAGCTCTACGTCCAAAACATGGACAGTATAGGTATCAGCTAGATACAAAAAGATAAGAATTTCGTAAATTTCAGGCATCCTGTAGGTTTGTACTCTTCCAAAGTTTCGTTGTAAAAATTATAATTCGTTCTTAAGTTCTCATTTTTTGTCAAGCACTGTAAACTTACAAAACCAGCAGCTGATCTTTTTTAGGAGTTTTATCACACCATGACGATGCCGCTCACGTAGTAAAAAACGTTCTCTTTCTTTTGTATGTGCAGATTTCAAAGGTTCAGCATCTTTTCAAATTGGTTTTTTTTGCGATTCCAATTGAATTTCTTTGCAAATCCAATTAGTTTTAGCAGATTTCCCAATTGGATTTGAAAAAAAAGGTTTAAAAACAGGGAAATTTACTCAAATTTTTGCAGAAATCAGGGAAATTTGCTCAATTTTCCCCTGTTTTCTCCAAGTTTCCGAACCTTTGTATTCTGTATAAAATTTTATTTGGCTGTTGACGGCGTTGCATCCTCTATACTATTCTTCCTCTATGGTTTTATAGTTTTTTTTTTTTTTTTGCTCAAACAAAAACATTATTTTTTTTACACATGTATTTAGTTTATAAAAATCGCGTCATAGCCTCTGAGGCAAATAGAAATAAACAACACATAGCAGTACAAAACTACAGCATTAAAACAATCGCCGCAACATTCAATTTGCAAATTCATGTCTTTAAGGGGTCTCCAATTCATGTAGTAAGTCATATTCAAACAGACTCTTAAACATTGCTCATACTTTACGTTTTGATATAAAAAAGTTTTGTGACACGTAAATGAACACAAACAACATGGTACACAACATAAAAAAAAAATTGAAAATATCATTGATTAACACTGTCGTTTTCATTTGTGTAATGTTTATCCAAAAACAGGTTGTTTGCTGTTTATGCTATGTGATCAATAAGAAATATTTACAAACAACAACAGAGTCTTGAAAGAATATATTTTATAAAAATAATTATGTTTGATAGTACATAGTGAATGTTCCTGTTAACACCTTGCCGCACAAACACAGTAAATATTGTAGATTCATTGAATGAATATGAAATTTATCGCACTGTTTGAGAGGTTGTAAGCTTGTCATTCCGTTTGGTTGAAAAGTTTCTGCGCTCACCAAGAGATGGCACTGCTAGCTCCAAACTTTTTTTTCTCAAGTTGGTATAACTGTCCTGAGAACACATGCAAAGTTGCAAGTCATTCTGTCAATTCTTTCTTTGTTTACAAGCCATTTGAAGTTGACGTGTCATTGATTTTTTTCAATATGGAAAAAATTGAATATCGTGCAGTCATTAGATTCTTTGTTTTGAAGGGTTTAAAAGCAAAGGAAATTTAAGAGCAATTGTTAGGAGTGTACAAGGAGTCCTCACCTTCAAAACGCACCGTTGAATTTTGGGCTGGTAAATTTAAACGTGGTCGTACCAGCCTTAAAGACGATCCACGCGAAGGACGACCAAAAACTGCAACCACAGCAGAAATTATTGAGCAGCTACAAACTATGGTTAGTGAAGATCCAAGTTTGATTAAGCGTGAAATTGCTAATGCCATAGGCATCTCAGACGAACGAGTACTCGAATATTTTACATGAAGAATTAATTATGAAAAAACTGTTTGGAAAGTTAGTGCCGCACACATTAACAATTCAACAAAAACTGGATCGAAAACAAATTTCTCAGCGTAATTTGGAGCGTTTTAAGCCTAATAAAACCGACTTCTTGCGTCGTTTTATAACTATGGGTGAGACTTGGATCTACCACCATGATCCTAAATTGAAACAAGAATGTTTACAGTGGACTGAAGCTGGTTGTTCAGCTCCAAAGCAGGTGAAGTCACAACGATCAGCAAAGAAGGTTATGGCATCAGTTTTTTGGAATGCAAAAGGAATTTTGTTGATTGATTATCTTCAGAAAGGTAAAACAATCAACTCTGAATATTATTGCAGCCTTTTGGATCAGCTGGATAAAAAAATTCGTGAGAAAAGACCTGGTTTAAAGAAGAAAAAAATCATTTTTCATCAAGACAATGCACCTGCTCACAAAAGTGTTTTGACGATGGCTAAATTCTAAGAATTAAAGTACGAATTGCTTGAACATCCACCGTATTCACCAGATTTGGCTCCCAGTGACTACTATTTCTTCAGAAATCTCAAACAATTCCTTCGTGGAAAGCATTTTTCATCGAATGAAGAGGCCATAGCAGCCGTAGACGATTATTTTGCAGAGCTTCCGGAAAACTATTATAAGGATGGGATAAAATTATTGGAAGATCATTGGAACAAGTATATTGAGCTTCTAGGAGATTATATTGAATAAAAAAATATATTTCGTAACAAAAACAATATTCTTTCACTTCGAGCGCAGGAACTTTTCAACCAACCTGTATATTGGCATAATACTGAATTTATAATATGCTCAATATCTCGTTTAAACAGGATTTTGGCGAAAATCTAGTTCATAACTGGATTTAAACCCAGATCACCTTATGAAAAAATGTAAACAAATAATATGTAATTATGAAAATTTTTTAAGAAAACTTAATATGACATGTAAAGGGTGATTTTTTTTACTAGTATTTGGTTTTTCAGTGTAAAAAAAAAGAAACATTCGTGACATGTGGCAATACCAAAAATGGTCAGTAAAGTTTGCCATATCACCATGAATAGACTAACAATCTATTTTGATTTGCGAATTAATACAAAATAAAAAAAAAAATATCAAAATTGACTTGAAAATCTCGCTTAGTTTTCTAGATATTCGCCATTTTGTAAAATGGTGATTTTTTAAAATGGCCGGTATCTCGAAACTAAGCGAGATAGGCCAAAACGGACAAAATTTTTGCTCCAGTAGAGTATTAATATACCACGATAATAAAAATAGGCCAGGTTCGGAAGACAGCCACTGGGTGACTATTTTTATACAAACGAAATTGAACGAGAAACGAAATTTTTATTATCGGAGTGTGTTTATTTATATGAACATTTAAATTGATAAACAAAAATAGTCACCCTGTGGGTGTTTTATAAAAATTCGATGAAAACCTTCGGGGACCTACCGATTCTATTCTATCTGGTTTAGTTCCATTAGAGTATAAATATACTGCGATAACAAAAATAGGCCAGGTCAAGAAGACATCCCGAGAAATCTATTTTTATAAAACAGACACAGGGTAAATCATTTTTATACGAACAAAATGGAACGGGAAACGAAATTTGTATTTGTGTGTTAAATTATCTTATATTGTGTTTGTTTTATAAAAATTCCAAGAAACCCATCGGGTTTAAAATAAATAAATCGTTATTTTAAAAAAATATATTTTAAATCGCGAATCAAATCATAATCAATCGAGAATCAAAATAATTACTTTTTCGAGTAAAAAATTGAAAATTGAATTATTTCGTTTGATTTTTAAAAAGACTTATTTAAATCAATTCGATTCTTATAATAAGATAAAGATTGAATCAAGGTATTTTGTAAATAATTCAATCAGAACAGTTAATTCGTAAATTAATTCGTCAAAATTTAATTCAAATTTAAAAATTGATTCAAGGAATTATTTTTTTAACGTCTATATACAGTAAAACTTCTTTGCTTGTTTTTCTTTCTCGTGTAATGGTGGCTTTAAACTTTTATTAAAAATTCTAAATTAACTAATTAATTACTTTATAAGTCTGTTACATGTTTAAATATTTTATATTCATATATGATTTGCATGTGCTCCATTAGCACCTTACTACTTCATTTTTTCTCAGTTATATGTTGGAAATTATCATCTGGCAAAGCTTGCAAAACAGAACGTCTTTTTTTTTTTTTTGTTTAAAATCGTGTCCAATTTCTTTAGTTAAACTTTTAAAGTGACAATCCTCTTAAACTATGATGCGTTACTCAGGTTTTATTTAATTTTTTTTTTTTATAGTTTTTAGTTTTGTTTCGAAATCTGTTATTTTTGTTTTCGGATTTTTTTAGCGACACGGAAGTAATTTGTGGGTTGCTTTCACCATTTGTTTATAAGTACTTACAACACCTTGGATTTATTTATACAAAATCATTACAATTGCATTTTTTATTTTCTTTTTGTAAAATTTTAATTTTACGGTGTAAAACATGCTGTTATATTTTTTCGAAATGAATAATTAACAAGTAAGAGTGAAAAGAGCAATTTTGTCTTTGCTTAAAAAATTGCTCACAACAACATTTATTTGTTTTAAAGAAAATATGGAATAGATTTCTTATACAAATAAAATGATGCTTTTAAAACCACACTAGGGGGGGAAATTTCAAAAATTAAATCTAGTTTTAAGAAAAACACAGAATGATACAGGTTTTAACCAGTGCCCAGATTCTATAAAACGAGCAAAGATTTATCGTCCATTTTCGAAGTTAAAATTCTATAGTTTTAAAAAATTCACTTACCAAACTGTTGAACTAAACTATGTTATAAGATTAAAAATTACTGTCTTATACTAAATTTATAAAAACAGTTTAAATTTTGATACTCAATTTGCTTTGCTTCCTTGAATGAAATTCACAATTTCTTCAAAAACATAAACTCTTCTTTTACTTTTAGCACTAAACCAAATTGGACCGCTAAAAAATTTTTGTTCATTCATTTTCGCTGGGTGACACCGGGGAGATCTACACTTACAATATTATTTCGTTAAAAACAATCTAATTAAAAATACAATCAAAAAGAGGACTCCTCATTTTCCATTATATCAAGCCCATTTTGTTGTTTACTTTCAATCATTGTTTAATAATCGACAAAAGTAGTAAAAACAATGGAAGTCGTTTAAAATAACTATCAATTTTTAACTGACAAAACGTTAGAAAAAAAAAAACAATTTTCGTGATTTGCTTTTTAAATTTAAAATTTTTTTATTTGTATCTAATTACAAAACACTACACACACAGCTGTATATATTTTTATTTTCTATGTGTGTATGTATAATTGAATAATTTCTTGTAATTTTTATTAAAAAAATATATATAAACAAACTATTTTGATAAAAAAAAAACACAAAGGTATTATTATTTAAAATTTTACATTTAACAGAAAATATCAACTTCTACTCAAAGTCCATATTTTTCCATAGTTTGTTTTTTGAATAACTGATTTAAATAGTTAAAAAATATATTTCTATGAATTTCAATTGATTCTTCATTTAAAAACAAACTCTACGTATTACTTTTTAAATAAACTACAGTCGGTAACGGAAAATATATTGTGAGTGTAGAGAATAAAACATGCAAAAAATTTCGGAAAATTTGTTTTTTTGGAATCTTTTTGTTAAATAGACTGTATCACTTTGCAGGCAAAAAGTAAAAAGGGCTTAAATTCGGCTGTGCCGAATATTTCAATAGCCTCCACTAATATCCTAAAAATATGTTTTTACTGTTTTTGATTTTTTTTTTTTAATACCAAACTGCTCGGAATAATGTCCATTAATCTAGGTAAAAACAAGTAAGAGCGCTAAATTCGGCTATGCCGAATCTTATATACCCTTCACCATGGTTGGGAAAAAACTGAAGTTTATATATGGACATACATGGAATGGACAGATTTATATGCGGACGTCTTTAAGAGGAAATTAACCATCTAGTTTGGTGATAAAACTTCGACTCGGGAAGATTTATGGTTCCCGAAAATATGTATGTAAAAAAAATTTATGTTTTGGTCATAAATTTTTTGTATCTGAACCGATATTTCCGAGTTTTTCAGCAAATATGTTCTACTCAAGATTTTCGATCTTTTTAAATATAAGATGTATCCATAGGTCATATTACTGCTCTTAAATTTTAGTTTTTATAAAAATTTGGATGTTTTTAGCCCATTTATAGAGTATTTAATTGCGGTCTTACCGTTCTTAGACCACTGAGCCATTGAAGGACATACGCAATCGTCGTTTTCGTTTGGTTTTTAAATGACAAATCTTTGTATGTGTTGTTTGTGTATAAAAGGTGAAGAGGTGTAAGAAAAGAAGTACCACAAATGGATGTGTTTGGTATGCCTAAAATTCATCATACATATTTAATAAAGGGATTTTACAGAAAAAATTAGAGGTAGTTGAACACACAGACGGACATCGTTAAATCAACATCGCTCTTCATAAGGACCCAGAATATATATACCTTATAGGGTCTAAGATCAATATTGAAGAAACTGCAAACGGAATGACAAACTTATATATACCCTTTTTGACCACCTGTTGTGAAGAGTATAATGAGCGCTCCCGCTTGCGTCTTTGAGTCGTGATCACCATTTCGACAGACAAACGGATGGGCATCGCTAAATCGAATTGAAATCGCATAAGGATCAATAATATATTTATGGGCTTTTAGATCTACTTATATTTCGACATGTTACAAACAGAATGACAAACTGATGTATACCCTCACCATATATAGTGGCGGGTATAAAAAGAAAGTGCGACGTAACCTTCGAATATAAAGTATTTTTGCAAGGCAATTTAAAATTTTTTCCCGAACGTTGGGGTCGCCTTTTTAAATTTTTTGTTATATGAGATATCGATGTTTTGCTCTAAGGGCCGAAGATATGAAGTGCAGTTTAAAAAGGCGACCTCTACGTTCGGCAACAAAAAAATAAAAAAACAAAAGTTTAATGTTTTTTAGATCTTTAATTTTCTGATATTAGGGTGTACATTGCAGTGGTAGGAACTGAGTTCTGCTGGGTAAATTCTTGAACGGAATACTTGAGGTCAATGATCCGTAGAGCAAAGCATTGGTGCCCTCGAGACACGTTCGGCAAAAAAATTTTGTTTTCAAAACTGTTAACTACAAATATTATTTAGATTTGAAGGTGTACGGCGAACATTTTTTCTGGTGCGGTCTAGGGCAAAGGTTCCCAAATAAGGGGTCGCGACCCTCTGGGGGTCCATAGCTGCAACCAAAGGGGTCTGAGAAGACTTCGAAAACAATTCTCCAAAAATAAGAAGTTAATAATAAAAAATGGCCTAATGTATGTTGCCATGATTGTCTTTAAAAAAATCAAAAAAAAAACAAAAAAAAAATAATAATAATTATGAAAGTAGCGCGATTTTTTAAACTTGGAAGGAAGTAACAAGTATGTGTTCCAATTCTTATCAGTTTTCAAACCCCGGCAATTTTTTTTTGTTTAATTGTATAAACATTATTTCTCCTATAGAAAACGTTTAAATTCAAAAAAATCATCAGACTATGTTTAAATCTTTGACTGTCCAATGTATCACATATGATACACAGGCATCATGATTGATACGCTTGCGCATCATATGTGATACACAATTAGCCTTATTTCCTTTAACTAGATTATGTACGTGGACGTACGCTATAAATTTTTTATTTGGGGACAGTCAAAGGGTTAAGAATGTAAACTCACAGATTCTTAGAATATTTTTTAAAGAAACTCCCTCAAAATCCTAGAGTTTTTTCATATTTCTAGGGTAGTTTAACTAAAAGATTCTTCCAAAATTTGTATCTGGTAAATCTGTTAAATCCTGTAAATTCTAATGAACACGTTTTTCCATATTTTTATTGTTACTATTTTTGTTTAAAAACTTTCAGATTTAAATGTTTTTATTTAAATATAAAAAAATAAAAATTTAAAGGTCCGTCAGCCAGTAAAAATATCAAAGTCAAAGTTATTGGGAATCGCTGGTTCATATACCGAAAAAATTTGTTCGCATAAACGAATAATATTAAACAAAAATTTCAGTTTGAAATTCCAAGTACATAATTTTAAAATTATAACCTTTTGAACTCAAAAACTTTATGCAGATTGCATTTCAAATTATTTTCAAATATATTTTTAAAATATTTCGAATATCATAAAGTATATTTTTAAGTTATTTTTGTCGAAAATACCTAAATTGACTTGGAAATTTTTCGAAATAAATTTTTATAAAACATTCTTTCTTTACTAACAAACATACTATATTTTTTTTTAATTTCTTTTTAGTTTCTGCAACGCCACCACCTCAGAGGCCATGGATACCATTGGCAAAGCCTAACAAATCTAGACCAGCCTGTAAGTTATCGAAATAGATAATTTTTTTTTTTGTATACTCAATTCCTATTTCAATTTTAAGGCATTTTTACTGTTTTGTGTTACAATGTTTTATGCGATAAATATGCCACCCGTCAAATGTATGGCTATTGTCCATCATGGGCCCTTAGCTGGGAGTATAGGAAAAAGGCTATACTCGATGAAATACGTCATTATTCAGCGGATATTATAAGTTTGCAGGAAATTGAAACAGAACAATTTTATAATTTCTTTTTGCCCGAATTAAAGAATGATGGCTTTGAGGGTATATTCTCACCGAAATCAAGAGCTAAAACCATGTCCGAAATGGAACGTAAATATGTAGATGGTTGCGCTATATTCTTTAGAACTGCAAAGTATGCTATAGAATCACACATTTTTAATGTGTAGAGTATAATGTGTATTTCTTTCTTTCTTTTTTTTCTCATTTACCCCTTCTCTTTAGATTTGGTCTCATTAAAGAGCATTTGATTGAATTCAATCAACTGGCTATGGCCAATGCTGAAGGTTCTGACAACATGTTGAATCGTGTTATGCCTAAGGATAATATTGGCTTGGCTGCTCTGCTTAAAGTCAAAGATACTGCCTGGGATCCTGTTACCGAAGTTACTCAAATCTCACAAGCTCTGCTTGTCTGCACGGCTCACATACACTGGGATCCGGAATTCTGCGATGTCAAACTTATACAGACCATGATGTTAAGCAATGAATTAAAATCAATTATAGACGAGGCTAGCCATAGTTTTAGGCCTGGCCATAAAAATGACTCAAATAGTGTACAACTATTGTTGTGTGGTGATTTTAATTCATTGCCTGATTCTGGTGTTATTGAGTTTTTGAGCAAGGGACGCGTCAACATGGATCATTGTGATTTTAAAGATATGGGCTACAAGGCCTGTCTCCAGCGTTTGCTATCGAATGAAAGCTCCGAGTTTACGCATTCCTTTAAATTGGCCTCAGCCTACAGTGAAGATATAATGCCTCATACGAATTATACCTTTGATTTTAAGGGCATCATCGATTATATATTCTATACCAAAACGGGCATGGTACCGTTGGGTCTCTTGGGACCCATCTCCAACGATTGGTTGCGAGAAAATAAAGTTGTGGGCTGTCCACACCCGCATATACCCTCCGATCATTTCCCCCTGCTGGTGGAATTGGAATTAATGCATATGGCTAGCCAACAAGCCCCACCAAATGGCCTCATTAGTAGACGGTAGCAATAAAACATACTACGTGCAAAGACGACGTCATACCTAGGAAACCTTTGCATTGTATACCTATTATTACAACAACTACTTTTAGAGTTAATAAGAAGAAGAAGAAGAAATGGAAAAGGTTTCCATAGCATAATTGCAGCCGTTGTCGTCAACATTAAGAAAAGCATCGCCGTCGTTGTTGTTGTCATCGTCGTCGTTGTCATTATCATCTTTATTGCCGCTGCGTTAGTCGTTGTCGCAGGCGTTTTCATTAATATAGCAACAAAAACAACAACAACAATAAATACAACAACCACCACCAACACAAGGACCATAAGAACAATCTTCAACAAATTGATGTCATGATCATGAATGAATAGTTTATTTCTTAAGTTTTAAAAAATTTAAACACAAAAACAAAATGTAGCAATTATTTTAATGTTTACAATAATTTTCTTTATTACCTTCCTAATAATCCCATTGTCCCATTTTTTCAATTTTTTTTTGTTTGTCTTTACTATCCTTGCTTAGATAGCAGGGTTAAATAAAATGTTAAAATTAAAATGATTTCCTTGTGAAGATGAGTTAATGTTTCAAAGTTTACTAAACAAAAATTGAAATAATTCAAAACTAATTTTGAAATATTAAAAACTAGCAAAAAAAATAAAAAATTTAGTTTAAACTATTTTCTATTGTTATTTGATAAATTGAAAATTGTTTATTATTATTCTTAATATTTTCGAAATTGGCTTTCGGAAATTGCAACAATTTGTTTTTTTTTCTTTTGGTGTAATTAACTGTTAAAATTTGTTTTATTATCTTTCAAGTTTGTTAAAGTGTTTAAATATGAATATCCTAATAAAATTACAAAATCTTATTTTAATTATATAATTTCGAAAAAAATTTTGAAGATAATTATTTCCCACGTTTCAATATTTAGTTTTTTCTTTTATATATTGATTTTTATTTTCGAATATTTGATTTTTTATTTCGATATATAATGTTAAAAATATACAATATATGTATGCAACATTTCGATATTAGTTATATTTAATTTTGAGTATTTCGATTTTTAATTTATTTTTTTTTTCAAATATTTCAACATTTAATATCGAATGTTTTATTTTAAATATTTCGAGAATTTTTTTTTTACAAATATTTGAAAATATTATTTAAGTATTCCGAAATTTTCCGAAGATTTTCAAATATTAAAATAATTCGATATTTAGCTTCAAATATTTCCAACAAAAAAGTTTATATATTTTCAACAACTTCATTTTAATTACTCAGCTTGATTATAATTTTTCTTAAGATTTCCCCGCAATTCATGATATTGAATTATTATTCGATTACTTAAAAATTATTTTTTCTTTTAATACTGAAGTAGATTTTTGCATAATATCGTATTAATAAAAATTAATTTTCGAATATTTGAAAATCTTTTTTTTTTTATTTTCAAATATTTATTATTATTTATTTTAGAATATTTCAAAATTAATTTTATTTATATGTATTTTGAAATTGTTGTTCAAATATTTTGAAATTGATTTTCAAATATTTCGAAATTAATTTTAGATTAAAATTTAATTGGATGTTTTTTTTTTTAATATCGTACAAATTAATTTAAATTTTATTTACTCATTGATTTATTTTCAGATATGTCGAAATTAATATTCAAATAAATAATATTTAAGCTAAAGTGAATATTTTGAAAATTTTAAAATTGATTTTCAAATATTTCGATATTAACTTTTGACTACCTTGAAATTGAATTTCGAATATATTGAAATTAATTTTTGTTTATTTCGAAATAATTTTATTTTCAAAATTTTAAAATTGATTTTCAAATATTTCGATATTAATTTTTGACTACCTTGAAATTGAATTTCGAATATATTGAAATTAATTTTTGTTTATTTCGAAATAATATTATTTTCAAAATTTTAAAACTAATTTTCGAATATTTCGATATTAATTTTTGACTACCTTGAAATTGAATTTCGAATATATTGAAATTAATTTTTCTTTATTTCGAAATAAAATTATTTTCAAAATTTTAAAACTGATTTTCAAATATTTCGATATTAATTTTTGACTACCTTGAAATTGAACTTCGAATATATTGAAATTAATTTTTGTTTATTTCGAAATAAAATTATTTTCAAAATTTTAAAATGATTTTCGAATATTTCGATATTAATTTTTGTTTATTTCGAAATAATATTATTTTTAAAATTTTAAAACTGATTTTCAAATATTTCGATATTAACTTTTGACTACCTTGAAATTGAATTTCGAATATATTGAAATTAATTTTTGTTTATTTCGAAATAAAATTATTTTCAAAATTTTAAAATGATTTTCGAATATTTCGATATTAATTTTTGACCACCTTGAAATTGAACTTCGAATATATTGAAATTAATTTTTGTTTATTTCGAAATAAAATTATTTTTTAAACTGATTTTCGAATATTTCGTTATAAATTTTTGACCACCTTAAATTGAATTTCAAATATATTGAAATTAATTTTTGTTTATTTCGAAATAAAATTATTTTCAAAATTTTTTTTCGAATATGTTATGAAATTTAATAAAAATTGAATAAAAATTGAAACTGTAAATATATCAAATTTAATTTTGAATACTTCTTAATTGTTTTTAACTTGAAAAAATATATATTAAATTTGAGATAAATTTTGTCTTTAACTCATCTTCAACTTTTCTTAATTTTACTGTACACACCTCTGTATGTTTATAGTTTTAAAATCTAAACTTGCCTGCATATTTAAAACAAAAAAAAACAAAGCAATATACAGTATATCCTTTTGACAAGCGTTCATTTGAAAGCGTTAAATAATAACAGATTAAATTTGAAAATAAAGTTAACTCTCCAAAATAAACAACAACAACAACCTGACACGCACACGTTTTATTTCAATAATTTTATTACAATTGTTTTTAAATGGAATGTTTGCTTTCCTATAATTTTATTAGTAATACTCTCTCAACACTAGCTGCTACCGTCATTTTACATTAGTTTTCCTTTAAATAATATTAAAGATTTTTTTTAAAGACATCTTTAAAAAAATGTTATAAAATTAAGTTTTAAAATTACCTTTATGCCACACATTCAATTTAATTATTAATTTTCTTATTTAAACTATAAATAAAGACATTATTTTGTACCCTTTCTCCCTGTCTATTCATTTTCCCTTTCATCCCTATCCTCTTTTTTTCCCCCCTCACATCTTATTCATACAATATTATTTCTTCAACTTTTTTTTTAGTTTTTAAGTAACAAATAATTTATAAATTGTAAAATATGCACTTAAAACAAACAAATAAATTTATAGAAAATATATCATAAGATCTATAAAGAATCAATCACAACAACAAAAAAGAGCGTCTCTTAACATTAAAAATTCAAACAAAACAAGCATTACAAAAAAACAAATATAAATATTTTGTTTTATTTTATTTTTTTCTTTCGTTTTATAGATGTTTTCAATATTTTTTTTTTTCGTTTTATTTTTTTCCCCTTCTCTAGCATATTAAAAAACAAAAATAATATTGAAAATTTTAGCGTATTTTTATATAGTATTATAAACAAATAAAAAAACACGTTAAATATGAACAAAGTTTAAAAAATAATTTAAAAAAACTCGTTTAATAATACTAATAATAATAAATATCAAAATAATATAAAAATAAATATAATTCTATTGGCAATGTTAATCATAATCTTAAATAATAACAGTTAACTTTTAATTTCTGTCGATGTGTGTATAAAAATTATTTAAATAATAATTGGCTTTTAACTACAATGTATTTTTTGGGATTTTAGGCAATGTTTACAATGTTTGTTTTCAATGATATTTCCGTCCAAGCTGACTGGTTGATATGCACATTATTGTTTATTTTCCCAAGTCGTGGGAATCCATTCAAGAAAATCTGTAGTTTTAAATCTTCCATCAACAATAACTCATCAATCAACATTAAGCAAATTAAGATCTTCAATCAACATTAAAATTTATTCTACAATCAACCTTAAATCAATACACAATATGTCGAATAATATTATTTTCCAAAAAATCGTATCATTTAACTACAGGTATGTTAACTTCATATTTGTAACTATGTGGCGTTTTAACAAATCATTATATTATTGTTTTAAAAAAATATAAAGACTTAAATTCAAAGAAAACAAAGTTTATCACAAGTTTTCATAAGTGAGAAAACAGAACTAAGGCTGAAAAATTGCTTTCACTTATAAAAATTTAAAGGCTGGATTAGACAGACGTAATCGTATTTCTGTATAGCAAATTCAATGAGTTAAATAAGAATAGAAGATGTTGTGTTGTATATATTTGTGCCATTCTTATTCATTGTATTTACGTTTTGTGTATGTATTGTATATATACAACACAACATCTTCTATTCTTATTTAACTCATTGAATTTGATATACAGAGATACGTTTACGTCTGGCTAATCCAAAGAAAGAAGTCCAACGGTGTCAAATCACATGATCTTGGCGGCCAATTGACATCGCCACCACGTGAGGTAACACGGCCATTGAATTTGTCGCGTAAAAGAGCCATTGTTTCGTTAGCTGTGTGGCAAGAGGCACCGTCCTGTTGAAACCACATATCGTGCACCTATATCTTTCAATTCGGGCCATAAAAAGTTCGTTACCATCTCACGATAGCGAACACCATTCACAGTAACTGCCTGACCGTCGGCCCGATGATGCCGCCAGCCCATAAACCGCACCAAACAGTCACTCTTTGTGGTTGCATTGGTTTTTCGACAATCACTCTTGGCTTATCATTCGCCCAAATGCAGCAATTCTGCTTATTGAAGAATCCACTGAGGTGAAAATGTGCCTCATCACTGAATATGCTTTTCTTCGAAAATTGTTCAACCACTGTTGCCATTTCTTGCCACTATTCTGACCATTGACGACGTTTGGAATGAGGCTTTAATTCTTGAGTCAATTGCACCTTGTAAGCGTGTAAATGCAAGTCTTTATGCATAATGTTCATCAACAACGACGACGAGTTGAGGTGGGCGGCTCTTTAGCCACACTATCGCGAACAGCAGCAATATTTTTTGCAGCACGAGCATACAGACCCAATTTTTCCGATTGTACGCACATTTGGACGATTAAATTGACCGAAAAAATTACTAAGTGCACGATATGCATTTTGATTTGAACGCCCAAATTGAAATTAAAAGAATACAAAAATGTTATTGTTGTAAGTAATTTCAATAAATTTTAAAAATTTGTATTCAAGTGGTATGTGACGCATTAATTGGCGGGGGGAAGTTTTAATAACATGGCTGTTTTTCAACCGATTGGTTTTTATTGTCTTATTAGAAAGATAATTTACTGTAAATTACAATTGTTTAATTAATTTAATTTACTCGTCTTAAAATATCAAAATTTTGAGCAATTCAATAAAAAGTCACGTTTTCCTCTTGTAATCCCTTTTTCAAACTTTAGGGCCGATTTCTGAATATCCTAATTTTTTGCAAGGCGTGGTTTACAACCAAATGAACATTTCTAGGCTTACATTATTCAACAAACTGTATTTCAAATTGAATGATTTATATTATATTATTCCTTCAAATCGAGTTCAAGATCTTTTTATAAAAAATAATAATGATTATTTATTATTTCCTTCCAATATTTCGCGTAGGTGACTTCTTCAGGGAAGAAGTCACCCAATGTGGAGACGAAATATTGGAAGGAAATAATAAATAATCATTATTATTTTTTATAATATAATATTGAAGATCGAATAAAGGAAGATAAATATAGTGAATGTATAGTTACTTAGCAATTTATACACTGAAGACAAAGGCAATGTATTTTCGACTTAGCACAATTTTGTTCAGGATTTACAGGATATTAAGCTTGTACACCATTTATCTATTTCGGGTGTAGTTGTTGACTGTAATTTAACCTTTGAATACCATCCCTGCGGGAAAAAGGGGTAAGTTGGGAATTGGGACCTGTCCCGGGATAGGTGAAAACTGAACCGGTTTCGAAAAACATCACGAGATAGGTGAAAGAGCACCGGTTCCTAAAGTACCTAACACGTGACCGGTTTAAAAGTCACGACATGTCCTTTTAGACCAGTCCTGTGACATGTCACAGAGGGCGTTGAGCCCCTCCTAGGACAAGCCCATGTTAAAGTGATCGGTCCCCATTACAATGAACCCACGGGGTATTTTCTGTTACATTAGGGAAATTCAGTTGCTCTTTGACAGAGTGATAAGATATGTATACATATTTAGTACGAGTTCATGAACATATTACACAAAACGTTAATCGTTTTCTTGGAACATGCTTTCATGGTTTTACACCTACTATGGGCCTTTTCGAAATTGCATCACTGCACTGCATCTGATGCGCATTTTTGATTAGTTTGCGATGCTCATGCAAATCACCTGATGCCGGATACTTGTTTGATGCGCAGATTCGTTTATACTTTCATACGTAAAAGAATTAAAAATTGAATAGTTAATAAAAAATGTAATTAATGAGTTGGATTTTGGATTGCACCACACCATGTCGATGTCGCTCACGTAGTAAAAAACGTTTTCTTGGTTTTATATGGGGAAATTACAAAGGTTCGGCATCTTTTCAAATTGGTTTTTTTTGCGATTCCAATTGATTTGTTTTGCAAATCCAATTAAATTTTTTTTAACAGATTTCCCAATTAGATTGGAAAAAAAGGTTTAAAAACAGCGAAATTTACTCAACTTTTTGCAAAAATCAGGAAAATTTGCTCAATTTTCCCCTATTTTCTCTCAGCTTCCGAACCTTTGTATTTTGCATAAAATTTGATTTGGCCGCTGCCGGCGTTGCAATCTCTATACTATTCTTACTCTTTGGCGGCATCGTCACGGTGTGTAATTACATCAGCCATTGTTGTGAAACGTGTTTGCGCTGTTGTTGCGCATCATATGCATTTTCGGACATCAGACATTTGCAGTGTTGCCATATGATGCTTTTACGAACGCGATGCGCAATTTGGAAAAGAAAAATTTGCATGACAGATCAACATTAAAGAAAAAACTTTACTTTTTATGCAATTTTTACATTAAACATGTGTCCCTTAAATTTTTCATCTCTAAGTAAGTGCCGACTATAATACTGACCATGATAGAAGCTAAATTTTGGCAAATCGAACATGAAATGGTATTTCCTTCGCTTTTACCAAAAAATTGAACTACTGTTTACATACTGAATTAAATGATTTTCTTGGCAACCTACTGATTTTCATCGCTGTGTTAAAGTTGGCAAACAAACATGGCCAAGCATTGAACAGTTTCCTAATTTCGATCCCATGTCACTACTGTAAAATTTTTTAATCCGATTTCATCATATATCTGTAACGCCGAAAACAAACATTCGTCATCGTTTTCAACAACTTCAAACGCAGCGAATTTTGAGAAAAGACTTACACAAAGAGTAATGTCCTGGCAACAGAGCGGTAGGAGCCACTTAACGGACATTTTATTTCATACTTAATCGGAACATGTTTTCCCTACAATCCAATAAAAAAATCACAACTATCTCAAAAAATACGTGTTTTTATTTTAAAATGAAAAAAGTGCATTCTTACTGAGACACCCTATATTTATATTTTTGAAAGTTTTAAGCGTATTTTAATGTGAAATGTACAATTACGTTAACATGACATATTTAGATAAAAAAAATTTTAAAAGGGTTCATTTGTTCAAAGATTTTTGAAGTCAAATTAAAAAGTGCACGATAGCATTGCATACATTGCCTATTTTAAAATATAAAAAAAACATATTTTAATCATCCTTAAAAAAATAATCCTTTTTCATTTCTTTTTTTTCAACAATTTTTATTTCTTTAATAAATAATGAAATGAAACATTTTTTCCTTATACGTTGATTTTAAAAAGTATTGTAGTTTACAAAAAATAAAAACGTTTACAAAGTAAAAAAAAAACTATAAATTAAAATAAAAACTGCAAAAAAAAAAAACAAATAAATAATAAAAAAAATAATGACCACGAGTTTTTACTTAAATAATAGATGAAAAAATAGAACTTAAAAATAACATCATAGATTTGTCTTTTTCAAAGACTTCTTTTAAATTATAAATAATACCGTCAGATATAATTAAATTTTTGCTTGCAACCATGAGAAAATCCAATATATATTTTGAAAGAAGGGTCTAACATAAAATGGCCCCATATCTTTCAGTTTCGTAAACATCGTATTAATATTTTGTTAACATTTTTAGAAGTTGAAAAATTATTTTTACTCAGCTTTGACGTACTCTCAAAAATATTAAGTTTGACAACCATGTTGTTTATGTTTTATGAAAACAGAGTTTCCGAAATTTACCAAAGCGACTTTTTAAATACATAATTAATATGAAACACTGCGTAAAAATAATTTCCAAAATTTTTAATTTCCGCAGTGCCATGTTTTTTTAATATAGTGGCAACTCTGTTTACAAATTATGCACAATATGGGTATTCAACTTCATATTTTTAAGATTACATTAGTGCTGTGTAAAAACAAATTACAAAATCCCAAAATTGTGGCATACAAATATTGTAATAAAATATAATGTCTTTCACAAACATTGATATTTTATTTTTGCTCCTTTTTTCAGAATATATATGATTTGATCATGGATGTAAACTTGTGTCGGACGGTGTAATTACTAAGGCCCTGCACAACACTAGTTATTTGGTGAATATTTTGCCTTTTATTCAATGCTGCGGTAAAGAAACATGAATTGTTTTGCTTGTAGGTTAATGTTCACGAATAGAGTACACCAGATATTTTCAATGTTTTTGTGTGTGTGTGTTTTGTAACAAATTAGAACTATTCTTGACATTCTAGAGAAAATGAAAAATAGAAGAAAAAAAAAATCGGGGAAAACCACCAAAATTTTAAAAATTGAGAAAACACTAAAAATTTATAAAACAAAATTGCCAAATTTAAAAATTATACCAAATTTGTTAAAATCGAAATAAGAAAAAAAAAAAAATTGCCAAACTGCAAAAATGGAAAAAATAGCTTTTCTTAGAACAATAAAAATTCGTAAAAACGTCAAAATTGAACAATATTACAAAAATTAAGTAATTCACTATAATTGCAAAAAATCGTCACAACTATTAATATCACTAATAATTTAAAAAAATCATTTAAGCTGGAAAAAATCGAAAAATTTGCAAACAATCTCTCAAAATTTGAAAAAAACGCTTCAATTAGCAAAAAAAAATAACGGTGAAATATATTCAATATTTTTATATGCAGATTTTTTGACAAACAAAAACCGGTAAAAAAATTTCCAAATATGTTAAAAAAAAATCGCTTAAATAAGCAAAATTAAAAAAAAAAAACGGTGAAAAATATTTAATATTTTTATCTTTAGATTTTTTAAATTTACGCTTAAAAAAAACCAACAAAACCCGGTGAAAAACATTAAATTTTTAAAAATTTTTAATTTTTTAAAGTAAATTTTTGGATTTGTAAAAAAACCAGTGAAAAATTATCAAAAATATTTATGAAGTTTTGAAGATTTTTTGTATTTTAGCGACTTAAATTTTTCACGTTTTATTTAAATTTTAGTGGTTCCTTCAATGTTGGTGATTTTTATCTAATTTTAGCATTTAATTTTTTTTTTGGCAATTTTTTATTTTTTAAGTATTGAGAAATATTCAATTTTTTAAAGATTTTGTATTTTTTAAATTTGAACGACTTAAGTTTTGAGCGTTTTTTTATATTTAGTAATTCTTTTAATCTGCGTTTTTTTTTCTAATTTGAGCAAATTTTTTGATTTGTTAAAAACCCGGTGAAAAATGAAATATTTATGAAATTTTGAAGATTTTTTGTAATTTAGCGACTTAAATTTTTTCAATGTTGGCGATTTTTATATAATTTTAGCATTTTTTTTTTTAATTTTAGCAAATTTTTTATTTTAGCGATTGTTTTCAATATTTGCGATTTTTTATAGAAATTTTGGGAATTTTTAATTTATTGGCGTTTTTTCGATTTCAGCAACTTTTTCGCAATTTTGTAACAATGGCGTTTTTACGATTTTTTAATTTTAACGATTTTTCAGTTTTAACAATTTTTAATTTTGACGATTTTTTACTTTTAGCGATTTTTTCACTTTTGGCATTTTTTTTAATTTTAGAGATTTTTATTCTGTGTTAATGAACTTGAAGTCCTTTCTTTTTAAAAGTTATAATTATTTATTTACCCCAGTATTTCACACTAAAGAAGTCACCCAATGTGGTGAATATTACAATAAATAATTATAATTTTTTAAAAGATTTTTTCTAATTTCAGCGTATTTTTAATTTTGATGATTTTTTAATTTAATTTTTTTTTTTTAATTTCTATGATTTTTTAATTTTGATGATTTTTTAATTTATTTTTTTTTTTAATTTTGATGATTTTTAAATCTTTTTTTTTTAATTTTGACGCTTTTTCACATCAATTTTTTTTCCAGTTTAAGCAATGTTTTTATTGCGGCTTTTTTATTTTAAATTTATAGTTTGGGGATTGTTTTAATTTTTGACAATTCTTTTTTTTTTTAATTTAACCGATTTTTTAAGTGCTTTGGTGGATTTTTTTTTAAATATTTTTGCCAATTGTTTTTTTTTTTCCAAATAAAAATTTATTGAAAAGTTTTAAGATATGAATGTATTCACTGCAAGCTCTAAGCTAAAGCATAATTCACCAACATATTCTACAAGTTTCTTCATTCTATAATATAATTATTTTAATTTTGTGTAGTTTTTGTTTCGTTTGCTTTTGTATTCGTTACACGAAACATAACATTTAGTATTTAAAACATTAGTGAATATTTTGAAATGTGTTTTAAATGCATTCATGCAGTGCTTATGAGAAGTTGAAATCCCCTACATTTTATGTAACTTATTAAATAATTTTATAGATAAAATATTGTTTTCTTTATAAGAATTAATACAAAAAAAAAAAATAAAAAAACTTAGGATAGTATGGGAAATTTGGAACCAACAGCATTTTGTTGTATTAATTTATCTTGGATCTGTGACCAAATTTTACTACATTGACTTAGCAATGGTAAATTGCCAATAATAAACATGCCATGTTTGGCCCGAGACAATGCTACACAAATACGATTCGATTGCATAAGGAAACCAATTTGTGGCATGGTATTACTGCGTACCAAAGATAATAAAATAATGTTACATTCCAAACCCTGAAAACTGTCCACCGTTGAGGCTTTGAGAGAATTTAAAGAAGAATATTTTTGTAACTGAAATAAATAGAAATTTATTACAAATCTACTAATGATTTTAAGATGATGCAGTAGCTGCTTACCTGTTTTTTAATTAAATCAACTTGCTTAGCATAAGGACTTAATATATGAACATCTTCTGGAGCATATTGAGCATTCTCTAGTAAATGCAAAGCTAAATTTATAATTTCATCTACTTCATATGGATTAAAGAGTGAATCATCATATTGTGTTTTAGCTTCTTTCATATCATGTGTCATAAAATATAAATTTGTAGACATTTTCCTTATGGCTGGATATTGTGCGACACTATTGTCACTAGCTAACTCTTTGTAAATTGTATTTTGCAAAAGATTGGCAATTTTAGGATGCATACGATATTGGATTTTCAATTGTATGTGATTTTGTTGTTTTACAATTAATCTTTCAAACAATGAGACGTTCATATGAGAATATTGCTGCAATATATAACTTGAGGTATAGGGTTGTAATTGTTGATGATCACCACACATTATGACATGCTCGGTGTAGGGTGTTAAACAGGCTACAACATGAGATTCTAAAATTTCAGCAGCTTCTTCAAATATTACCACTTTACTTTTTAATAAACGAAATAAGAAATTGGTTTTAGCTGCACATGTTGTAGTCATAGCTATAATGGATTTTTCCTTGGCTACATAATATTGAAACATTATTCTTATGGTCTGTAATTTTTCCGAAACTTCATCCAGTTCACGTTGAGCATTTAATATTTCCTTATATGCCTCATCGGTACCGTCGAACACTTTATGTTTTTGTTGTAAATTTTGAAATTTATCTTTAAATTCTATGTTGCTTAAATAATACAGTCTCTTTAATTTGGGATTGACAAGTGTATGATCGGCCACATCTTTTATATTATATTTGGCTATAGCTGGATCTCTGGATTGACTACCAAATCTTACTATATTATCAGTAAATTCGGAAAGTTTTATTAAAAATTTATCCAACGACTCGTTGGTGTAAGTAATCAATACTAATGGAGTTTCGGCATTTTCAATTAAAGTTTTCACCATCTGCACTGAGATATGAGTTTTACCGGTACCCGGTGGTCCTTGTATTAATACAAACTCTTGCTTCAATGCTTTACCAAATGCCTGCAGTTGTGATTCATTTAATGGTAATACATCTTTTGGTGGTTCTTCTTTTAAGGGTTTAAATGTTTGACCATAACATTGATAGATGGTTTCTTCTTTTAAATATTTTGGAGTTTGGTTTTCCCAAATTTTTTCTTCGACTATATAGTTTTTCATGGGAAAATTTGTTATGGTACAGTTCTTTAAATAGTTGAAAACATTATGATATGGTTCAAAAAAGGCTGGAGTTTCAAACATTAAAAATTTGCGATTATATATGTTACCGATGTTGTCTTGTCGAACTATTTCAATGCCAATCTGAAAATGGATAAATGTAGTTTTCATATCTTAACCCTCTAATGCACTTTTTATTTAATTCAATAAAGATGTTTTAAAATTTTGTAACCCTCTAATGCACTTTTTATTTAATTCAATAAAGATGTTTTAAAATTTTGTATTAAGGGACAAATCAGACGGCAATGTGCCACGGCATTGAGATAAAAATTTCTGATATTTCATATATATATTTTTTTTAAATTTTAAATAAAATTGAGGTTTTCCATTTTAAATTAAAAAAGTTTCAATGAAAAAAATTGTGAAAATTCAAATTCAGATTGAGATTTTCCATTTGAAATTTTATTTTTAATATTTGATATTTTTTTTTTTAATTTTAAATGAAATTGTAACTTTTTATTTAGAAAGAAGAATTTTCAAATAAAATTAAGATTTTCCATTTGAAATTAAGAAAGTTTCATATGAAATTTAAAATTTCTATCTGAAATTGAGAAAATTCAAAATCAGATTGACATTTTCCATTTGAAATTAAAAATTTTCGAATGAAAATCATGTGAAATTAAAAAAAAAGTGAGATTTTCCCAAAAGAACGAAATTGAGATTTTCCATTTAAAATTGAGAAAATTACAATAAAAATTAAGAATTTCGATTTGAAATTGAAAAAATTGTGTATGAAATTAATAAACCAACTGTGGTTTTTAAAATTTTTTTTTTCAATAAAACAAAATTTATAATTTTCACAGAAACAAATTATTTAAATACGTATTAAGCAGTGATGGTAACCGAAACAAATGCGGTTATCGGTAAAGGTAACGCTATTTTCTATTATTTCGGTAACGGTATTTTAGGGATAACGATATTTTCAGTTATTTCGGTAACGGTATTTAAGGGATATTGATTTTTTCAGTTATTTCGGTATCGGTATTTTAGCGATAACGGTATTTTCTATTATTTCGGTAACGGTATTTAAAGGATAACGATATTTTCAGTTATTTCGGTAACGGTATTTTAGGGGGTAACGATAGTCAGTTGAAATGGTATTGAATCGATGACGGTATTTTAGCGGTATTGCTTGCCAACCCTGCAACTAAGGCATAAAATACATATAAATGAACTTTGGCAATACTTACAAATCCTTCCTTTAAACAATCCTGACTGGTATATGTTACCGTAGCTAATAATAAATTTTGGAAATCATGACCCGTACTGAAACACAACAAGGCGCCACATTTAATTTTTCTTAATTTTTCCAGCAACTGATATGGAATTAGTACATCTTCGGCATTCATATTTCGACGAGATCCCAAAACATCAACAAATACCAATTCATGGCGATAAGCATCACTGAATTGTTCATTTAATACAATAAAAACATCATCATAAATATGAAAATTATCGGGTAATTGATTTAAATCTTTGTTTTGTTTTAAAACACTAACACATTCTTTTAAGGGTAAGAGAAAATCATGTTTTAAAAATTGTAAATGTTTGGCAAGATATTCCAGAACATTTTGTTGATGTGATGAAGTTGAAGTTGTATCTGAGCTGCCATTCAATGGCGTAGTTGATTTTAAAAGATCTTCCAAAGATGGATATATATCTAGTATTTCCAGTTTTTTATCTTTTTGCACATTTAAAGCTTGTTTAAGATTTTCCTGCAGCCTATTGAATATGGGTCTGTTTTTAACTGCCGGATTATCGGTAAGTTCCAAAATATTCGTTATATCCTTTAAGAGTTGATCATCAATTGCCTCTTTAGCTTGTAATTTAAAGTTTTGCAATATTAAAAATTCCATATGCTCTAAAAAATCTTCCATGTCTTGTTGTTGTTGCCACATATCCTCTAAACGTTTACACATTAATTTAGCCACCAGTAAACGAAAATGCAATTGAAGATTTTTATTGCCACCGACACTCTTTAAGATATCTTTACGAAAACCCGGCAATTCCAAACGGCATATAGCAGCTAATATTTTGGTATATAAAATTATTCTCTCCTGTCTATCATTTAAATCTATTTGATTTACATAGAAATCATATTCCATACTTTTGGCATACAGAAACATATCCAAAGCAGTCATGGTGGACATTTTTCTTAACTCTGTTATTGTAATTTTTGCTTTATTAGGCTCAACTTTTGCTTGAGACGCTGCTTTTATGGTTAATTCTTTAATATAATCATCTGCAATTAAATAATCATATTAATATTGTATTGATGTCCCTCCCAAGAAATATGAAATCTGTCTACAATTTACCTATTGTATTTGTTGCGGTCTTTATGTATTCCGTATTTTCTGTCTGATTTGTTTTAAGAGTTGTTTGCACATCTTTTATTAATTGCTCATCATCCTTTTCGAACCATTCAGGTTCGGACATTTTGCAAAATTTATAAAATCTTTTCTAGTTAAATACACAAAAAATTGCAAATTAATTTTTCCGGATATTTTTTAGAATTTTGTTTTGGTTTTATTTTTCTTACAGAATGGAATGGCAATGCTGGAAACAGGTGTTAAATTAAAATATCAGTGTTGCTTAAAAAGTACTTGTTGGGGGAAAAAAACGTTCCCGTTATTAAACAATTCAAAGTACAGTGGATTCCCGAATGGAATGGCAATGCTGGAAACAGATGTTAAATTAAAATATTAGTGTTGCTTAAAAGGTACTTTTTGGAGGAAAAAAACGTTTCCGTTATTAAACAATTCAAAGTACAGTGGGTTCCCGATTTATCGAACAATTGATTGACAGCCCTGTTTGTTAAATCGAAAAGTTCGTTAAATCCAGTACTTAACAAAAAATATTTATTCATGCAAATTAAAAGGACAATTTATATCATATCTTACTAAGCCCGCATTACAATTTCTAGATTTCCTATTGATTTTGTATTTATGAAAAATTGATGCATATCCTTACGGAAAAATAATGAGTGTGTGGATTTCAACTATAGAAAATAAATGACAATATAAAATAAATGTAGTGTCATATGGGCTTTACTGAAAAATGGATTTTATAAAAAAATTAATCAAAAAGGAATTATTATATATAAAAAATTAAAAAAAAGTAATTACTTTAAAAAAAACTTGTTATTGACGTTTAAAAAATTTTGAATGTTTCCTCTTGAAGATCTCGTAAAATTAATGTCTTCAAATGCTTTTAAAAAATTCAAACTTTTATTTAACGATGTGTTCATCAAAAATTAAAAGAAAAAAATCAAAGCTATATGGCAATACATAGTTTTTATATGTATTTTTTTTAAGTGTTCGTTAAATCGAGTACTATATTGGATTTTAATTCGTTATACACAGTACCTAATGCAAAATTTTGCCTGTTCGTTAAATCGCGAATTCATTAAATCGAGAGTTCGTTAAATCGGGAATCCACTGTAGTACTATTTTTCAAATAATATAAAATGGTAACAAAAAACCTTTTAAACTTATTAAATAAACAGAAATACGAGTATTTAAAGAAATTCAGAATATTCTTGCCTTAAATTCTAGTAGAAATACACGAAATTTTTATTGCAAACTATAGCACCCTCTTGTGGAAATATTGCCAAGCAAAGTTGTACATATGACAACTATAAATTTATATTCTAAATTTGTAGATATTTTAAAAACTTTAACAAAAATATAATAAATTATTATTTTTCAACAAACCAATTTTTACTGGTAGTATTGATGGAAATACCCGTCAATGCGTAGAACAAAGTTTCAATGAAGTTCTTAAAGGCAATATGAAAAACGACCGAAACTTTCTGTTTTTATCGACAAAAAATGCAACATACATTAGCGGTAAGAGTGAAACAACATATATTTTATTAGGTTTATGTGCTAGTTTCTGTCTTCAATTACTTGTAGGGTAGTTTTTAGCACAAGAACAAATATTCTAAGTCTGGTTAAAATATATCCATCTGATCTATGACGTAATAATGAATTTTTAATAGTTTTGCAAAAAAAAAAAAAAAAAAAAACTACTACAAACCCGGATCTATAATACTAGCTTTCTAGTACATTAATATCCAACCCTGTTTTTGTTTTTTATCGTCTCCTTTTCTTATTAGAATTCTTTTTGTTTATATTTTTCCAATTTGACATTTGACAAATTGGAATCAATGCGCTGCCTCTGCTGCCCTTACGTATTGTTGTTGTTTCCACGAACGAATACAAAAAACGGCTATAAACAAAATAAATACTCCCCAATTCAGTTACAATTCTCAGCTCGTGGTGTAAAGACATAAAAAGTGCTATTAGTGATAAATCAGTAGAAAAAATATACACATCAAGTGCAGCACAGTGATGGAAATAAAAAATCAGTGATTGTTGTTGTTTTATAAAAAAGGAAGTTAAAAGTGGTGGAGTGGAAGACGACGACACAACAAACAAAGACAAGTATAAAACACAAAAAAAAACAGAGGAAGTGTGCTGTAACAGCAGCAACAACAACATTCAGCGCATAAAACAAAAGATATTATTATTTATTGCCACAGACAAAAACAACAACTCACACACGACGAACATACTGACTTCCAAACTAAAAACAGATGAAAACGGAACCAAAAAACAAAATCCTATAGGAAATTTTGAAAGGAGAAGAAGGCACCATTTATCGATTTTCAAATGCGCACACAACGAACGCAGTAGTTGTAGTCAACCAAACGAATGAAGCGGTTGTGAAAAATCTGTTGTTTTGTCAAATATTTAAAAAGAAATGCAAAAAGTAATTGCAAAAAAAGTGCTAAAATTACACAAATAAGTTTATAAATATTTAAATCAAAATTCGTAAATAAGCAATAAATACAAAAAATCAAAGTGAATTTTTTTCTTTCTTTCAAACGAATATCAAAAGTCTTCAAAATAATAGTATAAAACAAAAAATAATAAAAAGTTCTCATGATATGAGAAAAAAGGCGTAGTATTAGCGTAAAGTGGAAAAAAGTAAAAGTGCTAAAATTGTAGAAAAACACGAAACAAACAAAAAAAAAAATGTAGCTAATTTTAATTTGGCAAAAAATAAAAAATAATTGTCTGCTTTGTGAAAAATTTAATTAAAAATTAGTATGAAGTGTTTAAATGTTATGAGAATTTCTTAAATATAAAAAAATAAGTAAATTTTTGTCGCTCTCTTTAAACATCATTAAATTGATTGATAAAAAACAACAACAACAACCGCATTATTTTTTTAATAATAACAACAACATAAGCAAAATGTGGATACCATCAAATAACAAATACGGTGTCGGTAAGTAGCTTCATTATTATCATTAAAGACAACATTATAATTAAAGTGACCACTTGTAAAGATTTCTTTCGCCTCCAACCCCTTTTTGTCACACCGTTTACAAATCCTCAAAATAGAATTAAACACAAATTTGCACTTTTGGTATTGAGGATTGGATCGCCATTCCCAGATTTACAGTCTTCCATTATATGTGTGTTCGATTACATGCTTTTTATCTTAATTTCGTTTTTGGTGTGAAATATAATATTTTTTTTTAAAAATGTTTCTTTTTACTATTTTCTTCTATTTGTGAAAACAAATCATTTTTTTTTAAGTTTACTATTTTTTACTCGAAACGAAAACCAGCAGACCTTTTAATTACATTAAAAAAATAAACTTTTGATTCCATGCTTTCAAACTATGAAGTCATGAAAATTAAAAATGAAAAAAAAATATATTAAAGTCGGACTTGCCGACTATAGGATAAACACATGATAATTTGGCTAATATTTCGGAAAGGGTTCAAATTCCTAAAAGGGGTATTATTCTTATTTTTTGGATAGAGCAGATACCTAATATGGAGATGAATCAAATATTATTAAATTTTCTTAAGATTTGGTGGCATAATTTATTGCCCCAAATAACATTCACAGCTAAAATTTTGTATGTCTAAATACCCCTTAAATCCAAATCAGATAAGATGTTTCTATTGGAGGTAGGTTTAAAAATGCACCGATTTTAACCAAGGATTCATCCTTGAGCCAATAGAAATGTTTGTACCAAATTTTATTCAAATATATATTTGCCACTTATTGTTAGACCACAAGGTTTATATGGACACACGGACCGGCGAGAGATCTGCTTGCACCACAGTGTCTAATAAAGTATCCTGTTAAGAGAATCTGTGACAAGAACCGTCTCGACCCTAGATTGGAAAAAGAACTAAATATATTTTTGCATGGTGTTGGTCAATAGAAGTTTGCCAGTACCTAAAAATTCGGACTCGCTCCTTAATCCAATATCCTCCCTAACATACCCCCTGGGTACTCCACATATAGGCTCCGAAGCGATGAAGGTCAATGGGCCCCGCAATTAGCCAGACAGTCGTTGCCCTCACGTCCAGAAAACCACCCCAAAGAGCCCGAATACACACCATGAAAAGTCTAGATGGCATAGGGCATACATATAGTACATATATGCGAAATCTAACAATGCCCTTCCGTTGGCACTCGTGTCGGGCAGACACAAATGGCTTATATCTCCCCCTGAAAGATGGATGGATTCGCCTGTTTTGAGCCATTAGTAATCCATATCTGAGATCACCACTCAGACTTTCTAGATCGGTTTGTCAATATGGTGCTATCAAATAATAAGATATAAAAACTAAAATTTCTCTCGGTGAGAGGAGAAAAAAATTACGAAATTTACCAACTTCATTAAAATTTTTTTTATTAATTTCTGTTTTACAAATGAACTTACTTAATTTTTAACATTAGAAGTTTTTAATTAAATGCGTTTTTGAGAACATTTTTTTTTTTAATTTTAGTGGAGCAGGTTGACGGGAAATCCCGAATTCAAATCCGGTAAAAAATATTTTCTTTTTATTTTTTTGGTTATGGTGGACATTGTTACCTCCCGAGGAGAAGTAAAGGGTGGAGGGGTGGTTAAACGTTTTTAAGCCCTGTCTCTACGATATAGATCTTCAATCGGGTCCAAATATGTTCACATGTCTTCATAGCACGCGGCCGAAATAAAAATTTTATAGAATAGGATTGATGCCATATGGCAACACTGACCGGGTTAAAAGGAACATTTTTGTCATTAGAACTTATCGTATATTATCTCTGTTAGCTCAACAGAAAACCATATTTAATGTAACAAAATGTAGGCTAGAAGGGGAGCTTTCACCAGTGGGGCACATACTCTACCCCAATTATCTCTAAATTTAAGGAAAGCCTAGTTTCAACAGAATTTCGGATGAAACATTATATTTTAATTGACCCATGAATACAATACAACCAATCCGAAGTACAATCTATCAATTTTATTTAAAATTTGTCGATATTCGAAAGTGGTACGAGAGCGAATCAATAAGTCCGTGACTTTTCGAACTTCCCTCGTAGTTATATGTAATGCAACACTGCTCCCATCAAGTACCACCTGTTTGAGCAAGTTCCGTTATTTACTTTGCTTTTAACAGCTGTTTAAAACATACAACCTCGTGGCTTTTTTTTAAAAAATGGAAAAAAGTAAATTCCGAATTCTCATTAAACATTATTTTTTGCGAAAAAAAAACTGTCAATCCAACCAAGGAAAAGCTCGATTAATATTATGGGGACTCTGCTCCATCGAAATAAGTGGTTTACTGACTTTCGCTGTGGCCTTACAAGCACGGAAGATGCCAAACGTTCTGGACGCCCAGTTAAGGTCTCTACACCCAAAACAATTGAAAAATTCACGATATGGTGTTGGCATATCGGAGATTGAATGTACCATAGATTGTGAAAGACATAGGCATCTCACATGGCTTAGTGGTTTCAATTTTGAAAGATTACTTGGATATGAGAAAGCAAGATGGCTGCCGCGTTTGCTCACAATTGACGACCAACGGAATCGTGTGACAGCTTAGTTTCCATGGCAAAAATCCATAAAGTCGGCTACGTATTGCCCCTCATTTGCGTTATTCTCCGGACTTAGCCGCCAGTAACTATTTCCTATTTCCAAACTATTTCCTGCTCCAACGATGAAATTAAAGATCAAACAAATGCCTATTTTATGGACCTCGAAAAATCTTGCTATTAAACGCAAAGTAAATGGCGGAACTAGCTCAAAATTGTACAGCAGTCTATTAACAGGTGGTACTTGAGGGGAGCAGTGTTGCATTTTATATAACTACGAGGGAAGTCCAAAAAGTCACGGACTTATTGATCTGGCCATGTAACTACAAATACGGTTATGCTGATAAAATATATCAATAAATGAGGGTTTCAGTTAAACCAACCGAATTGTGGATTGCATTGATTATAGAATCTACTAACGATTGGTATTTGTAAACGAATTTTCTGCTAAATTCATTTTCTTAAAAAATTATTTAAATTCAAAATAAGTCATCAAAATTTATAAGTGTTTGTAGGCTAGTGGGTAGAGAGCTAGCCTAGTACTCTTAATTCCCAAGTTCAAATCCCAGTAAAGGCAAACATTAAAAAAATATATACTTTTTTAATTAAAGTAAAATATTCAAATGTTAAATAACAAATATAGCAAAGAAAATTAAATTAAATTGTGGCGCTGTTAGTAAGTGTGTGAATTATGAATCTGGATGACTAGTTTCGATACTGGAGAAATCTAAAAATAAAATGATGTGGAACGTATTAATATCTATGTGGAATATAAATATTAAACTAGACAACTGAATATTGGCTTTAAGAACCAAAATTATAATTTAATATGAATATAGTTATCGTAACCGCCAGAATTCGATTGGCAACAAATTCGGTGGCCAATCTATAATATATTATCATTATTATAACGTGTAGATCTAGAGATTTTGGTACATAGTGAAAAAAGCTAGATGACCCATCTGATTTTGCTAAATTTTGGTCCTGAGTATCTTTTATTGCTTGTGCCGCTAACTAAATTTTTTTTATAACCGCTTTATCATTATGAAGAACAACAATTTATACAGTCATCTTTAGATTGTGTTTTGCTGCCTCTTCCATGTGTCTATACACGCAGAAAAAAATATGGTTGAACATGATTAGGGATTCGAAATTAAAATATTATCAACCTAATAATCATATATATGTATTTTTATGATCATATTATGATCCCTGAAGATGATTTTATAATCATTTAGGTTCATACTATGATCATTACGTATTTCAACCATAATATGATGTTTTGTTCTGTGCGTGTAGTTAAGATGCACTTGTTGTTTTTTTATATTAATTTTTCTTGCCAAATCACAGTACTCGACATGGTTTGGAAACTAATTTACGGATCATTATTGTGGAGAAATTCATCAATAAATTTCATATTCTTTATGAATTTGAATTCCACATGAAACTACATTTCAATTGAATATAATCAGCCAAGAAAAATTTAAGACTGTTTTAATTTTGAGCTATAAAATATTTTTTCATGTGTCAGGATTTAATAAAAGAATGACCCAAAATTACCCAATGCGATTCGATATAACTTTTTGGACTGTCAGATTTTGGGGTAAGGAGACCAAGATACTTTAAAAAATATTTAGTAGAAGGTGATGCAAAATAAGACGATTTGTGTTGAGTAGTGTTATTTATTAACTCTCCTTTATATCACTCACGTCTCGTCTCAAGTGTTTATAATTATTTAATGAGCATTTTTATCTAGAAATTTATTATTTGTCTTAATAATTTAAATTGTTTTTATTTTTGTTTATGTTTTTTTCCATAAAAAAACATATGTGTATACACTCAAAAAATCTACCGAAAATGGAAGTTAAGGCAAAGGTATATGCAGCAAGAAGGTGATAAATAACTAAAAATAGTTGTTTTTAACTGTTAAAAACCAATAAGAAATGCTGTTAAAATAACTAACATTGTCGTAAAAATAACTGACTAGTTTTTACTACAAAAATTCTTAAAGAATTGATAAAAATTGGTGAAAACTACTGATTTTTTACAATTAATTTTTTAATATTTTACAGGTTGGTTGAAAAGTTCCTGCGCTCACCAAGAGATGGCACTGCTAATTCCAAACTTTTTTCTCAAGTTGGTATAACTGTCCTGAGAACACATGCAAAGTTGCAAGTCATTCTGTGAATTCTTTCTTTGTTTACAAACCATTTGAAGTTGACGTGTCATTGATTTTTTTTAATATCGAAAAAATTTAATATCGTGCAGTCATTAGATTCTTTGTTTTGAAGGGTTTAAAAGCAAAGGAAATTTATGAACAATTGTTAGAAGTGTATAAGGAGTCCTCACCTTCAAAACGCACCGTTGAATTTTGGGCTGGTGAATTTAAACGTGGTCGTACCAGCCTTGAAGACAATCCACACGAAGGACATAATATGGTTAGTGAAGATCCAAGTTTGACTAAGCGTGAAATTGCTTATGCCATAGGCATCTCAGACAAACGAGTACTCCATATATTACATGAAGAATTACGTATGAAAAAACTGTTTGGATAGTTAGTGCCACACACATTAACAATTCAACAAAAACTGGATCGAAAACAAATTTCTCAGCGTAATTTGGAGCGTTTTAAGCCGAATAAAACCGACTTCTTGCGTCGTTTTATAACTATGGATGAGACTTGGATCTACCACCATGATCCTAAATTGAAACAAGAATGTTTACAGTGGACTGAAGCTGGTTGTTCAGCTCCAAAGCAGGTGAAGTCACAACGATCAGCAAAGAAGGTTATGGCATCACTTTTTTGGGATGCAAAAGGAATTTTGTTGATTGATTATCTTCAGAAAGGTAAAACAATCAACTCTGAATATATTTGCAGCCTTTTGGATCAGCTGGATGAAAAAATTCGTGAGAAAACCCCTGGTTTAAAGAAGAAAAAAATTATTTTTCATTAAGACAATGCACCTGCTCACAAAAGTGTTTTCACGATGGCTAAATTAAAAAAAGTACGAATTGCTTGAACATCCACCGTATTCACCAGATTTGGCTCCCAGTGACTACACGCAAAGAAAAAACATGGTTGGGTCAATCATATTCGAAGGGCATCATATATTTTTGGGTTTATGGTTGTGCCAACCATAGTCATTTTATATAATGGTTATAATATTATGATAATAAAATAACCATATTTTTGACATAATATAGTCCCTAGAGTTATATTATGATTCAAAAGTTACCATATTATTGTCCTAAATAAACATGTTATAATGAATTTATCATAATATGATCGCACGTAATCATAGTATGCTCAAAATGTTATCATATTATGGTCCCTCATAACTATATTATAATTCCTGGATTATCATCCATAATCTAAGAAAATTCCTTAAAGAAAAGTTCTTAGAAACTATGAAAAAGCTCTTTAAATTTAAGAATATTTTCTTTAGACATTTTGAAGAAAACTTGTAAAGGAAAAAACTATAGACTTTAAGAACTTTTCTTTCAAGAAAACATTGATTCTGTGGACTTTTTTTTAAGAAAAATACTTAAAACTTTTTTTTAAATTTTAATGACTTTTTTAATAAAAAAAATCCTCATTCCGTAGAATCTAAGTATTTTCATCAGCAACTATGAATTTTTCCTTCAAAGAAAGGCATTAGAATCTAAGTTTGTTTAGAATATATGAACTTTTTTCTAAGAAACAGTTTGGAGAATCTGAGAATTTTAGTTTAAGGAAAAGTCCAAAGAATCTAAAAATGTTTATATCACATAAATTTATAAATATCTATTATTTTGTATAAGAAACTTTTTCGTGAAAAAAAAAATCAGACTTTTTCTTAGCATTTTATCGTTGCATAATTATCATATTTTTTCAAAGTCAGAATTTTTGTTACCACAGTATGGTTACAGCCAATTGTATTATAAAATATAAGGTGGTAATAATAAAATAGTAAAATATTTATGGTTAGAAAACAACTAACTTGGTTGTGACAACCATAGCCGATCGCAGCAAGCACAATATAGTAGCAGTGATCATATTGCAACCATGTTTTTTCTCTGCGTGTACTATCTCTTCAGAAATCTCAAACAATTCCTTCGTGGAAAGCATTTTTCGTCGAATGAAGAGGCCATAGCAGCCGTAGACGGTTATTTTGCAGAGCTTCCGGAAAACCATTATAAGGATGTGATAAAATTATTGGAAGATCATTGGAACAAGTGTATTGAGCTTCTAGGAGATTATATTGAATAAAAAAATATATTTTGTAACAAAAACAGTATTCTTTCATTTCGAGTGCAGGAACTTTTCAACCAACCTGTAATTTAAAAAAAATCCTACTTAAAATTTAAGAGTCAAAATTTCAAACGTTATTTCAGTTATTACGTTTTTATGCATTGGAAATGAAATAAAATTTAACGATTTTGATTTGCAAAATAGGAATATATCAATAATAACAAAAATAAAATAAATAAAAAAAATTAAAATTAATTAAATTAAAAAATTAATTACTGTAAAAATACTGTCTTGGTAGTTGTTTATAATATTTAAAATAACTTCTTGAAACAACTGTTACAATTAGTTATTTTTTTTAAACAGCTGTGTTACAGACAATTTTTTTCGGTGTAGTTATTGTTAAACAACCCTTATTGTAAATATCAATTATAAATTTATGATTCATATTAATTTCTTGGTTACACATTTATAAAATATAATAAATACATTTTTTTAAAACATGCAATAATATTATCTACCCACTGAAGTTTGTGATATTGTGATACTTAAATGATAAATTTATATTTATAGACGTTAGTTCTCACGTTATTGATCACAAAGACCTTAGAATATAATAAAATCAATGAGATTTAGTTAGCTTAGATGAAATAAATATTTTCTATAAAAACACTTCTCATCTAAAAGTTACAATGTTATACAAAAATTTTTAATTTTATTTAGAAAATCTTTTTTTTTTTTTATAAAACACAAACCATGAAATGAAATACATTTCTGTCGATCGAAAACCCCTAGAATTCTTATAAAAATTTTTTATAGAGAACCCCTTTTGATTTTATAAATATAGAACATAATTATAAAAAATTTATAAAAGTTTAAATAATACACAAGTCCCAGGGGCTTAAAAGCTCTTACGGTCTGAAAACTCCGAAAAACCACATTTTTATGTAACATATGTATTTCCATGTCCTTTTTGAATTCTATTGTTTTTTTCGGAAAATTTTTGTTCCAAAACCTGCAAAAATGTCTATAGTTCTTGTTCGAATTTGTGTCTACACTATTTTCGCAGTTTTAAGCCCTTTGGAGCTTCGGTGTAAAAATGCCATACTATTACCCGAAAAAGACAGGTGACATTTTCATGTAAATATATGGAAAACGCAGTACTTTCTGAATTCTATTGTATTTTTCGGAACATTTTTGTTCCACGATCTAAACAAATCTATATAGTTCTTGGTGGAATTTATTAGACTGCTTTTGCAAAGTTTTAACCCATTTGGAGCTATTGTGTATTTTCATGTAAATATATGAAAAACGCATAACTTTCTAAATTCGGAACATTTTTGTTCTGGACCTAAACAAATGTCGTTAATTTTTGGTCGAATGTATGTGAATTATTTCTGAAAAGTATGTAAACACTTTATTTCTGAAAAGTTTTAACCCATTTGCAGCTTCGGTGTAAATACGCCATGCTTCCACCCGAAAAAGACCGTGGAATTTTCATATGAAAATTTAACTTATAAAACAATACCTTTTTTGAGTAGTGGTACATTTTCAAAGAGGTACTTAAAAAAATTACTTTTTTTTTAAAATAAAGTACTTTTTTGAAAAAAAGTACTTTTTTCCAAAAAAAAAATTTATTTTACAAAAACCACTTCTTTGCAAAAATTACTTATTTTTACAAAAAGTACTTAAACAATTTTTGTGAAAAAGAACTTATTGTAAAAAGGAACTTTTTAGAAAAAACAAAGTTGAAAATTTAACATAATAGTTTTTTTTTGTATTAGAAAAATATAGTCATATAAAACAATATCTTTTTTGAATAGTGGTACTTTTTCAAGAATGGTTCTTTAAAAAAGTACTTTTTAGAAAAAATTACTTTTTTCCGAAAAAAGAATCAAATTTTTTACAAAAACCACTTTTTTGCAAAAAGTATTTATTTTTACAAAAGGTACTTAAAAAATTTGTTTGAAAAAGAACTTATTGGAAAAAGGAACTTTTTAGAAAAAAACATTTTTTTGAAAAAGTTCCTAAATTTTGAAAAAAAAAAATTAAAAAATATATTTTTGGAAAACATTTTTATTTAAAAAAAAGAGCATGCACTGATTAGTAGACCGGTACCCAGCAAAAATAAATGGAAGTGATTCTTAAGGAATTAATTTTTCATTGATTCTAAAGTATCGTTTAGTTCTGATTTTTCTCTTCTAAGGAAGTTCTTTTTCACAACTTATAAAAATGTGATTTTTAATGAAATTAAACACTTTTCAAATCTATGACGCCACAAAAAGTAAAAAATTTATTAAAAAGTTGCAAGCATTTCGAATAGAGATAAATAAGCCCCGATTGCTGAATTTCCGGTAAAATTTAACGAACAGTAAAACTCAAACTTTGTATAGGAAACAACAACAAATGTGTCAGTTAAATTCCCAGGTAGAAGCTAACGGGAGATTGTGAAACTGAGGCTAAGGCTCGATTATTTATGTCCTGCAGAAATCTAAATTACAAATTCAAAATTTATTTGGGAAGAACAAAAGATTTAATTTTTCACTAAACCATAAGAAGGGCTTTAGATGCAATGAAAAAGGATCATAAAAGAAAACTTCCACCCTATGACACCCCTATGTAAAAATCATTGGTTCCGATCCAAATTTTCACAACACCGGAATCAAAATCACTGCTTCTTTTTCTCTTCTTTTGCTACTTTTTTTTTTCTGGGTATATCCGGTTAACCGATATTAACCGTAGGATCTAGTATTTACTATTAAATTTGATTGCTTTTGGTTGTAAATTTATGCAAAAAAAAAAAATACTTCAAAATTTTGATATGTTTCCGGATATACTGAATGAAACATAAAGTTTGATATTCATATAGATTTAACTAAAAAACAGCAATTACAAATATACTTGCATATCCTGCAATATGTCCTTGAACAACCTCATCAAGTGAAACTTAAATGAAACGCATTTAAAAAGTTCAAATCCCAAATTGTCCAATATATGCTCGCTAGAAGGTCAGATAATATTGTTTCCGAATTTATACGTCAGGTAAATATCGGTTTTACAGTTTTTGAGATAAATTCCAAGTGGCGGTTGCGAATTTTTTGAAGTTTTTTTCAGCTTTTTTTTGGAGGGGTCTTAAAATTTTATACGTAAAAATTTTATCTTGCTATCCAGGTCTGATGTCCAAAATTTCCAAATTGGTACGATTCCTTCAGCATTTTTTTACTAAAGAACGAAGAAACCACGAGAAAGTAATACAATTTTTATAGACTTTCAAAATTTTCGGTTTTTAAAATGGTGTGAAAAATACATAATCTGGAGAAACTCAGCCAAATTTAGAGCCGGATCTAATGGCTTTAAATAAAGTATTACTTTTCTTGCATACTCTCATTTTCTTGGTCAAGTTTTAATGCAATTTTTCAGTATACTAATGAAGTTTTCTACACAAAGTAAATTAAAACTTTTTTAATTTCAATAAAATATTTTTATGAAACTTCTTCATTGAGTCTATGAAAAATATAATAAAATACTTTCTTCTAGCGAAATTTCATTGATTTAATGCAAAAATGCATTAATAGCTTGCGGCAATAATTTCAAGGAATGCAAGTGCCTTTAATAAAAATATTAACCTTTAACTGTGAGGGTGGTGGTAAATCTTAACCTCTCTTTTCATTTTTATATAATTAAAAAAAGTTTGTAAAATAAAGTGCCTGTTTTATTGAAATTAATAAAAAATTAATTAATTTTTTAATTGAAAATGTAGTAGCTTTACAAAAAAAAAAAATTATTATGAAAAAAGATTTTTATTAAAATTTTTTAAAAGTGGTAAAATTTACCACCACGTCACTGACTAAGACCTAAAATTTTACCTCATATGTTAAAGGTTAAGCACTGTATTTACTTTCTTACATCCACTCCATGACGACAAGAGTGTGTGTCAAATGATTTATTTAGATATAGTTTAACGTTTTGGTGGAAAAAAATTAAACCCATTTGCTCTAAATAGGGTTAAACTTGTAAGAAAAACGTGAAAGTCATGTTTTTGTGCTACGGTCACTATTTAAAATTTCTCTCGTTTTTTTTTTTTTTTTTTGTTTATCTTCTTTCTATGTCTTATGATGATGTCTTATTTTTGTATTGTTTGCCAATTTATCACTTGAATAAACATACAAAAAAAAAAGACAAAAACAAAAAACACATAACTAAACCAAAAGAAACAAATTCAACCAAGTAAAAATATCAATTCTCTTTGAATAAACAAATGGCACTCTTCGTTGAACGGCAGCCAGTTGCTCCAATTTATACAAAAAGATAACAAATGAAAAATTAGATGGAAAAAATTGTATGGAAAAGGAAAAACGAAAACGCAAGTCAAACACTTTTACAACAACGACAATAAAACAAGAAATAAAATTCAAATCGGGCATGACGACTAATATGATATCCTACAGCAAGAATTGACATTTTTCAAAATGGATAATTTTTTGCAAAGATCACGCTTGGAATGCAAATCCCGAGAGATCCTTTTTTATGAAACAGCTACAGGGTGACTTTTTTATTTTTTTTTTACCAATTTATGTGATAGTACAAATAAAAGCAAATTATGTTACGTTCCCAGTTCTATTCCATTACGTTCCCCGTGTTTAGTGTTCCTATTTCACTCGTTTTCCGTTTCCTTACATTTAGTTCTACTTTAGCTGGTAACAAATCAGAATGTAATGAAAATAAATGTATATTTAGAATCTATAAATTTTAATTCGGGCTCGCTTATTTCTTAAAATGATCATAAGTTTGATCAAGCATTTTTTTATCCCTGACTTCAGATAATTATCTCCATTTTACTGTTTTGTCAATAAGCTTATCTGTCAATTGCAATTATTTGTTTTTAATTGACTAATTATTAATTGAAATGCAACATAAAAACATTTCCATTTATCATTAAAATCATTCCCTTGAAATCATTATCATTAATTAAAGAAAATAGAAATGACAATATTTTTATCGCAGTTTTTATCAATGCAATGCTAATAAAATCATTATTATTAATATTTAGTACTGTTAAAATAACTAGATAAAATACTAACAACCTGTCGTCAACTTTGGTTAATAAAAACATAAATTGTTTTTATAAATTTGTTCTATCCCAATAAGCATTTTTGGTGGAATTTAAGCTAAAATCAAGTGTTATTCAAGTCATGTTTTACAATTTCAAGCCTTGATTTATACTTTAATTAAATTTTAATTCAAAAGTAGATTCTAGCAAAACAGACACTGGACTTGAAGTCGAACATTACAGTGAGAATATACTTTAATTCACTTTAAATCACAGTTTAATTCAAGTTAAAACAATATAATAGTAACACTTGGCTTGAAAGGACGTGCCAAAGTAAAAAAGCCATTACTTACCAAAAGACACCAAAAAACCCGTTTGAACTTTGCAAAAAAATATGCTTCGTGGACGGCAGAGGACTGGTGGCAAAGGTGCTATGGTCAGATGAGACCAAAATTAATCGTCTTGGATCGGATGGCAGGGACTGGGACAGTTCTTCGAGTGACTGTATATACAAAATTGTTCCAAGTGTATTGTGACTTTATAACTCACGAACGGTCAAACCGAATTCTATTAAATTTTTAGGGTTGGTCGTGTAGATAGTTTATCTAAAGTTTACACGAGATGGGTCGACGCGTGTGTGAGTTATGCATTTTCATGTCAATATGTGATTTTGTCCATATAAAAAAACAACAACAAATACGTAGGCGCCCATGAACGTGTGCGGTTGTATACTGTGTGCTGACTTCATAAATAAGGTAAATAAACGTTGTAGCGCATACACGCATAAACATTGACAGCTGTAAGTGGGTGATAATTTTAAAGTTCTTTTTCATTGAACTCGCGGATCGAGAAACCAATGAACCAATGAATTTGATTCAATGTTATTATTCATGCGTAGCGAAGCACGCCGGGATTCGCTAGTTTAAAATAAAGAAAAGAACATCAAATTTCGGAAAAAGCTTAATAGTACCATGCATGATTAAAAGTCAATTCAAGCTACGTTTATGCGCGAAGATATCAACGTTGGCTTCTGTCAATCTCATGCAAATTTGTCATAAGTAACGTTAAGCGTTAACACTAAACCTTGGCTTATGTCAAATTTATGTGAGAATGATATAAGTCAACTTTTATAGCTTGCCGCATAAACACTGCTTCAGATAGGATTTTCCTAAAAAAAGTGATTATGAGTTGATTGGTATAATATAAATAAGTTGGGTCTAAGTCCAATATTTCTCGCAGTTGCAAATATCAAAACACACTTAATATCCCTGGCCACATAGTGGTGCAGGGTATAAATTCTATACGACAATAACATAAAATATCAGCAACAACAAATACAACGATATTGTTATCGATAATTTTAAAATGTAATAATAACAACAAATACACAAAAAAGCAACATACATACTCGTATAATGTAAATATATCCACTTAAATATCAACCCAGTGTAAAAATACAAATGGGGTATCAGTATTTCCCGGTCTATCAATAATAATACCCCCTTACTTTCTGCATTATTTTTAAACTTATGGGGAAATTTTGTAAAACGAAACGTTTAAAAAAATTTGTGTGAAAAATACTGGTGAAAAAAATTTTTAAAGGTTTTTTGTAAAACGAAACGTTTAATTAATTTATATAAAAAATACTAGGTAGCTAAAATTTTTATACAAATTTTTTAAACCTTTTGTTCTACAAAATGATGCTATTATTTATCTTTCACATATCGAGATAGCTCAGATAATAGAGCTGTTGCTTGACAAACTGGAATCCCAGGTTCAATTCCCAGTACGAGAATATTTTATTTGAAAACAATTACAATAAAAAAATATTTTTTTATGGAAAATTGTTTTTGTTTGAAAATCTATATTTAGGTTCATTATTTTTTTCATACTCTTTATTTTGAGCGGAATCCCCATATAAAGCTAATGAGAAACTTAATGTAATGCGAGTTTACTTTGTTGTCCAATCTTATATTTAGAGTTTAAAATGTTGTGTCAAAAATGTCCCTATTGTTTTTTACGAATTCATCATTTTCGGGTTACTTAATGGAAATTACTGTTGTCCCCTCTATCAAGTATTTAAGTTTAATAAAGATCTGAGTGTCCGCCAGAGGACATCTCCCTTGTAAGAAAAAAAGTTGATGATGATTAAGCAAAAATATTGTCAGAACATAATAGTCATACGAATGATGGGTTTAAAAGAACATGTCATCATACAAGATAAGTTTTTTATATGCTTGTGCTGAAATTGAAAGATACTTAAGAGTAGGAGATATTTGTAATATATTATACAGTACTTTTCGGTTATAGTCCATTTAGCGATATAATCAAATTTGACATAACATACAGGTTGGTTAAAAACTTCCTGCGCTTGAAATGAAAGAATACTGTTTTTGTTACGAAATATATTTTTTTATTCAATATAATCTTCTAGAAGCTTAATACATTTGTTCCAATGATCTTCCAATAAGTTTATCCCATCCTTATAATAGTTTTCCGGAAGCTCTGCAAAATAACCGTCTACGGCTGCTAGGGCCTCTTCATTCGACGAAAAATGCTTTCCACGAAGGAATTGTTTGAGATTTCTGAAGAGATATTAGTCACTGGGAGCCAAATCTGGTGAATACGGTGGATGTTCAAGCAATTCGTACTTTAATTTTTTGAATTTAGCCATCGTCAAAACACTTTTGTGAGCAGGTGCATTGTCTTGATGAAAAATTATTTTTTTCTTCTTTAAACCAGGTCTTTTCTCACGAATTTTTTCATCCAGATGATCCAAAAGGCGGCAATAATATTCAGAGTTGATTGTTTTACCTTTCTGAAGATAATCAATCAACAAAATTCCTTTTGCATCCCAAAAAACTCATGCCATAACCTTCTTTGCTGATCGTTGTGACTTCACCTGCTTTGGTGCTGAACAACCAGCTTCAGTCCACTGTAAACGTTCTTGTTTCAATTTAGGATCATGGTGGTAGATCCAAGTCTAATCCATAGTTATAAAACGACGCAAGAAGTCGGTTTAATTCGGCTTAAAACGCTCCAAATTACGCTGAGAAATTTGTTTTCGATCCAGTTTTGTTGAATTGTTAATGTGTGCGGCACTAACTTTCCAAACAGTTTTTTCATATGTAATTATTCATGTAAAATATGGAGTACTCGTTCGTCTGAGATGCCTATGGCATTAGCAATTTCACGCTTAGTCAAACTTGGATCTTCACTAACCATATTATGTACCTGCTCAATGATTTCTGCTGTGGTTGCAGTTTTTGGTCATCCTTCGCGTGGATCGTCTTTAAGGCTGGTACGACCACGTTTAAATTCACCAGCCCAAAATTCAACGGTGCGTTTTGAAGGTGAGGACTCCTTATACACTTCTAACAATAGTTCATAAATTTACTTTGCTTTTAAACCCTTCAAAACAAAGAATCTAATGACTGCACGATATTCAATTTTTTCCATATTAAAAAAAATCAATGGCACGTCAACTTCAAATGGCTTGTAAACAAAGAAAGAATTGACAGAATGACTTGCAACTTTGCATGTGTTCTCAGGACAATTATACCAACTTGAGAAAAAAAAATTTTCCAAAATTATTTTGAAAGCCAAAAGTTTTTGAGTTCTAATTTATGGTAAATTTAAAGACCTTATTGTTTAAAATCGAAATCGGAATCCAAAATTTTTCGTATCCAAAATTTTTTCACAATTAGAATTCTAACTAAATTTTTTATACTCACATTAATTAATGACTATATTAAAATTCGTTCATATGCCATGGATTGTCATATAAAAAAGTGGGCTTGTTAACAGTATCGTTCACAGTTTGTGTTCGATTAGGAATTGTGATTATAAGCATAAAGTACTGTATACAACAATGCCAATTTAGTGTCTTTCATTTAATCGAAATATACAGTTTTATAAAAAAGCTTACAATTTTAATCCAAGATTAAACATCTGTCACTTATTCTCACTTAGTCATTGAACGAAATAGTGGAAAGAACAGTTTTTTTTTTTTTTTTGCTTCGAAAATTACGAATTTTGTGCCAACAAAGCATCATTTGCGGAAAGATTTGCTTAACTTCTTCAATTTGAAAAAGTGCAGCTAAAGCACATTGATTGCTCACCGAAGCTTATTCTAAATATGTTTCATCGATTTCAATGGAACATTTAACACAGAAGACAAAGACTGAACAGTTCAAAAATGATGAATTGGAGACATTACTCAATGAAGATTGTTGTCAAACTCAAGATGAACTTACAAAATCATTGGGAGTCGCTGAAGCAGCAATTTCAATACTTTTGCAAGCAGTAGGATTCATCCAAAGGAAATCGTGTACACGCGAGTTGAAGCCGAGAGACGTCGAAAGACGATTTTGGTAGAAAAAGTTATTTTTGCATCGAATCATTACTGGCGATAAAAAATGGGTTCATTAGTACGACAACTAGAAGTGCAAGAAATCATATGTGAAGCCAGGCCAGTCAACGCCAAAGCCGAATATTCATTCCGCTAAGGTAATGCTCTGTATTGAAATCGTTACACATGATCACAGGGGACCTGTATCGAACATTGGACGAAAAACGCCCGGAAAATGCGACCAGACATAAAGCCTTAATATTCCATTATGACAATGCTCGGCCACATGTTGCAAGACCGCTTAAAATCTGTTTAGAAAATAGTAGTTGGGAAGTTTTGCCTCAACCGCTTTATAGTCCAGACCTTTACCCGCCCGACTACAATTTATTTCGTACGCTCTCACTGGAATACGCTTCAGTTCAGAATATCCAAAATTGGCTTGATTCGTTCTGGGCCTCAAAAAATGAGCAGTTCTTTTGGCCTGGAATCCATATGTTGCCAGAAAGATGGGAAAGGTCAGAGCTAATGATGACCAATACTTTGAATAAAATTATATAGTTCCAATGTTTCACAGTCAACGCCCAAAATTTCACTTGATCATTTAATTAAATTTAATTTAAGCGACGAATAGTGGAAATAGTTCCAAACGATAAACTAGAACAATTGTTCGTACATTATAACATCAACCTTGATTGATTCGCGTCTAGTTAGCGAAATACAATATTTTTTGGTTATTTTTTCAAGTAAATCTTATGGGATTTCTCATATGTACGTCGAATGGGCATAGGGGGAATTTTGAGCCCTACTTCTCAACTATATCGAAAGGATGAAGTAAAATATATAAACTAGATCGATTAATTATGCTGCCATCTTCATTTTGATGTTAAGCACTAATTGATTTAACCAGCAGCTGATAGGTTGTCCAGACCATTTGTTCAGGGAGTAAAGTAATATTTATACTTTCTTAATTGGCCATATTATCTGCATATTAATTTCTAATCCAAATGGTAGAAGTCATGCTAGTCACCTATTCTATCTATTCACTATATTTTCTTCTTTCTTTGAATTTGTTTCTGTTTCCGAGCTACACACACAAAATATTTTTTAAAGTCCTCCAATTAAAATTTTTTTTGAACAACAAATTCATAGTCAATTATTTGTATAATTGATTCAATAACAATGTTCAATATTACAAATGATGAAAATTTTAATATTGATATTTTTTTATAATTAGTTAAGCTGTCAGTTTCTTTGTTCAGGTCGATTGCTACACACAAAAATATTTCTGAAATTCCTCCAAATAAAAATTTTCTTTGAATAACAAAGTCTTAAACAATTAATTTTTTAAAAGATTTAATAAAAAATATAACATATATGAATATTGAATCAAATACAGAATTAATTGGCCGATCTAATTAAGCTGCCAGTTCCTTTGTGCCATTATTTCCACTGTGTTAATGTCATCATAATTTTAGTTTACGTCCCACAAAATCAGACTCTAAATAAAACTTTAGTTTGTTGAATTATCTTGTAAATTCTCTTTCTTTTAAGCGCTTTTGTTGTTGCCAACTTAAATTTTTATAAGTTGTCATCACTTCATGTGTGTAAGTTAAGTAACATTGTTGTTAATGCATTTGAATCAATTGTAGATTGTTGTTGACTTTATTTGTATTTTCTTAAACTTTTTGCTTTTTTTTTTTTACCAATGTTTGGTTAGTTGGGTTATTTGTCAACACACATCAACATCATCGTCGTCATCATCATCATCATTATCATCAACATCATCTGTTACAACAACTTTAGCATCATCACATTGCTGCACGTTTTATACATAATATTGCCTTGCCTCATCTTGACTCTTCTGACAAACTTGATTGACTTGCCTTCTGTGACTGTGGTATGTCACATTATGCCTCGGGGTTTTGACATTGTACAATTTGCACATTTTATTCAAACATACTGGATAAATGTTGATCTATGCTGTCACATTTGTGGCACAAGTTATTTTCGCTTCGTTAGCTTTTATTTTTTACTCAAGAAAAAAGATTTTCCATGACTTGATATTTTAAAACGATTTTGTGGTAAAAGGGATTTATTTAATACCAACTTAATTTTTTTTTACTGAATGTAGTTGTTTTAAATTTTAGGGTTGTTCAGATGTTTTCCAATTGACTTTATTGAATTCAAAGTATTTAATACTGCCTTTTCACACTGCTTAAATATTTTGTTGGATTGAAATTTGTTTGTTTGTTGCAAGCGTCAGGCGAAAAAAAAATATTGTTTCATCTAATTAGACCATGAGAAAAGAAAAACGACAACTCAATAATTATAGTACCGACTCTCAGAAAAAAAATATTTGACCTACCCACTTTCGATTGGTTGCTGCGTCCTTAGTTGCAACAACCTTAATTCGGTTGTGAGAAATAGCAGCTGAAATTGCGTTGTGGCAACCGACTTTTCTTTTGGATCACAATTCGGTTGGAACAACAAATTATTTTTAATTTTGTTATTTGAAATTTGTTATCGTTAAATCCATCACTAGTCGTTTGAGTAGGACGGCTTCATAAGCACTTAAATTATTCTTCAACTGGGCTAAGCCACTGAGATGTGCCTTTTGACTAGGAGGGCAAGTATCTTTAGTTATTATGAGCCTCGTTTCCTAGACAAAACTATTAGTGTATCGGATCGTAAATTCTAACTTACTCCATTTAAATTTTGCTCTTTGGTGTGCGGGGAGCCCCCTTAAATTAGAGTGCTGTTTTTTCCTTCCTGTACATGTAATGAAACTATGACAGTGAGTTCACAAAACTATGTACGAGTATATTAACTTTCGGTTCGTAAGTATCCCAGTAACTTCTGGTTAATAACAATATATTGGCCTGGTGTCTTTATGGTACAGGAGTACCCTAATAAACAGCAATTAACAAAGAGTATATCGCTAGAAAACATTCGGGCCTCCACCACCTTAGGACGTGCCTGATAGGTCTAAATGGTATTGGGTTACAGAACTACTAATTACCTAGTAATTTAATGTTGATTGAATCTCCGAGAGGTCAAAAACTGCAAGAGGCAGACAACGTATGCCAATCAGAGAATCCTATTTGGAAAGAACCTTTTTAAAGGACAATCTAGACTTTCACTTCTATACAGATATTACGAAAATGGATGAAAGCGGTGGGTTGGGCTTCTATAGATGCGACCTCTCTGTTGGAAAATGCTTCCGCCGCCCAAATCATAATATGTCTTTCAGGTTGAAATCAGGTCAATCAGGGTATGCTTTAAATTTTTTTATATTGACGGTATCACCGGAAATATAAAACTCTATACGAAAAGTCAAGCGTCTATCCAAGCATTTACTTTTAACTCTATAAGGCATTACTGAAATATCGCAGGGAACATGATTGCTCACGAATTGTGCAGTCAACTTTAAATCGCGAAACCATTTAGAGTTGAACTACGTGAATGGACTGTTATTGCTCGTAAGTAGAACAATATGGGATATCGCGAGATTAGATGAGACCACATGCATTCTATAGGGAGGCCGAGATAGGGACTTTTAAAATTCAGAAAAATGGAACTTGTGTTGGGCGTGACACCTATTGTGAGTCGGTCGTGCGGACTCAGAGCCTACTGTGAGGATGATGAGAACTAAGAACACTATCTTTGTCCGACCTTTGCAAGACTAGGTTTCAACAGTTATCTGCTAAAAATATTTCAATTTTGGGTGACCTTAGTGAAATGGGTCGGAGGAGACTTAGGAATTTCTTTAATAGGACGGAGTTCCAAGTATAAACAGGGATGAGAACTACTGCGACATGAGAGCGCACAACAGACTTTATTTAACAAAAGTCGATTCTAAAAAATATCTTTACTACCGTTTCCTCACCTGACGTAACCGAAAACCATCACTGGTTTTTATTTCTTATCGAAGTTTTAATAATGTTTTCAGTGTGAACATGTTAAAAAGTATGCCGGAAGAAAATCCAATCTCATCTCATGCCAACAACTGTTCAATTACTACATTCATTTTGAAAATTAAGCTTTTATATTCAATTGCCTATAGCTCATCCTGTGCCCATCACTACCCCCATAAAAAATTAACGGAAGGCTATTATTTTGTCTTCTGAAAATCATTCAGTGGTAGTGCGTGTATTACACACGCTGCACTTTTTGTTTATGTACAATTTTATACCAAAATCCATTGTCTTTAACACCCCTGATTGTCCATACTGCTGCTGCTGCTGCTGTTGTTGTTGCTGATGTCGTTGTTCTTATTCATTTGGGAATTTCCACTATTTAAGCTGATTATGTTGAACATGACAAATGTTCATTGTTCATATTTACTTAGATGAACAAAAGAGTAAATATTAAGTTTTTATTTTAGTATTTTTTTTTTTTAACTTTTCATTGGGGTTGGTTGGTTGGCAGCCTCGATTTGTTTTGGTGGGTTGGTGTTAAGTACGTGATATAAAATGCATTTAGTATTCTTTTTTTTATTGTTTCAATTTAAATTGATTTATGTTTAATACCATAATATATCACAATGTTATATTATATATTTTATTTTACAATACGCATATGAGAGAGTCTTGTAAGATTTTTTGTTTTCATAATTTTATTAAGGAGGGTTCAAAATCCGAGGTCAGGGTTACATTTATTACTCAATTATATATTATTATACCAATGGAGTTGTAGTAATAAATTGACAATTTTGTTGTTGAAATTGTGTGCATACATTAATTTTGAAAGGATCATAACTTGTGCTTTTTATGCTGGAATCTTGATCCATGCATCTTAATGCAAGCAATAAGGGTGTGCTATATCTAAGATATTTATAAGATTACGCAGCCCACACAATTGCTAAAATTTCGTTTGCTTCTAAGTTGGAAATCGTGATTTCGGTTACCAACCACAATAGTTATAGAACTGGGCTTACTAGTACTGATTTCATTGCATGAAATATAATAATTAGCTGACAGAGAACTATTTTTAAAACTTGTTCCAGAGCTGGTTCTAGAAGAACATGTCCTACTTTGATTACTTTTGCGAAAATTCCCAAAAATACCGACAGACTCGGTGGCTTGATTATTGGCTCGATGCCTTCTACTCTGTACATCATGTATGTATATTGTGCTGTAGCGAATAATACTACAAAGGAAATATACAAAGCAGAATCTCCCCTTGTCAGGCCCTTGGTCCATAAAATATTTATTCCCTAGAACTCATACAAATGCAATTGGAGAAAAACGATCTAGTTGTCAGGCAAGAATTCTACCTGAATACCTACAAAAAATACTATGTTCTTATTTATTTGCATATTCATAGCATTCAAGTGACTTTGTTGTTTTTGGAAATGTCAGCGATATTACGATTTACGTGTGAGTCGTATGTCCTCCTGCACTGCGACCAAGTTGATCTATTGTGCTCCCTCTGTTTATAGTCAGTTGTACACGACTCTCTCCATTGATTCATTACCCTCCAAGCAATACCTGCATAAACTATCGTCAGTAATTTTCATCTTAAATAAATGGTCGTAGCATGTGTAACGCCCCGTGAATGCTTCACACAGGAGTCTTAGACCAGGACTATTCAATTAAACTGCATCCCTACTCCTCTTAGTGTTGTAAGATAAGAATCTTTTTGAGTGTCTGATCCCTTCCTGTTCGTTCCAGTTTCTAATTGCCTGGTGTTTCATCCAGTTGGAGATAGATGTATTAATATATTTCTTGGTACAGCCACACTGAGGACCTGGGCCAATAAATGGCCTTTCTGAGCCCAGTCTTGCTTCCTCATCCGCTCTTCCGTTGACATCATAACCACAATGCCCTGGTACCTATATAAGCGTTACCCTGTTGTGTTCTGTCAGTTAAGAGCTCTATGACACTCTAGTATCGATTTGTGATAATATATTCGCCTATTTAGTACTGTTTAAGCACTGTCTAACTGTTAGACGTTACATTGATTTTAGTTCGAGTGAGATTTTTTCGTAACAGTATTGATGCAGCTGTGTTGATTGCTTATAATTCTGCTGTTAATATTGTAGCCTCTTTACATAGGGAAATATGTCCATATATTCCAACTCCCACTCCATTTAAGGTTTTGGAGTAATCTGAGTACCACTTCTGGGCATCCTCATTTAGCCATGTTGGGTTTGACTCCCAGTCTGCACCTGTTTGTACATAAACATCATAGTTTCGTTTGAGTGCCATCACGGGGTCTATTCGATCACTGCCCTTATGATCGCCCTCCTTAAGAGAAAAGATTTTATGTAAATAGATCGATAGCCTGTTTCATGGCTTCTCCTTGAATTGCCAGATGGTTCAAGGTTAAGAATATCCATTCTAATCGTTGGAGTTAAATTATATATTATATTTGGTTATATTAAGGCATGATTTTTCTGCCTTCTTTATTATCGAATCCAAGTCAGGTGTCCAGGTGAGTGTTTTGTCCAGGGTGATACCTAGATATTTGACCTCATCCTTTAGTGACTCTGTGATAAAGAATATGGTTTAACTTCACTTCGTTGTTTATATAAAGAATGTTTTTTTTTGTGGATTGTCTTCAGTCCAAGAATTAATTAATCGGGTATGTTCCGAGTGAAATTGAAAATTATGGCACCTATTTGGAATACAGTGAAATAGTAGCCACAATCATAATTCACAATCATAATAACGAAACTTAAAGAAATTGAAAAAAAAAAAATTATGAAGTTTTTACTTTGACCTTAAAGTGAAATCCGGAACAAACCCGAAAATAATCTCCGAGAAATCAGTTACAACGAGGTGGAAACACGAATATCGAGAATAAAATCCTTTTTTGAGTATGGGCTTATATAGCTGCAATGAATTCTATGGGAACCTCTATTAAAACTCCTTTTCAACTCTTTTTTAAAAGTTTTATAATGCAATGTTAAAAAGGTCTGGAAGAAGACACTCTGTTTCATTTCTTATTTCTTTATTTGTGCGGTGGTATTGCTTAAAACAAAGAAATCAAGAAAGGTTACTAAAATAATCTTTTAGAAATTATAAATTTTATGTTCATATTATAAATAAATACCTGTCAACATACACTCAATTGTTATCAAACAAATTTACGGTATTAACGATAACAATCTTTAAGTATTCATTTCGTACTTGTCCACTAAGCAAGTGCATTCATTATACGATACGATAAATTAATAAATATGAATGAGTGTGCCGGAGTAGGAAGGTACAAATATAAAAACTCTTTTTTTTTTTCTTTCTTTCTTTTTTTTTTTTTGAAAAGCCTTTAATAGAGAATAATGTTTCTTTTTTTGTTTTGTTTTTATGTACTTCATCCGGTAGCTTCAATAATCACTAATGATTTTATTTGTTTGCTTTTTATGCTTGCGCCAGTATTGCCACAAGAGATATTCGAAATTACACATAATGATTGTCAAAATTACAAAAAATTCTTCTTTAGTTTTATGTTAATAAAACAGAAGACGTTTTCCTGGAAGAACCATTTCATGCTGCACTCAGAAAAAAAAAATTAGTAAAAAAATATGTAAACGATTTTCAACTTTAATAATTTTGTACTAATTTTTAGTAAACTAAATATTATTTAGTAAATTTGTTTGATATTTACATTTTGCAAATTACAGCATTTTTACAGAATATTTAGACATTTTTGTTGCAAACTTCAGAAATTATTTTACAAATTTTTGAAAACCGATTTGCTAAAATTGGCAAAAAAAATACTAATTTAAAAATGTGGATATTGAAGGTAATGTTATTTCTAATAATTTAAACTTATACATACAAACTTATATTGCCTTAAAATGTTGCATAGGCAATCGAAAGTGAAAATACTTTTCACAGCTGACTTATCTCCAAAAATTGGACAGCCACTTAAAAAGTACTAAAAGCACTTAAAACAATTAAAATTTGACCTTAAAATCAAAAAAATTTACTTAAATTAAATTATTATGTTTTTACTATTTTTTAAGCCTTTGAACTTTTTTTTTAATTTTGTCTAAAATATTAAATAAAATAAAAAAAATGTTGCTCCAAAAAAAATATAAATTTGTATATTCAAATTTGTAAGGCAATTTCAAAATAAATTAGCAGATTTAAAATGTAACAATTGTATGCTAAGACTAGCAAAAAATACCGCTGGGCTCAAATTAATAACAAACTTTTCAGTTGCCATTACGGACATCTTTTGGTGTAAGGATTGTTTTCTATAGAGTTATCACTCTGTGAGGACTTTTCTCTGTAGAAAACCTCTCACATTTTAAGAGTTTTCTAAAAAATTCCTGACAATAAAACGCATTTTTTATTTTATTATTCAGGAAGTTTTTAGAAAGCTCTTAAAATTTGAGAGATTTTTTACAAAGAAAAGTCCTCACAGAGTGATAACTCTATAGAAAACAATCCATAGAATGAAATGGTTCTTCCAGGAAAATATCTTCAGAATCTAGAAATTCTTCTAGAGCACTATTTGCAGTTTGATACATTTTTCTTGTTAATATTCAAATTTTGCACATTACAAAATCAAGCTTTGGTATAATTAAGAATACTTCAAAGCATTTAGAAGTAAATTTTGTTTTTGTAAAAACCAAAAACTGCTAATCAGCTGACTCTAAAAAACAATTTAAGTGGAACGTGCTTCATGTGATTTTTTAACAATACAAGGCAATATTTCCTAATAAAAATCGCTTGAAAAATAAAGTTAGATATTCAAAGCAATAATGGTAATGGTAAGGGGTAAATAAATAATCATTTTAGAAATAAAATAATTTATTGGTTAAAAAAATTCATATTTTCGGCCTAACCTCAATTTATAAAAAATAAAAATTCTTATCCAACTTTGGATAAGTTTTTTAAAAAAGCTTAATATTTTTTAATGCTGGAATTAACAAAGTTTTGTTAAGTATTTAATTTTGAGTTTATTTCATCAATTTCATGCTGCGATTTTTTGCGGTTTATAGCGAACTTGCGGTTATAGCGAACTTGCTGAGGTTTGGTTCGAAGAAAGAATCAAAGGAGAGAAATAAACTGCTAGTTTGAAGTATATGCTTAGGCAAATAGGTGATGGCGAAACGTTGAGTGAAGAAGTGATTGTTCTTAAACGAAAGATCACAAATTTTTGTCGTTATTCGTCTCAAAAATGGCAAAATTCACTAAGATATTGTGTTGTGTTTGAGACGAAAAATTCAGAATGGTTAAATGCTCAGTTTAAAATTGAAGTTAAAAAGTTTTCCGTTGAGCAGAGTACATCCACAGTTGGACACCCAAAAAAAAAATTTGGAGAGAAAAGCGAACGTTCCAAAAGAAGGGATACTGATGAACTCTCAAAATCAGTAGAACATGAAACGGAGCTGTGTGTTCGCAAAAGCAGCTAGACTTAGCAGTGATTCTCAAAGAAACTCTAGCTAGCACAACAAGGCCCTATAAATTGAGGAAAATATCAGAGAGTGCCACGAAGAAGCCAGTCAGACTTACGACAGAAAAGGCACTATCCTTTATATTAGAATACCAACACTAAATCAAGTCAAACTATATGTGGAGCAAATCCAAAGGACTTTATGAAAATCACAAACTTTGAGAGTGAAACATTTCATGCGAAAGAAGGTAACCTAAAATACGGATTAAGTCCTTTGCATTGTTGGATTCGAGTTTTTGAGTTCATATTGCATGCAGGCTACAAGTGCGAAATAAAGAAATGGCAAGTTAGAAAAAAAAAGGTCGTATTGGAAAAAAAAGAATAATTCAGAACTTGTTTTGGGAAAAAATGTCTCTTCACGTAGACAAGCCAAAAACGGGGGGATTTGGCAGCACGAATGATGGAAACACTGTAGTTAGTTAACTATCTTTTTTACTAACTAATTTTTTTGAGTGTAGGGTTGATATTTTTTTTAGATCTTCCCAAATCATTAAATAAGGCTTTTCTTACTCCAAAAACGTGTTTTGCAGTTCGAAAAATTGAATTTATTAATTGATAAATTTTGATAAATTACCCATAGTGTAGTGGAACAATTCCTCAAAACCTGAGAATGTAACAAAATCGTCTAAGAATCTGATCGAAATGATTTTTATATATTTATTAAATAAATTTGTATAAATTTATTGAAAAAAAAAACCGTGGTAAATACTCTGTATATAAATTTTAAATTACACATGGACTACATACACAAGTAAGTGAAAACTAAACACAATTTATGTAATTACACAAGAAGTGGCAACACTGGATCGCGCGTAGAGTACAAGTGTTATTGTGGTACTACTACTACTACTACTCGGGATATGAAGTATGTATGTAAATGTTCAAAGTCAGAAAAATAAAATTCATAAATATCTACAGACCTTCTGAGAAGAACTTGCAATACGTCCGGCATTTCTACATTCAATCGTATAAACAAATTCAAACAACTTTTGGACAAACATTTAAACATAAATGTACAATTAATACCATATGTATAAAACACAGGAACTCTTTAACCATATACACCAGTAGTAGTTTCCTACACTAAAAAAATATATCTGTTGGCTCAACAATAAAATTTGTCATTAACAAAATGTACTCCAGTTTTTTGGCTTAAAATCAGATTTGTCAATTTTTACGCTAATTTTGTTTAATTCTAATTAACAAATCTAAATTAAACAAAAAAAAATTAGAAAAACTACACAGAGAAAACAGATTCATTGTGACAACCGAATATCTGGCCAACTGAATAATTTGGTTGCAGCAGCCGAATTAATTAGTTGTCCCCACCAAATGATTTCCTGATACAATTGAAATCTTTCGTTTCAACCGAAATTCTATTGTATTAACCGAATTTCAGTTGCAACAAAATAAATCTGTTTTCCATGTGTACAAATATTTTTCTAACTATACTGAGCTGTAAAACTTGTTCAAATTATAGGGCCTCTACCCCCTAGCTGGTCATGGTTTATATCAAAGTATGCTTTACCCCCCTTAGTTTCCCAGATATTGGCCATTTTATATTTTTAGAGATTAACCAAAATATACCCAACTTATAATTTTGGATACACCTGTAGCAACATCTTGCGGTTAATAGAAGTTACATAAAAGTTGTATTCTAACAAAAAATTGTATAATTTGTACAATATAATTGTACAAATGGGTTCTTAAAAGTAAGTTATAAACAATTTTACACTCGAAATTAGTAAAAGTACTAAAAAATTTCAGTATTATGTTAAATTAAGTTAACTTAAAACCCTGAAATCTTTATTCAAATCAGTGTTTCTACAAAAAATTTGTTAAAAATTAGTCAATTTGATTTGAAACATGTTTCACATATTTTTTACTGACATATTATTTTAAGTGTATGTTGAGGAGTAGTAAAGTATTTTAAAGTGGCTTTAAAATTATAGTTGAATGAATGAAATACAAAAAATACCGCCGAGAATATTAAATATTAAATATTTAATCAATTCGTCTTTTTTCATTTTCTTTATACATATAATCAAAAAAAAATCCCAAAGAAGAAGTTTATTTTAGTATCTTTATATAAAAATAAAAAAAAGCATTTCTTAAATATTCCTTTCTTCATTTAATTTTTTAAAGAACCTAATATGGTATTCACGAATTAGTTGGAATTTTAATTTGAACATGTGTAAAAATAAACAAACATTATTTCAGTAGCGGAAATAATAAACATTAGCAAATATCAAACGTTGTGAGTTTTTTTTTTAGCTCGATGTAGTGATTAATTTTGTATTGCAAGAAAAGAAGGACCTTGTATTTGTTTATTTTAACCTAAAAATATAATCACATAATGTAACTGATAAGGTCAATGCCTACAATTTGTAATGTACCTCTTTCTACAATGCACAGTCGATATCTGTTACTGAGACATTTCAGAGTAGTTTATCTTTCTTCTAATATTTATGTACTTTGAAAGTAATATGCTCTTTCTCTCTTAGTTTTCAAGATATGAGCCATTTTCAATATTCGGAAGGAGACGAAATAGCGCCATCTTTAACATGTTTGACAGATATTTAACTGACGTATTATTTTAAGTGTACGAAGTAATTTTTCTTTTTTGTTTGTAATGATCTACGACATAATTATAGTTATATGTACCTTTTAGCGTATTATCCCTCTTGTCCCCATATAAGAATACTTCGATTTGTTTGATTGTTTTTGCAAAAACAAAATAGTTAATCTTAGTGTGAAAGTAAAGTGCTGCGAAATGACGTAACGTTAAGAGAAAACAGCTGACACGATAGTCAACGATACTAACAAAGTAAGTCCAAATTATGGCTCCATTAGTCCCTTCGATCCTAAGGAAATGTAATGTGGGAAAAATCTAAAAGGTTCAGCGGCTATGTTGTCTGGGCATTAGCGGTGCCATTAGATCGACATCTACAAGAGCTATGGAGACGATACTCTCCATCAGACCATCAGGATAAGTATGAGGCTGCACTTGCGACTTATAGAGTGTTCGTTCTCGGTGAGTGGTCTCTTGGAGGCCGGCGCACCTTGCATCACAGAGTCCTTGGAAATCTGTCAGCCTATTACATTTTGTATATGGAATGTGATAGGGTGGCGGAACAACGTATATTGGCGGACTGCGATTTTCTTATTCCACATAGGAATCGGTGGAGGAATGGAAGAATTTTGGAAGATTCCAATGGAATTCAATTCTATTCTGATGGCTCCAAACTGGACAGGAGAACTGGTTCAGGTTTCTTTTGTGGAGTTCTGGAAATGGAAATGTGATTTCAGCTTCCGGACCTCAACACCGTTTTCAAGCGGATTTTGTTGCTATTACAGAGTGCATTCAATTTTTAACTGCAACTGATTATTTTGGGCTGCTGTTAGAGCTCTGTCAGTGAAGTCTGTGAAATCGAAGACAGGTTTGTGCTGCAAGAGGTTGTAGAACGCTTATTCTGGCAGGGGACGTCTGATGTTGATATTGGACACTGTGGAGTGGAGGGAAATGAGAGTTGTCAGCCCTCTGGCTAGGGATGGATCACTCCTGATCTCTGTTAATCTCAAAAACCCGAGACCGTTTTGTATGAAAAGAACGGAGCTTGGACAATGATCCACCAACATGCACAAGGAGATCTGAAATGGGAATAACGTTGGTTCGATCATAAAGGTCCTGCAGGGTGATCCGGATGTGGGCAGGACAAGGGGGATCTTAAGTCTAGGAGAATTCCTTTCATTCTCACAGGCCTCTCACACCTTTCGAAATTAGGAAGAAGTGACTCTGTGGCGTGTAGGGCCTGCGGGGAGGACTATAAGACTCTGGAGCAAAAGAAAGGGGTAAGGTATTGTCACGAAGCGTTATACCATCAGTAGAGTGCTTGCGGGGGGTTGATTGAGGAATACTCAATTCTTCAGATTTCTTCGCACAACATTACGATTCACTGGCATATGTGTATGCCACTCATTTTTGTATGATCATGAAGAGGGGAATGATCCTTCCTCTTCTCAACCAAATCTATACACAATTGGTTAGGTTGAAAGTACACATGTAGTAAGAAAATCTTTTGAAAATAAATTTCCATCTTACTTTACCTTTCATTTCGCCTCACTTTACTTTTTTTAAGGAAAGCAACACTCAGGCAATTCTTCCTACTAATTAATGTGTTGTTTTCTTTGGCAGGGCGATAGAGGAGAGATGAAAGGTAGTAAAAAAGAATTGCTTCAAATATGGCAACACTGTAATTGCGCGAGATGATAAATTTTGGCACTGTTGGTGCCGGCCATCTGGTGGAGGCTTGACGAAGCCCTGTTAAGTGCTATGGGAACACCGAAGGAGGACGTTGCCATATGTATGAGATAAGAAAACTTAGTATTTTTCTAAACTGATATTGACAATGGGATCGAACCTGCAACCTTTTGTGTAACAACGCCACAAATGGATAGCGCGTTGGACTATTTCACAGAAGGTTGCAGGTTTGATCTCCAACGATTGCAATATCAATTTGGAAAAATAATATATAATTTTCTATCATTTATATATATTGCAACGTCGTCCTTCGCTGCTTCTAGCGAAGTAAAATAACATGGCTATAAACTAAAAAGCTTCAAAAATTTCGCCAACTCTCCATCAGAAGGCAAGCAAAAACTGTTCTAAGATTTATCATCTCCCGCAATTACAGTGTTGCCATATTAGAAGCCCTTCATTTTCCACCGACTTTGATATCTCCTCTACCTTCCAAAGTAAGCAAAAATACAGTTTTTATTTACATTGATATACAACAAAATATTAAGAGTACTAAAGAGATGTAAGAATACATCTATCCTTTGATGAATGCTTCAAATTACAACACATATCTTAAGATTTGTTTACAAGTGTTTGTATACACAATAAGGTCTTTGATGATTCAAATGCAAAAAGACATACATATATATTTTCATCGTATATTGTACGTATGCTATTGTACTATATGATATTCTTGTTTATATACTGTTCTTGAATTCATGTGTAACATTTATAAATATTTTATTTGACACGTGTTATTAAATATACATTCGCACGAATACACAGAAAAGTTAAAGAAAAAAATTTCAATTATAAAATTGATTATGTATATTAATTATTTTTTTAATTAAATCTGCACGTATTACGCACCTGTAATAGAATAAATTACTACAAAGAAATTAAAAAAGTAATTATATCAATTAAAACATTAATTGAAAATTTTAATTTTTATAATGACCCATTTTACAGAACTCAGATCAGAACTCAATTGTACTAGATCTAATAATAATCAGATCCAGATCAGACCATATATAATCAGATCCTATTTTCAGGAATAAATTTGATTGCGAAAATATTCAGCTGGCAAGAAATTCGGTTGTCACAATGAATCTCTTTTCTCTGTGTGCCTTTGAAAACGGATCATATGGGTAAGATTTAGTACTAGATATGCTATCAGATATGAACAGATCTGGCACCAGATATGGTCACAGAAGGCATCACATAAGCCATATCTTATCGTATATGATCAGATCTAATTAGATCTAATGGTATCTAATTATATATTGGCAAATCTAATCAAATTTTTTTACACAGGGATCAAAAAAGTATGTAAACCATACGTTAACAAGATCGTACCCAAGTAATAAGAATCATTTCTACTAATAAAATTTGTTTGCGAACATTATGCGAAAACCAGCAACAAAAACTTTAACAAGTTTTTAGTTTTTTCCAATAATTTATGCGAAAAACTTCGTTACTTGGTAACGATCTTTATGTGTGTACAGTAGGCAATTCCTGTAACTTTCGAATCGAGAAAGTTTTCGCATGAAACGCAAATGATATGAATTGACACAAAATGTCATATTTCTTACACGATCGTTTCTATAACTTTTTTGTAAAAACTTTATGTTACGTAAGAATTTTTTTCCCCCATTATTGGAAAAATGTGAGAAAAAGTGTTTCTGTAAAAATTTAAGGCGAAAAGTTATTCATTTCAACTATCAAATTTACTCACAATTTGAAACGGTGCGAATTTTCTGTATTTTAGTTGAGTTTGTCATTATCGTTCATGTTGGTGTAAAAAACTACGTCTTTATTAAAAATAAAAATTTTTCACGTACAATTAAAGGTCATGTCACCGATTGAGTCCGTGGGTTTTAATTTTTTCGGGGAAGATGTATATTGGCATTTATTTCGGAGCAAAGTTCAAAAATGGACTTGGCAATCTTCGTCATTGATGGTCGGATTGAAACAACATATACATCAACGAAAAGGTATTTTGAAAATTAATTAATATAATTAGTTTGAAAATCTTTTAGATATTTTTATTTGTTAACCCATTACCGAAGAAACTTCCAATCTTTTGGAGTTCTTAAATGTTTTTTCATAAAAATGAAATTTTTACCTTATACTAAATAAAGCCAAAAGACATAATAAAATTTTAATTCCTTTATAAAATTTAAATTCCTTCACCGAACTGTAATGGGTTAAAAAAAAGTCAAAATATGTTTTTATTATATTTCCTTTAATGTACATATTGTTCCATTCCGATTATAAATGACGAAGATATAGCCAAGTCCATTTTCTAACTTTGCACCGAAGTGACTCCCGGCATGGGTCTTTTCACGGACATTTTTTCCAAAATGTAATATCTGGGAGCGTTGGGAGAGAAATCGGGTAGGTGCCACTAAAATATACTTGTTTCAAAGAACGATGAACTACCTGATATAGATCAATTCAATAAATTGTTTAAATGAACTAGTCATCACGTAAAATATGTTAAAACAAAAACATTAAAATAATTATTAAATATAATGGATATTAAGAAGGTAAGTAAGACAGAAAAGGTATTTATATTAAAAATTTTTTAATTTATTTTTTTTTATTTAGAAAACGGAACGAATTTCTAAGGAGCAGAAAGCGAAATTAGTGAACCACATGAGCTCTAATTTGGAATCTGCCAGAGGGCAACTTGGTGGTATAAACAGCAATATTCACTGTAAAGAGCAGTGGGAATTCCTTATCGATGCAACACCATACATTTTTTAAATTTTTTATTTTAATTACATAACTTTTTTTATTTAAAAAATATATTTTATTTCGCAGTTAATGTTCGCGGTTTTCTGTTTGTTTATATTTGTTTACTAGTATTTATTTGCAGATGCCTTGGAATATTCCAACAAAAACGTAATATAAACGTAAACAGTGGTGCCTCTTTTCGCATTGAAATACAGAAACACTTTTTATTCACAAATCGAGAAACAGTGGAATTTTTTGTTTTACACTTTTCGTTGCGAAAACTTCTCGCAAAAAGTTACAGGAACTGCCTACAGGTAACACAAAAAGAATATGGGAATTATGTGTTCAAAAAAAAATATTTACTGAAATGTTTAAAAATCAATTAAAATGTTAATTGATTCATGTTAATATTTGTTTAAAACAAATTTTATTTTCAAGTAATCTTTAATTATATATTTACAACGGTATTCATAAAAATTTCAAACAGTATTTCAAATCAATTTTAAGCAAAATTTGCTAAAATTGGATTCATAAACGAATTTTAGCTTAAAATACCTTTTTTAAACCTTGTTTAAATAAACGAATTTTAAAATTGGTTCGACCATATTTTAAACCTATTTTAAGATGACATTCTTGCTTTGTGTTTATTTTAATTTTAAAAATTTTTGCAAAAAGTTGGCATTTAAACAAAGAAGTTATTTGTTTTTGTTAAATAAATAATAGACCCTCTATATTTGATCAAAAGAATTGGTAAGAACCATTTTTATATGGAAAATGTGATATTTTTAATTGTATTTTGTTTATAATAGAAACTATTGCCCAAATTTCAAACAATTGTCAGACGAAAATTTACAAAAAGAGGAGCGACCCGTTTTCAATTCCGGATAAAAAATTTAAGCAAAAATAATAATATTTTTGGATATTATTGTTTAATCAAAACAAAGAAAATAAAACCGGTTATTTGAATACTTTTTTATCTACAATAAAATCATTATCTATGTAACACTTTTATTGGGCATTTTGTTTTGACTCTTTTTTCTTTTTTTAGTTAATAAACAAGTTTTCATACATTTTTTGTTTTATAAAAACAATATTTTTCTGAAAAACTAAAAAAAATGCATAGAAACGAGTACCGTATGGTTTAGTAATCATTGATTTGCATCATTACGATTAATATGACAAATAAAAAAATACAGTGTTGCCATCTTCAAGTTAAAAAATCATTAAATCGTTTATTAGTTAAAATACTGATTATGAATACGAATTTTTAATAAACCTTTTTTAGGCTTAAAATGTTTTTTTAACTAAAATGCATTTGAAACTTGAATTAAGATTTTTTTATGAATACCGCTGTTAGTATAATAATTTGTTATGCAGGATAGGTACACTCATGAAAAGATTAGAACAACCATTAGCAACCCAACTTTGCAAATTAAAGTCATAATTTTAAGTTTAAATTGAGATTTTAGAAAAATACCCAATAAAACATTTTAAACCGGTTAATTATGAATCTATTTTAGAATAGGTTCTATTACAAATTGTAATAGAATATTATTTATTTCCTTAGAGTCTATAAAACAATATTCTTTACAGACTATGAATACTATGAATATATATATATAAAATATTTTGTGTTTTTAATTATACTATTCAATTCCATTATTTACAATTCAATTATGATTGCCTTTTCTGCTATTTTTACAGATATATTTCTATAAGTGTATATGTATATATATTTAAGTGTTTATATCAAATATTATAAAATGTTTGCCATATAGAATCTATATAGTATAATTACATAAAAAAAAACAATCAACATTTATATTAAGAAAAGATATATGATATCAACAATATTCTAAATTTGGGTCAGTAGAACAAAATTATATGAGTTTTAAACGCATTAAAATTGTGAATCCTTTTATACAATGAATGCTCCTCTCAATGCAAAGCTTTTATGTTACTCGTAACATTATGTGGCACCACTCCTTCTCCACTTTGACAATTTAAAGTCTATAGTGTATTGTAATTTGGCAAAATTCCCAAATTCATTTTGTAATAACTAGGGTTTGGAAGTTTATGTAAATATGTACATACGTGTTGGTTGTATTTAGGTGGAGAACAGCGTTTCGATTTGTTAATGCATATTTTGCTATAAATAAATATTTTGCTAAAAATGCATTTTTTGAGCACATTTTTTTTACTACAAATTAAGTATTTGCTGGTGTTCCTCGATTAATGTTAATGTCGAAACAAATAATTTAAAACTCAAATAATTATTCGACCCGAATAATCAATTAAAATAGATCGATTAACCGGTTAAATTTTTTAATATCAATTTGTTTGTTATTTTTCTTAAAACTTTTTAATTTTCTTAACTTTGGCAAGAAAATCGTAGAAAAAAAACAAAAACTAAAATACAATTAAATTATTTTCAAATCGACTGAATCAAAGCAAATTTTATCAAGACTTTAGGAAATATGATAGATAATTTTTATTTTTCTTTCAATTCCTCAAACAAATAAATTTTAAATAATATTAAATTATATTTTCATATAGATAGAGCTTTCACCTTCCTATACATGTATTGTATTTCGAGCTGACAAAAAAAGATCTCATCAAAACGTGAAGTTTTTGAAAAGCTTTAACAAAAAACCTATTAAAATATATATTTTTCTCCATAGCAATAAAAAATGTGACTGGGTGCATTCCTAACAAGCACAATGACGTTACTAATGTTATAAATTATCACCCTTATTCTAGTTGTCGTTATCAATGTCGTCGTGGTTTTTGAGTCAACATCACTTTGCTTCGACGTCGACATCACTTCGACACCAAATTGGTATTCTAAAACAGTGTTGTAACGGCGTCGACAGTTTATCGATTTAAACAAATACACATCTCTAAAAATTGAGTCGGCAGATCTATTTTGTTTATTTTTTTTGCGAAAAAATGTTTATTATGTGTAATTTAAATTCTGATACCAGTGATGAAGAAAATAAAGAAAATCTAGTATTGGAAAGAAGACTTCTCGTACAGAAATCCAATATCTTTAATCTGCCGGATAACAAGTGAGTAGCAAAATCAAAGTCTGTTACTTTAAAGAATGTTAATCTTCTAATTTTTTTAAAAGGTTAGAAAGTTACTTTCGGCTGAATAAAACAGTCTTCAAAGATGTGCTGGAAACAATAGCACCTAATTTAAAAACCGGAATCAAGTCCACATTTATTTCCAAAACAATAAAGTTGGCAGCTACATTAAGATTTTTAGCCCAGGGGTCGTACCAGCTCTGTGTTGGAAACGACTTTAACCTAGGGTTCAGCTGTTTCTGAAACTGTAGAAGATTTGCCACAGCTTCCTCCAGCGGGCTCGATATAAATTGCTTGAATCTTCCGCCACCTGTAGCATTACACTCGGCTTTGTTGGCTACCATTTTCTTTTTAACTTTAAATTTTAAGTCTCGCCAAACCTATAAATAAATTTTGTTATATTTTAATAATGCACTTTATATGATCATGCTTCCTTTACCTTCTGCCATCCATCTCACATTATTCTCGGTGGGCCAAGTGCATTTAATAAATTTGATATTTCTTCCCATTTTACCCGTTTTTTTTTTCAGTCATTACTTTTCCTCAAGTCGTTACTAAAAATTGTATCGACAATATCAGAGTCGTTTCAAGACAATATCGTCGTCACATTTTCTTACAGAATACCAAATACTTGTCGACAGTTATCAATTATTTTCGATAACGACAACGGGAATACCAATTTCAAAAATTTTATGACAAAAACTAATAAATAACATGGAATTTTGTTTATCAACAAATTTTAAATGAAGTAGGAACTTTAGTAGAATTAAGTTGTTTAGAGTCAGGGAACAGTGGTAGTTCTAAACTCAGAAAAAACAATTAGTAGAAAAATTTGTAGACGGTTTTTAATCTCACTTTACCATTTTTGCACTAATTTTTAGTAAAAAAAAACTATTATTTAACAAATCCGTTTGCTATTTGCTTTTTGCAAATTACAAAATTTTTACAAAATATTTACAAATTTACTAATTTAAAAAAGTGGATATTGAAGGAAATTTACACCCACAAACCTAAATTGCCTTAAAATGTTACATAGATTAAAAATAGGAATCCGAAATGAAGATACCGACTCATGTCTAAAAATAGGACATCCAATTAAAATAGCACACAAAAGTTTTTTTAGTTCTAAAAATCAGCCCTTAAAAAAATTAAAAATTTGACCTTACTTAAATTTACTAAAAATATTTTTAAAACAGAAATTAGCAAATTAAAGCAAATTCATTTATGTTTTTACTATTTTTAAGCATTTGACTTTTTTTAAATTTTGTCTAAAATATTTTTTAAAAAAATTAATAAAATAAAAAAAATTTGTTTGCTCGATAAAAAAAAATAAATTTGTAATTTTGTACTAATATTAATAATTTTAGTATTTAGTAATTTTTTTTTTGCTGATATTAGCAAACCGATTTTAAACTCCACTTTACAAATAGTTTACTAAAATTTAGTAGCGGCTGCTAATTTTTTCACTGTACTACACGTCAGCAGACATGTGCTGCTAAGATTGGCTGGGCTCAAATTAGCTTTTCCGTAGTAACACACAAATTTTCAGTTGCCATTACAGACTTTTTTTCTGAGTGTATCAAACTTTATTTGTGAATTTCGCAAAAACTATTCAAACCATATTTTTAAAAATTTGTTATTTGAATTTTTTGAAGGCATTTTCATTATTTTTATTCTGGACAGTGTCATATAAAGAAAATAAATACCAACTTTATCGACAAACTGTCCCACTTCGATAAAACACCATCTACACTGCGTTTTTAAGGTTTTACTTCCACTGAACACATCTGATATTTTCTTTTTAGAAGTCGTCCAGTTTCTCTAAAAAACCCCAAGATTATAAGTCATGATTCTCTAAAAAATCTCGGGATGATTTGAATTGTCCTAAACAAACACTTTAGAAACCAATAAAATGGACTTAACTTGATATTTCAGCAAAAAGCAGCTCTTTGTGTTCTTATTGATGAAAGAATTACATTTATTTTGCATTAAACGATTAATCGACAATTTTTTTGATTAATCGACCCGAATAACCGATTAATAATTTTCTTAATTTTTCCTATAGTGATCTAATCGATTAACCGGCAGGGTCGAATAATTGGTAGCACTAGTATTTGCACAAAATTTTTTAAATATATAAACATTTTTTCCTTTCAAGAAGACAAAAATATCACAATGACTAACGGTACATTTGAATCTTTAAACTGCCTTTTAGAACAAAAACAAAAATACCATAATTCAATTGAAATATTGATAACGTTGAAAAAAGTACTTTTAAAATTTTAAATTAATTTTTTTCAATGGTTTGATACTTTAGGTACCTAAAACATGATTATAAATCGGATAATCTACAGGGTGGCGCAAAAATAACCTTCCGATGTTTTTTGGCTGTAATTTAAAAAAAAAAAATGAAAAACTTTGATTTTTCTTGTCGATTATTTTTATTTGGTCTTTTAATTTTTTTACATCAATTCGAGAATATGATGTCATGTAAATGGCCGCCGCCACAGTTGATTGTCATTTGAGCCCTTTTTATGGCATTTTTCATCACTTTGGCCAAAACTTCCGGCGATAGGTCCTCATATTCTTGACGGATATTGTCTTTAAGAGCTGCAAGAGTCTGAGGCTTGTTGACATAAACCCGCGACTTCAAAAAGCCCCACAAAAAGAAGTCTGGAGCGGTCAAATCAGGCGATTTTGCTGGTCAGTGCAAATCGCCAAAACGGGAGATTAGGCGCCCGGGAAATGCATCCCTCAGCATATCGGTTGTGGCACGTGCAGTGTGTGGCGTTGCACTGTCCTGTTAGAACCACATGTTTTCCAATCCCAATTCATCAAGTTGCGGCAAAAAGAACTCGTTGATCATTGCTCTGTAGCGCTCACCATTCACAGTAACCGTTTGGCCCGCGACGTCTTCGAAGAAAAAAGGTCCGATGACTCCTCCAGCGAAAACAGCACACCATACAGTGACTTTGAGCGGGTGTAATGGCTCTTCGTGGGTAACACGCAGATTTTCAGTGCCCCAGAAGCGTAAATTTTGCTTATTTACGTACCCGCTAAGATGGAAATGGGCCTCATCACTCATGATTATTTTTGATGAAAAATCATCTTCATTATTGCTTAAATAAATAGTCACCAATATTCCGCGTTCTGGAGCAGTGTAGCGTAACATTGTTTATTAACGTGTATTTCGCATGTGTTTACTACACAAATGTCAAAACAGAACTGACATTAGGGGCCAATCGCAAAATTTATAGCATTTTCTGATAGGAGGATTACTTTTGCGCCACCTTGTACTAGCCCTAGTCTTAACTACCCGGTAAAAAGGTAAAATTCAAAGAACAGGATTCTGAACACCTTTTACTGCATAAGCATACGTTATAATTTATGATCTAATACAACCGGTTCTTTTGTATGGAGTTTGACCCATTAGCAATAGGTTCGTTTCACCCAAACTAGATCATGTTTCTTTAAAATCGGCTCCAGAGCCAGTTGTAGAACTGGTTTTGGGCCAGTGAAACCTTACATTTTAACTCCCGGGAATCATTCCAAGAACCTTTTCTATGGAACCGGTGTTCTAGAAGAGACTCAAAGTTAACCTGTTCTAAAAATTTTTGCTGGGTAGAAGTATTTTATATTTTATAAATTTATATTTATTTTATAAATTTATATTTTTTTATGACATTAAGTTTTGTCGTTATATGTGTTTGAACTTGTTTTTGTTCTGTTTCTTTTGCTGGCAAAAGTTGTAATTTTTAATTAACCTAATTTATGCGTCTGTTCTTCTGTTTAACTACTACAACTACTACCACGTTCATATTGTCAATTGGCATGCCCCTAGCTAATATGTCAGTTGATGGCACCGCTCATTAGGCAGTCAGTTAGTCAGTCAGTCAGTCAGTTAGGCCCTTCTCTAAACTACATTCACTCTTGTTTTACGAGTGCAAACTTTGTGTGTGTTCCTAATTAAAAGCAAAAACTCACAGTAACATCAGCGCGGCATAACATAGTTTTTTTAAATACATATTTTTTTTATTTCCACACATTTGTAGTGAAATTTTATGATGACAGATTATGCTGTTTTTTAATGCCAAACAATGACTGAACGAACTCTCTTAGCATTTACAGAATGTATGCAATAGGGTGGTGTCCAGGTTTTCGTTTGGATCAATTCATAGGGGATCTCAAAAAAAAATTGTTTTTAAAAAAGCAACACTCAGAAAATTCTTCCTATTATTTAATGTGCTGCTTTCTTTAGAAAGGGGATAGGCATGTGTAACCGTCCAATACATTAACTATTACGCCACAAAAGTAAGCGACATGATTTTCGTTTGTTCATAAAAAATTATAATTGTCGGTCTGAATATTTTATAACTATAAAAAGTATCATTACGAATTTGGAGAAAAAGCTATTTTGACAGCAAAGTGTCACTTATGTAGCATCAAAATGTCGTTAATAAAAAACTTGCAAACTTTAAAACGCTTTAGAAAAATTTGGAGGTCAAAAACATTGGAGATCTAAAAAACGGTTTACTTCTACACATTTATTTGATTTTAAAAATTTTCCTAGGTTGCTAGAAAAATTATCTGATAACTGAATATGAGCTACTTGAATATTATTAAAAAAACAAAATTTTGAATTTAAAAAAAATCGGCGTGTAATTATTTTTAAAAAATTTCCTAAAAAGTGTATACAAAAAATTTCATTTTTCGGTTCGACCCTCGTATCACATTCATTATTTGCTCAATCTGGACGGTGTTGGACTTAAATTAAAGTCTGATAAATTGTCTACGTAACATTTTTATTTTGTTTAAATACTCGTTTCATTTTTGAAGATATAAGATATAAAAACATGAATTTTGGCAAATGAAAAAAACTGCATAAAAACTTTAGTGACTGACTGTATGTTATAAAATATGAAATCATTTAATAAAGCTGATTATAAATTTTCCATATCTTCCCAGTAAAAAGTAAGAATCCAAAGAACAAGTTGCACAACAACTTATATAGCATTAGCATAGGTTGTTTTATATGGAGTTTTTCCCATTAGCAATAGGTTGGTTTCATCCCAGCTTGAACAGGTTGCTCTAGAACTAGTTTTGGGGCAGTAAAACCTTATAATTTGACTCCCGGGAATGAGTTCTAGAACCGGTGGTTAAAGAACCTGTACCAGAATAGATTCAAAGGTAACCTGTTTATTAAAAATTTTGCTGAATTCATAAAATTATAAAGTTTTTGTTCGAATTGATTCAAAAAAGAAACTCTCCTACTACAATAAATGATCTGGTTGGCATAACAAATACATAGTTTTTTTGTAAGCTTTTCGCTTGTCGCTTCTATTGTAGCTGTTGAATTTCTGTGGTTAACTTAACATTTTGTTTTAAAGCTTTCTATTTTAAGCTATAAAAATTAATTTGATTGAACCTTTAGATATTAAAAAAGAAATATTAAAACTATTACCTATTTTTAACTTCCGTTTTATAAAACCTTTCTTTTTAATTAAATTTTAAATTAAATTATGTACGTTATATGAAAAATTTGATATAAAAGATAAGCAATTGTGCACGTATCCTTATATGTATGTAATGTTTTCCTTGTATTAGTTTTTGTTATTATTCTGGCAAATTTTCTTCGTTTAATAGTAACATCACAAGTTAGTACATGTACGAGTTTTTAAAAACATTTTTTTTTATGCAAAAACGTAAAAAAAATGTTTATGTAATTTATGCAAATCTATTCTATTCCCATTTAGGGTAACCACAGTTAGTCACAATTTTTAAATTGTGAGCCAATATTTAATCTACAGCATAAAGTTTTTGAAACAAATCGCAACATAATTTGTTTGTGATTTCACCGAAATTCTATGGTTAAAGCTGAATTTCTGTTGTCACATTATAAAAAAAATTATTTATCTGCCTCTAAACGATGCAATAAACATCAATTTGCTAGTAACAATAAATCTGTTTCATTCAATAGTTTTCCTAAAAACTTAGTTAACTTTGGTCTCTGGTTTCATTTCACTTAAGCATTAAACTTGTGTATATTTTGTTATCAATAAATCGCTCTCTAGCTAATCTTTGTTAAATATCCCAGTTTTAAAAAAGACTTGTCCTAGTTTAAATACTACGAATTAAAAGTAAGACTTATATACATAATTTATGCTTTCGTCTGTAATTTAAACTACTCAATATCCTTTTCAATTGGCTTTCTCTTCCAGTTAAGCTAAATAAACACTTGTTAGTATTAAATGTATTTATTGTCACATAAATAATCCTCATTTTAAGAACTTCTTCCTTCTTCCATCAACGTCATAATCACACAATAACAAAATAAATGCAAGTGACGTTAAATGCTCATTATGAATTATTTAAAAAAGAATCAACTTATGTATGCTGCAGTTAGAGGATGGAGTAAATTGTAAACATTAAAATACTATATAAGCCTCTTTTTTCTATTCATCCATTCGCCCGTTCGTTCATTCATTCATTCATACAGTCATTCATTTGTAATATGCTTTTATTATAATTTTAGTTTTTCATTCTAAAACTACACTGTGACTGACCTATTTATTACGTAGTTTTATAGTTATGCTGGTTATTAGGGCTGGCGATAAAAGAGTAGTAGTTATCCGAGTATTTGCTCATAGTACTCGATACCAAAATAATAACTACATAATTTCAGCGATGTATTTCAGGCGTACAAAAATAAAAACTGTGACTCGGCTAAAATTATTAGTCTTAAAATTCAACTCTGCTATTATGGTTTAATTTTTTTTTTTTGTCAAAATTTCATTACAATAATATTTACGGAAATACAAAAGAGTATTAAAAATATTAAAATAAGGTATGCCGTTTATTTGATACCCCACACCAAGTATAATTTAGACCAAATTTCTGCAAACGGTCTAATTGAGAAAAGGGTCCTGCTCCTTTTTTTTATAAACATGATAGATAATATTGAAATAAATCTGAACAAAAATGTCGAAAAAGTTCATTTAAACAATTACCAGAGTTATGGTGTCATGGTTAGCGCGTTGGACTGTTACACAGAAGGTTGCGGGTTTGATCCCTAGCGACGGCAACATCAATTTAGAAAAATATAATGTATGAGTTTTTATCTTTTAAACATATCGAAACGTCCTTCTTCGGTGTTCCTATAGCAGTGAACCCCACTGAAGTAAAATAACATAACAGTGTTTCCATATATAAAGCTCTTCATAATCCGCCAGCTTTTATCTCTTTTCTATACCAAATTTCACCCAAACCTCTTTATTTTTTCCACCTGTTGCTTGATTAAAGTTATTTTAAGAACATATCGTACTCGATAAGGCTCAGAGATGTGCTTCAATTGACATAACTGGCGCCATCGGCAGCACACCTAAGGCGGCGTTGGATATATTCCTAGATTTTCCTCCAATTGAGAGGTATGTGGAAAGTGTGGCAGCTAGGATCTTGTTTAGGCTCTTTGAGTCTTCCCTGTTAAAACCTAGGCGGGTAGGTCACACTAAGATTTTGTACGTCGTAGGTCTAATTGGTCAGGATAGAATCCCCACTGGAATCTCGGACCATATGGTAACGACTTAAGACTTCAGAGTTACATCCCCGATTGTGTCTCCAAGTGGGGACGAGTGCACTGGGTATGGACAGCTGTTTGAAGGATTTTCAGTTTTCACGGATGAGACCAAGATGAAATCTGGCACTGGGGACGGAGTTTGCATAGTGGATGGTGACATTAATGTGTCACATAGGCTCCCGGATGAATGCATTGTCTTCCAGGTAGAGATCCTAGCGATCTGGGTGGCCACAGAGTTGATAAGGGCAAACTTGATAGAGGCATCTGTAGTGACAATTTATGTGGATAGTCAGGCAGCACTTAGGGCTTTGAAGTGTCATTGATTACATTCCAGCACAGTGATGGACTGTTAACGGGCTCTAGGAGTAATAATGGAATTCTACACAATCAGATTGTGTTGGGTGCCTGGGCACTATAACATACAGGGTAATAAGATAGCGGATGAGCTGACCAGACAGGGCTCGGGTCTGGACCTTATATATAGGGATTGTGGGGTGAAATCCCCGTTGTGCCACTATTATGGGTTGATCTCCGAAAGATACTAATCCATGTTGGAGCGATAGGACGGATTGCAGGGTGTCCAGGGCTATTTGGCCAAAGTTGGATGCAAAAGCAACCAAAATACTATTAGGATTGGATAGGAGAAGTCTCAGGTCTTTAAATTAGAAAAAAAAAAATCATTTAAAAGTATTTAGTATCGAGTATCTAAATTAAAAATATCACATGGTATTGAGTAGTGAAAAATAACCGAATTTACCAGCACTACTGGTTATATGTGCATGTGTTCCAAGTGGCGCACAACTGCCACTTGCTCTTTCAAGTTGTCATAAATTGTACAAGCATATTTTTTCTACTACTACTTTATATTTCCATATTGTTTTTTTTTTCTTTTTTTTAGAAAGTAGCAAAAACTAAGTGGTAGGGAAATCTAGAATTAAAAACCATTTTGTAATTGCCTCTTTAGAAAAAAAAATATGCAAAAAAAAAAAAACTAAAAGTTATGCAATTAATTCTCGAGGCACACTTAGTGCGCATTGAAGTTAACCTTTTGGCGAAGTTTAAATACATGAATAGAAAAGGGATTGAATTAGGCTAATTGTTTTTGGTAGATTACAGCTGCTTTTAAGTTCTGTGGATAGTTGGAGGTAGCAGTCATTGTTTTATATTAATGTAGCAAATGTACTTGAAAGTTGTGCTAAATTGTCTTTAGCTTAAAGATTTTAAATAAATATGTACATTCATAAAAATGTTTGGAAAAAAGTCTGTTAAACGTGTTTTGATTCTATTAAATTAATTTTTATGCTATTTTGTTTTTAAATTAGGACTGCAACCAAGTTTTATTTTAATAACAATTTATCATAACAATTTCATCCATATTTAAACTAATTTTGCATTCTCAATTTTGAAAATATGACAATTAATTTGTACCACAATTGTTTTAATTGTTTTCAAATTTTATATTTTTAAACATTTTCGTAGATTCAAAACACGTAACAACCATAATTACTGCCAAAAAAAATAAAAAAATTGGCTTTATTTTAAAATGAAGCTTTTCTGAACGCATCACTCAACTTAGAGCCAATTTAGACGGTGTAATTATTGCGTAAAATTATTGTTTGGTGGATTACGGAGTAGAAAAGCACGCGGGGTAACAAAAATCACGTTTTTCGTGCATGTTTTTGCTATTTCTCTTTTTCACTCATATGTATTCCTCTTTTGTTGCTTCATTTCCATTCGGTTTTAGAGCAAAAAAAAAAAATTACCGTATAAATAAACATAACTTTGGAAAAGGTGCTTGAAAAGGAAATTAAAAAAAAAAACATTTTTACGGACTCTTCGACACGTACGGATTCCTGAATCCGGCTTCTACTATACGTTTACGGTCCGTTAATACGTATCCGTCAAAGTTTGTACGTAAACCGAACATTAACGGATCGTATAATTGATTTTTCAAAACCAATACGTTTTGACTCTGTTTTGGTGCATCCGTTTCAGTACTGTTAAATACGGACTTCCCCGATTTTTATCAGTTTTTCTTCCGTTGTTTTTGAATTTGTTTTTGTGCCAAAAACGAATAACTAAAAAATTTCTGTTGTGATGGAGATTAATTAAATTTGTAAGATTCTTGTTTAGTTATTTTATTCATTATTTTTATAAATAAATTTAAAGAAAAAAAAAAAAACTATAATTTGTTATACAAAATTAAGAAAATTAGACATTTACACAAATCCATTTTTTGTTGAAAAAACGGTACGAATACGGACCGAATACAGATTCGTAAACGGTCCGTAATTGACGAACTTTTAACAGAAAACTCCGTTTTTCATTCGATATATAGGTCCATCATTGACGGACTTTTAACGGACAACTCCGTTTTTCACCCAATATATCGGTCCGTCATTGACGGCATTCGATGTTCCTTAAAATCCGTATACGAATCCAGACAACGGTATGTAAACGGAGTTGGATTCCGTTTACGACGGACCGAAAACGGTTCGTAAACGGAACGTATTGTTTATTAGGTTGGCTTTAAGTTTCTCTTTGGAACTGAAACTTATTAGCTGAGAGCTGTATTTGTGTACAATTTTATATAAATCTGTACAATCAGTAAAAATTGGGGAATAAACTATTTTCAATCTGTTCGATTGTGCATTTCGAAAGGTTTTAATTCGGTTCTGCTGTACCCAATTTAAACAATTTTAAACCAATTTTTTTTTAATATTATGATTTTTTTAGTAACAAATCTTTAAATTGCGATTTGTATTCTTGTCATCTAAGTTTATTTGTAAACTAACACCTGCTAGCGAGAAACCCATATGCATTTATCTTGCATTTAACTTGGAGTAGAGCACGCTGTGTAACGTAACCCATTGGTACAGACCAATAAGAACTTTTTTTCTCACTAAGTATTAGATAACCCCCTATGCCCAGTGAGATATCCTGACAATTACCTTTATTCCTTATTGTTCACAACAAATAGTCGGCTTTTGGAATGAAATAAAACTAAACTCCCTTCAAACTACATAATAAATTATTCTGATGAAGTAACGTATTGTCGAAACGTTTAAGACCACCGTTTTTTTTTTATGTAACCTTAATTCCTTTTTGTTCACAAAAAATAGTCGGTTTTTGGAAGGAAATAAAACTGTACTCCCTCCATGTACTGTTCTTCTTTTTAATGTAACATAAAACTACAGAATAATTCATTCCGATGAAGTAAGGAATTGTCGAAATGTTTAAGTTTCTAGGTTTTTATTAAAAAAAAATAATTTTCTTGTAAAAAATAGTCAATTTGTGGGAAAGGTCCCAGAGGAAAAAATACATATATTAACACGTTCCGACCCTCCCTAAAATGGGAAACATGATTTAATCAACAAAAGGGGTTTAAAACTTGCCCCCTCCCACCCCCCACCCTATAGCACAAAAACCTGACGGGTCCCGAAAAACCTGACTTCATTTTCGGATTCAGCCACTTCGAAAATATTAAATACTGTCTTAAACCCTTACGTAATTTTTGGACTGCTTTACAGTGTTATTAACAGGGTGGAAGTTTTTAGAGTATTCTGCAGCAATACTGTTGTAGTTATTTTTATACACTCCACCATATACATATGGTAAGGGTATAGTATATCAGTTTGTCATTCCGTTTGTTACGGAATAATACCCCATAAAGTATTTTTGATCCCTATCTGTCTATTAAAATGCCGATTACGGTGTGAAGACGCAAGCGGGTTGCTTATTTTTACCTAGGTTAATGTACATCCTCCCGAGGAAAATCCCTCTAGCGGTTAAAAAGTTATGAGTAAAAATTTGAAGGTACCTCTAAATTTTAAAATACAAATTTGTAATTTGAGAGCAATTTCATAGTAGCGACTGGCAGTTAAAATATTTTCACTTGTTTTTTCACCAGTCCCTTAGAATTCAATAATATTTTATATTCACCTCAAAACATTTTTTCCACCACTAAAATTTTTTTTACCACAAAAAATTTTTTCATCTCAATATTTTTTTCCACCTCAAAATTAGTTATCACATCCAACTCCATAATTTTACTTCTAAAGTTTTTAAGAATATTGGTGGAGGGTATTAAAAGAGCATTTTTTACTTGTTTTCTGATACATATGATGGCTTCCTTGAATTTGAAGAAATGTATGACATTTGAACGTTGATTACTTTGGTTTTTTCCACAATTGATTTTTGATTACTGTGGTTTATTTTACAATCGATTTTTGATTTCTATTAGATTTTAGGTTGTTGCAAAGCCAGTCTAGAAACTAACTGCTTCTATTAGGTTATGTAATATACTTGAAATACTGTTAATTGAAAACATATCACTATAACTGTCAATTAAAATATACGTATATCCAAAAATTTTAATAAACCTATTTAATATAATATTATATACATTATGCATACATTTAATCTATCATAATTATATTCTAATTTTTAAAAACAATTAACAAATTTCCTCAAAAACGTCGCTTAGAAACTTTGTTGCTTTTTTTTTTTACTCTGAGAATAGAATAATAAAAATTCATAACATTACTTAAGTCAACTTCCTGCTACTGCTGTTGATGACGGCGATGCCTGCCTGACTGCCTACCACACAGTTCACTAACATGTACACTGTTTACTTACTTTGCGCTAAAATAACAGCTTTTCCAATTAAAATACTTTCACTTTAACGGAAAACCTGTTTTCCATATTTTTCACAATACTTTGTGTGAAAAATTGTATACAACCTACAAAAGTTCTGATTAAAAGTTCATGATAATAATAATCATCATCATCATTACCGTCATCGTCATCGTCAACGTCGTTGCTGCTGTTGTAGTTGTCATCATGTAATGTTAATCATACAGAAAACTTCATACACATTCAAAGTCAGTAATGTAATATCATTAGCAAGTTAATAACTCGTAAAATTGTAATTTAAATAACGAGTTGTTTTGTATAAATCGGTATGTAAACAGTGTTCAAAAAGTATTCAAAATTACTTAAATTTAACTTGAAATTTTTAGGTTAGGACAGCTCTTATCATCGGAAATAATTGCCATGATTTGAAAACTCATCTTGGATTTGGTGAAGAACAATATTTATCAGCACTAATTAATTGTTTGCGAAATAAAATTTCAATTTTATTGCAAAAAGTCTACATAGTTTTTGAGCATATTGTACTTGTCTTTGTTTATAAAATTATTTATACTTATACATTGCGCAAAAAAAAAAACGCCGCATGAACAATAGTAGTAGTCAGTCAGACAAGTCTCTCTTATAGAATCCCAATGATTTTATTTAAAGCCTTAAACAGAACCTTACGGTTCGATTTTTGTTTTTCTATGAAGATTTGGCATATAAAAACTCTGAAGAAAAACGCAATAAAATAAAATTTATTTTATTCTCATTGCGTTTTCTCTTATGCTCTCATTTTTTTAATTTTTTCTCCCACCAGCGTTGCCATATGTTTGCCTAATTTTGTAAACAAAGACATATGGCCTTTTAATTATTGCGAATATTTCAAGAAAAAGAAGAAGCAAATTTAGAGCAAAAAAACTTAAAATTAACTTAATATGGAAAAAATGTATGTTTTCGAAAAAATTAAAGACGAGGTTAAAAAATATGATTGTATTTACAGTTTACAATCTCCACTAAACACTATGGTTCTAGAAGAACTAGTTCGTTTGTCTTAGAACTATTTTCCACAAATTTGTTTGTCTTAGAACTATTTCCGACAAAAATATATCCGACATAAAACAGATAATTTTCCTGGGACATTCTGTCTTTATCCATTTAGTCAAATTAAATGCTTCATTTTTTTCCTCTCTTTCATTTTAATTCATTTGTTTTACTTGTTATAACTACGACGTCGTTAGTAAGTTGTAACTTAAATGAATCCATTATATGTTCATGCATATTAAAAAAAACTATATATCTTCTATACACGATATTATCCATTAAGACTATGTGAATTTGTAAACATTTCTTTATCTGCACGAGTGTGATTTTTTTAAACACCCTACTTACTTTTAAGAAATTTCAAATTCAGAAACAATTTAAGAACTTATTTCAACAATTCTTTTTTCGATTCGGACTTTATACATTTTATTTTCTTAACATTCAAGCGAAGAATTTACAGAACATTTTTGGGATCCTTGAATAGTTTTAATTCAGTTTTAGTCTTTCTTGCTAATTAAAACTTAGAACCCTTTAATAATTTTTAGAAAATAACCGTTTCTTATTTAGATTTTTTAAAGGCTTAAAATTAATCAAAATTTTTTAAAAACCTTAACTTTGTCCTTCTTGATCAACCTTTGGAACCCACCGTATACATTCGCCATTCTTTCTTGATATTTTCGATTTCTTAAATTTACTTTAGAAATCCACGCTTCCTTGTTGAGATCTTCAAAGCCATAAAACCATAAAAATCAAAAACTTAAGAATCAAAAATCCTAAATTCGACCTCAGAAATCAACGATTCCTTTTTGAGACTTTTAAACTAACATCAATCATGGGAATTCACTTCTTTTTTATGTTTTTGTAAACTAAAATCAACCGTATAAATCCACGATTCCCAAATCTAAGGCATTAACTATTCCTTAATTTTATCTTTGCTTTTTAAGATTCCTCGATTTCTAAACTTTACCCTAACACTTAAACTGGCCTCCTTTTTCCGTAATAAAATTTGTTTATTTGGGCTCTTTATCAAAAAGATATAAAAAAAGCGAAATTTAATATAACTGGTTCTAATTTAAACGCTTTGCGACCCATAATTAGATTCGCTCTGCCAAATTTTATAAAAGTCCACCCATTATTTTTCAATTTAAGGAGACGTCCTTTAAAGGTATCCAAATAGGTTGCAGTGAGTCCTTGTGCCAAAGTGCAGATTTATTTAAAAAGCAAAGGCTTAAATCTTACTTTGTGTTCATAATCAATCTATACAGACATTTTTAGTATTCTTGTTATTGTTCTTTCTTTATATATTTATACATGTTCCAACAGCTCCGAAATATAATATATATGCTGATGAGCTGTATTCCATTATTTAATAGTAAGGATATCAGAAGGAGTGAAGTAGGTCTTACACAATTTAATAAAACCAAATCACTTAAATGCCTCTTTCGACACTTGAATAATGTGATTATTTCAGCGGACATCATATTGGATTCTTATGCATATTCACACGCCTAACCCATAGGTTTTTAATAGATATTTTGAGTGATCTTCAAAAAAATGGAGTTATGGAACCTTTACATTTAACTGAAACAGATTGGATCAGTGTTATCCCATAAGTTTTGCATTGCGGCAAAAATATTTGTTATCTCATATATTTGTTATCGTTCGATTACTGCAACCGAAAATTCGGTCGTTCCCACGATTTTATGAGTCTATCTTTTAAGTTCACAATTCCTCAACTCTACCTTAGAAATCCACTGCTTTATAGGGATAAATAAAGGGGTTTTCAATTGGCGCAGGTAGTTGTTGGCGGCCTCTGAGCGCCATGTTTTGGTGGCGTCTGTCTGATCTGTTGTTTATTATTCAGTTACTGATGCAAAGCACCTTAACAAGGTACATGATTGAGCAGCACTTCCAAATGATAAAACTTTATTACGAAAATGAGTATTTGTTAGTGCAAACTTTGCGCTAACGTTTGGTGGCCAAACGCCAAAGGAACGCCAGATCGGCCGAGAACATCGTCGCGGTGCATGAATGTGTGCAAAAGAGCTCGAGACAGTCAATTCCTTGCCGTCTACAAGAACTCGGCCTTTCGCGAACCTCAACTTGACGAATTTTGGGTCGGGACTTGGGCTACACCCGTACAAGATCTAACTGACCCAGAAGCTCAAAGTTAATGATCATCGACAACGCCGTTTGTTCGCTGACTGGGATTTGAAGCGTTTGAAAGAGGACCCCAATTTTGGCCGAAAAATCATCTTTAGCGACGAAGCGCATTTTTGGATGAATGGCTTTGTTAACAAGCAAAATTGCCATATATGGGACGGAGCTAACCCTTAGGAGAGTATTTCTACCGAGCCCTATTTAAGCAGAGGTTCATTCAATTTTTGGATGATGAAAATTTTCCTCCGCACTCATAAAAAAACTTCAACTAGTTTAATTGTGGTTAATATATATCAATTCCAGGGCATCACAAGGACTACTCTCCTAACTTACCTTAGGAAATCCTAGTTGCTACTTGAAGAATAGAAACCTCAATTCACAATTCTTTTTGAGATTCTTTAAATAATCTATATTTCAAACACATAATTATCCAAACAAGGTATCCTCTGATTAAGATCTGCCGAAGGCAATGACCCCATCAAGATAATCTAAAAAAACAAATTTCGCCGAACGTTATATTTATATTTTTTATTTAATATTTTTTAATAAAACACCAATTACACGTATAAAATACTGTTGAAAAGTAGAGTATACATAATTCTATCAACACTAATTTATAATCCTTAAAATTATCATTTTAAATCCTTATTCTTCCCTATTTATGTTTAACTAAAACGGAACATCTTTTCACATAAAAAAGAAAGTAAATGAAAACTTCTGCAGGCATTCTTAACGTAAGGAGTCTTTTATGTTTTATGTATTTGGAATGTAACATCCCAGTTAGTGCATAGTTGTAGTAGTAGTTGTTGTACTGACACATAAGTCAATGTCGTTTGAACGTGTTCTGTTTATGTGATGATGCACAGCCCAACGTACAACAACTAACACATTACGTCAGGCCCATATATTCTCTAAATCCAAACTCAAACGACAATACGGCACCGACTGTCAACGTTTGTAAAAAAAAAACTTTTCTTTATTTTATTTTACTTTTTTGTACTCAATACTATTTGTATAAACTTGGCATGGTACGGCATGCTAGTTTTTTTTTTTTTTTGTTTTAAAAAATCCAAGTAAAGTTCCAAAACAGGAAACTTATTCTTATTTTATGTTTATAGTTATTCTTTACTTTAGATTTTCTTCTATTTATTTTATATACATATATTTTTTATCACTATACAAGTGCATTTTGCACATGTTCTATTATTCATTATGACATTGTTTTTTATTTTTTAATTTTTCTTTCACATTCCTCTCCCCCAATTTTATTCTTTTCCTGTCTATAATCATTTATTCTCGGTATCTTTATTCTGTGGCATTGTTAAGTTGTATTTTAGTATTTTACTGCTTTGAAATCATTTATCTGCTTCACTACACTTGAATTAAATTGCATGCCAAAGCATTACTGCTGCTTCTTCTGCTGCTACGGCTAATACTGTCATAGCTTCAAATGAATTAATTCTTTAATTCACTTTTGAATTAAAAATTATTGATATGTAATTCGTTTATACACAGAGATTCATTGTGATAACCGAATTTTTTGCCAATCGCATGGTTCGGATATGGTCATCGATATTTTTGTTTGAGCCGACCAAAATTCGGTTACTACAACAGAATTTTGGTCGGAACGTAATTTTTGAATTGACTCAGGAATACATTTGGTTACGATAACTAAATAATTTGGTTGCTGCAATCAAACCATTCGGTTCGCAAGAATTCATTCACAGGCTTCATTCTTTTATTTTCATCGTGAATGAATTCTCACACAAATTCATTCCTAGAGTATTCAAAAACCGAAAACCGGTCAACCGGTTTCTTTTTTTTAAAAACCGATCGGTTTCGAATATTTTGTAAATTCGAAGAAAACCGAAAACCGGTCTTTTTTGTTCGGTTGACCGGTTTTTTTAATTACATCTTTTATTTTCTCTCTCTCTTTTATTTTTTCCAAACACTTTTAAAATCGTTTTTTAGGTTATGAAGGTTTAGATGAAACTGATAGATTGCGATGAAGACCTAACTTCTGATATTTCAAATTCAAATAGTTTAATTTCTGATCTTTATAACACAATAAACAGTATTCAAAATCCTAAAAAAAAGACTGTACAAAATAATTCATCATTATATGATAATTTCATATATCTTGATAAATGCGACAAAAGAACTGAAAAGTTAGAAAATTTATAAAATTGTCTTTTGACTATTTGTCCAACATCTTCTATTAGTGAAAGAGTATTTTCCACTTCTAGCTTTATCAAAAGCAAACAAAAAAAAAATCGTCTTAAAACGTAACATTGTAATTGAATCTTATTTCTAAAATATTATTTTAGAAGTGAAAAATATATTTTCATTTTACATATTTAAAATGTAATATTAAAAAAAAAAAATTTAATGAAAAACATTTTAAACGTTCAAATCACTAACGTACCTAATTTTACCAATTTACAAACTTTATGACCTCTATTCATTTGATATGCATATAGTTTTATAATATTAATTTTTAAGATATATTAAAAAATATTAAAACCAATATATAAAATGTTAAAATGAAATACAATAAAAAAATATTATAAAATATTTTTTTCAAAGAATGTATTTTTTTATTTTTATTATTTTATATTAAATTTCTTTTTTTTTTTGTTTGTAATTAAAAAATTATATAAGCTTTTTATTCAAATTAAAAAAAACCGAAAAAACCGGTTGACCGGTTTTTTCTGCAAAAGCCGAAACCGAAACCGGTTTTTTTTAAAATTCGATTTTTCGAAGAAAACCGAAACCGGCTTTTCAAAAAGGCCGGTTTTTTGAATACTCTATTCATTCCGTTTAAAAAAATTATAACTTCAATTAAACTACAAAAGGTCTAAATGATTTTCTTTCAATCATTTTGTAAAAGATTATAATATGTATCCATATTAATTTCCCGGCTTTAACTCTTTATGTGGTTTCTCAGATCTTAATATAAGCTCCCTAAAATAAGTTGATTATAATTTAACTTTGTATTATCAAAAATCAATTTGGTTTTACGGAGAAATTTGTTACTACTCGTTACTTTTTATTTGGCAACAGCCCGCACTATTGTGACTCTGGTTTATCTTGGATATTAACGTCTTTGTAAACTAGAGTGTTGCCAGACTCAATAATAAATATATACCTTAGATCTTTTACAAATTGAATGAAAATTGAATTTTCATCAGACATTTTGTAAGAGATTTGAATAATAACAACAATTAAGGACTCAAGTTGATTCGATTAGGAATGAATTCTATTAAATATTAAGCTTTCGAAATGAAGCTCATACATTTAATTTAAGAGAATAGTTTGATTGAATCAGACATGTGTATTTATTAAAACAGAATTCGATTTTGGGTTAATTAAGCTCAGATTGAATTCATTCTTTCGAAGCTCTGAATACTGCCACTGCTGATACAGCTCCATGTTAGCGACTATAGACATTTGCCATTTATTCATGTATACGTGGGGTGTTCAAGAGGATTCTTTGAAATTACATAATTATATTTAACATAAGCTTCTTAATTCGGAAGTAGAACTTTAATTTACTAAATCCAATTTAAACACTTTGTTAAATATAGAATATAACAGATTTAAGAGCATAAATACAAGACATTAAAACTTATTTTATTTTCTCACCGGAATTTCTTATTCTCTCATTTTTTTTCGTACTAATGTTGCTACATTTTCACAAAAACATTGTAATTTTGTAAACAAACAACATATGTTTTAGAATTTTTATTGTGAATTGTTAAAATATTAAAATTTAAATAAAATGAATATAAAAAGAAAAATGGGAAAATATATGGATGGATTTCAGATTGATTAAAAGTCAATTAAAAAAAAAATATTTAACCTAAAATGATAAATGCCTATTTTCAGTTTACCGATTCCGTTGCTATTTTGTTTGCTTTTGAATTTTGCTTTAAACGTAAATTTTTGGATAAAAACCTTGCGAAGGCATACTTCAAAATACGCATTTTGTCAAGTGCAGTATGACAAGTAGCACCGTCCTTTTGGAATAAGATGTCCTCTAAATCCAGATCGTCACCTTTTGGTAATAAAAATTCAGGCAGGATGGCTCTATAGTGTTCGCCGTTTACCGAAATAACATTACCGTCGCTCTTTCGAAAAAAATTAGGTCCAACCATATTTTGCGACGTAACTGCACACCAGTCGGTGACTTTGAGAACCCTCGCCTAAATTCTTAAACTCGCGATTGCTTAAGAATTCCCTGGCTACTGGTTGTGCATAGAAAAATTATTTTTTTTAAGAAATTATAAAATTCTTCACAAAATCGTAAAATATTTGTGACCTTAATTCTGCATAAGAAATTCATAATTCGTTCTTGAAATAATTACAAAACTCATTTAACAAATTTTTAAAAACCAAATTGTTAAAATTAGCAAAATATTTTACTGATTTTAAGAAAGTGAATATTGAAGAAAATGTTATTTCTAATAAATAAAACGTTTACATACAAATAGCCTTAAAATGTTACATAGGTTGAAAAAAGCGATCGGAAGTAAAAATACGTTTCACAGCCGACTTTTTTAGTTCTAAAAATCAGCCCTTAAAACAATTTAAATTTGATCTTAAAATCCAAAAAAAAAAAAAATTACTAAAAATATTCGTTTATGTTTTTACTATTTTTTAAGACTTTGATTTTTTTTTAATTTTTTCTAAAACTTTTTTTAAAAAAAATAATTAAAATAAAAAATGTTGCTTTATAAAAAACAAATATAAATTTGTATTTTCGAATTCGTAAGGCAATTTTCAAAGAAGTTAGCAGATTAAAAGGGTAAGAAGTGTATCTAAAAATAATTGAGTTAATTTGTGCATTTTAATAATATTTTTTATAAATTAAAATTTTGCTCTATTTTACAATTCTTTGAGTTTACTAAAATTTAGTAGCGTTACTAATTTGTTTATATATTATAGTATATTTTGATTGTACTAATACTAATAATATTTAGTAAATTTTTTTTTTGCTGATTTTAGCAAACCAATTTTAAATTCAACTTTACGAAATGTTTACTAAAACTTAGTATCGGCCACTAATTTTTCTACTAATTGCATTGTACTACACGTCAGCAGACATGTGTTGCTAAGATTAGAAAATAAATGCCGCTGGGCTCAACTTAGCAAAATTTCCCGTAATAACAGCAAAATTTTCAGTTGTCATTACAGACTTTTTTTGGTGAGTGTGGCAACAGAATTCATTGCCAACAGATAGTGAATTTTGTGTTGAGACAACAAAAAATCAATAATTAACCTGAATTTCTCGAAATTACATTAATTAAATCAGTTCATTTGTGTGATTTACCATTTCTTGAATCTGGAATTAAGCTTTAGTTAGTTTTCTTAAGCCAATCATTGAATTCAATAATTTTCAACACATCCTTCGTTCATCAATTGCATTATGTGCATTGAATTTATTATTGGCAGCAACAGCAGCACACTTTGATTGGTGGTGTATTGAATATTTTTGCTACTACATTTTTTACTTCATGTTCTTTTATTTTTTATTAATAATATGGGGGTTTTTTGTTTAGTTCGTTGAGTGCTGCCAGGTTTTTTTTTATATATTATAATCAATAATCAATTTGTCATTCCCAAAATACGCAAATTGTTTTTATTACGATCCCTTTTTGTAGTTTCCGTAAATAATTATATTATTAAAATTTATTTCAAAAATTATGTCAAAATAACAAAATATTCAAAAAAATACCTATTTTATGGACCTCGAAAAATCATGCTGTTAAACCCAAAGTAAATGACAGAACTTGCTAAAATTTGACAGTGGTCTATTAAAAGGTGGTACTTGATGGGAGCAGTGTTGCATTTTATATAACAACGAGGAAAGTTCGAAAAGTCACGGTCTGGGATCTGTCAAAAAACGAGTCAAATAGCCAAAATCTTATAGTGGAAACTCGTTTTAAAGAAAATTTGATCACAAATTTTGACATGAAGATTAAAGGCTGACGTAAACGCTCAACAAAAATTTGTATAACTTACAGTAAAAAAATTATCATTAATTATAATAGAATTATAGAAAGTTTTAAAATATGATAAGGCTTTTAAATAATGAAAATTTAAAAAAGCAAGATATTTTTCCTAAAACAACTCCGAAAATATTTATTGTCATCCACAAATGAAAATTTCTGTCTCCATTTAGGAAAAAAAATCCCAAATTATTTTTTTGTTCTCGGATCCCCAAATGGAAATTTCTATCTTCATTTACGAAAATCCCCAATTTCAGGACAAATCTCCTAATCTGGCAGCACTGAGTTCATTCGTAGTTCAATCTTAAACATGTGCTGATTTCTTTTGTTTTTCTTGTACTCAAAAAAAAAAAAAAAATAATAAACAATAACTTTTTTTTACAAACTTCACTCTCTTATATTGTTGTTATAATCTTTAAAACCCTTCACATGGTATTATTGCCACACTTCAACTGTACTTACTCCAAAGTTTCCCACTTTGTTCCTTTTTCTACTTTATAACAATTTTATCAAGTTTTAAAGTTGAAGTAGTTTTTAAAGTACTATTAATAGATTTAATATTTATTGTTTAAAAATATATAGTAAAAGCCATATTAAAGATGTTCAATTCAATATCAATTTGTACAGAAGAGACTAACTAATAGAGAGGACCGAATTTGAAGAATGTTTGATTATTGTATAAAGTTCTACCACTACAGGAAAGAAAAGAGAAAATATTTCAAAATTAACTCTCTAACTCTCAAAGCTGCCACAAAGCGTTCTTCTTAATTTTTTTTTTTTACCGATAGTGTTATTTATTGGAAATACCTGAAATATTTCTTGATTCGTCATTATAGCTCTTCAATCTATACTAAATCGCCTAAATAAAGCAATAATTCAAAATTTTAATATTTTTGCCATTACCAGTTTCCAATACCAAATACATTGTTAGAAAAAGTAATAGGGACATTAACGTCATACTTAATAACTTCTTTTAAACTTTTTTAGTAAATATCATATTTTATTGATACATTGTAACGGTACTTCATAATTTGTTTATTTCTTTGTGATTTTTTTTTTTAATAAATTTTTATTGGCAGAAAAAGTAAAGCAGTTGGAAAAAATAATAGGGACGCAATTTCTAATATAGTTTTAAATTAATTTGATTTATAATCAAACATTAATTCTTTTCATAAAATTATCAAAAATATCAATATAAAATAAATTAAAAGGTAAATTTGTTGATATTTATTTACTTCCAAGAAGTAATAGTGTACATACACCAAAAATGGAGCGTAGTGCTCATTGTACTATTAAAGAAAAATATGTACTTATTCTCAACTTAAAACAAAATGGAAAATCTATAAGATAAATAGCATCAGCAAAAAGTTGTTCTTAAAAGAAAATATTTAATGCTATTCACTTAAAAGAAAAAGCTCAAACCCGTTTCGACCAATTGTTGATTCGTTATTCAAAAAAGAATACTTTTGAGTCGTAAAACTTACTTAAAACTCAACTATGGGCTCCAGTGTCGAGTCGTACTATAAGAAACCGGCTATACCGACGTAATAGGACTAATGGGTCGAAGTCCAAGAAAAGTACCATTTCTGAGCAAACAAAATATACAAAAAGGTTAGCATTTGCCAAGCAACTCCTAAATTGGAAAAATGTTCTATGGTCCGATGTAACCAAGATAATTTTCTTTGGATTGGATGGAAAGTCATTTGTACGTTGCCCAGCACACAAAGGATAAGACCCAAAATACAGTTAAGCATAGTGTTGGATCGCTGAAGATTTGGGGATGCTTTTTATTTTCTGGGGTCGATCCTATTCTCCGGGTTCAGGCTAAAATGACGGCTGTCGATTATTTTAATATTCTCATAAATCATATTCAGAATAAAATCGTTAAATCATAGGTTCGGCATATTCAAGTCTCAATAATTGAGTAACCCTCTTAATCACGGGGTTTAAATCCGATTGATCACCTCTGGGGAGCACTAAAAAATAAAATTGGAATACATAAAAATTACAAAAAATAAACATGAAAAATTCAAGAGTCTTGATATTCTATACCACCCCATTTGTGTGCAAATCTTGAGGAATCTATGCATCTTAGATGTCAAGATGGATGTGCACGATATGTGGAGAGAACGGTGCCACTTGCCACACAGCTAACGAAACAATGGCTCTTTTGCGCGACAAATTCAATGGCCGTGTCATTTCACGTGGTGGCGATGTCAATTGGCCGACAAGATCATTTGATTTGACACCGTTGGACTTCTTTCTTTGGGGGTAATTTGAAAGAAAATGTGTACGTTGATAAGCCAGCAACAATTCAAGAGCTCAATTATGCCTCAGCGTCATCGAAAATTTGGACCATCGGATGGAGGTGTGCCGCCAAGGTCGTGGCGGCCATTTGGCCGATATTTTGTTCCATACATAATTGAACCATACCATATTTTCATAATAAAAAGAAATGACAATAATATCCTAAATAATTTGTGTTTTATTCAAAATCAACATCGACCCTTAAAATTTAACCACCCTTTATAAATATTATTGTAATCAGAAGAAAGAGCATTACTGGATAAACAAGAATATATCTAACACACGATATGCGGAAAAATGGAAAATATCAACCGATTCTCAAAATTTAATTTTTCCCAGAATAATTTTTTTTTAATTTCAAATTTGGTCCACTCTACTAACTACGAAAATAATTATATCCAGACGATATCATTATTTTGTATGTACAATGTTGGCTGCTTGGTAGTGGTCTTGGCATTGATTGGTATGATTTTAATTGTTTTTCATAAGAAATTTTATTGTAATAATAAGAAATCAATGTCATTATCATTTAATAATAAAATGAAGTTGTAGTTATTTTTTTTCTTGTAATTTTCTGTTGAAATACAATTTTTCTTATGTGTTTTTTCATAAATAAGTCTGGACATAAGGGAATTTTTATTAAATATTTTATTTTTATATGTTTTTTTATATCTTTATTGAAGCATAATCATATATGATCAGACAGGAATAAAAAATCTTAGATTCTTAGAGTTTTTTTTATTGAAAAATCTTAGGATTTCTGATGTCCTTAGTGCTCAGTTAATTTGTATATACAAAAACTGAAAACTTTTAGTAAAAAACACTTAAGATATGTAAATTTTCAATGAAAACAATTTTTAGTTTTGTAACCTTTATTTCCTTTTTTAAAACTGTAGGAATTTTTTAAAGAAATACAACAGCCCTATGAATTTAAGTATTTTCTTCCTAAACCCCTTTCAGATTCCGAGGTGTTTCCCACATTAAAAAAAAACTTCAAATTTGTAACTTCACGTTTTGCCATAAAAATTTTCAACTTTTAAAGGCAGTTACTCAATTGAAAAATTTCTAAAAGCTTAAAATCAGCATATTACTCTCTATAAAATTATGACATCAAATTGGTGCCATCTTGCAAAAAGGATTATTTTATCGGGCAATCAGAGAGCTTCGAAGATTTAATTCATTAACTTAATTTTTGAATTCTTAATTGAAGTTTAACGAATTAAATTCAAAATGACCAACCATAGAATGAATTTAATTCCCATTTGGTACCGTTCGATTTGTTTTGAAAAGAATTAAATCAATTGTAACAGTTCGTTTTACCAAATCAAATGATTTAAATTACTAGGAACACGTTAATTATTTTTTCAATCGAATTTATTAAACTTTCATTCAACCTTTTATTGAATTAAAAAAATTTATTTCCTTTCAGGGATTTAAAAAAAAATCCAAAGACACAATAAAAAGTAGAAGTAATTTCCAAATAAAGAGTAGAAATATCTTTTAGCTTAAGATCTTTTTTTTTATATAAAAAAATTAATTATAATTATTTATTTATCCCAATATTTCGTCACCACATTGGGTGACTCTCTTGAGGAAATTTTTAAAAGAAAAAAAAAAAGATCTTAAGCTCATTTTTAAAACTATGTAATATATAAATCAAGAAGATCAAGGAAAACTAACAAAAATTTTTAAAAATTAATTGAGCAAAAAATGTATTTTTAATGTTTTTTTTAAATATATCGAATGAAATATTTTATTCGAAGACTTTAGCATATCAAAGATATGTACATTAAGGTTGTCAAAAAAAAGGTTCGAATTCACGAGCTTCACTTAACCTTACAAATATGTCATTATGAAAAAAAAAAGATGATCTGCCAAAGAAACTTTAAAAAAAAAGTTTTATATAGAGGTAGCAAATCGCCATTGAAGCTTCCAAGTTGTACTTGTTCTATTATTCTAAAATAAATTAAAAATTGAGAAAAATTAAATACAATTAGGAGGATCGCGACTCATCAAATCTAATATATTTTGGGGCATACATTACATTATTATATGAAATTTTCGCGTATTTCGCAAAAATTTCATACAAAAAATGTTCCACTTTCATCAAGAAATTTGCTTATATTTGTCTCTGCGCAAAATTATTGTTTGAATGAGATGATATGTCCACGGAATGTCTTCTTATGTGAGACAGGATTTTTGTTAACAATTAAATTTTAATATTCTAAATAAGAGCGAAAAACTAAAAAAAGTCAAATTTTACATTCAGTTGTAAGGATAACTGTTATTCTTTCTAAAATTAAAAAGAATGTCATGTCTAATGAAAGCCCTTGGCAAATAGATTGCAAAAGTACAAGAGGTTGGATTTTTCGATGACAATATTTATAGATTGTTAGGAAAATAGAACAAAAAATCGATATTTTGACTTTGATTTTTTTAAAATTTATACATTAAAATACATATTTTTATGTATAAATTAAAAAAAAAATCGCGAACTATTTAAAAGTTACTGAATTTTTTTTAATTTTAGATCTCATATTCCTTTTATGCACATTAATTAAGACTACATTGGAAAATATTGTTAAATTATAGCGTATAGTTTAAAAAATAATTTAATTTAAAATCAACCCTTTTTTTTGTAGAAATTAATCTAACGACAAATTACTTATTCTTCAAAGTTAACTTCTTGTGCCAGCTGTAAATATAAATAAATTTTGCTAAAACTTGGCACAGAGAGTTTTTAGGCATTGAGGAATAGGGGCATTGCGAATTCAAATTTTAATGTTTTTGACTACTCTAATGTACACATTTAACAATTACGAGGGCGGTCCCCAAATTTCAACGACCTGACGTACTGATGGCGGCTGTAGTTTAATAACAATTTCTTTGGTGAAAAGTGGCAACCTTATAAAACATATGTTTTAAGTTTAAAGGCACCAGGTTGTTTAGTATTTTTTTGGAGCCATCAAAAATAAACGATTTCAAAGAATTTAAAAACAGGGATAATATTGGTCGCATGGAAAAATTGGCTAAAATCAATAAATTAAAGCTCAAATTGCTTCATCACGCGCCTTATTTAGTTGGGAATATGTTCTATTTCGGATTATTTTTTTATTCCAAACTTGATAAAATTGCTTGGTGGTAAAAGATTTGCGGTTGATGGCTATTTGAAGGAGCTAGACAGTTCTTGATATAAACAGGGAACACAGACTATACAGACAGGAAACAGCTGATTGAATCAAAATGGTGACTAGAAAATATGTAAAAGGAAATGTCAAAATTGCGGTGATATACAGAAAAGGATAGATATGCAAACAAAATTATACCATACAATTTATATGGAGTTTATTTTTCCATCTCATTTTGCAAATCACTGCAATGTCAAAATAACCATACGGTTCGAGAATTCTTGTTAGACATATGTCATTGGTCTGTGTAGTCGGTGCTATTGAATATGGCTGTGAAAAGTATATCGAGCTAAAGAGAGATTGTGTTGCGAAGCAAAAAACATTTTTTCCCCAAATTTGTTGTATTTTCTTTGTAAGGTCGGCTAATTTTGGGACGGCCCCCGTACTTTGTGAAATTTTTATTTATAAATTCAGCCATTGGGACCTCAATTCCCTTGACCTCTCAAAAAAAAAGTTTTCTCGGCTTGGTCAGGATAACTTATGACTGGTTCATTAGCAATTAAAAAACCAGATACACAAAAAAAAATTAGCTAGAATTTAGAAAAATTAACTTATTAGAAATTTGAAAATTTAAATAAAAATGGTGCCACACATTTTTTACAAAAATTTAATAAAATTTTCCTTGAAATTAAGAAACAAATTTTACTTAAAATTTGGTCAAAATTTATAATTTTAAAACATTTTTTCATTGAGAATCAAATTTTTATTAGAAAACAGTAAAGTTTCCTCCTAATTAGATCATCTTATTATTGCGTAAGAATTTTCCCACTTTCAGAGGATATCCGCTTTGGAAGGACACTGCTTTTAACAAACTATTTGCTATATATTTTTATATTTACATTAAATTAAATTATACTAAACTCATGTATTTAAAATATAAATTAAATTTCATTAGCAAAAAGGTAATTAAATTAAAAAAATTTCCTGCAGGATATCCTGAAATGCAATAAATTGTGACAAAGTCAGATCCTTTTCGTAGTTAATTAACGGTTCTGCTTGAGGGAAATACAAAAAGGGACGCCCTAAGTGACACACGACAGCTATGGCTTAGGAACTTTGGGGGTCCTTTGTCTTCTTAAATTCACTTATTTAAGGAAATTGTTGCAAAAATACAAAATATTTATCACAGTTACATTTCTTGTTATTATTGGAAAATGAAAAAATGTCATAGGTTTATTTGACATTTTTATCTTAAGCTTTAATTGACATATAAAAAAATAGTTTTAGTGCCTTCGATAAATATAAAGTCTAAAAGGCGCAATGTCAATTATAGGAAAGCCATTTTGACGTAATGTATAAATTGTAATTGCGATATTTTGTATTGTAGTCAGCAAACAAAATTATTACATAAAAGCGGAAATTCCAAATTTTTAACCTTTGCTAACAAAATTTTAAAATATATTTTAAACTACGTAAATTTTGTATATTATTCCATAAATAGATAGAAAAAGCTCATTTGTACGGGTAATCATTCACTAACTGAAAAATGTAATTTCGCATAGTCATTTTTCCTTAAAGTGTGTGATATAAATGCCTGCTCAAAACCATGAGTTATTTGTGGGTTGGGTGGTTCATAAGGAGGCTGAAGATGACCTGGTCGCTCGGGTCGAAAGTGTGCACTCCCTCTAGCGCTGATCCTTACAATTTTTTTCCATTTAATAAAAAAAATTAGTGTTTACTATTCGTTAGTAACATTAAAAATTATGATCTCGAGCCTTAAAAAAATTAAAAAATATATTTTAAACTACTTTAAGTTAAATTTTTAAAACTGTTAAGATTAGAGATTGGCACGTGAGCGATTTTTGACTCACGAACCAAAAATTACAATCATGCACGATAATTCTTTTTAATGGATACTTTAATTTGTTTTCTTTAAAATATCTTTTTTTTTTTGAAACTAAATTTTTTAACGAATTAAGAAAAATTTATTGTTTTTTTTAAATTTATTTGAAGAAATTTTTGGAAAAAAATGTTATTTTTTCTCAAAAATTAGAAAACTTTTACTTGAAAAAAACATATTTAATTAAAATTTTTAAAATTTATCCTAAGTTGCTTGAAAATTTTCCCTAGAAATAGTTCATCAGTTATTACATAGGAAAAAATTTTCCTACTTTTTGTTTTAATCGCCTGAACTAATATTTAGAAAATAATTCTTAAAAATTAGAAAGTGGTAGACTTAAAACTGAATTTAAAAATGGCTTTCTAAAATTTAGTTAATTTTACTACTCGCGAATGAAAAATGAACACACATTAAGTTCAAGTACTTTCTTATTTTAAGTTAGACACTTTTTTTGAACTAAATGGGAGTAAATTGTGTTCTAAATTTATTTCTTTGAACTAAACTTAGTTTTATTATATTTTAGTAAGCAAATTTTTTAATGCAAAGGTGGTTTTCTTAAAAATTGATGAATTTTTACTTAATAAACTTGTTTTTTTTCCTAAAATCAAGAAATATTACTTAGGAGAGATATGAACTATTTGTGAGTATATAAACTTTTTTGTTTCTACCCAAACATAGGAATTTTTTTAATTTAAATGTTAATTTTAATGTTCTAAGTTTAAATGTTCTAAGTTTAAATAAAATTCGACTGAAATTGAGGAAAATTTTTAAACTATTTTAAAGGAAATTTTGGATTAATTTTTAGTTCAGAACCTGCTAAAGTAGATTCTGATGAGTGATTTACTAACTTTTCATAATAGTTTATTTTTAAAAAAATAATTTCAAATAACGCTAATTTAAATATTTATATTTTATTCTTCTTTATAGCTATCCACAATTGGCATGGTGATGTACGTTTTGGTCTTCCCTTGGACGTTGGAGATTCTGTCGAAATTTTAGAAGAATGTCCAAAATGGTTTCGCGGTACATGTCCACGAAAATCACGAGCTGTAGGTATATTTCCCAAAACCTATATACACATAAAAGACTTATCAAAAACTGATCCAGTGGTAGCAGAATGTACACAAGTTTTAAGAGAATGGTCGGAAATATGGAAAAAATTATTTGTGGTTTGTTTTAAATTATATTAAGAATAATATTATTATTAAAATATGTATTGATGTAAATTTTGAAATTTTTTAGGATCGTGAAACTTATAAATTTCAGACATTACATAAAGTAATGCTATCGATATTGGGTAGTAGACGTGAATTATTAGGTGCCACTTTAACACAAGATCAAACAATGGAATTGCAAATGACAGTAGTTTCCAAAATTGATTGGGGCAATAGGTAAGTGAAAGAAAATTTTTTTTTATTATATTTATATAGTAAAATATTTATTTAAAGAGCATAAAAAAATGTATCTTGTTTTCTATCATAATCACAATACTTTTTGTTTAGAAACAAATTTCTAAAATTTTAATTAAAAAAAAAATTTATTACTTAACTAACAATTAGAATATGAAAAATTTTTCTTTTATAATTTTATTTATAAATCATACGCCGTTTTAACGTATAAATAATTAAAAAAATTTATTGTATTTGAAAAAATTACAATTTTTATCTGTTAAAATTAAAAAAAAAAATTACTTGATCTTGAAAAAATAGGCAAACTTAATCATAATGATGGCGGTTTTGTAGTAATTATAAAAAAATATATTTTAAATGTTGTTTAATGGTGGTCAAGTTTTATTTTTAATGTTATTTTAATATAGTTTTGTCACTCATACAGGGTGTGGGGGTATTTTATACAAATAAAATTAATTGCACGGATGGATTAATGAAATCAGTATTAAAAAAAAAAATGTCCATTTTAAAACAAATTTTGACATAAAACATAAAAGTCTTCCTGCTTTATACATTTATGAATAAAATTAAATTTAGAAAAAAAAAAACATTTAAAAAAATTATTACTTACAATAATTAAATAAGAAATCAGTTTTAAATTGATTTTTGTTAAAAATTATGTTTAAAATAAATGAGAAATCATTGTTGCTTCTATCGTTCTTTAAACTTTTTTTTTCGTTTAATTGCATTGTCTTTTTTTTAATTTGTGTTTTTAAAAAAAAATCAAATTTTATATGTAGATTTATATTTATGTTTCGGTTTCTTTGCCAAATCCTTCTTTACCAAATGTATCTTTACCGAATGCATCAACTTGTGGATATATAGGATTCATGGGATTCATTTCCAATGTAGAGGGAGCTGATGGTGTTCTTGAACTGCCCAAGAGATTGCATAACTCTTGTACCATTTCATTGTATGATTTAGTGTTGACATTTTGTCCCAACAAATGTAATAGTAAAAAGTCACCAATCTAAAATACAGGAATCTGAATTAGAGTTTAAACTTATATTAGTTTTGTTGTTACAAATACTTACATCCAAACGTCTTATTAAGCTGGCAATTTCCTTATTTCTTCCGGCACGATAAGCACGTTTAATAATTGTTTCACGAGTTGTGGGCATTGTTACCACCATGAATGAATAGATCAAGGCAATGCCAGAAATCACCGATAAAATAATAAACCAAAACCTGAAAAAGAAATAAATGTTTTATTATTTAGAGAAAATAGCGTATAACCAAAAAAACAGTTACATATTTTATTTAATTTTTTATTAATCAGTTTGTGTTTCGAAATCAAACAATTTAGGTCTAATTTTTGGGATAAGCTGTGTTTATTTCAGATATGATTTATTAGGTTTTTAATTCAAGTTTAACCGAGTTTGGTTGGTCAGTTAAACTAAAATATAAATTTGACAGCAAAAAACAGCTGTTGTTGGACAATAATTTATTTAAGTGATGCCACATTTCAAATATTAAATGCTTCTGAAGGATAATTGCAATTGGAAACTCCAACATTGAACTGAAAAACAATATACTCAGTTAAACTCAGTTTAATTTTGTTTTGACATTAATTAAGCAGCCCATTATGCTAAGTTTAATTGACATAAAAAAAAAAATATTGTAAAATTTTTTCAAAACTTTTTAAAATTTTTGTAATTTTTAAAATTTTTGTATTTATTTTATAGATTCTTTCAAAATTTTTCCTAAATTTTATTTTTCCTAAAATTTATTTGTATGTTATAGAAATATTTATTTGTAGTTTTTTTACGGCCGGATAATGCAATGCCGATATTTTAATTAAATATTCCCTTTATTTTTACCACCTTTAAAATAAAAGTTTTTTTGCTTTATTGAACCTCTAGTAAGAGGTTATTATTTTAATGAAGTATTAGATGAATTTCATTATTTATTTAGCGATTTTGTTTAAATAGCAAATATTAAAAACAGGAAATTAAAATTTTTCATTGCCATTTTGAAATTTTTTTAAGTTCATTTTTAAAATAAACAACGTGGTAACTCTAATTACAGTTAATGTAAAACTTATTTTAGTTTTCTTCGATCTTCTCTATTCATTTAATATTCCTTATCGAGCTAAAAAAAAAAGACAATTTCTCCTGAAAAAGTCACCCAATGTGGTGACGAAATATTGGGATAAATAAATATTTATAATTAAATTTTTTATAAATAAAGGATCTTTAGCTCGATAAGAAATATTAAGTTAATGTAAAACTATTTGTTGTCGCTTTGGTGAATTGTTTCGCCCTGATTGTATAAGCCGTAGGCTTTTTGAGATTTTTTTTTTAAATCAAAATTAATTTATTCAAATCTAATATAATTTAAATAAAATATAGTTTTTACTCGACTATGAAATATTTAAGAAAAAAGGCCGTTAAGACGACTTTACTGTAAATACGCCTAATTTGTCTATGCCTTACAAAGTTAGAGTTATTATTTCGCCAATTTGAATTTTTAAATTTTATTTTTTATTTATTTTAGATTTGTCGAAAATATAAAGACTTTATAAAAAAAAATTCATACGCCATTTTGATGTTTGCAATTTTTGCATCAGCCAATTTTGACAACATTTAAGGCCATTGAACTATCACACCTTAGAACAATTATGCTGGCATATTATGCCATCTTGTAGGAAGTGGGGTGAAGAGAATTGTTTTTTGGTGGCGTAAAGTTTCAACCAGCTTCTACCCCGTATTAGCAGCACAAAACCAATACATGCACATTTTTAAAAAACGCTAATTGTTAAATGCATACAAAAACACTAACACACACAAAGCTATTGTAAACGTATACATTTTATGCCAGATTAATCATTCTCGTGTGTTTTAAAAAGAACAAAAATTGTGCGGCTTAAATATTTTTCTAATGAGTGATAAGCTCATTGGTATGAGGCTGTTTTAATTAACATTAAGTCCATTCGTCCAGTAAGAATTACTCAGTAATAAACTTCCAGAGAGTAAGACAAATTTACTCTCAAAAAAAATTTTTCTAAAAAAGTACGCGAACGGAAAATTTGCAATAATTCACAAGTTTGTTAAACAGCTGATTGTAAAACCAAATGCAAAAATAAATATAACTGGTCGATATGAAAAAGAGGATTCTTGTTGTAAAATCTTAAGCCGAAACATTTTTGAAGGTTTTTTTATCTTTTCCATAATATTGTTTACAATATTTGTTGTTGTAACACATTTTTATTTGTATTTACAAAAATTTATCACATGTTTTTCAATCATATGTTTTTTCTGCTTGTAAATTCTTGTTGGCAATAATTTTTCCAGTAAAAATTTGCAGAAAGAAGAAGAACTCTTAGCATCAAACTGTCACTTTATTCTCTTTTTTCTTTTTGTTTACTGAGTATTTGTGTAAACGAACGACATCCAGTAAAAATTCGTACAAATTATTGAGTAAACGAACAGAACTATTGATGGCTCCATTTTGAATTTTCAAAATTTAATTATAAATTTAGAATTAGTAACCGTAAAACCTCACTAATGCAAAAATTCAATTTAAGCTGACTGAAATTTAATTTTTTTTGACGTAATTTTGAATTTTCAAAATTCAATTGCGAAATGGGAATCAATAAATCAATGCACAATTGGGCCAGCTGTGACTACTGAAAACACTTTCGAACTAAAAATTTAAGTTCTGGCCAGAATTATAATGTTATGCCAGAATTAAGTTTTTATTGCAGTGTTTGTGAGGCAAGGTGTTAAAAGAAACATTCACTGAGACTGTAAAAGATACTGATAATAACGTCAATAATTATACACGTTAACTCTTAACGTGAACTAATGTCAAATATATATGAAATTATCGAACAAAATTTACCGCATAAACATAGCTAATATATAAATTAATATTTGTTTTCAAAGGTTTTTTGAAATAATACTAAGATATTGAATTTTTGGCCTGATTTAGTCAAATTTGTTGAAACTTATGAAAATATTGTAAAAACAAACAAAATTTGTTGAATTTAAGTTAAATTAGTAAACAGTAAACAATTATAATAATTTTAATAAAATTGTACACAGTATACAATCGAGTCTCATAAAGGACCTTTTGAAATCATAACTCTATGAGGATATTTTTTAAAAACAAACGAAATTTGTTAAATTTAAGTAATATTAGTGAACATTAAGTTTAAATTCCTTGTGTAGAGTTTGAGTCTGAAAAGACTCATGAAAAACCAATAAATCCTTCTGAAATCGTACCTACTATATGAGGATTTTTTCTCTGCCGATGAACGCTAAACACGAATTTTGAAACGTTGTGTTAAGCGTGTCAAAATTAATTTAAAAAAATTATCGCAAGAGGAAGTATTTTTTGAACTCGTATAGTGTAATTTTTCTCATACTTTGAAGTTTTTATACCCTCCACCATATATGGTGAGGGTATATATCAGTTTGTCATTCCGTTTGTAATTTGTCGAAATATAGGTTTAAGACCCCATAAAGTATATATATTCGTGATCCTTATGCAATTTTAAGTCGATTTAGCGATGTCCGTCTGTTTGTCCGTCTGTCTGTCTGTCTGTCTGTTGAAATCACGATCACGACGCGAAGACGCATGCGGGGGTGCCTATTTTTACCCAGATTATTGAACATCCTCCCGAGCAGTTTGGTATTTAAAATGAGCAAAATCGGTCAAGCGGTTCAAAAGTTATGAGTGAAAATGTGAAGGTACCTCTAAATTTTCCATACAAATTTGTACAATTTTTCTGTATCTATTTTTTTTTTTCTGTTAAGTAAGTAAAAATGTTATTAAGTCTTCTTATTGTTCGATTACATTTATTGTCTTACATACTATGATAACTAAGTTAACGTAAAAATGAACAATGTTAAAGTAGCTAACAGAGCAGACCTCTGTAAATAACATTGCTAAAACTAAATAACAAAAGTTCGTTACATAAATTGACAAAACATATTCATATCACAGTTCATGCAAAATTTAGTATATACGTATATCATCTTCATCCCCTTTGGTGGAGGGTATTCAAAGATTCGGCACAGCCGAATTTAGCCCTTTTTTACTTGTTTTTTTTAATTTCATATATATATTAAATAAGTTTTTCTTCATACTCACCACAAAAAGATATAAATTTTCTCATTCAAAATATTCAAAGCCAATACACACAAAGTGTCGTGTCTCTGTGGTGAACCACCAGGACCAAATTTGTGGAATGTACATTTTGTCAATCTGGGAAATATCTCAATCATTGGGTCAAAACGTTTATCCTGATCCATATTGGAGAATTTAATGACATCAGTACCATAGGTCATAAAAGCACCACCCAAAAATTTATCCACCATAAAGATATTGACAATAACATTGACAAAATTTAAGGCCTCACACAAAAAATAGGCAAACGAATAGCCCGAGTGAGAATTTAAACTATCTATCAAATATTTAATAATGCGATGTTGACGTTCTTTGCGATAATCTTCGGGTATGGTAACCATGCCACGTAGCCCATCGGTAATCATGCGCATTTTGCCATCTTCTAAATTTTTCCAAATCCAATGGGGTACATAAAACATGAGACCCTATAATGAATTATTAAAAATATGTTTAATTAACTTTTATCTTTAAAATCGATGACGTACCTGGAAGAATAACACAAATGGCACCCATTGATAATAGCTATGATATCTTTTTTCTTGGCCAAATTCATTACCCAAACCATGTGCAGCTACATCGGTACCAATTTGTCTATGTTGTTGACCCGGTATGGTAAAGGTATAGGTAATCCAGCAAAAGGTATTGATTACATGCATGGGTATGGAACCATCATTAATGCATGATATGGGATCACCTAGAAAGAAATAAATTGAAAAAAATTAGTTTTCTTTTTGCAATTTTCATTTGCAAGTTATTTAATTTAGTTGTATAATTTATGATGGCATCATCATTTTTTTTATTACAATACAAACACAGCAAGATCAACCTAAATTTTCCTAATTCAATTTGTTTGTGCTCTTATAACATACATACACGTCATTTCCTCATATAAGTTTATTTATTTTCTACTTTAACAACATTAAGAAAAAGTTCATTAACATTGTTAGCCTTTTCACACTGCAACTTTTTAAGAGGATTTAAAATTTCAAATCTTCTTCTAAAGGACACGTTAAGAAATTACAAATAAAGGCAATAAACATTTATATTTTTCTTATAACTAAATTTATTATTATAGGCATCAAAAAATATAATTTCTTTCTTTTTAAATGTCGGTTTTATAAAAATACAAAGAACTAATTATTTCTTCCTTCATATGTAAATTTGTATGCTCCAAATCTTTAAGAAATCTTTTATCATATATCAAAATTTCATTTAAAATCGTAGAGTTTCTTTATTAGATACTGAGTCAGTTTAACCCTTGGGTGATTATACATTTTCCGCCTGAGCAATTTCGGTTTTCGTATTTTTCTTTTTTTTTTGACAAAAAAAAATCACTGTTTCTACAAAACGTTTTTTTTTTTTATTATTTCGGGACTTGCGACTCAAATTCCACGAAATTTGGAGTAATATGAGTATAAAACATATATCTAGACCCAAAACTGATATTTAGAGGGAAAAAATTACTTTCAAATAATATTTTTCGTACTTTATATTTAGTCCTTAAAATAGCTTTCATTTGGTACCCAATTTGTAATATTTACTTGGCGCAAACATAAAAGAAATTCAAAAAAATAAACATGAGAGAAATCTCACCCCACTTTTTACCCCTGAAATCAAAGTGAATGCCTCTTTTCAATATGTAGTCGATTTTAAAAGTTAGAAAAACATCAATCAACTGTGAATTTCAAAAAGTACCACAATCCATTAATCAATAATTTTAAAATGTACCAAAATTAATCAACCGTCAACTTAAAAAAAAAAACTAAAATTTGTTAACCGTGGATTTTTTTTAACAGCTCAATTGCGTTTTCATTTGGCTTTAAATTTTGAGATTTCAATGGAAATATTGGATTTAAATTTATTTTTATTATGCTTTTAAAAATTGTTTTATTTTGTGATATTTTTTGATTATTTTTTTGTCAGCTTTTGACCAGCGTTGCAACTTTTTCATGGAAAAAGTCTACAAAATAATCGATACGCAGTATTGTATTCCCTACACATTTGTCAGATTTTCATAAGATTTCTTAAAAATCACGTGAATTTGCGAGATTTCATTTGTATGGAAAATCTTGAGATTTTACAGAAAATTTTCACTGAAATCTCGATTTTATTTAAAGTGTCGTGATTTCAATGCAGATGCAAGAGGCATAAATCGTGAATTTTCAAAATACCGAAATTTGTCAAACGTGGATTTTAAAAAAGTACCGAAATCATTTAATAAAAGTACCAAAATCTATAAAACATGGATTCCAAAAAGTACCGAAATCAATTAACAAATACACCAAAATCTAAAAAATGTGAATTTTAAATAGTACCGAAATTAATTAACAAATGAACCAAAATCTATAAAACGTAGATTTTAAAAGGTACCGAAATCAATAAAAAGATGAACCAAAATATATAAAACGTTGATTTCCAAGGTACCGAAATCAATTGACAAATGAACCGAAATTAATTAACAAATGAACCAAAATCTATGAAATATGGATTTCAAAAACTACCGAAATCAATTAACAAAAGTCTCAAAATCTATAAAACGTGGATTCCAAAAGGTACCGAAATCAATTAACAAAAGTACTAAAATCTATAAAGCATCGATTTCAAAATGTACCGAAATCAATTAACAAAAGTACCGAAATCAATTAACAAATGAACCGAAATCTATGAAACGTGAATTTCAAAAAAGTACCTAAATCAATTAATAAATAAACCAAAATCTATATAACGTTGATTTTAAAAAGTACCGAAATGAATAAACCAAAATCTATAAAACGTGGATTTCAAAAAGTACCGAAATCAATAAAACAAATAAATCAAAATCTATAAAACGTGGATTTCAAAAAGTACCGAAATCAATAAAACAAATAAATCAAAATCTATAAAACGTCGATTTCAAATAAACAAATAAAATCAATTAACAAATAAACCAAAATCTATATAACGTGGATTTCAAAAAGTATCGAAATAATTAAAAAGTGAAACAAAATCTAAGAAACGAGGATTTTAAAAAGTACCAAAATCAATTAACATATGAACCAAAATCTATGAAGCGTGGATTTCAAAAAGTTCCAAAAAAAAAAAATAAAAGAAATGAACCAAAATCTCTAAAACATAGATTTCTTAAATTATCGAAATCAATAAAACAAACAAACCGAAATCTAAAAAACGTGGATTTCAAAAAGTACCAACATGTTTCGAATGTGGAATTTTAATTCCATTATCCATTAACATAAGTACCAACATCTATAAAACTTTTTTAAAAAATACCAAAATTTATCAAACAAGGATTTTTAAATCTATTAATTGTCAACGAAAGTACCAAAGTCTATAAAACAATTCCAGAAAGTACCAAAATCTATAATACATTAAGATTTCAAAAATCATAAAGACGCTTTCAAAAATTTAGAATAAAAGAAATAGCTACCTGCTTTTTTAATTTTTATTGACCATTAAATTTAAAAGGTACCAAAATGTTTTTATTGAGGCTTTCAAAAAGTATCTGCATTTAAAAATGAAAATTTCAGTTACAGTGTGAACAGGTTAACTACACTGTAACAATATCTTTTGTTAATTTCTCAACAACAATAACAAAAAAAAAACTTGTCCAAATGAAAATCAACGTCATTCAAACTCAACATGAGTTTTCAACATGTAGTATTAAGTTCATATTTAACCATGAATGCACTTTTTTAATAGATACTTACAATGTAAAAAGTTAAAAAACAAACTTTTTATATTATCTATGATATGTTCATTGTGTAAAAAAAAAACAATTTTGTAACATAAAATGTGGGTGTGTTGTTGTATATAAAAAGATGCATTTATATTGTGTACTTCTATCTCTAAAAGTGCCTTAATATTTTGTAATGAAGCATATTTTATGTTAAAGTACTTATACTACTTGTAATTTTACTTTGTTTGTTTGCAATATTTTGAGTGGCATAGAAAAATACAAAAACTCGGTGGAGTCAGTTTTTATTTTTATTTTTTTTTCTCTCTCGAATTGACTATTAAAAATAAAACTTTTTTATTGTTTGTTAAAGTACACTTATTGTCTTTCTTGTTTTGTATTTTATATGCATATTTTTCGAAGTGGAATTTATTATCCGTGATTTTTTAATAGGATTTTTAACTTTTTTTGGTGGTTCTTTTTTTTTCTTGTTTCTGTTTCTTTTTTGTAATTTATTCATTTTACACAATACCTACTTGTAAAAATATATAAAAAAAAACCTTTTCTGCATTATAATGATGTCTTTGGAAAAAGAAGAACTACTGATGCATTACTGATAAGCAATCAGAATTTTTAATTTAGTTTTGGGAGTGTCCATGTTGTAGCAAATACAAATGTTATAACAAAATTCAAAGAAAATTTTTGACAAAGTTTTGTAAAAAAAAGTTTAAAAGTTTAAAAGTTTAAAACACTACCAAAATATGTTTCTCGTAAAATTTTCAAAAAGTATCAAAATCGATTAATCGTTACTATAAGTAAATTACCAAAATTCAAAAAGTATAAAAAAGTACAATCCATAAACCGTAAATCCAAAAAATTATCAAAATATTTTTGTATCGCTGATTTCAAAAAGTAACAAAATCAATAATCATGGAACTTAATTTTAAAATATAAACAATTAACTGTTAGCATATCTAAAATTACTTAAATCTGTTAACCGTGAATTTCAAATATTTCTTAAAATACCAATATCTATTAATGGTGGATTTTGTAAAAGTATCAAAATTGATTTATCGTAGGTTTCTAAAAATACCAAAATCTTCTATTCGTGAATTTCTCAAAGTAGCAAAATATATTAATCGTGAATTTCTTAAAGTACCAAACCGTGGATTTCTAAAAGTTCCAAAATCCCTAAGTGTTGGTTTCTAAAAATATCAAAATCCCCTAACAGCTGATTTCTTAAAGAACCAAAATTCCCTAGCTTAGGTTTTTAAAAGTACCAAAAACCCCTAACTGTGGATTTCCAAAAGTTAAAAAACCCCCAACTGTGGATTTCAAACATTATTCAAATCCCATAACCGTAGATTTTTAAATGTACCAAAATCCCCTAACCGTGGATTTCTAAGAGTACCAAAATCCCCTAACCGTCGATTTCTAAAAGTACCAAAATCCTCTAAACGTGGCTTGCTAATAATAACAAAATTCCCTAACAGTACCAAAATCTACTAACCGTAAATATCAAAAGGTAAAGAAATCTATTAACGATTAATTTTAAAAGTAAATAAATCTATTAATTTTAAATTTTAGAGAGAAGCAAAATCTATTAATTGTTGATTTCAAAAAGTAACTAAATCTAATAATTGTTAATTTCAAAAAGTACCAAAAATCCATTAAAGGTTAATTTCAAAAAGTACCGAAATCTATTAATTGTCAATTTCAAAAAGTACCAAAAATGTATTAAATGTTAATTTCAAAAAGTACCGAAAACAATTAATTGTCAATTTCAAAAAGTGCCAAAATCTATTAATTGTTAATTTCAAAAAGTTACCAAATCTATTAATTGTTAATTTCAAAAAGTCCTAAAAATCCATTAAATTTTAATTTCAAAAAGTACCGAAATCTATTAATTGTCAGTTTTTAAAAGTACCAAAAATCTATTAAATGTTAGTTTGAAAAAGTACTGAAATCTATTAATAATTAATTTTAAAAGTACCAATATCTATTAATTGTAAATTTCAGAAAGTACCAAAATCTATTAGTTGGTAATTTCAAAAAGTAACCAAATCTATTAATTGTTAATTTCCAAAAGTACCAAAAATCCATTAAATGTTAATTTAAAATGTACCGAAATCTATTTATTGTCATTTTAAAAAAGTGCCAAAATCTATTAATTGTTAATTTAAAAAAGTACCAAAATCTATTAAGTGTTTATTTCATAAAGTACCAAAATCTATTGTTTGTTTTAAATAGCATTGAAATCTCTTTTTTATAATAATGGCTTTCAAAATTTTCTCTTTAAAAAGTTTTTTATAGTCAGTGTGAATAGGGAACTAATAATGCATTTTTGTTATCTAAACAGAGCAGAAAAAATTATAAACAATTTTGTTTTTTGTACACCTCATTTTTAACCTCAATACTTCAATGTAATTGTAATTTGATTCTACCTGTAATGTAAAGCATTCACACTATAAGTAATCGGCTCTTTTGTTTTTCGGTGTTCCATCAATTCATTGTGATGTTGGTTTTTTTGGTCAGATATATTTAACCACATACAAAATACACATTCCCAACATCATCATTGAGAAAAAAACAGTTGTTTGCATGAATAATAATGTATTTCAATGTATTCTACGAATTTTCATGAAATTTTGTATGAATCACCTATAATTCAAATACTAAAAATCTTTTTAGAAAATTTATAAAATGTTGCAGACAAGATATTAAATGTTGTGTGTTATGAATGAAAGTGATTTTTTTTTGTGTGTGTTTATAAAACGGAAATATTTTGAATAAAACCATTCGAATATCTGTTTTTATATTAATCATCTTTAATCGATTTTTTTGTTGCTGTAATTTTTTTCATTGTTTAAAAACTCATTTAAAATCAAACACAAATTTAATAACAGTTTTTAATTAATGATGATTGGAAAATAATTCATTTATTTATGAACTATTTTAAAGCGTTTATGTTTAATTGTGGGGTTTTCACAGTGTCAAAATCTATTAATCATGGATATCTGAAAGTTCTACAATATTGTGGATTTGTAAAAGTACCAAATTTTTAAACGAGTATTTCGAAAAGTACTTCCTGTTATTAAGCCTGGATTACAAAACAAGATACCTTAATATTTTTATCATGAGTTGCCAAAAATACTTAAATTTACTATTTGAGAATAATAAAAAGTACCAATATCTACAAAATGATGTGAACTTGGAAAAGTGTCAAAATCTACTTACCGAGGATTCCTAAAAATACCAAAAACAATTAATGACGGTAGTTTTTGTATTTGAAAAAGTTACAAAATTTACTAACTGCGAAATTTAAAAAGTACTAATTTCTACAAACCGTGGATTTTAAAAAGTACCAGAAACTACTAATCGTTGATTTTTAAAAGCACCAGAAACCACTAATTGTTGATTTTTAAAAGTAACAGAAACCAATAATCGTGGATTTTTAAAAGTACCAGAAACCACTAATCGTGGATTTTCAAAATTACCAGAAACCACTAATCGTGGATTTTCAAGAGTACCAGAAACCACTAATCGTTGAGTTTTAAAAGTACCAGAAACCAGTAATCGTGGATTTTTGTAAGTACCAGAAACCACTAATCGTTGATTTTTAAAAGTACCAGAAACCACTAATCGTTGATTTTTAAAAGTACCAGAAACCAGTAATCGTGGATTTGGATAAGTAACAAAATCTACTAACCTCGAAATTTAAAAAGGTACAAAATCTACTAACAGCGAAATTTAAAAGGTAACAAAATCTACTAACCGCAAAATTTAAAAAAATTCCAATTTCTACATACCGTGGATTTTGCAAAGTACCAGAAACCACTTCGAAAAGTAACAAAATAGTACCAATTTCTTTAACCCGCGGATTTTGTAAAGCACCAGAAACCACTTCGAAAAATAACAAAAAAGGACAAATTTCTACAAACCGTGGATTTTTAAAAGTACAAGAAACCACTAATAGTGGATTTCAAAAAATATCAAAATTTTGGTTTCTATAAGTACCAAAATCTTATAAGTACCAACATTTATAAATTATGGATTTCAAAAAGTACCAAAGATTACTAATCGAGAATTTAAAAAAATAACAAAATCTTTTAATCGAAGGTTTTAAAAAATACCAAAATCTTTTAATCGAGTATTTATAAAAGATTTCAAAAAGTACCAAAATATAATAGATTATTCAAAAAGTACCAAAATATTTTCAAAAAGTACCTAACCCTATTAACAGAGGATTTAAAAATTTTTCAACATCAATTAATTGAGGATTTCAAAAAGTGCCGAAATGAACCCATGTTGTATTTCTAGAAATAACAAATTCTTTTGATTAGGGATTTTATTAAGTACCATCAATATGCTCTGAATATAAAAGAGTACCCAAAAATAATAAATCTATCTAAAAAAAAACATAAAATGTAGGGGAGTTACGTTTCTATATACTTTGTGTAGTTAATATTTTAAAAAGATTTGAAAAAATCAATCAAAATGTTCTCAAATTTTATAAATCTATAAAATGTAGGAGAGTTTCATTTCTCTCTATTCCGTATAGTTAATATTTTAAAAAGATTTCAATACATCAATCATCTCATGATAACAAGCATGCATACATATTTAAACAATTTGCATATAAATTCTAATAAGTCGTTTAACTTTTAAAAAGTTAAATGCTTAACAATGCCCTATTTGGGTTTTTTTTTGTAATATTAACCAAATATTTAGTATCTTTACAAATATATACATTTTGTATTAAAGTGTTAATATGCTAAAAATAATTTATGGTGAAAGCTTATTTGCGTTACAACCATGGTTTTGTAAACATTTTGTGTTAACATTATTTAAGAACGAACTCGTGTTGTATGAATTAATTAACATTGCATTTACATTTACAATTTTGTTAGTTTTACACATACTACTTGTGCCACTCAAATAAGTTTGCTAGTAGAATCTACTATAAGTGATAATAAAAATAAACGGAATAAGCAGCCAGAAGGGCGACAAAGTTATTTACCTTTAAAAAAACAAAAATTTTAAAAATAACTGAGAAATACAGTAACTAACAATATAACGTAAAAATAATTGGAAAATTTTTACTACTACAAATTTTAAACAACCGACACAAACAACTCTCATGTAGTAACTGATAAAACTTTTTGAGTGTACTAGTACATATTAATATTTGAATTTCATTTCATACTTACCAATTAAATTGTTGGCTGTTACTATAATGCAACAAACAAATAACATAGCTGTTGTTATTCTATAATGGCAACGAAATACCATATTATCTATTACAGCCTTATCCAATAAATATCGTATTTTTATAAAGCCCGAAACGGCTGAAACCATGCCAAACAATGCCATGTTTGTGGTTTGAGATTATTTTGTATAAATTTATTTTAATCCTTTTCTTTTTCTTGTTGAATTATTAACTAAAACTTCTCAGAAGTTGTAGTGTTTTTAACTGTAATGAAAAAAAAACAGATATATTGAATTAGTTTTTTGTTTATTTAAAGAAAAATGTTTTTTTTTATAAATTTGATCTGAATGTTAAATATCTATTACTATTTATTTTGTATCATATAAAAACATATGTAAGTTTTTGTTTTTATTACTCATAGTATTTTTATTTTAATTTAATGAATGCATGTTGGAGAGCAGTGTTGCCATGTCTATCTTTTTTCACAAATTCCCCTAAATCTTTTAAGAATTCTAAATCGCGCCATATAAATGTGTTATTTGAATTGGACCTTAAATTGTATTAAAACACACAAAAAAAAAATTCATATTTGGGTAGTAAAAATTAAACGAATAAAATTACACCCTAAATAAACTTTTCAGCGATTTCTTTCTGATATTTCTTTATATAACAAAAAAAATAAATTTCATAAATTAGCAGCAATGAATAATTTATTGGGTGTATAACCAAGGACCCTATAAACCAGGATGAACAAACTACCAAATATTTAGCCACACATGATGCCATGATGCCAAATGGCGCGACTACAAAAAAATTCTTAGTCGAGACCACGAAATTCTTAGCCGATTTACAGAAAAGCTTAGCCTCTAGCAAGGGATGTACCAATTCAAACATGTATACATTCACAACACAATCACTGTACTTGCGCTACAACCCTTGCTAGTGTAAAAATAGTGTAACAAAGTTTTTTTCTTTGCGGGAAGTTTTGCTTTACTTCTTCAATTTAAAAAAAAAATGCAGCTGAAGCACATCGATTGCCCACCGGCGCTTATCCAGAATATGTTCCATCGATTTTAACGTGCGAGAGATGGTTTGTGCGGTTCAGAATTGGTGAATTTGACACGGAAGACAAAGACCGCCCAGGGGGTTTGTGCGGTTCAGAAGTGGTGATTTTGACATGGAAGAGAAAGACCGCCCAGGTCTGACAAAAATGTTCGAAGATGATGAATTAGAGGCATTACTCGATTAATATTGTTGTCAATCTCGAAAAGAACTTGCAAAATCATTGGAAGTCACTCAAGCAGCTGTTTAAAACGTTTTCAAGCAGCAGGATTCATAAGAGTAAGAAATCATAAAGCCCGGCCAATCAGCCAAAATAATGCTCTGTATTTGGTGGACCAGAATGGTCCCATCTACTTTGAGCTGCTGAAATCGGGCCAGACATTCACAAGGGACCTGTACCGAACACAATTGATTCGTGTGAAGCGAGCATTAACTGAAATAACGCCTTGAATATGTGACCAGACATGAAGCTGTCAAAAAATGATTAGTTCTTTTGGCGCGGAATACATATGGTGCCAGAAAGATGAGAAAAGATAATAGCTAACGATGGGCAATACTTTGAATAGATTTATGTTGTAGCAATGTTTCACAATAAACGGGTAAAATTTACTAAAAAATTACGCATTTTTAAGTTAAACACCTGTTTCGATAGTTTTTAAAATATTTTAAATGTCTGAAATAGGCAAAGCTAATTTTTCATGCAGAACAAGTCATAATTTTTATTGGAAACCATCCTTGCTGGTTAGATAGTATAAAAAAATCACTGTAAACTAATAACATCCAACCAAAAGAAGTTGAGATTAATGTTAATAATTCTACGCGTTAAGTCTTAACGAATGATACTGAATTAAAAATGGATAACATTTCAGAATAGCTTTGATTTTTGTCAAATTTTAAAATCCTAATGTTTAAATTTTTATTAAAAGAAGTGCATGTTTAATAAGTAATTTTGTATTTTAGAAGAAAATCTACAAATATTCCTGTCAAAGTTTTAATAAAAATTTAATCAATGTGGACATGACGTTATTTTTAAAAAAATCTTTTAAAAGTCTTAAAATACTAAGAAAATTTTTAAATTCTATTAAAAGCTAACTAACCCGGTTACAGAAAATCCAGTTTAACTTAAATTGTATAAGTTAAAGCCCGAGTTATAAGCTAATGGGATATTGTAAAAATAAGGTTTTAATATTTACATTTGTCACTACACTGTGAGAATTATTTAGATTATTTTAATTCAGTTTTTTATAAAATTTATTGAAAATTTTCATTTTATTTATTAAAAGTTTCATACTCTCAAGAAGGGGTTCATTAAAAACTAGTTTCATATAAATTATAAAGCTTTTTATTAAAATTAAGAAATTTTCCATTCACTTTTACAAAGAAAACTTCATAAGTTTAATGAAAAATATCATTAAAATTCGTTTAAAAAAAATCTCTCAGGTACTTTTGAAGTGATTTTTTGAATTTATAAAACATTTTTAACTAAAAAATTGAATTTTAGTTCAATTTTTTTTTACGAAAAACAAAAGACATTTCTATTAAATTAACTGATTATTTAATTATTTCTACAGAAGAATTATTTTGATTTACTTGGTAACACTGTTGTGGCAATCACTTTGTTGTTCAGTTTCTATTCTTTTTTTTTTTATTCATTATTAAAGTAGGTCTCTGGTTTAATAGAAATCTCAGTTTTATATTGTAGTAATATAATACACAAATAGTTATTCTTATCTATAGTTTTTAATTTTTTAGTTCAAAGTAGTGTTTTATGACGATTTAAAGCTAAACAATAGTGTTTTACATGAGTGAAATCTAATATCAGATAAACTTTACAAGTGCTTCATTGACATTGTTGGTTATTTTATTAACTTTTATTGACAAAATCCGGTAGATAAGTATATTCTAAAAAAATGTATAATTGCCATTTATACATATTATCTAAATCAGTTGAATTTGAAACGATTTTCAAAATGTTATAGACAAGAAGAAAATACACTAAAAGGATTATCTTGGTAAAATTAACTGCAATATCAGTTAATTTTTAATATACTTGCAAGTGCTATTAATTGTAATATATAATTATTTTAGTGTATATAAAATATTATTGCAATTAAATTACGGGGACGCCCCGGTAGGCTAGTTGGTAGCGTGCTAGCTTATCAGTGCGGGGGTCGTGGGTTCGATTCCCACCACGGGCTCTGTTCAGTTTTTCCTACAATGAGCCGATAGCCTTCGTTGCTAGTGCTCGGTTAGGGTATTAATATATAATTTGTAATTATATGTTTAATAATATATAATAATAAATAAATTCTGAAATCAAAAGTGAAGATTGGTCCTCCAGTTATTTATAGAAAATTCTTCATATTTTTAGATTCTCTTCAGTTTTCGATAAAAAAAAATATTCGAAAAAAAAATACAAAACAAAATCATAAATCTTTTTTACTTTCTAATTCAGGCTCCCCCTTAAGAAATGAAGTCGCTAAAAGCAATGTGTGTTAATTTAGTTTATAAATTATTTCAATTCAGTATTTACATACATCAGCTGATTGCTCTGACATTTATATCTGATTGCATAAATATTAATTTATTTAATTTATAATGCAGTTAGAAGTAAATATAAAATTAAACATGGTATATTTTTTGTATTAGTTTAAATTTTTACACTTGTGTTAATATTTAGGCAAGAAATTATTCTAGTAACTGGAATCTAGTTTATATTGAATTTCATCACAAAACTATTAATTTCAATACCTTTGTTGAAAGATGACTTCAATAATTATATTATTTCTCTTTTTAAATCCTTAAGAGAGAGTTTTTAAATTTAAAGTCTCTTTTTTGACTATAGTGATATGAATGTATTGGTTAAAAATGTATGCTTCATTTTTTAAAAATAATTCACTTTAGGGAGTTCTTCTGTTCATTGTTTAAGGTAAAGAAAATAATCAAAACCTAAGACCAACTTTATGCTCTCTAAACATTAGATGCTAGCTATTCCTTTAGTCACTTTCACCGTTTACCACTGATTTGAAATTACCCAGCAAAACTTTGGTAATGGGTGCGATATTCTCATGCGTTCCCTTGTAATGATAGCTCGTTACCTTTTTCATTATTTGCAAGCATAAAGTAATAAGTTACTCATTATTAATTACGTAATATATGATTTATAAATGTAAAGTAATAATTGAAATATTTTTGAAAATCTATTTTTAGATACATTATTTTGTGTTTTTTTTTGTAAGCAAAAGGGTAATGTATGTTTGTTTTGCTAACACTAGCGATAAAATGAAGCGCAACAATTCATTTAATTTAAAAGCAATCAAATACTCAGTGGGTAGAGTTCTTGGCTGGCAACCAGATTTCCCTGGTTCGATTCCCGTCTTGACCACATTATTTTTAATTACAAATATTTAAAATAAAATATTTGTAATAATTTTTTTTAATAAAAATTCCTCTTTTTTAAAAATCTATTTTTAGACACATTACTTTTTCCATTCTCGTAACCATTTAAGTAACCCCTTACATTATCAACTCTAAAGTAATGGGTATATACATTACTTTGAGGCTCATCGCCTATAAAATCTATCAATGAAGTAAGGTGTAAAGTAATCCATCGGCCCCTATGGATATACATTACTTTACCCATTATTTGGTAATGTGTGGTTTTGCTGGGTAATGTAGTTTTTTACAGTTTTCGTATCTTGTTATTGCTTTTAAATCCTTTCTCTTTCAATCATAGATTCGATACGGTTTTTTCTTGTTATCCATAAATTCTATTTAGAGAAAATAAATGCATTTTTATTCCAAAAAAATTTGACTGCTCTATATTTTGAACTTATTAATAAACTTATTGATAAACTCTTTTTAAGTACGTTTGTATTTTGGTTTCCTAAACTCGAATCTGAAGTCAAAAGAGTTTAATCTAATTTCCTTCCGATTTAAGGGCATTTTAACATATTTTTTAACCCCAGTACTTAGTGGGTCATTATTATGAAAAAGTACTTAAAAATATTTTATATTTTTTGTGGATTTGAACTCCACATACAATTTATTTTCATTTGAGTATAATCAAGTCGGGAAATGTACAAGAGAGGTTGACCTCACAAGGATCTCGAAAATCGAAACTGTCCTTGGATCACTTGAATTTTAAAAAAAAATATGGACACTTTAAAACTAAATTAATACAAATTAATACATTGATTCGATCCATATATATTTCAAAAATAGATCAACATTTTGAACAAAATTATCGATCTGATTCGTAAAATTATCGATCTGATTCGAAAAAAAATTCGTCTAAAAAAATTAAATTTTCTGCCCGAAAAAATGTTTGTTTTCTAAAAGCAAACGCTTTAAAAAAAAATCGCCTGGTAAAAATTTTTTTTTTTGCTTTTTTATTCGGCCTGATTACGGTTGTCGTAGTAAGTCGAATTGGTTGAAAAGTCGTAAAAAACACAATTTTTAAAAAATTTTATGACTGAATTTATCATAAATAACAATCGAATTATAAAGAATATATAACCAGAATTAAATTTCTTTATAATTTTCAATCTTCGCAAAATTCGACAACCGTAAACAGACCGATTTTCTTTTGCGAAAATCATTTTAAATGAAAAAATTTTCTTGTGCCAAAAATTGAACAAAAAATTTTAGAAAAGTTTTAGAAATTAAAGAAAAACCCTTGCCCTCTAACTGCGTACCTTTCGGCAATATTGACCAATGAAGTATTTTCCATGTGTCAGGGGTTAAAAAAAGGGTGCATAACTCGGAAAGGCGATTTGATGGAACTGCAATTAAAGTTAAGTATTTTTTTAAAGGATTAAATTTTTTATAAACAATTTATATATATTTTGATCTTCTTATTACAAATCCGATCTTCATTTTTTTCCATTCCTTCACTATTTTATAAAAATCGTTTAAATAATGTTAGCTGAATTCAGAAAATTAGTAAAACTACTGTGTTTTTAATGTTCAGAATCAGAGAAGACAAATTTGGTTTTTTTACCCCATTCATACTAAGTCCCAAAATACGTATTTTCGTCATCAAGTTTCCGATTTAAAATTTGTATAGAATTTGAAAATTGAAAACTTGAAAAAAACGAAGATACGTATTTTAGGGATCAGTGTGTATGGAGTTTTACTCATATTTGTTTTGATTTTCCAGTTTTGAACATTAAAGTAGCTTTTTCTTAAGATTTTTGTGCTTTAAATTGCTTTTTTACATTTTTGTAATAGCAAAAATATTTTCTCTGCTACTTTTGCTCTCTTTTTTTTAAAAAAAAAGTGTTTTATATTTTGTTTTACTTTTAACCGTATTTTAATAATAAATTTTACCTAAATAATTTAAAATTTCAATATATTTTACTTTGAGCTGAAAATTTAAAGTATTTTTTTTTTAATTACACACATTTTTTTGCTGTGCACATACAAATTTTTGTACGATATTTTTATATAACTTAGTCTCGGCGTTTGCTCGTGTGATTTTGAGAGTTTTTCAACAATTTACGGGTTTCTATAGTCAAAATCGTTAAAATATTACACATTATTTAATTCGACATTTATTTAGAAAAATTTCGTGGAATTTCATAAAATTATTGGTTTTGTTTTTTTAATAAAGATTTTTAATTACAAAATGATTGTGCAAAAATAATTTAATGATTTTTTTAGTTAGTTAATAGTTGGCAACACTAAATACACCGAAAAGGAAATGCAAAATGTCGATGTGGTTAATGATGAAAGAGACAAAAGGAATAGCTATGATTATTTTCATTTTTTGTTTTCTGAGTTTTGGTCTTCTTTATCAGTTGTTTCTTTTTCTTTTTATACCCTACATCACTATGTAGACAGGGTATAATGAGTTAGTGTTGATGTTTGTAACAACAAAAAATATTGTATCCCCACTTTTATGGGTCTCTGAGTCGTTCGGTGCGGAGGTACTAACTATACCAATCGACTCCAAGTCACTTTTTGAGTCCGTCTGTCTGTCCATGTATTCTTGTTGACACGCTACAGATAGCAAATTTATACTTTGATGGTAGGAATGAAACCAATTAATTTTGGTTAAAATCGAACCATATTCAGACCCAGTACCCATATAAAGATCGGTTGTCCCTACCGAAATTGGCGAAAACCAAATCGTTCGAATGCTGCAAATGAAAATTTCCCATGTTTCAACTTTATTTCGCTGGCCAAATCTCTTTTTTCAGTTGGTACAGCAGAAATACGGACCTGTGATATAAATGAAATTATGGCCACAGAATTTTCAGTTGCAGCAATCGGACGATTCGGTTGGTACCAAATTCGGTTTGAATAACAATTATTTGTTGCTAGTGTAGTTCCTTATTTTCTCATAATAATAATATTTGTTGCAAGTGTTGTGCTGTTATGGATATACTTTCTTATTTTCTCATAAATATGCCTAACATTAGGCAAATATTGACACAAGTCCTTTGAACCCGGCTGGTGTAGGATATTCTATAGTCGGCATGTACAACTTAAATGTATTTTACTCGTTTCAAAATGTATTTTTATTTTAATGCTTTTGTTTTCAAAACTGGTTTTAAGGTATTTTTTCGTTAGTATGTGACTCTTGTTGCTCTTGGCTGAATTTTTGTTTTTTTTTTTTTCTTCAATTTTTTCACTTTAGAAAGAAGAAAAAGCGATACACATAAAAAAATTATTCAAAGATTTTAAAGTTAAATTTTAAACCAAAATTGAATCAAATATATGATAAAAACTAATTTTATCGTTTAGAGTACCTTTCTTTAAAAATAAATTTGTTTTTAAACGCTTGACTAGGATTATCACTATTTTTTTAATTTTTTAAAATTTTTTTAAATTTTTATATCAATTTGGCATAATTTTTATGTGAAATTGTTCAATAATAATTAAATCTCTATTGTATTTTTAATTTTTGTCATTTAAAATTAAACTGATATTTATCTTAAAACAAGATTTTAAATTTAATTTTTATGTTTGTTAAAAGTCTCACCTTTATTTACTTTTTTTTTTTTTATATTATAAATATTTAACTAAATTTGTTTAAGCCATTGAGACAAATAGAAAGAGACATAAAGACAATTTGTATGTTTTGTAGTATAAATTTTGTTTAATAATTAATCACGTTTTAAAGCATTAAATTATAAATTTTTCGTGTTTTGTTGATTTAGTTGTATTTATCTTTTTTTTTAACGAATGCACTTTTTCATGCACCGTTTCACTTTAAAATACGTTTCCTGTCTACTGTTGCAAATATGTCTGATGCTACTTAAACTGCTGCTGGTTATACACGTCAAATGACGTTCACTGTGGTGGTGATGATGATGATGATTATGATGATGCTATTGCTGCTAGTAATCGTAGTGGTTGATGGTGGTTGCACTGTGAGTGTTTGCCACCGAGTTTCGTGTTGCAAATTCAATTCTCTACTGGTTTTTTTGTGTTAATTTAAAAATTTACTAAAGACAACATTATATATTAACAAAGCCGAAATAAAAACTACAGCTGTTTTTATTTTTAAATTCTTTCAACAATGGTGGTTAAATTTTAAAAAGCAAAATCATAAATTGTATGGATTACACGGTTCCCTAATGCGAGGTTATTTTTATAAATGCTGCCGATCCTCTCGCTGTTGCAACTCGTACTAACCTATAGCTATTTTAAAATCATATTATAAAACCCCTTTTGTATGTAGAAAACTAAAACCTTTAGTTTGAAAAAAATATCTACACAATCACCCTAGAAAATTCTCTTAAATTTAGTTAGAAATTTCTCTTAAATATACTCTTTATTTAATCTCAGCCTAAGCGCTAACTAAACTCTAATAATAATTGCATTTATGTATATTCAGCAATTGCAGTTTTTACAGTAAAAATGCATTTGTAATAATTTTGAGCAAGAGTCCATCCAATTAGTTCTCTCTATTCTCTTATTCTAACTCTTTCTCGGTGTATGTTAAGCATTTGTTTATTTTAAGATAAACTTCATTTTGTTTACCTTACACAAATAAAACAAAAAAAACTTTAAAATTCAATTCTTTAATGAAAATTTCAGTTTATTTTAACAAAAAAAGATGAACACAAAAAAATCACGATCCAATAAATCTCTTTAATTTCAAATATTAATCTAAACCTGTTGCTACCTGCTCCTTGATTTTTTTTGTTTTTTTTTTTGATTCTTTCTCAATTTTATTTACTTATGATTCCTTTGCCAATTCTAAAGGTTTTATTTTTTTTATCATTTTCTTCTTTTGCCACACGTGGCTAGTGTGACAAGTCTTAGGAGGGAGTTTTTATTTCCATTATAGGCTCTGGCATATGAAATTGGGTATGGGAGGTACCTCGTCCAATCCTGTCCGTATTGGGTGCATTTTCTATGGGAGGTTCCTACTCCTCCTTATGGTCTGATATTCCACACATTACTTAAAAATGTATTTAGAACATTTGGTGCCAAATTTTGTTCTATTATATTAAATTGAAGCCAAGTTAAAGTATTAAATAAAATTAAGTCACCTAGCGGAGAAAATCCAAACTATTCAGAAACACTCTTAGCTATATGACCCATATATCATATATAAACACGTGCAAACACTGTGACAAACGGACATATCGTGTGTCCATTGGGACAGAGACCGATCCTCGGACTGGTTCTTTTATACGTACTAGACCGGTCACTTTAACTTCGGCCACGAAACAGGTCACAGGAGAGATACTTTCAGACCGGTACTGTTTGCACCGTTCACGAGACAGGTGCTCAAACTTCAACTGATCCCTTAAGATTTTAAAAATTAAATTGTCGATATCTAGCGAAAAGGATCAGCTCAGATTTTGATTCTTTCAGATTTTGTGCTTTAAAATTATGTAGAAACTTTGAACATATTGTTTTACATTTTGTATAATTAACCTACGGGAAATGGACCAGTCACAGAGTTAGTCACGGGACCAGAATTTTGTGGCAGGAACCGGTCCTCGAGTTGGTTCTCTTATATGAAAGTAACCGGTTACTTTAACATGGGATTATCATAGGAGGTGGCAATTTCTACCTTTCAAACTACTTGTAACATATCGCTGACCTTGTGTAGGGTACCATATCACTGCATAGGTGTAAGCGAAGGTGCAACAGAACAGGTTAAGATTATCTTACACATAACTAGTCTCATGTTAGACACTACGTGATTTGTATCAGAACTAATGCAACATGAAACGTTACGTGACTGGTTTAAATGTACATACCACAGGACTTTGGACAAGTAATTAATTAAAAACTGGTTACGTATCAATCACAATGTGTTATGTTGCAGAACTTGTAGGGAATGAATAGTTTCGTGACATATCACTTGACTGCTGCAAGTGAACATGTCACAGAGCAAATGGAAATTAATTAGCATGTAACTTGTCAATATTTTTTCCGCGTGTCTCATATTAAAAACGTGTTTCTGAAAGATTCCATAATGTCCAGTCACTGAATTTACCTGGAATGTTTATTACAAAAGTTTTTACAATTTCTTATATTTTGCGATTTCAAAAAAAAAAAAAAAAATACAATCACGGAATGTGATATATCCAGAAAGAACCAGTCAATGTTCTACCACCATTTAAATATTTGAGGCACTGGTAATTTTACAGCAATTACCACTTTTTCAGACACTGAATTATATTTTACACCAGTTTTGTGACATGTCCTTCATTTACCTATCACAGATTTATCACCTTGGATCAATGGATCACACAATCTGTAATTTTTATTAAAAACGTGTTGAAATGTCAGTTAAGATGTATACATTTAAGATTTTTAGCTCGTTGCTGTATTTGATAAAGTTTTTCCTATATGAGTTTAACAGATATTCGTATCGTAACTGATATAAAACCGCAGCCGATTAAATTGAAAAGGAAAAGCGTTTCAAAAACCGTAACTGAAACCGAACAATATAAAGAAAATTATACTTGGACTATGTAACAATAGGAATGACAGTGTAAAGAATTCAAAAGTCAGGTAGTCAAAAACCCAAGTTCTGATGCTCCAGTTGAAAAGCTTCTGATGCTGGAGTTGCGCAGCTTCTAATATGTTGATTTTAGCAAGGACTTTGAAACTTTCAGAATGTATAGAGTTAGCCAAGGTCCTTGGCTAATAATTGTCTGAATGCTTTTAACTCTGGGCATCCCAAAAGTTTCATCGTCCTTGCTGAAATCATCAGCTTGGCACCTGCATCATCTTAACTTAAGTTTTTGGTTTCGTAGCTTTCTGATTTTTCATTCTGTCTATCCTTTTGTTATATAATGCTTGCTGGGGCTTCCACCGTCGAATGTAAACTACTAAATCATATACTTGTCATCACTCACTAGCCAACATTTGTGTCTTTCATACACAGAGAAAATAGATTTATTGTAACAACCGAATTCCTTGCCAACCGAATGGTTTGGTCGGAGCCACCGATGTATTTGTTTGTTGCAATCGAAATTTGGTTAATGCAACATAATTTCGGTTGAAACCAAATATTTCAATTGTATCAGGGAAACATTTGGTTGGGACAACTAAATAATTCGGTTGTTGCAACCAAAATATTCAGTTGGCAAGAATTTCGGTTGTCACGATAAATCTGTTTTCTCTGTGTATTATTTGCAGGACGAGTATTACTTTTTTAGTTCGTTAAAACCGAAAAATGTTTTGGAAATTTCCCCTTTTTACATTTTTAAATTTATCGAGTTTTCAAAACTAAATTATTGTTGTCTAAATTGATTTTCTGTTGTCAAAAATTAAAAATTCAATTGGAAACAAATACGATTATCTTCAATAGTAATTATCTTGCCACAAAGGCGTATAGGACAAAATACAACAATTTTGAAATCAATCATAAACTTTATACAAAGATAAAGAAACTGAAACTTCAAAAGAAACTAATATTTTTTTGGAACAAAACATTTTGCTGTACCCCTTATTCGTTCGCAGAGAAGAAAGAATTGCTAATGCAACCAAATTTTTTTTCAACTGAAAATGGTTTGGTTAAGGCAACAACATTATTAGATTGTCACCATCAAATGTGTTCCCAGAATAAATACAATTGTATGTACCAACCGATCTTTTGTTGCATTAATCAAAATTATATACTCCTAATTTAAAATAACGGTAGCTGCAACGGAATATTTAATAAGGCAAGATATTCGTTGGCACAACGAATCTGTTTTCTCTACATTGCATTCCTCAGGTTAGAAAATTACAATGTCTTTAAAATTTATCAAACTACCCTTAAATCGTGATCTCGTATGTATGTTTGGTAGAAGAAAAACCCAATCACTAAAGAACAGCAACAACATGTTTATTGCTTGTGCTAAACCTGGTTCATTCGCACCATATCCCTGAGGATCATTTAGCGTCGATGATTGATCTAAAACACGTATATTTGCATTTTACTGGGATTGTCATGTATAGTTAGTTAACATTATAGTACGTGTATTAGTGCGCATGCGGTCAAGTAATGTACACTGAGAAAAATAAATGTATGAAAAATATAAAATTATTATTATAAATAATATAAAGATACATACTAATAATAATTAAATAGAATTTTCCTTAAGATACGAAATGAAAAAAACTAAAATTTACACTGACAAAAACTAATGTTAGATTACAAAAAAAAAACTTGGTTTTGTCTAAAGATCGATTCTAACCCAAATTTTTATTTAATTGAACTCAAATGTGAAATGTTTATATTTTTAATTAAAAATTCATAAAACGCTGTAATCACATTCTGTTGTTATAAAACAATTATAAATATTGATGTTTTTTTTCACCTACCAAACACACAGTGTTTTTATTCTTAAAGCCAACCTACGCATATTTAATTTTAAATGTCTTCAAAGATACATTTCTTTTTGATTTCTTTAACAAAAGATTTGTTTTATTCAGTAAAAATAAAAGATCTTTTAAAATTCTAAATAATTAATCGATATCTTATCGTTTTTCGTTTAACAAAAAAAAAAATACAATTTTTTTTTTCAATTCTATGCGACAAAAAAAGACAACTTTAGTTTTGTTGTATTGTGAGAACACAAGTTTTGTGAACTTAAAATTTATGGCTTTATAAAAAACCTGCTTGGCTTTTCATTTTAAGTTTAACTTGAGAGTAACAAAACTGAAAAGATGAAAACAACCACGTACATTCTACAAGCAGCAACAAGCAACAAGTCTTCTTTCCAGCAACAGAAACTACAGCAACATTAGCATTAACTGACTGAGTGACAGGCTAACCGACTGGTTGTCACACTGTTAGTCACATTGTCAGTTATATTGTTCTGGTGAATAATCAGTACGTGTATTTGTAGTGTATCGCATAGTCTATCGAGTAAGTGGTGCGCTATCTACATAATCTCACATATTTCATTCGGTTTGCCATGACACATACACAACGAGACGGATCTTTAGAATGTATACAGGCCATTTTACTTTACACTGTCACAATTTACTTGTAATTCCTTAAAAATATTCTGAAAGTTTAACTTTAATTACTATGGAGAAATTTAAAGAACAACCGAATAACTACCCTGCGGGAAAAGGACCTATCCCAGGACACGTCACGTGGGCGGTTCATTGTGATAGGGACCGGTCACTTTAACATGGGCTTGTCCTGGGATGGGGTCAATTGCCCTCCGTGATATCTCACAGGGCTGGTCTAAAAGACATGTCATGACTTAAACCGTTCACGTTGTAGGTAGTTTAGGAACGGATCCTCTTTTCACCTATCTCGTGATATGTATTTTCGGAACCGGTCCAGTTTTCACTTATCATGGGGCAGGTCCCAATTCCCAACTGACCCCTTTTTTCCTGCAGGGAAAATATAAGATCTCTAAAGTTGTTATCTTAAATATTACTTCGATCGTAGGGCATTCCTTGGGGAATCAAAAACACATTCAGTTAAAAAGTCTATGCAATCTCCCACTCGACACTAATGTAGTCTTTGACCAATACCGGAAAGGTTGTGTTACTTCGGCAATCCTTGTAGAATCAAAAACATTCATAGCTTAGTATTTTGACCCATACCGGGAAGGTTATCTTTTCGGTTTACTTTGAAGCAATGCTCAGGTATACCTCCAAAAATGTAGTATATTGCGTTGGCGAGTGATAGTTATGTTAAAGAATACGAAAGAGGGTGTAGTGTCCATGGACATTTAACTTTATTTTCTCAAAGTTTTAAGTTACAGGAAAGATCGTTGTGGGGAGTTTATTACACAAACGGATAATACGAATAACGATCGAATTTATTTTTTAATGCATTGTACAGATCGCACAATCGACAAAAAAAAGGAATGTCATTCAATAGATAATACAATGTTGAAACAACATATAACTAAATCTACAGTGTAACTCAACCAACATTCCTATGATGATTAAATGAGTCAATAGAGGTACTATCATTCAACAGCGCCAACACCCTCCTTTGAATATAGTTAAAGAAAAAGCTCCAAAATATACCTCCCTGTCCATATATGGCAGTTGCATTCCACCTTCGGTGGAATATAGATGAGGTACAGATAAGATCGGATGAAGTGAAATGGTTCTTGCACTGTTTAATAAAATCCTTAACACTTGAATGCTTCTTTTAACACTTGAATAATATGATTTCTACAGGGGAAATCACTTTGGATTCTTCTACCCAGAACATCAAGAGCATTACATTCCTCATATGTTTACAGATGACATGGTGACCCCATCTATTTGTCAACAGACAATATTGAGTTTTGCGTGCATTAAAATCTACATTTTTCGCGCGAAACCACCCGGAGAATGCTAAAAGGTCCGTATCGAGTGTGTCATTTACTTTACTTCATACCCCTCCCCCCCAACTACAAAAAGGATTGGCCTATTTTCGAGGAAATATAAATAACAAATGTTGCTGTCAACTGGGAAAGAATGGATAGTATTAGAAGTTTGACACAAAATGTCCTTTGTAAAATTCATAGAAAGTAAAGGAGAAAGATTGGAAACTTGCGGTATCCCCGAATTTAGCGGAAACTTATTGGATTAGACCCTGTTATTGGATTAGACCCTGTTAACAACTGTTATAGTGTAATATAGAAACAGCCTTTGGTATCGGTACCAAAGGCTGCAAAGGAACGTTATCAGGTCTCCCGAAGAAAGATTAATACGAAAGACTTTTTCATGTAATCAGCATACTCACATATAGGTGGTATCGATATTAAGTAATCGGATACTCTTGATGTGCTTTCGTGTTTTAGGGATAAGATAAGTGAAATTATCCCTAAAACGGGAGTTACGAGTTTTAAATAAAATCTTATCTATCACATCCGTTTTTAGTTGTGGATCGCACAAAGCATTACAGAATAATAAATTCCCTGCAAAAGTCTTCCCTACTACGTCGAGAAACTCAAATTATACATCCACAAACACAGATTTCCATAACGTATTTTTTTTGTTCAATATCAGCATAATAAGCCCACAAGTATTAATCTAACGCAAAAACATTAATCCAGTTCAATAGAAGACATTACGAGATCTAAATTTCATGGCAGAGTGCACATACTCCTTGAGTATCATGAATACCACCACTTATGTGGTAATTTAATTGATAAACCTTAAAGGAATCGGTATTACGATCAAAAGAGTTGGGCGCCACTTCTACGACAATCAAAGCCTACTTAACAATTTTGTATGAAAAACCAAAAGAACTGTTTAAGTGAATGTTGGCCGCCCCTTAAAGTGTTTCATAAATAACATAAAATATCGGAAATTAATTTTCGAGTTAAAAAAAAAGCGAGAATAAGTTCGATTAAAGAAAAAAATATCTCTTGACAGCAGAGTAATCCGGAGCATTGCGAAAACCTATGACTGAAGTTGATAGTTCTGCATGACAAATCTAAGAATCTATAAGACAGTTGAGTAGAAAGATAAATAAAAGAATCAGAAACTTATGTATAATCGTATAAAACAATAATAAATAAGTCTAATAACAAAAATCATGCTGATGTTGAAGGAGTAGCTGAGGTACGATCAGAAGTTTTGGGCGCCACTTTTGTGTTATTCGAATATTACTTAACAGTTTTTCTATTTTTTTATTATAAAAGAGATTCTACCAGCCGGACGAATTGTTTTTTTATTACAATAGAATTCAACTGGTAGATTAATGTAAAGTGTTGGGCGCCATTTGTACAAACAGATCTGCATTTGAAATTCTGAGGGAACTTAAAGAGTAAAGTTAACGGGAATGTAAAGAATGTCTCTAAACTCAAAAGACGAGTATAAGTTCAGCTGAAAAACAAAACGTAATCGAAACAGTAAAATGTGCAGACAGAATATACGAGGGCGGATCAATAAGTCCGTGACTTTTTGAATGAAACACAGTTTTTTTTTTTTGCAAAAAAAAATATTTTTCAACATAATCTCCTTTAAGCTCAATATACTTAGTCCAACGTTTCTCCAATTTTTATATCCCTTGCAAAAAATAGGATTTTTCGAGGTCCATAAAATAGGCATTTGTTTGATCAATAATTTCGTCATTGGAGCTAAATCTTGTTCCACCGAGCCATTGGCCTTCTTCAAAGCCAGTTTACCCGGAAAAACCCCATGTTTAGACTGCTGCGTGGTCTCCGGAGTGTTGTAATAGATCCATGTTTCATCCATAGTAACAAAACGCCTCAAAAACTCATTCGAATTGCCGTTAAACAACTCCAAACAATCCTTTGAAGTTGTCACATGATTACGTTTATGGTCAATTGAGAGCAAACGCGGCATCCATCTTGCAGACAGCTTTCTTAAATCTAACTGATTATTTAAAATCGAAACCACACTGCCATATGAAATGCCTATGGCATCAACGACCTCCTGCACTTTTACTCTTCGATCGGCCAGCACCAAATCGTGGATTTTTTCGATATTTTCGGGTGTATTGACCTCAATTGGCCGTTCAGAACGTTCAGCGTTATTTGTACTTGTGTGACCAAAATGAAAACCACTTTTTTACCATTGAAATCGATGGTGCAGAGTCCCCATAGTATTTATCAAGCTTTTCCTTGGTTTGATTGACGTTTTTTTCGCAAAAAATAATGTTTAATAAGCACTCGAAATTCACTTTTTTCCATTTTTAAAAAAATCAACGAGGTTTTATGTTTTGAACAGCTGTTAAACGCAAAGTAAATGACGGAACTTGCTCAAAATTTGACAGTGGTGCTTGATGGGAGCAGTGTTGCATTTCATATAACTACGAGGGAAGTTCGAAAAGTCACAGACTTATTGATCCGCCCTCGTATTCAACATTATTGATCTGTTCTATCCAAAAGATTCAAAATAATAACTAACATTCTCCTTCCATGTAAGGATTTCGATGCATAAAACTTAAGAAAAATTTTAAAATATTTGCCTTCCACTAATATCACTCAACAGTTTGTAGGGTACGTTTAAAAAAATGAAATAACGTATTTTGTATAAAAGGATTTACCATTATATTATTATTTTTTTTTATATTATGTACTTTCATTTAAAGAAGCTTGTTACCATGGCCTTTTTTACATATGATTCCAAGTTGATATTGTTGCATCCAGAAAATAAAAATAATAAGATGAAATAAAAAGAAGAAGGAGAGGAAAAACGGGTGCAGCTCCACTATGACATGGCATTATTTATAAAAGATGACAGATATTCATTTACAATCTAACATACCGTATGCAAACGGCATACATCCACTCAACCAGTTGGTATCTAGGAACAAAAAAAAAGGGTTTCAATTCTTTTGAAAGTGCATTATTTTTTTTTTTTTTTCATTTCATCTTAAACATAATGAAATGTTTATTTAGTTTTATCACTTTTAGAAAATTTCATTTCAACAACAAAAAAAGTTACATATTTTACAAAAACGTTATAAACAGTCAGACAGACGGACGGACGGACACATGGTGAGAGAGACATTCCATGAGGTAAGAGGAAAAACCAACCTGCTATACACACTCAGACATTCTTTTTTTTCACTTTTTTTACCTGTAATATCTAGAAAGAGATGTTTTAAAGACTATTTATTGCATTAAGATGTCGTTTTTGTTTAAGAGGTTCTATACTAAGTATTATTTTGTGTTAAGAAATAACAATTCTAGGTATAACTTTAGTTAAATATGAATGTTGTTATATTTGTATGAATATTAACACAAACTCATATAGTAAATACTATACACTTTGAATATAAAGCTATTGAAATCTGTTATGATATGTTGTACCATTAAGTATGTTGCCTTAAATTTGTTTGTGTAAAAGTAATATTTATAAAGACATTCACATATATAACATAGAGATAGACAGAAAGTAAAAAAAAAATAGACAGTCGGAAGGACAGATAGAGATATCTAATAATGTTGGATTTTTATGATACCTTTTTAAAACTATATATAAATATTTAGACAGGGTGACAAATATGTTGTATAACTAAATTAAATATTCCGCTAAGTAACTTAAAGATACCGACTTATTCGTTTGGGATAGGAATCAATCCTAAAAACCTTCAAGTTTCAGTTAACAATAGTTAAAATAGCGTGGTAATATTTTTTTAGCCAATTAACTGCCAATGAAATTGCGTTTTTTTCTTTTGTCGTAAATTCGATTGCATTATCTCTCCAAAACAAGGGTAGGGAAGATCGATAATAGTTATCCTTACCCCTTTCGACCCGGATGATACATATGTGTACCACTTAAAGTTTAAACGTCTCTAAAAGTTTTAAATTAAATGTTGTTTTGTTCTAAAATATACCATATCATCTTCAAACTTCTGTGAATTTTTTTTAAACACTATTTCCTTTCCAGCCTAAATTTTTTTGGCAACAAGCTGAAAAGGGGTGAAGCAGAAAATGCGCAAAATGGCAAAACATTAAAGAAGTTTTGGTACTAAGTAATTGTCACGACGCAGCATTAAAAACTGTTACAAAAACATTAAATTGATTGAAGTCCCATGTCCGAACTAAATTAAATTTTATAGCGAGTTCATGGGAGACTTGGCTGTTCAAATGTCAGGCCTTTACGAATATGATCGTAAAACGAATATGTGGTGGAAGAAAACTTTTTGTCTTTTGATAATAATGACAGCCGTGAATTCCTGGGTCATTTATAATGATCTCAGTGTATACTGGGCACGTTGCCCGGTTACACACACTCATCTGACATGCCCGACCGCATACCGGAGACGGAAATTGTAGGGAACTGCTAGACTATGATCCCTGATAGGGGAGAATGGTCGAGCGGAACTCTGAGGCGAATGCCCGTGGGGATCTTTTGCTACACAGACGGATCTAAGTTGAAGAATAGAACGGGTATGGGGGTCTATATTGAGAACCCGGAGACCGAGATATCCTACCTTCTTCCTGATCACAACACCAGCTTCCAAGCGGAAGTACGTGCTATTACGGAGTGTGTGAGATGGATTGAATCGAATATGGGGCGAGTAGACGCTAACATATTCACCGATAGCCAAAGGGCGATTAGGGCGATATCAGCTAGTAGGGTTAAGTCCAGAACCTTGCTGGACTGTTTACGAGCCATTACTGAGTTTTCCTCTGGGGGCAGGATCCATATTATATGGAAACCGGGCCACTCGGGGATAGCCGGGAACGAGAGGGCCAATGCTCTAGCCGTCGGGGAAAGAGAATTCGAGGCAGTTAACTTGGCGAACGCAAAACCGTTTGAGGCAAAGAAAGCGGAATTAAAGTCGTGGGCATGAGAAACCCACACGGCCTGTTGCAACAACGGGACGGTGGCCAGGACCACTAGAATTTTGTGCGGTTGCCCAGACGAGAAGAGGACAAGAGGCCTCCTTAATGGAAATAAGTCCGAGGTCAGTGTAATGGTACGTATCTTGACTGTCATGCAGGATAACGGGCACAACTGTACCGGATTGGACGGGCAGATTCTGATGAGTGTAGAGCGTGTGGCGAGGAGAGCGAAACGCTGGAGCACTTTTTCTGCCACTGTCAGGCATTTGCAGAATTAAGATCCAGGCACCTCGGGGGCGATGTTATATCGGACTTGGAATAGCTGAGGAACATCGACTGGAAAACCTTGAGGAGTTACGTCTGGGAAACCAGGTTTCTGAAAACCGGACGTTAACAATCTCCATGTTCTTAGGGAGCGTACAACAGGCCCAGCAGAGGCCTAGATGTATATCGTAGCGATGAGGTTGCATTTCGATGCTTCTTCCTCCTTTCGACCTAACCTAACCTATAATGATTATAATCGAAAAAGATGCCATTCAAGTCGTTTAGCAGATACATTGATCCTGGAAGGTCTAAAAACTACCGCCGTTCGTCGATCAATAGTTACTACGGTGAAGAGCTGCATGTATAATTAAGTCCTATTTAGACAAAATACAACCCTATCCCCGAAAACAATAGTTTTGATATTTAGGATGTTGGTTAGGTCTATGAATACTTGGATACTAAAGATACTGCAGAAGACTGCCACGCAGTGCATTGGAAGTCTTCTCAATTCAAGTGCTTGGGAAGCTGTACAACATTGCAGAGTAGGTGTTATATTAAATATTTTGGAAATAATTCAGTCATTACAAGCTGGTCGGAAACAACATGAAACTCATTTCTTCCATAACCAACGTAATTTTGAGAACCCTCGGGAGTTAAAACATTATAACAGGGTTGCAATATCATACCAAGGACCCTATAAACCAGGATGAACAAACTACCAAATTTTTAGCCACCCATGATGCCAAATGGTGCGACTACAAAAAAATTCTTAGTCGAGACCACGAAATTCTTAGCCAATTTACAGAAAAACTTAGCCTCTAGCAAGGGTATTGTATACATTCAAAACACAACCCTTGCTAAAGGCTAAGCTTTTCAACACAACGAGTTCTTGATGAATTGGGATTGGAAAACATGTGGTTCCAACAGGACGGTGCAACGCCACACACTGCACGTGCCACAACCGATATGCTGAAGGATGCATTTCCCGGGCGCCTAATCTCCCGTTTTGGCGATTTGCACTAGCCAGCAAGATCGCCTGATTTGACCGCTCCAGACTTCTTTTTGTGGGGCTTTTTGAAGTCGCAGGTTTATGTCAACAAGCCTCAGACTCTTGCAGCTCTTAAAGACAATATCTGTCAAGAATGTGAGGACCTATCGCCGGAAGTTTTGGCCAAAGTAATGGAAAATGCCATAAATGACAATCAACTGTAACGGCGGCCATTTACATGACATCATATTCTCGACTTGATGTAAAAAAAATTAAAGACCAAATAAAAATAATCCACGAGAAGAATCAAAGTTTTTCATTTTTTTTTTTTAATTACAGCCAAAAAACATCGGAAGCTTAGTTTTGCGCCACCCTGTACATACAAAATTTTTCAATACAAATTACAAGAACTTCATAAACACACATACATGCACAAACACATTCACACAAAAGCGTTTATAGCTTCATATGCATACATACATTTTGTATTGTAAGAGTATATTAAAAAAAATACAAAAACAGATACAATTTCAAATAAATGAAAAAAAAACATTTATTTTTTAAGGATTGTTAGGTAAAATTTTGTTATTTATTTTAACTGATTATATCATTTTTTTCTTACGGATGTGTCAGTTGATTAATCAACATTTAAAAATAACTAACAAAAGGCATTTAATTTAAATGAAAATTAAGTAGACCGGTTTTTAAATGAAATATCATTTATTTTAAATGATATTTTCAGTTATTTTAACTTACAAACTATTTTAAGTGAAGAAGTTGTAATATCAATTTATGAAAAAAAAAACGTTAGTTTCTTATTCAGGCGGTAATAAAAATTGGAATTGTATATATTTACAGCCGTAAGCATAGAAATTTTATTGATTTTTATGACACCCTTTATAAATCAAATTAGCATGCAAAACAACAACAAATTTTCTTTATAAGACTGTTATAAGAACTAACTAAATGTCTATGCATACGGCTATTAGTCTCTGTCATTTTTTGGAAGTCACAGCATTTCTGAATAGATGAGATGTATTTGTGTCACACACGATCAGCGATTTTAACTACAAATTCTAAATCATATAAACACAATGCGCCACCACACAAACATCGCTACATTATCAGACATTATGGGAGTTAAGTGTCAAGATAATTATGTAAATTTTGTTTGAATATGCAGTTGTCACCCTGTATGTATAATAGACATATAAGAACATTTAGTATCTTTTATGTTGTTTGTTACCTTTGCTTATCGATGTGTAAATAATAATTTTGTTGTTAGTTATCTTTTCTTTTAAACTTTTTTTTATGTATTTCAAATGACACTTAAAACAAAGATATGTTTCACTGCTATCTTTAGTAAAATTACTAAGTATTTGAATATGTTATATTTTTTTTCTTCTTTTTTTATTACTCTTGTGTTTTAATATTTATTTAAATAATTTATTACAACTTTTCATTTAAGATTACTTAAATTTTTGTGTGGAATTATAAGTAATAAAATTTAAAATTTTTATTATTTATTTATATATCGTGTCAATTATTTAATTTTAATTTTTTTGGTTTAAAATTATAACAACACTAACGCGGTTGTCGTTGCTGTTCGTAACACCAGTAATAAACAACATTAACAGCAGCAGCACAACATTTTGCCACCACCACACAACTCAAAATAACACTCTACTTAAAGGTACTTAATTAAAACTGACTTAAAAAAGAGTTCATTACTACTACCAGCTACTGTGCTGCTGTTTATGAGGTTTGGGTTTTGGCTTTTTCGGCCTCCTTCTGACTTTAAACTGACAGCTTTTTCATTCGTTTTTTCGTGCTTTAGGTCCAATACTCCAATATTGCTAAAAAACCAAACTACTATTATGAGTTTGAGTATTGAACGTGCCGCGTTTAGGAATTTTTTTTATTTTTTGGGAGTATAACTATAGATATCATTTATTTTTTGCTGTCTGTTTTAGTTTGATTTCTTGTAAAATTGGTTTATTCTGCCATCCATGTTGTTTAGTTTACTCTCAATTGCTGGTATTGTTTTTGGCTGCTGCTGGTGTTTAACACTTATACATATACAATGAGTAAAAAGGTTAAAGTCGGGTATGCCGACTATGGTATACCCTATACCAGTTTGAAAAAAAAATCAACTAATGCTGGTGTCTGAAATTTGATCTGGTTAGGTAGTGTCAATATACCTGGTTAACCATTTAGTGGTTTAAAAACCACCGTTCTGGCAAGGCTGTAAAATATCTGTCATTTGAGCCGCAATTACGTTTTAAGTGACAATTTTTAGAATAACTCTCTTTTATGACTTAAAAATAAAATTAGGCAAAATTATGCAGGATTTCGTTATCAAAATGCAATCTAAAGAAGTCAGTCAGTGGGATACACCTACAAGTTCTAAAACTTTTTTTTGGATTTCTCAACAGTTTCAATTTTGTCGCTTTCAACGTTATTCGCAGCTCTGCTTAATTTAGTGAAAGGTTTGCCATTTACGAATATGGATCGTTTAACAACCGAAGAACGCCTTAAAATAGTTAATACTTACTACAAAAGAGGTGGTTCAAACGTGGCCACTTTTCGAGCGTTATGGGGTGATTTTAAATAAATTTGAAGAAAGTGGAAGCGTTACAGAAGTGGTCAGGGCTGTGCATCATTGGAATGCGCCCACTGCTGAAAATATCGCTTCTGTTAGTGAAAGTGTGGCGGATAATCCGAACACATTGCATGGAAAGTTTCCAGAACGCGTAATTTCACGGTTTGGTGACGTCGCAATTGGCCACCAAGATCATGAGATTTGACGTTGTTAGGCTTTTTTGTGGGGCTACGTCAAAGACCTAAATAAATTTTTTCTATTCGAAATATAGAATATAAGTCAATATCACACCTCCCCACAGACCAAAATGAGTCGCTTTACGCTTGAATAACGTTGGAAAATGTTGCAAACTTATTTCCAAATGTGTTGCGTTTGCTGAAAAAAAAAATTTGGCCTAAATGAAACACAGCGCGCTGGCTGCTTCTGTACGCAAGTTTGTGCAAAAAATTCGTGAGACTGTCTTGCTGGTGCTAGTCTCCGCCGTCGCACGGTGCGTACCGATGAGAATGTAGCTGCTGTGGCCGAGTGTGCAACTGAACCCAAAGACATCGACCGACATGCCATTGATCTCAAAAACATCGGCGCTCCATTGATCTTCACGCACCAGCATGATGAGAATTTTGTACAAATATCTCGAATTATTCGCTTAAAAGATTCAATTGACTCAGCAATTGAAGGCAAGTGACCATCCACTTCGTTACGACTTATCAGTATAGGCTTTACAAAAGCTCCTATCGTACATACATCTGACTAGGCACATTTTTATCTCGGCGGCTATGTCAACAAAAAAAAAACTTTCGGATCTGGGTTTCGGAAAACCTGCACGTCATAGTTCAGAAGCCGATACATCCACAGAGAGTGACAGTTTTTTATGGATTTTGAAGTAGCATATTTTTTCAAAAATCAAAAAAACCAAATTCTATATACTTCTTTCTTGTCTGTCACTGTACCAAATTTCATCAAAATGTCGTTATATTTACCATCTCTAGAATCTGAAAAATCATAAGACAATTTGTGGAGGCTTCATTTTTGAGCCGATATGCGTAATTTCATAAAATATTTGTTACCTATAACGTGCGAACAAGAATACATGGAAACACAGACTGCTCTAAATCGGCTCAAAAAGTGATTCTAAGTCGAGCGGTATATTTAAAGGTGGGTCTCTGTCAAATATTTTTTATAAATATCAGCACTAACTCATTATACGCTGACCATGCAGAGGTGTAGGGTATAATTATTTAACTCCATTGTATAGAGATCGTTTTTTGTTCGTTGTCAGTTCAAGTTGAACTTGTGACGCATACATCAAAAAAACGAGTTTTGAGATACATTTCGTTTCAACATTCTCTTTATTTTGCTGTTCTTTAGTAATACATATCTGTAAATGTGTCAATAACTTCAAGATCAAAAATGGTTGCCATGTAATTGTGAAGTTTTTTTTATATATATCTACTAAATAAACCGGCTTATACAAACTTCTGGGATTTTTGATCCATTTATGGTATTTTTCTACTAACAAGGAAACCCGAAAATGTGACTTTTTTTCTTTCTTTATGTGCCATCACCGATATTTAGGGATAAAAAAAATAATATCGAAAAATGCCAATTTGTTCGTTTTTTTTATTTTACCATTTCTTTTAAAACAACTGTATTTTACTGTATTTACTATTTTTGTTGTTGTTTTAAATATATAAAATTGTTGATTCTTTATATGGTCACCAAAAATGCAAAAGAACCTAACTTGTCAAAATGAACATTTTAAAATGTCAAAAAGAACATTTTACAAAATCGTAAATAACATAAATCTGACAGCTTTGATCATGAAACGATAAAATTTTATGAAGATATGTAGTTCAATGCAGTACTTTGTAATGACTCAACCTCATTATAAACTATTAGAGTACAACTAAAAAACTCAGAAAATTAAAAACATTTCGGGTATGATTTTGTTCATAAAACCACTATTTTTTATTGTAGAAGTCTGTAATTTTGCTGTAGGTATATATTAGACCTTAAATTATTAATGAGCGTTTTTCGAAATTTACGGATTTATTGTGCGAAAATGGTTACAAATATATTATTCAAAGTATTGTCCATCGCTGGCCACAACAAGCTCGGAAGAACGAATAGTCTTTTGAGACAATCCAATTATCAACCAATTTTTTGCATTGTTCATATGAAGTGAACTTCTGCTGGGAAAGGACATGTGTCATCGACCGGAACAAGTAGTAGTCGGAAGGAGCGATGTCTGGAGAATTCAGCGGGTGGGGTAGGGCTTCCCTTATCAACGCTTCCTCGTAGGTCTTGACCAGTCTTGCAACATTCGGCCGAGCGTTGTCATGCTACAAAATCAATTTAGAGGTTTGACGAGCTCGTAGTAAATCATGCTGCACTGGTCCCGCCAAATACATACCTAAGCTTCATGCCATGAACATTCGTCTTTGTGAAGGATGTTGATGGCTGTCCGGGCAGAACCTATGACTTTTTGCGCTTTTCATCGCCGGTCACAATCGCCTTTCGATGCCAAGCGGCTTCAACTCCTATGTCACCCAGTATCCTTGATTTTAAATCAATTCCTCGACTTTAAGGCGTTTCCTAACTGTCGACTCATCAACCCTTAATGATTCTGATAACTCCTGAAGCGTTTGGCTTTCATCCACATAAAGCAATGATTGCAATTCTTCGTCTTCAAACTTTTTGGATTACCCGGCCGTTCCTTGTTTTTGTGTTCAAAATTACCACTTTTAAAGCGACCAAACCACCTCCTAAAACAATTGTTCAGATGGAGAATGCTAACCGTAAACTTTCATTAAGATTCGATGACCCTCTGCCGCACTTGCCTTCAAATTAAAGTAATAAAAAAGAACTCTAATTAAATGTGCTAAAATCTCACAAAACTTATTTAACATCTTCTGAAAATAATTTTTTGTAGGCTGGCCCCTATCCAGGTTTCATTCTTGCCTAAGGAAATCATCAGGGGACAACGTTTTTAGAATTTCTAGAGATATTTGCTTGACTTAATTACAAACTCAATGAGATTTTCTTGTTCTCGTCAAGAAGCTTTATCATAGAGGAAGAATAGTATAGAGGATGCAACGCCGTCAGCAGCCAAATAAAATTTTATACAGAATACAAAGGTTCGAAAACTTTGAGAAAACTGGGGAAAATTGAGCAAATTTCCCTGATTTCTGCAAAAATTTGAGTAAAATTCCCTGTTTTTAAACCTTTTTTCCAAATCCAATTGGGAAAGCTGCTAAAAACTAATTGGATTTGCAAAGAAATTCAATTGGAATCGCAAAAAATCCAATTTAAAATGATGCTGAACCTTTGAAATCTGCAAATACAAAACTAAGAGAACGTTTTTTACGACGTGAGAGACATCGTCATGGTGTGGCTTTATTCAAATTCTCAAATATCAAAGAAAAACAAAAACAACAACGAGTGTTAGTATTGTTGTTTACGTTTCAACCAAATAACACAGCTGCCAAAGACGCCACACCATGACGATGTCTCTCACGTCGTAAAAAACGTTCTCTTAGTTTTGTATGTGCAGATTTCAAAGGTTCAGCATCTTTTTAAATTGGATTTTTTGCGATTCCAATTGAATTTCTTTGCAAATCCAATTAGTTTTTAGCAGCTTTCCCAATTGGATTTGGAAGGTTTAATAACAGGGATATTTACTCAAATTTTTGCAGAAATCAGGGAAATTTGCTCAATTTTCCACAGTTTTCTTAAAGTTTCCGAACCTTTGTATTCTGTATAAAATTTTATTTGGCTGCTGACGGCGCTGCATCCTCTATACTATTCTTCCTCTATGAAGACGCTCATTCACAATAGATTTTAGTGGCAATATATGCGCAACTGGAATATTGGTTCATATATAATGAGTCGATAAAATAGGTTTGAATTGAATAAAATGCATTAATAAATTGTATAAAATGCTATGATGAAAAGGCGCAAGGTAATTATTCAAATTGATTAAAATTTACGCATCGGTTCGTTAACGCCCGTTGCTCTATCAAGTACACTCAGAAAAAAAAGTTAGTAGAAAATTTTGTAAACGGTTTTCAATCCCACTTTACTATTTTCGAACTGATTTTTAGTAAAAAAAATATTATTTAGCAAATCTTTTTGCTATTTACATTTTACAAATTACAGAATTTTTACAGAATATTTACAAATTTTCGTTGCTAATTTCAGAAATCATTTTACAAATTTTTGAAAACTAATTTTAAAATAGTCGATATTGAAGGAAATGTTATTTCTAATAATTAAAACTTATACATACAAACTTAAATTGCCTTAAAATGTTACATAGGATTAAAAAAGTAATCGGAAGTTAAGATACCGACTCATGTCTAAAAAGAGGACATCCACTTAACATAGCCCTAAAAAGGGTTTTTTAGTTCTAAAAATCACACCTAAAAACAATTAAATTTAACCTTAAAAGTAAAAAAAACAATTTACTAAAATATTTTCCAAAACAGAAATTACCAAATTAAAACAAAATGATAAATTCGTTTATGATTTAACAATTTTTAAGATTTTTAAGCCTTTGATTTTTTTTTCATTTTGTATAAAATATTTTTTAAAAAATATAATCAAAATTTTTGATGCTCGATAAAAAAAATAAATCTAAAACTTTGTACTAATATTAATAGTATTTAGTAATTTTTTTTTTGCTGATTTTAGCAAACAGATTTTAAATTCCACTTAGTAGCGGCTACTTATTTTTCTACTAATTTCATTGTACTACACGTCAGCAGACATATGTTGCTAAGATTAGCAAAAAATACCGCTGGGCTCAAATTAGCAGAATTTCCCGTAATAACAGCAAACTTTACAGTTGCCATTACAGACTATTTTTTGGTGAGTGTAACAATTGAACTAATCCTTTCTCCAATTCGTCAACTCTCGTTTTCATCAATAACCCGTTGTCCTCGAAACCTTTTACGGATACTTAATTAATCTTGAGTTATTGCAGCCAGAAAAAATACTGATTAATCGATAAGTTTTGCTGAATTAGCATTAATCTGCACTTGGCTGCAAAATCCTCCGGTCTAGAGGCAGTTAAATATTAATAAATTTATAGGACTCCTCGGTATGTAGCTGATAACAGTTTGGTATTGATAAATGTATACGACTCCTCGGTGTTTAGCTTATGACAGTAAATCACAGATCCCACCTCTCCATTCTCTAAGAACAATTTGTCGTTAATTTAGGATCCTGTGATCACATCCACATAATTATTGTAACAACCAAATTCAGTCGGTTTCTGCAATATCGTAAGTTTGGTTGAGACAAACGAATTAGGGGGTTGTGGTCAGACCTAGAAAAAGATAAATCTTTATTGGGTTAATTCGCGAAAAAAAAATTATTTTTGTAAATAAGCAAGTTGATTCAATATTTTATAAATCAATTTATTACATCAGATTTAAAATGATTTTTATTTTTAATTCAATTGAATCAAATCATTTCAAATGTATTTTTTTTTTTAATTTCAGAATTAAAAAAGATCGATTTGATTGGCGAAGTAAACCAAAATAAAGAAACATTAAACTTGACTTGCAAATCTCGCTAAGTTTTCTAGATATTCGCCATTTTGTAAAATAGTAATATTTTAAAATGGCCGATATCTCGAAATCAAGGCGAGATAGGGCAAAACAGGTTCGGAAGACATACAGAATGACCATTTTTATACTAAAGAAATTGATAATAACCACCCTGTGGCTGTTTTATAAAAATTCCATGAAACCCTTCGGGTTTAAAATTAAATTAATCGTGATTTAAAAAAAAAAATATTTCAATTCGCGAATCAAACTAATTATTTTTTTTTATTGGCGAATCAAATCAAAATTGTTTTGATTATTTGATTTAAAATTGAATTATTAAATTTGAATTATTTAGTTTGATTTATAAAAAGAATTATTTAAATCAACTTGATCCTTTTAATAAGATAAAGGTTGAATTATGATAGTAAATAATTCAATCAGAAAAATTAATTAGAGAATCAAATCAAAATTGATTTGATTTAAAATTTAATTATTCAAATTGAATTATTTCGTTTGATTTTTTAGTAAATAATTCAATGATTTAGTAGTAAATAATTCAATCTGAGAAATGAATTTGCAAAATAATTCGTCGAAATTTAAAACAAATTTGACAATTGATTTAAGGAATTATGTTTTTAAAAGTCTGGTTGTGGTAACCGATTTCGGTTGAGGCAACTGTATTAAAATGTAATATGGAAATTTATCATTTGTTAAATCGGGACTACAATTTATATTAATATATGTATATGTATTTGATTGGAAAATAATGAAACCGTTCTGAAATTAAAAAAAAGTTGGGCACTCACATAAAAATATTAAGCAACATGGTGACCCTGTTATTAAATTTATCTCATTTGCTGAATACGAAAAAAAAAACATCTAACACCTACATAAAATACTTTTTAAAATTAAAAATTTTGGAAATCTGTAACAATTTCAATTTCAAAGTAAAAAAAACTTTCAAGCCTTATCATTATTATTTTGTATTTTTTTAAACCACAATGCTCTTGATTTCTTTTGAAATAAATTAAGAGATTTTAAAATTCTCTTGATTTTTTTTTTAAATCCACCAAGTATAATAAAATTTGTAAACTTTATTGCCCATATCTACTCATAAACTAAAGTGAGAAGATACTTCTTCGGCTTTTTTTTTTTTTTTTTTTTTTTGTCTGGCCATTTACAATACAACATGCTTTTAAACATTTATGATGATCATCGTCATCATCCACAGCAGCAGCTAGTCAGCAACCAACAACAAAATGTCGTTTGAATTGTTGTTGACTACTTGCTATCTCTGTCTTTGCGTAAGACAGGTAAACAACGCCAGCGTATAACCAGCAGCATTTCGAGTCAAACGAGAAACACGGTAGTTGTAGTGGTAGCAGCAACTAACAAACAGCATCTCAACCTAACCAAATTCAATATTCATACATACTTACATAAAATATTCTATACGCTATTTACATACATATGAATGTCGGTTCGTAGTTCTGTCTGTCTGTCCGTCCGTCTGTCTGTCTGTCTGCCTGTACGTCTGTATATATTGTTATAAGCCGGGCTGGTTATTTCGTTTGCTCGTTGTGGCATCTGAATACCGGTATAACATCGGTCGATCATACAATTCCATAAAAACATACATACGTCGTAGGTATAGATATTGTATTAGGCCAACTAACTACCTCGTATGTGCATACATATATGAATTGCCGTTGCTATTACTGCTGCTGGTTGTGGCGATATACAGGGTTTACATTTATATTGCACATATTGCAAGTACTACATGTACGCCTTGACTGTCTGTTGTTATTGCTAAGCTGCTCCTGCTCCGGCATACTTACAATCATATTATAATGATGATGACGATTCGTACGTTATTTGGTTCTTTTATGGTTTTGATTTTATTTTTCATCTTGCCAGCTAAACAAGTATATGTATGCGTCATCATTTTATGCATTATCGAGTTCAAAAGGGTATTTTTTTATAAGAGTTTTGTGTTTTTTTAATCAAACCTGAAATATGTTTGTGTATTTCCTTTAACCTTTAGATGTACGCTAACCTTTAGATGTACGGCATTTGAATGAATATTAACAAAAACTTTTCATCACGTTTATAATTCGCGTCGACATAAAGCTTTAGTTTCTTAGTTTTCTTTCTTGGTCAAACTTCTATCTTATAGAGAAAACTTCATCAGTACTTACTATCCGCTGTTAAATTTTCGATAGGATTACAAATAGTCGTAACTTCTCAAAGACTTACTACAAGATCATCCGATTAAGGCCCAGATAAAATCCATTGAAGGTCACGATTAGTTTCTAATATAATCTTTTACTATAATTTTTTAAGAGATTTTGGGTCAATAAGTCCGTGATTTTTTGAATAAAAAATCCTTTGACACTTTGTCCAAAGTTTCTCCAATTTTTTTATTCATTCCAAACAATAAGATTTGTTGTCAAAAAAAGGTTTGTTTGTGATATGATTCCATTGTTGTAGTCATATTTATTGATGCCGAGCCATTTCTTTAGGTTTGGAAACAACAAATAGTTTCTCGGGGCTAAATCCGGGAATAGGGTGGATAAGGATGCAATTCATGGATTTTTGCCATGAAAACTGTCATTTTCCATTTTCTCCTCAATCCTAAAATCACAAGGTAATCTGCTATCAATGGCTGTCAAACACAAACTAAATGAGCTTGTTCAAGTAAGAGATGACTGTTGACAGGAGCAGTGTTACCCATTCCGTTAAGAGGCGGGAAATTCAAAAAGTCGCGGACATACTGAGCCGCCCTCTTATACTCAGAAATCGTTTACAATTAAAATAATAAGTTCGCTTTCTTTCTCTTCTCTATTTATTAAAATGTTATCTATTATTATTTCACAATAAATTTCACTTAATCACATTTGGCCCTTGTCATTGACCTCTAATTTACTTTGACTGTGGTACCTGACTACCTTTTGTTGGTGTCCCACGCTTTTATCAGCCAGCCGTTGGAATCTTTCACCTTCACACGCCTCGTCTTACTCGCTTCACATTAACACCTCGTCTCAGTTCTTTCTTCTGAACACCTCGGCTCTCTTGTTTCACATCGCCTCACTCGATTCACTCTTGCTCCTGTCGATTTCCAGTATGGGTATTCATGGGACAAGTTTCGCCTAAATCCGTGAAGAATTAAATTTTACTTTTAATTCTTTGTAGGAATTAACTTTTCTTTTAGTTTCCTAAGGAATTTGCTTTTTCTTATATTTTTTTCTTATAAAAAAAAAAATAATGTGTAGAATAAATTTCCTAAAAAATGTATCATTATTTTATGGTTTAAAGTAATGCAATATGTAACTATTATTGTATCTTAATGATACACTGTATACATTACTTTGTACTTTGTATTGATATTATTTATAATTATAAAATTAATAATAAAAAAATAAAATAGTGTCCAGTGTGATGATGTACAAGGTGTCCCAAAATTATTCACCTGATGTTGTTTTGCTATATCTTTAAAATAAAACGACATAATTTAATTTGTTTTAACGTTTACTTGGACTTTTAATTTGTTGATGATAATAGTGGGCAAGTGGCAACTATTATCATCAAAGCTCTTTTTACCGCATTTTCTATTTTTGACAGCTTCCAGACTCTGTGGCTTGTTTACATAACCCTGTGGCTTCAAAAAACCCCCAAAATCTCCAAAACGAAACATAGGGCGATCCGGAAACGCATTCTTCAAAATGTCCATTTTCGAGCGAGCTGTAAATGCAGTAGTAACAGCGTTACAGACGGCGTCTTAAAAAAAAAGACCCGATTATACCTTCATCGTAAATGACAAACCATACAATGAGTGGATGTTAATGATCTTCGTGAATGATACGTAGATGTTCTGCGGGATTTAGTTTAGGCTCCCGGTCCAACATCTTTTCGAAAGAAATTAAGAAACGACGGATAAGCTGTCAAAGATTTTGTTCCTCTTCTACAATAACCAGGCTGATATTATAACAGTTTTTTCTTTGCTTACAATCGAAATGTTCAAATAAACTAATTTGAATTCTCTGGGTACAAGGTGGCGCAAAAGTAATCCTCCCATCAGAAAATGCTATAAATGATTGGCCCCTAATGTCAGTTCTGTTTTGACATTTGTGTAGTAAACACATGCGAAATACACGTTAATAAACAATGTTACGCTACACTGCTCCAGAACGCGGAATATTGGTGAGTATTTATTTGAGCAATAATGAAGATGATTTTTCATCAAAAATAATCATGAGTGATGAGGCCCATTTCCATCTTAGTGGGTACGTAAATAAGCAAAAATGTACGCTTCTGGGGCACTGAAAATCCGCGTGTAACCCACGAAGAGCCATTACACCCGCTCAAAGTCACTGTATGGTGTGCTGTTTTCGCTGGAGGAGTCATCGGACCTTTTTTCTTCGAAGACGTCTCGGGCTAAACGGTTCTTTTTGCCGCAACTTGATGAATTGAGATTGGAAACAAGTGGTTCCAACAGGACGGTGCAACGCCACACACTGCACGTGCCACAACCGATATGCTGAAGGATGCATTTTCCGGGCGCCTAATCTCCCGTTTTGGCGATTTGCACTAGCCAGCAAGATCGCCTGATTTGACCGCTCCAGACTTTTTTTTGTGGGGCTTTTTGAAGTCGCGGGTTTAAGTCAACAAGCCTCAGACTCTTGCAGCTCTTAAAGACAATATCCGTCAAGAATGTGAGGACCTATCGCCGGAAGTTTTGGCCAAAGTGATGGAAAATGCCATAAAAAGGGCTCAAATGACAATCAACTGTGGCGGCGGCCATTTACATGACATCATATTCTCGACTTGATGTAAAAAAAAATTAAAATACCAAATAAAAATTATCCACAAGAAGAATCAAAGTTTTTCATTTTTTTTTTAAATTACAGCCAAAAAACATCGGAAGGTTATTTTTGCGCCACCCTGTAGCTTCTGGGAAGATTGTAATATGTCGATATATTCGTCTAAGATCCCACATAGCATTTATATTCATGAACCTTATGAAACTCTAAGCCGATCCAACGATGTCCATCTGTCGGTTGAATATTAAAAATGAGTGAAATCGCCCATTGCATACTTGAAAAAAAAAAGAAATTTATTTTAATTTCCTTTAAAGGGTTAATTTAACTTCTATATTTAATCTCTTTGATTAATTGGTTTCTTTCCTATAATGACTTTTTCCTATCCGTACCTTTTTCTTTGATTTTTTTTTATTTCTTATTTTATCATCACAAATGAACACTCTTCCTATTTTTTTCGATTTGAAAAATTAATTACATTATAACTTACATGAGCATTACCCACAAGGTAGTGTTTTTGTTTGCACCTTGGAACATTCCAGCTCGTTTAGTTTACAATATAAGTAAGATCATGTTAAGAAATCCTATTAGTTTTAAATGAGCAACATGTCAAAATATTAGATTTCTGTGGTTTTAGAAATAATGTTATCTGTAACTTTTTTCAATGGTTATTTCAAACGTATTGGTTTACAAAAAGTTTGTACTTTGGTAGACATTTTTTTTTTTTAACTTCTTGTGTATTAACTAAGAGTATGTTAGAAAAACAAAATAATATATAACACATTGTTATTTTAGGTGTGGAGAATTATAAATCAACACATAATTTATCATTTTCAATTATAGTTTAAGATTTTTTGTTGAAGTAAATCATTAATAAATTTGTTGCGTTATGATGAAAAAGAGGAATCGCAGTGAAAATTTTCTTCACAAACAACTGATGTCCGAAAAGAGGCCATAGGCAAGCCGGAAAGTTGGCTTGAAGATAGGGCTACTCCTTTACCTCAAGCAGTCGCCAAGTTTTCTGGGCTGACTTCGTCAATACAAGATTTTTTAAGAAAACCTTTAGCTTTAGTATCAAGCTGGTCTAAAACCATTCAGTTCTGCTTTTATACAGCCATTTTCAGAATTATTATTAAATCAAAAATTGTTTTGTTTAACTTTAGATTCTGAAGTTCTGAAATTGTTTTAGAAGATCGTTTAGATTATAGGGCCCTTTTGTATAAAAGTTTTTAATAACTTTTCTACCTTATTTAAGTAACTTATATCTTTATTAATAATATTTTAAATTCTTTCGTAATTTTAACTCACAAAAAAACATTTTTTCTTCCTTTTTTAGAAAACTTAATCTCGACTTAGTGCCTCGTATTGGTCCTTTAGCAGTTGATCCTCACAATATTGGTATTGTGGGACTATATAATGTCCACGTCACAAGTGCAGATAATGCATCACCGGTAAGTCAGTTCTGTGTTTTATCATATCCAAAAACACTCTTTCATTGCAATTACAAGATCTTTCGGACTAATTTTATACATTATCCCTCCCCAGTAACATCTTATGTAGCATAAGCAGAACATCTTATGTAGCATAAGCATAGATTCTAATTTATGTTTTACCACCGTTTCTTTTTGTATGGCGTTTGACCTAATAACAATAGATTTTATTCCCCCAAACTAGAACAGGTTGCTTTAAAACCAGTTATAGAACGGTGAAACTTTACATTTTGTCTGCCAGAAATCAGTTTTAGAATCTATTCGATGAAACCGCTGCTCAAAAAATCCGTTCCAGAATAGATCGCATTATTTAATTTTTGTTCTATATATTTCTTGGTATAGAAACAGAATAAGAACATGCAATATTTTTCCATGCAAAATTGATAGATAAAAAACATTGACCGATGCAGTTGTGGGATAGAATCTATTTTATTTTCATTACGTTTTTTCTTTTTCTCTCAGTGTTGTCGCACTTTAACAGTTTTTATAAACAAAAAGCATAAGATGAATATAGATAGCAAGGATAATCCATGGTTCTTATGTGCTCGATATACGCAATTTAGCGAAATCGGAATTATCACTATAAAGGGTTCCCTTGTAAGAGAAACGATAGACGGTTAAATAAAAGCTCTATTTCTAATCTGCTATGTAAATAGGTGAAGAATGTTTACACATGTATGCTTCTTGTGTCAGGCAGCAAGAGCTTTTTTTCCTTAAACAGATTATAGTGCTATTTATATTTATATATCAACTCTTACCCTTTTAACTCGAAAACGTATTTCACACTTTACCCAAGACTGCGAAAAAAATCTTCCCCTCATGCTGGAAAGTAGTTAATATTCAACAAATGAATTACCTTTTCACTCAATTGCTATATTCTTTGCGCTTTTGAAAGTGATAGCAGTCAATTCATTCACCTTTGGTGTTGCTAATGACTTCGTCTGATATATTTAAGATTTCTGATAAATCTCACTATATGAACTGCAACAGGTCCGGTCCTTTTTTTAAGATGATACCTGTCACTTTTACATGGCATTGTTATAGAATGAAATTGAACCTAAGGTATGTCCACAAATTGTTTCTTTTAGAAAAGTTCGGTAACTATCACCAAACTATGTTTTTAATGAGAGTTCATTAACCTGTCTTAAGTTTTTTTCAACGCCATATTAAAGTAAAAGGATCCTTTCATATGAATATATTGATTCAATGGCAGTTCAATATAAAGTCAATAGAAGTTGTTGTAGTTTAAAATCTTTTGTAGGTTTGGTGCAAAAGCCTGTGCCCAGATTCTGTAAGATGATTATCGACCACTTTCGAAGTTAAAATTTTATCGTTTTTAAAATGTCACTTACCAAACTGTTGAGCTAAAGCGCGATATTTTAACCGTTTGGGTTTTGATAATTAAAAAAAAACACAAAAGATTTGCAAAATTGAATGAAATACTTATTCGGGTGATAAATGAATTCCTGCCATTTACTTTTTAAAGATTATTTCATGTAAATATTGCCCGCGGCTACGCTGTAGGTGGTCCATCCGTGAGCTCCAATTTTGGTATACTTTTTCCAGCATTTCGGAATGTTGTGTTCCAGGGCTTGAAATGTGGCTGGCTGTACACAAGAGACTTCACGTATCCCCACAAAAATAGTCTAGTGGGGTCAAATCTCATGATCCTGGCGGCTCCAAAACGTGAGCTTTATTGCTCACCAAACTCACCTCTCAATAGGTTTATGGTATCGCGTGCCATGTGTCACCGTCACCGTGTTGAAACCACATGTCAACCAGTTCCAATTCTTCCATTTTGGGCAAAAAAAAGTCGGTAATCATCGCACGATGCCGTGCTCCATTGACTGTAATGTTGCGATTTTCATGTTGAAATGATGCCGCCGGCCCACAAGTCGCACCAAACAGTGCATCTTTAAGGGTGTACACAAAATTCGGCAATTCGGATTGTTAACGTAACCATTGAGCAAAAAATGAGCTTCGTCGCTGAAGACAATTTTTCGATAGAAAAATGGATATTCATCCAACTTTCCTAAGTCCCATTCACCAAGCAAATGACGTTGTGGTACGTCACCTGGCATCAAATGGCGAGAACTTTACTGAGCATTTTTGACATTGCCACATGTCAACAATCTTTGTTTTACACTGAAAAACCAATTAGGAAAAAAAATCACCTTTTATAAGAATGAAAATTACATCTTTAACCAAATTTGGGGCAACAGTTTAAAATTTGTATGTAATGGTAGATATTTAACTTCGAAAGTGGACGATAAACTATAATCGTCTAATAGAGTCTGCGCACTAACTTTGAATGTCACAATAAATCAGAACCCTTTAATAATCTCCGATTAAGGTCGTGTAAAAAAGTCGATTTTAATGCATCTCAAGCCCAATATTATTTGTTGACCCATTGGGTTGTGGAATTAACAATATCTTAAGTACATATGAGTGATATTTAGGAATCGGATTCTCTTTATGTTCTAGAAATTAGAATTCAACATAATCTTCATCTTCTCTCCAGTATGTGTCATATGAACCACTCAATTGTTACTGCTTTCTTATCTCCTTACTATGAATGCCACATAATATGTTGCTTTTTATATCACCACAAACCTAAAATGTAATACAGTGGAAAACACTCTCCGCAGACGCATTGCCTATGCCTTGTAATACAAGCACTATTTCCTATTACCTTCCCTATTTCTAGTATGCTCTTCATTCAGAATTGAAAATATAATTCAACTGTTAACTTGCAGTGCCAAAAGGCTGTATGGGGCATTAGAAGGTTCAGGTAATTGACAGCAAGTACTTCCTTGGTAATGGTAACGGTTGCTAACTTTGAAAAATATTTAGATTTTGTAGCTCATGTGGAATGCCTTGCATTCACAATTCCAAGTAATGACCTCTTTTATAACTTGACAGTGTTTTTAAAGACATTTTAGCATACAAACAAAATTTTTTGCTGTTTAGTATTATATTTAATTTTCCAATTTTTTTATCTTAACCCACCCATAGAATCGTGGAACATTACGGCGTAAAACACAACGAAAAATTCTCTCACATCACTTGTACTTTTGTATGCGAGATTTTGGTTATCGCATTGCGGGAGGTGATGACGCTGAAGTATATTTCTATTTATATGATGCCAATAATATGAAAGCATTATCAGAAAGATTTCTAGTTAAGATATCAAAAGATGGTTATTCTAATTATATGGAAAAAGTAAATAGTAATTGTACGGTATTTACAGATTTAGGTAAGAGTAATAGAGTAGCTATATTTTTGTACGATTGGAATAAAAATATTGTTTATGTTTTTTTTTTCACCCCCCACTAAAGGAGCAGCAGATTTAAATGATGATCTCTATTTAGTAGTAGTTGTTATGCGTGTCGGCAAGATATTACCTTCGGAGCCGATAAAGAAATCTGAAAAATCCACCAGTAATTCTTGTTGCAATAGTACTCCCTCCTATCGAAGACCTTTTGGTGTGGGTGTATTATCTTTGGCGGATATATGTCATTTTGATAGTACTATCGAAACTGAAGAAAAGGATCATAATATAAAACTTGTTTATCATAATGATGAAAAAGATTTTTATCAATTACCCGAATTAATTATTAAAAAATCAAATAGTAAATTTCAACCTATAAACTTGGGCAGTCAAAATAATCAAGGGGTATCGGTGTCCTTTAAGCTTTTGCATGGTGGCTTGGGCCAGGCACGCCAAGAACAACCGTTGTTATTTCAAGGCAGCACTATGACACGAAAAATGGGTTTTCCTGATGTTATCATGCCGGGAGATGTACGAAATGATATGTTTATTACCCTGGAAAGGGGTGAATTTGAAAGAGGTGGTAAAAATACTGCTAAAAATATACTTGTTACTGTTATTGTATTGGATGTTGCTGGCAATATCCTAGCGGAATGTTTATGGGGTGCCTCCGGTATGGATTCACAAAATTACTATAAATCCATGATATTGTATCATCAAAATACACCCTGCTGGAATGAAATGTTACGTCTAAGTGTACCCATTGATAAATTCTCTACCGCTCATGTGCGTTTTGAGTTTCGACATTGCTCGACACGTGAAAAGTCTGATCCTAAATTATTTGGTTTTAGTTTTGCTCGTTTAATGGATCCTAGCGGTGCCACTTTGGCAGATGGTCAACATGAATTGTATGTTTATAAATGTGAAGATCCTACAAAATTACTGACAGCCAACTATTTGATATTACCCTGTAAATCAAAAGATTCTCATGCTAAGGTAGACTGCAGTGCTATATTTCATAGATCTTCCAAAGAAGTATTTGTTATGAAATCATTATTATGTTCCACCAAATTAACACAAAATGCTGATCTTCTTTCGCTGCTACAATGGCGAGCTCATCCGGAAAAGATACAAGACTCCTTAACTGGTGTGTTGCGTTTAAATGACGAAGAATTGGTAAAATTCTTACAAGATGTGTTAGATGCTTTATTTGCCATGTTCTCCAATGAAGAGGGTAATAGTACACAACATTCTGGCCTGGTATTCCATGTTCTTGTCAGCATTTTTAGCCTCTTACAAAGTAATAAATTTCAACATTTTCGCCCGGTTATGAATGAATATATTGAAAATCATTTTGCTGCTGCCTTGGTTTATAAGGGTCTCATAACGTCCGTTGAACATATGGCTGTCTTTATGACTAAAGCTGAACATCCTGATCCTTTTCAAAAATGCTTTGGTTCTTTAGAATATATCTTCAAATTGTTAATACAATCACGAAAATTATTTGCACGTGCCACTGGGGGACAATATGAAGATTCCTTTAGAAGAGATTTACATTCATTATTTACCGCTTTAAATGGTATGCTAGCAGTGCCCTCATATGATGTTATTATACCTACACAAGAAGCTTTATTAAGTTCTACGGGTGTAGTTTTGGAACAATTAAAAGATACTTTACCAGCTCCTGAATTAGGTATGTTGGCTCGCAATATGTTAGATGCTATACCCAGAGATGCTCCCATACGTTTGGTGCAAGCTAAACTTCAAGCAGTTAAGGATTTAGTTTCGGGAGAACTTTTTCATGAAGATGGTAAGTGATTTTATTATATGTGTAAGCCTTTTGCAAATACCTATGAAAATAACAACTTCTCCCAGTATACCTTTTGGATCATTTTATTTACATGACGATATTATTGGAGGAAAGCATCTTCAATGTAAGTGTCTAACTAAAAGAGGCTCCTATCGGACCACCCACCGATTTCAATGAATTTTGATAAGTTAGGGACAATTGAAAACATGGAGATCCGTACTCTTTTTTTGCTGGAGATTTTCCACTTTAAAGATTTGAAAGGCTTAAGCAATCGATTCAGCAAGTTATTCAGAGTTAATGGTATACTATATTTTTGGTAGTTGCAAACATCAGTACAGAAAGTGGACCCTGTCCACACATGTATATGATTTTTCGAAATAACTTGAATGCACCTTCCAAAAACATTTTATCTGATACCAAAAAATATGGTAATTGTTGGCCCTACTTTTTAAATTTTATAAGTAAAATTTTTTAGTTGAAAAAATACAGATCTCTAGTTTTTGAAATCGTTGGGTGTCCTGGTGACCTTTCTTTGTAAATAGTGACATATTTCTATGCTCTTTGTTAACAATATTCAAGATGATTCCTTCAATAATATGCTCTTGATATGTGATTGTACAATTTAATATTCTTTTTTAAAAAATAAAAAATTTACTTAACAAAATGTTAACACTCCTTAGATTCCCGAACAGTTATATTATCCGTGGCCTGTAAACACTTACGCATGCATTTAAGTCGACGTGATGAATTAAGGCTGTGTGCCGAAATTTTATCGGAAATTTTAACTCATCTTTACGATTTACAAAAGGAACAAAAGGAAAAAGTCACAAATACCCTGCAACATGATTTGGATTCATTGTGTAAAAATATTTTAGGCATTTTAATAAAAACCATTATTATCATAATGGAAGGTTCCCACTCGGTGCTGCCACAGTTAGTGGCCTGTTTATTGGGTCTGCTGCAACTTTTAGATGAAACTCACTACAAACGCTACTGGGATGAATTAAGTCCTAATAAAGATCCTAGAGATCTTAAAGAATTTTTAGCCAAATCATTGCTGGTATTTGAAGAATTATTATCACAAGATTGGTTGGTATTTCCCACAGATTGGTTAATTATGAAATTGGCCTGCAATGATGTGTTGCGCAAGTCATTAGAAGAATTTGCCAAACCTTTGGTATATCGGTTTTTGGGTTCAAAATCATTTGATTCTGAATTGTGGTGGACATATTTTAGATTAGCTGTAATATTTCTAACACAACCCTCATTGCAATTGGAAAAATATCGTGAACCAAAAAGGCGTAAAATTTTACATTCTCATGGTGATATGAGGGTTTTAATGGGTTTTCAAATACTCAGTATGTGGTCACAATTGGGAGAGCAAAAATTACATTTTATACCCTCAATGGTGGAACCGTTTTTGGAAGTAACATTGGTACCCGAACCGGCTTTAAGAAAGGCTACCTTAACAGTATTTTATGATATGATGCAATGTGAACAGGTATTATAATATACATATATATTTCTTTTAAAGATTTTCATAAATTCTTGAAAAACAATTTTCAAAAATAATATCCTTTTTAGAGTGCTCGTGGTTCTTTCCGTTTGGTCGAAAGTGAACTTATTGATAAATTAGATTTATTAATTAGTGAAAATAAAGGAGATGATGAATATCGTGAACTTTTTAGTACTATGTAAGTTTTAATATTTAATTAAAAATATCTTTATTTTACATATTAAAAATTTATTCATATTTATGTCATATACGTTTAATATTGATGGTCGTTGTTTATGTTGTATTTTAATTTTCAAATTTGTTTTTTTCTTTAATTATTATTAATAATTTACTTATATGTAAGTGTTTCATATTCGTTGCTAACTTTTTAATTACCATTTTCTTTAATCATATAATATGCCTTCAAACAAAAAGGGAACATCTAAGCTTAGTGTAAGTTCAATTTTAAAATCATCATTTTGCTTTGTAGATTTTTTAAAATGCATTCATCGCTTATTTTACTAATTTTTATTTTTTTTTTTAAATAGTATACTAAGTCGTATTGTAATCATTAAATATTATTATTTAAAATTCTCTAAAATTGAAAGTTTATGTAAATCATTTGAATTCACAAACATGACAGCCCGACAAAATGAGACTTTTTGTATTGTAAGTAGACGGCTATTTGATGACTGACTTATGTAGATCATTTTTACGCTGATTGCCTCATCTAACTATTAATTTATTTTTGCGCTTAAAAAAGGTACCTACTATTGTTTTTATCAAGCTATGGATACTCGATTTTACAACTGCTATTTTTACAAAGGTTTAATTTTTTTCTTTAAAATTTATTGGTTTATTTAATTTTACAACATTGTTTGTTATTTTTGCGGTAATTGTCAGTTATTTTTAACAGTTAAAAATAACTACACTTTTAATTATTTTGAGGGTAGACACCTTTGTCACATTTTAAACTGCATTTAACTTTGTTTTGTCTGTCATTTTCAGTAAAACGACTAATTTGCGTGCGTGAAATCTCAAAATTTTTTTCGTTTAAAAACGAAACGCAAAAAAAAATTATAAAATAAATTTGAAATTCTTCGAGCTTAAGGCTGGTTTTTATACCCTCCACCATATATGGTGAGGGTATATATCAGTTTGTCATTCCGTTTGTAACATGTCGAAATATAGGTTTAAGACCCCATTAAGTATATATATTCGTGATCCTTATGCAATTTTAAGTCGATTTAGCGATGTCCGTCTGTCTGTCTGTCTGTCTGTCTGTCTGTCTGTCTGTCCGTCTGTCTGTCTGTTGAAATGGCGATCACGACGCGAAGACGCAAGCGGGGGTGCCTATTTTTACCCAGATTATTGAACATCCTCTCGAGCAGTTTGGTATTTAAAATGAGCAAAATCGGTTAAGCGGTTCAAAAGTTATGAGTGAAAATGTGAAGGTACCTCTAAATTTTACATACAAATTTGTACAATTTTTCTGTATCTATTTTTTTCTGTTAAGTAAGTAAAAATGTTATTAAGTCTTCTTATTGTTCGATTACATTTATTGTCTTACATACATACACACTATGAGAATAATAACATTCCTAGAGCTATATGTGTGTTACTCTGATAACTAAGTTAACGTAAAAATGAACAATGTTAAAGTCGCTAACAGAGCAGACCGCTGTAAATAACATTGCTAAAACTAAATAAATAACATTACTAAAACTAAATAACAAAAGTTCGTTACATAAATTGACAAAACATATTCATATTACAGTTCATTCAAAATTTAGTATATACGTATATCATCTTCAGCCCCTATGGTGGAGGGTATTCAAAGATTCGGCACAGCCGAATTTAGCCCTTTTTTACTTGTTTTTATTAAAATATTATTTATTTTTTAATATAAAATAAAACAGTAAAACAAAGGGAGCCACCTTTCATCGATCATGAAACAAATCCTGAGGAAATTGGCTGTCATTTGAGTACCCACAAGTAAATGTTACTACGCGTCCCGGTTTTTTGGTCCTGGAGGCCTTACATCCCCGGCTCCAAAAACGGAAGATGGAAAAATATTTTATTTTTTTATTTAGAGGGCGTCACATATTTTTTGTTTGAGCAACACCCGATAAAGTTCACTTCAGCCAAAATGGTGTATATGAGTCAAATCATGTCAACTCAATCAGAAAAAGGGAATTTTCAGATTTACCACCTTCGATGTAAATGAAATTTACCATAACAAGTATAAGACAAGAACTCAACGAAACGTAATTTTTAGATCATGGGCCCTTTAGGTTTCCGAAATATGACGTCATGAAAATTAAAAAAAAAAACTTAAATATTTACTAAAGCGTCGTTGCCAAATCGACTACAACTTTAAAACCGTAAAAGATACAAAATTTGTCTTGGCCTTATTTTTTAGGTGAAACAGAGAACTTTAAAATGATATTCACTGGAAGGTTAAAACGTAATTTTTTGGGGTCAAGAGCTCAAATCCATATTTCTCAAAATGTTAATTTTTTGTTTTTTCTTAAAAAAAATATGTGTTCAATATTGAACCTTTATCTACATGTGTGGACACTCGATTCGTTTCTGAGTTATAGCCAATATACATATCATTTTAAAGAGCTCTTTCTCACCTAAAAAACAAGGTCCCTTTTCTGACTATACTTAGTCAAACTTAAACGTTTTTTTCCATTTTCATGATATCATATTTCGGAATCCGAAAGGGTCTGGACTCTGAAATTTGAGCTTCGTCATAAACTTGTATGGTAGACAGTAATGGTGCATTTCATTAAAATCGGAGATGGTCGATCCGAATGGTGATTGAGTTCATGTGTCTTGACTCATATATCAAATATTAAAAAAAACGTTGTTTCGAGTTACTAAACGTTTATTTTGATAGATAAAAAAGTCGAAAACCACTAAGTAATCACAAAGTTCTTAAAGGAAATGACCTAAGCTTTTTTAAAAAATATAAAAAGGACCCATTTTGAAAAAAAAAACTTATAAATATTGCAAAAAAAATGTCAAACAATTTTTAAAATATTATGTTTTAAGAAGATTGAATAAAAAGCTACCGAAAACATTTTGGACAAAATTTTGTAACCACAATAGGTAATTAGTTATATGTAGCCAAGAACAGTGCTCTGTTTGACGAAAATGTCAAAAGTCAACACCCTCCAACTCGGAGAGTCCTTGACCGATGGCACTGAAATTTTATGTTATAACTACTACCGACTACCAACTTGGTGCAAGTTTCATCGCGATCCCTAGACATCGGTTTTAAAAGTTCGTACACTTGAGATGAAATGTGGTGTAGCGCGTTGGACTGTTACACAGAAGGTTGCGGGTTCGATCCCCAGCGACGGCAACATCAATTAAAAAAATAATACGTATGAGTTTTTATCTCTCATACATATTGCAACGTCCTCCTTCGGTGTTCCCATAGCACTTAACCTCTCCAAAGTAAAATAACATAACAGGGCTATGAACTAAAATTCTTTATCAATTCCGCCAACTCTTCATCAGATGAAGGGTAACAACTGTTCTAAGAATTATCATCTCGCCCAATTACGGTGTTGCGTCTCTCCTCTATCCCCTTTCCCAAGAAAAAAACACATTAATTAGTAGAAAGAATTTCCTAAGTGTTGCTTCTCTTTCCAAAAAAAAAAAACATAAAAATTTATATTCACAAAGTGAAAAATGCATCGATTTTAGCGATGTCCGTCTGTCTGTTGAAATTGCGATCACGACGCTAAGACGCCAGTGGGGGTGCTCATTTTTCAGACAACCTCCCGAGCAGTTTGGTATTGAAAATAAGCAAAATCGGTCCAGCTGTTAAAATGTTATGAGTGAAAATATGAAGGTACCTCTAAATTTTCCATACAAATTCGTGTATTTTAGTAGCGACTGGCAAGTTAAATATTTTTACTTGTTTTTTCATTTGTCGCATAGAATTGAAAATTATTTTATATTCACCTCAAATATTTTTCACCTCAAGAAATTTTTTGCACCACTAAAATTTATTTCACCACAAAAATTTTCACCTCAAAATTTTTTTTTTTACACCTCTAAATATGTTCTCACATCTAAAAAAGTTTTTCACCAGGTAAAAAATAGTCAAGCTCAAGGTCTATTTTATACAAAATTATTTATTTTCTATCCAATACTTTGCTATCTCAATACATAGCTTCTTCAGGGATTCTTGGTTTTTTTTTTAAATTTTAAACAAATTTTTTAAAAAATAAATAAAAATTCATGAAACAACAAAATTGTCAATTTTAAAAAATATTAAAAATTATACACAGGAAACAAAAATTATTCTATTACATTTTTATAAACTTATTTAATTTCCTATCTTATTCTTATAAATTAAACGTATGTTATTCTGAGCTGCATTAATTCTTTGTTCTATTGGACAGTACAAAGGACATATAGAAGCTAGTGTGAATAAGATTTACAAATCCTTGACTTATGGATAGAAAATAAATAATTTTGTATAAAATAGACCTTAAGCTTGACTATTTATTACCTGGAATTTATATTAAAAAAGTCGAAGAAAATAAACTAAATTTTTTTAACCTCAAAAAATTTGTTTAACCTCCATAATTTTACTTCTGAAGTTTTTACACTATTTGTATCAAAAACAGTAAAGAACATTTTTTATGGATATTGGTGGAGGGTATTCAAAGATTCGGCACAGCCGAATTTAAGCCTTTTTTTTACTTGTTTTTAACTGCATTTAAAGTTGTTGTTAACTACATTTGTAGTTGTTTTAAACTACATTTGTTTTTAATTACATTTATAGTTATTTTTATGTTTTAAAAATGACCAGATTTTTATTGTAAATTTTACTACATTTGTATGTAATTTTTTTATATCTGTCAGTTGATTTTTAACAGTTAGTTTCAATGTAAATGTAGTTTACATCTTTTTGTTTTAACTGTCATTTGCAGTTGATTCTACCTACATACATGTCTAGCATTTGATTACAGGCATATTATAGTGCTTAAAGCCAAATTACTGAATGTTTAGTTTAAACTTAACCAACAGTTATATTTAAAATTAACATGGAAAACAACAACAAACATATCAGTTAAATACCCAGTAGAAATTGTAAAAATGAGGCTGAGTCTTATTTAGTTTACGATAAATAAAAATATTCGAATGCCTTGGCGATAGAAAATAATACTCAGTTTTAGGTTAGTTTGACTGGATTTCAAAAATTATATTCTTTTTATACCCTTCACCACAGGTGGAAGGGTATATATAAGTTTGTCATTCCGTTTGTAATTTCTGCAATATTGATCTTAGACCCTATAAAGTATATATATTCTGGGTCCTTATGAAGAGCAAAGTTGATTTAACGATGTCCGTCTGTGTGTTGAAATGGGGTTTCCGAAGAACCCAGACATGATGAGGACTTCATTGTTACTTATTTCTGTCAAATGTGATCCATTTCTGTTTGCTATTAAAAATCAGCCAGATCGGTTAATAAATGGCTGAGATATTAGCAAAAAACCAGTATGTAGAATTTTACGCATAACAAACACATCCATTTGTTGAAATTCTTTTCTTTCATCTCCACCTTTTATACACAAACAACAAACATATACAAAGATTTGTCATTTAAATAAAAACCAAACAAATCTGTAATGAACGAAGACTTTTTATATATGTACCTCTATTAAAGATGATTTTGTGGGAGCTTCAATAGCTCAGTTGTCTAGACACTATGTCACAAATACTTTTTTTTCTCTAAGGCCGCGGGTTCGAATCCCGGTCAATTCACTTTTTTTTTTGTACATTTTTTTTTATTTTCTAAAGACTTTTTGTTTTTTTGTTTATTTTTTGTTTTATTTTTTAACATTTAATAATTAATTTATATAAAAATTTTTAATAATAATTAAATAATCCATAAATAGGCTAAAAACATCAAAATTTTTATAAAAGCCCTCTGATACAAACAAATTACAAACGTTTTTATTTCTATTTTTTGCTCCGATTTAAAAAAATTTATAAACAGATTTTTAAACCATTTTATTTCTTATATAAAGCACGTAAACGAAAAATTTTTTACATTTTTATTTTTTAATAAAATTTAAACTTAAAATAACAAAATTCAAATTATTATTACAAATTAAGTACAATACTTCAAAGTTTTTAAAACTAGTAAAAAGTTTACGATTCGCGGCGAGATAATGCGTAGGTGCGTATTTTACCTTTTAACCCACTCATAAGTTTTTCGACACTTTTTCTACCAATTTTATTAACTGCTTTATTCCATCTGAAGTGAAAATTTAACTCAGTTTTAGCTACCTTGGATGTTTTTCGCAGTATTAATTTTATATGAGCCCAAAATTTTTCCACTGGAGGAAGTTCAGGGCAGTTTGGTGGATTGCACTCTTTTTCGACAAATTGTATGTTATTATTTCTAAGCCATTCTACAGTTTCTCTGGAATAATGAATTGTTGCTAAATCAGGCCAGAATATTGGTGGAGTAGAGTGGAGTTTATACAAAGGCAATAAACGTTTTTTTAAACACTGTTTTATGTACGTCTGCCTGTTCAATGTGCCTCGTGTGACTTAGTGGCTTAGTGAATTGCCCACAGCTGCAAATTGCTTGCCATACTAAGAACTTTTTTGCAAATTTGTCAACTTTTTTGTATTTAAATATTTTCTTTACACCTCCCCCCATATATGCAGTATAGTATTGGGAACCAGGAATTTGCTTGACATCCTCTTTGACATATTTTCCGTCATCCATCAATATACAGCCTTTAAAATTGTTCAGAACTGTCTTTAATAGTTTTCTGGCCCGTTTTTTTGCTCTTACATCAACTTCATCTGTTCTGTTTCGCACTTTTATTACTTTGTATGATCTAAGCTTATATTTTTTTTTTACTTTTTGAACATACATATGAGACACTTTAAACTTTTTTGCTAAATCTCGAACCGACATGTTTGGTTCAGACACTAGTGCATTAGTCACTTTTAACGCCAATTTTTTATTAACAAATCCAGGAATTCGCCCAGATCCAGGTTTTCTTTCAGTGGAGTGGGTCCCCCTAAACCGGTTTATGACGTTCCTTGCAGTTGCTCGGTATGTACCAGTTAGCCTTGCTATAGCTGCAAAGGAGGCATTAGGGTTAATTAAAAAAGTGTCCACAATATTTTTTCTCTGCTTTTCTAATTTTGATGTTGACGCCATAATCGTTTATTTAAAACTGAAAACTTTGTATGCATTTTGTTGTTTAAAACCTAAAGGCACTTTTTTGTATTGTTTGTTTTCATCTCGAAATTCGCATTAGAATTTGTAAAAAATTTTTCGTTTACATGCTTTATTAAGAAAATTTTATACATAATTTCCCTTTGAGTGCAACTATTTTAGGTCATAACTTATAATAATTTATGAAAAAAATTATAAACTATTTTCCTTCAAATTTTTAAAATTAAGCTAAAGAAATTAAAAATATTTTTTATTAAATAAGCGAAATAAAATCCCAAATGCAAATTTTCTAGCTAAATCAAACGTATTTATATACGGACGCCTTTAAGAGGAAACTAACCATTTAGTTTAGTGATAAAACTTGGACTCGGGAAGATTTATGGTTCCAGAAAATAGGAATTTAAAAAAAATTTATGTTTTGGGCATAACTTTTTTGTATCTGAACCGATATTTCCGAGTTTTTTCAGCAAATATGTTGTACTTAAGATTTTCGATCTTTTGCTATATAAGACGTATCCGTAGAATAGTGTTTGTTGTTTGTGAAAGAAAAGAATTTCAACAAATCGTTAAAAGAAATCAATAGAACTGCATGTGTTTTATTTCTACAAAAACGTTTGATTTAGCTGGAAAATTTGCATTTGGGATTTTATTTCGCTTTTTTAATAAAAAATATTTTTAATTTCTTTAGCTTAATTTTAAAAATTTGAAGGAAAATAGTTTATAATTTTTTTTATAAATTATTATAAGTTATGACCTAAAATAGTTGCACTCAAAGGGAAATTATTTCATATATGTCCATATATAAACTTCAGTTTTTTTCCCAACCATGGTGAAGGGTATATAAGATTCGGCATAGCCGAATTTAGCCGCTCTTACTTGTTTAAAGTCATATTTAGTTTACGAAATATTACGGATGGTTAGAAAAAATCGCGTTATTTTTAAGGAAATACGACAAAAAAAAGTAATATTGCACTAATAGAATTATGTTGGTAGCAATTAACTGTGATTTCTATTAAAAGGTGTACCTTTTAGTGAAAATTTCATTAAAAATTAACTAACATTGCAGTAATTTTTAAAGGTTATCCTCGACACTTACAGTTAAAACTGCAATATTATTTTATTTTAATTGAAATTGCGAGGCATACTTTTTCAATGGGAATTTAAGTGGATTTAGTGAGAATAATTGAAAATAGTTAATTATTTTCCAAAGACAGTAACAAAATGAGCTTAACTAACTTAATCTTGGTGTTGGTATTCAGTAAAAGTATTTTTTTTTTACAATTAATAATTCCGTTTTAACATGCTAAAATAATGCTCTGTCTAAAATAAAATATTAAATATTTTATTTTTCTTATTTCTTAAGTCTACTGGATAAAGTTCAAAATGAAAATCCTGCCTGGAGGGATGCTGGTACAGCTTTTATAGCATCGGTTACAAGACTCTTGGAACGTTTACTGGATTATCGAAGTGTCATGCAGGGAGAAGAAAATCGAGACAAACGTATGTCTTGCACGGTTAACTTATTGAATTTCTATAAAAATGAAATCAATCGTAAAGAAATGTATTTAAGGTAATAAAATAAAAACCCTTTACAAATTTTAAGGTAATAATAATAATAATATTTTATTATACAATTAATGTAGATATATCTACAAATTACATGATTTACACTTACAAGCTGAAAATTATACCGAGGCTGGTTTTACTTTGAAATTATATGCCAATATGTTATCTTGGGATAGTGATAGTGAGACAAGTGATAAAGCTGGACAACCGGAATGGCAACGTAAAGAAATGCTATATCATGAGGTAAAAGTTATAGCATTAAATAAAATAATTACATTTTCAAATTAAGATTTTAAAATTATCTTTGTTAGAAATTAGCAATTTCTAATTTGGCTTGAGATCGGAAAATTAATAATAATTTTGTTAATATTTTAAATTATTCATACCCTAAACTCCTTCTAAAGTTCCTTCAAAATTCCATTCACAATCATAAAAAGCCTTTGATTTTCAAAACACATGGTTGTCCTTAATTAAGGACAATCATAATGAAGAAACCCTAAAAATGTCAAGAAAAAAGCTTTAAGCTTCTGTTTATAAAAAATATAAAACAAACAAAAATAAATTCCCCGAAGAAGATCAATGAAGCATTGTTCGAAATATTGGGAACTTAATAATTAAAAATATCAAGAAAAAATTAATTTTTTGATCTTAAGTCAAGCATATATTCAATAACAACATTAAAGTTCTATAATAATTTTTTTCATAATTTTAAAAATTTTATTTTTATTCTAGATTTTGAAATATTTTGATAAGGGTAAATGTTGGGAGAAAGGCATACCATTGTGCAAAGAATTGGCTTTACTTTATGAAACTAAACGTTTTGATTACAATAAATTAAGTGAAATTTTAATTTTGGAAGCTAAATTCTTTCAAAATATTTTAACACAACTACGACCTGAGCCAGAATATTTCAGAGTTGGTTTTTATGGTTTAGGATTTCCTTTATTTGTAAGAGTAAGTATTACAATTTCTAATTTATACCGAATTAGTACCGAAATAGTACAAAATATTATTTTTTTTTTCTACAGAATAAACAATTCGTTTATCGCGGCTTAGAATATGAACGCATTGGTGCTTTTACACAACGTTTACAAACCGAATTTCCTGCTGCACAAATTTTAACCAATAATAGTCCTCCCGATAATTCTATACTCACTGCCCCTGAGCAATATATACAAATAAGTTATGTACGCCCAGTGGCAGATGCTCAAGCCTTAAAAACTGCCATGGTTACAGTTCCCGAAAAGATAGCACGTTTCTATGAAGTAAACGATGTGAATCGTTTTATATCCGATCGTCCTATTTATAAAGGAATCGTAGATAAAGATAATGAATTTAAGTCGTTGTGGATTGAAAGAACAACATTGGATATAGCCCGTCCTTTACCGGGTATCTTAAGATGGTTTGAAGTTAAACATAAATCGGTACAAGAATTGACACCGGTGGAATTTGCTTGTGAGACCATGAATAATGTGGGCAAAGAATTATGGGATTTAATAGAGCAATATCGTAATGATCCGAAGCGTAATATAAATCCCTTCTCAATGCGTTTGCAGGGCATTATAGATGCTAATGTTATGGGTGGTATTAGTAAATATCAAGAGGCATTTTTTACCGAACAATTTCTTAAATCTCCCCAGGGTCAGGGCCAACAAGCAAATGTGCAAAAACTTAAAGCTTTAATATTGGAAAAAATTAAAATCTTAGATCAAGCTTTGGAGCTACATGGTCAATTGGCTCCGGCTGGCGTTCAGCCATTACATAATCGTTTATTAGAAAGATTCTCTCAGCTCAAACAAAGTCTATCGGGTTTGGGTAGATTAAAACGTCAACATTCGGAAAGTATTGTCAATACTCCTCTACCGCCATTGCCTACAGAAAAGCGTACCGTAAGTTTGAATACCAATAGTGGACCCATTTCTTTAATATCTGCCTCAAATTATTATGAACATGATGAAATATATACTAGACCTGGTGAGACACTAAGACCAGTGGAGGCTTGTAATAATTCTTATCAAACGTTAAGTAAAGAAAGTTTAACATTTGAGAGAGATACTACGCAAATAGCACCTCCAATACCAAATCGACCTAGATCTCAAAATTTTACTAACAACATGTCATTAGATGGTCCTGAAGTACCACCAAAACGAAATGTTAATATGCCTGGGTCACCGGGAGCTCCACCACTACCACCAAGAGGTATTACACCTGATAAGCGAGCTTCTAACCCAATGATTTTCAATGACTTCTCTACTGAATCTCCAGTCTCTTCAATACCTCGAAGACCACATTCCACTTCGCATCAACATAATCAAAAATATGCTGTTGTAGATATAAGTTTTGATGATCCTGAGGCTGATCAAGCTCCGCATTCATTAACACATGCCCATAATTGTCATAACTCTGATATGAGTCATTTGAATGTTACTTATCCACCTAATGATTTTCGTGATTCGGGTATATCGACAACTAGTGCGCATGAATTAAATCATTTAAATAATCTAAGTGAGGAATCCTCATCGAATTCATTAAGTACTGTACATCATCGTGATCATTGTCGTATGTCTTCGAGTGGTAGTATGGATGGTTCTTACACTCCCAATGCATTAAATATAAATCAAAGAGAAAATTCAGCATCATCATTTGATTTAGAAGAAGTACCCATGCCACCACCACCTATACCACCAAAATCATTAAACATCATTAACAATCATGAATTGCAATTATCTTTAGATGTAGCAGGAGTGCCACCTTCACCACCATCGCCGCCACCATCATCACAAAATCATACAAATCATTTAAATCATAGTCATATACATCATCACCATCATCATTCTCATACTCATTCATCTCAAAATGGCCAAAATGATGGTTATGTTTCACCCAAAATAACAACAACCACAACAACATCATCATTATCATCAATACCACAAGCACAAGCTACAACAACAGCCATTGATAATAATGAAACTCACAGTGATGTTGGCAACACTTTTTGAGTTACAATATGTCGCTGCCATCAATCACCAACATCTACATCTAGCATAGAAATAAATACAACAACAGAAACATCATCATCGCCTACCACATCACCACCACCCACTAGAGTTATGTTTACCGAACAGGCGGTGGTGCATGCCTCACAATCACTAACATCATTGGCAATATCACCAAATCCTCAAAGTCATCAACAACAACAACAAACTAAACATAATTTTCATCATCATCACCACCATCATCATCCTCATCATTCACCACATCACTCCTCATCTGCGTCTGCTCAACAGCAGCAGCAGCAGCAACAACAACAGCATCAACATTATCAAAATAATCATCATCAATATCATCAACGTAATAATCAAGTTCATACATTACCCTCTTCATTACCCACTTCTATGGAAACTTCCATATTGCGTAGAAACTCTATTATAGAACATTGTTCCTGTGGTCTTACTTTTAAAGTAGATAAACCTGCAAATAATATTATAACATCCTCCACATCATTGTTGGCTCTCAACACTATATACAATGAAAATCCTGGTTTGATTGATCAAACTAATAATCTAGCCTCAACGTTAACACAATCTCAAATTTTGACAACAGAATCGCAACAACAACATCAACGACAACATCCTGTTAACAAATACTATAATAATAATAATCACCATCAACATCATGCTCATCATTGTCATCATCATCAATCCTCACAATCAGCTCCTCCTCCCCCTTCAGCTGTACCATCGAAACCACCACCAACATCGTTGTCATCTTTACAACGTTATCAACCTACAGAGCCACCAGTAATACATACTCACGAATATTTTTCTCAAGAATCTCAAGAGCAATCTGCTATTAATACTACTACTACGACTACAGCTACTCCACATTCACATGGTTGTCGTCATTCGCATGTTCATGCACAAACTGATTTTTCCTATGGTCCACGATGACATGCCTAAGGATATGACCTCCGCAAACAAAATCTAAGTAAGCAATAAATTTGTTAATAAACGATAAAATTTAATGTAATTTAAGAACTATACATTTTAAATTTTTCCGGGAAGATTTTTTTTAAGTTTTACAAAATGTATGTACTACATCTGTATTTAAAGTCGTTAAAAGATTGTTACATTTCGAAAATTTTTTTTATATCTTTTCAAAAAAATCATTTTCTACAGAACAAAAACTAAGTAGTTTTCGTAAAAAACTAAGGCGCTATTCCTAAGCACACCCGAACGACTAACATCGAGTGCACAACTTTTTACACACAAGTTCCCATGAGCCGAGATGTGCAGTCGTTATTTTTTACTTATGAATGGGGCCCCTACTTGTTTTGTATACTTTTCAAAACGCGCTTAGTATTTATATTATTATTATTTAAAATATTAAAGAACAAAAAGTAAAGGCTGGTCCAAATACAAGTATCTTTTAAAAAAATTAAATAAAATGAATGATTAGAAATAATAAGTATTCCAATATTTTTAGGACAATATTTCATTCATGTGGCTGTCTTCGCAGTAGCTCAACCTGTCAGTACAATTTTTCAAGACCTTGTTGATTGTTTCTGGTTATATATCACGAATTGCTCAGACGATATTGGCCTCGCATAGCATCGGTTTTTAATGGCACCCTACAAGAAAAAGTCTAAAGGGGTCAAATCGCAGCTCCGAGGCGGCCAATTGACATCGTCAAGACGACTAATAACACGATTAACGAACTTAGTGCGCAAAACAAATGTTTGATAAGCTGTGTGACATGGTGAGCCTTCCTGCTGAAACCAAAGATTATCATATCTTCCATTACAGCCCATAAAAAGTCTGTAATCATGACTCTGTAGCGCTCGCCGTTGATTGAAATGGCGTTTCCAATAATGACTCTACTCTAAAATCCACTCCAAACTGTCGCTCTCCGTGGATGCATTGTCTTCTCGACAATAAGGTGCGGGTTTTTCGATGCCTGGATTAGGAAATTTTGTTTGTTAACATAGCCTCCGAGATGAAAATGGTCCTCGTTAGAAAGATGACTTTTCGGTCAAATTCGATTTCTGATTGGAGCTCTGGTAAGGACCAAACTGAGAAGGCGTTACAAAGTGGATGGTCATTTGCATTCTATTGCTGGCACAATTTGACCTTGTAAGCGAATAATCCGAAATCTTTGTGCAAAATTCTCATCATGCTGGTGCCGAGTTGTTGAGATCGATGGCTAGTCGATGTTCTTGGATTGAGTTGCACACTTTCTTCCACAGAAGCCACATCGTGGTTTATTAGCAAGCCAGTCTCACGAAATTTTTGCACAAACTTGTATGCAGCACGCGCGGTGGGTACTTCATTTCGGCCAAAACTTATTTTCAACCAACCCACAGGGCAACACAGCACTCACTTTGGAATTTTTCCCAACGTTGTTCAATCGTAAAGCGACTGAATTTAGTCCACGGAGGTATGATACAGACTGATACACTCACCAAAAAAAGTCTGTAATGGCAACTGAAAATTTTGCTGTTATAACGGGAAATTCTGCTAATTTGAGCCCAGTGGTATTTTTTGCTAATCTTAGCAACACATGTCTGCTGACGTGTAGTACAATGAAATTAGTATAAAAATTAGTAGCCGCTACTAAATTTTAGTAGACTTTTTGTAAAGTGGAATTTAAAATCTGTTTGCTAAAATCAGCAAAAAAAATTAGTAAAAAGCTTTGAATTTTTTTTTTTCTTATCGAGCATCAAAAATTTTGATTATATTTTTTAAAAAACGAATTAATCATTTTATTTTAATTTGGTAATTTCTGTTTTGAAAAATATTTTGATCAATTTTTTTTTTTACTTATAAGGTTAAATTTTAATTGTTTTTAGGGCGGATTTTTAGAACTAAAAAACCTTTTTAGTGCTATTTTAAATGGATGTCCATTTTAAGGAAATTTAAGTTTGTAGGTGTAAGTTTTAATTAGAAATAACATTTCCTTTAATATCGACTTTTTTAAAATTAGTATTTTTTTTTTGCTAATTTTAGCAAATCGGTTTTCAAAAATTTGTAAAATGATTTCTGAAATTAGCAACAAAAATTTGTTAATATTCTGTAAAAATTCTGAAATTTGTAAAATGTAAATAGCAAAAAGATTTGTTTAATAATAATTTTTTACTAAAAATCAGTACAAAAATAGTAGAGTGCGATTGAAAACCGTTTACAAATTATTCTACTAACTTTTTTTTCTGAGTGTAGTTAATATTTCGAACAGAGAAAATCTATCAGTATCAAAATAATATATGATTTAAAAGGATAACTATATTTGGACCACCCTTTATAGTTAAATTTATGCAAATTTTACTTATGGTTAAGATTAAAAAACATTTTTGCTTCCTTAACTAAGAGTAAAACTCTGATGAAATCAGGGACAGAAACCCTGAAAAAATGGGTTCAGGTTCGGATTAATCGAATTAAAATTTTCAGGTTCGGGTTCGGTTAGTTTTCGGGTTCAACATTCAAATAAATTACAAATGTTTTATTAATAGAAAATTTATTTATTTTTCATAAAAAAATTTTCGTATAATTTATAATTTATATTTTTTTTAAGTTTTCTTCTTTTAAATTTGTTCTTTGTGGCGACAAAATGAATTTCAAGGCTGAAAAGGTCCTCTCATTTGAAGAATTTGGTTTAGAAAATCGTTTCTTCTTTTTTAGAACTTGTTCGAGCATATCTTCATCATCTTCTAAAGAACAATTATTGATTCTCTCATAAAATTCTCTTCTTCTCTTTCTATTTGCAAATTTTTAAAAATTTTAATTGTTTTTAAAATATGCTTTTTTTTTGTATTTTCAACATCTTCGGGACTTAGCATTACTTAAATCTGCTATCTAGATATAATGCTGCAATCAAAAGTGAATTATTAATAAAGTGTTTTTTTTTTTATAATATTTAAATAAAATTCTTGTGAAAATGTTTTTTGTTAGCTCTAATTTAAAATTAATCTAGAAAATCGCCTAAAAATATCTGTTCTTCTTGTAGTTTCAGCGTTAATTTTTTAACAGGTGCAAAAACTTCTACGAATTCTTCACAAATATTCCAAATAGTATCATTCAAAGTTAATGCAGCATCCAGTAATTCCTTAATTCAAGTATTTGCTTAAACGGACTAGATATATACTGGAATGAAAGAAATGTAATGATTTTTATAATTTTTCTATCAAACATTTCTCACGCAGCAAGTATATTTCTTTGTATTTTTGAACCCGAATCTGGTTAAATTTTTGGGTTCAGCGGGTTCAGTTACAAAGTGTTTATAAACAGCGAACCTGAACCCGTTTGGGTTCGGGTTCAGGTTCGGTTTAGTCCCTGGATTAAAGAAGGAAATTGAGCTTACTTTCAGATAATTTAGTCGATCTAAGACTTTTAAATTTATTTTTAAAACAAAACGTATGAGTAATTTTAATTCGTTTAATTTGTAACCCATACATTACAGTATTAACCATTACGTATACGCACAGTTTAGATAAATATAAATATTTAAGTATATAATGGTAATCGACCGATTAAATCTAAATTAAAAAAAAAATACTAAATATATCATTTTTCATCACATACGAGATTTTAAAGTGTTATCCATCAACTGTGAATGAACTTTAAACTGGCATACAAAACGAACTGTGAGAGACGTTTATGAATTTTTTTTTTATTGGAAATAGCAGATATACATACACTGCCCGACAATAGTTTTGGCACAACTACCTTTCCTCAATTAATTATTATTTTAATGAAGTAAAATCACCAAAGAATTTAAAAATAATTTTGTTAGAAATTTTACAAGTGTTTTAAAAATGTTATTCAATCGGTTAATAGTTATTCGATTAATCGAACAATTTTGTCAAATAATAATTCGAATAATTAAAAATTACCAAATTTTGAATAACGAATAATTCGAATAATTTTATACGTTTAATCGATTTACAAAAATTGTTAAAAAATATATACAAAAGCCTACTCTCAGAAGAAATTTTAACAAAATTCATCACAAAATTTTTTCAAACGGAGGAAAATTCGATCTTCAGCATAATTTCTCTCTTTATTTACGATGTTTATATGTTCACGGCATATGAAAATATAAAGCAAATACATACAAGATAATCTATTTACTTCCATTTCCCTCATTGAGGCCTAAATACATTTTTGACTATTTTTTAGTGTTTCAAATTATTCGACCCTCTTGGTTAATCGGTTAGGTCATTATTCGAAAAATGAAGAAAATTGATTAATCGGTTATTGGGGTCGATTAATAGGAAAAATTGGCGATTAATCGGTTAATTGTTTAATGCAAAATAAATGTATTTCTTTCACCAATAAGAACACAAAAAGCTGCTTTTTGCTGAAATATCTAGTTAAGTCTATTGCATTGGTTTCTAAAGTATTTGTTTAGGTTTTTTTTTTCAGAGGGATCTGGCGACTTTTTAAAAAGAAAATGTCACACATGATCAGTGAAAGTAAACCCTCAAAAAAACTCAGTGAGTGTGACATTTTGTCGATTAAGTTGGTTTTTATTAACTTTATATGACACTATCCAGAATAAAATAATAAAAATGGTGCCTTCAAAATTCTTAAAAATATGGTACGAAGAATTTTTACGAAATTCACCAACAAAGTTTGATAGAACTGACACTGTTCCCCGACTCTTTCACTACCTGGTATAAGCTTTAAAGTAAAAGAGGTTATCTATTAGAAAAGATATATAAATCACGCATATTCCTAACAAGTGCTCACCGATAAGAATAAGCGACTTCTTAAATATTTTTGACTAAACAACTTAATTCTACTGAAGTTTCTACTTCATAAAAAATTTGTTGATAAATCAATTAGAAACAAAATTCCATGTGATTTTTTTAGTATTTATACATTTTTTCATAGATTTTTAAATGAAAATACAGTTTTCGAATTTAAAGCAGTTTTATGTTATTCTTTTATAACATAAATAACGTCATAGTGCTTGTTAGGAATATACCTAGTCACTTGTTTCACTGCTAAAAAGAAAAAAAAATATATATTTTAATAGGTTTCTTGCTAAAGCTTTGCTTAGAGGCTCTACCTTTCTAAAACTTGACGTTCTGATGAGATCTTTAACGGCTCGAAATACATGTGTACAGAGGTTGAAAACTCTTTGAATTTTTTGAATATGAAAATATAATTTTATATTATTTAAAATTAATTTTTTAAAGTAGTTGAAACAAAAATAATTGTTGTTTATATTTCCTAAAGCCTATATAACAAAGCTTTATCAAAGCAAATGATTCAGTCGATTTTAAAATAATTTGATTGTATTTTAGTTGATGTTTTTTTCTACGATTTTCTTGCCAAAGTTAAGAAAATTAGGAAGTTTTAAGAAAAATAACATGAAAATTCATATTAAAAATTTAACCGGTTAATCGACCTATTTTAATCGATTATTCGGGACAAAAATTTATTTGAGTTTTAAATTATTTGTTTCGACATTAACCGAAATAGAGGCGATTAAGCGAGGAATCGGTTAATCGATTAACCGAATTGGAAACTACTATTTTTTAAATATATTTTTATATTTTAAAAAGTTAATTTTTTAAATTTTTCGAAATTTTGACTTTACATCTGAATTGAAATTCGTTAGCTGTATAAAAATAAAAGAAGATAAAAACTAACTTTCCAGCAAAAAAAAAAAAAGTGGCAAAAGAAGAGAAAAAGAAGCAGTGATTTTGATTCCGTTGTTGTGAAAATTTGGATCGGAACCAATGATTTTTACATAGGAGTGTCATAGGGTGGAAGTCTTCTTTTATGATTCTTTTTCATTGCATTTAAAGGCCTTCTTAGGGTTTTTAAAATAAAATTAATTTTTAATTTTATTTTAAACGTGACATTCAGTAATCATTTTCCCTTAACTATACCAATAAATTTGACTGACTCATTTCTTGTTCTTTCTCATATAAAATTTAAGTTTGGCTTCAGGTTAAATTATAACGGGATATTCAGAGCCTTATATATTAAACTACTTTATTTAAAATTCGAAGTTAAAAATTGATACAATTCACTTAAACCTAATAACTTGTTTTAAAATAAGTTTTGTACTTAACCATAGTTATGAGTGTTAAATTTATATGAAAATAACTGTGGTTAACGTTTAACTTTAATTGTTTTTTAAAATAAGTTAGCCTTCATAGCTTTCAAAATCACATTTTTGGAAGTTGTGAAAAAGAACTGCTTTAATTTATTGCTTTAATAAATGTTTTTAAGCCAAAAACTATTTAAGGTTTGAACACCTCTTTTTAACGGTCTTGGGCATTAGAGGGTTAATATTCCTTCATCATTTGTTTTTTATTTACAAAAAATTTTAACAGACGCGACCCGATTTAGAGAATGTTATATAAAAATTGAGAGATTAAAAAAAAAAAAAAAACGTTTTATTTTTTTAACTACATCGCTCGATGTGTTTTAATTGTCAATTTGTATGAAAAAATACGACACGGTGTTGTTAACTCCTGAACATATTTCAGATTTATATAGGATTTTCGAACATTGTTAAGTAGTATGTTTGAGTTGTATTTTTAAACCATATATGGCCCTCTGGGCTCGGTTTTTGTGTAACATTGATTAAATAAATAAATAAATAAAAATTAATAACATAATTTACCGCACAAATAATTTAATAAATTGTATAAATAAATTGTAAGCTAAATTACAATTTAATAAGACTATTTCGAAGTATAATTAGAACGATTCTTTTAATTTAAATAATTTTGAAATAAAACCAGAGACCCGATATTAATATTTTCAAAACGTTTTATTTTGTTTTTCATCAATAAAAAAACAAACACTGGTGTTTAAAATAATTTATTTTTTAATATGGATTTTTTATTTTAATAAAAATTCAAAAAGTTTCTTTTTGTTTTCGAAAACAAAAATTTAAAAATCTTTACTGATATTTATCAACAAAGTTGAAAATTATATTCATCATTGATGAAAAAAGTACAAAAAATAAAACAATATTAAATAAAACAAGTAAGAGCGGCTAAATTCGGCTATGCCGAATCTTATATACCCTTCACCATGGTATTCTGAAGGAGATGAATACATCGTTGGAATCTACTACCTCATAGCTCTCCACAAACAAGCGGTATCCCCATTTATTTTTTCTTAAATGTCCAAAAATTTTAATCCAAAATAATATGTCATGTAAAATCTCAAATTTATATTTTTCCATATGTTTCAGCGCTTTTCTTGTCAAATTTGGCATTTTCTAGGCAAAAAAAAGTTGGCGACACTACTATTTATTTTTTATTTATATCATTCACAATAGTTGTGAAACGTATTTAACCTACGTATTTATCTTCACACTCTTATTAAACAAAGGGATTTTACTGGAAAAATTAGAGGTAGTCCTGGTTTTTTGCTAATATCTCAGCCATTTATTAACCGATCTGTCTGATTTTTAATAGCAAACAGAAATGGATCACATGTAACAGAAATAAAAAAGAATCAAGTCCTCATCATGTCTGGGTTCTTCGGAAAACCCATTTCAACACACAGACGGACAGACGGACAGACGGACAGACGGACAGACGGACATCGTTAAATCAACTTCGCTCTTCATATGGACCCAGAATATATATACTTTATAGGGTCTAAGATCAATATTGTAGAAATTACAAACGGAATGACAAACTTATATATACCCTTCCACCTATGGTGAAGGGTATAAAAATTATAAAAAAAAGTTAATGCATTAATAAAATTGAGATAAAAAATGAAAAATCCATTAAGCGCTTTTTTGTTTTTAACTACATAAATAATTTTTTGTGAATAAAGAACAAAATCAATTTTTTCAAAATTTTTTGATTTAAAAAAAAAACTTTTTTTGTCAATTTTTTTTTTTTTTAACTTTTTTTTTAACTTTGATATTTATCATAGTGGATATTTTAAAATATTCATCATAAGGGATATTTTTGTTTGAAAACATATTTTTTTAATTTGTTTTTGGAATTGTTATAAAAAAAACTTTTAAAATGAAAAGATATTTATTTTTGATGAAAACAAAAAATAAAACGTTTTCGGGTGCCTGTCTAAAACACAATTATACTACGTTCATACTGAACCGTAAATATACGTAGTTTCAGTTTTTTTTCAAAAAAAATTTTTTTTTTAATTGGAAATCAAACGAAAATACTTATTTTGGGGGGGCTCAATATAAATGCAATATTACACGATTTTGAAATTATTGAATTATGTTAGTTTTAAAATTAACTAATTTAATACGAAATTTCTAATTAATTATTGTTAACTTGTATCTCAGAACTTTTACTTATTGTCTGTGTTATAATGAATTGTAAATAAGAATTTTTAACAATTTATTAAGGATTTAAAATCCTTTTTTTTTTTGACTGTAAAAGTGCGCGTTACTCATTTAAAAAAAATTCGAATCATTATGTCACTTTATTTAATATCAAATTATTGAAAGAGACTAAAAATTATTCAGTAACTTATAAAATTAATACTATTTTTTGTAAATTGTTTCAAAAAAGAAAAATATTTTTTAAGCTCTGGTTTTAATAAAGGTGATATTTGCTGAAACAAAATGAAGTCTTTTGTAAAATAAAATTAAACAAAGTGTTTTAAAAATAAAAGAAAAATAAATACTTTTAATATATGTTTTACACTAAAAATCAAAAAAGGCGTGCCAAAATTAAAAATTGCTATTCGGAAAGTCGCATTTACTATTCGCCTGATTTTTCAAGACTTATTTTAATAAACAATTTAAATTTTTAAATCAAAAAAAAAAAAACTATTTTAAAAATTATAATAATAAATGTAGTAAATGGTTAAAGTGATTTCCCCTAGCTAAGAATCTAAATTTAATAATTCACAACATAAAACACTATTTCCAAAGTGTTTGGCTTTCCGAAAAAAAAGTCTTCTTTAATAAAAAACAATAATAAAAAAAATATATTTTTCCTTAAAAACAAACAACATGAAGTCTTCTTAATTTTAAATTAAGGAATTAAATAAAATAAAATAAAAAACCAAAAGAAATCAATAAGTTATTTTGGAATTGTAACAAGCATACAAATAGTTACTAAAAAAAAACAAATAAATAAAAGTTAAATAAAACAAACAATTTTTTTAATAAATTAATCAAAATGTTTCTATTCCTAAACTCAAGAGAAAAAATATAAGTCAAAAAAATATACAACAATCAATAAATATAGTATCAAAATATTAAAGAAAAAAAAACATTAAAAGTTATCAAAAGTTGTGAAATACGTATTGATATAATAAAAATCAAAAAAGTCTTTCAAAATTTAACAAAAAATATATAACACCACAATTTTTTTTATAAGGAAAATTAAGTAGTTTACAAATAAAAAATTTATATAGAATTAAAAATATAAAATATTATAATAAAAATTTTTGTGCAATGCAGGCATTACTTTATAACCATAATAACATCATGTTTATATAGTTTAAAAATAATTAATATTAATATGTGAATTTATAACGTATACTTTTTAAATATGTATTGCTATTAATAAAATAAAACACTAACGAATTTTTTTATATCTTATTATTAATTTTTAAAATTTTTGTAAATCATTTTTAATATTAATTTTTTTATAATTTGTTATTATTTCAAAATAAATAAAATCAAATACATACATATGAATAATGTCAAACAATTTATTATAAACTAACATATTTACATACATAACATACATAAATATATCCAATATATATTGATAAACACTAGTCAGTCAAATATATTTAAAAGATAATGTCAAAACAAAAATTAAGAAATCATATAATTCCAAATATCATAGTTTTTACGTTTAATTGCAATATAAATTTATTAAATAAGTTTAAAATATATAAAATAAAAATTTAATATGCATTAAAATATATAAAAAAAATGTGCATTTTATTTAAGAAGAAAAAATGGGAAATTTTATAAGCTATTTTATATAAATTTTATAAATCTATTAGGGGAACATTGATCTGCTCTGGTGAGATGGATAAAGTAGGAAATCGTTATTTTTGGACATGTTTGTTTCAGTGGCGTAGCTAAGTCATTAAGGGCCCATGTGCCAAACATCAAATTGGGCCTCTAATAAAAAACAACATTTCCGTTAGACTTCCGTCATATCGCTAAAATTTTTAATAATTTTTTGAAAAACTTGATGCATATTATGGTCTACTGCTTTTTCCAACATTTTGGCCTCAGTAGGTTCATCCTTGTTTGTACTTTTTAACGTTATTTCAAACAGTGCTTTTATGTCAAAAAAAACAAATTTTAATGGCAGAGATCGTGGAAATTCTACTTGACCAAGCGGTCGATATACTGTACAACATGGTTTCATGATTCCGTGTATTTAATTTTAAATTATTTTAAATTATATTTTGTCAGCTCGCCTGACGAAGCCATTTTGGCGCGAGACAACATATAAACTGAATTGTATTATTTTGAGATTATTTAATGAAATATTAAAAAAATGGCGATCAAACAAAGCGATACATTATTAAATGCTGGACATTGTTGTACAGCATGACTGATCGTCTAAGGCCCCTTTAACGTTTTATTTAGAGTATTCAAAAAACCGGCCCTTTGGAAAAACCGGTTTCGGTTTTCTTCGAAAAATCGAATTTTAAAAAAACCGGTTTCGGTTTTTGCAGAAAAAACCGGTCAACCGGTTTTTTCGTTCAACATTTTATTTATTGGTTTTAATATTTTTTAATATAATATTTTTAAAATTAATATTATAAAACTATATTCATATCAAATGAATAGAGATCATTAAGTTGGTAAATTGGGTAAAACTAGGTACGTTCGTAATTTGAACGTTTGGCATTAAATAAGTTCTTTTAATATTACATTTTAAATATGTAAAAAGAAAATCTATTTTTCACTTCTAAAATAATGTTTTAGAAATAATATGCAATTTAAATGTTTCGTTTTAAGACGATTTTTTTGTTTGCTTTTGATAAAGCTAGAAGTGGAAAATACTCTTTCACTAATAGTAGATGTTGGACAAATAGTCAAAAGACAATTATATAAATTGTCCAACTTTTCAGTTCTTTCGTCGCATTTATCAAGATATATGAAATCATCATATGTGACCTTCTCCGAGAAAAGGAACCTAGTGTGTCAAAAAACGGGTTTGGACTGAAGAGTGGATTCTGGTACCTAATTGGGTGTAGAATATGATGAAATAAATTAGATTTCTGATAAAAATTTATTTACCCCATAAAAAAGTACAAAACGAACTTGGGAAAATCGATAAAAATGAGAAAAACATTAAAATTTACTTTTTTAATTTTTAAAGTTTTAAATTGTTTTTAAATTGTCACTCTAAAAGCAAAAAAAAATACGTCATCACATAAGCATGACGTCACCAAAGTCGGCACCCAATCATAACTAACCATACCAAATCGCATCTCCCAACTAAAGGTGTGTTCATAGTGATAATGCGTTATGAAACTTTATATGCGTTTTTCTCAAAACTTCATTTTCACACACTAGGTCCCTTTTCTCGGAGGAGGTCACATATAATGATGAATGATTTTATACAGTCTCTTTTTTAGGATTTTGAATACTGTTTATTGTGTTATTTAGATCAGAAATTAAACTATTTGAATTTGAAATATCCAAAGTTAAGTCTTCATCGGGATCTATCAGACTTACATCTAAATCTTCATAACCAAACAAACGATTATAAAAGTGTTCGGAAAAAATAAAAGAGACCAAGTAACCCAGTTGGTGATGTAATTAAAAAAACCGGTTAACCGAACAAAAAAAGACCGGTTTTAGGTTTTCTTCGAATTTACAAAATATTCGAAACCGATCGGTTTTTTAAAAAAAATAAACCGGTTGACCGGTTTTCGGTTTCGGCTTTTGAATACTCTAGTTTTATTTGATTATTAATATATTGAAATCCTTAAAAAAAAATTGTATGCAAATTATATTCTTATTTTAACGTACAATTTTTTATACATTTAAAAGTACACAAATACATTAAACACAAAAAAAATATTTACTACTCTCAACAAAGGGCCCCTGTCGGTCATGGGCCTTTGTGCAGTGCACCACCCAGCGACCATGAACTTACGCCACTGGTTTGTTTATGCATTAGATTTTTCGTTAACCGTAGCATTTCAATGCACTGATTTTTAATTAATTTTTTGGAACAAGGTAAAAAACAGACCTTTAAAAACATAATTCCTTAAATCAATTTTCAAATCAGATTTAAATTTTGACGAATTAATTTGCGAATTAATGTTTCTGATTTAATTATTTACTACCATAAATTAATCTTTATCTTATTAAAAGAATCAAGTTGATTTAAATAATTCTTTTTATAAATTAAACGAAATAATTCAATTTTAAATCAAAGAATCAAATGAATTTTAACTTGATTCGCGAATCAAAAAATGAATTATTTTTATTCTTAAATATGATTTGATTTGCGAATTAAAATAATTTTGTTTAAATCACAATTAATTTAATTTTAAACCCGAAGGGTTTCATGGAATTTTTATTAAACAGCCTCCTCGGGATGTCTTTCGGACCTGGCCTATTTCTATTATCTTGTAATACTTTGTTCGTTTTGCTCTATCCCGCTTAGTTTTTAAGAAACCGGACATTTTAAAAAATTTCCAGTTTAAAAAATGGCGAATATTTCGGAAACTAAGAAAGATAACGCAAAACGGACATAATTTTTGCAAAGCTCGACGAAGGTCACCCTTCGATAAAATAGATTCGGTAGGTTTCCGAAGAGTTTTATGGAATTTTTATAAGCAGCGACAGGGTGACTATTTTTTTTTATCAATTTATATGTTAATATAAATTAACAAACTCCGATAAAAAACATGTTAAAAAATATTAATTTAATGCACTGGTATTTGTTACCAAAAAGTGCAACTTCTGGACGATTTAGGTTAATATATTAGATTTAGAATAATATTTTATATGTAGTTAGAAGCATTAGATTAATATATTAGAAGTTTTTATTTGTTGTTTATTTAGGAAATTCTTATACATTTCCTGTTTTCGAAAAACCACCAAGAAGAAAAACAAATTTTTTGTTATCAGTGCTTCCCACCAACTTTAACTTCTCGGACCCCTTGAGGCATTTTTACTGGCTGACGACCCCCAAATATTAATATTTTTTTATATTTGCATAAAAACATTTAAATCCCAAGATTTTCAGAAAAAATTGTAGTAGTAAAAAATACGACAGATGGAATTGTAGAATTTTGAGAATTTAAGATATTTACCAGATAAAATTTTTGGAAGAATCATTTAATTAAATTACCTTAGAAAAAAAATTCTAGGATTTTGATGTGTTTTCTATAAAAATGCTTCTTAGTATCTGTGATTTTTTAATAGGAAAATTTGATTCTTAATTGATTCTCAATTTAAAAAAAAATGCCGGAGTCTATTAAAAATTCTTAAGAATTGGAATACCACAACTTTTTATCAGTTACTTTTTTTTTTGATATTTTCAACACAATTATGGCAACTGACATTGAAAATTATTTATTATTACCTTCTTATTTTTAAAGAAATTTTTCCGAACTCTTCCTGTTCCCCCGTTTACGGACCCCCAGGAGGTGTCAATTTGAAACCGTTGCACTGTATGGAATATATTCTTTAAAATAATTTTTAAAAAATAGGCCTGATCAAAACTATTCCTAAATATTCTCAAGTTCCCCTTTTTGGTATTGTATGTCTCTGAAAATAATTTATTGTAACAGAGTTATATAAAATAAAGAAAATGAAATCTTACGTATCACCCTTAAAATGCCGATACGATTTGGCCTGATCAAAACTATTCCTAAATATTCTCAAGTTCCCCTTTTTGGTATTGTATGTCTCTGAAAATAATTTATTGTAACAGTTATATAAAATAAAGAAAATGAACCCTTAAAATGCCGATACGTAGTATTTACGCTTTTTCAGAATTTTTCAGAATTTTTTTACCTAAATTTTACTGCGAACTTCCCCGGTAAAGTAATATTTTTGTTAAATTGGCAATTCTTTATAACATTTTTTTTTAATAATCGCATATCATGAATATCTGTAGAGCGGGGATGGAAAAGTTTAAACAATTGTACTTTTTTTGATATTATTTGATTTAAGAAAGTACCAAATAAAAATTGTATATTCACTTATTTAACATTTCTTCTATTTATATTCAATGTTTATGTAGTTTGGCAACTCCTTGATTTTTTCTTTTCGTATTTTCTTATTTTTATTCGTTTTTACTTATTAAATACAATAAACGCTACATTGTGTTGTTAGGCAAAATTGCATTTTCATACAAAACATTTAATGGTAGTTTTAATCTGTAGTTGTATATTTTCAGTTAATATTTCTTTGTACATTGAATAATGTTATTCACCAAATTTGCGAGAAAAAATTTATTAAGAAGGGTTTTTATGTGACAATTTTTGAAAATGATGTTCCCATTTTTCGAAAGATATTGTATAAACAATATATAATTTTATTTTGCTTAGGTAACTAAAGTTTAATTACATTAACCTGATCACTTGGAATCAGGGACCCGAAATAACTGTTATTATTTTTTAAATATGCAACAGGTTATGGAAAAAATTACTGAAAAAAATTGGTTCTGTAATAATAATTATAAATTACCCAGAAAATTGTATTCCTGCCATAAACATTATGAAAGATTATTATTTTTTTGGTCTTTGGTAACCAATATGAAAATTATTATTTTATAGAAGACCAAAGAAAAAAATTCTTTTGTAATGGTTGAAAAAGACCAAACAAATTAAAATCTTTTGTAATGGTTATGGAAGCCCAAAAAAAAACTATAGTGGTTATCAAAGATTAAAATATATTGGTAATTAGTAACTACTATTCAGAGATCAGGTTTTAAAAATTCATGATAAATTGTTATTTCAGGATTTTTTTAAATATTGGTTATAACAAATCTGTTTCTTTTTTTTGCTTATTATAAATAAATGTATTTTTAACGTATGTTAATTTTATGTAAAAACAAATTTTATATACGATTTGTGTTCATTTTTATTTTTATGTAATTTTTTTGTTAAAAATAAAATTTTAAAAAATTTAGTACTCTGAAGGTCAAAATTGTACTCTTGAATATTTTTTTGATACCGAAAAAAAATCCCATTTTCCATCCCTGCTGTGGAGACATTCAAACAAAATCTGTTGGCAACGAATAAAGTTGGATATAAGCTATTTAAGGGAAGGACTATCGTTGATAGGTTAACCGCTACCAAATTCATATGAACTTTGTGGCTATATTGTTGGGTAAATAATATTTTTAAAATTACGGGCGAGATTATAAATAGTTCTGGTCAGATTTGCCTGGAAAACCTACTGCTATGAATCTGTCATGCTCTTTTAACCAAATTTGATTTCAAGCTTCTCCAGAAAAATTTTAAATTTAGAAACATGGCAATTTCGTGTTTAATAAACATATTTTAAAACAATGGCTGATAACTCGAAAAGCTGTAAAAGTATTTGAACGAAACCTCTGGCAACACATAGAGTTCAATATTAGCTATTTAATGCACTATTGCGATTAATCCACCCGGCCAATAAGCATTTTGTGGCAAACCAGGGTACCTATTCGAAATAGTTTTATCACTGAAAAGTTATAAAAACTGTCATTATTATTGCTTTTAAATGAGTGAAGAGTAAGTTTTTATAGCTTCGCAAATCATTCGGAATCGGTATCCAGTACAGATATTTTAACCAAATTTTTAGTACCACAAATGTATACTTTTATAGACAATCGTTGATCGGCTTACTGTTATTCTATTCAAACTAATTTTGTGGAATAGTTATTCCAATTTTAGTTTTTCAGAAAATAAAAAAATTATATTTAGAAGCACACAGTATTTGTAATACATAGTAAAGGATATATTTTATTTTTTTTTTAACATAAATGATTTTTGAGTATAATATAACAAACATAAAAATTACATCAATTCGATCAGAAAAGTGATATATATATAAGTAATACAAAGCATTTTAAAATTAAGCCTTATTAATGCCAGTTAATTCTTTCAAATTATTGATCAAGTATTTGTTATATTCTTTATAGTTGATAGGTGTGGCTGCTTGTACAGTCAATTTATTACGAGTCATATCCTGGCAAAGAAATAGAAAAATATGAAAAATATTAGTTTTCAGTTTGCTTATGAATATAAAAATTAACACAATAAACTTACGCCATAAGTTTCAACTTTTGAACGTAATTTGAATATGTATGAATGGAAATTGATAGAGCTAAAAATTTCTTCAGCTTCTGTAGGATTATTATCCATGGCATCACCAATTTCTTGGGCAGAACGTCCCAATAATTGTTCACCTATATCACTGAAACAAGTAACCCAACGATTTGAAGTCCAATCACCAATGCTCATCTAAAAAAAAAGAAATTAAATTAAAGAAAAATTAGTACTTTAATACAAATTTTAATTTTTTGCAATACTTACATTAACCAAAAGTCTATACTTGAAATTGGGAAATACTGCATTACATCTTTCGCAACGATAATGGCCATTATTTTCGTCAATAACCTTTTTATTACATTCTTCCTGTGGACAAGCCTTATAGTAGGCATTTTGACTTTTAATCAGATGAACTACAGCTTTAGTTTGGAAATAGTCAGGTTTGTCACCAGTGCCCAAATTACGAGCCTCGTGGAATGTACGCCATTCGGTATTATAACCTCCACCACCGGCACCAGAACTACAATTTTAAATATTTTAATTATTTGTCATTATTTTATTACAACACTTTTATAATAACTTACCGAGCCGATACAGAAGTGGTAATATTTTCACCGCCACCATTATCAAACCACCCACGCAATTTATGACACTCTGGTATATCGGGATTTATTTTCATTACAGAACCACTTCCCATGCTTAGACTTTTGCCACCATTAAATTCATTAACTCTAGCTCCTTTAACCAATATAACCGGTTGAACATGGCCATCGAAATTAACAGCTTCATCACCCCATATAGATAGAGTAACAGCAGCATCACTGGTATCAACTAAGATAAGATCACGTTTTTTAAATTCTTTATTGGTTGTTTTGGAAGTGAACACTTGTAATTCACCCACATCTTTACAAACGCCCACACAATCTACAGCAGCCTTTGCTTCCATATTAGCCACTTGGGAAATGGGTACAAAATCGTATTTTATTTCGGGTATACCAGTATCATCGTCATCTTCGCAGAGTTGAACAACGGTATCACTTGAAAATGTCATTTCGTAATCATTTTTCAATGTTGTAAACTGTTTGTTGGCCGGTTTCAATTGACACTTTGAAATGTAGTATACCTTATCCACTTCGATTAAATCATAGTATTTATCACACTGTTCACGGAAAGCGGTAGCACGTATCTCACCAGAATCATCCATTAAATCCATGCTAAATAATTTACCTTCGCCCTTGGCATTACTCCAAGTACGTATTTGTGATTTGGATGTAACGCGGGCCTTAATAACCCATTTATTTTGATATGGACTTAAGCTGGCTATGGGATGTGTTAAGCCAGCATTAAGTGTTTGATTCATGCTATTAGTGTTGTTGTTGTTGTTACTAGCATATGATTCTTTTTTTGGTGCAGTTGCTGGTTTGGCAGCTGGTGCTGAGGCTTTTTGTGATGCTTCAGTATAGGAAACTGGTTCACCAATTTTCTGTTTAACTTGCTCACCAGGATTTAAAATAGTCATTTCCAAAATAATAAGAACGCGTCTAAAGAAATACGAAAAATAAATGAGATAATAAATTTCTTAAATAATATTGTACAACCCAATACTAAAAAATAAAATTGCAGACAGATTTAAGTGATTATCGGGTGAATTGTTTGTATAGCGGTTGGTTCCTAAAGTTGAAGAATTTTTTTTCAGATTACAAATTTTTCAATGGATGGAATAGAACATTGTTCTTAATCGGAACGATAATGTATAGAACGGGGAACGTTATGGAATCGGTAAAGAAGTTGAATGATGCGAATAAGGATTTTATTGATATTTATCGATTTGAACAGATATTTTCCGATTTTAATATTTTTTTCTATTTCACAAATTTTTCTTTATTTTAAAGTTTTTATTTTTAAGGGCATTGTTGTCAATTGTAATTTTTTTAAGTGACAAATTGTTAATTATAATTGAATTTAAAATTATTGTTTAATGAAATCAACATTATTTTTAAAAGTAATGGAAATAATTTCAATGAAATGATTAAATAACAGGCAGCTCAATTAATAAGTCTCATCATTTTTTTTTAATCTTTCAACTGTTACTTTTTTAGTGAAAATTTTTGCAATTTCGAATTCAATTTCAATAACTTAAAAAATATTAAAGAAAATTTAAAATAGGTAATATTTTATGGAAAATTTACATTTTATTTTTTAGTAAAATTTATAGTACACTAGCTGACCCGGCAAACGTTGTTCTGCCTAGGAATAGGATTACATTATTATCTAGGTAGCTCGCACAAAGTTTGAATATTCTCACAATAATAGTACCCCAGATATGCAATAATAAATTTGTACTTCGTATGGGAGGTGCCACGCCCATTGCTTGGATCCCCCATATTTTTTGGAAGATTATGAATATTATTATCAAAGAAGCTCACACAAAGTTTGAAGACTCCCACTTTAATAGTACCCCAGATATGCAATAATGAATGTTTTCTTCGTATGGGAGGTGCCACGCCCATTGCTTGGATGGCACTCATTTTTTTGGGAGATTATGAGTATTATTATAAAAAAAGCTCACACAAAGTTTGAAGACTCCCACTGTAACAGTACTCCAGATATACAAAAATACATTTTTACTTCGTATGGGAGGTGCCACGCCCATTGTACCCATATAGGTCAATTGTGAATCTAAACCATTCAGGGATCAAATAAAACAGACACAACAAATTTCATCGAAATCGGCCCAGCCGTTAAGGAGGAGTGCAGTCACTAACACACGTACAGGAGAATTATATATATAAAGAAGATAAAAATAAAAATTATAGCAAAATATGTTTTATATATTCGTTAAGTATACAAAATATATTCAGAATTTATGGAAACATTCTAAGGACATAATTTTTAAGTTGAGCCAATTTTGATTTATACTTTTTATTTTGTATATAAATTTCCATACAATTAGATTTTTATACACAAAATAAAAAACTTAAATTTATTGAATCCTTTTCACACGTTTCTTTGGCAGTAATCCAGAAAAGCCACTTACAGCCTTTTACATAGATAATGTCGGTCCAAACTATACTCAGCAATTACCCATCGTAAAAAAAGTAAAATGTCTAAGTTTGACCATAAAAAATTTAGCAATTTCAAGAGATAAGGGGTAGTATATTAAATGAAAGCTTGAAGTCTTGACTATCCAATTTTTTAAACTAAAATTACCATTATATAGGAAAAAATTTTGAATAGGGTTTTTACAAAAACTTCATAAAAACCCCTCAAATGGTCCACAATGAATTAATCCATGAGGTCCCACCTACTAGAAAAAGATAAAAATTACAATGAGCCCGTAAATTGTATTTCCTTATTTTTACTTAATGAGCAGAAGTGAATTAAAACTCAGTTTTCTACCATAACTGTAAACTGTGAGTGAAAGTTTCGGGATATAAAACTAAAGGTTCTGAAATTTAGAATTTTAAACAAAATACAAATATTGAATCGAGTGGTGGGGTGTGCCTTACGAAGTAGCTATAATATAAGCATGTAGTTGTACTCACTTTCCAGCATCACTTTTATTAACAACCGATGTGATGTATTTATCTACACGTACAATAGTGTTTTCCTTTAGCTTTTCCTCACTAAACATGCTATTCAACTGCGTGGCCAGCATCGCAAAACTATTGAAATATTGACTGTCAGAAATTAATAAACGCAAACGTTCTGAATCTCCTCCCATTATGCGTTTAACACCCAGAATCTGTAAAACTGGACTATCGACTTCCTCGCCAGCCATAATGCGCTTAAAATAACAAAAAATACAATTATTACAAAAGAAAACATTTTGGCCAGACCACAAAGAAAATCTTACAGGAATGACGCCTTTGGAAAGTGGAGCTATGCCGGGCATTTTGTATAATATCAAACAATTATTTTTGGCAATAGGGATGTGTGTTGCTTGAAGTTTCGTTTTTTTTGACTTATTATCTTTTTTGCACAATTTCACAATTTTTTGTGTACCTTTTAATTATTCGCAAGTTTAGAAACTGTGCTTGCAAATGAAATTTCGCGGGAAGGAACTTCTATGCTATCAAGCGACACATTTAATTAATCGTCAGCTTATTATTAGTTTGCCCAAATGTTAAAAAGAAAACAATGAAAATGGTTTTCATTCTAAATATTTTATCAAAGTCGATATTAGCTATCTTATATATTATACGAGATATTGTAAAACACGCTTCAGAATCAGAAAGAGGATATTTTTATAATATATTATCAATTTGCCTCTATTATTACAAAAATAGTCAGTGTGGCAAATCAGTAATAAGCTGACGAGGTGGAAAATCAGACGCAAGGAAGAGAGACAGAATTATTCTCATGCAGTTGTCTCTCTCGCACTATCATTCACAGATTAGTTGCTCTTTTATAGTACTTCAGAGTTGCTGAAATAGTACTTTCCACATAGTTTCCCGTTACTAATTCATTGCCGAAAAAGTGAAATTATATATATACAGAATGTCTAATATAGTACAATACATTATAGTACGTAGTGATTTAAAATCGGTTTTAAATTGGCCTTTGGGTGCCGTCATAGCACAATGTTGTCATGCAGCCACTGCCATCATGCATCTCCATAAAGATGATGAGGCTACCATATCGTATCTGGCAGATGTATATAATATGCACAAAGTTGTACTAGAGGCAAGTTGTTGGAGTATGTATTATTTCTGCATAAATTTTATTTATCTTTAGGTTTTCTCTTATATTTCAGGTAAAAGATGAAGCTGCTCTTGTTAAACTAGCCGGTAAATTGAATGATAATGGAATTTGCCACATATCGTGGATGGAGCAGCCAGAAAATATTCCCACTTGTATAGCCATTAAGCCATATGTTAAAGACCAAGTCCATCCATATGTTAAGCATTTAAAATTATTAAAATCATAAATTTATTGAAAATATGGGCTAATTTATTGAGGGGAAAGTGATTTTAGTTAAATTAAAAAATTGGCCATTAGTAGCTGCCTTTATGCGGTAAGATATAAATCACAGACAGCTGATAGAATCAAAACGTTAATAGAAAATGTGTAAAAAGAAATGTCAAAATTGCAGGGATATACAAAAAATATGTACCATACAATTTATATGGAGTTTATTTTTTCTATTTCATTTTGCAAATCACTACAATAGCTCCGTTCGTTTACTCAACAATTTGTAAAAATTTTTACTGGATGTCGTTCGTTTATACAAATAGTAAACATAAAGAAAATAGAGAGAATAAAGTGACAGTTTGGTGTTGAGAGTTCTTCTTATTTCTGCAAATTTTTACTGGACAAATTATTAGTTTCGTTCGTTTACCCAACAATTTGTACAAATGTTTACTCGTTTACACAAATATTCAAAAAAAAAAGAGAGAATAAAGTGACAGTTTGATGTTGAAAGTTCTTTCTGCAAATTTTTGTGGACAAATTATTGCCAGCAAGAATTTAAATTTTTGTAAATACAAAAAAAAAAAAAAAATGTTTTCCAACTACGTTGTTTTATACAAATGCAAAGCAACGAATATTGTTAAATGAATTATAGAAAAGACAAGAAAACCTTTTAAGATGTTTCTGTTTAAGATTTTACAAGAAGAAGAATCTTTTTTCATATTGAACATTTTTAATTATTTTAGCATTTGGTTTTACAATTTTTAACAAACTTGTAAATTATTGCGTACTTTTTAAGAAAATTTAAATTTTGAGAGTAAGTTTGTCTTTTACACTGTAAGTTTGTTACTGAGAATTCTTATACTAGACTTGACTGAGAAAAGTAAACGAATGAACTTAATGTTAAAGTAACCATACGGTTCGAGAATTCTTGTTTGACATAAAGCATAATAATGCAACTCTGATTTAGTTAACTCTTGAAAATACAGATAGCGCCGAAGCATACGCTGCGACTGCGGTGATAATAAATTTGTAAATAAACGTTTTTAGAAAAAGAAAACACATTTGTGAAATGGTAATTATTCCAAATTCCCACATAATAAACAATATTAACATTTTTTTTCCATTTTAGGCCCGAAATGCCGAAAAGGCGATGTAAGTAATTATAGTTACATTAACAAACAAAAATATAACACCTTTACATTTAGGACCACATTGGCTCGTTGGCGTGCCGCTAAAGAAATAGAATCAGGTGAGAAAGATCGTCGTCCTTATTTGGCTTCAGAATGTACAGATCTACCAAAATGTGAGAAATATCGTCTGGAAATTATACGAGAAATTTCCAACAAAGTAGCTCAAATACAAAACGGTTAGTGGTGTCCATAATTCTATTCGGTCGTTATTAGTTATATTATTTTCCAGCTGGTCTTGGTGAATTTCGTATACGCGATTTAAACGATGAAATCAACAAACTACTACGTGAAAAACGACATTGGGAAAATCAAATATCTGCATTGGGAGGACCTCACTATCGTCGTTATGGTCCCAAAATGTTTGATGCCGAAGGTCGCGAAGTACCCGGCAATCGTGGTTACAAGTATTTTGGTGCTGCCAAAGATCTACCGGGCGTAAGGGAACTATTTGAACAAGAACCACCACCACCTCCGCGTAAAACCAGAGCTGAGCTTATGAAAGATATAGATGCCGAATATTATGGTTACCGCGATGACGATGATGGTATTTTAATTCCACTCGAAGAACGCATTGAGTATTTGGCGTTGCAAACATCTGTGCGAGAATGGAAGGAGAAAATGGCTCGTGATGGACATGCCGAAATAGATGACGATGAGGATGATGATATTTATCCGCTTTCTATACCAGCAAGGGAAGCTGCCGAAGATGCTAAAGAGTTACAGAAAGAAGAAAATCCTATGGAATTGTTGGCTCCTAAATTTACTGCTCATGTTCCTGTGCCAACACAAAAAGATATCGAGGAAGCACTGCTTAGAAAACGTAAACAAGAATTATTAGAAAAATATGCTGGTGGTGTGGAAAAATAATAAAAATATTTATTACATATTTAATCACAAGATTTATTATAATTATTTTCCAGTATTGGTCTTAAGAATTGTCATAAAGTAAAGAAAATTTATAAAAACGACGATTCGTATCCCCAAGATATGGGTGGAAAAGACTTATTGGTCTGTAAATGAAGTTTAAGGGCAATTCACATGTTAACTATATATCTACTATTGTCCAGTATTGGACATACAAATTGTCCTTCGAAAATGACATTTCATATACCCCGCGAAATCGCAGTTATATAGTATAGTTATAATAGTTTGCATTATAGGATCTGTGTTTAACCATATTCCCCTTAATTAAGAATTTTTGCAAATTTTTCAACTAAATTTGTTATGGCCAAATACAAGCGCAAGTAAGCGAAGATATTTCCAACCGCTGCTAAATTGTTAATCAGCTGAAATTCTTTAAAGGATCTTGATTTTTTGAAATTAAATTTTTCTTGAAATTTTAATCCTCGTAAATAAAAAAATTTTTGCAAAATTTTGAACATTTTTTAGGATTTCCTTTTGTTTTTTAAGCCATTTTAAAAAATTTCGACATTGAAATTATTAAATCAACATTTGGTAGCCATGGACAAGCACAAGCTTTGACGGATACGTTTTTACGCACCGTAAAAGAACAGTTGAAGCCGGATTAATGATTTCGTACGTGTCGGAGAGTCCGCAAAAATGTTTCTTGGGTTAGTACAATTTTTTTTTTTTTGAATATTCAAAACTACTTTTAATGCCTTTAACGATTGTATTGAATTGCAAAACAAATTAAAATTCAAGTTTATTAAAAATAAAAAGAAATTTAAATACTTTTTTAAATAACAAAATGTTAAGTTTTATATTTTGTACGTTTGAAATAATTTCTTTATTCAAAATATATATTTTTTTTTGTTATTATATTGTGTAGCTACTGTAATACTTCTAAAAACAATAAGTATTGAATACTTAAAACCCGAATACTCAATAGTTTTGCATCACTAAAGTCAAGTAAGAAAATGCAACAACGTCAACACAGGAAACATTGATTATAAATTAAATTAGTTTTGTTTTCCGAAAAAACAATTGAATTCTTAAAGTTAAATGTCATAAATTTATTTCATCATTAAATTCATTTGCATATTAGCATTTAAAGAAGAAGGCAGCATAAATACAGCGAAATACGAAGACAGCAAAAACAATACACGCAGTCAAAGACCCCATACAGAAGCCACACAAAAGTGGGGACGGACTGTTGAGATATGTCCTACTTTACTCATAGTGGTGATTTGGTTAATCTAAATGTAGGGGGTCAGAGGTAAGTAAAGAAAGATTTTATTGTGTTGATGTAATATTTTTTAAGACCCACTAAATTATTTAAAAATAATCATGTAAACTTTTGATGAAAATATCTGTGGTTAACGTTTAACACTGCTTATTGTTAAGATAAGTTACGGGTCCTTAGGGGCCCTAAAATAGAATTGCGATAACAAATGTGTTTTGTTTATTTTTGTTTTCTTATTATTTTGATTGAATATGATTTGATTAAAGTTTTGTTGCAGTAGTTCCTAATTGTTTATTTTGGCTCTGGATAAAGTCTTATTGCCCAATTTTTTCTTAGATACCTAATATGTAAAAAATGGACTTTATATCTTTATTAAAAAATTTGTTCCATTGAAAAAGCAAATAAAATATTTTACCTTAAAACCTACAAAGGTACATACGTTAAGCTGCGGCGTTTACAATACGCCCAAATTCTTTTTTAAAACTGGATTTTGGTATGGTACTGTATAGATCTAGTTCGTGTATAATAGTATACAGTACAATATGATCGACATACATACATAGTTTTTACAATCACTTTGTATGGAGATGCAAAGCCATAAACAGCCATAAATATTAGCTGTGTTTGTGCGGAAAAATGTGTTCGAAAATCCCAAATAAATTAGTTCACGTTAAAAGTTTACTCGTAGAATTATACCGTTATTCTCGACCTCTTACTGGGGTGAACTTTGGCGCACAAACAGAGCAATTGTAAATTAAATTATGAAAAAGATAACATAACCTTTTAATTTGTTTCTGCTTAATATTTTACATCAAGTGTCTTTTTTTTCCATAACCACCAGTTATAATTATTTCTGCATTTGTTGTTACATTCAGCTGCCTAACAAACTTTCAACTATTTTTGAAAATATTGAAAGTATAAATTTGTTTTGTCCTCTGTAAGCCTGTTGCTTAGTAAATTTCCCTGGACTTGATGGTGTAAAGTATGCAAACAGACCTTATATAAATTTGTTTTGTCCTCTGTAAGCCTGTTACTTAGTAAATTTCCCTGGACTTGATGGAGTAATGTATGCAAACGAACCTTATATAAACAATTTTTTATGTCGTCAGCTTATTGGTTTAGACCCATAGGCCAAAAAGTCGGTAACTAGAAAAATGATAATGAAGGTTTACAAAAACCGATGATAGAAAAACATTTAATTTTGTATTCCAGAGGCAGTCATATTTTTTTGAGCAACGCCAGATAAAGTCATATTGATAAGCTTGAACGAAAAAATTTAGTTTTGTGCTGCTTATCAGTTTTTGTTTTTAACTTTCTTTGCTGCATATCGACACTTTTGTTTGCACCTAAAGCAGTTCCCTCTTTTTGGTTTTACCTCATGGTTGGCACTCATAATAACGGTAGTTGACTACTACTGCCACTTTAAGACCGATATGAAAATTTTAAAATGGCGATTTCATAAAAGCCATGTGTCTTATTGTATAACCGGGATTATTGCGATATTTTACCGATTTAAATTTGAAATATCTTAAGCTATCATTAAAATAACGTTAAAATACCGAAACACCGATTTATAACGGTATTTTGCAGATATAACAAAATGTAAAACAATGTTATGAAATAAACTCCGTGATATTAGAAGACACATGTCACTATTGGAATCGCAGTTTTAAAATTTTCGTGTCGGTATTGATCAGAGCGTTGTAGACAATTACCTGTTATAATGATAAGCTATTGCTTACCAACCATGTTTTATCTACATTCGATGTTATGGCAATGAAGCAAAAAATATTGAAAGTATTTTTCTTAATTTCTGTATGTAAATTTGCTGCATATGCCAAATTAAACAAAACAATAATGATATTTTTTATGTTAAAGTTTCTGTCTATGCCAATCAGTGGTGTATGCAGCAAAACAATGCTCATTAAATGTATGGATGCAGAAAAAAATCGATGCTGGTGATATTACATACGATATAAAATATCTAGGAACAGCTATATTTAAAAAAATCCAATTCAAACAAATAAAAAGTCTTTATTGCGTAAATAACAATTCCAGTGTTATTAATTAAGAACCTCTTGTTATAAGAGTTTATTATAACTGAAGAATTATGTCTTTATATTATTCTATTGCTCTATGTATTTTTGTTCGTTGATATGTATTTATTTATTTTAATTAAACAGATTTTCCACATCACGTCAAACACTCACCTGGATACCGGATACATTCTTTACCGCTTTGCTAAGTGGTCGTATATCTAGTTTAAAAGATGAAACTGGAGCCATTTTTATAGATCGAGATCCTTCTTTGTTTTCAATTATATTGAATTACTTGCGTACCAAGGAAATTGATATTAAGAATTGCGAAATACGAGCTTTGCGTCATGAATCGGAATATTATGGTTTAACACCTTTGGTTAAACGTTTAGCTTTGTGTGAAGATTTAAATCATTCCTCATGTGGAGATGTTTTATTTTATGGTTTTCTACCAGCCCCATCAATACCACCAAATGATCATATAGTTTTAAATCAACAACATGGGTCAGCAACCATCGATTCGAATTCTTCAAGAAACAATACAGCCCAAGCAACTGCCGCAGCAGCTGCGGCTCCACAACCAGTAGAGTCATGCTTACCTTCTACATCATCGGCAGCAACATCAGCTGGTTCCAATGCTCGACCAGGATCCATGGTTCGTGTACCAGAACCTTGTAATGTGGTATCTAATCGTCATGCTTCTCATTCGCGTAACTCTTCGTGGGACTTACGTTTAGGTCGCGGTAGTTCGACTTCCCAAGATAGTCGTTGTTGGTCCAACACTAATCGTGGGGAACATTCTCGTAATCCCTCTTTAGATTTTATGCGTCATTCTCGAAATTCTTCAGCTGATCTTAATAAGCTTATACGCAATGATGTCGGTCTAGTATTCTCACCCACTCTCAGTTCCAACTGGGTTGATCCTCTGAGAGTACAAATCATAAAGGCCCATCAAAATTGGTTTGCGGTAGCCTATGCTCATTTTGTTGCCTGTTATCGCGTCAAAGATTCCAATGGCTGGCAATTGGTTTTCACATCACCCTACATAGACTCCACTATCGAACGTATTGCTATAAATTCCAAGGTTAATATGTCCACAGCCGAACCTATACCCAGTAAAATGGTTGCAATATCTTATGGCAGTCAAATACGATTGTGGAGCATCCATGAGGGAGGCAATAAAACGGATATTGGTACATTCAATTTGAATGTAAGAGTAGAATATTTATTTTTCATTGGTAGCCAATTGGTAGCTTTGTCGTCATCAGGTAAAATTGGTGTTTGGCATGCCATGACACAACATTGGCAGATACAGGATTTAGTGCCAGTACTGTCATTTGATTCGGCTGGTTCATTTTTGTTACTGGGCTGTAATAATGGTTCAATTTATTATATAGGTAAGAAATTGCCTAAAAAAGAAAATAAATTTAAAATATCTTAAAAATTTATTGCAGATATGCAAAAATTCCCCCTACGCATGAAGGATAATGATCTCTTGGTAACAGAATTATACAAGGATCCTAATTTAGATCCAATTACGGCAATTTCTGTGTATTTAACACCTAAAACTTCAAGTTAGTTTTATAAAGTAGACTTGGAAACATTTCATTATTTGTATTTTGTTTCAGGCATAAGTGGTAATTGGATTGAAATAGCTTATGGTACAAAAAGTGGTGCCGTACGTATTATTGTACAACATCCTGAGACCGCTGGTCATGGCCCACATCTTTTTGAAACATTTACAGTACATCAAAGTCCGGTAACAAAAGTTATGCTCTCTGAAAAATATTTAGTATCTGTGTGTAGTGAATATCATCATGTACGCACCTGGAGTCTCACAAGATTTCGTGGCATGTTATCAACACAACCGGGCTCGACACCAGAGGCATCATTTAAAATTGTCTCCCTCGAAGCAACTGAATCGAATTATAGTTATGTGGCTGGCAATGATTTTGGCCCATATGGTGATTATGATGAACAGATTTTTGTACAAAAAGTTGTACCCGAAACGGATCAACTATATGTACGTTTAGCATCAAATGGAGAACGTGTTTGTGTTATAAAATCTGTGGATAGTTCATCGATAACATCATTTTGTGTGCATGAATGTGAGGTTAGCTCACGTATGGGTTCTCGTTTTATATTGACGGGTCATTGCAATGGCAATATTCAAATGTGGGATCTCACAACAGCTTTGTCGATATTTTCCAAAAAAGATGAAAGTCAAATGCAGAAAATCAATGGCGGACCCGATACCAACGAGCTACTCCGCCTACTTGACCAGTGTGAGATCAGTAATAGCCTCTGCTCAACGCCTTGTATGTCACCATGCCTCTCAGCTTTTGGAGGGATGGCAAATACCACTATAGCACGTATGAAAGCCAGTAATTTGGCATTACTTAATCAAACGTTGCAGCAAACATCAGCATCAGCACCAATTGCAACACCATCATCATCCTCTGCACCTCAACAACAGCAACAACAGCATCATCATAATCAACATGGGCACTCACAACAACAACATATGCCCCGTGGCACTAGTGGTAGCAATAGTGAATGAAATACGGTAGCGACGTTTGCAGAGGCGGCGTTAGTCGGGCGTATTTATTCACCACTTTCATTTTGTCATCTTTTAATTGGTTTCCACTTCTATCGCAAATTAGTACGCATTATAGCATGTTGTTTATTTTATTTATGTATTTTGTCGCTATGCGTCATTATTACTCCCTGATGGCATAACTAAAAAAAAAAAACCCAACCACCCTAAAAAAACCTTAAAAAGGTAAAAATAAAAAAATATATATTAGAAAAATTAGGACTATTTGGTTATTTACACATATTTTTTTTATACTTTTCATCACTAAACATTATATATTTTTTAAAATAAATTTTCTATATAAATAGATATTTATTTTTTTTTTAAATCTTATGTTTTTATTTCATCTTCAAAAAAAATTGTTTAACACATATTCAATCAATAAATCACAGATAATATTTTATGTGAAAATGATTTTGAAAATTTGTTTACTTCATGAATTTCTTTTCGTATATTTTACAAAAAAAAAAAAAAGAATCACTGCTGATGTACAATTTGCTACATTTCATAAAATATCTGCTCATTTAAAGGCAAATGACTTTAATTGTATTAACAATTATTTATTTTAGTCTGGTTAAGACACTAACAGTCTGAAAACCTAATGTTGCAATTAGATTCAAAAATAATTACACAATTCGAAAAAATAAGAAAAATTTCAGCCATCGGGATTACGATCACGAATATGAACTTAGAATTTCAAGGTTTAGTTTAAGGAATATTTGCAAAACCGCTTTTGTAGGAAAATTAAATGAAGAACTATGGACAGCACCAATAATATTCCCTTTACATTTCATTTTTTTCACGATTTCGTTAATAACAAAAATTTTAATTTGTTCCTTTAGTAAATAATACAGATGAGATAATTTTAATAATTTTTTTGAATCTACTAGTGTTTTCAATTATTCGACCCTGCCGGTTAATCGGTTAGGTCATTATACGAAAAATGACGAAAATTTATTAATCGGTTAATCGTTTAATGCAAAATAAATGTATTTCTTTCATCAATAAGAACACAAAGAACTGCCTTTTGCTAAAATATCAAGTCAAGTATATTGCGTGGGTTTCTAAAAAGCTTGTTAAGGACAATTTAAAGCATCCTGAGATTTTTAAAGAATTATGCATGCCTTATAATCATGGGGTTTTTCAAAGGAATCTGACGACTTTTTAAAAAGAAAATGTCAGACGTGTTCAATGGAAGTATATAGTGTTTTACCGAAGTGGGACATCTTGTCGATATATATATGACACGGTGTCCAGAATATAAAAAAATGCCTTAATTTGCAAGAGCTGCCTTCCAAAAAAATCAAAACCAAGTTCTTAAAAATATGATATAAATAGTATTTGCGAAATTCACAAACATAGTTTGATAGAACTGCCACTGGTCCTGACCAGAGAACTGCTTTTGCTGATTGCAAAATGTTCATACGCAATCAACACAAGAATAAATATGTGTTTGCGTTCAAACGCTGAATATACTGCAACATACATATTTGTTGATGATTTTAAATCGATCAAACGACGTGCAAATTGTTTTGTCATTGATTTATAATCATCGGTCGTTGTTAAACCATTGATTTTATTCTGTTCATTCGACCCAACAATAATTATTTTGATGTAGAATAAATCAGAAAAAACAATAAACAACGTGTATGAGTCTAATCATAATTAAAACAAAATAGTTTCTTATCTATAAAAAGGGGGTGGCTTTGTAGAAACACATTTCATAAATGTTATATGTATATTAGGGTGGGTCTAAAATACGTTTTTTAGATTTTTTATTAGGAATACCAAAAATATTGTTCTTTGTGAAAATTTTTTTTAATTTAGGTCGACATCTCAGGCTCGCCCAATCCGGTTAAAGTTAAATATTGCCTAATTTTCCAATCAAAATAAATGAAAAATATTTAGACAATATTTAAATTTTTCAGGATTAGGCAAGCCTGAGATCGACCTTAATTTTTTTTCCAAAAAAATATTTATATTTCACAAAGAAGAATATTTTTATTACTAATAAAAATTCGAAAAAATCGGATTTAAGTCCCACCCTAATGTAAACAATATCATTTATGAAATGTGTTTCTATTTTGTTTTAATTATGAATACACTCAAACGCGTTGTTTGTTGTTTTTTCTGATTTATTCAACGCTGACTTTTTGTTGAGTGATTACATTTGCAGAAAATATAATCGACATATGATTCAAACTGTCCTGAATTACGCATTCAGTAACATGATGCTGATTTTATTCTACAGTGAATTTTGTTGAATTATTAAATGTGAACAAGAATTTTTGTGTATGAATAAATCAAGAAAAAAGTTGATTTTGCAGTTCTCTGGTCCTGACCCTTTTAACTACCTGGTTTAAGCTTTAAAGTTCAAAGATTATCTATTAGAAAAGATATACAAATCATGCATATTCCTGACAAGTCCTCACCGTGTGTTTGTGCAATTAAGAATTCAAATAAGCGAATTCTTAAATATTTTTGACTAAACAAATGAATTCTACTGAAGTTACTGCTTTATAAAAATTTGTTGATAAATCAAATTGGAAACAAAATTCAATGTTATTTTTTAGTTTTTATAAATTTTTTTTTATAGAATTTTAAATTAAACTGTTTGGAAAATAGAGTTTTGGAATTCAAAGCAATTTTATACTATTGTTAGGAATATGTCTAGTCACGTGTTTCATTGCTAATGAGAAAAATATATATTTTTGGCACAGTAGGTAGGCCTTTGACTCCCAAAGAGAAGTAAAAAAAAATAATAATAAAATTATAATATAATAAAAAAATAATAATAATATAATAAAAAAAAATAATAATGAAATCCAAGTAAAAAAAAGATAGTTTGTTAAAGTCGCTATTTAAGAATTTTTTTTCTGTTATTATTTTAACAATTTTGCATAATTTTAGTTTTCGTCTTTATGCTGTTTTTTTTCTTTTAAGACTGATAACTAACGGTTTGTTGGTATTACGGTAGAAAAAACTTATAAGTTTGTATCTTAGAACTACAATTACCATGGTTGGTAAGCACTACCTTTTTATTTTAACGATAGTTGTCTTTAATGGAATCGCCATTTTAAAATTTTCATATCGGTCTTAAAGTAACTGTGGTAGCCAACTACTGTTATTATGAAAAGGTATTGAATGCCAACCATGAAAATTACCCATTTTAGCAAATCGGTTTAAATTTTAAATACAATGAATGCAACTAGATAACAGTAGAGGTATTCACAATCTCAGTACAGAGGAAAATATGTAGGTAGAATCAACTGACAGTTAAAATCAATGCATTTGCAGTTAAAACAATTAAAAAAGACTTAAATTCAGTTGTGGCGAATCTTTGAATATCATTCACCAATGTTTTTGAGGTGAAAAAAAACAAGTAAAAAAGGCTTAAATTCGGCTGTGCCGAATCTTTGAATACCCTCCACCAATGTTCTCTATTGTTTTTGATGGAAATAATGTAAAAATCCTTTGAAGTAAAATTATGGAGGTGAAAAAATTTTTTGAGGTGAAAAACTTTTTTGGATGCGGAAACGAATTTTTTTACGTGAAAAAAATTTTGAGGTGAAAAAATTTTTTTAGATGAAAAAAAATTTTTGTAAAACAAAATTTTGAGGTAAAAAATATTTGAGGTGTACAAAATATTATTAATTTCTAAGCGATTGGTGAAAAAATATGAGAAAATATATTATATACCAGTCGCTACTATAAAATTGTACTAAAATACACCAATTTGTATGGAAAATTTTAAGTATCTTCACATTTTCACCCATAACTTTTTAAACGCTGGACCGATTTTGCTCATTTTCAATACAAAACTGCTCTGGAGGATGTACAATAATCTGGGTAAAAATAGGCACCCCTGCTAGCGTCTTCGCGTCATGATCGCCATTTCAACAGACAGACGGACATCGCTAAATCGACCTAAAATTGCACAAGGATCACGAATATTTATACTTAGACCTTTATTTCGACATGTTACAAATGGAATGACAAACTGATATATACCCTCACCATATATGGTGGAGGGTATAAAAATTGGGGTAAGTATAAAATGTTATTCAATTATAAAAGGGTGTGTGTCAATCGGTAGCAAAGTGGCATGGTAAAAAATATTTTTTCTATGGCGAAAAAGAAAGTGATTTAAGAAGCTTTCAAATTTTAAAACTTCAAATTTCACTAGCCCTTTATTCACCTCAAAACTGCCATAAGTTTACCAAGAAGCATACTTTGCTACCATTTAACACGCACCCTAAGTGACTTGTGAAAAAATGTGAGAAAATATTTTATTTACCAGTCGCTGCTATGAAATTGTACTAAAATCAGACCTTTAAAAACATAATTCCTTAAATCAATTTTCAAATCTGATTTGAATTTTGCCGAATTAATTCGCGAATTAATTTTTCTGATTTAATTATTTACTATAATAATACCAATCTATACCTTATTAGAAAAAGGAATTATTTTGATTCTCGAATATGGTTTGCAAATTAAAAACTTTTTTTTTTGAAATCACGATTAATTTAATTTTAAACCCGAAGAGTTTAATGGAAGTTTTATTAAACAGCCTCCTCGGGACCTATTTTTATTATGGCACTATATTAATAATACTTTACCAGAGCAAAAATTTTGTCCGTTTTACACTATCTCGCTAAGTTTTCGAGATACCGTGAGATTCGAGATAATCGCGATTTAAAAAAAAATTATTTTAATTCGCGAATCAAATCATCAAAATCAAAAATGATTTGATACTTTGATTTAAAATTGAATTATTTCGTTTGATTTATAAAAAGAATTATTTAGAACAACTTGATTCTTCTAATGAGATACAAATTGAATTATGGTAGTAAATAATTCAATCAGAATTAATTCGTTAAAATTTAAGTCAGATTTGAAAAGTGATTTAAGGAATAATGTTTTTAAAGGTCTGCTTTAGTTCAAGTTAAAAAAAAACAAAACATTAAAGCAAACAAGTAAAAAAGGGCTAAATTCGGCTGTGCCGAATCTTTGAATACCCTCCACCAATATCCTAAATAGATGTTCTCTACTGTTTTTGATACAAATAATATAAGAAAACTTTTGAAGTAAAATTATGTAGGTGAAAAAATTTTTTGAGGTGAAAAACTTTTTTAGATGTGAAAAGAACTTTTTTGGAAGAAAAAAAATTTAGAGGTGAAAAAAAATTTTTAAGGTGAAAAAATTTTAGTGGTGAAAAAATGTTTGAGGTGAATACAAAATATTTACTGCTAAGCGACTGGTGAAAAAAATATGAGAAAATATGTTATGTACCAGTCGCTACTATGAAATTGTACTAAATTTGTATGGGCAACTTAGAGGCACCTCTACACTTTCACTTATTTTTTTAACCATGGACTGTACAAAAAAAAAAAAAAAAACATTTTAAAGAATAGTTTTTGTCAAATACTCAATTTTGTTCCGGCTAATGGGGACTAGCTCTGCAGCTGAATATGCCTAATGGAGAGAATGTACTTTCTGATGCGCCACGTATTGATAAATGGTTGCAACGAATATTCTTTCTTTAAAAAATTGAAGTGTGTTTGTCTAATGGAGAGAATACAGCAAAGAAATTAATTTGTTAAAGAAAGAACATGAGTTGTAACTATTTGTCAATAGATGGCCCATCAGAAGGTGCATATTTTGCTGCAGAGCTAGTCTCCATTAGCCATATTGTGCTACAATATGCAGTAGAGTATTATTGATTTTCTATTTTCTTCGTAACATAAATGAATATTTGCCAAAAACTATGAAACATATATGTTTTATGTGCATATTATACCTTAATTTTTTAAATCATTATTCATTTAGATGTTTAAGAGCACAATATTGCACTTTATTCATGTGTATTTTTTTATGAAAGAAAACATTAACATAAATGTACATTTGCCAATCCCTCAACTCTCAAAAATACAAATGGAACAAAACAAATACTATTTTATTACGTCAAACATTTGAAAATTTGACTTTAAAATTATGTAATAAGTCCACCAGTAACATCTTAATGCATTAGAATTTGACGTTTGTAGTTAATTTAATATTTTTGGTAAATAAATTAATTGAAAGCCTAATCCAAGGCTATATCGCCATGGGGTGCCACCTATTCAAAAGTAGCGGCACTAAAGCAATTATGCATTTTGCTCTTTCTTTATATATCAATTTCTTTGGACCTAGCCATGGGGCAGGGTATTGTTTTAGTTAATTCAGCGCCACCTATTCAAAAGTAGGGGCACTAAAGCAATTATATATTTTGCTCTTTCTTTAGATATAAATGTCTTTGGTTACAAAAACAAAAAATACATTTTGTGGAATGAAAAGAAAAACCAACAAAGCTTAACAGAAAAACCCAATCAGGTTTACTATATCTCCTATAGTAGCCAAAGAATTGGAGATATTTTAAATGAAAAATCCTAAGAAAATGCATCGGAAAAAATTATGAAAATTTCATAAAACTATTTTTAAGTAGTTACGTCTATGAAAATGCCGATGTTCTACCCTTCTGTAGGTACGCCATGTCGTTGCAAGCTAGATTTGTTGAGAAACTTGAGCTACACGCTAATTTGCTTGTCAGCCAAATATACGAAAAAGAGAAAAACACCATCAATGGACGTATTAACGACAATCCAGCTCCTCCGGGCCTTACCTCATTCTATATGAGCCCAGCCTCCAGCAATTATAGGGGCTGAATATGATATACGTATATACTAAATTTTGGATGAACTGTTATATGAATATGTTTTGTCAATTTATGTAATAGAACTTTTGTTATTTAGTTTTAGTAATGTTATTTGTTTAGTTTAAGTAATGTTATTTACAGAGGTCTGCTCTGTTAGCGACTTTAACAATGTTGCTTTTTACGTTAACTTAGTTATTACAGTAGCACACATATAGCTCTAAGAATATTATTATTCTCATAGTATGAAAGACAATAAATGTAGTCGAACAAGAAGAAGACTTAATAACATTTTTACTTACTTAACAGAAAATTAAAATAGATACAGAAAAATTGTACAAATTTGTATGGAAAATTTAGAGGTACCTTCACATTTTCACTCATAACTTTTGAACCGCTAAACCGATTTCGCTCATTTTAAATACCAAACTGCTCGGGAGGGTATTCAATAATCTGGGTAAAAATTGGCACCCCTGCTTGCGTCTTCGCGTCGTGATCGCCATTTCAACAGACAGACAGACAGACGGACATCGCTAAATCGACTTAAAATTGCATAAGGATCACGAATATATACACTTTATGGGGTCTTAAACCTATATTTCGACATATTACAAACGGAATGACAAACTGATATATACCCTCACCATATATGGTGGAGGGTATAAAAATAATCAGCTGAGCTTCTAATATCACCTGGTATTCGAAACTGACAAAAGCCGTCCTTTTTAACTGCGTTATCAGACGCACGAGCAGTTTTGAATGAACATATATTTTCAAGAAGGACTGGTCTTGGCCACACACCGACAATTTTATTCGGCCTTTAGAAACAGCATTTTGTAATTTTTTTCTGTCTAGGAACGTGAAATTTTTTAGGAATGTGATAATTTTTTTTTTTTTTATAATGAATTTGGGGTAAACATTTTTCTTTAGCCAAAAGTTATTACACTGTATATCAAAAGTAGATTTTGAAAAATTATTAAGAACAAATACAACTGTTTGATCAAAAAGCTTGTAAAATCTGTAAAGAAAAGGAAATTATTAAATTTGTTGTATAGGCGTATTAGAAAAGGCCTTATATAATATATATATTTTTTTTATTTATTTTAAATAATAAATAATTTAATAAAATAAAAAAACCATACAAATAAATTATGTAATTATATTGTTTTTCTTTCTTTAATCTTTAGTTATCTTCTTTTAAAAGACATATAAAAACCTACTGCATCATGGCTTATCTAAGTCAACAAATAATAAAAACAAAACTAACATATTTATATATATATAAATTTTTTTAAAATCAAAGTGCATGAGTGCGTTCAATTGTGCATTGGGTATTGTAAATTTTTAAAAGAAGAACATTTAAAATTATCTATAAGAATACGAAATAAAAACCAATTTTAGCTGCATTCGATGACCTAATTTGACACTCAAAAAGTAAAAAACAAAAATTAAACAAGTTGAGAAAAAATATATTTAATAATAATATGGATATTTATGCTGATGTTTTGCACACAATGCAAAAATGCAAAGTTTGCGTTGTCGAAACTAATGAAAACTGAAAAATTGCAAATAACAGCCTCAGCTTTTTTTGCATCGTGTTCAAATCACGATCGTGAATATATCCTTAATAATAATCAAAAAATTATATATTTAAAGTAGTTTACTACCACACCATTTCCATTTATATTATTTATTTTTCAATTAATCCCAAACTGGAAAATTGCTTAAAAGGTTTTAAACGGGAAAACTTTTTTAGCAATTTCACCAGTTGAAATCAGCTGTTAAAATTGTTCGCTGTACTAAATAAGTAATCAAAAAGTTAATTATTTAACCTGTGATCTATTGACAAAACAACTTCTTTTGTCAAAAGGAAATTTCAAGAGAATTGGAATATGGTTTGAATAAAAAATATGTAAGTTTTTTTTGTCAAAAAGTCACAGATATAAGACTTTTGATTAATTAAATTTTTTTATAATTTTGGAAAAAGATTTTTACCTAAAATTTTAATCTGTTTCTATTTCTTTAATTGTGAACTAATATATACAATTGACAAAAATTTTAATAATTCTGAAATAATTGCAAATGCTGCTAAAACTTTTCAATTTCCAAAACATACTAGGGCAGATCAATAAATCCGTGACTTTTCGAACTTCCCTCGTAGCTATATGAAATGCAACACTGCTTCCTTCAAGTACCACCTGTTAATAGACTACTGTCAAATTTTGAGCAAGTTCCGTCATTTACTTTGCGTTTAACAGCTGTTCAAAAAATCGAAAAAAGTGAATTTCGAGTGCTCATTAAACATTATTTTTCGCGGAAAAACCGTCAATCAATCCAAGGAAAGGCTTGATAAATACTATGGGGACTCTGCGCCATCGATTTCAATGGCAAAAAAGTGGTTTACTGTCTTTCGTTGTAGCCTTACAAGCATGGAAGACGCCGAACGTTGAGGTCTCTACACCCAAAACATTTGAAAAAATTCACGATATGGTGTTGGCCGGTCAGAGATTGAATGTGCGATAGAAATTTTGAACGATCACTTGGGTATGAGAAAGCTTTCCGCAAGATGGCTGCCGCGTTTGCTCACAATCCACCACCAACGGAATCGTGTGACAGCTTAGTTTCCATTGCAAAAATCCATGAAGTATACTACGAATTGCCCCCTTATTCACCTTATTCTCCGGATTTAGCCCCCCAGTGACTATTTCCTATTTCCAAACCTAAAGAAATGACTCGGTGGAGAGATTTAGCTCCAACGATGAAATTATTGACCTCGAAAAATCCTGCTGTTAAACGCAAAGTAAATAACGGAACTTGCTTAAAATTTGACAGTAGTGTCTATTGAAAGGTGGTACTTGATGGGAGCAGTTTTGCATTTCGTATAACTACGAGGGAAGTTCGAAAAGTCACGGACTTATTGGCCTGCCCTCGTATATAAATGTGTTTAAATAAATTTGCAAATGGTGTTGTAGTAAACATATAAAACGTTGTTAAAAAAAATCATAAATAAATATTCATTTAAAGTATCATTGAAATTATATGTGCAAATACTTAATGATTAAGATTGCTAAGCAAAGCCTTAAAAATATTTTTACTCCCTAACTCTCTCGCTCTCTCTCTCTAACTGTGTCACAACTACACACTTTATACTTATGTTTGTTGTATATAAATAATAATAATATAAAAATCATTAATCAATTAATGGAATCACTTTAGTATAGTACTCAATTTTTATACTTGAAAATAGTCATTGACCAAAATATCTGCATTTGGATCAGGTGTCATAATAATTTTGGAACCATTTGTTGCTAATGTTTTATTGATGGAATGCTCTTCAAGATGTGTGGCAGCAGATGGTGTATGAGCTGAACTTGTGGTTGATGTAGCAGGGCTAAGAGCAGGTGAACTTAATTGGGTATCATCGGAAAATTCAGTTTGTAAACGTTCATAGGGATTTTCCTGTCCAGTTGAATTTAAGTAACAGACGGATTCATAGTTGGGATCAGTTTCACTACCTGTAAGGGATTCATATTGTGAAGAAGAGGTAGGTGTTTGACGTGAACTAATAGTGCTAGTGGTAGTGAGATTAGTGGAGGTGGAATGAATGGAACTAGTATTTAACATGGAACTGCTAGTTATGGATGTTGGTGAGATTATGGATAAATCAGCGGTACGTGGTGTTAGTAATTCATCTACCATTGATTTATTAGAGTTGCTCAGAGGTAAATTGGGTGTGTAAGAAGGTTCATTTTTTTCCGCTATGCGAGCATAATGATCACTTTCAGTCTCTAGGTTACCATCTCCTCCTCCGCCCTTGGTTTCCAATATACTGGCATAATTATGATTGGCATCGGGTCCTTTAACATCTGCAATTGTACTATAGCCTCCCGAAGATATATTTCTAATGTCTTCGCATTCCTCATCACCCTTCACTTTACTATAACCATCTATGGAATCTTCATCAATATTTATACGTTTCTTTTCCAATACCTTGGCATAACCATCATCTGAGGCTCCTGCTGAATTTGTGGTGGTGATGTTAGTAACATTTGGTCCTTTAAGCACTTCATAATTTGGATCATAATCGGATGATTTTTTTTCACTGTCATCAATTGAGGAGGAATTTATTTTTGGTAATTTTAATAATGTTTCATAACCGGGATCATTTGAACTATTTGTTAAGCCGGGATTAGCTATAGTTTCATAATGTTTATCGCTATTGTTTAATTGTACACTATAGACGGTAATCGGTGGTTTAGATGAGGTATGAACTAAAATAAGTGGAGGGGGGGTGGAGAAGGGTAAAAAATTAGCATTATAAAACTACAAATAGTATAATATTATTTTTGTAAAAACTTAAAATACTAAATTTGACTAAAAACTATTTAAAGGATCTAAATTAAATAAGCATTCCAAAACAATAAAAAAAATTATACTAAGGGCAAAGTAAAGAGTTTAAAGAAATATATATTTCTAGGTTGGTGAGTTGGATTACAACAATTTTTGAACAGGAAATTTCTTAAGGTTTTTTGGAATTTCCTTCAAGATTTTATAAACATTTTTCATTTTTCAAATCAGATTCATTGGAGTATCGATGTATCAGAAACAGGGTCTTAGGTCAACCTATTTTTTTTTTGTATAATGAATTTGTGTTGCCAGTATGATGAAAATGACATTAAAAGTAGTAATTTGCAAATTTCACCCCAAAAATTAAAAAATTAAGAGAAAAATTTAGTTGATAAACAAACAGGCAGAATATTTTTCCTGAGTATGAGTTTTGTAAAGATACATTTTTTTTTAATTTAAATTGCCAGAAATTTATGACCAAATTTTGTAAATCCCCTGCGTTCAACGCCTTACCTACACCTCACTTTCTAACGCCAACGCGAGTGTAAAAAAAACCTATTTTTAAATCACTACGTCATTGCGTTGGACTTTTACGTTATCACTTTAATTGTCAAATATATTTGATTTATTACATTTATCCCTATTTTTTTGCTATTGGCAACACCAATGTTAACAGCTGATTGAAAATTAAATAAATAAATAAAAAATAAATAAATAAAAAAAAAACAATTTGAATTTTTGTTGTTTTGTATTTTGATATAAAATTATAAATATTCTTGTATAAATATATAAAAAAAAAGTCAGTCAAAATAAAAAAAAAATAGTTTAAAAAAATTTTCAACCAACGCTCGAACAATTCAAGTGATGATTTTGACATCTCAAGTGATTAATTTTTCAGCGCAGTGATTTATGAAATTCTATTTTAGATCTGTATGAGGTAATTTTGGTTAAAGTCTGGTTAAATGAGAGTAAGCAAAAAAATTTCTCACAAAACCATAAAAATTACCAAAATACTGCGAACGCACAAAACCACATTTCATACCCAAAAATAAACGTCAAATTTATTCAAATTAAAAAACCGCTTAATTAATAAATATATTTGAAATGGCAAATATCTATTTACAGTTTTAAATGTATTTTTCATTATTAAGAAGAAAAAGTACTTTATAGTAAATTTTTGATTTAACTTTATTTTTTTTTTTAAATGCAAAACAGCTTATTTATTAGCAGCAGCTGATGATTTGAGAATTTTACCCTTTTACCCAAACAAAAAGTACGGGTAAGTTCTGGTAAAATGAGAAACACAATTACTCTCTCACGAACGCTCTCATTTACCCAATTTGTGGAACAAGAAACGCTTTCTGGTAAAATTGGGTTCGAACACACCTTTTGTATGTGTAAAATTTCAAATAACGTAACGAACATCTGTTTCAACGCGAGCTGTCACTTATTTTATTCAAGTGATTTACAAAATCGATTTTTTGAATGATGTGAAGTGAGGCGTTGCGTTTTGCAAAATGAGGGCATTAAAAATAATTCAGACTTTTTATTTAATTAATATTAAATTCTGTATTGAAATTGTTCGGATGCCAAATGAAATAGTGATTTTCAGTTAGAGATAAATTTTTGGAAAAGGAATTGAATTCTGAATATATTTTAAAAGGTGAAAATACAAATCAAATTAGAGATTTTTTCATTTGTTATTAATATAAAATTTCTTCAAAAATTTATATTCTCTATTCGCAATTGATACTTTTCTCGATTTTTTTTAGATGAAAAAATTTACAATTTTTTTTTTGTCTTGTAAAGTAAAAACAGTGAAGGTTTTTATTTTGATCTTTTTAATACTTATATGCAGTGGCGTGCCCAAGATTTACCACATTATCGTGACCGGAGAATCTATTTGTCAGGCGAAAATTTTTACTCAAAATCGTCTATTTTTGATAAAACATTTTCATTTTGTTTTTCGTATATTAATAGTTGTAGAAGTTGGCGCCGCAGGCGAAAGTTTTATTTTTCATACATTAAGAAATTACGCAATGTCATACATAGAGAACCATTAGCTCTAAAATTTTATAAAATTGTCGGATGCTGCAAAAAAGCATATCGGAAATTGATGGCTCTTCCATTGTTAACATAAAATTTAATGGGAACTGGCTGGGAGGACACACTCATGGTCGGCGAGCAGAAATTTACTTAAGTTTTTAAACTATTTTGAAAGGCAGAGGTTGCGCATCACTAAAATATTTGATTTATATTCTAATTTTTTAAAATACTTCAATTTAAGTTGGCCCAAGTAACTTTAACTTTTATAAGATATACATTCGGATGTTATTGATTCCATGCAATATAAATGCGTATAATGCTGTACATTTTGGGGTCATTTTTCATTTGATCATATTTGGGGTCATTTTTTATTTCTTTAAATTGGTGTTATTTTAGATAATGAATAAATGCCTAAATCTAATCGAATAAATACAAAAAAAAAAAAAAGATACCATGGGAACGTATAGCCACGTGCAGATTTTTACTCAAAATCAAATATCATTTCAAAAACGATTAGATTGTTTCAAAAACTTTCGGAATGACTTTAAAAATGTAATTTATAAAGCATCAATTGAAAACACCAAATTAAATTAAATAATATTTGTTTAATTAATTTGTTATTTCTTAATTGATCTTTTTAATTATCAATTGCAAATTTTTTAATTTTATTTGTAATTTTTTTAATTTAAATTGTGTTTTTTTATTTCGAATTTTTTTTATTTGTTTTTAATTTCAATTATCTTTTTTGGGCAAAATTGCCAACATTATGGAAATTTTTTTTTATAAAAAAAAAACGTTATTTTTATTCCTCTATATCTATAACAACTTGTTTTCATATATGGACTTTGACGGAACACGAAATACAGCAATTATATTGTATGTTCTGCTCTACTTTTACTAACAAACACATAATTTATTTGCTAGCTTTTGTTGTTTTTAGTATTTTATCAGATTACAAATAGAAAAATTTTAAATATTTTTATGAAAAATATTTTTATTTACATTTAAAAGAGAAAAACCTACAATTTGCAGGACTTGGCAGCATTTTTATAAATTCTTACTTTTTAACTTTTGTTTGATATAAAAAAAACTCATAATTATGAAATTAAAGTGGTATTTGAATCTCAGATTTTTAATTAACAAAAAGTAATACTATTGGAACCACGTTTTTTTTTTGTTTTAAAAGAAAATATACTAATTGAATAGTTTTATTTAGGACCTGTGCGAGGTAGCTAAATAAATTGTAAACTAAATACAAATTGACAAAGTTTTCAAAAATTTCTTTGGAAAATTTTTAAAGTTTCATAGAAATTTGGAAATCTGAATTTAGTTTAGATTTTATTTAGCCAGCTCACAAGGTTCGGTAACTGAGAGAAAAAGCAAATTTTTCTCATTCCTGCACAAATTTTAGCAAATTTACCTGAAATCTGGTAAAACCCAATTGGACTTGCAAAAAAATCAATTGGTCTTGCAAATAAAATCAATTGGTGGGGCCGGGCCCCCCCCTGGGCACACCATTGTTTATATATAAAAATGTATTTTTAGTCTGGTTCGAGATCATAGAAAATTTTTTTCCAAATAAAAAAATTTTTCTTATTTTTATTTAGTTATCATGAAGAATACACAGAAAAAGTTATTTAGACACAAGCCCAATGAAATGCATTTTCTGGTCAGCTACGACCATTATTAACATTCTTCGTGCCCTTCAAAGTGCTAATTGTAAATATCGCTATTTAACTCACAAATCAATAGAAAAAGCTATTTATTTTTTTTTATTGAGTTTAGATGAAATTTACTCACTGTTTTTTTTTTATTTATATTCTCCTTTATTACTGTATGTCCAAATCAGCAATTAGCTAATATTAAGGACATGTGTTTACATTGTTTTTACATATGTTCAAACAATTCTATTACCCTACCATCCATGATGATCTTTTTTAAAGTTGTATATGTATATAAAAATGTATTTTTAGTCTGGTTCGAGATCATAAAAAAACTTTAAAAAAAAATTCTATAGATACATTTTTACCAATGAATAGTAATAAATTTAGTAAAACTGCTACTGGCAACACCCTTTTTGGCAAATGATGGCAAAGCATTGAAAACCAATAATTTGGCAGTAGTAAATTTTAAAATTCTCAGTGATGATTTTCCTTTTGTTAAATAAAAAGTTTTAAAAATCAATATCATGCAGCGTAAAAAAAAAATAATAAGCATAATTTTGTTTTTAAATTATACTAACCACTGGTTCCAAATTCAGAAATTCGTTGTATATTTTTTTGTGGATATTTTTGTTATCAATTAAAATGAAAATGTAATTATGTATATTTTTCTCATTTTGGCATAACTAAATAATCGATAAACATTCAATTAAGAAGGGTAAAAGGAATAAAGCATAAAAGCGTTAATTATTTTTATTTTTTTGGAAACCAAATTAAGGGAAGATAAAAAAATATAGTATGGAGAAAAAAACACACATATTCGAAGAGCAATAAAATATAAAGGAATAAGAAAATCATGGGAATAACATTTAATATAATACATACCACCTTCACGTTGGCGTTCCTTTTGTAAAATATGGGTATAACAATCAGATTTACGATTTTCAATAACACCATGCGAGGAATTTGATCTCATAGCATCGGCGGGTATAGTTTCATAGCCATGATCTTTAGTGGCACCATAACTATTACTGCGTAAACGACTTAAAACACTAACATTATTTTCTAATAAATCGGCGGCCATGGAATCTAATGGACTTATACCCAAAGCAGCCATAGCATGTTCATCATGATTTTTGCGTTGCATTACGGGAGAATTATTTTGTGATGATGGTGAGTTGCGAGAAAATTTATTTTTCTTCATAACCTGAAAAAATAACAAAAAAAAAAAAAAAGATTTAATTTGATTGTTGTACATTAATTTAAATTCCTTTTTACCTTAGCATACATGCCTTCAATATCCTTTGAAGGACTTAAACTTTTATTTCTTCTTTGTGGTGATGCACCATCTTGTTGCTGCCTCAGCTCTCCGGATCCCAACTCATTTAACTCTCCCGAACATTCAATCACAGATATTACAGAATTACGTCCAGATGTTAAGTTACTTGTCGAACTCAGCGCCTGTTGAGATGATACATTAGACTTTGGTGTAGGTGGTAGCGGTGAATTGGCTTGACGTTTTTCTGGTTTTGGTGAACCTAAATTACACAAAGAAGAGCTATTGTTCGAAGATGCCGAGGCCTGCCTCGAATGCATTTGAGCTCTCAAACTATCAACTGGTGGTGGTATTGGTGTATTCGTATTGAGTTCTAAACTTGTACGTAGCGGACCAATTATCGTACTGCTGGAATGTTGTGATATCATTGTTGTATTGCCATGAAGATGATGATGATCCGACAATGAGGATAATAAAGCAGTATTATGCTGATGTGTTGTAGTACCGCCCAATGCCAAATTTGATGATGTTAATGTTGAGGTGCTAGCATTATTTATTTCTACCGCTACTACTATCGAATTTGGTGATTGCATTGGTTGTATTTGGGCATACGTTTCAGAACCACTGGTATAAATGTCGGTTGTAGCATTAGCATGTTGTGAACGTATATTAGGGTCTTCGATGGCGGCATAAGTTTCATCTAAATTATGAAAAAAAAATTAATTCTTTTTTTTATTAATTCTTCATGGGGCCTTATGTGGTTATAAAGATTTTATATAAAGATTTTTTTTTCAATAAAAATTGTTAAATATGAGAATGGAGATTACTAAAAACTACACAGAATTTTTAAATTTCAGCTTAACTCAATAAATTAAATTCTCGTATAGCTTTTTAATTTTTGAGTGAAATAAATGATATTTACAATTAACACTATAAGTCCCGAAGAGTGTTTATAAAGGTTTTAGTTGACCAGAATATGCAATCCATTCTACCAAAGTCTCAATCATTTCTACTGTATGTTCATCACAATTACAAAAAAAAAAAACAAGTAAAAAATTAATTCATTAAATTCAGCTGTGCCGAATCTTTGAATACCCTCCACCAATATCCTAAAAAATGTTCTCTACTGTATTTGATACAAAAAGTGTAAAAAACTTTTGAAGTAAAATTATGGAGGTGAAATAAATTGGATGCGAAAACAAATTTTTTGGTGAAAAAAAATGATGAAAAAATTTTTGAGGTGAATACAAAATATTATTTGATTTTAAGCGACTGGTGAAAAACAAGTGAATATATTTTACTTGCCAGTCGCTACTATGAGATTGTACTAAAAAAAACAATTTGTATGGAAAATTTAGAGGTACCTTCACATTTTCACTGATAACTTTTTAACCGCTGGACCGATTTTGCTCATTTTTAATGCCAAACTCCTCGGATGTCCAATATATATACTTTATGGGGCCTTAGAGCTATATTTCGACATGTTACAAACGGAATGACAAACTGATATACACTCTCACCGATTACTCGATAAATCAACTCTATTTCGGTTAATGTCGAAACAAATAATTTCAAACTCAAATAATTATTCGACGCGAATAATCGATTAAACTAGGTTGATTAACCGCGGTTACATTTTTAATATGAATTTTTCTGTTATTTTTCTGAAATCTTCCTAAATTTCTTAAATTTGGCAGGACAATCGTAAAAAAATATCAAACACAATCAAATTCTTTTCAAATCATCTGAATCAAAGCAAATGTTATATGAGCTTTAAAAAATATGATTTTTATTTTTCCTTCAATTCCATTTGAAAATAAATTTTAAATAATATAAAATTATATTTTTATGTCCAAAAGATTGAAATAGATGTTTCAACCTCTATATTTTGAGCTGACCAAAGATCTCATCAGAAGGCGAGAGATTTTTCAAACAACTAAGCAGAGATTTTCAAAAAACTAGTGTTTCCAATTCGTTTAATCGATTAACTGATTCCTCGATTAATCGCCTCTATTTAGGTTAATGCCAAAACAAATAATTAATTAATTTAAAACTGAAATAATTATTCGACCTGGGTAATGGGTTAAAAAGGCCGATTAACCGGTTAAACTTTTTATTATTTATTATTTCTAAAATCTTCCTAATTTCTTTAACTTTGGCTGAGAATATAGCAAGAAAAGCTTAAAAAATACATTAACTAAAATATAAACAAATTTTTTTTTTTAAATCATGTAAAGGAGATTCTTAAGGATCAGTTAACTTTTTTAAACAACTCAAAGCAAATGCTGTGTAGGCTTTAGGAAATACTATAGACAATTTTTGTTCCTCTATAGGAACTCTGTCAAGAAAGTTCTTTTGAAATCGGTTCCCAACCAAATCTATTCTACATGTTCTGTTATAACAAATTAAATGTAAGATATAACTAACTAGAACTAGCTCCAGAAGTGGTTCTAGGAATACTTGGTTACTTTTTTTAGTAATTTTCAACCAAAATTATCGGTGTTAAAACCCACATATTATGAAACTACAACCACTGACCAGATACTGACAGTAACAGTTCTGTCGAACTTTGTAAATTTCGCAAAAACAACACACTATTTGTAAGAGTTTTCTAATGAATAGTGTTTGAAGGCAACTCTGGTTTATTTATAAAATTACCAGAAAATAAAACCAGCCTTTATCAACAAAATGTCTACACTGCGTTTATCTGTTTTTTTTTACTTCCACTGAACATGTGTGACCACACTTTCTTTTAAAAGAGTCCTCAGATTCCTCCTAAAAACCCCACAATTCTTACCCCTAATTCTTTAAAAAGTCCGAAATTGCTTTGAATTTCCCTTAACAAACAATTTATACCACCAATGCAGTAGACTTAAATTGATATTTAAACAAAAAAAAAATCAGCACTGTGTTCCTATTGATGAAAGATATACATTTATTTTGCTTTAAGCGATTAATTGATGACTTGATGAAGTAGGAACTTTAGTAGAATTAAGTCATTTAGCCAAAAACTTTTAAGAATTCGCTTATTTGAAATCTCATTTGCACAAACACTAAAAAATCGATGAGGACTTGTCAGGAATATGCGTGATTTTTATATCTTTTCTAATAGATAACATGTTTAACTCTAAAGCCTAAACCAATGGGTCAAAGAGTCAGGAAACAGTGGCAGTTCTATCAAACTTTGTTTGTGAATTTCGCAAAAACTATTCATACCATATTTTTTATTGAATTTTTTTTTTGAAGGCAGCTCTCATAAATGTAGGCATCTTTTTATATTGGAAGCCATGTTATATAAGAAACAAAAACTTTATCGACAAAATGTCCCACTTTAGTAAAACACTATCTACACTGCGTTTTTAAGGGTTTACTTCGACTGAACACGTTTGACATTTTTTTTAAAGAGTAGTCAGATTCCTTCAGACACTTGAGATTTTTATAAATCAAAACATTCAGAATATTAAGGAGATAATTGGTTTAAAAAATAAACTATTATACAATAATGCTGATTAATCAATTAAAAAGTTCTCATAGCTATTAGGTATACCTTATAAATAATTTTATTTATTCTTATTTAGACTATTTGTACTAATATGGCAATGTGTCTTAATCGTTGTAACCAACTTTTATAAATTAAAAACATATAAAAATAAACTCTTACCCGAATCATCAGAGACCGTGGCATAATGTGAATCATTAACATCACGAGAATGAGTGGTACTTCGTATTTGTTGTTGTGGTGCTGGTTGTTGTGCCAATATATTTGCTAATGGCTCGCGAACACTAATACTTGTATAACCTTCTGTGAACAAAATAAAATAGAAATTAATAACTTCCTAAGCAAATTAAAATTCAAGAAATTATCTTACTAGACGAATCTTGTGAGTCACCGCTAAAATGTTGATTAGCTATTGGTGGTGTCATATATGGCAAATCTTGACTGGCTGATATCATTCCAGCAATAGCTGAAGCAGCAGGTATTTCAACCTGTGGTACTGAACAGTCATTTTGATTTTGTGAAGCATCACTATGATGTGATGAACGTTGCTGCTGATGTTGTTCATTAATTGTAGAGACTTGTATACCAGCTGGCTGGGTTGTAATGTCTACATGCGATGTAGATAATTGTGCGTTTTGTGCAGATTGAGATGTTGAAGGGGCATTTAATTGAGCATAAGGATGTTCTGTTGGTCTTACCTGATAAAAAAAAAAACAGATTAATAAGATTTTTTTTTTCCTAAAAAATATATAATTTTTGTAGTTTTTCTTTTTCTTTTTGGTTGTTACTTACTTTAGCATAATCGTGTGGTGAATTTTTAACTCTCGAATATGGGGAACTAACATCATCTGCTTGGCTTATGGAACTATGTTGGGAAACACTTATTTGTTTCTTTAAGCTTGGTGTGGCTGTAAAAAGGAAAAGATTTATTATAAGAGTTATATTGTAATAAATTCATGGAGTTATTTTTAGAGGTGTAGAGCTTTTATTTTAAATAAAACAAATATATTTAATGGCAATTAATTATTTAAATATTTAAATGAGAAAATGTGGTGACCCAAAATTATTAAAGTATTCTTTTATGTTAGGTATTGTCTAAAAAATCATCTGGGAAAGCTTATTTTATCATTGCATATCGAAACTTTTTTTAAAGCAGAAATTTCTTTTAAAGATTTGCTATTTCTTTCCAAAAGTTAAGGCAACATGTACTAATAAATTTATATATTTTTTAAAAAACTATTACAAAAAGAGTGGTCACCAAACAATTTTTTCTTAAGATTTACCCTTTAATAAAAATTTCAGATTCTAGCAGAATAATTCTATTTATTTTCCTAGAAGGTAAAAATTCTCAATTATTTAAGGGTTTCATGTTTCAATGATTATCTTATAGAAATTATTTTGTATGCTTTGCTTTTAAATATATTTTTGTATGTTATTAAGTAAATTTCTATGCATTTAGTTTTAAAACCTTAATTTAAGACATTTAATTGCATAAACTGGTTTGCCAAACTTACGACTTTTATTTTGATTTTGAGATTCCAGCAACATTTTGTCAGCTACAGTTTCATACAATTCTGAGCCAGTATCACCATTAGCTTCAGCCACTGGTATATCGGGTAAAGAACGATGAGCGGCAGTACTAGCCCTAGAAAAAAACATGATTAAAATATTTATATAAATTTAAATTTTTTCATATCATACCTTTTTTCTGAATCGCCTTGGGAAACAGTTGAATGATTTAAATCCGCATGAGATTCACTTGAATTTAAAGTGGTAACCACCACAATTTCATCGGGATTTTTTAATTTAACCATACCCTCCAAACCCATCATACCATCACTTCAATAAAAAAATGAAAATTTTATTTATTAAAGATGTAGCAAGTAATTATCTCAATAATACCACATAAATAAACGAAGCATAACAAAAAAAATTATAAAGCATCCAATAACTACAACAGCAGCAGTTCAATGGAATTACATATGTTGCATTTTTTATACAAGCTTTATTTTGTTAGCCAGATTACTTTCCCCGTCACGGGAAACAAATTGTTTATTATTACAACTACAACAACATCACATATATGTCTTTTTTTAGAAAGGTTTCACTAAGCTTAAACTGCCAGCACCCCTCCTCATTTTTTTTATACTCACTTTGGCATTTTTTTCTTGCAACACAGACAGGCCGCCAACATCACCACTAATGTTATGGAAACATTTACTGTCATCAATAATATAAATAAAAAATTTTCTTTGTTATATTCTTCCTCGTCTTGTAACATTATTATACAATATGCGTTATAAAATTCTTATTAAATTTGTAATAAATTATATGATGACAATCTTCTTCCAAGAGCCAAAGGCAGCGACAAAATTTTTTTGTTAAAGCAACTAAAAATATGTCTAGTAGACATTGGACGTTTTTGTAGAATGTATAAATTATATAAAAAATCGTATAGGCAATTATTTAACCTTTCACACTTTTTACTTAAAGTTATAACGTTTTTTAAGGTATTTATTAACAATAATAAAAATGTAACCAATCAGAAAAATATAAAACGAGCAGAAGACTAAGCCGATGTGTAACAGTGGGCGGCACTAAGTTAAAAACAGTTGGCGGCGTTATTAATTTGGCTACAGACGATTGGGTTTTTAATTCAAAAAATAAATTCTAAATTAAAAAGTCGTAAGTTAAATTTTAGATTATTCAATTTTTTGTGTGGCAAACAAATCAAATTTGCTTCATAATAATTTTTATACCAACTGTTTTTTCACATTGCTTTGTAATCTAAAAGACGGTACAAGTTTTTGGACGTGTGGCTTGGTTTTCTTTAACTACATTTTACTTTTGACAATTATACGAACTTCAGCCAACTTCACTTGAAATTAGAGTTGCCGGATTTTAATTTATGTCTTAATTTAAAATTAGCTTTAACCGAAACATTAGTAAAAGCAATTATTTCAGTTATTTTGATTTTTTCGCTTATAACTTAGGAATTCTTTAACTGCAAAATTTTATCGATGTGATCTTAAGCAATTGTTTTTTTAATTCATTATATGTTTTCATATCATAAAATTTCAGTAAGCGAAATCGTCGATAAAACTCTCCGCCTTGTAATGAATACAGCATTTTCGAAGCACCAGCGGTCCGTAAACATGTATCCCAAGGAGTTTGTACATAAGCGGAACAAAGAGATCTTATAATCGGATCTAGTAAACATAAATTTTAAATCCGTTCTGGTGTATCCGTTTTAGTGCTTTTAAATACCAACTTCTTTAGTTGCTTATTGAGTTCATATATTTCGTTGTCAAAATAAATCAATTTAAATAAATTTAAATTCAAAAAGTTTAAGCTAAGGGGCCACGCACATCACTAATTGAGTGGTAAAAATATTGGATTAAACATTAACGTTATATTGGTCTGTAACTGGTCCAGTCAGTTTTAGTGTTCCTTAGAATTCGTTTTCTGGTTCGTATACGGATTCAGAAAACGGTACGTAAGCGGAGTTAGATCCCGTTAATGCCGTACCGTTAGAAGTCCATAAACAGAACGTATTGGTTATTATTAGTTAAAATGAAATAAAATGATGGCCAACAATTGAAGCGGAGGCGCGAATAACGTTTTAAGTGACAATTTTTACAAAACCTGTTTTTTCCAGATTACAGTTAGAATAACTCTCTTTTATGACTTAGAAATGAAATTAGGCAAAATTATGCAAAATTTTAAAAATATCAAAATGCAATCTAAAGAAGTCTGTCAGTGGGATACACCTACAAGTTCTAAAACGTTTTTTCTATTTCTCAACAATTTCAATTTTGTCGCTTGCAACGTTATTCGCGGCTCTGCTTCAAATGCCAAATCGATTTGCAGAGTCACGTAAAAATTATGTCAATTGCACTATAGTGGGAACACTTGCCCATTTAATTGCTACGAAATACACACACAATTTTATCAAACAAAAAATTGTTTTTCTACAAATAATAAATAAACTTTTCCCTGTTTTAATTTAAATAAAATTTATATTGTTTTTAATTGCTAAATTAAAATGACAAGCAAAAGTGGCATTTATTGGTATACATCACTGCAAGAGCCGACTGCATGTCAACGACATCATGATATTGTAACAAGTGTCTTCACTTGTAATGAAATCATTTTGACAATTTCTTGCTAATATATTATTGCATATGGAGACACCAGTAATAATCACATCTGGCATACCTGACTAAAATCATGCCACCTAGTAAAACAATAACTCAAAAATTGGCCGTTATAAAATATAGTTTCACAAAAAAATTAAAATAGAAAGCCTTTAATTAATATAAATCATAAATATTAATAATAAATGGAATTCTTGACTTCAAGGATTTTATTGTTTTTATTTTCATTCCAGCTAAAAATCAAAAGTTTATAAAAAATTCGAACGAAAATGCTACCATATTTTTGTATTAAAAACGCTTTTATCATTACTACAAAAATCTGGTATATTGGTGCTTTTGACATTTGCTTTAGTTTTTTTTGCATCCTCATCAAATCTGTTATTCGTGTTTAAATGTAATATAATATAAATAATAGTGCTTATATTGTTAAATAAATTGATGAAAATTGTAGTGCAATATCATATTTACAAAATATTGATAATTTTTTGATCAATAAGAAACGGCAAATAATGAAAATGTGTATATAAAATTCTGTTGGCCACCATATTAGCTTTTAGAGTTATTGGAGCCTCCGTGTGTTCATTGCAGAATTCCGATCGTTGTTGTCGTCGGTATTGTTGTTGCTGTTTTTTCAAGTGCAAATGCATGCAATGATTTTTTTTTGCAGTTATATTGTCATGTTTGTTTCTAGTTGTTAGTGTTAAAATAATAAAAAAAAGTTAATAAAAAATAAATAAAAAATCGTATAAATAAAATGAAATAATATTAATTATTTCTTTATATGGCCTTTTGAAAAAGTTTTTTGATAAATAAAATAGAAAAAAGTGCATTTTTGAATTCAAAAATTAATTAACATTAAAGTGCAAGTTAAACAATTGACCAGGAACCAAGATGAAGAAGTAAAAAAAAAAGGTGAGTACATATTTAATTTTTTGTCTAGTAGCAAATATTTGTGTAAAGAAATTTATAAAAAGATTAAATAAAAAATACATAGTTTCACATAAAGATCCATTGTTGATTGATAATATTGGTGACTCCAAATTTAAACCCTTTTTGACCTATCTGCTGGTAATTAATAAAACAAGTCATTTAAAATATTTTTGTTAAAAAAATGTGGATACCCCTAACTCAATTACTTCTTGCCTTAAGAAATCAGTAAAAAAACGATTTAAATAAATTACCGTTTTTTTTAAAAAAATATTTTTGTGATGGAACTACAATTAAAGTAAAGGCATTGAACTACACTTAACATGAAGATGAAAAAACGATAAAATATTTTTGTATACAATCTGACAGTTTCTTGTACATTATCGACGTTAACACTTAACATGTCCAATGTCAAATTTTAAAGTTCCTGACGTAGGCGTGTTCTTAAATTTTTAGTTTGCATGAAAATGGTAAATACAAAATACAAAAATAAAAAAAAACATTTTTTTTAAAGAGTCGTCTAACATTTTTTTTAAAGATTCGTTAGATTCCTCTAAAAAACCCAAGATTTTAAGGCAAATTTCAGGATGCTTTAAATTGTCTTAAATAAACATTTTGGAAACCAAAGCAATAGACTTAACTTGATATTTCAGCATAAAGTAGCTCTTTGTGTTCTTATTGATGAAAGGAATACATTTATTTTGCATTAAACGATTAATCGAATAATCGCCAATTTTTCCGATTAATCGACCTAAATAACCGATTAATAAATTTTATTAATTTCTTGAATAATGACCTAACCGATTAACCGGCAGGGTAAAATAATTGTAAACACTAAGTGAAGAACATAAAAATAAAATTTATATTAATTATAATTTTTAAAAGAACTGAAATGCGATTTAAAAAAAATCATTGTATTTTGGTTAGTTTTTTTTCCAGATTTTCTTTTTAATTTTTTACCCAAGTTGCAAAATTTGGAATTTTAAAGAAAAAATAACGGAAAAAATCTATTATCATTTTTTAATCGACCTATTTTAACCGATTATTCGTGTCGAATAATTATTCGAGTTTTAAAGTATTTGCTTCGACGTTAACCGAAATAGAGGCGATTAAATGAGGAATCGGTTAATCGATTAACCGAATTGGAAACACTAATAAATACCCACAAAAATTACCCTGTCGAATAAAAATAATGAGTTTTGATACAGAATTATATGCAGTTGTCCTAATTCTAATGAGTATTATTTAGAAATACTCAACCTGTATCCGTTACTGGGATTTTCTGGAAACTAATACCATTTCGTACTGTAATTAAATTAAGATAAATCCAAAAAGGATTTAAGAAATGGATTTAGTTTATTTTCATTCCAGTAATTGCAATTTTTAAAAATTTTAATTTTTTCTTTCACATTATATTTGCGAATAAGTGTTCGATTTAGATAAAAACTTAAACTATTTTAATTTTAGAAACTGAGTATCGAATTTTTAACAATATAAATTAAATCCAAAAAATAAATAAGGTGATTAAAAACAGGTCATCATATTTGTGTATTTGCGAAAAATTTAAAAAGGAAAAAAAAATCAAATATAAACCCAAAAAAAATTAGGAAAAAAGTTTCAAAAAATCTAGTGTTATACGGGTTTTACTGTCCGGTTAGAATTTCAATTAATTTTTTAAATAATGCGTTTAAAATTTTAACTGAAAATTTTGAAGATTTTTTAATTAATTTTTAATTGATTTGAATAAAAGTTAATTGGGAAACATTCAATTAAATTTGTAATTGTATTTATAAATATTTTTACTAAAGCTCGATTTTAGTTTTTTCTATATACTACAAAATTGTAAAGGATATTTAAAGATTCGCTACTTTTCTTCTTTAAAAATATACACATTAGACCGTACCAGAAAAAAAAGTTCGCCGTACACCAGCGAATATAAAGTGTTTTTGAAAGGTAATTTCAAAAAAAAAAATATATTTCTTTTTGCCGAACGTAGGGGTCGCCTTTTAAATTATTCGTTATATCTTCCGTATTTATAGTCGCTTTTTTTGTCTCGGGGAGACCAACATTTGCCCTAAGGTCCATTGACCTCAAGTGTTTCGTTCCTCAGTTGCTACCACGCTAATGTGCGACCCTAATGCCAGAAAATTAAAGCTCGCAAAAACCCATAAAACTTTTGATAAGAAAGTATTTCGATAACTTTAGCATCAATATATCATACTTTAATATCCGCAATAAAAAAAATTATAAAAAAAAATTTTAAAATAGTTGTGCTAGAATTATCGAAATACTTCCTTAGCAAACGTTTTATGATCTTTTGAGAGCTTTAATTTTCTGACATTAGGGTGGCAGGTTAGGATGGTAGGAAATGAGATTTGGGGGATAAGTACTAGAACGGGACACTTGAAGTTAATGGACCTTAGAGAAAATATTGGTCTCCCCGAGACAAAAAAATCGATATATCACACTTTAAGATCGGACTGTATATATTGAAGATATAACGTAAAACTTAAAAAGGTAACCCCTACGTTCGGCAAAATAATTTTTTTTTAAATGGCCTTGCAACAATACTTTATATTCACAGGTGTACGGTGCACTTTTTTTGGCTGTTAGGTGGTACGCTCTAATACACACATTGCCGTAACCCTTTAAACAGTTGCAGAAATATGTTAACTCTAATACAGTTATGCTTTGATTACCGTTACCGAAATAAATTAAAAATAGCGATAGCATGATCGATAACAATATCGTTTCATTAACCAATCATGTTTTTTTTTAAATTTTATTGTAAAAAATCAAGGTTGGCAAGCAGTAAAATATGTTATGTTATGATAATTCTGCTTTTAATTCAACAATTGTGAATTGTAATGTTAAATCATAAATATTTTGTAAAATTGTTCGATATTTTATCAAACTCAGTGTACAAACAAAAAATATATCAACAACATGATCTAAATATAAATCAACTCTACATAAAGACGCCTTACGAATACATTAAATAATTTATGAATTGATGCTCTTAAATATTCATGCATTGTGTTTAAATAATTTAGTTCGTTTTCAGCATTTTCCGAAGAACGGTGACTAAATAAATATAAAGCAAAATTGTTGAATAAATTTTGTTAAAAAAAAAACTATTATACATACAAAAATAAAATGCCGGTAATTGAAAAAGTTTCTGCGGAAAAACACGAAAGTGATATTACATGTGTTGCCTTCTATAATAATCAAGTATTTTCTGGAGGTGCTGATGGTAAAATTAAAGTTAGTATACAAGCGATAAATATAAATTAAAAATAAATAATGTAGAGGCGAATAAGAACAGGCTGTGTGATATTGAAATTTTTCAAGGAATTTTATTTCAAATAAAAACTCCTAAGAAAGTACTTGCTAACATTTATATAAAATTTTTAAAAACTCATAAGTAAATGTTTTACAAACTCATAATAACGTTATATTTTTTTTGATGAACGAGGAAGATTCTAGTAATTTCTCTCTCTGAATAAATAGAAAAATTAAGAGTGTCTATGTATATTTATGAGAAAAATTTATATTGTTTGATTTGTTTTGAGGCATTGTATACAGAGCGTGAGCAAAAACTTAAATACATATTTGAATAATTATTATTTATTTTTACCGAAAACTAACAGAGTTTTTTTTTAAAAGGAAAATTTATAAAAATTGCTTAGAAAGTAAAATATTTTTAAAAGTTTTTGCAGTCCTAAAGAGTCCACTCTCACGGGACTGCATTTAGGTGTGGCAAACAAATTCTCCATTTACTTCATGACAGTTGTAGCTATTTTAACTGCAGTTGTAGTTGTTTCCTTTAGAAAAACACGTCTGCAATAAGTTTTACAGTTATTTTTTTGAAAAACCTATAAAAACATTTGCAATTTGTAGTTGTTTGAACATTTTTGAATAATTCCTTAGTTTAATTTTTTTTTTTTAATTTTTATTGTTTTACAATTCTCGTCTTCTTTTTTTCTAAAATAGTTTCTCCCAAATTTGGAAGCAAAATGTAGGAAAATGTTACTATATTTGTAGTTGCTTTTAACTATATTTGTAGTTATTTTTTGATTAGAAAAATTTACCATACTTTTTCTGTAAATTTTATTATATTTCTAGTTAGTTTTTACTACGTTTTTATTTGATTTTTTAATTACAATAATTGTTTACCACAGATAGAGAAAGACGGAACAGAATTATCTTAGAACCAATAGTTTAAAAATTATTCGTTTTCAAGTTAAGGGTGATTTCTTAACAGTTTGGGTTTTAAAAATTGAAAAAAAAAAACAGAAAATTTGCAAAAGTGAATGAAATATTTATTTGGGGCGATAAATGAATGCCTGCCATTTACTTTTTAAAGATTATTTCATATAAATGTTTCCCGCGGCTACGCCGTAGCTGGTCTATCCGTGAGCTTCAATTTTGTCATATTTTTTCCAACATTTTGGCCGGTATATACCCAATGGCAGTTGTAATGTTGTCTTTCAGGGCTGGAATTGTGGGTAGCTTGTTTATGTATACGAGAGATTTCATGTAGTCTCAAATAGTCTAGTGCGGTTAAATCGCATGATCTTGGCGGCCAATGAACTGCTTCAAAACGTGAGATTAATTACTCTCCAATCTCTCAATATGTTCATGGTATCGCGTGTCGCGTGGCATATGAGAGCGTCTTGTTCAATCCACATGTCATCCAAGTCCAATTCTTCCATTTTGGGCAAACAAAAAGTCGGTAACCATCGCACGGTACCTTGCTCCATTGACGAATTGACATGTCCCGATCATCATTGACACTGGCCGATAAAGCAGCAATATTCTGCTCGGTACGCACTTTATTGCCAACAAATTTCAATAATTTTTTTTTTTTTTTGATTTTTTGTTCATTTTGAATTAAAAGTTTAATCATATCAATAACATTTTTAATTGATAGTGAATTTTCAAAATTGCATCTCAAATTCCTAAAAAACACAAAATAAAATGTTTATCAAAAATATTTTTAATACTACTCGTATTAATAAAAGCGTCATAAATTTAATTTTTTTAAGAGAACCGCACTCATTGTTTGCTGCCAGATAAGCGGATTTGGCTTTAGATTTGAAAATTTATTGCTAAATTAATGACGTATTGGTTTTAATGCAGAGCTTGATAATTTATTTTATTTCATGTTATTAATTTTATAAATATATGAATAAATTATAATCACTTCATATCAATGATTCATTTTTGACTCGATTGAATAATTTGTTTTGTGATTTTGTTCGCGAACGATTTTTGGTTAATTGATTTGATAAAATTTAATCAATTTGGCTGATTATAGTAAAAGAATCAACAAAAATCAAATTGATTCTCTGAATTTGATATTAATTGAATAAAGTATGAACACAATCTTGAAAATCGATTTATTGATAATTGCATCAGATTTAAAAATTAAATCAAGGAATCATGTTTTTAAAGGTCTATTTTAAAATTAAAAAAAAAATTGTTGATATTTGAATTTGTTAAAATTTTAATTCTTTTATGAGGCCACGCTCTTTTCTAGAATATTTATTTTTAATTTTTAGGAAACAAAACTTGCGAAAAATCATTTTATAAAAAAGGAAAACTTGATTATTTAATAATTTGTTAAGGATTTGGGTATTTCAAACTAGAAAACGGGAACATGATACGCGGATACGCATGCACCAGTTATGATAAAGTTGCTACCATAGTATTTTTGTGGTGCTATTGGAAACTCAAAAGAACTATGGTACTCCTATAAACTATTTGGTACAAAGTATTTAGAAATTTCCATGCATTGACACAAACATATGAATATTTGATAAAAAAAATATATAAAATTTGATGAAAATTTTAATTGATTTGAATCTGGAATTTCAATCAAAAACTTTATGAATATTTTAATTGATTTGATACCGGAATTTCTATTAAAAATCTGATTAAAATTTTAATTGATTTTTGGTTAGAACTTTAATTATAGTTTTAATTGATATAATTAAAACTTTAATTGAAAAGTTAAAGATTTTTAATTAACAATTTAATTGATATATTCAAAACAAAAAATATAATTAAAAAATTTCAATTAATTTTAACAAAAAAAAAATAAATAAATTGATATAACAAATCCTTTTGCTGATCCAAATTCAATTAAAATTTTTAATTGTATTTACAAATATTTTAATTGAAACTCGATTTTAGTTTTTTCTGTGTACAGTAAAACTCACTTAAGACAAATTCTGATAACTCATTCTTGCTGGAAAGCTATTAACTACTACCCGAACACGAAAGAGTATTGTGTTATATGCCTAAGATATTCTTCCGCGCTCGTGCACTTAAAAAGGTTCTTGGAGATCTCAATGTAAACAAGTCTCCGTGGCCGGATGATATAACAGCACTGGTACTGAAACAGTGCTCTTCGACGTTATTCCGTCCATTGGCAAAACTGTACAGCTTTTTTTACCGTGCGGGTACCTTCCCCTTTCATGCTGGAAGGTTGCCAATTTTCAGCCAATCCCCAGGAAGGGTAAGGCTAATAGCCCTGAAAATTACCGCCTATTCGCGAAAATTGCGCTCTCGAAGATCATGGAGAACATGTGAGTTATCTGGAAGCAATTTCACTTTTGAGCGATTGACACAGAAGCCGTTATACGGGAGACCTGTTTGCGTTCCTCTCGTACCGTTCCTCTCGTACCGTTGGTTCGGTGAAAACAAGGTGATTACTTTAGACATTTCCAAAGCGTTCGACCGTGTATGTCACGGCGCACTTTTATCGAAACTAATTGCTTTTGGTGTCGGTAATGATTTCTCTCGATTTATTTCGAGCTTTCTCAGAAATCGCTTTATACGTGTTGTAGTAGACGGGATCTCATCCGATGAGTTACAGCTAAATTCAGGGGTAACGCAAGGTTCCGTTCTTTCTCCTTCTCTCTTTCCTGTACTTCTTAATGACCTTCTTGGTTTAACTTTTAACTCTATCTACTCTTTTGATGATGACAGTAACAATTGTCATTAATTTTCCTTCGCAGGCCAAGCCTCTTAGAGGTCGAAATCAGGAGGCAAATCATAAATCATACACTTAATCGGGACCTCTCGTTAGTTGCAGAGTAGGGTCGTTTAAATAGAGTGGATTTTAATTCACATAAGACCCAATGTTGTATGATGACTCATAGGGTTGTGGAGTCTCCAGCGTCATCTGTCCAATTGAAGGGGTATCGATATTGAGGAATCGGAAACTCTTGATGTTCTGGGCATGGGAATTAAGTGTGATATCTATTGGGATAAATATGTTTTTGAAGTGTCGAAAGAAGCATTAAAGTGTTTAGGTTTTTTAAAACGGTTCAAGAAGTATTTCACCCCATCCGATCTTCTTACTACCTATACCACCTAAATCCGGCCGAAATTGGAGTATAACTCCCATATATGGGCAGGCGCTTAAAGGTCTATTTTGGAACCTTTGGACCATGTTCGGCGCTTATCAATGGCAGTATAATATCCAGTTCTATTGATTCGTTGAAGCATCGACACAATGTGGGCTTTAAGACACTGTTCTATCGATACTACCATGCTCTGTTGCGATAAGTGAACTTATGCCTCGGGCCCGGGTTTTTGTCCGTGATACTCGCTTGCCCAGTAGAGCCCATCCCTTTGTGGTCCAGTGAACCGCACAACCCATTACAGGGAAAATTTGGTCATAAGTCGGACTAGTCGTATGTAAATAAACTCCCCATAGAGGTATTCCCTGACAACTATAATATAAGGAAATTCAAGTCTAATATTCCAAAAAACTACTCCCTCTTTCCTCTTCCTCATAACCTTTTTTCCTGACATCATTACAATGGAATGCATTCATAGGGGGCAACCCCTGAGTTAACACGAACCTCGCTTATAAAGACCAAATTTTTCTGGTCCTTCGGTGTTAGAACAATATCAGTAGAAGTGTAAAAGAATAAATAATCTGTTAAATCTTTTAGATATTTTTCAAAGACTGTTTGAATACACAAATTTAAATCTGATGATACTTGATAATGAATTAATTGTCCGCCATTGGCTCGAGGGTGGTTTTTTCTTTAAAGCTTTTCTCTATCTGTTGTAAAAATCAATTGTAAATTTTTATTTGGAATTTGTAAGAATATGATTTTAAAACCGAACAAAAAAATGATACTCATTGTAACAATCCCTAGATCTACTAAAAGTCTGCAAATAAAATTATTTACAATTTTTGAAATTTCTAAAAACTCGAGAACTTTCCATTTTTTTTTTTGCAAATGGAACAAAACTCAGAAGTGTTAGCAAGGAAATTCATCAATTCGTAATTTAAGGGACACTTTAATTATAATCCACTTTATATTTTTTATAGATTTGGGATAGTGATTTGAATCCTATTAAAACAGTGGATGCACATGAATCCTATATTTATGCTGTGGCCATTAATAGTAAAGGAAAATTATATTCCAGTAGCTGTGATGGTTGTGTTAAATTTATGCAACCACCCTACGACAAAGTGGAAGATTTATTTCGTTGTGATGATGTAGTACAAGCCATGTACTGTGAGGGTGATATACTCTATACCGGAGACGATAAAGGTTGCGTTTGCAATTGGGAAAATGATAAATTATTATTCAAATATAGTTTAGTCGAAGAAGTTAAATCATTGGCAGCTGAACAAGAATGGATTTATACAGTACGTGATTTAGATGTGGTTATATCACAAGTGGTATCTGGCAAATCGGGAAAATATAGTACAAAAGCTGTTATACCAGGAAAATCACCATTATGTTTACTGGGTGCAATGGCTGAGAACAGGCATAAATATTTGGTGTTCACTGATCGAGAGGGTAAAGGTATGACAATGATACATAATACTCCAGCAGAGAAATTTAATATTATTTGGAATGCTGCTGTAAGTTGAAATGAAATGAATAGGAATATGAATTGAATATGTAATAATTAAAAATTTAAATAATTTAATTAAAGGACTGTCATGAACTTATTATTAATGCTTTGTGTGCTGATGATAAATATTTATATTCTGGTGGCTATGACAATAAAGTCAAAGGATGGTCTGATATCGATCAAAAGCAGCCTAAATGCTTGGGTGAAGTAGAAGTTGGCAGTTGTGTCAATTCTATATGTTGTGGCAACAATAATACGGTATATATTGGATCAAGTGATGGTGTCATAAGACGTGCTAAATTTATTTAAAAAAATATATTTTTCAAAATTAAAAATACTCAATTGGTACTTACCCAATACATATAAATATATTATTTGTTTTCTTAATAATACAGTGGGCTCTAAAAGTAAACATACAATCTGATATTTTCATTTCTTTTAATATCATGGTACACATACTTTTTGCTCCTACTGTAGTAGTTTTGTAGAAAAACATTATCATTTTTTTTTAAATAAATTAATTTTGTATTTTTTTTAATAAATGAATTTTGTATTTTTTGTTTTTGTTTTTACTAAAAATAATTTTTTAAACAAAAAAAAACAAACATAATTAACAATTCCTTGTTTTTGCCTTAAATGTAATAATAATTTCAAAACTTTAAACAAATTTTAATGTAAAATGAAAAACTAAATTTTAAACAATCAACTGAATTTAATAAATCCAAAATATAGTTCACATAGTGCTCAAAAGATGGAGCTGTCAATTTTAACAAGTTTTTCCTATCCGTCTTGTCATTCACCCTTTTTTTTAATAACAAATTCATTAATGCGGGATTTTTTGCAACTTTAAAATTTGTTCACAGAGAAAACAGTATCATTGTGACAACCGAATTTTTTGACAATCGAATGGTTTGGTTGAAGCTATCGACATTTTTGTTTGTGGCAACCGAAATTCGCTTAATACAATAGAACTTTGGTTGATACCATTTAACTATTTCAATTAGATCAGGAAAAAATTTGGTTGCGACAACCGACTAATTTAGTTGCAGCAACTAAACTATTTAATTGGCAATAAATTCGGTTGTCACAACAAATCTGTTTTTTCTGTGCATTATATTTTAGGAAAAAAAAACAGCAACAATTTACTGAGAAAAGCAGCTCAGTTAATTCTCTTCAAATTATTTTTTTAATGCTAAACGCAATGGATTGAATTGAAATTACTTACAGTACAGTGAAAAATTTGTATTTCAATTTCGGAATTTATTCAAGTGGGAGGTGGAAAATAAATATGTTTTTAGCGAAGTGTAGGTTATTTTTAAAGGTATTTTATATAAAGATTTAAAAAAAAAATTTATTTAGTTAAATTCTCAATTTTTTTTGCTTATGTCTTAACTTGAATACGTATTTTTTTTCTGACATTAATTTAACAGGGTGTTTCATATATGTGTATGTTTTTTATTGCTATGTAAAAACTGTTGATAAATCTATATTTTTGGATTTAATAATTCCACTTTTTGTATGATTAAAAACTCTAAATTTTGCCGATTAAAATAATGCTTTTATTGTTCTTCTATTGAAATAAAATTTTTACTTTAGCATTGAAGATTGTCATTTGCTGCAATTATAATTAAATTAAATTAAAAATAATACTATATTGCAGCTACCGTTTTCCTAATTTTAAAACTATTATAAATTAATATGTATTATTTTTTCGTTTTTAGTTTAACACAAACATTTATACATTTAACTCACATTTATCTTATTTCTGTTTTTATAATTTTTTTGTTTGTTTTATTACTAATTTAGTTTTAATTTTTTTCTTTTTTGTATATAATTTGTTAAATACGATTTTGTCTCTTCATTTTATGATGCCTAAATACACTGTGCAACAAATTTTGTTTAATCGCCGCCCATTGAGACGGTTTTAATGTGAAAGGAAGTAACACTATTGCTTAAACAAAACTTCCAAAGGGTTTTGAAAAGTTAGCTCGGGCTTTCAAATGACAACACTTACAACGTTATTTCGTTAAAAACAATCTAAAATACATATTAAATTAATCGGAAAGAGGACTACTGATGTGTTATTATATTCAACCCATTTTGTTGTTTATTTTCAATCATTGTTTAATAATCTACAAAAGTAGTAAAAACAATAGAAAGTCGTTTAAAATAACCATCATTTTTTAACTGACAAAATGTTGGAAAAACGACATTTGTATTTAAACAAACTATTTTAATAAAAAATAAAAAGGAATTGTTTGAATTTCTATTTTTAGAAAGAGAAAATATAAAATTTTATAATTAAATGAAAATATCAACTCCTACTGAAAGTCTGCATTTTTTTACAGTTTGTTTTTTGAATGACTGGTTCAAATTGTTCAAAAATATATTTCTATGCATTTCAATTGATTCTTCATTTAAAAACAAACCCTACGTATTACTTTTTAAATGAACAACAGTCGGTAACGGAAAATATATTGTGAGTGAAGTTTCAAATTTGTAAATAGATTTTTTTTTTGACTCAGCAGTTTGGGGTTAAAAATGATCAAAATCAGTGGAGTGAAAATGTTGGGACAGCTCGAAATTTCATAAACATTTTAGTACCATTTTGTATCCAGATCTTAGAGCAGTTAAAACATTTTCATTCACAAGTTTTCAGCCGCTGGATCGATAATGATAATTTTGAACTTTTAACTGCTGAAGAGAATAATAAACATTGTGGGTAAAATAGAGCGAAATTTTTTGGACCATAATCGTCATTGAAACAGACAGATTTTTCAAGATACAAAATTAAATTCGAGCATTCTTTACAAAACCTTTTGAGAGCTGAAATTTCTTGTAGCACTTTATTATAAATGATGAGGTTAAATATTTCAATTAAAAATGTTTAGATGTTATTCGTAAAAATACATGGTCCATATATGCTGCCATATATGACCATACATGATCTCATATATGAACATATATCTTCGGATCCAAGATTTGAGGTTATATGGCCTTATATGGTCATGTATGATCATATATGAGCTTACATGAAAAATATATGAGCATATGTGATAATGTCTGACCACATATGACGTAAGTTATGTGACTGCTTTTTTTTTGTCTTAGTCCTGTGACAGGTTCTTTTTTATCAATCCTCTGACTTGTCCATTTCATGTAAAAGAGGCTGTCCGAGGACTTGTCCCTGTTCGAAAGGACTAGTCACGTAACGTGTCTTGTGCTGATCCCGAAACTGGAGTCTAAATAATAAAATTGGAGTTACTTAAAACATTTAATGGTTTTTACAATTTGCGTCATTAATTTTAAATTGCATGCTCAGTTGTTTGTTTTTGAGTGTCTATCAAGGGAATTCCCCACCCCAAAGATACGTATGCGGGCTTATCCATTTTTCCGTAGATTATTTATAATCCTTTCGAGCAGTTTGGTATTATTTATCGGTCCAGTGGTAAAGAAGTTATGAAAACTCAGAATTTTATGTTTTCAGTTCAGTTAAAAATAAAGAAAAATGATATAATTACAAATTATATCCTAAAACCCTTACCGAGCACTAGCAACAAAGGCCATCGGCTCGTTGTAGCGAAAACAGACCAGAGCCTCTGGTGGAAATCGAACCCACGACCCCCGCACTGATAAGCTAGCACGCTACCAACTTACCTACTGGGGCGGTCCAACTCTTTCCATGTGATACTCCTCAATTGTGTATTACTTCAGGATTTCGAGGTACATAATTTCGTTAATTTTCATTTATTATTTATCCCCAACCCTAGTCTAAAAATACATTTATTTTTCAAAGAAATATTTATTTTAACTTTTTATGCATTTGTTCAAAATGATTTACTGTCATTTACCGATTTTTTTCATTTTCATTTTTTTTATTTGTTTGAAATTTTATAAAAATTTACCCTCAAAACGGAAAATTGTTTAATTTTTAATTAACTTATTATAAATTTAAGTTTTTATTTGCGGTCTGGGTCAAAAAATATTAAAAAAAAAAAATTTCAATATCAATATTGTTTTTAATTTAAATTGTTTGTTTAAATACAAAATTATTTCAGATTAAAAAACAAACAAAAATAAAAAAAAAAACCGAAACAATTTTAAAGTTGGTGCCGTTTAATAAAGCCATAGACAATAAAGCCATAGGCAATAAAGCCATATAACCTTTTTTCCCACCGCATTGGGAAATAATGCCATATGGCTTTATTTCCACAGAAGGAGTAAAATAAAGTCATATGCGTTTGTCAATTGAAGTGGAAATAATGCCATACCAGTGTAAAATGTAATTAATTGTAATATGTATTGCCAAAAGAATAAGTTCATATTGTCAAGCGTTGAAAAGGTATGGCGTACAGGCGTTGGAAGCGGGCCGGTGCGGCGTCTTCGCGGCCGGCGCGGCAATTACGCGCCGTATTGCATTTTGATTGCTGCTCTTCAACATATTGAACCATTTTTTTTTTCTGGCGACTGGCTATGCATGAAGAACCGTTAGTTTTTATGAGCACGTTTTTCTTCACAAGCATTGTGCCCCATTCATATATTGTTAATTTTGTAAAAAATCGATTTTTGTAATTAAAATAAATCAAATACACTACAAAAATATTGCACAGAAAATTATCAAAGGTGCCATAATGACTTTATGGATGGAAATAAAGCCATATGGCATTATTTCTCAATGCTGTGTGAAATAAGGCAATATGGCTTTATTTCCTATGGCTGTATTACACGGCACCGTAAAACTTTAACATTTATTTTTAACTGAATAATTATTTGTTTTTACTGTTGTGTCAGTTATTTAAACACTATTTAAAGTTTTAATATCAAAAACCAGTTAATTTAAATGAAATGTAAGTAGACAGGATTTCAAATGAAATTTCATTTCTTTTAAATTACATTTTCTGTTGTTTTTACTTTGAAACTATTTTAAGTGAATGCAAATGTGAAGGTACCTCTTATATTTTTATAAAAATTTGTGTATTTTAATACAATTTCACAGTGGAGCCTTACCCAGCAAAAAAAAGTAGCAAAAGAAGAGAAGAAGAAGCAGTGATTTTGATTCCGGTGTTGTGAAAATTTGGATCGGAACCAATGATTTTTACATAGAGGTGTCATAGGGTGGAAGTTTTCTTTTATGATCCTTTTTCATTGCATCTAAAGCCCTTCTTATGGTTTAGTGAAAAATTAGATCTTTTGTTCTTCCCAAAAAAATTTTGAATTTGTAATTTAGATTTCTACAGGACATCAGTAATCGAGCCTTAGCCTCAGTTTCACAATCTCCCGTTAGCTTCTACCTGGGAATTTAACTGACACATTTGTTGTTGTTTCCTATACAAAGTTTGAGTTTTACTGTTCGTTTAATTTTAGCGGGAAATTCAGCAATCGGGCCTTATTTATCTCTATTCGAAATGCTTGCAACTTTTACTACAATACATTTTTTTTACTTTTTGTAGCGTCATAGATTTGAAAAGTGTTTAATTTCATTAAAAATCACATTTTTATAAGTTGTGAAAAAGAACTTCCTTAGAAGAGAAAAATCAGAACTAAAAGATACTTTAGAATCAATGAAAAATTAATTCCTTAAGAATCATTTCCATTTATTTTTGCTGGGTAGTAATAAAACATTTTGTTAGTTTTCTTGATCTTGATTTGTATATTAATAAAATGAGGTTAAAATCTTTTTTTTTATAAAAAACTTATTATAATTATTTATTTATTTATTCCAATATTTCGTCAACGCATTGGGTGACTTCTTCAGGGGAAATTATTTTTAAGCTCATTTTAAACTTATATACAAATAAAACATTTTTTTATTTTTTTTTTTTCATTAAATGCTGGGGTTTAATAATTTATTATATTCACCTTAAAAAGTTTTTTTTAACATAATTTTTTTTTTTCACTACAAAAATTTTTTTCACCTCGACTATGTTTTGATAATATAATTTTTTTTTTTATTTTTGTATTACAAAATACTGTAGGGTATAAAATAATATCATTAAAGCTCAATTTAATACTTTTTTTTGTTTTTATCTTGAACAAAAAAGTACCAAAAAACAACTTTTTTTCTATCTCCCGAATATCGGAGATGACGCAAAAAAAATATAAGGTCTATCTTGGGTTTGGATTCCCTATTAAGTTCGTGACTTTTTAAATAAAACACAGTTTTTTTGCAAAGAAAAAAAAAAATATTTTTCAACATAATCTCCATGTAGCTCAATACACTTAGTCCAACGTTTATCGAATTTTTGTATCCCTCCAAAAATAGGATTTTCGAGGTCCATAAAATAGGCATTTGTTTGATCAATAATTTCATCGTAGTCTACTTCATGGATTTTTGCCATGGAAACTAAGCTGTCATACGATCGTTTAAAATTGAAACCACAAAGTTATGTGAGATACCTATGTCTTCCACAATCTATCGCACATTCAGTTTCCGATCGGTCAACACGATATCTTGAATTTTTTCAATTGATTTGGGTGTAGAGACCTAAACTGGGCGTCCAGAACGTTCGGCATCTTCCGTGCTTGTAAGGCCACAGCGAAAGTAAGTAAACCACTTTTTTTACCATTGAAACCGATGGTGCAGAGTCTCCATAGTTTATCAAGCTTTTCCTTGGTTTGATTGACGGTTTTTTTTCGCAAAAAATAATGTTTAATGAGCACTCGAAATCCACTTTTTTCCATTTTTTAAGAAATCCACGAGGTTGTATGTTTTAAACACCTATTAAACGCAAAGTAAATGACGGAACTTGCTCAAAATTTGACAGTAGTCTATTAACAGGTGGTACTTGATAGGAGCAGTGTTGCATTTCATATAACTAGGAGGGAAGTTCGAAAAGTAACGGAGTTATTGATCCGCCCTCGTTGTTGTATAATCATTATGGGATTTTATTGTAAGTGAAAAAATTAATATTGCCCTTTTTTAGATATTTCTACACCAACATTCAAATGTTAATAATGGTAGATGTAATTTTTAATTTAGCTGTTCACTCGAGAATTAGCAATATATGTAGTTATAGTTGGCAATATAGTTAAAACTAAAAATAAATATAAAGCAATTTCCAACCTTTTTTAAAGTTTGTTTTCAGTAAGAACCTACAAGTTCTTGGTTACTTAAGCTTTTATGTTAAAACATCCCACCAGCAAATTTTTTTTTCTTATCGTATTATGTTTATCTCATACCATTTAATTGTCGCTGCTCATTTATAAGACAAAAAACATTAAAAGTTTTTACATAAAATAGCAAGTTTATAAAATACATAATTCCCATGTATACTTAATAAAGTAGCTACTTAATTTTTAAATTAAAGTTTCATCAAGAATTTTATAATTTTTTAAAAGTTTTTTTTTTTAATATTTGCTACAATAAGTAAAAAGATTTAATTTCCAAGTATGCAAAAGATATTACTGGTAAATAGTATTAAGAAAAAAAAAAATGATGATTGCTAGACAAAATCGTATTGCTTAAGTCATTAATACGTATACTTTAAATATTGCTTATAAACCAGAGACATTTACAGAACACCCTGCGATATTTAGATTTTTATTTTTTTTTTGTTTTACTAAATTTAAATATTATATTTATTAAATATTGCTATTTTATACATCATTTAAAAAAGCATTATACAATACATTACATCAATTTATACTAAGATTTTTGATACATAAATTTTATTAAAAAATTTTTTTAAAAAAAGTATTTTTTTTTTTTAAGCAAAACTTATGAATTTAATATTTTGTGGATTTTAGTTTATTTATAAATTAATAATATATACATTAATGGTTATTAAATCACAACGATGACAAATCTGTATAATGAAGAAATATTGTGGCCTGTTTAAATCAAATTAAAATTTAACTCTAAGTTAAGTTAATATTTAACTCTTAGTTTGACATGGAAATTTACTTTCTTAATATCAAATGAAAGATTAATTTTAATAAATACAAACTTTCAATTTTATTTCATGTTATGACATTTTTAACATTTGCGGGGGTAAACATGGCGTATGAGTGTTATTTAATTTAAATTAATAATACTCATACGCCACAGTAACGAGTTTAATAGATACAATACTAAAACAGAATGGATATTTATACTCAAAAAAAAAGTTAGTAAAGACAGTAAAAATTGTTGCTGAGTCAGCTAATGTTAGCAAAATCGTGTGGGTGAACATCAGCAGGCTGATTTTTAGAAAAAAAATTGTAAATTCAGCAAAATTCGTGCTTACACTTAGTGGATTGTAAATAAAAAAATCCTTGCCAAAAAAAATTAATTTTTGTTTCTCAGTATTAGTAAACTGAAAAAAAACTCGAAAACTTTCTAGAACATTTTTATATTACCTGGGTGAAAATGTTCATATATGGTTATATATGGGTTCATATATTCCATGTATGCTCGGATCCGTAATTTGAAGGTATATTGCCATATATGCTCATATATGGACATAAATGAATGTTCATATAAGGTCACTAGAGCGTACCACCTTACAGGCAAAAAAAGTGCATCGTACAAATTCGAATATTTAAAAAAACAAGTAAAAAAGGGCTAAATTCGGCTGTGCCGAATCTTTGAATACCCTCCACCAATATCCTAAAAAGACGTTCTCTTCTGTTTTTGATACAAATAATATAAAAAAAAAACTTTTAAAGTAAAATTATGTAGCTTAAAAAATTTTTTGAGGTGAAAAACTTTTTTAGATGTGAAAGAACTTTTTTGGTGGAAAAAAACATGTAGAGGTGAAAAAAAATTTTTAAGGTGAAAAAAATTTTTGCGGTGAAAAAAATTTTTAGTGCTTAAAAAATGTTTGAGGTGAATACAAAATATTTACTGCTAAGCGACTGGTGAAAAAATTTGAGAAAATTTGTTATGTATCAGTCGCTACTATGAAATTGTACTAAATTTGTATGGGCAATTTAGAGGCACTTTTACATTTTCATTAGTTTTTTTTAAACATGGACTGCACAAATAACACAATTTAAAGCATAGTTTTTGTCAAATACTCAATTTTGTTCCGGCTAATGGGGATTAGCTCTGCATCTGAATATGCCTAATGGAGAGAATGCACTTTCTGATGCGCCACGTATTGATAAATAGTTGCGAATTTTTTGGCTGTATTTATATTGAAGGTATTCTGTTATACCCTTTCTCTTTTTTGGCCACATTCCATAGAAAATTAAAAAAGAAAAATAAAAATTATGGTTTTTAAAGTTCAAAGTTGATTGTTGCGTATACTCACCAACAATTAATCTTTTTCCTTTGACATTTAAACATTCAGTTTTTGCCGTTTGGCGCTGTTGGACTTGCTATTTCCGAGACTGGCCTGTCTTGCCAAAATGGCTTCTTTTTTGGAAAATTGATATATATTTCTTCATTAACAAACATTTTGAAATCTGGTCAAAGTGGGGTAACAAAAGGTAAAAAAATTGAAAAAAAACAAAATCTTGATTATATTTGCCCTGCGGGAAAAGGGCCTACCCCAGGACACGTCACATGAGCGGTTCATTGTGATAAGGACCGGTCACGGGACCGATCACTTTAACATGGGCTTGTCCTAGGAGGGAGTCAATTGCCCTCTGTGACATGTCACAGGACTGGTGTAAAAGGGCATGTCGTGACTTTGAAACCGGTCACGTGATAGGTACTTTAGGAACCGGTACTCATTTCACCTATCTCGTGATATGTTTTTTCGAAACCGGTTCAGTTTTCACCTATCCCGGAACAGGTCCCAATTCCCAACTGACCCCTTTTTTCCCGCAGGGTGATGAAAAAGAAAACGTATTGCCCATATATTGAATAATATATGCATTCATATATGAACATATATGGCATATATGAATCAATATATGAACCAATATATGCAATATATTGTCATATATTGCCATAAACACTCAGAAAAAAAGTTGGTAGAAAAATTTGTAAACGGTTTTCAATCCCACTTTACTATTTTTGTACTGATTTTTAGTAAAAAAATTATTATTAAGCAAATCTTTTTACTATTTGAAAATGACAGAATTTTTACAGAATATTTATAAATTTTTGTTGCTAATTTCAGAAATCATTTTGCAAATTTTTGAAAACCGATTTGCTAAAATTATCATAAAAATTTATTAACATTAAAAAAGTGGATATTGAAGGAAATGTTTATTCTAATTAAAACTTAAATTGCTTTAAAATGTTACATATATTAAAAAAAGGGAACGGAAGTGAATATACAGACTCATGTCTAAAAATAGGACATCAACTGAAAATAACACTTAAAAGTTTTTTTAGTTCTAAGAATTAGCACTAAAAACAATTAAAATTTGACCTTAAAAGTAAAAAAAATTACTAAAGTATTTTTAAGACAGATCCCAACAAACCATACGTTTCGTTTACATACTGTTTTCGGTCCGTCATAAACGGAATCCAACATGGCTTACGTGTCGATTTTTGGATCCATATACGGACCAGCAAACTGATTTTAAGGAACACCGAAACTGATTCGAATCCGTTGAAATACCGTCAATGACGGAGTTGTCCGTTGAAAGTTCGTTAATGACGGACCGTTTACGCATCCGTATTCGGTCCGTGTTCGTACCGTTTTTTCAACAAAAAACGGATTTACCTAAATGTTTTTTTTTTTAATTTTAATTTTACTTTTTATTTTATTTTTTTAATTTATTTACAAAAATATTTAAAATAAAAAAAAAAACTTTTAAAAGCTAAATACAGCAAATACCAAACAAAATTACTAACAAATACCATAAATATCTCCAGCACATTTAGCATCCATCAATCACTGCTGTTGTGGCCCATTAAAAATCATGAAAAAAAAAACAGAATTTAATTTTGGTTTAATTGGTTGTATTCACGATGATGTAGCACACAATGCAAATTTGCAAATTTGTGCACAAAATCTATTATAAACCTTCAGGTAATATTTTGTAAAAATAGTTTTAAAAATCATAAATATTTACATCATGGATATTTAAGTATTTGATTTTGATAACTAAACAAATCTAAAAGCAACGAAAAAAAAAAACTGATGAAAAAATGGTTTTCCGTATTTGAAGGTACAGATACGAATACACAAAATCGGGGTCAAAACGTATTGTTTTCGAAAATAAAATTATACGGTCCGTTAATGTTCCGTTTACGTATAAGCTTTGACGGATACGTATTTTCGGACCGAAAACGTACCATATACGTACTTTTTCTTTAAATGTATTTTCACATATATACTTACATACATGACGTATATGTTCATATATGCTCACACATGAAACCATATATGCTCATATGAAACCATATATGCTTATACATGACATCATATATGACGATATATGAACATATATGATCATTTTCATCTGGGTAGCTAATTTATTTGCTGAAAATAATTTACATAACTTTGTTAAGTATACAAATTCTCGACGTGATTTAATTGCAAATCTAAAAACATATAAAAATAATTTTAAATGAAATAGAAACAAATTTATCTCTATTATTGGTATGCAGCATATTTGTTTTATTTTCGCTAAAATCCATAAAGGATCACTATTTATAAATATTACAGTCTCATGCATAAAGTTTTTAAATAGTTCAATTGAACGTTTCTAAGCTAATTTGGCAAAACACTATGTATAAATTGTTAAAATAGGGTTAAGCCTAAAGTAAGCATTTCATAAAGTTTGACAAATGATAGTCAATATTTAAACCCTAAAAACTGTGTAAGAAAATTTTGTACATTCAAGCTTTAGACTTTATCTTAATTAAATTTAAATATTTTTTGTCTATAATTTGAACCAAAAACAACCATTTAAATAATTCGGAGTAACCACAATATATTACTTTGTCTATCCCATGTAAAAATCGAAATTTATCTGAGCATACATGATCATACATGTGGTTGTATATGATCATATATTGACATACATGGCCATACATGTCCATGCATGTTTCAATATATGACCATGCATGATCTCATATATGACCATATATCTTCGGATCCGAAATTTGAGGGTATATGGTCTTATATGATTACATATGCTAATATATTATTCATGTATGCTCATATATAAACATATATGAATATATACCCTCGAATTTCGGATCCGAAGATATATGATTATATATGAGATCATGTATGGTGATATATTGAACTATGCATAGACATATACGACCATGTATGCTGTAAAAATATAACTAAAGTTTTTGCAGAAAAAATAATCTCAGCAAAAAAATGCTGAAAACTAGTATACTTAATATACCACGCCTTTTACTAATTATTCTACCAACATATTTTTTTGAGTGTATTAATTTTTCAATGCAAACTCCATGTCGCAACATATTTTATCTTAAGGTAACTACCCATCTAAAAATCGAAATATACATGGGCATACATGGTCATATACGTCCATACATTGTTCAATATATGACCATACATGATCTCATATATGACCATATATCTTCGGATCCGAAATTTGAGGGTATATGGACGTATATGATCATATACGAGAATACATGAATAATATATGAGCATGTATGATAATATATGCACATATATCACCATATACCCTCAAATTTCGGATCCGAAGATATATGGTCATATATGAGATCATGTATGGACGTATATGACCATGTATGCCCATGTATGATCATATACAAGCCCATATATATTTCGATTTTTAGATGGGTAGCTTACTATTTTACTAACTTACTTATTTTTTGAGTGTATTAATTTGCATTGGAAAATTAATACTAAAAAAAAATTAGTTTTATTTATCAATTTCGGTTTGAATTTTTAAAAACTACCACAGCTTTTTTTTAGTTTAAAGGTTTATATTCGATTTCTATTATTTAGTTGCGTAAAATGACGTCACTATGTGTACGAATTGAAAAATTTAAATATTTAAATTTTTATGTTCAAAATAAATTATTGTATATAAAAAATTAAAAATCCAATAAAATCTTAAATTCATAAGTCTTTCTTACATTAAAAATTAACATATAATACGATAAGTTTTAAGCAAATTAATAAAAATAAATACATAATTAAATCAAAAAAACCATGAGAATTAACATAATAATAATTAACATAACAACATAATATTGCTTTAAAAGACTAAATAACAAATAATTATAGTTGTTGTTATTATTGTTATTGTTTACTCTAAATAACATTAAAATTAAATTAAATATTACACTTAAATAGAACACTTTCATCTAAAACTCCCCTTAAGAGCAGGTTCATTGTGTCGTTTAAAATACTTAACATAATATAAAAATGACATTTTATTTTTGTATCACATAAATAATTTTAGTTTACTTGTCTCTTTACACTTTTATACAATACGACTGACTCTACATTAACTGAGATACAAGAATACTCCTTCATAGCCAATTACACATACTCACACGGTGATAGTTACATACATATATTAGTAGTAGTTGGATAGTTACATAGTTAGTAAGTACATATTTATTGCATGTAAATTCAATACAGTTATTTTCTGCATCTTTATTTTCCCTTCCATTTGAATCTTTAATATGATGACATTGTTGTTGAGTACTGCATATGCTACACATAATAAGCATTGTAGGGATTACGTTTTTTCAAACAGGGTAACACACATTCTAAGGTGTTGCGAAATGCTTCTCGAAAATCACGATTAAAATAAGCATAAATGAGTGGATTAAGTGTTGAGTTGAAGTAACCAATCCAAAATAGTACAGCCACCACAACATCAGGACAAGGACATGCTGGACCACATAGTGAAGTAATCACGTACCTGATGAAGTGTAAGAGTAAAGTGTAGTTTAGTACTGATTAGATAAAGAAAAACAGAACAGTTTAATCCTAACAGTAGACAGACAGACACACACACATTTTAAATTGCTTGTATTACAAAGGAAGTATACTAAAAATTATATTTTAATTTTAATTAGTGTCCTATGGAGAAATTGAAATATACATATATGAACATATATATGATCATATATGGGATTATATATATGATCATACATATGTAGTTTAATATAGGATCATATATGATCATATATCCAAAATTTAAGGGTATATGCCCATATATATTTCTATATGATCTAATATATTTATACATGATTCATACATGATCATATATGACTCATATATGATATATAGCTCAAATTTTGGATGAGAAAATATATGGTCATATATGAATATACATGATTGTATTTTATCATACATGAACTCGTATATGACCATATATCTTCCGATCCGAAATTTGTCCGCGTATAGTCATATATGTTCATATATATTCATACATGATTCACCTATACTCATATATGATAATATATGAATATATATGTGGTCATGTATGATCATGTATTGAACTATGCGTTTAACTATATAGTTACTCCACTTTAAAAGCAGATTCTGTTTCTGATTATACAGTTGAGTTCAAATTGCAATTACTCTTAATAACTTTCTTTAAGAAAAGACAGTATAAAAAACCCCAATTTACACTTATATAAAAAAAAAATAGTCGAAATCGTATGGGATTTGACAATAATACAGGTTTACAAAAAATACTAGCTTTTGGTTTTGGGGTAAATTGACATTTTAACCTAATATATCAAATTAAAATAAATTTGTAAAGCTACGCGAAATTATTAACATAAAAACTAAATTTTGTGATTTTTAATAATTTTTTGTTTTTTTTTCACACTTCTCAAAAAAGCAGCACTTCGTTTTTTTAGCCTTCGTATTATATTGCCACTTCTTAATCACTGAGATCTCGTTTTAAATAAAATCTAGACAGCTTTTCACTCCATACAGTTAAAGTCGATTATAACGAATACTGGGTATAATGAAAACGCGATATAACGTAAGACCAAATTGACATTAACTATCTAAAATAACGAATGTTTCTGAAAATTTATAGTTGTTATAACGAAAATTTGTTAAAATCATGCAAAAAGTTTGAAAAAATATAAAAAATCTAAATAAAAAAAAGGTGCACAGACAAAACAGATTAATAGTTAGAACCGAATTTCGTTCAAACTGAATATTTTAGCTGCAAAGAGAATAAGTAATCAAAAAAACCTAATTTGGTTTTAAGCGGAAATGTGTTACTACTCGTTACTTTTTCCCAATGTATTTTATATGTAAACTAACGAGTGGGATGACACTTATGTATGACTATGGTTTATCTTGGATATAAATATCTTTGAGTTGCGATATGCAGCGAGATGGGTAACATTTTAAAGAGGCAGAACTCTTTGAACTCTCGACAATTTAATATGATTTTAGCTATTTTCTTACGTGCAGATTTTTAAAGTGTTTTAAAAAAACATGTAATGCCATCTAGAGTGGGTCGCAATTTGAACTGAATCCTTTAAAATAAGAATAAAAATGAAAAAAAAAATGAAGCATATCCACTATTCGTTATTTTTGTTGGCACAGAGTGGAGCAGAATTACAATATTTTGAAAATACTTTAGTCAAATCTTATTCAATACTTCAGTTATATCTAACTCAATATTAAAGCCCTCCATTACCCGAGTTTCGGTCTACCCGGTCTTTCGGTCTGACCTGGTAGACCCAAAAGCCTGGTAGACAAGTCTACCCGTAAAAACAAGTCAGTGCACGCAGAGAAAAAACATGGTTGCAATATGATCACTGCTACTATATTGTGCTTGTTGCAATCGGGTATGGTTGTCACAACCAAGTTATTGTTTTTCTAACCATCAACATGGTCGCTACCATCATTATTTAGTAAATATTTTACTATTTTATGATTGGCACCTTCTATTTTATATCATGATTGGCTGTAATCATACTGTGGTAACAAAAGTTATGACTATGAAAAAATATGATAATTATGCAACGATAAATTTTTTTTTCTTATACATATAATTTGTTATTATTTACACTAATCAATTCATTGTCAAAAAGTTTCTATTCAAACATTTTATATTTTTCAATTCTTTTCAATAAAAACAATTAGATTTTTTTTATTTAAATGTGTTTATTAATTCATTTCTTGTAAAAAGTTCTCAAAATATTAATAAAACAGTTTTTATAATAAAAAGTCTGCAGAACCCATGATTTTTTTTTTGTATTGTTTGAAAAGGTTTCTTACACAAAATAATAGATATTTTAAAATTTATCTGATAAAAAGATTTTTAGATTCTATGGACTTTTCATTAAACTAAAATTCTCAGCTTTTACAAACTATTTCTTAGAAAGAAAAATTCATAGATTTTAAAGACTTCATCATGAAAGACACTTAGATTCTAAGGACTTTTTCTAGTAGAAATATTCTTAGATTCTAAAGACTTTTTCTAAAAACTTTCTAAAAAATCTTAAAATGTCTAACGAAAAAATTTTGAAGTATTTTTCTTAAAGAAAAGTCCACAGAATCAAAGTTTTCTTGAAAGAAAAGTTCTAAGAATCTATGATTTTTTCCTTAACAATTTTTCTTCAAAAAGTCCTTAATAATAATTTTTTTATAAAAAACATTTCTAAAGGAAATATTCTTAAATTTAAAAGCTTTTTCATAGTTTCTAAGAACTTTTCCTATAATAAATTTTCTTGAATTATGGATCATATAATGATAATCCAGAAATCATAATATAGTTATGAGAGACCATAATATAATAAAATTTTGAGAATACTATGATTACGTTCGATAATATTATGATAAATTCAATATAACATGTTTATTTAGGACCATAATATTGTAATTTTTGAATCATAATAAAACTGTAGGGACCATTTTATTATAAAAATATGGTTATTTTATTATCATAATATGATAACCATATTATAGTACGACTATGGTTGGCGCAACCATAAACCCAAAAATATATGATGCTTTTCGAATATGATTGTCGCAACCATGTTTTTTCTTTGCGTGTGTGTAGATTTTAAAAATATAATTAAAAACAAATATACTTTTTAAATTTTTTTTCCAAAACTAAATCGCTTTTTCAAAAATAGTGCCGTTTTAATTTTTTTTCCAAAAAAAGCAGTACTTTCTGAATTCTGTTGTGTTTTTCGCAACTTTATGTTCCACGACCTGCAAAAATTTTTATTGTTCTTGGTCGAATTTATGTCTAGACTATTTCTGCAAAGTTTTAACCCATTTGGTGCTTTGGTGTAAACTCGCCGTACTGCTACCCGAAAAAGACCGTGATATTTTCATGTAAATATATGGAAAACGCAGTACTTTCTGAATTCAATTGTGTTTTTCGGAACATTTTTGTTCTAAGACTTCTAAAAATTTCAATTATTTTTGGCTGAATTTATGTCTAGACCATTTCTGCACTTCTGCAAAGTTTTCACCAACTTGGAGATTAGGTGTAGAAACGCCGTACTACTACCCGAAAAAGACCGTGCCATTTTCACGTAAATATGTTCTATGGAAAATGCAGTACTTTCTGAATTCTATTGTGTTTTTCGGAACATTTTTGTTCCATGACCAGCAAATATTTCTATAGTTCTTTGTCCAATTTATGTCTAGACTATTTCTTCAAAGTTTTAACCCATTTGGGTCTTCGGTGTAAAAACAAAAAAGAGCATGACATTTTCAAACAAAAATTAAAGTTATTGTAGTTTTTGGTATTAGAAAAACACGAACTTACAAAACAATTTTTTTTGGAATTTTTTTTTGAAAAAGTACTTTCTTTTGTAAAAGTACTTTAAAAAAATTCCTTTTAAACAATATTTTTTTTGGAAAAAGTACTTTCATTGAAAAATGTACTTCTTTAAAAAAGTACTTTCAAAAGTATGTTTTTTTTTTAAGTACTCTTATGGAAAGCTTTTTTTTACGAAAGTAAACAAAATATATATATATATATATATGTTTCTAAACATTTTTCTTTTTAAAAAATATTTTATTTTAACAAAACGCAATTTTTTTACAAGTACTTTTTTTAATTTATTGTTTTGTGAAAAAGAATTGGAAAAGGTGTTTTTAAAAAAAAAAAAAATTTTTAAACGAAATTATTTTTGCTAAAATTTTTTAATTTTGGAAAAAACTTAAAAAGTATTTGTTTATATTAAAAATCTACACAGAGAAAACAGATTAATCGGGACTAGCGAATATCTTGCCAACTGAATATTTTGGTTGCAGCAACTGAATTATTTAGTTGTCCGAACCATATGTTTTCCTGATAAAATTGAAATATTTAGTTTCAACCGAAATTCTGTTGCATTACACGAATTTCAGTTCCGACAAACAAATATATCGGTGGCTCCAACCAAACCATTCGTTTGGCTAGAAATTCGGTTGTTACAATGAATCTGTTTTCTCTGTGTATTTTTAATAAAGTACGTACTGACTAGTTTACCAGTGAGACCGAAAGACCGGGTAATCGGTCTTAACCGTGGGCCCTACTCAACATTTCTTGAAGGAAATCGTTGAACATTTATGAAAAGTTTACTTAGAAAGGTCATAGAAATACAGTCGAATACCGATTTGCACTCCTTTAGTACTGTCGTAAATCGGGACTTCAGTGCCATAATTTTAGAACGTAAATATTGAAACGATATGTATTTGAATTCAAACTATTTTCTTGATTAAAAAAACACAACTTGAGTTACCCCTATTCAAAGGTGGGGGGGGGGGGGGAGGGGGTAGGGGCGCAAATCGGATCCTCTATCATCGGAAAAAGTAAAGCACATTATTCTATATGGGGAAGCACTATTACGAATGAAAGAGGTGAGTCTCTGTTGGAATTTCTAATTAGTACTCAGGACTCAGGATGAAACCTTTGGGTCGAACACTTTTTCGGAAAAGGAAAGAGACTGGAGAATTGATAAAGAACTCTCATTCTCTGATATAAAAGATATATAGAAATTTGACTGGATGAAAATTCGCCAGCTGAAATACTTAGGAAGACAGACTGGGTTCAGTATAAGATAACGTTAACAGGCCAACTTAAATCATTTTCTTCATCCCAGCTTCAAACTGGGACTGAAATATACCAGCTAGTGGTCCCATCCACTAGGGGAAAACCAATGGAGAAGAAGAAACCACTCTGTTAAAAAAACGAGCTGCAATTGAGCAAAACGTCCTACAAAGCCAATGGTTCGAAGGCGGACGGATATTGGGTTGCTTACAAATTACAACTGAAACTGTATACGAGGGAGATTTTGGACTTAGAAAAGGGTTGCAGTTGGGCAATATTCTCGAGACCTCTCCGTGTACTCTGGGATCCCAACGGGGTGTGGTATACGTCCGGTTTGGGGTCAGTTGCCGGATTGTTAGTATACCTATTCGTACCTTCTATTCAATAACTATCAATTAAAGAATATAGCTTAAGCAATGAATGGTTCATATTAAAATTGTATTAGACTTGAAAATTTTAGAAGGAACTCCGATAAAGCCAATTCAAATTGGTTCGGAAATTCATCTATCAAAGAAGCAATAATTAAGGCTTGATTAGGACTAAGATTGACTACTTTCATTGTGAATACTTTCTCAATTTTAGTTCATACTTACCATAGGAAAAATGGTAACCAGCATAATAGGAATACACCCATAATAATACCCAAAGTACGTGCAGCTTTATGTTCTGCTTTCCAACCTTTTGTTGGCCTTACTGAACCACCTAGAAAATATGAAAACTGATTAATAAAGATAGTTTTCTACAAGCACTGCAAGATTATAAATTTAGATAGCAGGGTATTACAAAAAATAAAATCTATAAGTAAAGTTTGCATGTGATTAAAGCTGTTTTGTATAAAGTTAGTATAAAAACGCATAAGTGGTTTGAGTTTTTTATTTTTTTTTATTTTTAAAAAAGTTCAAAAGTATTAAATACAATTTAAATATAAAAGTTGGTGTGTTTCTAGATTTT